>OZ023285.1:18800562-20053298 GCA_964007245.1 Hypomecis atomaria | reverse complement strand
TATTTTATTCTACATATTTATCTACTTTCATTTAGGCTCCTGACTTACGAAGCGGTTTTTAGCCGCACCCGCAGCGGATGCGGGCCCGCAGCTTCTGTAGAATGCAGATATGTAAATATTATGTAGGAAAAAAATTAAAGCGGTGTGCACGGTTGTTTGCGGGTCCCGCTGTACCGGCGCGGCGGGGCACCTTGTAGAATCGCGCGGGCCGCGGACAACCGCAGCCTCGGCGGGTGCACAAACTAAAGGATATCTCATCAAAAACATAAATGTGAAATAAGTAAGTTCGTATAGGCCGGGTGGCTAGCCCTGGTGTCAGAGTTTTTAGGCCGCCTGAAGGCCTCTGACATGGCTAAACGGTTAAAGCAACCGGGGCCTACAATTTAACGTGTCATCCGAGCCACGGTAGCGCTCAGTTGGAAAATACCACCCGCGGTCACCCATCCAAGTACTGAAATGGGAGCCAAAGTGTCGCCACCAAAAGAATTGAGATCTAACACGGGGGCCAAATGTTCTGTAGAAAATCCTAAAGTTTAAGCTACAAGAATATACCTACAACATTTAAAAGAAATTTACTTATGTTATTCTTGTAGCTTAAACTTTAGGCTTTTCTACAGAACATTTGACCCCCGTGTTAGATCTCAATTCTTTTGGTGGCGACACTTTGGCTCCCACTTCACATTTATGTTTTTGATGAGATACCATAACTTTTTGTTCAGAAATAATTATTAGTTACATCATGATTATCATAGTACACTTATCTTTGAAAAAGTTATCTAGTATTTATTATATTACTATCACAAATGGCATGGTTCATCTATCGAAAATCTCAGTGCCTCGCGACGCTACCGCCATTTATTGTAGTATTGGTTAGGTCAATTTTACAATTACTTTGTTAATAGTACTAATTTTCAGTTTTTAGATTTTTTCCTTTATTTATGCCCGATAGTCTACCTTGGTGCCAAATATCAAGATTCTAGGTCATCTGGAAGTGGGTTAGGTTTTTGATCTATAAGTCAGTGAGTGAATCAGTCAATTAAACACGAGTTTTTAAACGTTAATATATCAATAACTGACAGCAAAATTTATGAAATTTTGGATTCTTGATAAGCTAAAATACTTTAGTAAATGTGCCAAATTTCATGTATGTAGGCTAAATAGTTTTTGAGTTGTGAGGGGGTCAAAAGTAGCTCCAAATGGTTCGTGTAATATTACACACGGCCGCTGCGTCGCCAGTTTTCTTTGAACACTTTGGCTGGACACGCTGCCGCGTGTCTAGACTACGTGCGGGTTGCGACCGCGCGCTCTGCGTTCGGTTGGCGGTCTGAATTCAAAGGCGTAGCTACCGCCGTATCTATTTTACAAACAATGTTAATCCGTTTGAAAATAACCCTGATGTGTACAGAGAAAAATCCCCTCTACTTGGTGACGTTTGTAGTCGGATCTTGTCTCTTTCAACGCCACCACGCTTAGCCAATATGGGGGGTTAGTCAGCGTTACAGGCCGAATCAATCTCCCTGGCGGCTGTGAAGTTAGCTACAAGCTGCGCACATCCCCTGTGTTGTTACATTTGTGTGTCCACAGACGCCAACTTGGATTCATAATATACCTAGAATTATGCTCAGCTTTTTAAGTTGCTAAATCTCTTTTTGCGCTCAAATTGAAACCTTTAGGATTTTGAGTCAAAATAACTTTTCATTTATGTATATTCTTCTTTGTCGACTTTGTGTATTTTAGGAAAGGTCTTTGGACTATGAGGTCGTCCACACGATGATGATGATGATGATAGGATAACCGCTCACAAAGGAGTACTCCACCGAGCGAGGTGTTGTGCTCGGGGATAGCTATCCGATAGTGTATTCTTAGGTCTTGATATGGTTCGGCCGCCGCTGTAAATTTCGTTTGTGCGATGCAGCCCTCGGCTTGTGATTGGCTGACGTTACTTCCTCGAGGCGCATGTGGTGGTGCCACATGTAGCGAAGTTAGTCGCTACATCACTCCCCTTCCAGACGAGTAGTCGATGTGTACTGAATGAGCTGCAGCGTCGGGTCTTGAAGCACGTGCCAGTAGTGGTGCAGGCAGGTTACTCGCGGTCTACAGTGAGTCGAGACCGGGCAGGATCCACGGTGAGTCGGGATTGAGCCATCCACAGTGAGTCGGGACCGAGCGTGTGCCTGGTTGAATCAGGATCCAGGTAGCGCGGTGAGTCGGCTGCGTTGGAGCTGATGATGAGGCTGAAGTGCTGGCTGGTGATGCGTCTGCTTGATGTCGTTGCTGATGATGGAAGGAGAGGATGCGTCTGCCTGATGTTACTGCCGATAATGTTGTGTTCTTCTTCGTGAGGTGTGTTCATCACGTCGGGGTCACCACTTTGGACTATGAGGTCGTCCACACGATGATGATGATGATAGGGCCGCTGTAAATTTCGTTTGTGCGATGCAGCCCTCGGCTTGTGATTGGCTGACGTTACTTCCTCGAGGCGCATGTGGTGGCGCCACATGTAGCGAAGTTAGTCGCTACAGGTCTTAGGAAAGCTAGGCCAGGTGTTTTTGTGCCGGACTGTTAACTAGATAATAAATGTAATAATACATATATGATCCAATGGTAGGCCTATCACGTAGTCTCTATTTGTATACCGGCCCCTCAATCGTCTCTATGATAGAGACGATGGCCGGTATGGTATAAACTCTATGTTTATTCATTGTGGCTGGGAACTACTACTTGGGTATAAGCCGCGCCACACAAGTTGGCGGATGTGAAGTTACCTACAAGCTGCGCAATAGCTAATCAACGTGCGGTTTATGTAAGCTTCAGACAGACAGGATTGGATATTGAATAGCTTGTAGTTAACTTCACATCCGCCGACTTGTGTGGCACGGCCTATTTAACGGGTTAAAGACAAAAGTTCGTATAGGCCGGGTGGCTAGCCCTGGTGTCATTCGAGCCACGGTAGCACTCAGTTGTAAATGCCACCCGCGGTCACCCAACCGAAGACTGACCGTGCTGAACGTTACTTAAATTCGATGATCGTTATGGAACATCTAGTCAAACTACGCTATGAGGGTTATGGATGAAAACAACCGTCAGATTCACTTACATTTTAATCATAGTGTACACTTTATATGATCGACATAGTATCTAGTTATCACTTAAGATTACTTTCAGCCTACAAACGTGAAAAATTAAATAATTTAGATCATTAATAGTAATTATTATTCAAAGTATCACAAATATCTGATAGAGTAACACTGCTCGAAAGCGCAAAGCATCTATCGAATATAATTCTAGGGCTGCCGAATACGTGTCGGGTACAATAACAGGCTAGATGACTCAAAAATATCATTAGTTAATCCGTCAGGCTATCAAAAATATATTCGACACGTATTTTTTATTTTGTCAAACTAACAAAAATATATGCAGAAATACAGATACAGCCCGCAGACATCACGCTCTCACTTTTTACATAGAAACGACGACGCGAGTTCCGCTCCGGAATTTTGACACGCTTTATTCTTGTAATTTTTTGTTGGAATCTCTGAATAAGAAAACTAAGCAAATAGTAGAAATGGGCAGTGCTCTTATCCCTACCAGGGGGGATAGCTCGGTTGGGATAAGTGTAAGCCGAATATATAATAAAATAAACAAAAATATCGATATTTTTTTGATAGGATTAGATTATTAGTTTATTTTTGTGAAACGTCGCTTACCATCAGGCGAGGTGGTGGTCAAACGCAGGCTTATTTGCGTTAAAAAAATAAATATATATATAACAATAACATAATTATTATTGTCGGCCAACTTAATATGGCGGACCAGGCACGCGCGTGACGTCACAAAAAGTATTGCCAAAATAGCGAAACTGTCGTATATAATGCTGGCCTATTTTTAATAATACATTTGATAGAGACGCGCCTATATGTTTATTATTTCGGGTTTAAAACTATTTCCTATCTAAGTTATCTATATTTCATTGCAACATTTCCATTAGTTTCCTTCTTCAGAGGTTAGAATAGACAACAAAATAAAAAAAAAATACGTGTTCGATATTTTTTGATAATCTACCTAACGGACTAATTATCATGTTTTTTTCATGCATCATTCATGCATACAGTCATCCTGCCTATTGAGAATTCACTACGTTACCGAACTAAATCACATCACAGTTCTTCCGAGTTACTGATATTGGCACGAGCGGGCCGGCGGCCACGGCGACGCTTGCCCCTTCCACGCTACATCTATCTCTCGCATTTTTCTCGCTATAGCAATTTCAGATTTCGATTACTTCAAAATAGTTTAAAGTATCCGCGGCGCCATTAAAAATTGGCACTACAAATTTCAATTTTATTTTCCAATCAAACTTCTTATCGACTTTGAAGTTAGCTACAAGCTGCCCAAAACCCAATCCTGACTGAAGCTCATATAAAAGCAGCTTGTTGCTAACTTCACAGCTACCAAGAAGTTTGGTTCGGTCTATAAAAATAAGGACATAATTATGCCTTGCCTTGACAAATGTGCCCTTGTTATACTGGAAAGATTTGTTGGTTTAGGCAAAGAATATATAATAATACTACGTATAGAACGGCCACTCGTTACCCCCCACCCGTTAGAGTCTTCCTCACTTCCACCCCGCGTCCACGGACAAGGCTTGTACACCGCGTGTGGGCTGCACTGGCCGGTGGATTTTCTAATAAACACTACCTAGACTGTGACAATAGGGAAGATTTATACTGTGTATGGTTGAATATCAATGATACGTAACATAACAAGAAATTTTAATGTTTCCCTAAGGACAACTAAAAGAAACTTATTTTACATTATTCGGTAACTTCCTCTTGATATTTTCTTTCAAATGAATTACATCGGTTAATTTTTGCTAAAATACTTCCAAATTAAGTAATTGATATACTTTTTTAAGCACTAGATTTATATTCATTTTTGCAAATTGAATACGCAACTGTCTCACTCACGCGGCATGACGTCACGTTGTGGTGATCGCTGACAGCCATAGACGTTCCGCACACAAATGCACGTGTAGCGACCGTACGTTTGTGTGTTGTCTGTGAGTAAGTACTGTGTTAGTGTGCGTAAGACAGTAGATTTTGTATGAAAAATCATAAAGTGTCCGGGCTGTGGTTTAGGTCGAATCATACAACTTAGCGGCTGTAATGTTAGCTACAAGCTGCGGATAACCCAATCCTGATTGAAGCTAACTTAAAACCTGCGCGAGGATTGGATTATCCGCAGCTTGAAGCTAACGTGACAGCCCCTAAGTTGTATGATTCGATCTATAACAACAAATCTATTCCGTATAACAAGGGCATATTTGTCAAGGCAAGGCATAATTATGTCCTTATTTTTATAGACCGAACCAAACTTCTTGGTAGCTGTGAAGTTAGCTACAAGCTGCTTTTATGTTAGCTTCAGTCAGGATTGGGTTTTGGGCAGCTTGTAGCTAACTTTAAAGTCGATAAGAAGTTTGATTACCTATAACAACAAATCTATTCCGTATAACAAGGGCATATTTGTCAGGGCAAGGTCAGGACCAATATGTCGTTATTTTATAGACCGAACCAAAATTGTTGGCGGCTACACGCTGCGCACAACTCAATCCTCGTAGCTTTTATGTGAGCTTCAGTCAGGATTGGGTTTTGCCCAGCTTATACCTTGTACACTGTCCTATGCCGAAAGTGTGAAATATTGAAAATAAAATTTAAGTTGTTTATGACGATTTTCAATGGCAATGGTACTTTAAACTCTCTAGGCTATTACATTAAAGAAATCAAGATTTGAAATTGCAGTGTCTATATTGAACCAAATACTATTTTTGTTCCAGTGTGAGTACTTTAAACAATTTTAAAGCAAACAACAATTGAAAACGAATTTGGTATAAAGAGAAAAGACATTATTTTTAGGCAAAAGGCATTGTGAATGCTTTAAATTATAAAGCAATCACTATTTGAAATCATAACAGAAGCTTGTTGAAGAGAACAAGCGTGAGAATTAATTTCGACAGACATTTTGAATGCTATTAAGTAATCACAGAGTACCTCTACATTTTGGTAAACAAATAATATCTTTCCTAGTTATTTTTACAGGAAACATAAAAATGAAAAAATAAAATCAGCCAAGTGCGAGTCGGACTCACGCACAAAGGGTTCCTTACCGTATGGGAACCCGATTCCTCTTGCCGTTATTAATAGCGAGCAAAAAACTCCTAAAAATCATGTTTGTTGTATGGCAGCCCCTCTTTAATATTTATTTTATTCTGTTTTTAGTATTTGTTGTTATAACGGCAACAGAAATACATCATCTGTGAAAATTTCAACTGCCTAGCTATCATGGTTCATGAGACAGCCCGGTGACAGACAGACGGACAGCGGAGTCTTAGTAATAGGGTCCCGTTTTTACCATTTGGGTACGGAACCCTAAAAATTAAAAAAACTTAAAAACACTAACATTTTTAAAATTTCCTTTTGTTAATGATGAATTTTATCTTTAAAGATGTCGCCAGTGCTAAGAGATAAGATGTAGCGGGAAGTTGGCTCTTAAAAAACTAATGTTTACTATTTACATGGAACTTAATACTATAGAGAGCCGACGCAGCGACCGCGGCGGCCCCCCACTCTACTCAGTCTATGAACGCAACCACTCCACTTGCATATTATATCATTATATATATTGTTATATCACGACACGGCGGGCAAACTACCTCGATAATACGATATTACGAAACGTCCTAGCAGATGCACTAATTCTCCCGTCGAACTGATCTCCCTCATTTTCTTTTCGCGATTTATATCGCTTTTCAATCTCTGTCAATTTCTATGGTTAGATTGTGTTTCAGTTACAAAACACATCAAGATCAAGATGAAAATTTCCATAAATGTACCCTCCAAAATATGCTTTAGTGTATGTTAAAATATCATCAGAATTGATAACGCGGATTAAATTAAATCACTACAGCACTGCTGGAGATTAGAACCGAAATAGGGTCATTCACCAACTCCACAGATTGAAAAAATCGTTTTTTACAGCTCAGCTCTCAAGCTGCTACTCATAGCAGATATCAAGGGATCATGTTTTCTCATTTTTGCACACACTTTTGCACTCTGATGCCACCTTCAGATGTCGTTGTAAAACGATGTAGGTATATGGCGCAATAGATATAAGGTGGGTCCATTTTTAATAATTCACTATATTACAACAGACAGCAGTCGCAGTCTTGCACATCACGGTGCGTATGCCTTCTCTGAATTAATGTTCTGAATAGTTTCATTTGCACTTTCATAGCTTGAAATTAGTGGTGATTTCGCCTTCTTTTTTCTTCTTCTTCTTCAACTTCGAAACGCTAGGGATTCATAGAGCCAACGAGATCAGAGTCCATACTAGGAGGTTTCGCAAGCGACGGGAACATCTTCCTGAGCGCCAGAATCGGTTCCGCGGGTATATACGCGACGGCATTTCGAAGCCTGGTGGCGCTGGCGAGTGGAAGAGAGTTGGTAGCGCCGCGGAGGGATATGTGCAGCTCTAGCAGCCGGCGAGAGTGGTGTCGCTTGGCTAGGACGTCTCGCAGGCGGCGGTGAAGTCGGGCCGCGGCGGCACGAGGGGCGCGGGCGCGGGCGCGGAAGGCGGCGCCTCCGGGTCGGGCGGCGCGGGCGAGCCGTACAGGAAGAGGCTGCGCAGGCGCGCCGAGCGGGAGGAGGTGGAGGGCGCCTCGTCGGGCCAGCTGGCGGCGCTCGAGTTGTCGGAGGCGGCCACGTCGGCCGTCACCTCGAGCCGCAGCGCGGCCGGCGACGGCGCCTCGTGCCCGCCCAGCGAGCCCGCCAGCGCCGCCAGCGACGGCGCGCGCGCCTCCGCCGCGCCGCTGCCCGCCGATAGCGACGCGTCGCCTGCAACACATACATTTAATATTACACTATGTTTCCATTATTTCAAAACAGTATTTTATGTAAAAATACCGAACTATTTATAGACATTCTACAGGGTACAGTTCTAGATAAGGACGATGATTTAGTGATTTCGATTTTGGTCTTATAGTAAAAGCTGGTTGCAAAGATGAGTACAATGATATTGTAAATATGTAAGTTGTCTAGAAATATATCCCTTATAAACGTGTGCTAAAAATCGGAAACAAAAAGTGAGTCGACATCTTCTAAACCAATGTTAGGAGTAAAATGAGCATGCACCGCCGGTGACTAAAATGGTCACTACCACTCACTTAGAGCCGTGGTCACTCAGTCTAGGAGTATCAGCCGCAGGAGCGATTCGTGCTCGGCACGCATCCCTCCGTCTTCTGCGGCCCGACAACAGAAAACACATCGTTACTAACGTACTGCACTTACCTACCACGTCGACGATCCTCGCTTTCAAAAGTGGAATTTCCGTATTGCTACCGCGCTCAAATCAACTTTATTACGACGTCGCAGAAGCAGTGTTTATTAAATAGTGGGTCTATGCTACTTACAAATACAGAGTGACAGCGACGTCGACTGCCACACCGCGTGGCACAGATGATACTAGGGCTGTATAGATGAGTACTGACCGATGCTGGGCTCGAGGCGGCGGGAGGCGGCGTCCTCGGGCGCGTGCTGCTCGTCGTGGAAGCGGGGCGGGGGCGCGGCGCCCGCGCACCCCCCCGCGCGGCACAGCGACACGGGCACCACGCCGTACACGTAGAACAGCAGGATGGGCACGCCGATGCCCACGGCCAGCCCCGCCACCAGCGGCGACACCACCAGCTGTAACACGAGTATCATATTCTAAACTCGTCTTATGAGCGGTTAATGTTCCTGATCTGACAACTTGAGTTTCGCTCATTTCTAGTCCTCTAGTTTTCCACGTGTCACTCCACTGTCAGTGCTCTGACAACTCGACCACGTCACTCTACTTTCGATCCGCAAGCTACACGTCTGTTTCGCTCCACTTTCAGTCTTTGACTATAAAATAAAATAAAATAAAAATAAAGTCTTTGACTATTTGGCCTTAATTCCCCTGAGTAGCGACCGAGTGTAGTTCAGTAGTATAAAGCAGTACTGACCGCGGCAGCGACGGCGGCGGCGACGGCGGCGCGGCGCTTGGCGGCGCTGGCGCGGCGCAGGCGGCGGTGCGCGCGGCGGCCGGCCCACAGCGGCAGGCCCACCAGCAGCGCCGGCAGCGCCACGCCGGCCACCACGGCGATGCCGAGCGGCGCGCCCGCCAGCGTGCCGAGCTGCCACAGCAGCTTCTTCTTGCGCGACCACGGCTTCTTGCCCCAGAACGTGCACCCGCTCGGACTGGAACGATACAAATCTATTTTAGCTTTTAACTCAACTAACTTTTTAAAATTAGGACCCAGTTAGTCTTCAAAAAACATTACTCTTATCGCCCGCCACTCACCTGAGATAGTGCAGATCGGAGACTTCCTTCATACAGAGCCAGCAGAACTCGGCGCCGCACACGCAGCACACCATGTGGTTGCACGAACCATCCTCCACTTTCACGATCAGCACCGAGCATCGCGGGCACGGCTTCACTTCACCTGAGACACAGTACATCAACATTACCTACATAAAATGATGTAATTAAATTCGTGAATTTAGCAGAATTCGGTAAAGTTCGAGAAGCAATTGTCTCTACATTTTCACATGTCTGCCGACTAGACAACCCTGACTTAGTTAAACAATATAAAATACATCGAACTACGATGCTTCGAAGACTGGCTAGGGAGTTATCGATTTCAGAACTACCAAAAATTAAGGTCAATACTTACTTCAGCAACATTTCAAGCTCATTTAATAGTCCGTTATTTATTTATTTAACTAATAGGAGGATCAACAGCATCAAAAACAAAATACATTTACAACCCGGTCACAATATCTGTGCACCTGACTTCGTGACGTCATATCGAATTATCGGGACGTATATACATTACCGGACGTCTAGTATACCGTCCGGACGTAAACTATTATCGGGACGTGTATCAGCAACGAAGATGCTAACCGTACTGTCGCACCGGGGAGTGCGCGGAGAGGTGACAGGGGAAGCGGGAGAGACGCCGCATTCCAGCGAGGTGCACAGATATTCTGACCGGGTTATAAGTTATAAATTGATTATGGTCGTGAAAAAGAGAATAGAACAGAATATACTGTCTTTGCGTATATTTGGTAAGTCTGGTTTGGTTGTAGGCTATTTTGAATAACGTTAAGGGCGGCCCTCTCCAGATTTTTTGTTATATGACAAAACAATTAGTGTAGCTGGTGATGTACCTAATAATGTACTGACCGGTGTCGATGTCGGTGTGCTGCGGCTGCGGCGTGCGCGGCGGCGGCGCCCGCGAGCGGCGCGCGGCGTCGCACGTCTGCGTGGGGTGCCACGCCGCCTTGCAGTGGTAGCAGAACGACGCGCCGCACCCCGCCGCCTGGCACGTCAGCTTCGGGCACGACGCGCACCCCGTCGCCACCACGGCGAAACTGCACCAAACAAACTTGGTTTTAAACCACAAGTCACTTTCCAATTTTCACCACTAAACGGCACGCATCTAGCGCGATCTTGCGGTCGCTTTCAACCGGTCTTATTGAAAATCCATGGGGAGGCCTATTTCTAGCAGTGGACGTCATGTACCTGATGGATGGATGTATGACAAGACAATCCGGAAACAGCAGACACATATGTGAGAAGAGCAAGAGTCTAAAGCTGTTTCAGTACTTGATTGACCAGTGATCTTTCCAGCAGAGCTCCTTATAAAGTAGGCGCGCGCAGGGGTGAAGGAAAACTGATATGAAAGGTCCTCCACGCAGCCGCAGCAAAGTGCGATCTAATCATCCACCGATCACAGATCTTGATTTAAAATAAAACCCAATTCTCGCAGTGCTGCTAAGTGAACTTCAGTCAGGATTGGGTTTTGCGCAGCTTGTAGCTAACATCACAGCCGACAAGAAGTTTGATTCAGTCTATCCGTATTTGGTCGCGGATTCATCAAGGATTATCTTTGGGTCACAAAAAAGGTAAAGGTACCTGCAGTCTGGCGCCGGACACCACCTCGTGTCGGGGTCGGCGGCGAGCGCGCGCCGCACTGAGAACTCTTCGTATTTGTCGTATAGCACGGGCGTGTCCACTATCCGCCGGACATCTGCAACAATACAGTAGGCAATTGCTTATAAATAGGTCAAAATAGTGGATTTCTAAGTACAAATTACAGAGTAAATATTTCTATTGTAGTCCACTGCTGAGCTGGACTACAACAGCGGTACAGTATAACACTGGCATCTAATTTCTATTTACCTTTTTGCAAACAATGGTGTAAAAAAAAACTGATGACGCGGATTATTGATCAGACGCGCAGATAAACCTTTGATAATATGATAAATAGCAACGATAAGATCGCGCATAATATAATTAATATTTACACAAAATCGCTTCGATCAGGGGCCAAAGTGAATCAACAGTGATGTCATGATTTTGTAATTGAGAAAAGTTTGAAAAGAAACCCAAAGGATATTGCATCATCCGTTCGAAAGTGACCCACCTATGACTTCGACAAAATTGCCTTGCAACAGTTTGCATACTTGCTGCGGCTGTCCTTGGTGTAATACCTATTATCTCTATGTTTTATATCAAACAAGGATAGCAACCTTGCTATCCAAGCCCAATCGAGAAATATTCGAATTCTATAATCTGCCCTCTTTCGATCCTGACTACAACGAGGCAGAGAGACATAAACTAGGATTCGAATTAATTTTCCTATTGAGCTGGAAATACATAAACTGATCTAGTTATAATTACATTCAAGCAGATTAATGAACTACAACGGTAATTTTACGAGTTCAGTTCCGGTAAAGCTTTATGAGACATGATTTATGACGTTCGACCGTTCGTCATGGCAGCCCAGTCCGGCGGAAAAACAATAAAACTCAGAGGAAACCGCGTTACTTGATATTTATTACGTTTGTTTGTGTTTTTTGTCGATTGTTTCTACTATGTACCTACGAGCTCATCTCTCAGAATCATAGAAAAGTAATAAGAACTAGGAGGAGGGATTTTACCTCAAGGTATTTGCAAGATAGTTCCAGGAAAAATATGTTGTGATCTTGTGACGATAGTCGTGAAATTGTCAAGTAACCTAAAATCACCATCATCACCGCTTTGTCGCTCTCTACTATAGTCTGACCGCTTAACTTAGTCCTCGCCTGCGCGGGTACAGGGGCGCGGAGGACAAAGGGACTGAGACTGAGGGGGCCTGTACCGCACAGGCGAGGACTCAGTTAAACGGTCAGACTATAAACATGGATGTTCGATCAATTTCCAAAAGGACCAGTTGAAAGTGGCTTGCATCCATTGGTTCCTGCGGTGTTTATGAAATCGATTGAAGTAAATGTATTTGTACTGGAACAACGCGACGTTGACCGAAGGCCAACATTTGGCGATAGCCTGTGTGAAAGCCTGTAATTAATCCAAATACTGACTGTACGGAACGTTGCTTAATTTCGGTGATCGCTGACAAACACCTAGTCAAACTACGCTACGATGACTTATTATGTTTTCTATAGGTGAAATAAAAAAACACACAGGAGAAGCCGCCGTTAAAGGAAAGCAATTTATATGACAATATAATTTAGGAAACCCGATAGCTAGTTGCGCCAAGTCGAATAACTATTAGGTAGTTTCAAAACTATTAGATTCTTTTCTTACAACAACCTTCGATGGACTACAAAAGCAGTTACTTTTAAACCTTAAAGTAGGTACTTTAAGGCCTGCGTCCAGCAGTGGACTATTAAAACACAAAACTCAAAATCATTTATTTGGCATAAAATTAATATATGCAGATACATTGTTCCAAAGGCTCCCAAACTATATAGTCAGAGACTGTACTGTACTCGTATGTCAGGAGCCAATGGCTTCTCCTGTTATGTCACAAAAAGATTAATTCAAATAAACAACTGGTATTACACAATTTTTTTAGAGAGTTAAATTTAGAAAGCCAAAAAATATATATTTGTTTGAAACATGCAGAAAAAAAAATTAATTACACAATGGAAATTTCGAGATCAAATGAAAACTACATTATAGAATAATACATATACATTACGGAGAATCCACATACCTAGAATGTTTTAAAACAAAATATGTATGTAAATAAATAATCGGCCAAGTACGAGTCGGACTCGCGCACGGAGGGTTCCGTACTGTATGGGAGCCCCCCTTAAAAATTTATTTAATTTAACTTTATTATTTATTATTGAAGGGAATATAAAACTAAATATTCTGTGAAAATTTCAAGCATCTACCTGGTACCATTATTAATATAGAGCGAAAAACGTCTAAAAATTCAGGTTTGTTGTATGGGAGCCCCCCTTAAATATTTATTTTATTTTGTTTTTAGTATTTGTTGTTATAGCGGCAACCGAAATACATCATCTGTGAAAATTTCAGCTGCCTAGCTATCGTGGTTCATGAGATACAGCCCGGTGACAGACAGACGGACATCGAAGTCTTAGTAATGGGGTCCCGTTTTTACCCTTTGGGTATGGAACCCTAAAAATGTGGCTATCGCCAAAGATGGGTTATTGATATATAATAGCGTTCATCGTTCTTATCTACTGAAGCTACTTATACTGGAAACGTTAAATTCGTCATCATAATTCACGTGTGACCTTATCATTGAACCTAGGGTTCAATCGGTTGATAAGCAATTCTCGTTTAAATTAATGATTATGAGGAAAAAACACATTGCACTCCACTGCACTGGGTTATCGGTCAAAAAACTGATAACGTCATTTTTCATTTCACTAGACATGTAATGAAAAATATTTCCGAACATTTTCCGTACTAGTATGAATGTCAGAGAACATGCCATGCCAGGCACTGCCTGGTGGCCTTTTTGGTAGTAATTTGTCGAATTTATGAGTGTATCCCATCTGGCCCGGTGACTTGGCCCGGCGCCGGGCCACATGGGAAAGAAAAGTTTTATCTGGCCCGGTGATATATTTACCGGGCCAGATGACACAAGTCAAGTGCCATCTGGCCCGGTAAGGAGAGAAAAGAGGATACGCCTTGTAACTCAACTTTCCTAGATTCGGTCACAAAACAGGTATGGGATGCTCTTCCAAACTCAAACGCCGTTCTAAACCGATCGCAGGCATAAACAAAATAGCAACATTAGGTGACTCCTGCTGAATTTCCTTGTGATATAGAAAGTATCGGAATTGATTTTTTTAACATTAAAATGGGTAATCAGTTTTTGGTACTTTTTATGGAACAAGTTTAAAATAATTTAAAATGCGTCAAATGTATAATTAATAACAAAAAGACTCATTTAGTTCTTTTCTAATTTTAAGACGATTTGTAAGCAAAATATTGGTATGATTGTCTTGAATTTTACTACTGGTTTGAAAGTAGCGGTTAGTAGAAATAGGACTTTTCATACTTTACCATTTGTCCCAGTTTGCATTTAATTGAATTATTTATTAATCATGAAGTCTATTAACGTTATTTTAATTTTATTTGTGGCTTAAGATATTTATAAGAAGTCTATTTTTCAGGTTTTATGACAGAAGTTGATATCGCGTCCAAAGAAATTGATTGCGTCATTCACAATAAAAACTAATTATTGTGTACTAAGCAGTTTGATTTAGGTTTAGGTTTAAAGATATTTATTATCATAAAGACAAACAGTTTGTCACTTACATGATAACATAATTACAAAATATTTTACAATTTTAGTCGTACCTATTATTATCAAAATAAATTAACTAATTGAGCATATAATAACATAATACAGACTTACTTCACACTTATTTTCTTTTAGTTATAACAGTAACGATACATGTTCTATGATTTATTCGGCTAAGGTTTTTTTAAAGGCATGAAGGGAGTTAACATTTTTTTATTTGTGAGGGTAGTGAGTTATAAAGTCCGGCACCTTCAGTTGTGAGCATTGTCGTAATTTGTTCGATGTCTTGGAATGACGATATAGCTCGCTCGGCGAGTTCGGCGGTTAACATTTTTTTGTTTTGTAAACATTGTTAGTGTGAATAGTTTTAGTTAAAGTTTTTCGAATAAAGATACATGTGTTATATTTGTATAGTTGTTTTATGTTCATTATTTAGTTGCTGAATAAATTTTCTTAGTTGGAGTTAGGTAGTCGTAGTTAAAAATGGTTTTAATGATTTTGTTCTGCAATCTTTGTAATTTACACATTCTCGTTTTAGCAGCGCATCCCCATTCTCGATAAAGTATAGAAGATGTGGTTTAACTAGGGCGTTGTTGATTGTAGTTAGCTTGTTGTAGTTAGCTTGGCGTAGTCTAAGGCTTCGTATTGTGAGTACATTTTCGGTTTCATCGATGCATGTAGTAAGTATTTCACAAATTACAAGGCGTATCCTCTTTTCTACCCTTACCGGGCCAGATGGCACTTGATTTGTGTCATCTGGCCCGGTAAATATATCACCGGGCCAGATAAAACTTTTCTTTCCCATGTGGCCCGGCGCCGGGCCAAGTCACCGGGCCAGATGGGATACACTCGAATTTATGACGCTTTTCCTCATACCTAGCAGTAATTAACGTCACTAAGGTACTAATCGGTTGCGCCAAGGCGCAAGGCTAATAGTGAGTGACAAAACATATGTTAGCTTTGATCTGTCGTTTCCATCCGACTGTTTATAAATTACACATTACATTTAACTAAACTAATATTTTTAGAGGAACAGCAATATCGTACAATAAATTAAAAAAAATGTTTTATTTCAAGTTAAATCTGGGCATTTAGGCATTTAATTGGTGTACAACAAGTTCTCTGACCTAAAGATAGAAAACATCAGCAGAACCTACTTACAAAAATTTCATTAGTGTTTACCGCTTCGTAAACATTGTCGTGTTTTGTATGTTCAAAGCGATCATAAAAGATGACGCCGACTGCTCTACCAACTTACCCGTTGTAAAAGGTAAGAGAGTAGAAAATGAACAAGTGAGTAACAGAAGGAGGAAAACCACCGGGTAATTCCCAGAGGTACCGCAAATGCGAAATGAGAGGAGAAATGAAAACAGGATATGGCAACCCTGAGTTATGAATATTAGATAACAGAATTGCCCGTCCTTTTTGATAGAGAACATTGGCTATTTGTCATCCCGAAAAAATATACCGTAGGCACTATAAGTACCTATGTATTAGGATAATGGAATGAAATATTGACCAAATGGGAAACGTTTAGTTAAATAAGGTTTTGTATCTATAGATTTTTGAAGACGCTTTTTGGCGATTCAGTATCCAATCGATGCACTCCTGCGGTCTCCTGAGACGAGTCAAAAAAAGTGAAAGCGACACTTTCATTCACTGATCATTATGAAACCCCAAAACCTAAAGTTAAACTTGAGAAACGTAAAGCAAAGCTATAATAATAATTGTATAAAATGGCGAGCAAACATTTTATACGTGCGTTCGCTGATGAGGAAAGTTTAACTGAATTTATCCTTTAATCAGTTCAATTTTCCACAATCCTGTGTCCATTACTCATAAATCTTGCCAAACACCACTTCCTAAACAAGTACCGTCTTACCACAAAGTTAGTTACACAGTGTTTCAAGCGTGTTTAATCTTTTGTGGTAAGACGGGTAATGTCTTGGAATATAATATACAACCATGAATTGGTAAAGCCAGGACTCGTGAATAACTTTCAAGTTACCAAGAACATTAAGGAGCCCAGCCCAGGTAGCACGGCAAGGGGAGAAAACCATTTTATCCACTTTAAATGTCAGCGGTCATTGTCAATCCATACTTTATTTCCTCTTCGAGGGGATATAATGGTGGAAAGACTATTATTCCCTTTGCTTATGCTTCCCGTGCTGAAATGAACTAACTTTCGAGATACCTAAGCAACGAAAAATGACTTTAGCATGCATTTCTGACACACAGCAGAAACAATGGTCCGCAAAATACATACTAACTAGTCCTTATTCTGAGATTCATACCCTGTTTTTGACGGCAACAATTTCTGTATAATCTGCGAGACGCACGCGAGACGCGTCCCACATTCGCAAGCAAAGGGCCGTTGAGATTGCAACACGGTTTCGTTTCTCACGGCAAAAACTGCACCCATTGCTTTGATTGCAGTTTTTTCCTCCGGCGATTCCAGTTACCGCCACACAACAATGTCCAGGAATTTGACCAGTCAGGCGTTTAGGTAATATGAGTGCACGTGGACTGTTTGGAATGATTCAATTCTGTTATTTCATTCCTGAACAGCTAATTTATTTTTGCTGCTATTTTCCTTATGATCGTAGTTAGCACTATTATGAATAGAATGTGGTATGGGTGCTAATTTGACAGCAAAATACTCGTATGACACTAAATCTAGATTGGATGCGCCGGATAAGAATAGACTATTTGAAACCAGTACTACAGAATTACCGATGGCTTGTTCTAATGATATCATACCTGAGTTAATTCTAGAAAAAAAATTCTAAACTATTAAATATATACATGGAAGTGTGTATGGAACTACGGTTTTTTAGGGTTCCGTACCCAAAGGGTAAAAACGAGACCCTATTACTAAGACTCCGATGTCCGCCTGTCTGTCTGTCACCAGGCTGTATCTCATGAACCATGATAGCTAGACAGCTGAAATTTTCACAAATGATGTATTTCTTTTGCCGCTATAACAACAAATACTTACTATAGAATAAAATAATTATTTAAAGGGGGCTCCCATACAACGTGATTTTTAGGAGTTTATTTTGCTCACTATAAATATAATGGCAAGAGGAATGGGGTTAGGGGGGCTCCAACACGGTACGGAACCCTTCGTGCGCGAGCCGACTCGCTCTTGGCCGATTATTTAAGAGGAAAGCTGAGCGCCAAGGAATTTGAGAAGTAGGTATTTGGCTAAACTATTGCTGTCGCGATGCGCCCAAGCCAGGGAGCTTCTATGTGTGGTGTGATGCAATTGTATTAGTGTGTGTGCCAACTCCGCCCGCGCCCTTCCCGCGCCCGCCCGCGCTCCTAGCTCAGGCGGACGGCTGGTGTATTCTTTTGAATTGTAGCAAAATATGGTAGGTACATAAGCTCCGTTTTTTGGGATAGCGCATAGCAAACGAAAACCTTTATACTGAATATTTTTTATCGAATTAGAAAGCTACATTATTTTTTTACACATATAGGCGAAGTAGGTATATTGATTTTAATTTTCTTTCGAATAATATTTTTTGAAAAAACCTTATAAATAGCCAACTTTACACAATTGACCTCAATCCAAAAGCTGCGAACAAAAATAGCTATTTAACTAATCGATTTCTGTAGGCGCTGCATAATACATACTGAAAATTCTACCAAATACCTAACTTAAGATATACCAAATAACTTTTTTTAAGGAAACCACGCACATAACTCTTCAACAGACAATAAAAAAATGTGTAAAATCTTATTAAGTAAAAACAAGCTTTTATTTAAATTAAATAGTCCAAAAAGAAGAATCTAAACTTTAAAATTAATTCAACCTATAAATTTTCGAATATTACACAATTTTAGGGGTATAAAATCTTTCAAGTGATTTAGGTACGTAATAAATAACAGATAGCTTCAATATCTGCTTCAAAATTGCGTTGCATGGTTTAACCCAAAAAAATATATTATTTACATACATACATTGCAAGTTAAACATAAACTTGTAAAAATAAACTTGAGAATCCGCTCGGAAAAATAGAATATGTGAAGTAATTAGTACCTATTTTTAAGCCCTTGAATTACCTAACAGTTTTAAATTTTGCTAATTTTATAATAGTTGTTTCTACCTAATTGATATTGTATTACTAAAGTTTTGTTTTTATTATTATTTTTGAATTATATGCATTGTGATTATTTGTGATACAATTGTAAATTTGACTTGCCTAGTGTAACGTTTGTAGTTATAAGGCCAATAAATATATCTTATCTTATCATACACGAATCGCAAATCCCCTTCTTTTTGTAGGTCAGTAAAAATGAAAGGTTTCTCAATTCATCATCATCATTTCTGTCACGTGACATCTACTGGTGGATACACGATACCTGTTTACAAGGTCGTGTTTTACATAGTGAAGGAGGTTTCAGAGGTGTACCTACCTATGACCTACACGTTCGTTATTATGAACAAAGTTTACTATGTTTACTATATTTTGTTACAAATTCATATTTTTTAATTTATTAACTATGCAATTTTTGTCATTTTAAGTTTTGATATTGTAGCATTGTTCAGATTTATATTGAATGATTATCGTTTTGTTTTTACAATTTAATATTTAATCATTTATTTAAATATATAATTTAATTAATTTAACTACAGCTATTTTAAGTTATTGTAATTTTAAGATAATTATGCTTTGCTTTAGCTAAGCTGAAATTTTAAGGATATTATAATTATAACTACAATTGTAATTGATTTGGATTGACTTGTATCTTGTATTTTGATACCAATAAAATTATATGAATATGGGTCCAGCTGCGGATTTCGTGAACTAAAAATCAGCTGTTCCATACAAAACTGCAACTTGGACTCGAAAAAATGTATGACACGATTGGTTTTTTTCTCGAATTTCGGTTTGACCACATATATTAAAAGTTGTTCATAATAATAGTCCGAATCACCTCCTTTCGGCTTAGTACACCAGTTCTGGATAACCCTGTATATCTGGACATATAAAACTTCTTGCCTTTTATATTGTAACTATTCCCGTATATTCATTGCGCGAGT
Source organism: Hypomecis atomaria (assembly GCA_964007245.1). Classification (NCBI taxonomy): domain Eukaryota; kingdom Metazoa; phylum Arthropoda; class Insecta; order Lepidoptera; family Geometridae; genus Hypomecis; species Hypomecis atomaria. The sequence goes on along the minus strand of OZ023285.1, from coordinate 20,033,601 downwards.
AGTCCAGTAGTATAAAAAATAATTAAGAATTCAATTAAACAGATGCAATGCTTACTGTTTGGAGAACTGCTTGTCATACTTAGGTTCTACTTTAAATAAGTTTAAAAAAGTTGAAACTATTAGCAAATTAAAGCAGCAGTGGGTAGCACACACCATATAAATACAGGATAGAACATCCACAAAGTACTACACACTTTTCAGCAAAACTCAGCGGATAGCCAAGTTAAAATGACAAAGGGCAAGGCACATAGTTCAATGAACGGATAGCCAATGGGGCTGTTTTCTCGAATGAATCTCACGTATAATTCGCGCCACACAAGTCAGCGGATGGAAAGTTAGGCGCAGAACGCTGCGCAATAGGCAAAATATAGGTATGTGCAGGAGCCAGATTATTTATTTTGTTGTATTTGTAATGTGACTGATTATGTGTTTTTTAATTATTTAATGTTGTGTCTTTGATAATTTAATAATTTAATAGAACGTTTTTCGCTTAGGTAAGTGGACTAAGGATAATTATATTTATACGTTACAGTTATTACACGATTTTAGAGAGCACGTGATTTTCCTGATTAGAACTATTATTTCGCTTTAGGCGCAGAATTCTAATAATGGAACATATTTTAAAAAATGCTCAATTTTACGAATGTCCAATTCTCACAATGACCAATTCTTGAATGCTCAATTCTCAAAATGGCAAAATAATTTCAAATAGAAAAAATCGGCCAAGTACGAGTCAGACTCGCGCACGGAGGGTTCCGTACTGTATGGGAGCCCCCCTTAAATATTTATTTTATTCTAATTTTATTATTTATTATTGAAGGGAATATAAAACTAAATATTCTGTGAAAATTTCAAGCATCTACCTGGTACAGTTATTAATATAGAGCGAAAAACGTCTAAAAATTCAGGTTTGTTGTATCTGAGCCCCCCTTAAATATTTATTTTATTTTGTTTTTAGTATTTGTTGTTATAGCGGCAACGGAAACATATCATCTGTGAAAATTTCAGCTGCCTATGCATGGTTCATGAGATACAGCCCGGTGACAGACAGACGGACATCGAAGTCTTAGTAATGGAGTCCCGTTTTTCCCTTTGGGTACGGAACCCTAAAAACACATTTTCATTTAAAAAAAACACCGGTAATTAAAGCACAACCTCTTTAGGGCAAAGTTAATAGGTTTGAAAAGAACAACTTTTACTATGGGAGCAACTAACTCCGCATTGGCGATAAAAAACCAGCTGTTCCATACACTTTGTCCATTATCAACGGACTTTTTCTATGGTATAGTTGATATTTCTCGCGGATTCGGCTCTGGTCGGTCCCATAGTAAAAGTTATAATGTCCTTAACTCGCAAACGGAGGTTGTTTTAGGTACCGGTAAGCCCTTACATGTATATAAATTGTATTTTTTTTAGAAAATTCCTAATCAAAATTATGTTGCCATTTTGAGAATTGGGCATTCATAGAATTATGCTTTCGTAGAATTGAGCATTCACAGATTAGTTGGGCATTAAGAGAATTGGTTATTCTGCGCCTAACTCATTTAGATGTCTGCGGATACAGCACGATATTCTGTATAATCGCTGCAATATGTCGCAGCAACTAAACGCCTATATTCCATACATAAAATCTTTTCTTCAAAAGTAACAAACAACAACGGTCAAATCACAGGATTTGAAAAATAACTAATCTTTTTAATAAACATCGATATCGATGGACATCACTAGAGCATCGACAAAAATATCGACTATTACTACATCCCTAGTGCTTGTGTACGTATAGGTTTGAACCTCCCTCACCTCGACCCTACCCCCGCATCGTGCGATAGGGACAATTGCAGCTCAGAGCGATTTATACCTACAAAAAACATGGCGAGACAACGTTTCGTATTACGCTGTTTTCTTCTTCAAAAACAAGATCCATCAAGTGTTTTTTTATGTCAAAATTTAAAAAAAAGATGTGTTCATGATTCTGTCATTTTATATTTCGTTAGATATTATTTAGTCTGTTCTGGTAGGTCTCTAAAGACGTCAGTAATAATGGTGAATTTTTTTGTGATATTGAAGGGTCGTATTTTGCCTGATAATTAATTTATCAAGAAAAAGAAAAGACAGGGTAGTCTAAACAGCTAAATTTAATTTTATGACAAAAAATTGAGGCTCTAAAAGTATTTTCCAGGAAGAAAACAGCGTAATACGTTTGTATGGAAAATTACAGACCATCCTTCCTCTTAAGGTAATTGTAATAATACCAAGTTCAGTAACTCCAATAAACGCTAAACGCTAGTCTAGTACCGATGGCTCATTTCAATGATAACATACCTACCTGAGTTAATACCGAAAAAATGTAGCTAAACTATTTACAAGTTCATATATGTAAGGAACTAAGGTACTTTCAAGGTAATGGGAATAATACCAAGTTCAGTAACTCCAATAAACTCTAAAGCTGTCACCGCATCGTTGAACACATAGTAAAATTGAGCGAGACGATATTAGTCTCAGAGCAAACAAACAAACGAAACGCCAATTTGTGAGCTCGTTTAAGACGATTACTTTAGAACCGTTGATCCAACAGCAAAGTTAGTTATAGTTCATGCAATTTTTAGGGTTGGTTATCAGGATAGTTTTCTTTTGGTTAACGTAAATATGCCGAACATAATGTTACGAGATGGGTTCTTGGATAATCAGTTAAAACGCCGATTGTTCACTTTGCACTTTATTGCACAAAATCACAGTACACACGACACAACTGGTTCGCACAAACACGTCACACTGGCACTGAAATTCACACAACTAGTCACTTCACAATCACTGGTACCGCACTTGAACACGAGATGTTTTCGCTCCGGTATAAAACGCGATAACTCCACAAACGAAAACCATCGCCCTATTTATATCGGAATAAGGGTTCTCTAGAAATCTGTAGAATATTCGGTGCCATTGTGACTGACAAAGTAAACAAGTGTAAAGTTCGAGAAACCCTATTGTTCCTATCTAAAATATCTAATAAAAAAATCTAACAAACAACAAACAATAGACGCGACACAAAGGCCGGTGCCGCCTGAGTCATAAAACCATAAATCTCGCGGTTAAGTGTAAACAACTAGCCGTCGTCCCGCGCGCGGCCACAGATTAATAAATAGTTACTAACGGCGTGGCCTACTGCGTAACACCACCTCCTCCCAAGACATGCTCGTCCCGAGCATCGTTGCATCCGTGATATCGCGCCAATCGATCCACGTGAACTATTTTGGGGGCACCTCGAGGTCCTTTCTGTATGCGGAACGTCACGTCGTTGATCTTGGTCACCACTCGGTACGGTCCATCCCATTTGGCTTGTAGCTTTGGAGACTTTCCTTTGCTGCGTATGGGATTGTGCAGCCATACCATCGAGCCTTCCTCGAACCCAGGATTGTTAGCCCTTCTGTCGTACCGAGTCTTCATTCTTTCAGATGCTTGCTGGCCATGCTCTCTAATGTGCTCATAGATGTCGTTCATCTTGTTCCGGAGGTCACTGGCGTACTCAGTTATGGGTTGTGGAGAATCCGGTGGAATGCCAGTTATTAAGTCGGCTGGTAGCCGTAATTCCCGTCCAAAATTGGCAAAAGCGGGAGTGACATTGGTGCTTTCATGAACAGCACTTCGGTATGACAACAAAAATGGCTGGATATGCTTGTCCCAATCCCGTTGTTTGCTTCCGACTACTTTTGCCAGGTATCTCTCCAGAGTTTGGTTGAATCGCTCCACCATTCCATCTGATTGCGGGTGGTAAGACGTTGTCCTTGTTTTGTGTGCACCCATTATTCGGCACGTCTCTTGAAACAGCTGAGATTCAAAATTTCTTCCTTGGTCACTGTGGATTTCCAATGGTACTCCAAATCGACAGAATACTTCATGCACCAATTTGTCTGCTATCGTCGATGCCTCTTGGTTTGGAATCGCGAAGACTTCCGGCCACTTGGTGAAGTAATCCATGACGACAAGAAAGTACTTGTTGCCACTTTCGCTCACAGGAAATGGTCCGGCTACATCCAGTGCGATTCGCTCCCATGGTGCTCCAACATTATACAGCTTTAATGCTCCTCTGCTGCGGGTATGCGGACCTTTCACTGATGCACAGCTCGTACATTTCCGTACCCAGTCTTCTACGTCATCTCTGCAGTTGATCCAGTAAAACCTTTCTCGAATTTTCAAGAGTGTCCGTTTCACACCCAGATGTCCTCCCGAAAACCCTTCGTGCTGACGAGTCTGTCTTTCATTGTTGCGGGCCTGTTCTTCCATTAGACGAGCCTGGTCTTCCAGTAGACGAGCCTGGTCTTCCAGTAGACGAGCCTGTTCTTCTTTGTTGCGATCAAACATCGACTGCATCATCGACATTATTGCAGCCATATCAAATGCTGCAGGGACAGCTGGTGATACAGCAGGTGCCACAGTAGGTGCTGCAGCAGGTGCTCTTGGATTTCTGGAGTCGTCGTTGGTTGCCTCGGACTCGCTGCCTTCCATTAACAGCGAATAGCTTCCGAAGCGTCGTGTATCGACCTCCTCCTGGCGGCGCTCCTGCTCCTCTAGTCGGCGCGCTTCCTCCTGTCGGCGCTGACTCCTTGTGCGCGGCGTCTCATCGTCGTATGGTGTTACCGGCATTTTCAATTATCCACCCTTCTGACACCAAATGTTACGAGATGGGTTTTTGGATAATCAGTTAAAACGCCGATTGTTCACTTTGCACTTTATTGCACAAAATCACAGTACACACGACACAACTGGTTCGCACAAACACGTCACACTGGCACTGAAATTCACACAACTAGTCACTTCACAATCACTGGTACCGCACTTGAACACGAGATGTTTTCGCTCCGGTATAAAACGCGATAACTCCACAAACGAAAACCATCGCCCTATTTATATCGGAATAAGGGTTCTCTAGAAATCTGTAGAATATTCGGTGCCATTGTGACTGACAAAGTAAACAAGTGTAAAGTTCGAGAAACCCTATTGTTCCTATCTAAAATATCTAATAAAAAAATCTAACAAACAACAAACAATAGACGCGACACAAAGGCCGGTGCCGCCTGAGTCATAAAACCATAAATCTCGCGGTTAAGTGTAAACAACTAGCCGTCGTCCCGCGCGCGGCCACAGATTAATAAATAGTTACTAACGGCGTGGCCTACTGCGTAACAATAATTATTAAGTCCTGACATTTCTCGTAATGCAATCCCAGCTCAACAGCATGATACAGTTTAAAAGGGAGCCGACAACGATAAGCAAAATCAGTCTAAAGTCTATTGAAATATAAGGGTCGCGAGGTCGCCGATCTTGACTAAAGTTATAAATAACTAACTAGAACAACCGCAAAGCCAATCGAGACATTCGGGCATTCTAAAACTGGCATTAGGTTACATCAAACCTTACTCATCGTTAAACAGTTAGTTCACATCTAACGTTCGTCATGAGTTGATCCGACAGGCCTTGAGATATAACTGTAACCTCACTTACAAGATCGACGCCACGGCCAATGTCATTGTGGTAATGCAAAAAGAAACCACCGCTATACTTTCTCGAGACCTTGATTGAGCTGGCGTGTGCACTTGTGTGCAGCAAGGATTAAGATAATCGTATAAAACCTTGAATGTGTAAATATTTGTTACTGAACTGAAACAGCGGCGAATGGTACACGTTCTACGTGGTACTACAGGGTTTACCCAAGCAAATAGGTTTATCCGATATTATCATCTACTAGTAGCACGCGACTAACTGACGACCTCTGTATTCAGAAACAAATCTTTACTGTATTTCCCTTCTATTCTACGCATCTCGATAACTTCGACACATTTCCCAATATAATACAGTACAGACCTTTTCTCCTGTTTTTTTTTTTTTTACTATTTATTTCTTGTAATCAACAGCGTTACAATACATAATTATCTTACTAATATAAAAAACACAAATAAGGCCAAAACAGATTACAATAATTTAGAATAAAAATAAATTATAATTTTACCAACAACATCCCAACAAATCCAAATAAAAGTGCAAACTTAGGTTATTTAAAGTATGTGTGTGTGTGTGTGTGCGTGTGTGTGTTTTCACTGTCTCGATCTTTAATTCCTTTTTGACATACTAAGTTCGGTAGGTTCTTGTCTTAGCGAGGTTTTAGCTCAATAATCCTACTATAATTAAAAATGCGAAAGTTTGTAAACATGGATGTTTGTTCCTCTTTCACGCAAAAACTACTGAACGGATTGAGATGAAATTTTGCAATAATGATGTCACTTCAGAATAACACACAAGGCTATAATTTATGAAGATATTGCTTGAAACGAAGTTCGCCGGGTCAGCTAATAAATAATATACCATTTTAACCCATCGGCCAAAGTTAAAAATCATGTCATGACCCAAAAGATAGTAAAAATCAGGGAAAGGTAAAAGAAAAAAAAGCTATCAACGACCACCTAGCGGCAGCGGCGAATCGCGTGCAGCATTATTATCAATATCATTTATCGTGGCTCTATGACGCGTCACCATTTATCCACTTTTACAGACCGCCCTTCAGTTTCCGCTATTCCAATGGCAACATCGATGTAACCACTCGCTTCGTTAGGTTTACATCAATCTACAACAATTGTGAAGGCTTAACCAAAACGAAAATACGAAAAACGAAAAAATATTGGTCTCTTAAAGAAATTATGAAGAGTAAGGAATTAGGTATAAATATTAAAAGAAAAACTTTTAACACCTGTATCCTACCATGCATAACATATGGTTGCGAAACTTGGTCACTTACGGAAAATCACAGGCAAAAACTAGCCAAGTGCGAACGAGCAATGGAAAGGAGCATGTTGGGAATAAACTTAAAAGATAAAATTCCAAGCTCAACCATAAGACAAAAAACCAAAGTCGCTGATATACTTGCTCGTATAGATCATCAGAAATGGGGCTGGACAGGACACATGTTGCGTTGCAAAGCAAATAAATGGAGTAAACTGGTCACACTATGGTACCCAAGAGATGGCACTAGAAGACAAGGACGTCCAATCAGAAGATGGGACGATGATATCAGACTAACCTTGGGACCGTACTGGACAAGAGTCGCTGTAGACAGACCACAGTGGAGACAGTTGGAGGAGGCCTATGCCAAAAGGCACACTGAGCTGAGAGACATTTTATAGCAATATTAACCACAATACATTTGACCAAAACTCACTCAGAATAAAGGCTAAAAATAATAACCAAAACGACTTCAGCACAAATCACCTCGTGGCGCAATAGAGCTCATTATGTGGAGATCAGCTAACAAGCAACAGGTGCTGTAATAAGGCCAAGACGGAAAAAAGCGTTCATGTATAATTGAGCAGCTTCTCACTTACTGTTAATGCTGTGTAATGTTGCTACGAGCGCTACTTAGGAGACCCGAAAATATTGCATCGCGCTTAGGATCTTGTGTTAGCAGATGGTTTGGTTATTTTACTAGTACACTACTATATTTGCATACTAATACTCAGATCTATACAGGGTTATCCGATTGTCCTGTACTAAGCAGAAAGGGAGTGTTTAAAATCCGCTGTTCCATACATTTTGTCGATTCCGAGTTGCAATATTATATGGAACAGCTGATTTTATTTTGAATAGCTAATTCCGGGTTGGCCCCATAGTAAAAGTTGTTCATATTGATGGTCTGAATCACCTCCTTTCGACTTAGTATACCAGTTCTGGATAACCCTGTATACAGAACTGTGGCCAACGGTACTCATTCAAATAGAACGCATCGTATCATTTAGTATCGATAAGTACGTACGTGAACGTATACCGTAGTATACATGTACGCACGTATAAATATGTAAGTTTTTAGTAAAATTTATATTTAATTAAGCATGTTTAGTTTATTATTTATAGGTGTTTACTTTGTTAATCTCTGGTTAAATCCACTATTTGTTGTTCTTGTTAGTTCATATTCATGCAAGGTTGCCTGGAAGAAATCGCCATGGGTGATAAGGCCGCCACTTTATAATCATATTTTTTTGTCGTATATGTGTAAATAGTATTTATTTTTAAATTGTGGTTGTAAATAAAGAGTTCTGTCTTTCTTTCTGTCATAAGTAGTAAAACAATAAAGCCTAGCAAAATTTTAATGCCTAATAAATCAAACCAAATCAATGCCGCGACAATAAACATAGACAGGTTAATATTGAACTATACCACAGAGGCTATTTTCACGAATCTAATCATACATTCAGACGAATGTGGGGCAATAACGCATGCCTTCGCTGCAATATAACTCAGAAAACTCTTTTAAATCCGGTTCTGATAGACATTCGATGTATACGAGTATTAGGGATTGAAACAATCTACAGACTGTTAATGACATCTTTACACATTACCTACCAAAGAAGATATAATAGACATTGTTAACGGCTCGGCAACGCTTGAGAAGCCACGTGAGGTCTCTAATAGACATCAATTCATTTCTTTCAAAATCTGGTTGGTTTGGTATTGCGTCGTTTTCGTCGGCGTAATGAGCTATATCGTCTGCGGTTCAGGTTTAATAAATAAATCATTTATTTGTCATAGTCAGTTAATTTACACAGAACATTTCAGAATCCCCTGACTCTTATACTAGGTAAAAACCTACCTCCAATGTAAAGAAAAGAAACCTCGAGAATTTGAAGTGACTTGTAGATTTCATTTGTTGTCCGTTATTAACTAAGTACCCGTGATTAGATTATTAATCGTATGATTAGAATAGCAGATTGCATCCTTGTGTTGATAAGCAGATAAGTTTAATAGGAAGCGGGAACTATGCTTCACCTTACACGGAAGGTCTACCTTGAAATAGGCAAATACGAGTACAATGCAGCGGTCGTCCGGATGGTACTGTAAGGCTAATTGTATAGAAACAAAAACAAATAAAGCCAAGTCAAACATGAAGAACCAACCAACAGAACTCTAGTGTGTGAGTCAGTTCAGGACTGTTCTTATAGTAGGGACAAGATAATAGGTCACTTTTGACAGTTCATTTGTGCATAGAAAAATATACCTTACACTAAAGGAATAAAACTCCAAGCCGTATTCGAGAACACTTATCGGTCGTCGTCAATATTGTTTTCATGAGTTTTATTCCTTTAGTGTAAGGTATATTTTTCGTTGCATTCATGAAATGTCAAAAGTGACCTATTATCTTGTCCCTACTTTAGTACAGTAATGTACGGAATTTAATGTAATATTTTGCTAAGAACTGTCAAAATGAGATCAGAAACGTCTCAGATACGTTCGTTTCTATTAGGTCTATCAAGTCGCTTCCCGCTGTCTGTCCCCATGTATGCTTATATCTTTAAATCTACGCTACGAAATTTGATGCGGTTTATTTTAATAGATAGAGTGATTCAAAATGTAGGTTTATATACGTATGTATAATACACCTGTGCGAAGCCGGGGCGGGTCGCTAGTTCATGTATAATTGTATAAACTATATAACCACCACCTTTTCTAGCTCGGGCCGTTCGAAATCAATGCATCTCTGTCCGTAGATCTCGATGGACCGCATTCATCATTCATCCGCATTCATCCTTACCATCAGGCTGAGTTGGTGGTCAAACGCAGACTTATTTGCGTTAAAAAAAATCCGCGTAGCCAGATATGTTCAGCAGCGAACGCAAATAGGTATTGGTTATACCTCTGATTAATCTTTGGTTATAGAAGTTACCTGAAGGGTGCATGCTCTCATGGCACACGGGACAGTTGACCGGCACGCGCGCCTCGAAGATCTCTATGGCCAGGTACTGGCGCAGGCAGGGCTCGCAGCAGCGGTGCGGGCACCACGCCAGCTTCTCCATCGCCGTCGCCGGGAACACGGTGAGACATAGCGGACACTCCAGAACGTCTCCCTGAAACAACCACCGTCACATCGGTAAGGTTTTTAGCATTTGATCCCTTGTTTGTTGTAGCAACTCTAGCTCTGGATCTTAACTTTGAGAACTGGCAAGAGTTACCTACCTTTTTTTTTACCTGGGGAAATCTTTTAAAGATACCACCGCACCTCGGGGCAGGCGGGTGGTTATGTGGGAGTCCCCGCCCATTGCTGGACGGTATACCCACCAAAACCCCAGGGTGTTCCGCCACTGCGCTATGTGTCGGGGCTACGGGCACGCTTGCGCACTCCTCACCAACTCGGGCCCCACCACGGAGCTTCGGCTCCCGCCAGAATGACGATGTGCCGAACTGCCAAGAGACCTGCCTAGCCGAGTTTGGGACCCGCTGATAAATAATCATTTATAAAATGATTTAATCATCTACTTTACTAACTACAGGATTGCTAATGAACACCTTGTTTCCCCAGACAAATTGAATTTCAAATACTAAGTTTCGTAATAAAAATGTTCTTCCTTTCTTTCTAAGAATATAACCTCTCTAGTCCCACTTTTGGAACTCTACTTCTACGGCATATTTACAGAGTTGTTTCTTTAGACTAGACGACGGACATATTCTAGGATAACATAGTACACATTATTATGCTAACCTACTCTGACTATGAGCAAAGAATATATAATAATACTAAGTATAGAACGGCCACTCGTTACCCCCCACCCGTTTGAGTCTTCCTCACTTCCACCCCGCGCTGCGTACCGCATCGTGTACTCTGCGCGCGGGCTGCACTGGCCGGTGGATTTTCTAATAAAAACTACCTAGACTGTGACAATAGGGAACACTTGTACTGTGTATGGTTGAATATCAATGATACGTAACAAAACAAGAAATTTTAATGTTTCCCTAAGGATAAATAATAGGAACTTATTTCACATTATTTGGTAACTTCCTCTTGATATTATCTTACAAAAGAAGTAAATCGGTTACTTTTTGTTAAAAATGCTTCCAAATTAAGTAATTGTTATACTTTTTTAAGCACTAGATTAATATTCATTTTTGCAAATTAAGTACGCAACTGTCTCACTCACGCGGCATGTCGTCACGTTGTGGTGATCGCTGACAGCCATAGACGTTCCGCACACAAATGCGCGTGTAGCGACCGTGCGTAAGTGTGTTGTCTGTGAGTAAGTACTGTGTAGGTGTGCGTAAGACAGCAGATTTTGTATGAAAAATCGCGGAGTGTCCGGGCTGTGCTATGAGGCAAATCCCGAAATCGCAATTCGCAATGAAAAAATTGGCTGTGCCATCGTTGGTCATATTGAGTAAAACAATATCTTAGAGCATGTCCATCGTCTAGATCTAGAAAAACATTCTGTATAATATCAGTTATTAACTAAATCCCGGTAGTTTTATTCGTTTAGCCAAGTCAGAGGCCTTCAGGCGGCCTAAAAACTCTGACACCAGGGTTAGCCTCAAAATCTGGTCTATACGAATTTACTTACTACAATCTGAAAACAAACGATTACTATGCCAATTAATCACTTTAATGTGGGGAAATATTTGCTATCGTTTTCAATCGATTGTAATCAGATCTTTTCAAATCATATCATATCCGATACAGCGCTCGTGCACAACGTTGTCATGATTTAATTTGTCGAATATAGGCCACGCTATCCTGGCTGATTGTGTCCTAACTCTTTCAAAATGCACTAATAGCGTAGCATGCGTGTAACATTACTTAACGGTCTAACTCTCGAGGAATTGGATCGAATCAATAGTCTCGCTTTTTCGTCATAACAAACAGCGAAATTAATTAATGCCTTTTTACGCAATTCCTTTACTGGGTTAATCGAGCAATGGACCCGGTGAACTAGTGCTTCGGACACGCCTCAATATTGTTTACATTTTCTATTTTCACGTTAGTCTTTACTAGAAAATCGTGAAAATTGGAACTTTTTATCTAGTTCTTTTTAACTTACCCCTGACAAACGAAAAGCCCAACTTAGCATTGCGAATGGCACTGTAAAACTAACATTTTCACAGTTACTATGCAAACAGTATCAGTTTTGGCATTTTAAATGGTCTTCTACATTATATCTATGCTGAATTCTATATCTCCATGTAGTGTGTAAAAACGACACTACTACGAGTATGAAAAGAATTGCAATTCTGCCTTTTATATAAATATCTAAAGAAGCATGCGGTAACGAAAAAAATTGGCATCAAATAATAGCCACTGACTTAGTAACAGCTGAGTACACGGTACGCAGCGATACATAGGTACCTCCAAGAAATAAAGCGGCAATTTCCTAGTCGGGGTAAATTAAGAATAATGGTGTCCCCGTTGAGCTTAGTAAGCGCCCAGACGCTCAGCTTTTAGAAACCCGGTCAAAGACATTTACGGAGGCGAAGCTTCGTGTCTAATTAGTAATTTACCGGGTGTTGACATCTCATCAGGTCGGAACAATCGAGGTCGACTGACGACTTATCGTCGAGCGGTCGATATTAGTAAAATCTTTAATGCAGTAACAAGTATATGGGCATTGGGCATCTCACAATCGCAAGCAAACAAACGAATGTAGAAGTTTCCTAAAACGAAATCCTTAGTCGAGAAAATCAGGGTCAAAAGAGGAGTTATTGCCAAGCGAACCAAACGAGTTCACAAGAAACATTAATATACATTAAGAAACATTAATGTAATATAAACGTCACGCAATCATACTCGCGATGTACGATATGTTTTCTAATACAAAACATGTACTTCGCTAAGTCTAAAACATGCTTCCAAGTCGTTTCACACTGAAAAAGCTCTTAAGCTTAATTACAGCCTTTGACAATGCGGTGCTACCTACGTGAAAACCTTAAATTTGCAAAGGCTTTGCAAGTCGGGCCCGTGTTTTGGAGTTCATAAGCACCTTCGTGACGAGGAGGCGAGCATAACAAATGGCTAACTAAAAATTCTAGCAGCTTGCGGTTTGGGATAAAGTTTCAAGAGATGAATACGAAATTAAGGTGCCAGACAGAAATAGTAGTCGACAGCTTTTGTGTACCTATCGCGGCATTTGGATGAGAGGATAATGCTGTTTGCTCTATTGTGTTTATTCGCATAAATGAGCGGTCCTTTGGCGCAATTGCCTGCCAAATCACACGAAATAATACGTTTTAATTGTATAACAGTTGGTAATGTTACATGCGACATTTCTGCAATGTGTACATCATACTCGTACATGTAGAAGGGGACATAATAAGGAGTTTAATGGCTGGCTGGTCGTTCCAGCGTCTGATTAATCGGGTCAATATGCGTTCGTACGAGATGACGAAGTCATTTCTTCAAATTATCTGCATAAAGAGTCAATTTCTAGGTATATCTAAACGCTTGCATGTGAGTTTCATGATCAGACCATTTTCATGCCACTCGATTCAGCATAATCGCACTTCAAGTAGAAAGATATTTTTAACCGAAGTTTAACTTGATTGCAGAACAGACTTGTTTGGGTCGTTATGTTAAGTAGCATGTCAGGTCTTGCATGGAATACTGCTCTCACCTTTGGGATGGCTCTGCCAAATACCAGCTGGAGGCTTTAGAGTCCTTGAGGCTTGAAAGGCGAGCCAGGAGGCTGATAGGCAACGAAACCTTGACTGAGTCGAAGCTGCAGAGTCTCGAGCATCGACGTAGCGTAGCGTGTCTATCGGCCTTCTATCGGATACACTTCGGTGAGTGCGCCCAGGAGTTGCACAATCTGGTCCCACCTGCCCCTTTCTTCTATCGTACGGCTAGACAGACGCGACCAAAGCGCCACCCTTTTATGGTGGACATCCCACGCATTAGAACCAAGCGTTTCGAGTCCACATTCCTCATACGAACTGCCAGAATGTGGAACGCTTTGCCTGAGTCTGTCTTCCCGCTAAAGTACAATGTAGGTGTCTTCAAATCTCGAGTAAAGTCTTCTAGGTAAGCGTGTTATATCCTAGACCGCATATCTGCTTAACATCAGGTAGTGTCTACACACTAACAAACGCAAACCTATTCAAAATATTAAAAAAAATGTTAGGACCGTTGAAAACGATGGAGATACAAAGATGATTATTATCTTAGTTTATTTTTTCTGACATAAACATGGGGAACAAATTCCGTAGACACTCCGAGATTAAGACGGTCGGTGTAACCTATGTGATAGTCCAACATTTGGACTATTCACACTCTCTGATTTGAAGTAGATACAAATTCAAAGTATTGAGTGACATCGGGTGAAAATATAATTTGAAAGGCTTTTTAGAGTAGTCTTGATTTTGATCTGGGAGAGCAAGATAAGTATAGTAACATATGTACGGTATAATAAAACAATCAGCTGACAATGTCACAAAAGGAACACAAGTTGCAATAGTGATAATTGAATGATTCTATTGCAACAATTATATCTGACGAGACTTGTTAACCTCGATTGTTATCCCGGTGACCATTGTAATGAAAGGAAAACATCTAATGCATGAAATGAACACATCACAATTCTCGCACATTGTAAAAGCCATTTGAAACAATAGACCCTTACCAAGCAACAATTAACAATTGTTCAGATATAGGAAACTAGCTACGAGTATAATATCCTTGTAACAGATACCATTACCAAATTTAATATTCCATTTACAAACTGCACAGAAGTTTTCAGGAAATATCACTTGCTATCTAGCGTAGGTATCTCGTCGTTCAAGAATGTACAAAATAGTTGTCATGTGAGAAAATCTTTTTTAACAATCGATACGCAAAACTAATACGCATTTGACCGTCTCTTTAAGTAAATATCAAAAGAATAAGTGACTTGAAAAATTAATTTCCAGAGGACCATGTCACTGCATTTGAATATTTGAAGAAAATTGATTTTATGGACAATTAACGTTAAAGCAAAATTTGCTCGTCAACAAATCACTTGAGAATATTTAATGTGAGAGCTAAATTGACGCGGATACAGCAGGGTAATAATTTATTGAGATTCGGATCCAATTCGAGCATACCAGAGCCGAGGCTGCGGGATGAAATGGGAGGTTTTGATCCCCTTTTATTATTGAAGCAATGGTCGGGCGTATTCTGCGAAATAATGTGGGGCTGCCCACACGATCCTATTACATCAGGCTTTACAGTTACCCAATTTAGATCGTGAGGTTTACAGTAATAGAGCTTGGCAGTAAGTAGGGAAATTCTAGTTTTCTGTTGGTAATGTTTCTATTACAAGTCAACTGGTCGTTATCGATCCTTTTGGAAATGAACACGGAAGACTTTAGTAATGGGCCACCGGGATGATTCTACATACGAGTATTAAAACTCTTGAAGTCTGACAAGAAGTGATTTCGCCGAGAATACCTATTATAAATTTTGACTCGCGAAACAGACCCGAGTACACTCGGGTGGATTTAATATTATTATGTTTTGATAACTCATGTTTGTGTAGCACTTATCACATCCTTTCCTGGGACCTTTCCAATTACCGATCCACAATTTAACTTTTTACTTAAGAGTGGGATGGAATTATACCCATGGATATGGATGGATAGAATTATGCACAGATAAATATATTATTATTCATTAACCGACTTCCAAAAAGGAGGAGGTTCTATGTTCGTCTATATTTTTTGTTCATCGATAATTTCGCCAATTGTGAACCGAATCGAAAAATTCTTTTTTAGTTCGAAAGGGTATATATATACTACAGAGGTGGTCCCATTTAATTTTTACATAAATCGGTAGAGCCGTTTTTGAAAAATCAACAATAATGTAAGCGATTCGTGCGAAATATTCGAATTTTGTACACGATGGAAGGCGGTTTTGCCATTTTTTACGAAAAATAATTACTTAATTTATAGCAGGAGATGACAATTATTCCAACCCTATTTCAGAATAGTAAATTAAACTCTCTATTTCAATTATCAAATCACATCTTTATTAATCCTCGCAACAATAGAATACAGAGTCGATTACACTAAATCCAATACAGACAACAATCTATTAAGAGAAAGGTGGTCTTGTCTGAGTATTACGCCATGCGGCAAAGGTGAACTAGCTCCTATGTTAGAAATAACTAGTCGAAACACAAAATAACATGTCAAATAAATCACTCATTTGATAGAGTCAAAGTTGTAGTAATAGCAAAGAATATATAATAATACTGTAATAGCAAGTAACCAGTTTACGCGAAGCGGTGGTCTAGTGGTAATGACACCCGCCTTACAAATCGTGAGGTCATGGGTTCAAATCCCGGTCCCGTACCAATGAATTCCTTGGAATTTATGAATGGAATTTCACACCACTGGCAACTTGTATAATTATGCCCGTAGAAGAAATTCAAACAAGAGACAAAAGAATATACATAAATCTAAGCTAAGCTATGCTAAGTTACAATCGGTTTACATTACAACTCTACACTAGTTACACTAATGTGAAAATGTGTAGAGATAGCGATAAAAGAATTTCAACCCGGGGAAGACAATAGTTTGGTTAACTATCTCTTTCGCGCTTTGGCGCATATGAATTGATTAAAACGACTGATTAAAAAAATACGATATTTCAGCCGAAAATCAACTACTTATCTATAATATCAGTACCGTTAAAACCAATATATAGGTCGAATCATGCAAGTCAGCGGATGTGAAGTTAGCTACAAGCTGCGCATGCAATATCCAATCAACACGCAGCTTTATGTGAGCTTCTGTCAGGATTAGATATTTCGCTTGCTAGCTTGATAGACCTAACAATAATATTTATTATTATAATTGTTTATCAAACAATTACAATTAATTGATAACCAGTCCAAACTTTAGATGTTTAAAGGATTTGCGAGATCTATGCTCTACCAACTTTAGTAATTCCGAATTCCAAGCAGAACCCTTAACAGTAGATTCAATTTCAACAGTAAAACAGATACGACGCCAATATCGAGTTTCCAGCAATAAAGCGAGATGAAGCCAGAGTTCTAATTCAACTACTAGAGACGAAATACCACGTTTGTAAATCTTACACGTATTTCTGCTTCGCGAAAACTGTCAAAAGATCTCTCTCTTCTTGAATAACCATGGATGGGTTGATCCTCATATTTCAAGATTAGGACTCTTCTCACGTCTTCAAGCTTATATAACACCTAAATTGTATACAAAGGCCTAAGTAAATAAATAAAATAAAAGTATGTACCTATAAAAATGTTTATAAAATTCCACTAAAATTTCATAACGGAACGCAAACTTCAGATTATTTCTAAAATTAATGAACTATGTACCTATACATTGTACTACTTTTCCGGTGGTTACTTTCTAATATATACATGTGGTTGATGACGCAAAAGCGTATGGTGTTTTAATAAATATTTTTCGCAAAAATGGCACCACCGATTTCCACCATGTACGGAACAGGTTGCACGAATCGATGTGACATATTGTATGTACATTATTGTCGATTTATCAATAATTATTTTTCGCAAAAAATAGCACGACCGACTTCAACCGTGTACAGAATTCGCTAGTATTTCGCACGAATCGATGTAACTTTTTTCACATTATTGTTGATTTATCAAAAATGGCTCAGCCGATTTCGATAAAATTTAAATGGGACCAATTATGAAGTATACTCTTTCCAATAAAAAATTTTTTATCGAAATTTGACTACTACGTAAAAAGTTATGCGTGGTTATACGCTATATTATATAAATATACGCCTCGAATTGAGTACCTCCTCCGTTTCATCGGTCAAAAACAATTTCGATTTCAATTGATTAAATTTAAATGGGACAACATCGAGACTCTTTCGAAAAAAAAAGATTTTTTTAAATAAGTAGTTTCACATTTGGCGAAAATATCGATGGACATGCATAAAAAAATAACGACGGAAAAACGGTTCAGATTCGTCAGATCTTAATGGAATAGGCCCGCTGGTTGTCTTCAGGCTTTAACAGATGGGTCATAATCGGGCCGTCTGGCGAGCGGCGAATATTTCTATGAAATATTAACGATTACGGACCCATTTCGGAGCCCAGGGGCGGAGGTACCGAACAATTCGTTATGAGGATATTACGAGTAAATACGTTTTCATAAAATATACGAGCAACAAGAACAGCTGGCAGACCACTAGCCAGATGGAAGGATGATATTGTCAGGGCGGAGTGCAACACGTGGAAAATATCCGCGTAGGATCGGAAAGAACGGAGAGGCCTATGATAATGACGCTGTGAGGGCGGTCATGACAAAATACTTCAACCTGTGTTGATCAAAATACGCAAATAGTTAAAATTATGAATGAAATTATTTTGTAAAGTAAAGTCAAAGTATTTGAAATACAATTTAAATAATTTAAATCTGAACACAAATAAGGATGGATATACGTTTCAAGATTTCTCAAAATAAAGCAGAACAAGAATTTACATTGTTCCAACTCAAAATAATTTGTCAGTCTCATCCACAGGTCATTCGAAACAATTTATTAATTCAATTCATTACCAAGTACTTCTTAACATTGATTTGATTAAAATACTCATTTCATGGAAACAACTAAAACCCAAACCCTCAATGCGATAAGTATGGCATGTTCTAAAACACTATAGGTACCTAAATTATTGTCATCCTATTCCTTAAATCCAGTTGTACTTACATCAGCATAGAAATAGATTAGGTATGCATGTAGAATATGTAGATTACCCCAGTTCAATTCAGCCACGCCCATGTTGACAAGGTTTATCATTGCCACTAAGGGTGGTGCGAATATTTATCACCCTTGTTCCGGCACGCAAACAAGGGCGCGAATCTGGCAATTTGCCGAACCATTTCGTACAAATTATTATATCTTTGTGTAATAAATTTTAAAAAAATCCACGCTGTATTTAAGTCTGTTTTCCCTTGACTTTAAAAAGGTATTTAATGAAAAAAAAATACTCCAGTGAAATTAATACTTGAGATAAGAAAGCCTTTTTCCTTTACGGTGCCACAACAAAGGGAAAAGGACAATGGGAGATAGGATATCAAATATAAAGGTCTGGTCGGGATATAGTGTGATTAATTATAACATTAGAATCTTCTCCCATAACACTATTTATGATGTGTAATGGTGTTACTCGTAAGCTTTTGTATGAGAAATGAACCACTGACTAAAGCATCCGGACCGCATTGTCAAGATGCTTAACTTGATCTGGAACTGTATGACTCAGCTCAAATTCGACTTACTAACGGGAAATTCTTAAAAGTTTGTCTTACGCAATTTTACTTCGTTCGAGAAAATTTGCATAAAATTAAAACGACAAAACGAACCACGTTTACGCTCGCTTTATGAACAAGTTCATCCAGGAGATACTAGAAAACCAATTCATTTGCTTTGTAAGCTTCGTTCAAACTATGACGAGCAAACTTAAAAGATCGGAAAATATCAAATTCCAAGCAAAAAGGTCAACGTGACTCGAATTTATGCATAGACCAGTGTGTCTGCCAGAATACATAAAACTACATTTTCATTCTCGCTGCATCCGATATAGAGACAGTATTCGATTCGTCCACATCAAATTCTTTGTTCGTTTTTTCGATCGGGCGCCAAAGACCACAACAAAAGCGTTTATTATGCAAAGTCTGCCCATTATAGAGAAGTTAGTTGTCGTAAGTTTTGCAATCGAAGTGATGGGACGTGTCTACACGACGTGAAAGTGTTATTCTTGATGGTTGCATGCGAGGCGTGCGGATTACAGCCGTCGGACGTGACCCGCCACCGCGCGGCCTCGCCACGAGGTTCTTGCACAATTTCGTTTAGTCGGTACTCGCTACCAAGCATCCGATCCGGCCGTCCAAGGTCGGCCAAAGCGTGGCGGATAACCGTAACGCGTTTTTGCTGAAGAGCAAATTTTCAGCAGGTTAGAAACTTTGTTGCAAAGAGTCGGCGACTGGACGTTATCGTCGATCTTGTCAGCACAAAACTTATGGCCAGGTGGCTAGACGTATCGATTCACCCATGACTCGGCCTGGCGGTGCACTCTGACTCACTATCGCAGCTAGTGCATCGTTATCATACAGTGTAATGATAACGCAGGAACATATTTGTGGAGGCGTGTTCTCGAACGTGATTACAATATTGTGTGCGCATTGATTCATTCAATGTTATTGTTATACAAAGATAGAACGATGAGAAAACAAAACAAGATTTAGTAATGAGATTGAAATAATTGCACCACCGGCGCTGCCAGCCAGGACATAACACTCACAATGAGTATTATGTGTAACTCTCATAGCGATTTTTATCCTCTCTGCTCTCAATGTTTTGGATTTAAATCAAATCGAATGGCATAGAACCGAGTCAGTTGGCACGGTAAGAAAGAGGTATATGCCAGCAGTAAATTAAAGGAGTTTGTTAATATTGATGAATAGTACGGCGTTGCCAAGTAAGGTTACCTCTTCGTCCTCCGCGATAAAGTCGACAGTTGTTTGATGCCTCTGCGACTGCTCAGCATTGCTCTGGCGGGCAGGACGGCCGTCCGCTTGTTCTAGCACTGAAACAAACATGACCAAATTGAACTTCACTTCTACACTATAAATATTATTGTGGTCTGGATAACATAGAGGTGTCAAAGACACGTCTGCACATGAAGGTTATATTCAAAGAAGTGATTTGAAATAAACGAATCGGTTACGCAAGATTTTCAAATCTTTTATGACAATGAAATACCATTTTTGTATTTTAATGGATAACTTCTAACAACATTGTTGTGTAATTTTAACTCAGAGTATGTACGCTAATCTTTCTATTTTTAATTATTGCTACCTACCGAAGTACCAAATCGGTAGAGTATTTGGAATTTTGGATTATAATTTTCAGAGCGTAGGTGTCGCCGTACCACAAGGCCACAAGCTTTAAAATTATCTTTGAATTACTTTGGCCTTTCGTCTCGCAAAAGCTGAACATGATTAAGTTAGAAAACACATTTTTAGTTTGTGGTACGCCCACATTCTAGGGTGTATGTTTAGTAAAATTATTCACAACTAGCGACCCGCCCCGGCTTCGCACAGGTGTATTATACATATAAACCTTCCTCTTGAATCACTCTATCTATTAAAAAAAATCGCATCAAAATCCGTTTTTAAATTTATAATAAAAAAAATTAAAATTTTTTTAAAGATATAAGCATACATGGGGACAGACAGCGGGAAACGACTTTGTTTTATACTATGTAGTGATAACTATACCGGTCTATCAAAGACGTGGGCGGGTGTTGTAGATAGAACGAGTTGAGTATATCAGTATAAATACAGGGTTATTTCTAATCAATTAGCATCCTTTTACAGGTTCATTCTATACATCAAAACTAACAACTTTTGTTCTGTGACTTTTCTCAAAAGTAAAAAAAAATCAGCTGTTCCATATATTTTGTCGAGGGTGACCGAGATTTTTCTATGGGACAACAACTTTTTTTTTGAGAATTAACTAAAAGTCGCAGAATAAAAGTTGTTTGTTTTGGTGTACAGAATAAGCCCCTAAAAGGATGCTAATTGATTAGAAATAACCCTGTATATTGAGTATTTATTTTATACCTATGAGTATATCATGATCTTGGGTGAAATAAACTTGTCATGTTTGGAAATAAAATCAACAAGTAGACAAGTCGAATGGCACAATTTCAGCAGAGGACAGCGTATAATGTTCGTTCAAGAGCATACAGGATGAAGAATCGATTAGCTCGTTAGAAAACACGGATTACTCATCACAACTACGTGGTCTTTGGTGGCAAACAAACGTAAATATAAATATCAAACCAGATTGGCAAGACGAGGAAAACACGTGACATGCTTGCGAAAGAATACACGTTTGTCGTTTAGGCGGGTACACAAACACTAGACCGACACAACTGACAGAGGCAACAGGCAGAGCATACATACAAACAAGATATTAATATCTTCGTTCCTCATTGGGTAAAGTGTATGTCTTTTCCTTTCCATGAGGTAAAGGAAAATACACGAATTTCTCCATCCATTTTTTAAGAAATCCCTAATATAATTGAAATACACAATCAATATTTAGGCAATAAGTTTCGTAAGCAAATAACATTTTGGAGTATACCTAGCTTTAAATTAATATTTATGTAAGTAAATACCGCTTTTATTTTAAACATGTAAGCATTTACTTAATTCCCAAGTTTGTAGGTACAATTAACAAATTAAACAAACACAGGCAAATTAATTATTAATTAGTTAATACCTACCTAATGAATAACTACGATAGCGTAATCTTATTACTAACGAAGACAAAACTTGACTTAATAAAATAGAATGAAATAGTATCAAAACAATTGAAGCATACATATCGTTCAATGATATGTACTAATTAATCAAATTATGATACAATAGGTATAATAATGAGGACAATGAAAACACTGCCAAGTCGTGGAATAACAATTCAGACAGGCTGATGGCGCTGGAAAAACCCGGATCGCGAGCATGAAACTACGGGTTTCCCATAGAGCCCGACTCCGATCTCATTTTACCAAATTAAAAAGTGCACTGACGTAGCTAAGATGACATGCGACTTTGTATACTGATACGCAATAACATGTTTTAGACGTAATAAATAATCTTGGATAACAAATTTTGTATGGCCCCTATAATATTTACTAAAATTCCCAAAGACACAAGAGTCTTTGGTAGTTTAAACAAATTGAAGGGCTTGCAAGCCAAAAAATGTTATTATAAAATATGGGAATAGCTGATTAATTCTGACAACAATATTTATAACTCGAACTCTTTTGTTACATTCATTTCTATTATTTTTCTGACATTGTATAGCTTTATTATTATATTATTTCTCTCTGACATTTTGATATTTCACATTTTAGCCTAAATTTGTAATTTTTTATGATTGTATTTCTTAAAAGATTTAGCAATTTTGTTTCTGATATTTGCACACCGCGACGGCAAGAACATGCGTTCTATACTCTTGGAAAATCTACATTTATGCAACTTTGTGTGTTGTTTGCATTAGCATGTTTCTGACAAATAAATAATCTTGAAACTTGAATCAAAGCGATTTTCCTAGTTGAAATGTCAGTGGACCTGGACATGGCTCGAAACCGTGAGCTGAGAGGTCAGTCCATGATGTTGACATGGTGCAAAAAGGACCTCAGGAACACGTTGCACGCTGCTTCCAAAAAGTCTTATTGGAAATCCATAGGACAGGCCAGTTCAGCAGTGGATGGTCTACGGCTGCTATAATGATTGTGGCACTAAGCGCGCAGCACTGATGACCGAGCACTAAACACAAGGAGAAAAGATGCAATATGGGAAGTTATCCAGCATAGGTCATCTTGAGATAATGATAAAGCTATACTGGCCAGATTAGAATATCTTATGTTTCCTGTTGTAAATCGTATTTTGCCACTACAAGTGGCATTGACTTTTTATACCCTGATGTTAACAGTGAACTGGTATTAAGTAAAATACATACATGTATTGTATAATACACGCTACTACAACAAATCTTGGCATTGTATGAAACAATATCGTGAAGAACCTTGTATGCGTGATCACTACTAATCAGACAGGCCGCATCTGCCACGTTCCGTGTTATATGGCATGTTTTATAACAATGAAAAATTCAATAAAAAACATACCTATCTACTGGTGGTTAATCGTTTTTAAAAATAAATGACTGATACAAAATAAAGTGGTGGTGGTATTTTAATGTTATTATAGTAAGTACCCAGTGATATAATTTAAATAGCACACATAACTTAGCATGACATGACTCTATAATTTATATTTGTAGGACGTGCAGCATAATACATGCATTTATCTGAATACATAGTCATTTATAGTGAGTGACAAGTGATAAATGAAAAATATACCGATTTTTTTGCAATTACATTACGATATAACTCTTCGACAGAGCACGAGAATTATCATCAACAGGCAATAATAGCGTTGTTGACACTGGCGCTACCAATCGATCACTTGTCCGTATTAAATAAGGCATTATTGAACTGAATCGTCCGCCGGCACTTGAGACCAATTGACTTTATTTCAATATTTACATCCGTGAACAATCTGAACAACTTTTCGAGAAATTCTGTTTGAAATAAAATAAGGAAACTATCTAGTACTACTTTATAATATTGTAGATAGCGTGGTTGTTATAAGTACCTACCTACCATACCGGGTTTCTCTAGACGACTGACCTATTCTAGAATATCACAGTACTCATCATCGTGAATATTTAACATATATGTATATTGTATGTATACATTAATTCATTTATGAGTTAAATTGAGAAATGAATCACAAAGGTCGAAGATCAAGAGAACTTAATGTCTATTGAAGCGTTACAAGCGACAACGAACTCAATCTTGGTATTCTCGGCTCGGTCATTAATTCAATAACACTGTGACGTCATTATACCAGTCCCATACAGACATAATAGGTGTAACCTACACGCGGATGCTAATGAAGCCGTTGACTAGATGTGATACTGACCTCATATTAGCGCAAATATTGGAAGACGGAACTTCCGTGGTGATATTTTTACCCATTGAAGTAATTATCTATACTAATATAATAAAGAAGTAAAGTTTAAGAGTTTGTGAGGTTGTAGGAGGTAATCTCTGTATTTCCTCAAACGATTTTGATAATTCTTTTACCAATAGAAAGCCACATTATCTGTGAGTGTCATATGCTATAAAATAAGCGCGGGCGAAGCCGCGGGCAATATTAAATTGCTAAACAAATAACACAGAGCGCTACTCTTTGTGCGCGTATAGGTGTAGTTACTAGTAAGTGTTTAACGCATCTAGTAAATGTATAACTTTTTTAACGATTGTTTTTTTTTTTTCTGGTAATGTAAATAAACAAGACGATTTAGTGTTTTTGCTGATAACGATTAAAATATGTAATAGCTGAGCAGATTTGGAACAAAATTGCTGACATGCGACATATTTACCAAAATTATTATTTTGGTAGGTAATGAAAAATAAGAGCATAATGATATATTATTTTGAAGTACGATAGCGAACTTCAGTGCGGACTGCTTATTTCATAATGTGTATTAATGTTCTATATTCTAGAATATTTATAGTTCAAGGTCTTAACATACGACAATATTTTTTTATTGAAAAGTAAAATTCCGTAAAATTTCCAGTCTCGGGTCTCGATAATGTCAAAGCCATGCAATTTAAATAGCTCGTGACGTCATCGTACACTTACTATTGACATTTAACAGCTCAAGGATGCGAACAATCTGAGCAATAAAGAAGCGTTCCAGATTATTCAGTCACAAATATTGTTTTGTCATAAATATCGTAGATTTATAATCATCCGAGCGAGTTAGATGTATCGAAATCAAACTTAAGACTAGACACAGGTGTAATCCTACTAATCTTACTAATATTATAAACGCGAAAGTTTGTGAGTGTGTATGGATGTTTGTTGCTCTTTCACGTAAAATCTACTGAACGAATTGAGAAAAAACTTTGCAAAAGTAATGCTTATACGAGTACATCAGAATAACACATAGGCTATAATTTGTTATGATATTACGTGAAACGAAGTTCGCTGGGTCAGCTAGTATTAGGTATAAACAACGCGAAAGTTTGTGAGTGTGTTTGTTACTCTTTCACGCACACGGCTGAACTGATTTGGATGAAATTCGGTATGAAGGTAGCTTAGACCTTGGATTAACACATAAGCTACTTTTTATCTCGGGCTAACGCGGGTAACACTGCGGGGCGCAGCTAGTATATAAATAATCATTGACCGGTTAGGTCAGAAACTAAGCCACGTAGAACTAAATATTGAGATTACATCAAACATAAAATATTACAGACTAGCGACCCGCCCCGGCTTCGCACAGTTTTATTATACATATAAACCTTCTTCTTGAATCACTCTACCTATTAAAAAAAAACGCATCAAAATCCGTTGTGTA
Source organism: Hypomecis atomaria (assembly GCA_964007245.1). Taxonomy (NCBI): domain Eukaryota; kingdom Metazoa; phylum Arthropoda; class Insecta; order Lepidoptera; family Geometridae; genus Hypomecis; species Hypomecis atomaria. Next base: position 20,007,818 of record OZ023285.1, on the reverse strand, counting down.
GTTTTAAAGATATAAGCATATATAAGGGGACAGCGGAAGCGACTTTATTTTATACTATGTAGTGATAGTGAAGATGACTTATCGAAATAAATGGAAGTCAAGGTACAAATGACTGCACTCATCAATGTTGATTCCATCCTCATTGCACTCCTCACAAATGTTTATTTTATACATTTGTTCCATAAAGCGAAGGTTTAATTGAAATTAGGTCGAAATCAAAAGTACGAGTAACCTAAGTCGCTCTCGAGGAATAGACGGTTGAAAACGTTGGAATAGAAACCGGTTCCGAGCCAGACACGGCAACCACTTCGGCCTGAGGACTCGAAAAACAACTAAACTTGCTAAAGTGCAACCAAATTCCTGCATACGTTCGACCTATCTATCGACTCACGACGTTTCTTCACCACTTATTTCGACATGCCTTTTCAACGGTTACAAGTCGAAGTTCAAAAGAATTTAATGACTTCATCGCAAGTTTTTTTGTGAATGTAAACACGACTTAAGAAAAACTTTAAGCTAAGTTTATCAGCATTAATTACGTTATCGTGAGTCACGATTTTTGTAGACAACTCACTCAGAAATGAGAAGTTTTATGAAGCTTTTCGTATGCAAATTATCACATGGGGTTCATGATGGTTGCGAGTATCAGGCACAGAACAAGACCAATTTTATCGATCGATGATATTCTTAAAAGCGCAAAACTCCATCAAACTTGACCAAACCTTCTAGACAAACAAGATAACTACCTTTGACCCAAAAACTACCGTAAAGGTCACGGCTAAAACTACCATCATTCCGAGATTCCTCTTGTCATGTAACTTATCGACGAGGATTCTTGGAGCCGCAGGTGCTTCAACTTGAAGGAAAGAAGCGAGGTTTATGTAAAACTACTTGCGTTATAATGAGTAGGCGCGTTGCGTAGGAGGCACATTCGTCAAAGGCACAATAAACGGACACCCACGCGACGACGTAAGCGCGGTCGGAACTCTGTTACGTGATTTGTTCTTGGCTTCCTTGGTCCTGTCTATACCATGTACAGAAGGGCCCACACTCGAGTCAAGGAACTTGGGAACAAAGCAAAAGGGATAAAGCGAGATGTACCTACCGTTAAAGCCTTCGTAATACAGACAGACACAACTCTTCACTATATAGTATAAAACAAAGTCGCTTCCCGCTGTCTGTCCCCATGTATGCTTATATCTTTAAAACTAATAATAACTAATATATAGAGTGTTTCAATAGGAAGGTTTATAATTACATATAATACACCTGTGCTAAGCCGGGCTGGGTCGCTAGTTTTATAACCACAAAGCAAAAATTAAACACTATATATATATTTAAGACTAAATATGGTTATTAACTGGCGGCCTTATCACCCATGGCGATTTCTTCCAGGCAACCATGCACGAATATGAACTGACGATACAATACAGTAATATGATAACTTTATCTAATGGAAACATTACAAAAATGTTAAATTGACATTAAGTACAATCACTTAGTTAAAAACATGTATGGCAGTCATAAAAACATACTTAATACTCGTAAGTTATGCGTGTATATAAAATACTGTTTTGATTGTAAACACTTGAATAACGTGCCGCAAACACCACAGGTGCATTTAAATGGTAGTACTTATTACATTGATTGCTATAATAAATGTTTAGTAGGACCGTGCCTAAATGTTTAAAGGTCACTACATCATCATAATCTGGATAAGCCATCGAACCTCGGCGCCAGTCACGGAGGGCAGACGTCATCTAATCCTTTGATAAATTAACTGCTACGCTGAGAATAAATTAAGTTCAACAAAGGCGAGTTTAAGCGGTTTTGCTATTTTAACGTAACCTAACCAGGTAGAGGAATTTGCATGGCGTGTCTCCACTACAAGGTCCTCGTAAGCGCGTACCTAGCCTCGTGACTTATTGATCAAAGGAGGAGTTTTATTTATCATTAATATTCTGTTTGCACGGCTTCCTTGTAATATTCAAGTACTAGTACCGTTACGAATAAGAATTATTACAGAACATCTTCGGAGATAATAAATTATTGATATCGTTTTGGGTTCACGCCAAAGTGTGTATGCAGATAGATAATAGAGTGTAAACAAGCTTAACGATAACGACTTGCCTATCCCGTAAATACGTGAAACCACGAATTGGTTGTCGATGCGTTTTATATCATCGTGTCAATTTGGAATTCCCGAGCGCCTGTATTTATACATGGGAATTCAATACACACTGATTTGTTAGGTACCTATCCAAGGGTATGAATGTCGATTTTATCACTTAGTATCGGAATTGATGGTCGAATATTGGTAAATCGTCCGAAACTTACTTCTAAGACTAGAGTTCTAAGTTCTCAGTTCTAACATAGTAACTTCAAAGAGAGTTAACTTTGAAAGTGAAGCAGATAAACAACAGAATTTCATTTCACAGCTCACCAGCCGGCAGCAAATTGCTTTTACCATGGCAACCTTTTTAGGGTTCCGTACACAAAAGGTAAAAACGGGATCCTATTACTAAGACTCCGCTGTCCGTCTGTCTGTCACCAGGCTGTATCTCATGAACGGTTATAGCTAGAACGTTGAAATTTTCACAGGTGACGTATTTCTGTTGCCGTTATAACAACAAATACTAAAAACCGAAACATAAATATTTATGGAAGAATCCAATATAAAAAACCTGAATTTTTAGACGTTTTTCGCTCGTTATTAATAACGGTAACAGGTAGATGCTTGAAATGATCAAAGAATATTTAGTTAAATATTCGCTTTAGAAATAAATAAATTAAAATGAAATATATAGGGGGGCTTCCATACTGTACGAAACCCTTTGTGCGCGAGTCCGACTCGCACTTGGCCGATTATCACTGTTTACACGACCATTAAAAGTTACTGCGAAAAGAAACAGCGTGGAAAGTCAATGGAGGAAAATGTACGCTCAGTAACTGTTCAATTAATGTTGGTTCATTAACTCCTCGCGATGCTGCATTCCGTATTCATGACATTCTTGATGTTGAATATCAACAGGTCTTCTGGGTCAATGATAAACACTTGTGAAATGCGCCCATTAGCATAACAAATGAAATGATTAATTATATTTTGTGGCTTGATTGACCCTCTGCTCAATTGTTAATTGTGTTTATTGGTATTAAAAAGTTATGTTAACGTTATTTAAGGTTAAAGTTAGGGAACAATGATTTAATTGACTTCGTAAATAATCGTTAAGCACAATGGCCATATAAGTGTATAGGTACAATAAAACTGAAGAATATTAAACGGATCATTAAATTGGGAAAACGACTTTCTGTTTGAGACAAAAATAACCGATGATCAGTTGACTGTAAACGGTAATTCCTATACCCATGTTGGTATAATACTTGTACTAGATATAAGTAGTACCTACTCATTCAAATAATATAATATTGCGGAATATAATTTGTACAGTCACATTAAAATATGACTTTATAGGTGTGTAAACTTTGACTTTATAGTTTACTTGTTGTATGAGGGAATTTCTGAATTACATACTCCTTGATGACATATGGAACTGAAACGTGGTATTTTACTATGAGTCTTATAAATAAGCTCAAGGTAGCCCAACGCGCTATGGATTATGCTCTGAGTCTCGCTGCGAGATCGAATCAGGAATGGGGAGATTCGCAGATGTACCAAAGTTACCGACATAGCACAGCGGATTAGTAAATTGAAATGGAAGTGGGCAGGGCACATAGTTCGAAGAACTGATGGCCGATGGGGCAGTAAAGTTCTCGAATAGAGACAGGAAAGCGCAGCGTAGGACGTCCACCGACTAGGTAGACAGAGTCCACAAAAACGCGCTGGATGCAGGCCGCTTCCAACCGGGCTTATTGGAAATCTATAGGGGAGGCCTATGTCCAGTAGTGGACGTCCTACGGCTGATAATGATGATGATACTAGTCAAAAGGTTCATAGTAATATGTATTTAAGTAATCAATATGTGAAAACAGTAAAGCCTCCATAATGAGAGTAGGTACTAAGCGAACAAACTTGGTTAGCTTTTCGTTTCGTATGTTACCGTTTTGGTTGCGGTCCAAATACTCTTCACAAGTTACTATGAGAACGTGGGAGTTCTACTTATGTTCGAGTTGCCGAATTTGGCACGTTGTATAATTGAGTAGGTAACTTCTCTATGGAAATAATTTAGAATGCGTCTGCAATATGTTAGAAATCCCTAATTACGATGTGTCAAAAATTTGTAGGTAACTCCTCTATGGAAATAATTTAGAATGTGTCTGCAATATTTTAGAAATTCCTAAATCTAACTACGTGTGTCAAAAACTCCTAAAGCTAACTAGCGTAAAAATTGGTTGTTAGGATTTCATACAGGTCTAATGATTAGTAAGCCCGTGGTAGAGCTGTAATCAGGCTGCGACACTAAACCACAACGTTACCGACAGACCGATAGTTCATGCAATTGGGATTACCAATAGATGCACATTCGGGTCACAGAACTTGTACCGTATAAAAGCAACATGCGATTGTCTCCTCTATTTGTTTTGAAGTACCTATATAGAATAGAATACATATTGGTGAAATACCCGGACATCGAACAGATATTAGACATCCGAAGAACTTTGACTAACAACAATTGAATTCGCTTGAATAAAGTCGTTTACTTTTAGAAGCAGAAAATGTTTTAGCAAAAACAAATTGTAACAATAGAGTGGAATGAAATGGTGGTTGTAAAGCTTGAGTAGAATTATATCTATAGGTAGTATTGTAAAGTATTCGTGTAAGTTTCATAGTCTTTAGAGCAGGTATACAAGTCAATAGAACTACAAGTTTACACAAGTTGTGTACAAAGTAGAACATAAACATTTCCGTATTCGAAGTTACAAGTGAGGATTGCCAAAAATGAAACAAGCGACCTACTTCACCCGAGAATAATATATCTGCACAAGACACAAGAGCTGAACCAGATACTTCCCAAACTGTCACGTAATACCACTTACCTAATCAGTCGGAAGTCGGGAGTAATTCCAAGAGGGACGAAAGTTTCAAGGGTTCTCATCGAGAGTATCGTGCAAACTTTGGCGCAATTCAAACTTTCTATAAAGAAGCCCTAGACTGTTCGAATTAGGGATCTTGATTAGACTTATCTTCGAGAAGTTCAGACTGAGTTGCAGCGCGGCAAATTGCGCATGAGTGTATTGAGGTTACCCAGTTCGAACCTACGAAATATCATACGGAATCGCTCGCTTCACTTTCACCAGTCAGCATCTCACGGAGGCCGGGGCACCGAGCACGGAGCAAGTAGTGTCGATAGCAATACGCGGACGTCATAGTCAGCGCGACGGACACGGTTATGCAAGCCCTGGTCTAGAAAACCGAGGCAGTTATATGGTTGCGGATGTCTCTAAACATCTATGCAAAAACTGTACAAGTATTCGTAACAACGTTTTTCAGCGACATTGAAACCATTATTTAGTTCTTCTCGAGTTACTCTACGGTGAAAGTGAATTACTGAGTCTATTATCGAGAGCATGCGAACAATTTTCACAATGATGAACCGCGTCAGTATTTTTCAACACAAAAGGTAGTAAAATAGTTGTTGCTAAAGCAATTTCTAAACAACGACGAGTATTGGGAGGTCGAGAAGTGACCTCATGACACCGGTGGGAAAGCAACACAATGTCCCTACTTACACAATAGGTTGTGGCTTGTCTGATATATGGCACATAAAGCATTTCCCAAGCGGCACACGGTTCATCTTATAGGGTACAAAACATCAACAAAAGATATTATGATTAGTGAATAGTAGATGATTGTATAACAGTCATTTGCAGAACAAACCCGGCAGAGATTGGATCTGAAATTTCAATTATTGCGGCAGGCATACCGTAGATGGGCCGGTCCGATAGGTACGAGAAAGGCATGTCATTTCCAGTCGGGGAACGAAACGGGTCGGCCTGTTTGGCGAACATTTGGGGCCTCTGAGGCCGACTGGTCGGCGACATCCATTAAACACCAGCGTGTAAAATAAAATAAAAGAGGTTGTTGGCTGCGCTATTTAAAACTCCTATTTATGGTCATCTGGTTTTATACTTCTTGGCAAATTAAAACCAAGAACAAACGTATTGCTCCACTTCCCGCTTCATATAGGATGCATCGGTCGGTGCTAAGTTGCGAACGTTCAATCTGGAACCTTGATCTTTTCCTGCAATGCGCACTAGCCTTCCGAATAACCACAATTAGAATAATACCTCATAATCATTTATGTAAGACGTGCAAAATGATGTCAATGGAGAATCTGCAACTATAATCCTTGTTAAATTACTTTAAGTATAAAAACACAAGTAACGCTATTACATTTAATCTCGTAATTTTATCTTTATAATGCTCCAAGTATATACGTAAAACTGACTAAATACAAGGTTTACGAGGGATTTCACATAAATATTAGTTATTTATTTTTACATAAGTACGTACAAAAAATAGGTAAATAAGTAAGGCAATAATAACGGTCCCAAAATATAACGAGATCGTTTCTGAGAGACGGATATCCAATTTATATTCTACGAAACAGGGACTGGAAAATACCGTATTCGTAGAAACAGTTCCAAGCAAAATATCAGTAAGTAATAACATAAACCAAATTTACTCAAATGAATGTTAGATATTTATTATTCGAGGCCTTTTAAGATGTTCAATATTTATAATGCAATCGTAAGACAGTGTCGAAACTCTCCTTGACTTTTGACTAGATTATTAAGTGTAAAACCAAAACGATCTTTAAGTAAGTAGGTAATTTTAAATAACAAAATATCTTACTCTATTCAACGATGTTTTGGTTGTAATTGAATATGTATTAAAATGAGTAGAAAATTTAAATAATCACTACAATGAGCAGGTAGCTCTACTCAGTGTAGATAGCTATGGTAGCGCAAATCCTTGAATTCGACATGTCAATACAATGGGAATATGAAAACCTTGTTGAACCGAGTTTGCGGCGCAAAACAGATTATTGCCAGTGATTGTCCTGTATTTAGTACCTAACTACAGAATTCCCAAGTTACCTAGTACACGTGCACCGTGCACTCAAACCGTTAAATATACGATCTTAGCATCGGTCTAATATACGTTCTTAGCATCGGTCTGGCTGATTAGGCCTCGTCATTAGTAAATAAGATTTGCAGGAATTACTGCAATTAGCACTGCTGACGAATTACAAAACTTAAAACTTCAATTGGCTTGATTGGAAGGATTGGTTCGGACCTCATAGCGAAGTACCAACAACAGTATTCAATAAGCTCCTTGCTTATCGTGATACACAACCTAATGAAAGAGAAAGGGAAAAGAAGATGGAAAGCATTTAATTTAGCAGCGTGACACCTCAAGGATGTCTTATGAATATAAACAACGCGCGAACATGAACACTGGCACAGTCCGATTGGTGCGAGTTACATAATTTGTACACAAATCATACCTGAGTGTTCTGTTGCCTAATGAAGAATGCCAACACGAATATAAGCAATTAACTAATGAAGTAACAAGTGCCACATACGCCATATTTTGCATTATTTTATTAGGACGATAAGGCCGATAAGCGCGTCACGCTTCGTGGAAAGATGCCACGATTGTAACGGTCCATTTGCATTTAGTGAACATCTTTAGGGCTTTGTAGGGTTAATAACTCGGCGACATTCTGGTGTGGTGGCTATTTTGGGAAAATTGGCACAATGTCCGATGCCTAAAGAACTCTACGACTGTATTATCCTTGCAGTACGTCAATTGCGGACAAATTACTGAGGACGTAATTAGGTTTATCTTTTTACCCCAGATTAAAGGAAAATTGGTGTGAGCCTTTTATCGTATGATATAATAATTGGATATTCACGTATTACCTGCCTATCTCGAAAATATCGTATCGCATTGTTGCTCTACACTTAATTATTAATATCTGTACCAGCCTTTTTAATAGTCCACTGCAGGACGTAGGCCTACCCACGAAGGGTGATGGGGCCATATCCACCACGCTGGCCCAGTGCATGCGGGTTGGTGGATTCACATACGCCATCGAATTTCTTTTACGGACGTATGCAGGTTGCCTCTCGATGTTTTCCTTCACCGAAAAGCCAGTGGTGTGAAATTCCGTACCTAAATTCCGAAGAACTCATTGGTACGGGACCGGGATTTGAACCCACGACCTCACGATTGTAAGGCCGGTGTCATTACCACTAGACCACCACGGCTCATATTAATATCTAACAAAAGTAAAAAGTTTTGGCACAAACAAATAAAAATTCTATACCAGAGCTCTAGACATGCACAAAAATAATACTTTGACCCCAATTATGTTGTTCATATTCTTCAATAAAAGATCAATTAAGTATTATCTATTTTTCTGGCAAAGGTCATAATAATATTTACCTATATTGTATTCTAGTAAAACAAGCCGAGTTCCACGAAAGAGAAATCAGGGATGTTGGGTACAAAACAACCGGAGCTGGATGACTTCGCAACACGAGCGCCGAGCGCCAAGATTGAACTCTTGGTATTTGGTCATTTGGTCTGCCGACTCTGCCGTTGGATTGAAAGTCGGATTACATTCAGAATTCGATTTGAATCGTGAATACTACTCCTATCCAGGTTGCGAATGTTGCGATGGTTATAGCCCTGCCCGACTGCCCAGAAGAGTATTTAATTTTACTGGGATTAAGTATATAACTGCCGTTTCTGTTTGTAGGTACATCGTTTAGAGCAAAGGACTGGACGATTTATGAAGTGCCTTAGGACTGATTGGCGAGAGTGGGGAAAGCTTATAAAATATAAAATAAATATTTGAGGACATCTTACACACTGTGTCTGACCGCAAACTAAGCAAAGCTTGTGATATGGCTGCCAGAGACTGATTTACTACTTATACATATTTTTAAATACATACTTATATAGATAGTAACTAAATAACACCCAGACACAGAGCAAACACTTATGTTCATCACATAAATATTTGCCCTGGATGGGGATCGAACCCACGCCTCTTTGATCCAGAAGCTAGGGTCACTAATCACCGAGCCACCGAGACAGTCACTGATTATAGAGGTGTATATCCTGCAATAGGCTGAAGGCTTAACAAACATAATGATGATACTTTTTATCAAATTCAACATCGTCATACTTACCCGGAGCGCCCAGAATATATTTGTTTTTATAAAAACAAAATTAATCTCAAAATTTTGTAAGATGATGTAAAACCTTTAAAAAATACTCATATTTCTCTCGTATTGAAGAGACTCAACACACTTTACTTCAAAGCTTGATTACTCTACACATCTAATCAACTTGTCTGACAGTGCATATTTTTAACATGGAAACATGGCCATAAACAAGTCGTGCTTAAAATAACGTTGTTGTTGTAACCATAACAGTCTGCGGAATATTAATAAAGTAGGACAGTCCGAAAACGAGACGATTACTTTAAGCTTCCGCAAGTGAACCGGCTTATATGATGACGTACTATCATAATATAGAAATAGAATTTACCAATTCATTTATGCTATGGTAGTACGTAGGTATAATAGCAATCGTACGACCCAGGTTTATTATAATTGCTTAATTCAAATCTTAAGCAAATTGCTAATTTGTATTAGTTAAGGATTGGTGGTGATAGGCGGAGTGAAGTCCTGATTCTGAAGGTTGTGTTGACAGTATAGCGAATAAAATAGGTAGATACTTAAGCTGACGACATTAAATCTTCAAACGGATGAGTTAAGCTCAGGGGCTCTATTTTTAGGGTTCCTATTACTAAGACTCCGTCTGTCTGTCTGTCTCCAGGCTGTATCACATGATCCGCTATAGCTAGAAAGCTGAAATTTCCACAGATGATGTATTTCTGTTGCCGCTATAACAGCAAATACTAAAAATAGAATAAAATTAATATTTAAGGGAGGCTTCCAAAACAAATACAACAAATCTAAATTTTTAGTGGTTTTTCGCTCGCTATCAATAATGATAACGTGTAGATGCTTGAAATATTCACTTTATTCTCTACTCTATACTCTATATTTAGCTGCTCGCTTACTTTAAATAATGAAATTGAAATAAAATAAATATTTAAGAGGGGTATATACAGGTCCCAGGGGTCCCATACAGTACGGAACCCTTCGTGCGCGAGTCCGACTCGTACTTGGCAGATTATTTTGAAATCTGATCCGTGTTAGTGCAAACGGGATGGCGAAGTATGCGATTCCTTTTCTATCGGTTCAAAAATTGAGCTTAAGGAACTCAATTTTCGGAATGTTAGATGTGATTTAGAATCGCACAATATGCTATCCCATTTGTACTCACTTGGATTTTCTATTTTCAATTGCTGAGTATAGTCCTTCCTGATTGTGTTACTCATCTCGGTCCTGCGCGGGGCTAGCAACTAGCATACCTATGGACTACGAAATAATTCTATCGACGTGTCAGAAGAAGACACAGTTATAGTGAAGTATATATCTGTCACTTTTTCACACGTAGAAAAAACTCTTTTCGTGGTGATACGCAAAGGTAGCAGGAAGGATCCACGATTGATTAGACTATAATAATAAAATCGAGGAGAGAATGATGTTGTGTGAAAAAAAAAACATATTTATAGCTTGAAATAGATAAATTCGAATTTTGGAGTTATAAAGCCACCAATCAGAACTAGACTAATCAATTCATAATACTACTATATTTGTCCAATTCGTATGTCTGTTATCTAACTTTGCTCGATCTAGACATACCCGTTTAGTGATTCCAACGAAAGTAGTAGGCAGCATCTAGATTTATCTAGAAAATCGAGCGTCATCTCTGATAATAATACCGCGAGATACGTTACAATCCAGTTAGTGTTGGAAGAAACTCGAGTCTTGGAGTCTTATTTAATTAAACTTGAGCTATTTTTGACCGACGAACCGAACCCAATGCGACGCGTTTTTTTTTTTAATGTATAACCATAACGTTTTTCATAATAGTCCGATTTCAATAATTCTTTTTTTATTGGAAAGAGTACACTTCGAAATTGGTCCCATTAAAATTTTATTGAAATCGGAAAAATTGAAATCGGTGAAAAATGCTACATCGATCCGTGCGAAATATTCGCAAATTCTGTACACGGGTGAAGTCGGTCATTCTATTTTTTGCAAAAAAGAATTATTGAAGACTCGAGTCTTATAAATAATATACATATTTAGAGTTCAAGTCCTTCAGAATCTGGAGTCTTTTGTAAAAATACTTGTGTCCTGCCAAAAAGAATTCAAAGACAGAGTCTTTTTAAAAGAATTATGACTGAGTCCTCTAAATCCATAGTTATAGTTTGAAGTAAATAAAATAGCAATTATTTTTGTTTATTTTGTTTAGAAGGATTAACTCGCATTTTGATTCAGCAAATCAATCAGTCTTTAAGCGAATCCATACCTACTTTTGATTAGGTTGTTTACGTTTAATGCAATTAAGTTGTTTACGTTTAATGCAATTAAGTTGTTTACGTTTAATGCAATTAAGTTGTTTACGTTTAATGCAATTAAGTTGTTTACGTTTAATGCAATTAAGTAAATTGTTAAGTTAATTTGTTACTAATTTTTATTGTACGTTTTATTTTCAATCAGATTAGTAAATAAATATGGATAACGATATAAAATAACCCAGTATTACATATTATAATACACCAACTCAAGTTCATGACTCGGTCTAGCTTAAAGAACTTTAAAGACTCGAAAGCATTCAGAAAACTCAAAGGACTCGGACTCATGTGACTTACGAGTCCTAGTCTTGAAAATCAACTCAAGTCTCGAAAAAAAAATACTTCGAGTTTTTATCAACACTAAATCCAGCGCCGAACAGACTAACAAGAACTAAGAAAGTTTCTTTATTGGTCTGAAACGTCAGCTGATCGATACAAATTCATATACATAAATATTGTACTTAGAGCAAGCAGCGGCGGCGGCGGCTTCCTGCTGTTGTTCCTCAAACATTTGCTTCCATCTATTTTTTGTTCAACATTTTTATCGCAAGCAAAATAGGTATGTAATATAAAAAAGCTGGTAACCCAAACATATAAATAATATTAACGATGTGTTTTAAAAAATAAGTATGATAATTATAATGCCTTATTTGAAAAGTTTTTGTGCTTCATTCAACATTCACGCATCAGTGTATTGCCTTTTTTATCTCAAAAACAAGATTATTTATACGATAACGTGAGGTCAGGTGCACTCATATCTCGATTCATAGCCAATAGGCGTCCTGAAAACTGAAATCCGGGCTGGCTAGGGTCATTCGGCTTACCGGTCTCTTTGTCAGGCCTGATACGAGTCTCTGTCTGTCCATCGATGTGCTTTTCAAACGTGAACTACTGATACGATTTACAGGAGTACCTACATTATCATCGACAGCTGTTTTTTCTACTTCTTCTTCTTTTACGTTCTGGCGTCGCACTGTTTTAATATTTTTTTATAAATTTTGTCAAAATAGTCAAGTCATAGACATAGTCCAATAAAGTCACGGTCATGTCCAAACATAGTCCAAGTCATACCTCAGTAAAGCAGTGGAGATTTTACTAGAGGCGTCTATAGAGTTTTGGTAACAACATGATACGTCACATTATATCAATTGCCTACACTCATGCACGTAAATCTGCTCATAACGAGATACCACAATTTTTCACAAATTATCGCTAATAAAAACACACAAAATAATTTCCGCGTTTCCGCCAAAACTCACTTTTTTTGTACTTCCGAAAAGATTTATGGGTAACAGACAGCTATAGGCCGAATCAAGCTGCTTGGCGGCTGTGAAGTTAGTCGCGAGTTGCGGGAAATCCAATCCTCACGCAGCTGAAGTGAGCTTCAGTCAGGATGGGTTTTTGCGCAGCTTGGAGCCAATGGCGTAAAGGGGCCCCGTATCAAAATTAGTTCGGCGGCCCAAATGAAGAGTAAAGATATCTAGAATTTTCAAATATTATACTATTTTTTTCTTACACACGTTAGGGGCCCCTGTAGCTCGGGGTCCCCGTATCATTGATACGGCTGATACGGTAGCTGCTGCTTGGAGCTAACATCACAACCGCCGAGAAGTTTGATTTGTCTTATACCATAGTGAAGTAGTAATCTAGACAGAGCGCTTAATAATAATAATTACAAAAGTAAGAGGGCGAGATGTGCAATTATGTCTTCTTACGAATTACGACGTCTAGGACGTGCGTCGTAGTCAGACAAAAACAAACGTATACCTAGCTACGCAAACAGAGACAAAATGAGGATTAATAAAAGTCGTAGAACAAAAGTTGTTAGTTTTGATGTACAGAATAAGCCCCTGAAAGGATGCTAATTGATTAGGAATAGACCCTGTTTCCTTCACTGTGGTATAAGACAAATCAAACTTCTCGGTGGTTGTGATATAGCTCCAAGCAGGGGCAAATTTTTCGCGCCAAAAACTACTGTTGAATTTTTTATGAGATGCTTATGTAAATCAACATATTTATGAACTATTCTCTATTTTCTATCACTTCTATTAATATTATGTAGGTTTTTACAATTTTCTAGTCTCAATATATAAAATCATAACAACAACGTGTATATAGAAGTGTGTTTCATCTTTTTTCTCATACCCTATACGCAATTGAGAATTCTAGTTACAAACTTGCTCCAAGTCTTATTCTAATAAATAAACAGAAACATAATATTGAGATGGATGCTCACCGTCAGCTCAGAAGAAACGTTACTATAGGCCGAATCATACAAGTCGGCGAATGAGAAATTAGCTACAAGCTGCGCAATATCCAATCGTGACTGAAGCTCACATTAGTATTGGCTCACGGCCTGTACACGCCCGCAGGCCAAATCCTCCTACCATATTATTTATCCAGCTGTAATGAGTTAGGCAAGGTGAGAAGCAATGTTGCCATTCATGGTAAGGCCCGTCGATCGGATTTCACCGGTTTATCTATTCAAGTTAGCATATCCGATGGCATTGAACGAATACGTGATTCGCCACGATTGTTTCATTTGTACTTATGTGAATATTAATTGTTCACTACTATAACTGGTCTAGGTAATAAATTCTACGCTGTGTGCAGAAATATGCAGTGCGTACAACTTCGAGCAAATATCTACAAAGCCATAGTCCCTCAGTAAAAGTAGTAAATAAATATCCGAGCGCCGTCATACATACCGACTTAGATATTTACATTAAATAATTCACAATGGGTCGTTTTGTAGAAGCTCGACGTTATTTTACCTAATCAGTACTTGTAACCGAGCACTTTGGCAACGCGCAGCGTTGTTACAATCGTCTTACGACTAACTAAAAAGCCTGCCCACTACATAGCCTGGGCAGAGTTTTGGCTCGGACAGTTTTCTTGCGCGTTTGTAACTCTATAGATATTTGCTCGAAGGCGTACAAGAAAGACATGGAAAATAGGGGTTCGGCAAGGCATACCAGCACTAGTTCCGAGTGTAAAAAACTTTAACAACACCAAGACTTGCAAATAATTTTTAACCGACTTCCAAAAATGAGGAGGTACTATGTTCGTCTGTATGTTTTTTTTACGTGTGTGCATCGATATTTTAAAGCCAATAAAATTGTGAACAGATTTACAAAAATCTTTTTTAGTTTGAATGAGTATACTACCGAGGTGGCCCCAATTAAATTTATAAAAATCGGCTGAGCCGTATATGATAAATCAACAAAAATGTGCATGGATGTCATATCGATTCGAATTCGACAGATTATTCGAATTCTGTACACGGTGTAAGTCGGTGTTGCGATTTTTTTTTGCGAAATATAATTATTGGAATTACAATTACATAGAATAATGAATTTGCATGTCAAACTTTTGAGTTTGTTGTTACTAATGATGAATCGTTTTTTTTTTATTATTATTCAGAATAGGTTTGCGTTTGACCACCTACTGCCTGTTTTTAAGCAGATAAGCGGTCTAGTTGTAGCACGCTTACCTAGAAGATACCTATTTACTCGGGATTTGAAGACGCCCACATTGTACTTTAGCGGGAAGACAGACCCAGGCAAAGCGTTCCACATTCTGGCTGTTCGTATGAGGAATGAGGATTCAAATCGCTTGGATTCGATGATCGTAGATCAAAGAAACATGGTTTCGTTGCATTACTAAGTTTGCTGTACGAAAAAATTAAGAACAAAAATTAAGCTCCGTACTGAAACCAAGTAGTCAGGCCTATTTCCAGCAGTGAACTATCAAAAGACTATAGTACAGTACTGAAACTTTAATCTTCCATCTTCTTTTCTGGATGCCTAACTATAGTACAGGAGGAGCAAAGACATATTTTTGGATAGCTGCCTATTATTATTCGTTTGCTATAAATAGAAAACAATACAAATGTAAGAAATATTCATGAGAAGTTTCCTTGTTAGCAAGCATTTAATGACGAGGTTGCAACACAACTGTAATAAGTAAATTGTTCCACACCCATTTATCAGCAGCATTATTATCGAGTTAACAAGTTTAACAAACCAACAGTGTTGCAGAATCTCTGCAGGCTGTATAATTAAGGCAGCTTCCTATAATAACTAGGTCGTTAGCAATCACATTAAGTTAATTCCTAAAGGGACCGTTCAAGTATTACGTAACGCAATTTGGGGGGGGGGAGGGGGAGTCTTGTTAAAAGTTACGATGCGTTACAGGGGAGGGAGGGAAGCTTAAGACTATGTGTTACGTATCATTTTTTTTAAATATAATTATTGTAATAAAAAGGGAATGAGCCGTCAAGGGACGCCTGACATATGTGACACATCGAAATTATTTTGTACAAATTACATGCACAGAAGAACAAGATCACAGAATAGGCCGTTACACAGGGGGGAGGGGGGACCAGAAATCTTCAAAAATTGCGTTACGTAATACTTGAACGGTCCCAAAGGCAGTGTAACTACCTACATATATAGGCCAACCGCTTAACGCGCGTATCGCCTGCGCGGTAAGGAGGGAGCGGGGAGAGATGCTCCGCGTCACCTTTCAGATTCTTTGCTGAGGCTATAGGGCGACCGCGCGTATCGCCTGCGCGGTAAGAAGGGAGCGGGGAGAGATGCTCCGCGTCACCTTTCAGATTCTTTGCTAAGGCTATAGGGCGACCGCGCGTATCGCCTGCGCGGTAAGGAGGGAGCGGGGAGAGATGCTCCGCGTCCCCTTTCAGATTCTTAGCTAAGGCTATAGGGCGACCGCGCGTATCGCCTGCGCGGTAAGAAGGGAGCGGGGAGAGATGCTCCGCGTCCCCTTTCAGATTCTTTGCTAAGGCTATAGGGCGACCGCGCGTATCGCCTGCGCGGTAAGAAGGGAGCGGGGAGAGATGCTCCGCGTCCCCTTTCAGATTCTAAGGCTATAGGGCGACCGCGCGTATCGCCTGCGCGGTAAGGAGGGAGCGAGAAGAGATGCTCCGCGTCCCTTTTCAGATTCTATGCTAAGGCTATAGGGCGACCGCGCGTATCGCCTGCGCGGTAAGGAGGGAGCGGGGAGAGATGCTCCGCGTCACCTTTCAGATTCTTTGCTAAGGCTATAGGGCGACCGTGCGTATCGCCTGCGCGGTAAGGGGGGAGCGGGGAGAGATGCTCCGCGTCCCCTTTCAGATTCTTTGCTAAGGCTATAGTGCGACCGTGCGTATCGCCTGCGCGGTAAGGAGGGAGCGGGGAGAGATGCTCCGCGTCCCCTTTCAGATTCTTAGCTAAGGCTATAGGGCGACCGCGCGTATCGCCTGCGCGGTAAGATGGGAGCGGGGAGAGATGCTCCGCGTCCCCTTTCAGATTCTTTGCTAAGGCTATAGGGCGACCGCGCGTATCGCCTGCGCGGTAAGAAGGGAGCGGGGAGAGATGCTCCGCGTCCCCTTTCAGATTCTAAGGCTATAGGGCGACCGCGCGTATCGCCTGCGCGGTAATAAGGGAGCGGGGAGAGATGCTCCGCGTCCCCTTTCAGATTCTAAGGCTATAGGGCGACCGCGCGTATCGTCTGCGCGGTAAGAAGGGAGCGGGGAGAGATGCTCCGCGTCTCCTTTCAGATTCTTTGCTAAGGCTATAGGGCGACCGCGCGTATCGCCTGCGCGGTAAGATGGGAGCGGGGGGTTACCGATTGAGCTGAAATTTTGCATACATGTGTAAATCGCGTGACAATGCAATATTATGATGACATGAAGCTGATCTGATGATGGAGCTGGAAGTAGGCCAAAGGAACTTAGCAATGAAACGACACAACCTCATCGAGTTTGGGTTCATTTGAATGGTCTGGGCGAGTAGTTTGTCTTTCAGTGGTATCCAGGGTTTGATGATGGAGCTGGAATGTGGTCATAGGAACTCTGTAATGAAACGACGCAACCCTATCGAGTTTCGGCTCGTTTGATTCGTCTTGGCGAGTACTTGTTATAGTAATGACTCGTATGGGTATGTGTGTGTTAAAGTTGCGTAAAAGCCTCGTTAATGTTTGAAGCTAAGCATCACCGCACACGCACTGAAAAATGCCGGACACCGGTCACAAAACGCCCCTTCCGGCTACTGATGTTTCTGCGAAATTGTATCAAAAACGTAAGTTTTGTGGTTGTTGCGCGGCGCTTGCATACGGCCAGTCTAACTCATTTTATTAATTTTATCACATTTATGCACAATCCCGTCGCATAAACTTTTTTGTTAATCCTTTACAAGTAACGGTTCCCTGAAAGAAATTGCTTTTTAGCGATAAGGCCGCCGGTTGAACACTAGCTTTAAGTTCCACTAAACTTGTTTTCCTAGTTTATTTAAGCTCTGTTGTGTATAATAAAGAATTGATCTATCCATCTATCTAATGTAATGTTTAGTATTAATTAGATTATTAGACTGTAAGTTGCATTTTCCTATCCGCTAGCCAGGTTTCTATTTCAGGGAAGGTTTAACCAGCAATCTTTTTCAATAATTTTCAAACAAAGGAAATTACCTATCAGTTTTACACAGCGCTAGCGTAGCGAGCGTGAAAATTATGAGACATTTTAGTATTTAGACAATCTGGGGTAGTTTTTATAGCGCAAGACAGTAGGTTTAACATTTGAAGGGAAAAACACGATAAACCTCGTCCCACTCCTGTAACGTGATAAACATACTTATCAAACAACAATATATTTTAGAAAAAATCTACTGTGGAAAATAATGATAATAAAATATTTTATGAGCTGATCTGCAACACAGCTCCAAGTATATAGGTTGTAAACCTACCTACGATATCAGTTATCTCAGTGGTTAAATTAATGTAGTTTATTCTCTGGCTGATAAGCTTGTTGTTCTGGATAGATAATCTGTGCGAGTAGTTTTACCTACACATGAGTACAACAAACTCGTGCCAAGCTTAAAAATTTGTGTTCTTTGAGAAAAGAAAATATAAATCTACTAGGTTTCTTTTCTATGTTTCTAAAATACCTCTAGGGTAAACTGTTTATTACATCACTTGATACAACAATACCTTCTCTTAACATAGTTCAAATTGGGTTGGCTTTTGGTTTACCTTAAAGAACCATACAATTATTCACTCTTTAAAATGAAAACCTCCAATGATGAAAAATGCTCAGTCCCCAAAAAGAATTTAACTCTATTTAACAGTTGATTGATTGAGTTTGGTGATGGCAGGTAGGTATATTTATAAGGTGAATACAAGTGCCTAAGTAGAATCAACTACAAACCAAAGAGTAACAGACCACATTAATAAAATTGGAATTCAATTTAAGGCACTGGGGACAATATTATTTCCTACATTGCTATTAAAATAAATATAATTAGCCTTTAATCATAACTAGCAGATCAGGCTGGTGAACTTCATCTCACCATCTGTCAACTCTCAATGACAACTTTTACAGTCATGCAGGAACATTTTGTATGGGAAAATTAAATTCACGCTTTTACAATTTTACTCCCTACAATTTTATATTTTCTCACTGTTCAAACCTTCCCTTAACTTCCACAGATATTTAAAGACCAAAATTAGCCAAATCGGTTCAGCCGTTCTCGAGTTTTAGCAAGACTAACAACCACGATTAATTTTTAGGGTTCCGTACCCAAAGGGTAAAAACGGGACCCTATAAATTTTGACAGATGATGTATTTCAGTTGCCGCTATAACAACAAATACTAAAAACAGAATAAAATTGATAATTAAGGGAGCTTCCATACAACAAACCTGATTTTTTAGCCGTTTTTCACTCTATATTAATTATGGTAATAGGTAGACGCTAGAAATTTTCACAGAACAATTAGTTGTATATTCACTTCAATAATAAATAATAAATTTAAAATAAAATAAATATTTAAGGGGGGTCCCATACAGTACGGAACTCTCCGTGCGCGACTCTGACTCGTACTTGGCCGATTATCATATATATATATATATAGAGATTCCTATTAACATATTTGCTATACTAAACTACTTCTTTAAGTACTTTTTTAGTAGTTACAAATAAGGTTGTTTATCCTAGACATAGGCCTCCTCAAGACGACACCAGTGTTCTCTGCCCCTGGCTTTCCTGTGCCATCCTGCAGGAAGATCATACATATACATTCCTGTTATCATTATAATATATAAGTAATATAATAGAATACTCACAACAAAGATCGTTTTTTTTAGTAAATATCTGGCAAATAATATTTCAACTTGATAACTCACTCTATCTTCACAATTTGTTTGACAAAGTAATTATAATAAAATATGATGGAAAAAAACTGTTAAGAAACCAGCCATACTTTATATTTTGAAAACAAAGAAGGCACAAAAACTTGTTTGTATACCAAATACAAACAAGTTTTTGTGCCTTATATCAGCAATTTACAGCGTTTTACTTATAAATTTGATTTTATGCTTCAAAAACAGTGAAGGTGTGAAAATATAAATGTTCATATGGGATACACTGTTTCATTATGGCCATTTTCGTAAATTAAATTACTTATTGAAAATTTATCATCATTGAAGCCTATTTAGGGTTGGCCCCACCTTAACCCTTTACCAATGGCAGTATGTCAATTGTACAAAAATAGTGACATTGTTAATTACAATGAGAGGTCATAAGTTCAATGTTTTACGGCAGCAATTCCGCAGCATTGACCTGTTTGTCTGGAGACCTCTTGCTGTGAGTGCCTCAATTGGTTACGCTCATAAAACACAGCCAAAATATTTGTCTACAATTAAAATCCTATTGTTTGAGATGAGGTATGATAAGTTGAATAAATATAATAAATGTACATACACATTAAATGTTTTGTTATTTAGGATACAAAATCAACAATACTATTATGTATCATGATGGTTACAAGTTGCAATTTGATCAAATATCACATATTTTGTTAGTTACTGGCAGCTCAACAGAGATATTAGAATAGATCAGTATCTTTATTCAGGCAGTAGATACTTGTTAGATCAACAATCAGTCCATAGAAGGCATTATATGAGGAGCCCAGCCTGGAGTTGGTTGATTACTTGATGAACACCAAAAATTCTATGTTGCAACTGAATTCTTTAGTAAAACTGAACACTGGAAGTGCACATGGATGCTGTACCTCCTGGTTCCACCTGGTGAGGCTACTGTATCAAGTCCTGTGACAAAACTCATTGTTACAGGCCAAAACCTTACTTATCTCTTAAGGAAGTAGCATGGACAACTGATGACCATTAAGGTAGAAAAAATCTCGAATGGAGGGCACATACTGGCCAAACACAGCATCGGACCCTCAATATTGAATGACTACCTCATTAAGAATACACTGGATGCATGTTGTTTCAAACCAGTTTTATTGAAGATTCATAGGCAGTGGACATTTTGCTACATCCTAAACTGACTCAGTTTAGGAGGCAAACCTATACGAAATAAACATATTATTTAAAAAAAAATGTAGAAATCGTACTACTCAGTAAAAAGTTATGTGTGGTTATACATAATAATTGGCTAAGTGTTTTAATTTTTTTATGTTTTTAGTATTTGTTGTCATTGCAGCAATACAAACATATGTCACCTGTGAATATTTCAACATTCTAGCTATCACCATTGATGAGATACAGCCTGGTGACAGACAGATGAAGTCTTAATAATAGGGTTGCGTTTTTACCCTTTGGGTATGGAACTCTAAAGAAGCCAAAAATATAAATATGAGTCGATTTCAGTACCTACTTCGTTTTTTCGTCAGTCAAACTAAAAGTCCTATGACTGATGGATGGGTGACACAGAGGCAAACACTGTTACAAACAAAATAAATAAACAGGGTGATTAGTGCACAACATATTTAGCAGATGGAAGGAAACTCATTTGGAATTCAAGTTTCAAAGGTGACGAAAATCATGTCTATCTTTAATATAATGAATTCTCTTCAACTCATATTGTATTGAGGTCTTGTGTATTGTATTTATCAAAACTGAGGTAAATGGTTGATAAGATTATTTGAATACCTGGAATTTTTTTTAATTAATAATTTAATTAATTTTTAATTAATTAATTAATAGGAATTGGTGTTAGCCTAATTTTATCAGCAAACTTTCTTCTTACAATAACATTATACAATAATGGATAAAGGACTATAAGGTAAATTGGTGTGTTTTATTTTGTTGTTTAGCAATGTTTACCAGTAGATAGGTCATAACTAGTGGTTCAGCGTAAACATAGAAATATGTCTATTTTTATATAATTATGTTTTTTCCTCATGGTTACATTATGTGTTTTTGTTGTGTAATGTAGATTTTTTTCTCATTGATGCACTATGCAGTTGCAGATATTTTATCATTTGTATCTTTAAAGTTGAACAGATCCGTTAAACTGAAAAGTAATCTTCGAATTACAGTGATCTACAAAACATTGTGAAGTTTTCAGAAGAAAAATTCAACTTTGTTTCAATATAAACCAAACTTAGTCTTATTGGCCCTTTTACACTGCACTACTTCACCATCAGAAACTCAAGAAATAGATAGTGCATACCAAATAAATGCCAAGCAAACTTCTAGGCGGCTGTGAAATTAGCTACAAGCTGAGCACATCCCCCTCTTGCATCACTAATATATATGAATACTAGACGACCCGTCCCGGCTTCGCACAGGTGTATTATACATATAAACCTTCCTCTTGAATCACTCTATCCATTAAAAAAACCGCATCAAAATCCGTTGCATAGTTTTAAAGATTTAAGCAAACAGACGACAAAAATAGCGACTTTATTTTATACTATGTAAGGATATTGCTACTATACTACGAGCAATTGTGTTCACAGCTGCACAGTTAGATTCGGCCTTTACTGTAAAATAAGTTTGATCTTAGTTCCATGTTGTAATGGGATTTAGACCTATGTCATTTACAAAGCCAGATTTTAAGTGTCGCTGGTGTACAGTTTTGCATTTGTTTGTTGCATCATTGTGTGCTCTATTCTTTCTTGTGTTGCCGATAGTACAACCCGGTCACAATATCTGTGCACCTGACTTCGTGACGTCATATTGAACTATCGGGACGTATATACATTACCGGACATCTAGTATACCGTCCGGACGTAAATTATTATCGGGACATGTATCGGCAACGAAGATGCTAACCATACGGTCGCACCGGGGAGTGCGCGGAGAGGTGACAGGGGAAGCGGGAGAGGCGCCACATTCCAGCGAGGTGCACAGATATTCTGACCGGGTTATACATAAAAAGGGCAATAGAACTAAGTGTAGTTTTTTACCACCCTTCTCTCAGGTCATTTGTGTGGATTAGTCTGAGACAGTGAAAATGGCACAAGGAAAGCTTATACCCAGGAGTGGGCTGATACAGGCTGGTGATGATGATGATTATAATAGTTTACAGAAATCAACAGGAATTAGGGCCAGTGTGGCACATTAATTTTAAAAGTTATGTTAGCTTAGGTGTAAATCAGGCAAGTTCCTATATACAATCTTTGGAGAAGCCAATGTTCAATGCATAAGATATTATGAAATCTTGAGGGTACATAATAGGCAAAGATAAGAAGCCTAGTAAAATTGATGTAACAGGTGTCATAGAAAAAAGGCGAAGTTGTTCTGTATAAACTTGACAATCTCTCATAATGTTAACCTTGGTCTATTCTAAGATTCAAAAATAGGGCTAGCCACTGATCAAGGTATCAATTTGATAAATGTAGAGGGTAGAAGTTAAAACATGCGTTACCTGTGTGAGCCAGCCGACGTCCAAAGGGCGGGCTGTCGAGCAGCAGGCGGCGCAGAGACCAGCGGCCCAGCACTCCGCCGCCCCAGCCGCAGCCGCGGCGCATTCCCTCGCGTTCCACCATCACGCACTCATCACACGCGTTCACCGTCACGCGGGCGACATCGGCGCGCCCCGCTCACAGACTACCGTTACCGAACATCGGCGCCGCGAACCACTCTTTGCACAACCGAGTATTGAGTAACGAACCCGCAACGCATCAGCGAGAGAAAGTGCCGATGGCCAGAAGTCTATTCGCGCTAGAACCCCGGTACAGATGCACTCTCCGGTGAGGAGGTCTAGCTAGGAGTACTATTCGGCGACTCCCATTGTGAACGCTGCTAGTGAAGCGCTCCCATAATATTGTTGTTTGTTATGCACGATGGATAACGAATGTTTCACAAAGCGAAGTGGGATTAAAAAAAAATATGAAGGTGAAGCAAATGTAATTCCAAAAATTACAAAGATTACAATTAAGACGAAATAAAAATAAAATTATTTTTTCGAGCGATCGTACTAACAATACGCAGCCACACACAGTCAGTGTTGACAACTACATTAAATTACAGTAGCTAGATCTTTTGCGAAAAGTTGCCAGATTCCCACATTTTATTACCATTACCTCAAAAAGTTGCCATAGTTAACCCAACTTTAAACTCACTAGATTTTGTGCACTAAGAGAAGTTTAGTGTCGTAGGTGAGGCCGCTCATGTGCCATATTACTAATTTTGTTACTGTGACAACACTGTTGTGTCATTGCTAGTGCAACTAAAAGTGTTTGATACTTGGTAGACACCCATTCGGTTTTCATCAGTACTTTCGTCTACCAAGTATAGTCGGTACCTTGGCTAAAATAAACACATGTTATTTATGCAAAATCATGTTATTAACTAATTTAAAGACAGACGTCAAACACTTCATAAATAAAAACGCATGACATTAAATAAGGCCGAACATCATGAATCAATGAGGTTGTATCATTCCTCCCCACTTAGATTTCGTCGATTAGGCGACGCGGCGGTCTCCCTTGGCGATGACTTCGTCGAAGCGGTGGTAGTGCAACTGAAAAAACTTCTTGAAATGTAACCTCGTTGCCTGCCTCAAGTAAATCCGGCCATTTCTGTTTCAGGTCAGTTTCTAATTCAGCATGGTTTAAGCCCGTCGCAAAACGGTCGCGTAGCTGTCGTTCTAACATTTCTTCATTCTCCTTTGTACCCGCAGTCTTTGCTTAACTGTTTTAGCCTGTTGGCGTATTTCTCCATTGTTTCGTTGCAATTTCTAGTACAATTCCAGAACTCGGATAAGGCGCGGTATCTTGTTTTCTTTATACGATACAGATCCAACAATTTGCCGCGTATATCGAAGTAACTGCTGGTTTCAAAATTAGGTGTCAGTGCTGTTTTAACTTCACGAAATGTTTCTGGTGTAAGCAAATTTATCAATAAGTCTTTCCGCAAGTTTTCATTCGTCACATCCAGTATTTGGCATTTCTTTTCAAAAAAAATCCAAATAATCTTCTATTCTACCGTTTTCTTCATTGAATTTGTCCATATTGAAGTTTTTTAGAATCATAATTTTGTCATTTTTGGTGATAGAAGCGTTCGTTACGCTTTGCGTATGTGGTGTTTCGTTTGTACGTACGGTTTTGATGAGTAAGTGTAGTATTTGCGTTATTTGTTCTTGCTGCGCCTGTTGAGCACGCAAGAATTGAGTAAATTGTTCGTCATTCATTTTTGACTTGCTATTTCTCTTTTAATCCTCGTCGCCAATAAAATAAACACATGTTATTTATGCAAAATCATGTTATTAACTAATTTAAAGACAGACGTCAAACACTTCATAAATAAAACGCATGACATTAAATAAGGCCGAACATCATGAATCAATGAGGTTGTATCATTGGCTGCTGATTAAAATCATATTGTTAGTTCACCGTAACGCCACGACGACGGTTCTCTTTTTGCACATACTCTACCTAGACTCTAATTCATTTCAGTGTATTTG
Source organism: Hypomecis atomaria (assembly GCA_964007245.1). Lineage (NCBI taxonomy): Eukaryota > Metazoa > Arthropoda > Insecta > Lepidoptera > Geometridae > Hypomecis > Hypomecis atomaria. The sequence goes on along the minus strand of OZ023285.1, from coordinate 19,982,637 downwards.
GGAACAGGTCTTCGGATTGGGTAGAATCGGGCAGATCCATTTCTCATATTATTATAATAATTACGACACAGATTGATAACTGGCGAACGCAAGTGGTTCAAATAATAATTACGGTAAATTCAAATGTGAGTAGGTAAACGATCTACGACAACCTTGATTTTTCAGATTTAGCTCAAAATCAATGTTGAGTTTTACAATATTTTTCAGTTCAACAAATTTTACATAATTTTTGAAACGTTTAATCAGTCTTGATTCTAGACTGATAAAACTAAAAAATGACTAAATGATATGTCAACTAGTTCTAGACTCTAGACCTAGTTGGCATGTCATTTAGCACCCCACCCGACACATCGAGTTGGCAACTCTGCTCGCCAAACGTCAATAAGTTTATGTCAAATCCTTGGTTTTCTCGAGGTTTTCTCAAATCTTATGTCAAGTCACAGTTACGTCCATGAGTCACAGAGCTATAACAACTGTCAAGTCCTATGTTTTCTCAAAAGACGGTCAAATCCGTCAAAGAAAATCGGCAGTGTGACCGTTTATTTACAGCAGAATCACTACTGAAACAGTAGATTTTGGTGTAAACTTGGTAGTGCGGTAGATTTTTAATAGTTTTTGAAAAAACAGTATGTTTCAGCCCGGATAGCACGGCAAAGGGAAAAAACCATTTTAATCACTTGAAATGTCAGTTGCCATTGTCAATCCATACTTTATTTCCTCTTCGAGGGGCTGTAATGGTGGAAAGACAATTTGTCCCTTTGCCATGCTTCCCGTGCAGTAGGAACAAACTCCGCTCCTTAGAATCGCTATATCGACTGTCTGATGCCTCGGTGGCTCAGTGGTTAGTGACCCTGAGTATTATTATATATTCTTTGCCCTGACTCCTGTGTCAAAGAGGCGTGGGTTCTACCCAGCGCAAGCGTGTGATGAACATAAGGTGTTTGCTCTGTGTCTGGGGGTTATTTAGATATTATCTTTATTAATATGTACCTCTTTAAAAAGTAGTTTTTTGGAGTAAATTTGGTAGTGCGGTAGATTTTTAATAGTTTTTGAAAAAACGGTATATTTCAGTAGGAACAAACCTCGTTCCTTAGAATCGCTATATCGACTGTCTGATGCCTGATACATAATAAAAGGAAAACCAATTGTGAACTTGGTTTTAATCAACTTAAAACATTTAGATATTATTTCAGATGTTGAATTTGTACCATGACAGCTCTACTGACAGAGCTGTCAGTTAGAAAAAGTAACAGTTCTGTTACGTTTTCAGAAAGAAGGTCATATCAATGCCTCGGTGGCTCAGTGATTAGTGACCCTGACTCCTGTGTCAAAGAGGCACCCAGTGCTGTGGGTTCTACCCAGGGCAAGCGTGTGATGAACATAGGTGTTTGCTCTGAGTATGGGTGTTTTTAGATATTTTCTTTAAAAGTATGTATCTCTTCAAAAAAAATGTTTACGTAGTATATCAGTTTAAGGCAGCTATAATATCACAAGCTTGAAGCTTTGCTTAGTTTACTTTAGAGTCTTAGAGACCGTGTGTGTGATGTCCTCTAATATTTATTTTGCAGGAAAGCGAGACAATTGGTAGATTTCAGTAGAAAGATGAGTTACGTTTAGTAGTCTACAAGATTTTGAAAACGGTCACACTAAAAATCGGCCCCGACGAATTTGTGTTTGTGAGAGACGAAATTACAATACAATTTTCTTTTCTAGATAATTTCACGATTTTGTATTTAATATCTACACAATGAAGTATTCTGGAATGAAAGTTCTGTTATGCTTTTTATTTTTACTAAGTATTAGTTTATGTGAAAATAAGTATTCTAAAAGTGCAAACGAAAAAAAGAAAAGTGATGTGAATTTTAGGACTTTAGACAAGCCTTTCAGGATGAATAAACTGAACCTTCTCTGGTCAAAAGCACAACATGTAAGTTTTTTCTTCTACTAAATTATACTGTTTGTAAATCCACCAACCCGCACTAAGCCAGTGTGGTGGATAAGACTTAATCGCCCTTTTTGAGCTGGATGGCAGGTTAAGTACAGTTTAAAAAACTTGTATGCCCGATATTCTTTCTAACGAAAAATATTGCTTCAAATAAGATCTAAACTATTCTAAACCATGAACTTTGAATTAAAAAATATAATTAAAAATTATATTAAACTCATAAGCACTCATGTACCGATGAAAGAACTAAAAAGTAGTAAGTATCATCGGACATACCTCCAAAGAAACTAAAACTTTAATGCTAAGTTTGATTACAAAAAATTGCGTCAGGTGAAAAATAAAAGTCATAGTCTTGTGACTTCAACTGTAGAAATTCATGTATCAGAACATAGCCTAATAAACGAAATGTCTTTTGTCAAAACTCAATTCTTTTCTGCAAAGATGGAACAGAAGAGAAGATGTATTGTGGTGAATGATTTGTAATATTTTTTTTATGTAAACCTAGTTTTAATTGTAAAATAGGCTCGTATTGTCGTAAGTTAAATAACTGCATAACAAGCGAACATATAATTTTTTACACATATAATCTAATTGTTGAAGTAGATAGCTATTTATTTTAATCATTGTTAAAATTTGTTGCGATAATGAATTGTGAAATGACGAGATATATTTTGCGGTACTTTATATTATTGTACAAACTGTTGTATATTTAATTTTAGGATTAAGCACAATACATCAATAAACGTTTCTAATTCTAATTCATTTGACACAATTTTTTAACAATTTTTTTGTTCGAAAATTAATTGTTCTGTGCAAAGAACATTTGGTCTTGATTGTGTAAGATCTATTTTTTTTTATTGTCGAAGTTTGTAACAATATGTATCATATTTTGTGATATTTTCACAACTGAGTTTTAATATTTGATTTATCATACCAAGACATTAAACAAAACTGTAGTGCTGCAGCTGACCTTACATTTTCACCACCTGATGATCATAGTCATATATCACATGTAACTGAACAATTTTTGATATCTAGTACTTACCTGTTTTATCTAATACTTGTTCACATACTACATAAAACCGATAATACTTTCAAAAGAATAATTTATAAATCATAAAATAATTAAATTAAAATATCATTGACCTACAATAATTACATTTATTTAGTTATAAATATTTATGGTATAATTTTGAAAAAGAGCTTTTACTTACCTTTTACTTTAAACAAAAAATAATATCTATATTTTATCATTTTATAGTCAGTAATGCCGAATGCTTTTTTAATGGATTTAAAAAAAAAAATTGCCTGAAACAATCTCTATCCACCATTATTAAGGCCTCTGTAAATATGATTACAAAAGAAAATACCAAACAGAAAAATCTTTACTTGAACTCGGCGTTACCGACTACTACTACTATATTGGATCTTCTAAAAGCACATTGGGCTGTACTTGAGATCTCGTCTCGTTTCGCCTCTGGTCTTATGAGGTTAAAGTTGTAGTTTCTTTTACTTATGTGATCTATTTTTCAGCGTCTCACCGAGCCAAAGCTAAAGTCCCTTTACAGTGATCTGATGATCCAAGATAAAGAAGAACTGACATTAAAAAGGTTAAAGAGTGATGGCGGTGACAAAGAAGGGTTGAAGGAAGCAGAAATTAGGCGCAAACTAACAAATATTATGTCAGTATATGGGTTAAGAGAGCACTTTGATGAGAATGCTCCTCCAAAGCAGAAGGAACATGCAGTAAGTACAGTAACACTAAAACTATAATTATGAAAAGAAAAAACAAGTCGAGCCTACTACATGTAATACTACATACGTCTTAGTGTTTAAATACAAATATCTATGAATATACTATACAACCACATTTTTTATATTATGCTCTTTTTTTTATCAAAGGTACTATATATTTGTTACATGGCAAAATGCAATGGTAAAAAAATGTCCTAGCATCCTTATACACACCTGACTTAGACATTTACATTAAATAATTCACAATAACCAGTTTTCTCTAATCTCGACGTTATGTCACCTAATTAGTGCTTGTAACTGAGCACTTTGGCATCGCGCGGCGTTGTAATCCGATTGCAATCGTCTTACGAACTAACTAAAAAGCCTGCCCACTACGTAGCTTGGGCAGGGTTTTGTTTTGGCTCGGACACTGTTTTTGCACGATTGTGACTCTCTAGGTATTATTTTGCTCGAATATTGTGTATAGTATTATAATAAAAACAAGCTCAAAAATAGTAGCGGGGCCTTTATAAATTCACCTCTGTAATATATCTATTGTACATTTCCAGTATACTCTTTCAGTGTGGTTGTCTTATATCTTTCAGGCTTACAATGCAGCCCTAGACCACCATATAAATAAGAGCCTTTTCAAAGACAAGAAGCTCAACATGCTGTGGGCAAAGGCCGAGGCGTCAGGATTCACCAGCGAAGAGTTGGCCGCCCTCAAGGAGGAGTTCATGCATCATCAGGACAAAATCGACCAGTACTACGACCTCATTACAGACATGGATGGCAAGAAAGATGACGGATATAAGAGTAAGTTTAGGTGCTTGTTAGTTTGATTATGAATATGTGCTCAGTTTCTACGAGTATAGTTTTAAGGGTTCCATACCCAAAGTTTAAAAACCGGACCCTATTACTAAGACTCCACTGTCCGTCGTCTGTCACCAGGCTTTATCTCATGAAATATGATAGCTAGAAAGTCGAAATTTTCACAGAACAACAAATACCTACTAAAAACAGAATAAAATTAATATTTGAGGGGGGCACCCTTACAACAAACCTGAATTTTTTGCCGTTTTTCGCTCGATATTAATAATCATCCATCCATCAGCCATAAGAAGTCCACTGCTGGACATAGGCCTCCCCTATGGATCTCCAATAAGACCGGTTGGAAGCGGCTTGCATCCAGCGCGATCCTGCGGTCTTAATGAGGTCATCCGTCCACCTTGTGGGTGGACGTCCTACGCTGCGCTTGCCGGTACGTGGTCTCCACTCGAGAACTTTCCGACCCCATCGGTCATCAGTCCTCCGCGCTATGTGCCCTGCCCATTGCCATTTCAACTTGCCAATCCGTTGGGCTATGTCGGTAACTTTGGTTCTTCTACGGATCTCCTCATTTCTGATTCGATCTCGCAGAGAGACTCCGAGCATAGCCCTCTCCATAGCTCGTTGGGCTACTTGGAGCTTACTAATAAGGCCCATAGTGAGAGACCACGTTTCTGTGCCATAAGGTCATCACTGGCAACACACACTGATATTAAATGTTAACAGGTAAATGCTTGAAATATTCACAGAATATTGAGTTGAATATTCATTTGAAAAATGATTAGTAAAATTAAAATAAAATAATTATTAAAGGGGGGCTTCCATACAGTACGGAACCCTCCGTGTGCGAGTCCGACTCGTACTTGGCTGATTATTTATATTTCAAATAAGTTGTAGCACGCTTACCTAGAAGATACCTATACAATTATACATGTTTGGTTTACATGTTATAGACCACGAGGGCACGCGGACATATAAGTTTTTTTTTACCGGATTGATTCGTTTACATGATTAATTAATGTATTGAATAGGGCCCTTAAACTTATTTACCTACAACAACATAGCGGAAATACACTAAATATTTATTCAAAACAAAGATTTGAAGATGAATTTCCGCAAAGTAACGCCTGATTCAATCAACTATATAAATTGTTATGCGACTCATGTATGGAATGTTGTGTATGTGATATGGTGATCAATTGATCATTTCTTTGTGATAATACATAGGAAATCGTAATAATACTTGACAGGAATATTTGGCATTCAGGTATTGATTTTAAGTTATGCAAAAATTGACCCTTATACGGTCTCTTAGGCTGTATTGTATTGAATAATGCACTTCTCAGTATACTAAGCGCCACACAAATCGGCGGATGAGAAGTTATGCGCAAAACGCTGCGCAATAGCCGAAATATAGGTATGCGCGGGAGCCAGAGAGACGAGACGTCGGGGCACACCCGCCCGCCAACCTTATGCCTCCCGCGCGCTCTCTGCGCCTGTGCTCAACATTACGATACGCGGCGTCGGAATTGTGCACACATGCGCAATAACAAGCGAATCACGGCGAAGTGTCATCTGCGGCTAAGTTCTCATCCGCCGATTTGTGTGGCGCTTAGTGTACACCTTTTGGTCCATACTGGAAGTGTAACTTTCATCAACGAATAACAGTTTTCCGAACGTGGAAAATGAAACAAAAATGTATCTTGATGTTTATTTACGCGATAAAGACAAAACCCATCTACAGTATCGCCGAGGCCGCATACTGATTCATCATCGAACAAGTGTTTCGACCACGAGCTATCCTCAAATATCCTTTCTCTCCCCATTCAGGGCCCGAAGTATTCTTGATCAGCCAATAATCCGTGCCGTTCTCCGTTCCGTAGCCAACCAGCAGCACGGCGTGGGTGAGATCTGGGCTACTGCAATGCTTCCGTGTTACTATGCCGCCCTTATAATGCATTATCCCATCAGTACTGATGGCAATACTTATCGGCCCTCTTTTGGCTACAACTTCTTTTAATTTGACCTCATCAGTCAAGTCGTATCTCAAACAGTCTACAATCTTCGCTAAAGCTTTAGAACTGTTGAATCGACAGCTTCGTTGTACGCCTTCGTAAGGATAGCTTGATTCTAGCTCCACTCCCCCTAGTTTTTTCAAGTCTGTCATGGCGTTTGACGTGAACCCGCCTTCACATCCATAGTTGTTTTTCGAACAGTCTACTATCTCCTGTACGGCGATACTAAGCAGATTGTTGTGCTTAATGAAATATTGTGCTTCAATGTTCCCTATTGTCGCAAATGCATAACACGATCCGCAAGAATGCGGTTCATCTTGATTTCTAATCGCAGTAACCGCTCCTCTAGCCGCCCAGTTCATGAACTCCGGAGCATCTTTTGTGGTAATGTCTTTATCGTTTACAACTTTACAATCATCGTTTAAAACAACGACAATTGTTTAAACTACTCGAACCTTTGAAACCAAGGCGATGTTCGATTTCTTCTTTGGTTAAGTCAGCATATTCATTGATACCGAATACGGCGCCTCCCGTGGAGTTTAGCTCGTTGATAATCTTCAGGTTTTCCTTAAATATGTCTCGTCTCTTTTGTTTCTCGTTCTGATCCGAATAAGTTTTGCTGTAAGCTAGAATGAAGTCTTCGAATAGTTGTCCGCTTGTTCGACATCATAATTTGGCATTTCCAGCTCGGAACTGTTTGCTAGTCCACTGATTAGGACTAGACGAATAAAGATAAACATTGTAAAATAACGTAATGGCTGAGGTTCTCTCAAAAATATAAATTAGTGTGATGCGATGACCACTTTATATAGAATGGGGTAATCTTTATTGACATTCATAAGATGCATTTATAATTTGTTTATTAGAAAATGTTAATTCCTGCATTCATTACGACAAAAGAATTAACGGATAACTAAGTCATGTTTGCTATTAACTGAGTTATGAAAAATAACGATAAACCAGGTGGAAGTGATGGAGGGTATTGCATAGCAGACATTGTTATATAAAAATGCATCTAAATTAATTCTTACTCATAAAACGTAACTTTATAGACAAAGCTAACATACATTTTGCAACTTTCGGTATTTCTTCAATTTTATGAGTTAGATCGGGACGCGAAGCATGGCGCAGTGTAATGATGAACTCATCATTACACTGCGCTGACTGATTTTTATCGACCGTAAGACTTTCACTTCTATATCCTCGATTTCCGATAAGATTAATAGTTTTTAATATCATATCAGTTTTTAATATAATATCAAACAAATGTATAATCATTAAATTTGACATGCATGTATATTTATGTCCTTGAAAAAAACCATATTTGTACACTTGCAAAGGTAGAATATTTGATACTATCCATGTAATTGGACCTATGTTAGATAATATTCTTGCAAATAAACTGATTTTTTTATTATTATTATTTTATCAATAATTAAATAATGTAGAACTTTATTCACCACAGAAATTAGTTTCGGGGACAATCCGAAGGGGCGTGGGCGTAGCATGGCCCCACGGAAGTAATATGTAGTCACCATGAAAATTTAGTTGCAAGATCCCTCATGAACAAATTTTAATATAGATACATACATCGCATCATTGCAAGCTATTAAAAGCTTATAAAAATGTTTCATTTCAAGACGTCTATTTAACTCCTATGATTCAAAATTCAATTAACGCAGCAAAATGAATTTGGCCTTCATAATAAAACTGCTAAATAAAGCTTAGTGTTTTACAGCATCTAGTATAGGGACCCCTAAATAAATCTTTATAAATGCGAATCTAGCAGAATCTAGCTAACTGTTATTGTCTGCCTTTTCACGTGTCAAGCGTCTAGACAGATTTCAATGAAAGGTATAGAGATAACACTCACATGGAGAAAGGATATGATTACTTATCATATTACTTATCGCGTGTAAGGTATCCCCAAATGTTTTTTTATATTTTTGGTTTTTTGTCGATTATCCTACTATTTTAAACGTGAAAGTTTGTAAAGATGGATGGATGGATGAATGTTTGTTACTCTTTCACGCAAAATCTACTGAACGGATTGAGATGAAACTTTGCAATCATATAGCATACATATCAGAATAACACATAGGCTATAAATTATAATGATATTGCGTAAATTTTCCATATTATAACAATAAGTGTTATTAAGTAAGTAGGAAAAATTCTGCCATCTGCGAGCTATTCTAGCGTGCGCTCCAAGAAATGTCAAAAAAGAACTGTCGAATCGAACAAATGTCAAATCGTTTTTAATGTTTTTTTCTTTTCCACCTCCTATAATTAAGGGTGGTAAGGCAGGGCCTCGAAATATCACGCAGGCGAAGCCGCGGGCAAAATCTAGTAAATTTTATAAATAAAAAGTAGATAAAGGTATACCTATGTACTATACATTATTTTAATGTGTTATGAAACTCACAGCTTTCAGTCCAAACTCAATCTTTTCTTTGCATTGTTTAATGTTTAAACAACCTTAAGTAAACTTGAATAAGAATACATGAAATATTTTGTGTACAAATTGAACAGGAATATAATAACTGGCTAACATTACTGCTGTTATGACAGAATTATTTCGTTATTTTTAGCGAAGCTCAAATCGCGTAAGACTAATTTTTATTAGTTATTTTACGAGATTATTCTTATTTTACGAGACTCATTAGTTGAAAAACAAGTATTATCTCATATTTTGTTACGCAACATGTCCCGTAAGATAAATAAATATCAGGGGACATATAACGCACGGTCTCTGACCCCAAAACTAAGCGAAGCCTGTGATATAGTTGCCAGAGACTTATCTAGAGACTGATATACTATATCTACATATTATACTCATTTTTGAAAACATACTTAAATAGATAATAACATCCAGACACAGAGCAATTATCTATAATCTATATGTTCATCACAAAAATGCTTGCCCTGGGCGGGAATCGAACCCACGCCTCTTTTACCCAGGAGTCAGGGTCACTAACCACTGGGCCAATGAGGCAGTCATCAAGATAAATATAATATTTATTCAATTACAGATGCTTTAAATGAGGACGAAATAGACAAGTTCAACGAGATAAACGCGGAGAACAACGAGCTGTCCAAGGATTTCCTGGACACGGCCAACCTGGTGCGCGAGAAGCATCGGGACTTACGGGACGGGTATGACAAGCTGCAGAGGATCACAGCCAGGGGTAAGATAATATTTATTTTATACGTTTAAATTGTTATTATTTTTGTATGCGAAATAAACGCGGAGAACGAGCTGTCGAAGGATTTTCTGGATACAGCCAACCTGGTGTGCGAAAAACATCGTGACCCGAGGGACGGATATGACAATTATAAGCTGCAGAGAATCACAGCCAGGGGTAAGAGGATAGATAACTCTTTATTAGACAGCACAGTAAAAAAATAATTAATATCACATGCGTGGTTTTTGCACATTTTAATTAAAGTATAGCACAGGTGTTACTCACGCTTTATTTTAGTACATAACTGCTACTATAGTTTCGATCGCATTTGGCGATCTTTTTCAAGGTTGGAGTACTAGCACGCGGGCTCGTTTCGCATAGCATCAGCTATGTAATATGCTAATACTCCTGTGTGTGTGCTAGTAACACCTGTGCTATACTTTAAATAAAATAATATCACATGTTTAAAACATTACAAACAGGTTTATAAACGGCGACGTTATCGCCTAAAGCATTTTCTTTCAAGCAACCATGGACGGACAGGAGGATGCTTATATTAACAGCTTTAGATTGAAGAAAGAGCTTTTGAGTAAAGATAGTAATCCGGATCTCGCGAACGGCTTTTACGATCTTAAATATGTTTGGTATTTAGGTAACGTTTTTCTTTATAAGTTTATCTGTATAAGCGATATTTGAGAGAATACGAGAATATGCTATAGTTCGGCCGTTCAGAGAATGCGTTCCTGACACGTTATCTTGAAAAAATGTTTGTAAAACTTACCGTTTACGATTTATAGACCATTTAATGTTTTAAGGTCCATTTAATGAAATTTCATTAAATGGGCCATAAATCGTAAACGGTAAGTTTTACAAAAAAGTTTACTGGAAACAAAAGATGCGAAATTTTATTTTCTACAATAATGATCTTAATGTTTTTTGCCCTTAAGTACATAGTTTCCGAGATATCGGCCAAAAACATTTTTTCAAGATGACGTGTCAGGAACGCATTATCTGGAACGGCCGAACTATAGTTGACAATATTTTTAGATGTCTTCTTGTAACAGCTAAGCATAAACAGAGCCCGATTACCGAAAACAAAAATAAAATCAACTTAGAAATCAAGGGATAAAAGTTACAATCATATTTGTTTTCTAGCTAGACAAAGAGCGCGCTATGGCAGGCTATGACGTCACTGCCCGCAAGTGTCATACATTCGGCATACTATGTTATGCTTAGTAGGAAAGGGTCAAGACATCCCCTCTATCCGTACCAAAATCTTTACAAGCTTATATCTCTGAACTCGATTAGCTAATTTTGTTATTATTTTCAGTTTACGAATCAATATCAATTGAAGAATTCACTAATCCTAATACTTTTAACTAATTAAATACCTGTCAACTACCCTATTTGTACCTACATAACACATCTCGATTGCTCACTATTAAAAATGAAATTGATTCTGATCGTCATGCTTATAAAAATCACACTCCAATTACTATTTATTTATAGCCTAATCAAGTGTGACTCACAATCGTGGACATAAAAATGTGTGTGTCACGTCTGTTTATTAGATAAAAATGTCAATGCGCCCGTTATCTTGTCAAAGAAAATATAATAATAGTAGGTACGTATGTTGTGATGTGCTGATCATGTGCTGTCATCGTCAGGCCCCAACAACAAGGAGTTCATCGAGCCCAAGGTGCAGGGGCTGTGGCGGATGGCCTCCGCCGGGAACTTCACGGTGGAGGAGCTGGCTTCCTTGAAGGTGACTTTTATATTTAACCAGCTGACACGGTGAACTTCATATCACCTTCATTTGTCACATTAATTTCGATGGCATTTAGCGCCACCAACAACCAGATACGGCAACTTTTACATTTAGAACATTTTGTATGGAAAAATTAAACTGATGTTTTTTATTTATTTTAGAATTACCGAAATCGATCCAGGCGTTCACGCCTGAGGGATTTTGTTAAATATGTATACGGTTATTCCTAATCAATAAGCATCCTTTGGGGCTTATTCTGTACATCAAAACTAATAACTTTTGTTCTGCGAGTATTGTCAAAACTAAAAAAAAAATTGTTGTTCCAAAGAAAAATATCGTTCACCCGCGACAAAATGATTTATTTACTCCACTCCTCGCACTAATATAACGAATTTGCTACTACGCAATGATTCTCATCGTGTTTATATACAGACGCCATAGTTTGATTCGGCCTATGGGTGCCCATCCCGGTTTCGCCCAAGTGCAACTGAATTACAAAAGGCTTACCATGAGTACATATGTCTATTGTAATTTTGTCGTTGTGCAGTAGTAATTTATATGTAAGTGGCGGCAGTGGTGCAAGGAGTGGGAATTTGCGCAGCCTGTAGCTAACTTCGCAGATGCCATTAAGTTCGATTCGGCATACTTAGCTATAATTGTCACCACAGATATCGCGAGATGTCGTCTCAATCTAGCGGGAACCAAATTTCGCACGAAACTGCTTAAAATCAATTATTGTACTCCGACCAATTTTAGTGTAGGTAGGATTCAGTTAAACTGATGTGAGGTTTATTGTTCGGAGAACTATTAGTGTAAATTAAGACCAAGTATGTGGTACAGAAAACAGATGTACAAACATATTATTAAGTGTGTAAATATAAAATGAATTTCAATATCTTTTTAATGTTTTTTGTTCGATATTTCATTCTGAATTAAATGCAGTAAAACCAGTGAGAATTTTAGTTCTTACTAGTTCGACGGGCAGACAAATGAGAAAAAAAATCTCAGTAGTTTGACGCTCGCACTAATCAATCGAACTAGTCAACAAACCCTGTTTCCAAGATGCTTTATAGCGTTAGCGTCTTAAAATATAGCTGTCTCCTTCTTTAGCTGTGATGTTAGCTACAAGCTGCGGAAGACCCAATCCTGACTGAAGCTCAGTTAACAGCTGCGGGAGGATTGGGTTTGGCGTAGTTTGTAGCTAACCGCCAAGAAATTGATTCGACCTAAAGACATTAGGCTAGATTAGGTTTTGGTACAGTCATAGTCAGATGCGCAGAGAAGGAACACCCCAGGGTTTTTAGTGGGTACATTGCCTCAGGTGGGATTCCCACTTAACCACCCTGCCTCCCCCGGGGTGAGGTGGTATCCATAAAGGATATTCCCTGGGTTAAAAAAAAGTTTTGGTAGCCATAAAGTGATAGCACTATTTTTTTTTTTGAACTATAAAGAGTAACTCTTGAAATCTCTCTGCTTTCCTATGCGTCTTGCTAACTACTTTATAACTAAACAATATGTTGGTTTTAGGTGGAGCTGCAGCATTACGAGTCGCGTCTCCTGAAACTGCGCCACTTGCAAGCCGACCATGTAAGCAAAAAAGAGAAACATCACACGAAGGTTATTTTTATTTATTTTGTTTTTGTTACCGACCGTTTATCTATGTGCCTGACCACATGCCCACAGATTGTGATCTTAAGTTCACGTCATAACCTAATTGATAGCCCTTACGTATCATGTCTTTCTTCAGCTAATCGCGCACATGTCCGCGCCGCCAGGAGCCGAATGCGATGAAAACGTCAAACGCCTACAGCATTACGGAACGGAGAGGGAATTACAGTTGTGTGACTCGGACCGGACGGGTGCATGACGTGACATACGATTTCAAATAAAGATTGATTACTGCGTCGCGTTCGGCTCCCGCGGCGAGGACAAATGCGTATTCAGCTCACTAATGAAACGGCACGAATCTTAAAATCTGCGAACGAGTCCACTTGGACCTGAATACTGTTCAAGGTGTTGTTTTGTAAAGTGCAGGAATTATCTGAAGGGCGTATAATATGCTTTTTTAGATCTTTTTCTATAAAAAAACATCTTTTTAAATTTCGTCGCGAAAAGGTGAAATGTTTGTATGAAATATGCATAATATACACGTATGACTTCTGAAAATCCCTAAACTTTGCAAAGCAACACCCTGTATACCTACAGATCTTTTACTCTAGCGTTTGTTTTTAACTTTGTACCATCATCATATTAACCGTAGATCGTTCACTGCTGGATAAAACCCGTATGTATTTCCAATAAGACTGATTAAGCATTTTGCATCTAGCGTATACGTCGCGTCACCTAAAAAGAAGGCTGAAGTGTCAAGCTTCGAACAAGGAAATTTAACTCCTATTGCATACGTAATAGGAGTTAAATCTCCTTGCTACAATCAAAGCTGCGTACTAGCAAAGAATATATAATAATACTACGTATAGAACGGCCACTCGTTACCCCCCACCCGTTTGAGTCTTCCTCACTTCCACCCCGCGCTACGTACCGCATCGTGTACTCCGCGCGCGGGCTGCACTGGCCGGTGGATTTTCTAATAAAAACTACCTAGACTGTGACAATAGGGAACACTTGTACTGTGTATGGTTGAATATCAATGATACGTAACAAAACAAGAAATTTTAATGTTTCCCTAAGGATAAATAATAGGAACTTATTTTACATTATTTGGGAACTTCCTCTTGATATTATCTTACAAAAGAAGTAGATCGGTTACTTTTTGTTAAAATGCTTCCAAATTAAGTAATTGTTATACTTTTTAAAGCACTAGATTAATATTCATTTTTGCAAATTAAGTACGCAACTGTCTCACACACGCGGCATGTCGTCACGTTGTGGTGATCGCTGACAGCCATAGACGTTCCGCACACAAATGCGCGTGTAGCGACCGTGCGTATGTGTCGTATCTGTGAGTAAGTACTGTGTAGGTGTGCGTAAGACAGCAGATTTTGTATGAAAAATCGCGGAGTGTCCGGGCTGTGGTACTAGGAAATTTAACTCGTATCGACTGTGGAATAGGAGTTAAATTTCCTTGTGCGCAGTTTGATGCTCCAGGGTTCTTTTTACACATACGACTTGTAGCATGCAAACATATTAATCAATAGGAATATTTCTTACTTATTCTTCTTTCTTAGTGTGTAGCGCTCGTAGCGTAGTTTGACTAGGTGTTTGTCAGCGATCTCCGAAAAAGCAACGTTCCGCACGGTCAGAATTTGGATGGGTGACCGCGGGTGGCATTATCCAACTGAGCGCTACCGTGGCTCGGATGACACGTTAAATTGTAGGTCCTGGTTGTTTTAACCGTTTAGCCATGTCAGCGGCCTTCACCCGGCCTATCTGGGCCACCAAGAGACCGGCTTAGCCGAGTTTGGGGCCCGATGTTAATCACACTGACTCATTTACAATCTAAGATAATATTTTTTCGCGAACAATAATTTGTACCGATTTCCTTACTCTGTTAATAAATAAACTTTCTTTCTTTCTATCCGAACTAACTTATTTACTTTATTTCTTACTCTTTTCAGATAGCAGCGCCGGGCGACAAGATCAACCACTTCGAAGAACAGCAGCAGATGATCAAGAAACACTCCAGAAAGGTCGAGAAGATGCACGCAGACCTCGAGGCTCGAATACTCGAGAGACATACTGAACTTTAGATAGCCATACTTCGACCACGTCGTCTTCAGTTGTGGTCAAATACAGGTCAGGGTCGTTACCATGAGCTCTACGCGCGAGCCAGAAAATTAATTCCGTTGGTTGTTATTTCTGTTTGTTAAATTTTCTTCCCGTAGTAACTAGATTGCTTACTACGGTATGCGGTAGTACTACGAAAAGAATGTTTTACCCATAGAACCTACAAGTACATATAGCCCGCGCCACACAATTTGGCGGATGTGAAGTTAGCTACAAGCTGCGCAATAGCCAATCAACGTGCGGCTTTATGTGAGCTTCAGTCAGGATTGGATATTAGCTAACTTCACATCCGCCAACTCATGTGGCACGGCATATACTGCGAGCAAAAAATAGTTAATTCGCTCTTTCTTGAGCTAAGAGAGCGAGGTGACACCTAATACGATCAAAATCAGGCTTGCGCTAAAGTTCATAGTACAGGCTCAGATGTGAAAAAAATTGTAATAGATTAAAATTCCAGTTGCCAAAGTTTTGAACTAATATTTTCATGGCTAAGGTACATTTGTGTGATTTTATGCATTTAGATAATTAGAAGTTTTATTTAGATTTCTTTTATATTTTTATAGTAATTTTTACCTAAGGTTAAGAATAAATTTATGTATAGGCCGAATCAACGTCTTGGCGTCTGTGAACACGAGTCGTTGCGTAGTAGCAAAGAAGGATGCAGCGAATGGACCTGTCGTTTTTTTTTTTTTTGCAAGTAGGTAGAAAACAAAACATCATTTCTAAAAATGATATGTGCTTCAAAAATATAGTGATTTTTTTGCTGTTTTCATTTCACTAATTAAAATTAATATAAGACCACCAGAAAAATATACACCTAAGTATCCTACATAAAGCTTGAAAATTGTTTTCGGTTTTTCTTATTTTAACACTTTTACTGTCCCAGTACAAAGTTATAATCTGTATTCATACGTCCACCTACAATCTCGTTCTAGCTGGAAAAAACTGGCAACATTTAACAGAGGCTCCTTTAAAATTTTTGGTAACCTTGTTACTTAGCCATACGTTCGTGAGACATTTTTGTTTTTGTTCATACGTCCAGTCAAATAAAAATCATCAATTTTACCTATATAATAATATTGTGACTCCAACTAGAGTCGTGGACGTAAGCCTTGGGTACAGGTATGACTCCTTTTGGAGTCATTGGACAGAGAACGTGTTAACTTCATTAAAAACGAACTTGTACATATCAGAACAGTTTTAGAAGCGTCATAAATTACTCTGGTGAACATAACATTTTTAGTAATGCACTTGGGAGAAACTGAGTGTATTCGTATGTATGAGCTTCCGACATCCTTCTTTGTTATATCAGCTGCACGAGAAGCGGGGATGTGGAAGTTTGATTCGGACTATGTACTTGTAAGACCTAACATTTTGTTAAAGTATTTATTGTAATTTTTATTTTACAATTTGGTAAAATAACTATTTTAGCAGCTATAATCACAATTACTTTTTTGAATCTCTCGAAATTTATTGTTGTATTCCGTTCTTGGTGTTCTAATAAAAATTTTTTTTTAGTTATCAAAGTTTATCATTTTACCTGTTTCGATTGCCTGTAAAGTTCTCGAATGAAGACCACGTGTAAACCACGGTGTGACCACGTGACCAAGCGCAGTGTAGGATCTCCATCGACAAGGTGGACTGATGATTTCATTAAGACCGCAGGAACATGCTGGATGAAAGCCGCTCCCAACCGGTCTAGCTAAAAATCTATTGAGGAGGCCTATGTCTAATAGTAGACTATTAATTGATCAGGAGGAATTGCCTTAAAATACTTAAAACACAAAACTAGCCAATTTATCACTACATAATATTATGAGCCTATGTATTGTCATACTGGTGTGATAATCTGGTGTGACTACGAGTCGGTACTGATCTGCTTAGATCAAAAAGTCCGAAGTCCAGGAAACAAACTAATGCCATGGAACCACGGGTAATTAAAATTACTACCGGGACCACAGGTAATGAATGAACTAAACTACACAACAAATGTAATGCGTTTTTCAATTTGTCTTCAAATATTTCTTTCTCAAGTTCTATAGCTATAATTTATTCGTAGCTGGCCAAAGCCAGGACGGGCAGCTACTGATCAAATAACTCTTTAGCTGATATTCTGTATGCTTCCTAAGGTTCTGCATTTTAAGGGTTGAGGATCGTTTAAAATTCCAACCATTTTATTGGACAGTACGATAAGGCAGTAGTGCCACAGCTTCAACTAGAAAACATAGGTACTTTAGGCTCGCTACATTATATATTCGAGTCGGGTGTTTCCTCATGGTCATACTTGGTATGACCACACGAGAATATCAGAGGACATTAGTCAGCCTCGTCACTGCCGGGCAGTAAAATCAAATATGTGTATACAGGGGGACTGAGTCAGGTGCGGGCGGCGGGTCCCCGGCACCTGTCTCAGTCCCCTTTGTCGCCTCCCCCGGCGCCCCTGTACCGCGCAGGCGATGACTAAGTTAATACGGTAACGGTAGGATTTTAGATAAATATTCGGGAGAAAAAGCCGGCTGTGCCGATCGGCTTTCGCTATACCGGGCGGCCGCGGCACGTTCGACAAAACGGAATGTTACTCGTAGATGAATGCTGCGACGCGCGGAGAGGGAGTTTCGTGGCGTCCGAATAAAAACCGAATTATGCCGATAGGACCCGAAAGAACCACTCGATCAGCATGTAGTTGCTTCGGGTCGGTTTTGTCGTTCGACAAGTTTGCCGAACCGACTGTGCCGGCTCGAATATATCATGTGTAGCAAGCCTAACAATTTTATGACTATACTATTGTGAAAATGGTAATTTTCATGATAGAATTAATAATAAAGATACTAGATAGTCGGCCCGAAAGAATAAATGTGGAAGCAGATAGTACATTTTATTTTCCAAGCGGTGTAGAAAAAAGAGATTTACTATCCAGCCGAGATTATCGATAATTTAACGGCCCACCGATTGCTTACATCTGGAATTGTCTTTCAAAAAGGTCAACATAATTTTACTAGCTTTGTTCAAAACTAAAGTAATCGACCGTTTCAAGTTGAAGCCATGATGAAGAAAGGCCAGCATGAAGCTCAGTGGAGCGGCAGACCTCGGTGTTCATAGAATGAGGCAGTTACAAGAACACACGCAAGATATTTTGACAACGGTTTATTTGCCTAGAACTTACCGCATATCCTGCTTTAATTATATTCGAGACATAGTAAGTCCTCAATAATAATTTACTTATAAATATACACATTACCCAAATAAACCTAATAAAAAAGAATTGTTGAAAAGAACAGGTGGTATTATTAAAAACACCAGTGGATACAGTGCATTAATATATGATATTTAATTTTCATGTACAAGCAAATTTTAATACACGTTTAATATTCCGTCTCGTTTTGAGAGCGAGATAAATGGAAACTAATATCGTATTATGCCATATTATAGAGTGTAAAATATGTATATAATTTGGCGGGCGCGAGGCGTCCGCGCAAGGCAACGCAAAACACTCAGCGGCACTTCGGAATCACATTCCAAGCTACCTAGTATTACATCGTCACGCATACAGCACAGTATCTACACGGGCGCGGGCCCTCACAAATAAAACTACATCCGGCTCCCTCACGACTTTCATTATAATGAATCGTTTAATTCTCACTTCAGTCGTTCGTACAGTATAAGTAGTTCTCATCTCGATAGGACATCTCTATTATGTATATAGATAATCTGTATATAATCTTTTGTCACTAATATCTACACCGTCTCCAGGGTTAGGATAATAACATAGTCCTCGGCGGGCGCGCCCGCGGTAAGGCAGGGGCGGGGCGGGCGGGGCGGGGCGCCTAGTGACTCCACTTGCTCCACGTCTGCAACAACAATCTTACATTCATCTCTACATACGAATGAGGCGAATAATTTTAGTTCAATTATCTAAAATCAGGAGCCGAGTGACTCTCAGCCTATTTCTCGGCCGAGCACTCGCTTACGTGTTTACTGTCTCGCCACTACTCCGTAGGTGTAAACGGGCTTTTACCACATAGTCGGGGCTCGATTCAAATCTCTTCGGGCGCGTACTCGCTCGTAAGACAATGTTCGTCTGGTGACTCGCTGGACACAAATACAACAAGTCCCTTTTGTATTAGTCAAGGCAGATACATATCCCGAGTTAGTGTACCTGCGTGTGCTTGGGTAGGTGCTTGTCGTTGTTGTGGTGGTGATGGTGGTCCCAGTGCAGCGGCGGCTCGGCCGCGGCGGCGGGCGGCAGGTACTGCAGCGGCAGCGCGTGCATCAGCGACAGCGCCGCGGCCGCCGCGCCCCCCGCGCCTCCCGCGCCGCCCGCGCCCGCTCCGGCGCCCGCGCCTCCGCTGTACGCGCCGCCCTCGAGTCCGTGGCTCACGCCGTGACCGACGCCGCTCATGCCCTAAGGAACAACACATCATTACATTATTGTCAAAACAATGGTGAAGACGGAAAAAAAAAGATCGAAAGATGCCCGATTGCACTGAAATGTAACCGAGTGTGGTGTAGCATGTGGTGCAGGTCGGGCTGCTCGGCGCCGTTGGGTCGCGGATGTGGGGTACAATCACTTGGTAGGTCCGCTCGTGGTCGGGCATGTGCCCGTACACTCACTCATACGTAAAATTGGAGAATGAGACAACATCACAGTTCTGCAAATAGGCATATTGAAAGACTTCCATTGTGTACAAGGCCGGCGTGGAAGATTAGGCACTTTAAAATTAACCTTACTAAGGACATCCGGACAATCCACCAACCCATTTACTAGTGTGATGCATGTGGTGCAGGTCGGGCTGCTCGGCGCCGACGGGGCGCCGGTGTGGGGTAGTCACCTGGTAGGTCCGCTCGTGGTCGGGCATGTGGTGCAGGTGGTGCAGGTCGGCCTGCGCGCGCGTCCAGGCGCGCTCGGTGCCGATGGGCCGGGGCTTGCGCTCCTCCTCGTCGCCCCAGGCCACGCCGGCGCCCGCCGTGCTGCTCACGCCGCGCTCCAGGAGGGACTGCCCACACAAACGACACTGTTACCCAATAATTTCAACAAAGCGGGAGATAGACTTGACCTGACACAACACAGCCGGAATAGAGTTGGGCGTAATGGTTGGTGTATTGGGGTTATATGTTGTCGGTCACAAAACCTTACACACCGACTATAATTTTTGGTAGTCTCGGCTATGTAATTTTATTCACATAAAGACATTCTAAATCGAAATCCTTCCTTTTCCTCTATCCTGACAAAGTTTATAAATGGAGGGCAAAAACTACTATATTAAATTATTAATAATCAGTGTCATATATGAAAAGAATAGTAAAACGTACTTGGTAAGGATGGTGCGAATGCGTCATGTTCGGTTTGGGCGACTGGCTCATCGGTTGCTGGTACGACATCAGCAGCGTGCTCAGGTTGCCGCCGCCGCTGTTGTTGCTCGAGTACATCTGCTATTCAAACAAAACATTTACAAATACTATCGAGAATCGGTAACAATGGCAATTTATGTACCAAACGTATATCACAGGCAGTGTCATCATTATTATTATATCCCGGAAAATAATAGATTTCTATGGGATACCACAAAAACCAAAAAAAGTCGCGAATAAACTAATAGTAGAAAAACTAGTAAAAACTGGTAGTGAAACACGCCTTACAATAGTGGAGGTCATGAGTTCAAATCTCGGTCCCGTACCAATAAGTTCTTTGTAATGTATGTTCGTAATTACACACCACTGGCTTTTCGCAACATCGTAAGGTAACCTGCATAAGTCAGTATAATAATTCGATGGCGTATGTGAATCCACCAACCTGCACTGGGCAAGAGTGGTGAATTTGGTCTAATCACCTATAGTGGGTAGACCTTCGTACTTATTTTTTTTTTCATAATGGACTATTAAATTGGCTGGTATAAATATAGGAGAAGAATGTATAGTGTTTGTAGTAGGAGTCATTTAAGAGAGTTGCACCGCGACACGGCCTCCACGACATGATAATAAGGTAGTGTTGGTGCGGACCTGGGTGGAGTGGTGCGCGACGGGCGCGTGCTTGTGCAGCAGCGGGTGGCGCTGCGCGAAGTCCGGCGCGCGCGGATTGAGCCGCGACACGGACTCCACGCCCACCAGCCCCAGCCCCAGCGCGCCGCTCGCCAGACCCACCGACCCGCTCGACATCGACACCTGCACACACCAAGACACATTACACCACGGTCTGGGGAGAACTTTCGATACATTGGTTATAGCGGCATTCATGCCATCATTCTCAAAACTGACAACCAGTGGCTTCTACTGGTTCCTCGCTGTGCCACAACTAAGTTTTTAAGTGAAAGACTTTAGCTCATACTTTTTTAAACTGTTTTTAGACTTCCTAAAGAAAACCTATTTTTTTCGATCTGTTAGATAAAGACAAAAACTTCAAAGTAAGAAGAAATTTTAGGTTTGATTTTATGGCTTACTTTTACTTATTTTACCCAATATGGTATCTGCAATACATACCATAGGATTCATCATGTTGTGTCCGTTCCGGGAATTGTCTTGGTAGATAGGTCCATTCCTTGACAGCCCGCTCATATCCATTGAGTTTACGTTGTTTGTGCCTGTCGAACAGAAATGGATTGTAAGTAAAATATATTTATATTTGTCTAGTGCCAACTTAGCATAAATTTAACAATTATAAATGTTAACCGGCTTGCCGCCCCCGTCTTGTACCGGGGCGCGGGCGTGGGCGTGGGTGTATACTGACCGATAGGCATGGGCTGGTGGTAGTTGAGGGTGGGCGCGGGCGGCGCGTACTGCGGCGGCGGCGTGGAGCCGTGCGACGACGTGCGCGAGCACGGCGAGCAGCCGCCGCCGCCGCCGCCTCCGCCGCGGTACCCCGGCGCCTTGCTCGCGTCCGCCTGCACATACAACATCTTACTTTATACACCTGCTTCAATATCACTACTTTGTAGGAACATGAATAAACTCACTCTCCAATTAGTGGCTTAGACTCTCCCCATAGTTACGTTCATGAGCTCGGCTCCCGCATGTGTCCAATAAAATGGAACCATACGATTTGTAGGGACCATGCATTCCTATACATTTTGTAGCGACAGTGGAACGATTAAAAGCTCCCCTAATCATTTTTGCAATAAAATCAATCATAATCATATTTTCATAGAGAAAACAAACAGCTAAGTAGTTAAAACCGTAGTATACCTGCGGCGGCGGCAGCTCGACGCCGACGTTGTGGTGCGCGTCGCCGGCGCCCCACACGGTGGCCGCGCTCATGTTCAAGTCCTTGAACAGCGAGTACTCCTGCGCGCCGCCGCTACTAGCGCTCGACTGTAACAACACGCAATAAGGCTCATTTTACAACTACTCTAGCCACACTTCATCAGGACTGGATGATAAAAGAGGCGATCACATCAAAATACTGACCGATGGGGTGGTGTTGATGTGGAGTGCCGCGGAGGTGTTCAATGCGTTTTCTTCGTTCCACGTACTCGTGTTATCGGGGCTTAGCTGCAATACAAAATGCAATAAATTAGTATAATAAACAACAGAATTAATTACACACTTGTCTGCGAAATATTCAGACCGTATTTAATCACTTTTTGATACAAAGAACAATATTGTCGTCATAAATAAATCCAAAAAGTAATGTAGTACAGTTAGTAAAGCACTGATTGGTGAAGGGGTCGTATGGTTCTCAAATGAAGGCCACACTGCGGTGTGTCCACCCACGTGGTGAACATATGTTCTAAATAGAAACGATGAATCGTATGTGTGCAAACTGCAAACAATCCGTCCTATTAAAAAATATATTGGGAAGGCGTATGTCCAACAGCGGTTCATGATCAGCCGTAGCAACATAGAGGACATGACAACCATGACAATGAAAGGTGTAGTCTATATCATATCGCAACTTTGCATAGAAACTATACACAAACAACACCTCGATCGGGTTAGTTTTGCGACGGCTGATATAAAGATTAGTTCTGTTAAGTACTCTTAACCCTTCGTGTGTTGGGCAGTACCAGCAGAGTATTGGTCGTGCCCATCACCGGCTTGACTGGAGGCAGTGGTAACATACCTGCATGGTGCGGTCGGGCAGGCGGTGCTTGGTGTCCGGCTCGGGGTCGGCGGGCTTGGCGGGCGGCGAGGGCGAGCGCGCGCCCTTCACCGGCGACCCGCCCGCGCCGCTCGACGCCGCCTGCGACGTCGCCTGCTACAGAAACACAAACATGTACACCACCCCTTTAAGTAACCCAAACGATAATAAATCGCCTAAGTTGGCATCACTGGCGCCGACCATCTCAATTACAATCAACAATCAACCCACTCGTCTAAGAAGTACTTCACGGGCAGACAGTAGAAATCAAAATAGGTAGTGAATTTGATTACACTTTATGCCAGGGCCACACATTGGCTATGTTAGCCAACGCATTGAAGTGGACCGATATTGGACGCAAACCGAACAATAGTAAATTGACTCTGATTGGCTATTCAATTCGTAGCCAAGCTTGGACTTAAGTCATTATCCAATGTGCGGCGCCGGCTTTATAACTATTAAGTGGAGTGTGTGATAAACAACATAGTTCTGAGCTAATTACCTGTGAGTGCGGGCGCGGTTTGGCCTCTACGGGCGCGGCGGCGGCGGTGAGCTTGGCCGCGAAGGTGTGCGAGCGCGCGCCCACGATGGCGCCCGTGTACGACACTGCGCTGGACTTGGCCGCGGCCGTGGCCGCCGTCACCGTCACCGCGGCCGGCAGCGACGTCGGCACTCGCTTCTCCGACGATGTCACTGCTGCAATTTATACGCAAGCTTTTATCTTATGAACATATTTACGTTATTTGTATAGTTGATTCGCTATGGAATAGCCTTATACAATCTATCAGAAAAGATTTTTCATTGGAACAGCTGAGCTTCTTTTCTCTGTGTTATACAATATGCTAACACCCGATACATGTTTTGATGGCGTCAAGTCATAAAGAACATAGCTAACTTACAGCCCAGTATGAGGCATCTATCTAATCTGATCAGTCTGTGTCCATGCAAGTATGAGAGTCCTCTCGGTCAAACCGATCCTTTCCGTCTTGTACAATCCTCATCCATTGCTTGGCGATGTCGTTTAAGCTTCGCCTTAGTAAATAATTAATCTGTCTCTACGTCAGTGACTCCTAGGTATACCTAGACCTAGAGTCTAAAGTGATATCTGTCGGGGCCGCGGAAGAGTGCGGAAGCGTGGCCATAGTCCCGACACATGGCGCACAGGCACACACTCCAGGTTTTTAGTGGACATACTGCTGACTAGGGTTGGCGGGGACACCCACATAATCACCGGTCTCCCCAGGCTGGTGGTATCCATCCATAAAGGATTTTCCTCGGTAAAAAAAGGTGTAGAGATATAAACGAGGGTGATACTAACGGTGCGTGGCGGCGAGGCGCGGCGCGGCGGCGCGCGGCGCGGGCGTGTGCGCGTGCGCGGGCTTGGCGGCGGGCCGCGGCGCCGCGCGCACGCTCACCGCTACCGTCGGCGTCGACACCGTCTGCAATACAACACACTCTGTTATACTCCCTGACCACGACATGTGGACAATGTTTCTAATAATAAAGAGACTCGACCACCATCAGAGACTATACGGCTAGGTCAAGGGTCAAATACAGAAACAGTCATCCTCAACACGGCGCGCATTGTCAGAAGGTTCCTTTCTCTGTAGCCCCAACCACTGGTAGCTTGGGCTCTGCCCCGCTGCCGGCAGCATTCTAGGTATAATTTTTTTAACACAATTATTTTGGTTTTTATTGCAAAAAAAATATATTTAATCCTCTGAACCCCTGGCATAACGTGACGTTACCTTAGGAGGGGGTTGTTTGGGCTTGGCGGGCGCGGGCTGCGGCAGCGGCGCGGGCGGCTGCTTGGCGCGCGGCAGCAGCAGCGCGATGTCGGCCTCGGGGTCGCGGATCATGGCCGCGATCAGCATGCCCGCCTGCTTCGTCGCCTCCGCTGAACCCCTGACATAACACAAACACGGTCTCTTTACATTACACTAACACAATACCACATGTTTACATATTTTATTTGGAAGAGCAGACTATTATCCGGGATAAACAATATCCTATGCTACCGTGTAAATGTAAAATAAGTTATTCTAATAACAGTGCATCTAACTGTTGGAGGTTCTAGGTACCAAATTGCTGAACTGGTCAATGACAAAGTTTTTAAGTAGATACCACATTATCTGTAAGCGCAGCGTCCACTCACAAGGTGGAAAGATGACCTGATTAATGATAGTAGGATAGCGCTGGATACAAGCAGCTTAGTCAGTCCTATTGGGAATTTATAAGGAAGGCTTATTGTCAACAAAGAATGTTCTACAGCTGAAATAGCGAACGATCGGTGGCGGCTCGGATTCCGTTGATATTGATCGGCGCGGCCGATCACTGTGTGTGCATGTGTAGTACGGTCCGCAACTTCACTCTGACTCACTTGATGGTGATGATCCTCTCGCCCTGGCCCTTGCTCTGCTTGTCGACCTCGATGTGCGCGCCGGTGGCGGCTCGGATCGCGTTGATGTTGCTGCCCGCGCGCCCGATCACTCGCGAGATCGCGTGGGATGCCACTGACACTTTCTTGCAACTGTACAAAAGGTAAGTTAGTAACGTAAGTTAGAATACACACATCGAAGCATAATTTCTTGGATACCATTTGATTATCTTAATTACATACTTTGTTTGATTGAAAGTAAAATGAAAACAAAAATCACAGTTATTAATTTTTGGCTTCCATTCTCGGGAACTCTCCGTCGTATTCGAAATTTCGAACCCATTTAATTCTGATTCTAGGTGACGACATCTATAAATAAATCCCGCTCGAGCTATTTTGTGTATTTTTACATACACTTGTTAGTGTCCTCGTAACCATAAAATGAATCAATATGAACATCGAGGTTGGGGCTCGTACACATATACACGATACGGCGTCACATCGTACTACGGCTACGACGCGACATTTGTTTCACGATGCGACGTCGTCGACGTTGAGCAAGCGACAACAAATAGCAACAATAAAGATGATACGTATACACAGAAGAAATCACTCAATTTCTTTCAATTATGAATAACGAGAGTCATTATATGAAGAAATATAATGATGTGGTGTCACTTGCTCGTCGTAGGTACCCACGATACGACGTCGCATCACGAAACGATGTCGCGTCGTAGCTCGATACGGCGTCGTATCGTGTTTATAAGAACGAGCCCTTAAAAAGAAGCAGTGAAGCAAGAGCTCCAGTGTCCTTACCCAGGCTCGAGCGTAGAGAGCGTCTGTACGCTGGACTTGCGCACGACTTCCTTCCAGCCCTCCTCGCGGCGGCCGCCCACGCAGCCGCCTTTTGGCGACGTGGCTTTGGGGTCTACCTCCCATCTGCGAGCAAAATACGACCTTATTCACAGACCTTTTGAATACAGCTTTCTGCGGCTGCTTTTCAATATATTGTTGGATAAAATTGAGCTGAATGATGTGGTTTACTTCCTACTTTATTGAAATTCAATGAGGTGTTATAATTTATGTAGAGTCCGAATCATAAGTTGTGTAATTCCGACTATAATCGTTTCAAGCCAAGCTTAAAAGATCAATAGTCCACATTTAACATAGTACAGGTGCCCATTTCGAAGGAAGTAAGGAAGAGTTGAATTAAACTTAAACATTTAGTGAGTATTACTTTAGTGATATTTCTCTGGTGTTTATTTGTGTCTTACATCAATACAGTTGAATACGAAATAAATACATTCCTGGACCTTCCTTATCGATTTCTAAAAAGACTGTTTAGAAACGCCCAGTAATCAGAGTGCCCCACAGCCTTTGTTAGGTCATATAACGAAGTCGGTGTTTTAATGTAAGAATTTGTTAATATGATTATTTCAACAAATAACTATTAATACTGGTAGCAAAATAATAATACCAAAATAAACATGCAGTAAATATCTAAACTATGAAAAATAAGTAAGTAAACGAAAACACCAATTAGCAGCACATGCAAACTGTATTTAACTCTACAACCTACACCCTTTACATCATCCCTCAGTTTTCTAGCTCTATAAAGAACGTCGTCAGAGTACTCCCCATTGTAAAGCCGAGGCCACACATTGGCTATGTTGGCAACCATAGTCTTGGTTTCAACACTCCAATGTGTGGATCGATCTTGGACGCAAACCGAAAAACAATAATTAATTGACTACGATTGGCTATTCAATTCGTAGCCTGGTGTGGCCCCGGCATAATGAGGGAAAATAAACATGCAACATTTGTCTCCGATAAAGCACGATGTGGTCTTTTTTAATAATTCGGTTCAATGCAAAGGCTATGTAGATGTAGTCAAACGAGTGTGATGTTTTGAATAAAAATAAATGTATCTGATGAGATCGAATTAATGTTTGAAATTCGGCACCCTTAATTTTTAACCGACTTCAAAGAAGAGGTTCTCAATTCGACTATATGTTACGCGATTACTACGCCAATTATATTATCAACCGATTTTGACGGTTTTTTTTTTGGTACAAGTAGAGGTGGTTAAATTTCACCAATTAAATTTTATCGAAATCTGAGACGTTTATGAAAAATCAACAATTATGTGATGATACATTGATCCATGCGAATTATTCGAATGCTGAAGTCGCTTATGGCAATGATCGGTTTTTGGCAAAAAATAATGATGTAGTGTTTGTTCGGGATAGATAACCCCACTGTAAACTGAATGTTCCCTGAATGTTCGTGACTGAAATCATTACAGAATCAACACTTACTGGTTGCTGTGAGACTTTTTATTTTTGTCGGTGGTATCGATATCGTCTCTGTCCACATTGAACCTAGTGGATTCGAACACTTGACTCTTTCGAGAGTTATTCCCGTATTTAGTATTCTGTATCGTAACACTCTTAGGGTAATCCTCTTCGGGTTTTCTGTAAGCACAATGTTTTATTTTAACACCCTCTCTGTCTTGGTTCCGTTTTGAAACACCAACCCATTTTTTTATGGCTAGCGGTGCCTACATCGTACAAATTGTCCCCTAATATTAAATTGAACAGTTTCACCATCTAAATATTATATCTATCAAATAATGAAAGCATTTTTTTAAAGGTGCAAGACTTTCGGAGATTTGTCTGTACTTATAAACAAAGAAATAAAATCGGCGCTCTCTCCTTATACTTATAGAAAATCGTTTGATGATAAAACTATAAACTGTTCAGTTAACTTTAAATTACAAAAAAAAACTCATATTCATTGTAGGCATATTATGGACCCAGCTAACAATTTAATTTGGGAAAAACAGATTCTTGTATTATTCGACATGCAAAAATAGGAAACTTAAAAAAAATTCAGCATCTATTAGATCAATGTATTAAACCAAGCATACAGAAAACTTACCGCTTTACCACAAAATATTTAAACACGCTTTAAACACTGTTTAACCGTGAAATTTGTACTGCTAAACATTGTCTAAAGCGTGGGTAAAACTTTTGTGGGAAGACGGAAAATGTCTAAAATACCGAAATGAGCTCTTATTTCGAACAAAATATCAGAAATCTACAAACATCTTGAGCAATATGTAGTTGACAAAAATCACCCAATGCAAGTAAAATAATTACAAAATCTAATAGAGATTATTTCATTTTCGATGGTATTTTCTGTGCAAGAACAGTTTTCACTGTTATTTAGTTTTTACTGATGCAACTAATGACAAACAGCTCATTTCAGTAACCATCACCCCTACGGAAAATATTCCAAATCACACAAGCAGTGTACTTATAGTACAAGGATTTTATATACAATAGTTTATAAACAAAACTAGAAAGTCGATTTGTCTTCATAAATACACATTGCACATCAAAATTGGACTTATTAATCATCAATCATTATAACGAGGTTAGGAACAGATAAACAAACATAAATTGCTAAGTCTACACACTGAAGCCCAACAGCATTCATACGGAAAAAAATGCACAAACGACAGACATATTTCAGATCCTAGAATATCTTAGAACCCAGTATAGAAAAGAATTCAGCCGCAATCAAAAGAACTGCTCCAATTTTTTTTACGAACTTTTTGTATGCAGCAATTGACTTCTTTGGCATTTTAAGGGTGTAAGTTGGCCATGATTACAAGTACAATAATATACTGGAATATGTCTGTCATTTATATAATGATCGCGTTGTTCACACAAGTTCTGAGTTTAGTGAAAACGTGATCATAAATAGAAACACATTGACTCTACGAATGTTCGGCCGAGGCCAGTTTCTCTCCTGCTCTGTTATTATCTGGTCAGCCAAAGACAAAAGTTTGTCTCAGCCGAGCATTTAGTATAGGGCTACATAAAAATCCAATCCTAAAGCCAACTATGCGTCAAGGGATCGTCCATTAGTCACGTGAGGCTGTTAAAGAGGGGGATAAAGGGGTTCGGAAAAAAACACGAAAAGGTAGGTCTAAAACTTCACCACATCACCAGAGAGATGAAGAGATTAAAAAATCTTTCCTAAAAAAAATTCTTGTCTGTAAAGTCGGTTTACGGACGATAATTTTACGTGACAACGTTATAAGTTCGTCATAAAATCATTGTTGAATCAACAACTGAAACAAGGCGATCCGAAGCCGATGAACCGAGCCGACACGTTTAGCCCATCGTGCTTCTCTGTTCCGCGCTCTCGCTTGCACGTCCGGCTCAGGCGTAACGTGACACTTTTACGTGCGTGCAGCCGGCGCTGATCGATTACTTATAATTTATAAATAGACGTTATCACGTCATCAACAAACATCACGTGTCTAATGGACGATTCCCAAATTGTCCAGCCGCCTGCATTCTTCCATAGCAAAGGCGGTACATGTCCCAGTATACTGACTTGTCCTTTTTGTCCGCGGGCCGGCGGTCGGGCGGCGGCGCGGGCTTGGCGGGGGTAGCGGGGGGCGAGCTCGGCGCCACGTTCTCTTTCTCCTGCTTCTTGTCCGGTTTAGGCGTCGATTCCTTCTCGGCTTTAGGCTCGAGCTTAGGTTTAGGCTGTGGAACAAATAAATAAATATTAGGGGACCATCTTACGCACGGCCTCTGACCTCAGACTAAGCAAAGCTTGTGATATGGCTGCCAGAGACTGATATACAACTTTTTTTTAAATTGCATACATATTTAGGATTCGATCTGTATTATCTAGTGGTAATGATAGGTGTACCTTATCAGGTTTGTCGGGCTGCTTCCGCGTGGGCGCGGCGGGCTGCGGCGGCGGAGACTTCTCCTCTTTCTTCTTCTTCTTCACCTTCGCGCTCTGCGCCGGCGGCGCTTTCACGTCAGAGGAAGAGCATGAGCCCTGAAGAATTACACATAGGATTAGTCGACTACATAGTGTTACTTTAGACATACAAGCTGCGGTCCAGACTAACTATTCACGACGTTAACAAACGCTAACGGAGCGACAATCCGATTTCTTTTTGTTCAAAATAGATTCAAAGACGGCCTAAAGTGGCCGTCATGTATCTGTGTGTTTCTGTGTACTCGCGCAGTCCCGTATCACTCTATATTTCGTGATATACTTGTGTACAAGGGTGTACAGCCTGCTTCTTGCAATATACTGGTATACTAAGCGCCACACAAATCGGCGGATGGGAAGTTATGCGCAGAACGCTGCGCAAATGTCGAAATATAAGTATGCACAGGAGCCAAAGAGACGAGACGTCAGGGTACACCAACCTCTTGTCTCCCGCGCGCTCCCTACGCCCGTGCCACCACTACGACACGCGGCGTCGGAATTGTGCACACAAACGCAACAATCAGCGAACCACGGCGAAATGTCATCTGAGGCTAATTTCTCATCTGCTGATTTGTGTGGCGCTTAGTATAACGTGCTTGTGACGAATATGTGCACGTGTGTACCTGGGAGTTGGCGTCGATGCCGGAGTCGCCCTCCTCCTTGGCGGCGGGCTCGTCGTCGCCGTCGCCGCCCTCGGAGCACTCGCCGAGCCCCTTCTCGCTGTATATCGAGTTCTTGTCGTTGTCCGCAACCAGCTTGCGTTTCTCCTCCTGAACACACATGGGGACAGTTCTCTATTAGTGTACAAATCGCTGATTACATTCAAAAGGCCCAATATTTCAAAAAAAAACTATAATTGTGAGTCTTTTTTTCCCATTCCCCATTCCACGCGGAATTTAACAAAAGTACGATATATCATGATTTATGGCCCTTTCACATTTAGTTACTGAAATAAAACGGATTAATTTTACAGCATGTTAATTTGTCTTGGGTTTCGAAAGTAAATAACTTTATAACCAAATAAAGATATATGAATTTATATTAGATTTAATAAAACAAGGATGTGTCGTGAAACAAAAAAATATATAATAAATACTGAAAATAATACTTATCTGGGCAGTTCTGTAATAATCTTTCGGTCATGGGCAGAACTTCGTATAGTTCGTATTACTTATCCACTATCCAAGCGCCCAATAAAGACGCAGGCGATAGTAATTGTTAGGATCTCAAGCGCGGGCCTAAACTATTCTAAGGCTGATATTCATATTATTGACTTTACTGACCTCAAAATCTTTCACCCACACTGCTACATCTTTTATAAGTAGACGTCACTTCTTTGAAAATAATTTCACTAGCTGCTTGACTTCGCCACCTGTTCAAAGAGACTAAAATAAAATAAAAAGTGTGCATATACCTCCATACTGACCTCGGTGACTTTCTTCTCCATCTTCTTCTTCTTCTTCCGTTCGCGGCGGCGCGCGGCGGCCTGCCGGCGGCTCTCCTCGCGGCACCGTTCTGCGTCTAATTCCTCCAGTAATATGGTCGCGTTTTGGTTGGCACGGGCGGCTTGCGTCTCTTTCGCCGCTCGTATCACTCGGACGCACTCTTGGCATTTCTCGAGTAGCTCTTTGTCCGATATGGTGCATATGTACCTGTCACAATAATATATAGCCTTATTATAATATCGGCTCCTGAAATACACTTTCCAACTAGTTTAGGAGCCTTTGGGTTAATTATGTATTACCTAGAACATTGTCATTTTATATCCATAATAAGCTACTTATTTTATTTTAATATAAGGTATGTTCGTAAAGCCTGAAGGCCTCTGAAATGGCTATAACAATTAAGGGCTTCAATTTAACGTGTCATCCGAGACACGGCAGTGCACAGTTGTAAATTCCCCCCGCGACTCGACGATCCGAAGACTGGTAGTACCAAACGTTGCTTAACTTTAATGATTACTAATTAGAGCACAAACATAATCAGTTTGAGCCTACGTAAGATTCAGAGGCCGCTTTGTAAGATTCAAGGACCCGAAAAATATTAATAGCGTAAGTAAAAAAAAATACAATGAACTTATGAAGGTACTATTTGTATGTCATAGAAAGTTATTTACTAACCTCGTCATTTCCTGGTCGGAGGGGAACTGCGTGACTACGCCGACCATCCATTTGACCACTTTGGTGTGGCCTTTACGGAAGGCGGCCATCAGGCAAGATACCTGCAAATAAAACAAGTCTCAATCGATACTATCAACAATAAATACACAATAATGAAAAAAATGTATTCTTCTTCTTCGTGTCGATGGTTCTAAGATTATAGATCTAGATGGTGATGATCTATCTAGATAAGCTTTGCCCAGAGGTTAGCGACTGCTACTCCAAGAGGGGTGGCTTCCACTAGGTTGCTCAGTGTGCAGGTATTTGGGCACTGAGGACAGGACAATAGGTGTTGCATTGTCTGCACAGCTCCACAGTCGCACTCCACTGAGGTTACGTCAGAGAAACCCCATTTGGCCATATAAACTTGCAGCGGCCAACTTGGGTCCGGAATCGATTCAACGACTTCCACGTTGGCCACGCTAAGTCATTCCCTGGGGGGAGTTCTTCCGCTGGCTCTAAGAAGTAGTGGGGGATAGGTTTCTTGCCAGAGTTTGCAGTGGGGCTTGCTGGGGAGACCGATTTGTGCAATTTAGGAAATTCTTGCGGCTTTTGAGGCGGTTGGCAGGCGGAACTGACTTGTAGAGAGGGTGTCTGTGGTCGTTTTCTTGTTTTTGTTTTTCAATAGAGCAGGCAATATTTCGTCGGACTTTTGGAGGGGCTATTCCGGCGAGCGGATATAGTAAGCTTAGAGGGGTGGGCTTGAGGCAGCCAGTAATCTTCCGACACGTTTCATTGAGAGCGACATCTCTTTAGCGTGGGCGGATCGGTGCCACACTGGGCACGCGTATTCCCCAGCTGAGAAGCAGAGTGCCAACCCTGATGTGCGAAGCACTTGGGCTGAGGTTCCCCAAGAAGTGGAGGTGAGGCGGGAGAGTAAATTGTTTCTAGTGCTGACTTTTAACTTGGTTTTTAAGCAGTGCGGTTTGTAGATAAGGGTCCGATCGAGTTTAACTCCTAGGTAGGTTGGGCTATTGCAATGTTCAATGACGACGTTTCGCCATAATATTTTTAGTGAGCGGTTGGCTTGGCAGTTTCGGAGATGGAAGACACATGATTGGGGTTTGGACGGATTTGGCCTCAAGCTGTTTTCGTCATAATACCTTCCCATGGTTTCCAGAGCTCCTGTGAGTACGCTTTCAGCTTCCTCAAATGTGTTCGTTTGCGTAGTTAGCGCCAGGTCATCGGCGTAAAGGAACCGTTCAGTATGTGGGATGGCGGGTTGCTCATTGGTGAATATGATGAATAATATAGGCGCCAGTACACTGCCTTGTGGCAGGCCGTTTTTTTGGCGTCGCCATCTACTAGCTTTGTTATTGAGGTGGACTTGGAAGCATCTGTTGGTTAGCAGTTTCTTAAGTGTAAAAAAATGTATTGAAATACACGTAAATAATTACGGATATAGAAGTTGTTTTCGCAAATTACCTTTCCTACCTTTAAACCGCGTTTATTGCGTCTGGCAACGCAATGTTCGGCGAAAGGAGGGAAATGCCTTGTCATATGAACCATATTGTGGTGGAAATAGAAGCTGTAATCGGTCTGCAAGTTACCTTTCTATTGTCCTGTGAGTCGATGTCGGCATTGGCCGCGTACAGCATCTCGACTACGGCGAGGTGGCCGCCGTTCGCGGCGAGCCACAGGGGGGAGTTGCCTTTCTTGTTCTTCACTTCTACCGCTGCCCGTCTGTGAAAAATACAGAGGTTAAACACTGATTCGTTAGAAATCTGCAGCGGTGTAGACACGTCTGTTGCAGTGAGTCTGAAATTTCCAAGGTGCTATGCGATTTTTCAAGGCCCACATAAACTGACACGTATCTTTGGAAGAGCTTTGAGCTGTACGTAGGTGAGGTTCGTGGTCGTTAACAGTACGCAATGATACTCAATATCACGCACCATAAATAGCTTAAACAATGTAGATGTACAAAACAACGGAATGTTACCTTTGCAACAGCGTCCGCTCCCTTGTCTAACACCACTATAGTGCGAGTACCAGGCTAACAGAAACAAACGAAGGTCACCTCTGCAGCAGCAGCTCGACGAACTTGGTGTGCCCCTTGTCGGCGGCTATGGTGAGCGCCGTGTCCCGGGAGGAAGGCACGGGCGGCGCGTTGACGTCGGCGCCCTTGTCGAGCAGCACGCGGCCAACTTCCACGTAGCCGCCGCTGGCCGCCTCCATGAGCGGCGTGAGGCCGGTCTTGGCGCGGTGCTCCACGTTCGCCTTGCGGTCCAGGAGTAAGCTCACCACCTCGTGCCGACCTGAGGACATTGATAAAGTATGTAGATGGTGCTAGGAATGATTACCAAGACTCAAGGCCAATGACAAGAAACACCAAGTAAAGGCAAGAGTATTAAATTAAGAATTGCAACCAACAAAAGATTTTATTACGTCAAAAAGAATAATTGGTAGCGAGGCACAGTATAAATAAATCAACTAATCAAATCACTTCCACTTCACGTTTCTTAACATTGCTTCGCATCTACCCATCCTATACATCTCATCTGCTAGATGTGAACCGGGTAAATGCAAGTCGCTGGAGAGACGTACGACGGATATCATTCATCACCACCCAGGGACGGCTCCGAGCCTAATATTACCTTGGAAGCAGGCGAGCGTGAGCGCGGTGTTGCGGTTGGTCTCTATCTGCGCGTTGATGTCGGAGCCGCAGTCGAGCAGCAGCCGCACGGCCGCCGTGTGCCCGTTCATCGCCGCCAACATTAGAGGAGAGATGCCCAGCTTCGAACCGGTGCGGGAGTTGATTTCCGCCTGTAACACGAACAAATGTCAAATTTGTTAGTGAGGCACTTTTGATACAAGGCCTATCTAAACACACTATATGCTGGCGGCTTGGCCGGCAGTCATTCCATCGACAATCACATCGGTAAACTCGGCATGTGATTGAGCCGCCGGCTTTGCTCTACAGCCGTCAGCGCCAAGTGCTGGCGGCCTGATTATGCCGGCGACATATCCGCGCGGCATAAACCCGTCGGCTATGCCGCCGATATAGTGTGTAGGAAGTTTTAGGTAAGCTAAGCGAGTGGAAAGAGCCCAGTACCTGGTGCGTGAGGAGCAAGCGGATGATGTTGACGTATCCGCCGGAGGCCGCGAGCGAGAGCGGCGTGTAGTCGGACACGTTCCGGTGCTCCTTGTTGGCGCCGCGCGACAGGATCAGCTCCACCACCTCGTACCGCCCGCCGCTGCACGCCAGCGACAGCGGCGTGTCCTGTATTACACAACTTACTTCATCACACTTGTACAACTCATCATATGGCTATCAATTAAAAAAAAAAAAACAAGAACCGCGAACACAAGTACAGTGATACAGAAAGAATTGACTTAGGCTTATGGTAAAATAAAACAGCTGGTTACGGCTTTGTAGAGCGTTATCTCAGTCTCACAAGCAATCATTGGACAAACCAATGACAAACGTCATATTTTTAACGCTGGTGACATTTATCGCTGGTTAGTCTAATGGTGGCTCGTGCGACAGAGATAACGTTCTACGAAAACGAAATAACCCAATATTTCTCGTCCATCGAACATGCATTTGAAAGTTAGAAAAGGCATAGAAACGGACGAGATGCAACATTGGGAGGCTGAAGCCTTCTTGTCGCGGGGAAGGTAGAGTAGAGTAGAGTAGAGTAGAGAGCGCGCGGGGGTTACCTTGGTGCGCTCGGACTGCGCCTCGATGTCGGCGCCGTGGTTGAGCAGGATCTCGACGATCTTCTCGTGGCCCGCCGTGGCGGCCAGGATCAGCGGCGTGAACCCCTTCTTGTCGCGGTGCTCGATGTCCGCGCCGCGCGACAACAGGAGCTGCAAACATTAATCACGATCAGTAAAGAACATAGCGTAATACTGCGCCGACTGAGATATCAGTAAACGTGAGAATGGTCGCTTCAGATCTCACCCCACGTATCAGACGAGGTTGGAGGGATCACTCGGCTCTCCCGTGATCGTTTATCGTTCTAGTGTTTAGACCGACGAATAATGTTCGGGATGCGGTGTCGCACCGCTAAAAGCGGGTTATTTCAATCTAAGTCACCCACTGCTGGGCATAGGCCTCAGTTCCGTTTTTAATCATTGGCTCCAATAATCCAATGTTGATTGTATACGTCAACGCTGCTAAAGTAAGATAGTTCAAATTTAAGTTAACTGGAACTGGAAGGTTCACCCTTCATCTAGTGTTCTACTCCGTTGTCGTCAGTTAGTCGTTAGGTGTTTATCGATGTGGTAGAAGTTATAGTACATACCTCGACGAGGTCCTCGTGTCCGCCGGCGCAGGCGAGCGTGAGCGCGGTGTCGTGGTTGGAGTCGGTCTCGCCGTCCACGTCCATGGCGGAGTAGGCGGCGGGGGCCGCGGCCGCCGCGCCCCCCGCCTCGCCGCCCGCGCGCCGCGCCGTCAGCCGGCTCTGCGCCCGCAGCTGCACCACAACACACACAATGTTATAATACCCCGTACGACTCCTATTGCTACACCACGCTGCCCAACTTCTTACTAGCAGATATCACAGATCACTCACAGATAGACAATTATCAAGCCCTCTAAGACACTACTCGCTTCAACGCTCCGTCGGAGTCCTCGAGGAAGTTAACCGAAGTCGATGTGACAGTCCACACACTCGGTCAACTTCGCGAAGTGCCCACAATATATGCTATGTACTAACCAGCATTTCTCATATTGGTATACGCTGTCAACTTGCTGACACAGTTCACAGTAGCACAGTTCACATACAGGAATTAACAAAGCAAACGACAGTCAGCATATTTCAAACTTTCACACCTTTTAGATAGTAATTTGAGTGATCCCACAGCAGCACGACAACACACGTTATGTTATAGCCCTTATAGCTGATATTGCTACGCCACGCTGTCAGATAGAACAGATCACATACAGAGCAAGCGGGTGTTTGAATCTGTCACACCTTCTCTCTCTTCAGATAGATAAATGTAGTGACCACGCTGCTGCACTACAACACACGCTATCATATACCCCGTACGGCTCATATTGGTACAACTCACAGATTAACAGAGCAAACGACATTCAAAGTGTATAAAACTATCACACCCTTTAGATAGTGAACGGAATTATTTCACAGCTTCACGACAACACACGTTATGTTATATCCCTTTTAGCTGATATTGCTACACAACGCTGCCGACTTGCTAGCACAGATCACATACAGAGCGAGTGTTTGAATCTATCACACCTTCCCTCGCTTCACAGTTAAATGAATGTAGGACCACGCAGCTGAACCACAACACACGCTATGTTATACCCTGTACGGCTTATATTGCTACACCACGCTGCCGACTTGCTCGCAGAAAGCACAGATCACATACACACAGACAGAGATAGACAAAGCAAGTGACGTTCGAAATGTTCGAAACTCTCTCATTTAGGGAACATTCGGAATGTATGAAACTCACATCTACGAAACATTCGGAGTGTATGAAACCCCCTTTTAACGTTCGGTCGCCTACCTTTGTAATATATTTTATTATTATTTGCTCATGTTATCTTTTACACCGTTCATTCATACTTTTTTAGTCGTCCATTACTGCTGCAATCATTCAATCTCATCTCATCAATCTCTCCTTTCCCCTTTTATTAGTAAACGATTAATTATGAATGCCATGAACAGGATCACTCTTAAATACAAATATACTCCGCGTCACAAAGTTGATGGATGTGAAGTTAGCCACTAGTTGCGCAACAGCCAATCAACGTGCGGCTTCCACGTCACGTCTCGTCAGGATTGGCTATTGCACAGCTAGTGGCTAACTTCACATCCATCAACTTTGTGACGCGGAGTATACCTACTGTAATATATACATTTGGAAGCCGGCTATATTCTCTGTAACTCTGGGTGACTAGCAGTTACTGTACGTTAATTTGCAATGAGAAAAATAGCAACGAACATGTAATTCAATGGAACGCGAAAGTCCTGATTACACCTACCGAGTAGAGTGGAGTGACAATGGTTTCGGCCAAGTCCTCTGTATTTTTAAACACAGTTCGAGACAGTCACTCGAACGGACCCCATTCTACTTAGTAGGCCGAGTACCCTACCCCGCTTCTCAGTACTGTCTCGCTCACTCGGTGAATCTGAACACGCACCCTCGGCGTTACCACTCGCTACTCAGTGCGTAAACGTCACTTTTCCCCGTGAATTTTTGCTCGGAATAATCTGAACTGACTGATTGTCTCGCCGCGATTTCAAAAATAAGTGTTAACAGTCACTCGGTTACCTCCTGTCAGGGCCCACTAACATTTTGTTGTCACGCTACTCTACTTTGGTAGATGTAATCAGGCCTTCATTTTCAGTTTAAAGATTTTCAGATGTATATAGCCAGCTTTATTTTGAAAGGAACTCTGCTAGTGAGTTTTTAAATGAGATTTTAAGTTCGATTAACTGTAAAACACAATATAATGAACGAGTAAATGGTGTATTCAGGGGTTAAAATGACATAGCCACCGTCAAAAGCTATTTTTACTTATGAAAGAATCGAATCTTTCTCCAATTTTGATTTGAATAAAAGTAATTCTTCACTTTTTCATGAATGTTTTCTGATCGAGCTCAGGGGCCTTATTTTTCCACATCGCGCGGCTTGGTCGTATACGGAACTTGCATGGAGTATTTGCAACTTCCATAGACAACACAATTATAGATTCTCCTTCCAATCTATCACAGTTCCAAGCCGTACGAAATACAAAAAATAGAGCCCCTGGGGGCCCTATTTTTCAACGTCGAACGCCCTAGAAACATATACGGAACTTTGACAGATTGTATGGAGAATCTATTATGTTGTCTATGGAAGTTGTAAATACTCCATACAACTTCCGCATAAGAACAAGCCGTGCGAAGTTCAAAAATAGGCCCCAGAACAAGGGAGCTTTTTCTGACGGCAGCTGAACTTAAACTTTATAAAAGCCCTTAGAACTGTTCCCATCACTGACAAAACTCTGTTAGCACTTAATTTTTAGCAGATATGATTATTAACAGGTCCAAGGGCTCTAATAAAATGCAAGTTATCCTCATGCATTCCATACTGGCCAGTATTAAATGAAACACATAAAATCGAGAACGATATTAAAAACTAATGGATGTTACTGTATGAACTGGAAAACTGAAGAACTTCCGCCAATAGGAGAGTATTTCTTCAGTTTCAGAACCATATATAAAAACAGGTACGTCCATTTCTTTTTTCGTCGTTCAAGTAGTTATTAAGTTAGATGAGATAGCACATTCTGGTCAATTTAAAGGCGCCATAATTTGTTAGCCGCATAAGCAGCAATATTTTCATAGTATACTCTTCTTAGGGACTGTGCAATTAAAATACCACATAGTTGAGATATTTTTACGCGCCTTTTATTATAAAAAAGCATTTTTTCTGTTATCGCATACGAAGCCATACCTGCTCATTTACGCACGTTTCTCTTTTTTTTATGAAATGTCTACTCTGAGGGTTTGCATAAAACGTTGTAACTGAGCCAAACTGAGGTTATTAGTCTGATTTTTTGGTTTCGTATTCGATAAAAACTTAATACTAGCCAGTGTTAAAACACATAAAATAAAAGACAAAGGGAAGGGTTGGTGATGGTTAGTCTGAGCGAAAAGAGAACTGTCAATTTTTATCGCGTTGAATACAGATGAAAGCTAAGTTGGCGAACAAGTAACGGGCCACCTAACGCAGTAAGTGGTTACCGCTACCCAAACATTATTTTCTGGGATTGTAAGTGCATTGTCTAATATGAAATCCAAACATTACACGGAATATAATTGTATAAAGAAATACAGGTTTGATAAATAATATAACATTGAAGTGACAACGTATGTGTCTTGCGATGTGATCTGAAAACGCAGCCTTCTGACTTCAGTCGTAAAGTTCAGATTTCCCATGACGTCGCAAGACATACGTTGTTTATCATAAAAGGGGCAGAATACGTGGGTCACTTAAACATTACAATGTACTAGCTGACCCGGTGAACTTCATCTCACCATCTATCAACTGTCAATGACAACTTTTACATGTAGGAACATTTTGTATGGGAAAATGAAATTAATGTTTTTATTATTTTTCTCGCAACTTTTATGAATTTGCTTACCGTCTAAACCTTCACTTAACTTCCACAAATATTTCAAGAACAAAATTAGCCAGATCAGTTTAGCCGTTCTCGAGTTTAAGCGATACTAACAACCACGATTCATTTTCATTTTTTAGAGAAGAATATCCCAACACAAAATTTCAAACACCTATTGACTAGATGTGGATCAAGTCGCAATTTTTTTTTTTAATTTTCATGTTTAAGCAAACCAATATCTGGACAGTTCTCTTTCCGCACAGAATGTAAAGGTTAGACGAGACGACACATTACCTCTTTCTTACTAACCTTCTTCTTGACCGCGGCGTTGGTGAGGTGGTGTTGGTCGCGCTTGGCGGAGGGGTGCGCCGCCGGTGCGGGCGGCGCGGGGGGAGTGTACGACGCTGATCTACGGGGGGGAAAGTAGTTTAGACGTGAGAGGGCTATTATGTTAGTCGCGATACTTCGACCGATTAATGCTACATGCGCGATCGAATTTGAATGTTTTCTTCCCACTCTTAGAGGGTTTTCAATCGTCTTCAAAAAAAGAAGGTTCTCAATTCGACTTTTTTTTTCTATGTATGTTACGCGATTACTCCGCCGTTTATGGGCCAAATTTGATGATGCTTTTTTGTTTGGTAGATCATATATTAGAGGTGGTCCCATTTAAATTTTATCGAAATCGACCGAGTCGTTTTTGAAAATTCATCAATATTGTGAAAATTATTACATCGATTGATCCGCGCGAACTATTCGAATTCTGTGCACGGTTGAAGTCGGTAATCCCCTTTTTTCTGAAAAATAGTTATATTCTCACGTGTACAGTGTGTGTCTCGAAAACGTTGTTCAAATCAAATCATTTATTTCATACCAAATACAGAACTGAAAAGAATTCTCTATAGCGTATACAATAACACAAAAATCATGTTCAACCATCGGGCCCCAAACTAGGCGAAACCTGTATTTTGGCCCACCCTATATTTGAAAAGAATTTATTGAATTTATCGGAAAGTTATAAAAAATGGATTCCGTAGTATGGGTACGTTGCCTTACGTGTCCTCGTTTTACTTAAGGTACGATTCAGACGATTGTAAGTGTCTGTACTGTATCTATGGAACAAAGAAATGTTGTGTTGAGTGTACCTGTAGTCGTCGTAGGGCACGGTGGGGGGAGGCAGGGCGAAGTGCGGCTGCTCGGGCTCGTCGGGCCGCAGCGCGGGGGACGCGGGCCGCGCGCGGAACTGGCACCCGCCGCCCTGCAACACCACACCATGCGTGTTATACATCAGTGCTAAGAGTCAGCTAAATGAGACATTGACAGGTATACTAAGCGCCGCACAAGTCGGCGGATGAGAAGTTAGCCGCAGATGACACTTCGGCGTGATTCGCTGATTATTGCGCATGTGTGCACAATGCATAGGGAGCGCGCGGGAGGCATGAGGTTGGCGGGCGGGTGTGCCCCGGCGTCTCGTCTCTGGCTCCCGCGCATACCTATATCTCGGCTTTTGCGCAGCGTTCTGAGCATAACTTCCCATCCGCCGACTTGTGTGGCGCTTAGTATATCCGACTCGAAGGACCAAACAATGTGGCGTCAAGGAGGGATCCGGCTCGAAAGACCAAGCCATTAGTAGCGAGTGTGTCGTAAGTTCTGTTGCTGCACTACTCACAAACTGATAGAGTCGTTAAAGTTAATATAAGTCGTACAATATAGTGTTAACTAATTTGGCAGATAAATATCATGTGGTGCTGAATGTTATAGGATAGTGTGAGTAAGTACATCAAATGAAACACGGTCTCTCAAAAAAAGGGATTCGAATTTACTAGGTATTGGACATGTCTGCCGCATCCTGGTGTTGTGTTATGTGTGTACCTCAGACAAGCCTCTACATCACAGACAGTAGAAGTGGCATAAAGTAAAAAACTCAAATGACACTTGAACTACTGTTCAAATGTCACATTGAATTGCACTAATAAATGGCGGGCAAACTTCAAAAGCATTCTAGGTGGAGCTTGTATTTTGAACCTCATTGGTATAGTAATAATGCAATCTCATTTCAAACACTGGATCCACTGTATATGTATAGGTTCATGTGGTGTACCTGGTGTGTCGGCGTGGCGTCGTGGTGGTGGTGGTCCTGGCGCGCGGCCCAGTCGGCGCTGAGTTCCTCGGCGGCGGCCAGCAGGCGGCGCGCCTGTCGCTCCTCGCCCTCCGCGCCCGCCGCCGCGCCCGCGCCCGCCTCGCCCGCCTTGCCGCTCAGGATCTCGTGCGACTTCTGCTGCATCACCTGCACATAACGCAACATCGTAACTAAACAACGTAACAAACAAAACAAAGTAACTAAAAAACGTAAAATTAAGTAACAAAAAAAAAAACAACTTTATCCAGCGCGTCCACTGCGGCTGGAGCACGTCTCTATACACGTTACCTGCAGCACGAGCGAGCGCAGCTCGTTGGGCGGCAGCGCGACGAGCGAGGGCACCTCCCGCTGCAGGTACGCCAGCACGGCGCCCAGCTCGCGCGCCTCCACCGCGCCGCCGCACGTGCCCGTCTCCGCCGCCAGGCACTGCACGATACAATAACATTCATAAATACATGTACCTATATCGGAATGCGTAAATGAGCTGTGCGAAGATCCATAGCAAGCTATGAAAGTGCGGACCAAGTATACTAAGCGCCACACAAATCGGCGGATGGCAAGTTATGCGCAGAACGCTGCGCAAAAGCCGAAATATAGATATGCGCGGGAGCCGGAGAGACGAGACGCGGGGAACACCCGCCCACCAACCTCATGCCTCCCACGCGATCCCTACGCCCGTGCTCACCACTACGACACGCGGCGTCGGAATTGTGCACACATGCGCAATAATTAGCGAATCACGGCAAAGTGTCATCTGCGGCTAACTTCTCATACGCC
The DNA here is from genome assembly GCA_964007245.1 of Hypomecis atomaria. Taxonomy (NCBI): domain Eukaryota; kingdom Metazoa; phylum Arthropoda; class Insecta; order Lepidoptera; family Geometridae; genus Hypomecis; species Hypomecis atomaria. Next base: position 19,939,008 of record OZ023285.1, on the reverse strand, counting down.
AATTTGTGTGGCGCTTAGTATAATTATATTTGCGAGTTTGATGCTCATCAACGCATCTCACTTTTGATGGATATACAGTATTTCACACGTCAAGCGTGTACTGCGTTATTCCACTGCAGGTTCCTGCAGCGGCAATAAGCTAAAGAGTATAATGAGTGTGTACGGACCTGCTGCAGCTCCATGACGCTGACGTCCTGGTGCAGCGCGTGCGCAGGCTGCTGCGCCGCCAGCGCCTCCAGCTGCTGCAGCTCCTGCAGCTGCTGCTGTTGACACATACAACATTTATACTAGCTGTAGTCCCCCAGACATACACAACACAAACATTACGACGACTCGTTGCTTCATTACCAAGTACGATTCAAACTTAACAGCGTTTTTGTGACCATGTGACAAGTCATTACGCAGCAAATTCATATGTCTACGGGGGAGAGGATCTTGCGCAGCTTGTAGACAACTTCACTGGGGCTTATTTCCCAACGCCACACGCGTGAAAAGTTAAAGCAATTACAAGTTGAGCTGTCTCGAGTAAACACAACGAGAATGAATGCTACACCTAAATAAGCATCGGTGAGAGTGAGTGGTGTGGACCTGCTGCAGCTCGACGTCGCTGGCATACTGCTGCTGCAGCTATGCTGCGCATGGGCTTATTTATGAACGCCACACGCGTGAAATGTTGAAGCAAAGACGCCAAGTTTGAGCTGCGTTGCTGCGTGAAATAAGCATTAGCGAGAGTGAGTACGAACCTGCTGCAGCTCAACGCCGCTGGCATACTGCTGCTGGAGCTGCTGCGGCGTGGGTTTGTGCTTCGCCTGGTGCTGCGCCGCCAGCTGCACCAGCTGCTGCTGTTGCAGCTCCTGCAGCTGGTGCTGGGACAATTACACTCGTTAATCTACCACACGATGGTTCAACAAGTACACCAACCACTAGCTTATTCCACGGTAATTGTATCTGACAGTATTGTGACTCGGCCCTGTCCTTGAAATAAATACCTACAGCCCCGCGTGGCCACGCAGTACGTAACACGCGCTAGGGCTGCGCGCCAGGTAGGTAAATCGCACGCTTACTGATTACAAACCCACACGTTTGTTCGTCACTACGGCGCGCCCCTGCGACTATTGTGTACCGAAGTGTGAGTGTATGAATATTGTGCCCGAGGCGAGTAGATATGATTCGCGTTCCGACCTTTTCTATGAAGACGGAATACTGCATAAATACAATTACCGCGGTTATAGTCATACTAGGAAAACGACAATTTTGAAGTATATTTAGCAAGATTGTTTAGTATCTAAATCCTGTCCTATTAACTACAAGCTGCGCAATATCCGATCCTGACTGAAGCTCACATAAAGCCACACGCACGATGATTGGCTATTGCACAGCTTGTAGCTAACTTCACATCCGGCAACTTGTGTGGCACGGCCTCTACTAGGAGTTGAGATTTCCTTTAAATATCCTACGATGTTATGACGGAGACCAACTACTGTCCAATTTATTTCTACGTGAACGAATGTTACTAATGTATCTATCACAATATTTAATTAATTACCAAACTTGTGTTATTAACTAATGAACGAATCAATATTTCAGTCTACACATACGCGAAGCGACGAAACGACACGCTTTATAATGATACAGGTGATTGATCGGATACCTACTTTAAATACTCTACGATATCGTTGTATGGGCCGAATCTATCTAAGCGGCTGTGATGTTAGCTATAAGCTGCGGATAACCCAATCCTGACTGAAGCCACAGCCCGGACACTCCGCGATTTTTCATACAAAATCTGCTGTCTTACGCACACAACACAGTACTTACAGACAACACATACGTACAGTCGCTACACGTGCATTTGTGTTCGGAATGTCTATGGCTGTCAGCGATCGTCACGACGTGACAACATGCCGCGTGAGTAAGACAGTTGCGTATTCAATTTTCATAAATGAATATAAATGTAGATAACAATTACTTATTTTGGAAGCATTTTAACAAAAAGTGACCGATCTACTTTATTTGAAACAAAATATCAAGAAGAAGTTGCCAAAAATGTAATATAAATTTATTTTACTTATCTAGTAACAATGTTTCTCTAAACATTACAATTTCTTCTTTTGTTAAGTATCATTGATATTCAACCATACACAGCATAAGTCTTCCCTATTGTCACAGTCTAGGTATTTTTTATTACAAATTCTACCGGCCAGTGCAGCCCGCGCGTGGAGTACATGATCGGTACGTGAAACGCGGGGTGGAAGTGAGGAAGAGTAAAACGGGTGGGGAGTAACGAGCGACCATTCTTAACGTAGTATTATTATATCTTCTTTGCTAAAGCTCACATAACAGATGCGGGAGGATTGGGTTATCCGCAGTTTGTAGCTAACATCACAGCCGGTAAGTTGTATGACTGGGCCTATACTTATTATGATCAACTTTTACGATGTTACCAATGTTGATACCGCTAAGAGATAGAATGAGGAGCGACTTGCGTATGCTGCGACTGCGGTGCCGACCTCGTATAAGTGACAGTCGAGTCGCTCGAGCGTGTCCAATAACTTGCAAGCGAACTTCGTGCATTTGCGCACCGTTTTAGCGTGCGTGCGCTCTTCTATAGGTATGTTCTAAAAATACATTTTGTTTCAACACTTTTGCGGTTCGAACAGTGGCGGATTTATGTGGTTCAAATTAAGGTTTTTCATGAAAAACGTAGGATTGCACTGGATGCAAGCAGCTTACAGCCGATTATTTTTTAATTGAAATATATTAGTAGGATCACGGGCACAAAATTTTTGCCCGTAGTCCTACTAGTGCTTGGCAAGACCACGGGAAAAAAATCTTGTCCGTGGTCCTACTAGTAGTACATCTGGTAGGACCACGGGCAACATACGGGCGGATTAACCTGACAATGTTTAGCAAAGTTTTACCACAATCGATACAATGACAATGGGCGATTTTTATAAAATTGCAGGGTCATAATAAATTACGATACAGGTCGGGTAGTAGTATTACACTTTTGGTTCATTTTCATAACTAGTGTTGCAGCTCGATGGAATATTTTAGATAAGTATAGCGTGATTAACTAGTTCGTGATTTAGATGTTTTACGTGACTTAGATAAATCACAATGTGTAGATATAATTTAGTATATAAGCTGTTGTTATTTGATATTAAGAGAGAATATAGTGAGATCGAGAAACAGACTCTAGTGTCTTATTTTAATCCCTTGGCGCCCTGGCAAATTGGTGACCCCGAGTGCAGTATCAGTTTGGGGTCCCACTGCCATACCGGCACAGTGGTGACCCCCGACCCAAGTGACGCGAAATGTAGTGAGCACGCAAGAAGATTTGGGGGTCGACGATAAATCCGCTGGATGACGTCATACCTGCACCCCTACATCACAACATCAACCATCGACACCTGGCCAACGACAAGGAAAACTTATGGAAGCTTTGATTGATTTCGAGAATTTGAAGAAATTTTATGAACAACTCACTTCGACGAATTGAGACGGTGAATACGCATAATTCAGCAAAGAAAAATGTACAGACAACAGCGCAAATCACATGGTTGACGAAAAGCGGTTTGTCACGCAATTTTTGAAGTTATGAGTAAACGCCAAATCCAGGGTTCTGTAGCTGCAATGAAACGCGAATAACCCTTGGTATTTTGTTTATGTGTGAATTGATGAAATCGAATCAGCAGTCGCCAGCAGCCGAGTATAGGACTACAGGAACTTGAGATGCCAATGCTGCCGCCGAAAATTCAGGTTGGATCTGCAAGTATTTTTTCGAAGTTGGCACCACCGTGCGAGGACAAATCGAAGGTGGCGGAAAATTGCGTAGTACTGGAGGATTTGCCCAGGCTCGTTTCCATTGCCAAACTACTGGTCAGTGATATATAGAGATAATGTGAAACGGGAAATATGGCTGAAGCTGCGAACGCAAGAAGATATTTTAAATGTTCAGAGATTACGGAAAAAGTGTGTGGTGACAACATTGTTTTAGTCTTTTGTGCAAATTCAGGATAAAATCAGTGAAATAGGTGTATAGGAACGTGAAATTAGACGGAAATTGTGTATTGCCCAAAAATGTCGAAGTCCAACTTCATTGATTAAGTGATAAGATAGTATTTTTGTGCGAATTTTGCAAAATATTTTTATAAAATTTGTATTGTTACATTCAGTTTAAATGTTTTGCAAACTGTTTTTACTAGATTATTAGATCACTGGTAGTAAAGTATTTGCTTAGTTAGAAATTTGTCATCACATTTCGAGTAGCGTCATACTGCGAATCGTGTAATTATGCGGAATGCTTAGAATATTTTATTTAATAGTGTTATGTCAATTTGATAAGTAAAGGTTAAGGTTCATCAGTGAATGTAATTAAAGACAATAGAAGCACGTGCCTACGGAGCTGACTAAGCCAGTGGGTTTAATTTTTGCTGACGCACTGCAAAGTCGCGAAGTCGCTGCAACATGAATGATCGGATTTTTTGTTAATTTTGATTTATCTAAGTATTTTAAGGTAATACGAGTTTGTAATATATATTAATATTTTTTTCCAAGGGGGAAGTACTGTTGCAGCTCGATGGAATATTTTAGATAAGTATAGCGTGATTAACTAGTTCGTGATTTAGATGTTTTACGTGACTTAGATAAATCACAATGTGTAGATATAATTTAGTATATAAGCTGTTGTTATTTGATATTAAGAGAGAATATAGTGAGATCGAGAAACAGACTCTAGTGTCTTATTTTAATCCCTTGGCGCCCTGGCAAAACTAGCTTCGAAAAAGGACATTTTCTTAACTTTTGGTAACTAGTTTTTAAAAAGGACCCTTTGGTCCACTGTCATAGCTAAGGGTTCAGAACTGGTATGCCTAGATTTTGAAAATAGCAGGAATTATACGATTACTCATTAGCAAAACCCCCACACCTAGGTAACTCGAGGAGTGGTGTCTCTGTATAGCGTAGGGACTCCAGTCCCTTTTGAATGTGTTAATAACGGGGCTGGCATAATCCCTTCGCGACAAAAGCAAAATAATAAATCACATTTAAAAAAACCCGAGCCACAGAGATACCAGTAATGTGGTCGATCGAGAAAAAACTGAAAGTGATGCATCGATTTTACACACACATACACGTAAAACCAAACTACGCATTGGCTCGTCAGTCGAACTATGGCGGCGCAACACCAACGCACTCACCACATGTATAAAAAACCGGCCTCGCTTGTCTTTTCACGACGATTTCTTTGTTTTGATCTGAGGGTACGAGTCACGAAAGAGACATGAATAATATCTCGATTTGGTGGATTATGCCGGATTTATAGGTAGGGAACTTCAAATTTCAATACATATTTAACAGTTTTGACAGCAGCTAGGCGAGGTTTTCCATGCATATTTGTGGTTGAGAATCTTTCTGGTATCTCTGTGCGAGGAGCGAATCCCTACAAGCAAACGGTAGGCCAGGCCAGGGAGCACAGATCTCCGATATACAAGCTATGCTTAGTTTGGAGATCTGAAGCTCATTGTCATCATATATTATTTGTTTTAATGTCAATAAATGAATTTTGTTTTTTTTTTTAATTTTGGCCTGAGTTACTTTATTATAAAAAATTGTTATTTTAAAAAGAAGAATAATGAAGTTACCTGGTTGAGGTTCGCAGCGAGCTGCTGTACGGGGAACAGCTGCTGCGGCGGGGGGTACGGCGGCGTGGTGGGCGTGTGGATCGTCGTCACTCCTGCAACACACACACATACATTTACTAAAAGAAACGTCTAAATCTTTTGTTGTCTGAATGTATAGGCTGAAATGAGATTCAACTTGATATCGTTAATGCTGATGGAACTTTTTTTGACAGCGCGATAAGGTACAATAAGGTAGTTGACTGGTATTAAATTAGTTAAAAGTATTAGGATTAATGAATTATGCAAATAAATGTAATTCGTAAACTGAAAAAATATTTGAAATTGGCTTATCAAGTTCAGAGACTTAAGCTTGTAAAGATTTTGGTAGGGATAACGACTTGTCACTTTCCCACAAAGTATAACATTATAACATTAGGTCATAGCCTGCTATTGTGCGCTCTCTGTCTAGCAAGAAAATAAATATGCTAACTTCTTATTTTTGAGGTGACTTTATTTTTGTTTTCGATAATCGGCTCTGTTTATGGTTAGCTGTTACAAGAGAACATAAAAATATTGTCAACTAGCCTATTGCGTGGACTGCATGCTACATCTACAGGCGCTGCTACAGACTACATATCGCCGACTATAAGCCAAATCAATTTATTGGTGGCTGTGAGTTAAGCTACAAGCTGCGCGAAACACAATCATTGCGCAGCTGTTAACTGAGTTCCAGACAGGATTGGGTTTCTTTATTATTTTGGATCTTCTCCTCCTGTATAAGACATAGGAGTCAGGTACCAGCTTCGAGGCGAACCTCCTTACTGGGGCTGGACGCTACACCACACTGGATGTAGGGCACTGTAAAGGGAGGGCGCGAGTACCCAATCCCGACCGCGAGGTCGGTCGGCTTCTCTCAGTGCCCTCTACCCGCCATTCTGGTAGACAATTCGTCGGCCGTCATGGCTTTGTGGTTCTCAGATTCGGAGTCCTCACAACCTGCAACCGCCGGGTGCAGGCGGCATCTCCTCCTCTTCGATTGGGTTTAGCGCAGCTTGTAGCTATAGACCGACCGCTTAACTCGCGTATCGCCTGCGGTTAAAAAGGCAGCGGGGGGAGATGTGACCGGGTTAGGTGAGAGGGGTGAGACGTGAGCTCTCTGCTCCGCGTACCCCTGACACCCACCCGGTAACATCTCCCCCGCTCCCTTCTTACCGCGCAGGCGATACGCGAGTTAAGCGGTCGGCCTATAACATCAAAGCAGCCAAGTAATTTGATTTAGCCTGTACGAAATTTACTTCATAGAAAACAGTAGTGTCGCAACGATACAGTAACTGTAGCGTGCAGTCGACAACAGAATTGCACCTTAAATCTAGGAACAGAATCTGCAAATGGAATGGAAATGGATGTAGCGACTAATCCTGTTCTTTTATTGTTTCGGGTCTTGGAAAGTTAGTGGCTTCACCAAATAAAGCATAGACCAAAGTTTGGTTCAGTAAACTGGGTTTTGCCTGTGGTTATGAATGAATACAAACGCTGTAAAAATGAACAAATATTTTCAATCATATGGAGATAAAGATGATCATCGTACGTCAAAGAAGGGTTTGAGAGACGTTTTGAGCGTATCCGTTAGGATACTATACCCTTCGCAAACGAGGTGTAAGCGTAGGCGTATCGCAAGCGTATCGTTACGACGCAACGCGTAAGAGACGAGTAGTGTTCCACACACGAATCGTCGCGTGGGCGTATCGTTTTGTATACTAAGCGCCACATATATCGGCGGATGAGAAGTTAGCCGCAGATGACACTTCGCCGTGATTCAAAATTCCGACGCCGCGTGTCGTAGTGGTGAGCACGGGCGTAGAGAGCGCGCGTGAGGCATGAGGTTGGCGGGCGGGTGTGCCCCGGCGCGAGTCTCTCTGGCTCCCGCGCATACGTATATTTCGGCTTTTGCGCAGCGTTCTGCGCATAACTTCCCATCCGCCGATTTGTGAGGCGCTTAGTATAAGATCTCAGTTGAAATCATGACTTTATATTGGTGTTTTTTTTAAATTTTAGACAATATTTCTGTAAAATTTTTCCATGAATATTTACTCAACAAATAATAATATAGACAAGGGAACGATTCAACCAATTTCACGAATTCTATCACTGTATCATTCATATAGAAATTAAAAGTCGTAAGAAGTTACAAAAATTAATTTGCAGTAGAATTTTTAAAGAAATTAATCAAGTACTTTTTTACGCCAGTACGCTACGCCTGTCGTAATGACAATAAATATCTCCTACGATACGCTTCAGCACCACTTCGTGTGCGGACTTGTTTAAACATGTACTCGCTCGTATTGCTCTCGTTCCACGCGCGTATTACGATACGCTTACGAGACGACGCCGAGTGCGAAGGGGTAAGGGTACGGTATGCGATGACACAAATGGATACACAAAACAAAATGGTAGGCGAAGTTGAGGCGTTTCCACTAGATTAGGCAGTGACGTGCAACATTAGTCGGTGGTTATGTGAAGGCGCAAACGAAACAAAATGGCGGCGATGACGTCACAAGGTGCCACAACTTGCCTTGAGCGCAGAACTGAAGGTCCAGGGCGTGGAGCGCCGACGTAGCGAGCGTCGGAGGACCTTTACACAGGACACACTTCGTTTAGCCCAATATTTATACACTACATACGAGTACCTATACTACATTCTCATCGCACATGATGAAAGTTTGCGTGTGTTCAATTTGTATCGGCTAACCGGATTTTGATGAAAATTGACAGTGCGGCACTTTTGCTCTTGGATAAAGTTATTGTTTAAGTTGCGTGTAAATCTGAGAGGCGCTTCTAATAAAATATATACTGTCTTACGACAAAAGTTTAACGCACGTTTTGGACAATGTTTAACAGTACAAATTGCACGGTTAAACAGTGTTTAAAGCGTATTTAAATCTTTTGTGGTAAGTCGGACAGAGATATCTGCTTGTCCTGTACGAAATTATCCAGAACTGGTGAACAAAGCCGAAAGGGGATGATTCAGACTATTGTTACGAACAACTTTTTACTATGAAACCAACCCGGAATTCGATTAAAAATCCGAGTAATTTCCCGTGGTCCCATGGCCCTAGGGATTAATACAAAATGGGAATTCGGAATTGACAAAATGTATGGAACATTAGATTTATTTTGTAAAAGTTGTTCAAAATGATGATCTGAATCACCTCCTTTCGGATTAGTACACCAGTTCTGAATAACCCTGTATACATCTCAAGAGACACACTCATTAGACGTTCTGTGCTACTCAAGGCTACTGCATCTTTTTTCTACAGATTACAAGTAGTTAATTTAATGCTCTATAACGAAGCAGTGGTCTTAACCCATTTACTAGTTACACAATTTACGCCAACAATTTAAAAAGCATACACAAGTTCTGTGTTACTGTGATCTAATTTTTGGTGTTTTCTAGGTTATACGGAAACAATTGCAAAGAATTATCGTTTGTGCTCTGTTGACACTTGAGCTTTATGTACTTCAAGTAGTGAACAATGTTTGGCTACCGTCAAAACATTCAATATTATCACGGCAATTTATAAAGACTGTTTGATGGAAATAAATTTACAAAATAAAACCTAATTTTATTTATTTTATTTCTGGGTTGCCAACAGTTATCATCGATTCTAAGGTAACACTTCCAACTTCTAGTTAGAATCTAACTAGTTTTATGAAGTTTTTAATGATTTGAGGGTAGCCAAAGATTCCCCAATAAGGTTTAAATATAAGTACTTCCAACTTCTAGTTAGAATCTAACTAGTTTTATGAAGTTTTTAATGATTGGAGGGTAGCCAAAGATTCCCCAATTAGGTTTAAATATAAGTATAGCCAGAATACATACCAGTCTGATCTCCCAAGTCGATCAGGCTTCTTTCAGTCTCGCTGAGTGCGTCGGCGCGCGGCTGGTTGACGAGAACCTCGCCTCGCTGGAAAAAGAACTGCATTAAGCTAATGTATCATCAACTAATTGATACCACAGTGTCTCAAAATAGAAGGTATTGAGAGATTCGTGGTCCAGGCAACACAGAATACTCATAACCTCCCAGTACAGATTGTGGAAGGGACTATTAGTCATAGGTTATCAACTTAACTAAATAAGTATAGGCCGGGTGGCTAGCCCTGATCTCAGAATTTTATAGGCCGCCTGAAGGCCTCTGACATGGTTAAACGGTTAAAACAAACGGGACCTGCAATTTAACGTGTCATACGAGCCACGGTAGCGTTCAGTTGGAAAATACCACCAGCGGTCACCCATCCAAATACTGACCGTGCGGAACGTTGCTTAATTTCAGTGATCGCTGACAAACACCTAGCCAAAATACGCTACAGGCGATACAACGAACTTAACTAATTCAAGTCTAATATTGTGGAAAGCAGAGAAATGTTAACGCCTTGAATATAAAGGGCTGCGGTGCGGCGTACTTCTTGAAACCGTATCTCTATCATACGAGTAAAAGTACGCCGATGAGACATCTCTAGCAGGCGGCGCGTTGCTTGACACTGAATATTGTCCTTATAAGTTGTTGCAGTAACGGTGTGTTGGGTACGTAGCGGTATACTAACATGTTCGTCGAGTATGTCGGGCGGCGGCGGCAGGTGGTGGTCGGAGTGAGGCGGCGCGGCGCGCTGTTTGCGCGCGCATTTGTGCTTGGGAGGGGCGGCCGCCGGCGCCGCCGCGCTCGCCCCGCACCCGCTCTTCTTGCGACCTGCCGGGGTAGACACCTTGGGTAATGACGTGCGTAAATGTTATACATCACAAGACATGTTGGTTTTCGTGGGGCTCGTTAGGTCGGGCGCAGGTGGGACGAGCGTATGCTTACAGAAGAAGCGTAAATTAGAGAGCGTCCCGCGTTATATAGGTTGTAACGGAGACTATTTTTTAAAGGCCAAAGTAGAGATATTTGCAACTTGAAACTGCATTGTAAATTCATCTATAAATAGGTTGTGAAATGTGAAGTTCATGTTTTTGGGTTTGCAATGTGATTGATTTAGTGAATTAATTTACAAAATATTTCAACGCAATAACAAGTTTGGCTAACTAAGCAAACACGGCTTCCTCCAACTATGGGTCGCGAGCGAATGAGTTGGCCCTGCTTTGTAGAACGACACACTAACAGATTGAGAAAAAAATGAACGTACACTACGTTTATATGGCAATCTGCAATTCATATTAGTAATGGTTAAATTTCCTCTAGGTGGGTCTCGAGCTTGTAAACTTGTATTAGATGAGTCGAAGCCCAGTTAATTAGTGAGAACCACTGTATTAGAAGATAAATATCAGTTTGGGCTTAGGCAATTGAGCAGGTAGACGAGGGCACAGAATGAATGTACTGACCATCGAGGTAGACCTTTGCGAAGTTGGCGGGCAGGTCCTGGTGGTGGGGCGCGGGCGCGGGCTGGGGCGGGTGCGGCGCGGCGGGCGGGTGGTGCGGGAGGAGGGCGCGCGCGGCGGGCGCGGTGGGCGCGGGCGCGTGCGCCAGCCCCAGCGCCGCCGCCTGCGCCGCGCTCAGCCCGCCCGCGCTGCCGCTCTCTGCCTCCGCGCACGTGCCGTTGTTACCTGCACAACACGGAACTACATTATTGACACCCGTCGTTTACACTTTTTTTTATTAGACTACAAAACAGTATAAATGTGTCAATTTCATAACAAACATAAACAACAAACGTCTATATTTGATTTGTATTTAGTACTTTAGCTAGCATGGTTATAGTTTATTTAATTTTAATTAGTGTATAGTTTTTAGAGGCAGATTTTCGGAAAGTATTTCTTAAAGTTTTTTATATTGAGTAAGCTAGGTCTATTCGTTAGACATGTAATTGTACATATCGTAAGTTTTCTGTAGTTATTTTATGTTGTTTATAGACTTAATAAAAAAAAAATTAAAAAAAAAACATTCCTAGAGATATGTTACGAGAACATCTACACTTCACGATGTAGTCGTAACTTGCATGATGACCCAAATTACTGGCTAACTTGGCTTCACTTACCCAAATAATTTGCCGCCGCGTCTCTCGCTGTCGGATATATTGGTTTATACATAATACTAGACGACCCGCCCCGGCTTCGCACAGGTGTATTATACATATAAACCTTCCTCTTGAATCACTCTATCCATTAAAAAAACCGCATCAAAATCCGTTGCGTAGTTTTAAAGATTTAAGCATACAGACAAACAAACAGACAAAAATAGCGACTTTATTTTATACTATGTAAGGATATACTACGCGCATTCGTGCACGCCGCAGAAGGTCCACATGCCACCATTATCTTTATACAGGATTTTCTGTTTTCCCTGAACTAAGCTGAAAGGGGCCTACATTCAGGCCATTGTTATGGGGCCAAATCGGAATTCGAGAGATACCATATCAGCTATTCCATACAAAATGAAAAAGTATGAAATCGCATGCAATATCGCGCATCTGTCCGCACCGCACGATACGCATTTACCCATGTCAAATGTTGTAGCGTAGCGGCGCAAAATCCGGAATGCATCAATGTCTAACATAACTAAGCTACTAACGAACGAAGATAAGGAATGACAGTAGGAGCGTGAGTACGCACCTCGCAGTCGAGCAGCAGCTGCACGACGGCCGTGTGGCCGCCCTTGGCCGCCTCGATGAGCGTGGTGGAGTTGTCGCGCAGCTTGCGGAACGGGTCGCGTCACATGACAGTAGGAGCGTGAGTACGCACCTCGCGGCAACATGACGGAATGCGGGTAGTCGAGCAGCAGCTGCACGACGGCCGTGTGGCCGCCCTTGGCCGCCTCGATGAGCGTGGTGGAGTTGTCGCGCAGCTTGCGGAACGGGTCGCGTCACATGACAGTAGGAGCGTGAGTACGCACCTCGCGGCAACATGACGGAATGCGGGTAGTCGAGCAGCAGCTGCACGACGGCCGTGTGGCCGCCCTTGGCCGCCTCGATGAGCGTGGTGGAGTTGTCGCGCAGCTTGCGGAACGGGTCGCGTCACATGACAGTAGGAGCGTGAGTACGCACCTCGCGGCAACATGACGGAATGCGGGTAGTCGAGCAGCAGCTGCACGACGGCCGTGTGGCCGCCCTTGGCCGCCTCGATGAGCGTGGTGGAGTTGTCGCGCAGCTTGCGGAACGGGTCGCGTCACATGACAGTAGGAGCGTGAGTACGCACCTCGCGGCAACATGACGGAATGCGGGTAGTCGAGCAGCAGCTGCACGACGGCCGTGTGGCCGCCCTTGGCCGCCTCGATGAGCGTGGTGGAGTTGTCGCGCAGCTTGCGGAACGGGTCGCGTCACATGACAGTAGGAGCGTGAGTACGCACCTCGCGGCAACATGACGGAATGCGGGTAGTCGAGCAGCAGCTGCACGACGGCCGTGTGGCCGCCCTTGGCCGCCTCGATGAGCGTGGTGGAGTTGTCGCGCAGCTTGCGGAACGGGTCGCGTCACATGACAGTAGGAGCGTGAGTACGCACCTCGCGGCAACATGACGGAATGCGGGTAGTCGAGCAGCAGCTGCACGACGGCCGTGTGGCCGCCCTTGGCCGCCTCGATGAGCGTGGTGGAGTTGTCGCGCAGCTTGCGGAACGGGTCGCGTCACATGACAGTAGGAGCGTGAGTACGCACCTCGCGGCAACATGACGGAATGCGGGTAGTCGAGCAGCAGCTGCACGACGGCCGTGTGGCCGCCCTTGGCCGCCTCGATGAGCGTGGTGGAGTTGTCGCGCAGCTTGCGGAACGTGTCGCGTCACATGACAGTAGGAGCGTGAGTACGCACCTCGCGGCAACATGACGGAATGCGGGTAGTCGAGCAGCAGCTGCACGACGGCCGTGTGGCCGCCCTTGGCCGCCTCGATGAGCGTGGTGGAGTTGTCGCGCAGCTTGCGGAACGGGTCGCGTCACATGACAGTAGGAGCGTGAGTACGCACCTCGCGGCAACATGACGGAATGCGGGTAGTCGAGCAGCAGCTGCACGACGGCCGTGTGGCCGCCCTTGGCCGCCTCGATGAGCGTGGTGGAGTTGTCGCGCAGCTTGCGGAACGTGTCGCGTCACATGACAGTAGGAGCGTGAGTACGCACCTCGCGGCAACATGACGGAATGCGGGTAGTCGAGCAGCAGCTGCACGACGGCCGTGTGGCCGCCCTTGGCCGCCTCGATGAGCGTGGTGGAGTTGTCGCGCAGCTTGCGGAACGGGTCGCGTCACATGACAGTAGGAGCGTGAGTACGCACCTCGCGGCAACATGACGGAATGCGGGTAGTCGAGCAGCAGCTGCACGACGGCCGTGTGGCCGCCCTTGGCCGCCTCGATGAGCGTGGTGGAGTTGTCGCGCAGCTTGCGGAACGGGTCGCGTCACATGACAGTAGGAGCGTGAGTACGCACCTCGCGGCAACATGACGGAATGCGGGTAGTCGAGCAGCAGCTGCACGACGGCCGTGTGGCCGCCCTTGGCCGCCTCGATGAGCGTGGTGGAGTTGTCGCGCAGCTTGCGGAACGGGTCGCGTCACATGACAGTAGGAGCGTGAGTACGCACCTCGCGGCAACATGACGGAATGCGGGTAGTCGAGCAGCAGCTGCACGACGGCCGTGTGGCCGCCCTTGGCCGCCTCGATGAGCGTGGTGGAGTTGTCGCGCAGCTTGCGGAACGGGTCGCGTCACATGACAGTAGGAGCGTGAGTACGCACCTCGCGGCAACATGACGGAATGCGGGTAGTCGAGCAGCAGCTGCACGACGGCCGTGTGGCCGCCCTTGGCCGCCTCGATGAGCGTGGTGGAGTTGTCGCGCAGCTTGCGGAACGGGTCGCGTCACATGACAGTAGGAGCGTGAGTACGCACCTCGCGGCAACATGACGGAATGCGGGTAGTCGAGCAGCAGCTGCACGACGGCCGTGTGGCCGCCCTTGGCCGCCTCGATGAGCGTGGTGGAGTTGTCGCGCAGCTTGCGGAACGGGTCGCGTCACATGACAGTAGGAGCGTGAGTACGCACCTCGCGGCAACATGACGGAATGCGGGTAGTCGAGCAGCAGCTGCACGACGGCCGTGTGGCCGCCCTTGGCCGCCTCGATGAGCGTGGTGGAGTTGTCGCGCAGCTTGCGGAACGGGTCGCGTCACATGACAGTAGGAGCGTGAGTACGCACCTCGCGGCAACATGACGGAATGCGGGTAGTCGAGCAGCAGCTGCACGACGGCCGTGTGGCCGCCCTTGGCCGCCTCGATGAGCGTGGTGGAGTTGTCGCGCAGCTTGCGGAACGTGTCGCGTCACATGACAGTAGGAGCGTGAGTACGCACCTCGCGGCAACATGACGGAATGCGGGTAGTCGAGCAGCAGCTGCACGACGGCCGTGTGGCCGCCCTTGGCCGCCTCGATGAGCGTGGTGGAGTTGTCGCGCAGCTTGCGGAACGGGTCGGCGTCGCACGCCAGCAGGAACTTCACCACGTCCACGTGCCCGCCCGCGCACGCCAGCGACAGCGGCGTGTGGTCGCCGTTCGCCGTCATGCGGTTCACGTCCGCGCCCTGCGGAATCACATCAAAGTTTAGTCGGTTATCAATGAATGTAATCATAGAGGAGTGAGTTATTTGTCGCTGCACACGTGTCCGGCGCGGCACGCCTTCATGAGCGGCGTGCGGCCGCCCTCGCTCCCGTGGTGTCATGCGGCAGCCGGCGGTGTAGTTACCTTCCCGACGAGGAACTGCACGGTGCACACGTGTCCGGCGCGGCACGCCTTCATGAGCGGCGTGCGGCCGCCCTCGCTCCCGTGGTGTCATGCGGCACCCGGCGGTGTAGTTACCTTCCCGACGAGGAACTGCACGGTGCACACGTGTCCGGCGCGGCACGCCTTCATGAGCGGCGTGCGGCCGCCCTCGGTCCCGTGGTGTCATGCGGCAGCCGGCGGTGTAGTTACCTTCCCGACGAGGAACTGCACGGTGCACACGTGTCCGGCGCGGCACGCCTTCATGAGCGGCGTGCGGCCGCCCTCGCTCCCGTGGTGTCATGCGGCAGCCGGCGGTGTAGTTACCTTCCCGACGAGGAACTGCACGGTGCACACGTGTCCGGCGCGGCACGCCTTCATGAGCGGCGTGCGGCCGCCCTCGCTCTCGTGCTCGAGCGCCGCATGCGCGCGCAGCAGGAGGTCGGCCACGTCCGTGTGTCCGTTCTCGCAGGCGTACGTGAGCGCCGTGTCGCCCGTCTGCGTCTGCGCGTGCACGTCCGCTCCCGCACCGATTAGGTACCTGCCAGGGACACGGGGAAGCATTAACATCACTGTTAGGCCAGTAAAAAAAGTTTTTTTGATCAACTTTGCACAAAATTTCCGATCGTTTTTTTTTATAAGGTTTAGGATCACTTACTGAGCATAAAATCACAAAATGCTGACAGATCCAGGTGGAGCTTTAAGCACCATCTTGAAAAAAATTTTTGATCGATATCTCGGAAACTAGGCACTTAGGTTCAAAGATCTTTATTGTGTATCACAAGAAACATTTTGTCTCACTTATGTGATAATCTTAAATACTACATTACAGTAACATGCACATATAGATCAGTGGGCTATTTAACTTCTGTATGAGCAATTAACAATTTTAACGTAAATAAACCATTAAAAGTAAATCAAAAACGTCAATACAATATGCAAACAAAAGGCACGATTAAAGTAGTTAAGTAGGTAGTATAGACAATTTATGGGTACACACATATTATTCAGCGAAATTTTTAGCCAACTAAAAACATTTCTCTCTTTGTATAATATAGGTATGTACTTAAATAAATTATTCCATTACACAATACATTAATCTACAAAATGAAATCAACAAAAATAAATATACTAAAACGGAAACTAATAATTAAAACATATTACGTAAATGTAGTTGCAATAAACTACTTACGTTTATCCATACACTAACAACACTATGAAAATTTGTCAAAAATATGTGATTTCAATTTCTTTTTAAATACCATAGCAGACTTCACTTCTCTAATACTATTCGGAAGTTTGTTATAATATTGCACTTATATTACACTTTAGGGCAAAAGTCATGGAGACCATTATTGTAGAGAATATTGAATTGTTTCTATTAAACTTTTTGTAAAACTTTCTAACTTATCGCAAAACAACACAGCACATATCTGTAGAAGCGTACTAGTCATACCTACTTTAAAAAAGAACACTGCCACTTTCAATCCCAATAACACAGTGGCATAACTCACTATTCACTACACACTACTATACAGCTACAAGCTGTGGATAACCCAATCCTCGCGCAGCTGTTAAGTGAGCTTCAGTCAGGATTAGGCTATCCGCATCTTGTAGCTAACATCACAGCCGCCAAGGTGTATGCTTCGACTTCACTCACCGAACCAGCTCCAGGTGGCCCTCTTGCGAAGCTTCCATAAGAGGGGTCGACGCGCCGAGTTCGGCGTCAGCGCCCGCCTTAATCAGAAAGTCCGCAACTTCTAAGAACCCCCCGCAACAGGCGAGAGTTAAGGCCGTCTCCTGCGTTTCGTCCGTTTGCGCGTTAATCTGCGCGCCCTGACCCAACAGTAGAGCGACCATTTCCTCGTGACCTGCCAGGGAAATTTCAATTTATATTCTTGGAAACATTATTCAGCTTAAATACAGAAATAGAGCATTTCATAGGAACAAACAAGTCTTGGAATTGCACTGGTAACTTGCAACAGTCCAGTGAGCAATAGCTACCTATAATGATTTTATTTTCACAAAAGTATAAAAATGCTACCTAATGTTTAGATGACACTTTTGTTTATACAATATACATTTAACTTCCCCCCCCTTATTTACACGCTTCATACGCCCATATTCAATGTCTTTTATAACTATAGTGTGCCACAGATGAAGTATAGTGACTAACTGATTGTACGTATGTTGCGGTTTATGAGCAAATGCGAACTGTCAAATGCGAAAACGAGATAAAGAATATTTTAAGCTATTAATATGACCATTAAATGTTGATTGTCATTATGATCGTTTTCCTGTTAAAACGACAATAGAATAAATGACAGTGATAATATGACATCATAGGGAAGATGTCAGTGTTTGCATTAAAGGGATAATTTAGGTAATTTAGTATTACAACTTTATTAATGTATAAGTACACATCAATGAAACATATTGAAGAGGTGTCTGAGAATTAATGGATATCAAGGATTCATTTTTCCCGGTCCTGTACCAATGAATTCCTTGTAATTTATGTACGTAATTTCACACTAATGGCTTTTCGGTGAAGAAAAACATCGTGAGGCAACCTGCATACGACCGTAGAAGAAATTCGATGGCGTGTGTGAATCCACCAAACCGCACTAAGCCAGCGTGGTGGATGTGGCCTAATCACCCTTCGTGGGTAGTAGGCCTATGTCCTGCAGTTGACTGTTAAAAAGGCTGGTACAAGGATTCATTTTTCGCAATGGTCCTAAGAACTTTATTGAAATGGATCTTAAATATTACTTAGCAATCTAAATGTGCCTCGAAATCGTGGTTATGTTGATTTATTAAGAAGAAATAAATTATATTAAAATAAACGCGAATATTTGTACGGTTATGCGGCTACAACATACTGAGTGAAATGTGTAAGTGTAAAACATATAATTTTAATTTGTTTAATTTTTGAGTGAAGGCACGGCCGTGGTGCTCTTCTGACATTTACATTAACTGTACATACATTTCCAGTTCATACTAGTTAGTTCTAGTGTGTACGGCGATGGACGGTACTACAACATGAGGCTGTCTGGGGTTTGTTCAGCATACAGCACATTGCAAGTACCATCTCGCGCAGCCACAACTCGTAAGATAACTCGAAGCTGTCCGTGGCATGTTCAGATACAACACAGTACAGGTACCTTCTCCCGCGACCTCTACTCTATGTAATGCCCGGGCCACTCATTGACTATGTTGGCTACATCGTACGATGATGTTCGGTATGATAGGTACCTTCTCTGGCGGCCTCCATGAGCGGCGTGTAGCCCTCGTCGTTGACCTCCTCGATGTTGGCGCCGCGCTCCAGCAGCAGCATGGCGAGCTCCACGTGCCCGCCGCACGCCGCCAGCGTCAGCGGAGACTCGAAGCTGTCCGTCGGCATATTGACCTGACCAACAAACAATCACATCATCAATCACATGTTTTTATCTAGCTATGTTTTATGCCAACAGCCGAATAAAGGCAAATCCAACTCCGCTGGGCAGCGTTCAGAAAATTGCGTAGTCTTCTCGTCCGAAATACCTCAGTGCCTCAAGTCGAAAGTGTTCGACCAGTGTGAGATACCAGTTGTAACCACTTATGGCACTGAAATGTGGTCTCTTACTACGAGTATATGCCTCATTATTAAGCTCCAAATAGCCCAACGAGCTATGGAGAGGGCTATGCTCGGAGTCTTTCTGCGAGATCGAATCATAAATGAGGATATCCGTAGAAGAATCAAAGTTACCGACATAGCGCAACGGATTGGCAAGTTGAAATGGCAGTGGGCGGGGCACATAGCGCGGAAGACTGATGATCGATGTTGTTGAAAAGTTCTCGAGCGGAGACCACGAACCAGCAAGCGCAGCGTATGACGTCCACCCTCAAGGACGGAAGACCTCATTAAGACCGTGGACACGCGCTGGATGCAAGACGCTTCCAACTGGTCTTATTGAAGAACCATAGGGGATGCCCATGTCCAGCAGTGGAAGCCCTATGGCTGATGGATGGATGATGGATGATTTTATAAGCGACATAGCCGCGCTCGATCAGTATTTAATTCTCAACCGCGGGCTACGCAACGCAAAAACAGTTGGTGGAATCAGGTAAATAAAGCACGGTTGCAGGCAGCGCTCTTTTGTCTATCTGTGACTACCTATTGCGCGACTGAGTATAGGGACGGCCCACGGTTGCGACAGAAGGAAGAAATTTTGTTTCATTGAATACAATTTGTTCGGGAAAACAAAATTATTAGTAGCAATACTGTGTAATAGCTAAGAAGAGTACCGATACGCCCCAAACTCAGCTCGGAGAATAGGTATGGAAATATATGTAGTAAGGTAGGTAGGTACGAGTAAGTATTAGGCCATTATAAAACGAGGTAGTGTTGCTATCGTACGGGCGAATCGCCTATAACCCAGCTGGAACCAAACTTTAGACCTGCCAAGCATTTGCTGCCGTAAGACAAGTTGTTCAATATGAAAGCGCTAATAGTGCGCGCAGCAAATCGATGACGCAAGTCAAGCGTCAATATCACTGATAAAACCAATAACGTCATTGTTCAATACTGCATAACCAATCAAGTAAAGGAAAAATGGACAATAATAATAACAAAATACAATACGATGGATACAATTTTAAAATTCATACGATTTCCACATATGCATTTATATTGGCTTACATCACTGCATGTCATTCCAATCGGAAAACAATTATTCCTGATTTAGTCCTACGATCAGAATCATTATTAAAATCAAGCAATACCTCTGACTTCTTCAACATGTTGACGTACGGCTGCATTTCAAATCATACACATAATAAACACCTGAAAAAATCGGCCAGGTGCGAGTCGGACTCGCGCACGAAGGGTTCCGTACCGTATGGGAGCCCCATTCCTCTTTCCGTTATTAATAGCGAGCAAAAAACTACTAAAAATCACGTTTGTTGTATGGGAGCCCCTCCTTAAATATTTATTTTATTCTGTTTTTAGTATTTGTTGTTATAGCGGCAACAAAAAATACATCATCTGTGAATATTTCAGCTGCCTAGCTATCATAGTTTATGAGATACAGCCCGGTGACAGACAGACAGACGGACATCGAAGTCTTAGTAATAGGGTCCCGTTTTTACCTTTTGGGTACGGAACCCTAAAAAATGCACTTGCGCGCTAGTAACATACCAGAGCTCCAATACTGCAGCCCAGACGGAAACGAGCGACTTATAAATTTTGCGTAGTACGCGAGAACTGGACACTACGCCCCATCTGAACTAATTCGAACCTTATGGGCCGTTCAAGTGTTACGTAAGATTTATTACATTTTACCCCCACCCCCGTCAGCAAAAGTAAGCAAAGCTCTCCCCCAAAACATTCTAACGTAAACAAACATTGATACATATATGCATTTTTTTATTCATGAACAGCAGATTTAATTCCAGAAATAAAAAGAAATAATTTAAGACAGAGGATTTTAACATGTAAAGAATCAAATAACTATTTCTGACGTATATAAGCAAAACCCCTCCACACCCCTATAGAGCTTACGTAATACTTGAAAGGCCCCTTAGGAAACAAATCAACACTCACCTGCGTCCTGGAATAGAGAATCAACCTGATGACCTCCATGTCTACGTCCATACTGGCCTCCATCAGCGCCGTGTGCAATTGTGCATCTCATCGGTCTTATGTTAGCGCGTTTTACATGTTGCGATCGGATGAACGCATCGATCTGTGCGGTCCGATCTGCGGATAGATCTGGCAGATCGAACCGCGTTCCAAATTGTGTAGCTATTTTTTAGCTTCGTACCCAAAGGGTAAAAACGGGACCCTATTACTAAGACTCCTATGTCCGTCTGTCTGTCGCCAGGCTGTATCTCATAAACCGTGATAGGTAGACAGCTGAACTTTCACAGATGATGTATTTCTGTTGCCGCTATACAACAAATACTAAAAACAAAATGAAATAAATATTTAAGGGGCTCCCATACAATTAACGTGATTTTTCAGGAGCTTTTTGCTCGCTATTAATAACGGCAAGAGGAATGGGGTTAAGGGGGCTTCAACACGGTACGGAACCCTTCGTGCGCGAATCCGACTCGCACTTGGCCGATTTTTTATTTTTTTTCGTGTAGGTTTGCGTTTGATTACACACTGCCTGATGTTAAGCAGTCTAGGGTGTCACATGCTTACCTAGAAGACATTTAGCGGTAAAATTAGCAACAACGGATCGGATTGCGGTTAATACTCTCGTTTCGAGATCCTGCAGACGAAAATGAACATGTAAACGGTTTTTGAGAGTTTGGACGGCAGTTTGGACTATGCAGCGGAATGTTGTCAATTCCAAAAGTTTGAACCGCAGTCCTAACATTCTGATTTTATTATTATTATTTTAAATAATTGAAGCAGTTGACATGGATATTCGTTTAATAATAGCGCTAGCTGGTTTTTAACCGACTTCAAAAAGGAGGTTGTCAATTGCACATCAAAAAGGAAATGTAAGCCAGTCACCCACGGCGTTAATGGAAGCCAGTATGGACATATTGGCTAACCATTAACGCAGTGTGCATCTCATCGGTCTTGTGTTCTCTATTAGCCCCCACGGTTAATAGAAACCACATCATATCGATGTGACCCTACATCTCGTGACTCCTCAACTCTGTTGGACAAACCCTCGAGTGAAACAATCTCACCTGGCCCTGGAATCGAACAGCAACCTGGCGACCTCCACGTATCCGTCCATACTGGCGGCTTCCATTAACGCCGTGTGCATCTCATCGGTCAAATGTTCTCTATTAGCCCCCGCGGCCAATAGAAACCGCGCCATCTCGTGACTCCCTCGACTTATGGATAAACCCTATAACGAGTGAAACAATCTCACCTCCGCTCCGGAGTCTAGCAGCAACCTGGCGACCTCCACGTGTCCGTCCATACTGGCTTCCATTAACGCCGTGTGCATCTCATCGGTCAAATGTTCTCTATCAGCCCCCGCGGCTAATAGAAACCGCGCCATCTCATGACTCCTCGACTTATGGATAAACCCTATAACGAGTGAAACAATCTCACCTGCGCTCCGGAGTCTAGCAGCAACCTGGCGACCTCCACGTGTCCGTCCATACTTGCTTCCATTAACGCCGTGTGCATCTCATCGGTCTTGTGTTCCCTATCAGCCCCCGCGGCTAATAGGAACCGCACCATGTCGAGGTGGCCCTTATAGCAGGCGAGGGTGAGGGCGGACTCCTTGAACTCGTTGGAGTGGGTGTTGATGCCGGCGCCGTGCTCGAGGAGGATTTTGGCGACGCCCACGTGGCCAGCTGATGCAGCCTGCAGATAATATAGGACATGTTAAAGTTGTTACGTGTTTAAAGGGTTGAAAATATAGACTCAGTTTTTGGCTTAATTAGAAATTCTACCTATAAATGAAGGCTTATTACAGACATCGGAGGACTGTCGGAAAAGCTAAGCGCAGCGGCGAACAAAATCACACACTGTCCCGAGATAGTTATCAATGGTGGATGGTCTTGGGGAACGGTAAAGGCTGTATCGATTACTATAGACTATATCGTCTGCTTTAACTATAATTCGGGATCGGGGATCGCGAGCCCTAAGTTCACTCCGGTTACTTTTCCGACCGTTCCAATTTGCAGTAAGTGAGACCTACAATGCACACACAGCCCTCGTGGCCTGCGACGCACACATACACGAGTGAAGCCAGTAACAGCCGGTGTACACACTGCGTAGAGGTGTGGCGCGGCATTCAAGCAATATCATTCCATCATCTTACATAGGAATATGGAAGCGACGCCACACAGGACCCGGCGATCTCAGACTCGGCCAGACGAAGTAGGGAGGGGTGCACGCAACACGGTGCTGGAGCAGTTGTATAGCAGAGCCTGTTGCAACGCTGCATCGTCATATTTGGGTATAGGGTTAAACATTATTGCGGTGCGACGCGTACCTCCATGAGCGGCGTGTGCCCGTTCTCGTTGTGGTCCTCGACGTTGGCGCCGTTCTCGAGCAGCGCGCGCACGCAGTCCTCGTGTCCGCCCGCGCACGCGTACATGAGCGGCGTGTTGCCGGAGCCGGACACGGCGTTCACGTCCGCGCCGTGCGCCACCAGCAGCCGCACGATGTCCACGTGCCCCGCCGACGCCGCCTCCATCAGCGGCGTGCAGTCACCCTGATAGAGATACAATACAACTCAGCCATCTTGTGCAAATGTGCGTAGATAAAAAGTGCGAGTAAGAGCGCTTGTTCACGAAAATTCACCGGATAACGGACCGTTTTTTTCGCGGATCCGCGGCGGTGTATAACAATGTTTAGCAGTAAAAATTGCACGGTTAAACAGTGTTTAAATCTATATAACCGTCTTCCAAAAATTTGACAATTTATAAAAAAAACACATACAATGTAAACAATGATGTCCTTGTTTCAATGACAGTAGCGCCTTGGAAGACCACAATAGCTTTTTTTATAAATATTACAATTTATTTATTTGACTTGACAGCTGAGCACATTGCAATAACAATAACATACTGACTGTATATAATAATAAATGTACGTAGATAATAGAATTGAGAACTTCATCTTTTCGGAAGTCAGAAGAAGGAGAAGAAGTTAACTGAATATTTTGTCGCCGCGTCTAAATGTCCGCGACAAGACGCAGCAATAAAACGTCAAGTTTGCGGAGACATTAAAAAAAACAACACACGTCCAATGATCTCACCTTGATCCCGCGATCTTCCACACTGGCGTGCATCGCTAGCAACACCTGCGCTAGTTCGTAGTAGCCGGCGGAGCAAGCGAGGGATAGCAGCGACTCCCCTTCCTCGGTGGTCTCGTGCACCGACCGCCCTTCGGTCAGCAGCTTCTTCACCGTGCCCACGTCGCCGTCGGAGCACGCCTCGGCCAAGGAAGGGGCTCCGTCGGCGCCCACTGTCGACGCGCCCGTCGGCGTCGTGCCCGTCGCCGTGGACCCGCATTGCTGGCTGAAACTACCACCCGAACATTACATCTACCGGTATCAGCGCGGCCGGCGCCCACGTCGTGATGCAACGTCATTCAGATAAGATCAAAGCTTCACAAATCACAGTCGCTAGACGCGTCTCGATCCGGAACGACGCGAGAATCGTGAGACTCGATCGCGCTCGAACGGAGAGACGCCTCGCGGACTCAATTCTCGGATTTTCATCATTGACAAACAGATGCAAATGAATAATTCATTGTTAGCGCGAATCGGTATATGGGACAGGAACCGCGGGAAGTGTTTTGTTCAGATGACCGAATGCATTTTTAATAATAAAACTTCGCAGCTTCGTCCCATTTTTGTCACTTAAAAACGTTTTACTTTTTCTATAATTTTTTGAATGTGGCGGCTGTTGTAGAGAGTGCGAAAGCACAATCAAGATAAAAGCGGTAACTAATGCAAAATTAGAATAAATTAAAGAATTGTAAGCGAGAAACTAACGCAGAACAAAGCAACAAACGGAAATTAGGACACATTGTAGACAATGCAAACAACTATTATTGTGATAATACGCGTATATAGTGTAAATAGTTAGAATAGTTTGTTACTCTGTTGTAAGTAAAAATGATGAATGAGTTAAATGGTGCAACAATCTATTTGACTTTGAGAACTTGAGGCACAAAGATGCGGCACGACGCCTTGTTTACGTCGCTTTTGTCCTTGCCCCGATACTTTTGCATCAAATCTACATGTCTGAAACTGTACGCCGTAGTAGTATACTATAGAAAGAAATGACCGATCCCTACTTGTTTGATTTAAAAATAATGTTTTATTTTGATTGTTATCTCAATTACGCTAATTAACTACGTGAGTAGATAAATTGTTGTTTTTTTATGACTAAGTATGGTTACAGATTTGATTAATTATTTATTTATACCACAGAGGTCAATCAAAGCCCAAGCAATATGACCGCTCGAGAGTTCAATTTTTGAAACAATAGAAATCAAACAAAGAAAAGAAAGCAAACATCTAAAGAGCCACAGTTCCTAAGTGAAAGTACAAAAACATTGTAAAAATCGGTTGATAATTATTGGCGGAGTAATCGGGTAATATACAAAAAAAAACATACGTCTAATTCAGAGCCTCTTTTTTTGAAATAGGTTAAAAAGTATGCGAATCCACAGGACAGAAAGAGTACGACGTAAAAACTTTTATTTACGAGCTACCTTATAATTGACACCTTGCCAAATGATAGAATGTTTTTAAGCGGCATTACTCACTTATCCTGCGGGAGTAGGCGGTGGTTTGGGACTACTATCTACAATCTATTCTGTGGTTTGGTTGATGACCACGGAAACAGCTTTATATAAACACTAAAAGCTTATCAATACAATGACATCAAGCCATGACTAACCCCTGCCAACTGGCAACATAGATCTGCCGCGAGCAAATTGCTAGGCATATTCTAATACAGCATGACGAATATTTAATTTATTTTTGTCATGTGAACAAAGATACATTATAGCTTAGGATGTAGGTCAAATTAGGTAAAATATCCTTCTTAATTTTGTACCGGCATTCGACTGCCAAATAAATGCTCACAATATTACATTTCATTTCCTAATCCACGATAGAAAATATTTTTATCCATAGAGGCGCATGCAGCTTATATGGGACTAGCGACCCGCCCCGGCTTCGCACTTATATTATAATACTTCGTGTATTATACTTATAAACCTTCCTTTTGAATCACTCTATCTATTAAAAAAAACCGCATCAAAATATGTTGTGTAGTTTTAAAGATATAAGCATACATATGGGCAGACAGCGGTAAGCGACTTTGTTTTATTCTATGTAGTGATTACACCCACTAAATCCTCAGTTGAGTACTATTATTTCCTGTGTCAGTAGCTTGGCTCTGCGCCTGACCGATGGTCTCGGGATCACCATAGCATGGATATTAAAACATAGAAACTTAAATGCAACTTGAAGTCTGGCGACTAAATAAGTAATTTCGTCTAGGCCGGGTGGCTAGCCTTGGATTCAGAGGTTTTATGCCGTCTAAAGGCCTTTGACATGACTAAACAGTTAAAACAACCGGAACCTAAAATCTAATATGTCATTCAAGTCACGGAAGCGCTCAGTAGGAAATGTCACCCGCGTTTACTCATCCAAAGACTGACCGTGCCGAACGCTGGCTAACTTCGGTGATCGCTGAAAAACATCTAAGTAACAAATAACTCTATAAAATGGGGCTCCCCTACCAGTGATGTTCCTGAATACGGCTTTCAGGCTCCGAAAAAAGGCAAATACGGCTCGGCAGCCCCTATCTGCCGTATAAAATACGGTCTTTTTATTAATTTTCTCCATAAATATTCTCTAAAATACGGCTTTTTTGAGGTTGGCATACAGCACTATAAATTTTTCTTGGAACAACACTGTCCCCAACAGCCCTTTTTAGTACCACTGCGAAACTTGTGTAGTTTAGCACTCACACTTATCAGAACCATCGACCGTCGTGTCGATATAGAATAGCGTCCATAGCGTAGTTTGACTAGGTGTTTGTCCGCGATTACCATAGTTTAGCAACGTTTGGCACGGTCAGACTTAGGATGGGTGACCGCGGGTGGCATTTACAACTGAGCGCTACCGTGGCTCGAATGACACGTTGTACAATTGTAGGTCCCGGTTGTTTTAACCGCTTGTCAGAGGCCTTCAGGCGGCTTAAAAACTTTTGACACCAGCGGGCTTAGCATACGGACCATAAAATAATACTATCGAGTTATGATGAAGCATATATCTGTCACCTTTGCACACGTCGATAAACTCTTGTCGTGGTCTTGTATGCTAGCTAGCAGGGCTAGACGAACTTACTCACGACGAAGAAGACTGTATGAGAGCTAGTTAATGAAGGTGTGTTTACTTTTTATCTTGGTGGTGCCGGTGGTGTGGCGGAGGCTGGTCGCTGCGCATGCGCGTGAGGGCGGCGGCGGCTTCGTCCAGCGCACACGACACTGATGACGTCAGCCGGCGGAGCACCTCGGGGTCCGCCAGCTGCTTGCCCTCGCCGGACAGCTTGCCGATACCTGCAACCACACACATCGACTCATAAAATGCTACGGTACAAATAGGTAATATGGCAATATGGGGACATAACAATAGGTCTGGCATGGGTAGGTTGTAAAACTCCTTAAAAACTTCTTTGTTATTCTGTGTTACAGGTAGCGGCACGTAAGTTTAGCGCTGAGGGTAGTGTGGAGGGGATGGCAGCGCATGGTGACCGCCATACTTTAAACCCATGCGCAGACATCCCCTCCACACTTCGCTCAGCGCAACACTTCTATGCCGCGACCTGTATCACACTTTTTCTAACTTTGTCTCTTTTTTCTTTAAAAGTACATATTTAGTTAATTATATTCTAGCGTAGCTAGATATTTTCTCTAGGGGAACAACTGTTCACTTTTGCCCATCATCATCATCAGTCTTTATCGACCCACTGCTGGGTATAGGCCTCCTCTCCCTTGTGCCAGGTTTCCCTGTCTTGGGCTGATCTCATCCACGCGTGTCCCACTTTTGCCCACAATGAAAGCGAGAATTGAAGATCTGTGTTAGTACGAATGGGATAGCAAAGTATGCAAATCCATAAGTTTCTATCGGTTCAAAATTTGACGTAGGTAAGTGTAGGTAGTGTTTAGTATCGAAGTCGCACAGAACTACGATTGACCTTAGAACGCTAAACGCGTTAGTTTGATAGCGGTACTTTGATCTTTGAAATGACATTTAGAATAGAAAAAGAAAAAAAATATGACTGACATTTCTGTTCTAGAGCAACGAAATGATTTACGCCTTTTATAGGTATATAGGTCAAGTCACATAAAATAGGTCTTTGTAGAAGTATGAACACCAATAAAATAAAACCGGACAAGTGCGAGGCAGGCTCGCACACCGAGGGTTCCGTACAAGTCTTGAAAATTTCACTAAATTGGGAAGTAAGTTATTAAAATCTCTACAATAATCTTCGACAAAAAGTTTTTTTTTCATATTTCTCGTCAAACGTCGAAAATTACACATTGTAAAAATATAAAACACCTTTTTTGGCATGTGCTAATAAGGCTTTTTCATATGATACCCCACATGATACCTACTATTTCCTCACTTTAAATTTTGGACCTATATTTTTTGTATTTAGGCCTTATTTTTTTTGTATTCCTATTAAAAATATACAGTTTTCAGATTTATTCCTATATGATTGTGTACTTTAGGACAATGCTTCTTGCCAAAATTCATAGTTCTAGATCAACAGGAAGTATACTAAGCGCCACACAAATCGGCGGAAGTTATGCGCAGAACGCTGCGCAAAAGCCGATATAGGTATGCGCGGAAGCCAAAGAGACGAGACGCCGTGCCGGGGCACACCCGCCCGCCAAACTCTTGCCTCCCGCGCGCTCACTACGCCCGTGCTCAACATCACGCCACGCGGTGTCGGCATTGTGCACACATGCGCAATAATTAGCGAATCACGGCGAAGTGTGATCTGCGGCTAACTTCTCATCCGCCGATTTGTGTGGCGCTCAGTATACCCTGTAGGTTTTGATTCCCTTGTGGGTGTCGAAATATGCGGTATTTTATATACACATAAACAGCTCTTACTTTTTAGGGTTCCGTACCCAAAGGGAAAAACGGGACCCTATTACTAAGACTTCGATGTCCGTCTGTCTGTCTGTCTGTCACCGGGCTGTATCTCATGAACCATTATAGCTAGGCAGCTGAAATTTTCACAGATGATGTATTTTGGTTGCCGCTATAACAACAAATACTAAAAACAAAATAAAATAAATATTTAAGGGGGGCTCCCGTACAACAAACCTGAATTTAACGTTTTTCGCTCTATATTAATAATGGTAACCGGTAGATGCTTGAAATTTTCACAGAATATTTAGTTTTATATTCACTTCAATAATAAAATTAAAATAAAGTTAATATTTAAGGGGGGCTCCCATACAGTACGGAACCCTCCGTGCGCGAGTCCGATTCGTACTTGGCCGATTATTTTTATATTTATAATTACTGACACAGATATTAAAAACATTATGAAATGTTTTCCTTAATTCCAAACAAAAACTTGAATAATCATAGCATCTTAAGTAAGACAGAAAATAAGTTTGAAAATGTTTTATGCATTTAAATGATGATTTAGAACTATGCAAGTATGCATATTAAAACAACCGTTTAGAGAAAACGGAAATTCACACCACTGGCTTTTCGGTGAAGGAAAACATCGTGAGGCAATCTGCTTACGTCCGTAGAAGAAATTCGATGGCGTATGTGAATCCACCAACCCGCACTGGACCAGCGTGGTGGATATGGCCCAATCCACCACGCTGGCGATGGTATAAAGAAAAAAAACACCCTTCGTGGGTAGGCCTACGTTCTGCAGTGGACTATTAAAAAGGCTGGTACAGTACAGACAAAATAAAAAAAAAAAACAAGAAAAAAAAAAACAATATTTGAAATCTATCTAAAATGATCATTTTATGAATGAAAGTGACGAAAATTAGTTTCCTTCTCTAAGAGCAATAATCAAATAGTCAATAAAAAACATTCTACAAGCTCGATCTACACCACTAGTGTAATAAAAAAGAAAATTACGCATTTCTAAATTTGTTTGATGTAATTTCCGGTCTAAAACTATTTTACAAACCATAGAAATGTAACTGTTCATTGATTACAACTTTACTGTTGTATTGATGCCTTATAGCACCTAATAGGCCTAATATGCGTTTCATCTCTAAATCGTAGTCGATAGAACAAAGACTAGTTGGATCTTACGGTCATTTTACAAGATTTTAACAACGAAATGGCCGTTTCTCCAATTAAAAAAAAGAACTAACAGCATTTACCCGCGGTTTTGGAATTTTTCAGGGTTAAAAAATAGCGTAAATAAACCTGAAAAGTCGGAGTGTCCGATGACAATAATTTTCCGACTTTTAAACCAAATCCAAGCAGAAAATCAAGTTGAACCGTCGCTCCCAACCAATTGTTGCGTGAAAGAGTAACAAGCAAACCTTTTACAACTCTACTTTGTAATATTGGTATAGTAGGATAATAAGCCCGATTACAGAGGCGCCAGCGTAAATTAAATAGCAACGTAAAAAGCGTTCTCTCTATCGAATGCCTAAAGTGAAAAAGAAACAGAACTATGCTATTTAGCTAAATATAATTACGATGGCGCCTCTGTAATCGGGCTTGCCGGCTTATTGTAATCAAATCGTGAAAGCTTAAAAATAACATAGGTAAGATATTGTACTCCGTGTATTGTTGACTCTTCACACGCCTTGACGTCTGTTAGTGTGACAAGGGATGTAAATAAAATAAATAAATAAAGGATAATAAGGATTCAGGTACTCGTAGGTATACCTACTACAAATAACTAAATGCCTCATTCAACTTCTTTTTTATTTAGGAAACAAACTTGCCTGCAGTCTAAATCTGAGGTACATATCCAAGTTATTATACAACAATGCTATGAGCCGTGTTTCATTGATAACATTTATAAATAAAAATATATTCCAAAATTATCAAGATGACTTCATTCGGTGTTTAGATTAAAACATTTCTTTTAGAATAATTAGTCTAAAATAGAATAATGTCCATAACACAATACCTATCTATATAATATAGAGGTCACTGCCGATAAATAAGGAAAGGGCGGGCGGAATCAGCGGTCGGTGCTTTAGAAGCGGCTAGAACCTCGAGGTCGTCAGTCACCTGCCGGGCTAGGATGCGCACCACGAAATATTTAGTTCGACGTGTACGAACGAGACAGAGTTATGACGAAGTATATATCTGTCACTTTTTCACACGTCGAAAAGAATTCTTTTCGTGGCCTTTCGTGGTCGCATGCTAAGCTATTTGTACAAAATCACACATCTGCGGTATATTAGATGTATCCTCAAAATAGAGAACTGAACACGAAATCGCTTAGCAGAAGTAGGTAGTTTGAAATAAAATTAAAAGCTGTGTTGCATCAGATATTGTTCGCTAAAACTACAATCACCCGAAATATACACCGCAACTACAAGGGTTATTAATCTCGTCTGTCACATAGTTTTCTATAGCGAGTTATATCGCTATTTTATGTGTTATTTGCTCTCAAACTTTGTTAAGTTCAATAGATTTACCAAGTTATAGATTTGGGATCTATTTATAACAGACAAAATATTCTCATTTTACCTGGAACTTGTCTGCATAGTATAGGTTAATCCGAGAATTAACAATAAGTTATCGATTAGTACATATTTTACTTGTACTTATAGAAATGCTCCGAACGAATTTATAGTCCAAAGCACCATAACATTGCGCAATTTAGCTTGTTATTTACTTCTAGTGTTTATAATAACTATAATAATTATATGTATGGTAGTAGAGTCTATTATGATAGATTAGCTACGCCCCGTGGTGTTACCCGCGTTAGCCCGAGATAAAAAGTAGTCCAAGGTCTAAGCTACCTTTTCATACCGAATTTCATCCAAATCGGTTCAGCCGTTTGTGCGTGAAATAGTAACTAACATCCATCCATCCATACTTACAAACTTTCGCGTTTATAATATTAGTAGGACTAAAGTTCAGAGTCAATAAGCCTATCGTGATGAGTTAGTGCTAGTCTATGGTTTAGGTCAGAATTTTTTTTACTGTTCTAACAACTTTCAACTGCAGTAGTAACAACGGTAATTCATATACCGTTCTTATTACTGGTAGTAAGATTGGTAGTAACACTGGTAATAAACCTAAATCAATAGCTGACCCGAAATCTCTCAGTTCGCTGATCTACAGTCCATAGTATTTCTGCACAATATGCGTGCCAATGCGATGATGATGACGTCGAGTCTAGCGCAATATTTTGATTATGTTCTAGAATGAAAACATTTAGGCTAGCGATGTTATCCCCGATGACATGCCATCTGTTAGTACGTGGGGTGTGTTTTTTGTAACACATGGAATAAGTTTCCATCTTAAAATCGGGTCATTGAATCTGATATTGGTTTAATTCTGAACTAAGTTTCAAGTCAGAATTTGAATGAAATGGTGCTCTGCGAACTCGCAATGTTCCATGTATCAATAGATTTTTGTGAAATATTTCTCAACCGAAGGAATCACGGAGATAGGTTTTTCATGTATCCTAGAGTCAGGCTAAATCTGCCTGAAAACATGTTTGTTACATGGAAATAATCCATCCATACATCGAACGAAACTTTCAGACTACGGTTACTACTTGCGCAGCACTGGTCGATCGTAACGTACCATATCGGTGACGGTGAAAGCCTTCGGAAAATTAAGTTTAAAAAATATGACCTTCAATTACCGTAGGTACCGTCATAATAATCTATTACGTGAACATAACATACCGTCATCAGAACCTATTACAAGCGTAACGTAAAGATGACGGCAACGGCACCTATATACAGAGAAAAGCGTGCAGGTTAGTAATTGCATTATATCGTATCGTAGTCTGCAGAGCCCCTAAATGTCACTACAATAGACAAGGCTCGCGTTCCTAGAACAGTTTATGTTTTGCGATCGATATCAACAAGTCTTTACTACAAACATTAGCAAAGGCAGATATTGCTGAACTATCCGATCAATTCGATCGTTTACCTACGCAATAGCTTCCAAGTTACTTAAACAATCCACTATATTGCTACAAGCTTCCTATTAAGCTTTTGTTTCCTTTTTATTATAAAGCCTTTTCGAGAAACTTCTATAGGTATGTATAATTTTACTAATAAGAAATTGCAGTAGAGTACGAATTTAATTTCTACAGATGGTCTGTAGTAGTTGCACAACATAAGCAATTACTCTTGTACCTAAATTGATAACAGATTTTACATACATAGTTTATGATGGTATGGTATGCGTCATAGCATAAATTAATATAAACCATTATCGGGTAAAAACTGTATTATAGAGCACGCGCTCATGCTATACAAAATTGATTTTGTATAGCATAACCGCGTGCACTAAAATCGGAACCAGGTAGCCTACAGTAGATGCTCTTTTATCTCATTAATTCTAGTTCTTTGAACTAGAAGTAAGTTCGTATGAGGAAGGCCAGGGTGGCTTGAGATTTTAAGCCGCCTAAAAGCCTCTGATATGGCTAAAGGGTTAAAACAACCGGGACCAACAATTTAACGTGACATCCGTGCCAGGAAAGAATTAGAAGAGCCATCGGTGTGGAACAATGTACTATACAGCATGCACCCCTGGCATAGCAAAGGGATAAAACAATTTTACCCACTTTTAATGTCAGTTGTCAATGTTAATTCCTACTTTGTTAACAGACTTCCAAATAGGAGGAGGTTCTATGTTCGTGTGTATGTTTTTTTTGTGTATCTTCTTCGATCATTTCGCCAATTGTGAACCAAATCGAAAAATTATTTTTTAGTTCGAAAGGTTACTCCCGAGGTGGTCCCATTTAAATTTTACATAAATCGGCTGAGACGTTTTTGATAAATCAACAATAATGTAAACAATTCGAGCGAAATATCCGAATTTTGTACACGTTGAACATAACTTAATATCGCGGTATATTATACTGGCGATAACTTCGCCAATTGTGAACCGAATCGAATAATTATTTTTTATTCGAAAGGGTATACTCCCGAGGCGATCCCATTGAATTGCCAAGCTGAGCGATGACCAGTGCAAGACTTACCAGCTTCTTTCCAAAAGAAAATATCATCAATGGAAATCCCGTCCACTACGAAACTGGAGGTCAAATTCTAAGTTCCGGCTACTTTTACGAGTATGTTCACGCGATGATTAAGGCATTACGAAAGTCCTACCAAATAAAGCGAGACATAACAACCGCTTGGGTGGCGATGTGGTCGTTACGGCACCGCTGTCGTAAACTGTAATGTCAGACGAGATGCCTTCGTATTGGAATCCGATGCTACATGTTTATTCTGGAAGTGTACTCCCAATAGCGTTTTAGGTATTGTGCTAGAAATTACTGTAGACACTGTTGTTGTATCTAGGCCAAAAACCTGGGCCAGTGCTGGTAGTATCCGTTAGTTAAATTCTTGATTAACTGTTAGTGCGACTTCATTTAATATGAAGAGAACGCAATGAATCTAAAGCCTGTTACATTACGAACTTAGTGACATAAAATTAATTTCACGACAACAGTTTCATCAATAATTTCACGTGTAAACATCAAATTTTACAATGCATGCATTAATTTCATAACACTGATTTAGTTTAGTCCTGCGCATTTTTTGGTAAAACTAATGTCACGCAACTAATTTCAAACGCGAAACTCGTCGAAATTAGTTTCATGAAAGCGTATGCGAAGGATGGACATCTGGTTAAAATGGCGAAACAATGTTGGTCATCGATAAAAAAAATTTTACTGGTTTTTTTGTTACTAAAAATACTTTTTATTTATTTTGTAGATAATTATATTTAAAAATGTTTTGCATTACAGAAACAAGTTTCGATGCGGATGGCGCCATGGTTGCTGTGATACTGAAGGTTTCATGACATTATATTTTAAAGAAACTAGTACTGCAACAAGTTTCATGAAATTAGATTTTTCATGCATGTCACTAATTTCGTAATGTAACTCAAGCATGCATTAAGTTCTTCATTAAGTCTGCATTATTACATGCAGAAAGGTGCATCTGCTACTATAATGTATGGTGGTTGGAAAAGGTGTTTGTTAGACACTTATGCTGTTGTTGTTTAAAGACTCGGTTTGCCTCGAGCAATCCTCAGTAGACAGTAGAGTAGTAGTAGTGCAGTAACTAGGGTCGTGCAGCAATGCCCAGGCACAGGAATGCAAAAACAACAAATAACGAGTTTTGACTTTTCCAGGTATAGATCTCACAGGGCGCATAAAAGGCTAATTACGATACTGATCAATAGCGCAATACAGCTATAAAGCTCCGTACTCAAGCTTTGAATGCGCACATGATTTTGCTCTCCAGGCTCTCCCTAACAAATTCACTCAAAGATTTCGTAGCTTTTCGTCGCTCTCTTGTAACCGTTTAATTAGAGCCACGGACAGAGCTGTTGCTAATCTGACAATGGTAATTACGTCTCGTAGATGATAATACCAAATAATAAAAGTGTCCTAGACGGTCCAAACTCGAGCCGACTATAGTAGTAGACTCGTAATGTGCAGCCTGACGAAACTTATCGATTTTGAACGCCTAGACAAATAGAACGAGTGCAGTTTGCTACGTGGAAAGGTCAAGGCAGATAGTAGCGTATTTAAACTAGATTATACTATACATTTATGGAGTGACGAGGTGTTTTCGCGACTTTGTTCACGATGGGCACGGCACAATACGATTTTAGTTTGATTGTTCTATTCTAGGACTGAATAGATTATAAATTATAATCATCATTTTAAGCTCTGAAAAAAATACTTAAAAAAAGGTTTATTTGTATAATACCTATTTATGTATCTAGTTGGGCAAGCTAAAATAGCACGCTAGTCATATTGATCGATCATATCAAGCGAAGATAACATTCAGATAAATAATTGAATTTTACATACAAAATTAGTGGGTACTAGATATAGTAGATATCGCTAGAAATATTTAACAGGTATTCATTAATAGATACTGTAAAAACTTTTTTAAATTAGCCACGAATTAAACTTCAGATTTTTATGCAAACTCCTGCATTCAAAAGTAGCTTTTTCATACACAATGTGCCAACAGGCTTATTGACCAATTACACACCAAAAGTACACATGAATATTCACGACAAATTGTGCATTTACATACAATATTAGAACAATAAATCCAATCACATCACTTTCCCACCAAAAATTCCCCAATTGCGGCACAAATTAGCGTGAATTCGTTAAATGAGTAAGAGAAGACGCGTATTGTGCACGAACGAGACAAATCGTAGTGAACACATCACTAAAAATCTGGCCTGCGGACGCAATCTAGTGGAGAGCGGTGAAGTAT
Organism: Hypomecis atomaria; assembly: GCA_964007245.1. Lineage (NCBI taxonomy): Eukaryota > Metazoa > Arthropoda > Insecta > Lepidoptera > Geometridae > Hypomecis > Hypomecis atomaria. Next base: position 19,902,747 of record OZ023285.1, on the reverse strand, counting down.
TAAAGGGGGGTATGAACTTAGACGTGATTGCTGGGTATGGTATCGGCGAGCAAGGCGGGCGCCTAGTGTTTATCAGTCCATGGGGCAATCCCCGCGCGCTCAGCACGCTCGGCCATGTGGTGGGAGCGACGAGCGCTCCGCCGCCGCGAGCCTTCCAAGAGCACGTACTCGCCGCTGTCGGTCAATGACCGTCTCCGGCCACTGTTTGGGACTAGAGATTGACACGTAATAATCATATGCGAAACGCAAACATCTGATAGCGGACAGCTTTATCCGCTGGCCAAAACTAGTTCTTCGATTTTTATGTAAAGCGGAACAAAACTGACCTGGATACTAAACGAAAAGTTCGTGAAGATTACGAGTTGATTAATAAATCGCTATCTATGGTCGCTTACGCCAAGCCCTTTGGTCGGTGGCCGCAGACTACCGCCTCTGCTTAGAAGTGACGTTGCACATTTACGATATGAAAAGTTCCCACCGTAGCGTAAAGAAATAAGGCTCATAGTCGTGTGAATATTCGCCCGTGCGAATACCACTTTGTGGTATTTGACGAGTGCTGTGAGAGTTTATCTATGCATATGGAGTGAGTTTCAAAGTTTCCATAATGAATCGAACTAAGGATGATTATTATCATAAATTAATGGTGACCGTCCAGTCACGTCAATCCATACTTTAGGCGGCGTGTTTCACGCATTCAGAAGAAACGATAAAGAAGCTCTTGCATATTAAATAGTCGTTATTATTCGTCGCATTAGAGTCGAAAAATAGGTCGCCTACATGTGATATATCGTCATGAAACGAAGATAGCCCAAAAACCTTCCGCGCGGAGTTGTTTGCCGAAGTTTCGGCGTCATAGACGTTATGTCAACAAAAAACAGGTGCACTTAGATAAAAGTTATGCGCGGCGGGTGCTAAGTTACCGGTAGCAACAACTCGAGCCTACTTGACTTCCTGGCCACTCGAATATGCGTTGTAGACGTTGTAGTTCGCATAGTCAAGGAAAATTCCTCAATTTTCTGTGTCCACCTTGCAGTGGAGTTGTTGAACAAGTTTGTGAAATGTCTCAATTAGTCATATCAATGATTTATAGTTTACTTTGCTTCAAGTTAATGATTTTATTTCAAGTGATATATAAAATTGTTACTACTATGATACGTGAATCTATGATACATGTGTTTATAAGAATGTACGGTTGGCGAGAAGTAATGTACTAGCTTTATCCGCTAGTCCACAGCAATATATAGGACTTCTCCACGGAGGGCGAGTAAAGGGAGTAGTATTTCCTATTTATCAATCCTAAATAGGTATTTAATGCACAAGAGAAAGGGTAATTGGTGAGATACGTAACAGTGTCTTTGCAAGTAGGTATGTGAGTTCTGTTTGTAATTTTCCATAGAGGTCCATTTGGTGCGTCATAGGTTAAAATATAACTACACTGGCGCGACTTTTGTTCTTTTCACTATACAGAAAATAATTTTGGTCTTGTCAATATGGATTAGTGTTAATGATTTGTAAAGCAGAAATAATTCGATTGCCTGAAGAATATTTTAGCATGATGAACTTTTCATAAGAGTTCATAACATTTATCGCAAATAACAGATTTAATCATTTTCCTAAGGGCGCTTACAACCCACTCGGCCGCGTGTATTGACGTTGTTATTCTAATGGGGACTATTTGATATGGCTCGAAAATTATATTTATAGCGATTTCCAGGAATCAGCGCTTATAGTCGTAGAAATAAAATTAATAAGAAAATCTCTACCTAAATATCACCTTTCATCAAAATTTTGTATTAACAAAAATGATTCAAACACGTTTATTTTATTTTAGGATTGGGAACCCTACAGCTATGTTACAGAAATAGATAAGAAAATATTTGTTGACCGCCAATTACAGGGTTCAACAAGTAAGTAGAAATGAAGTAAATAGCAAATTATGGTATTACCTTACCTAATTTGAAAATTGAATTTGGCAGATAATAAATGAATAAACATAGTTGTGTACAAGTATTGTTCATTTAGAGGTATAAGTATAAGATAAACAAATTATAATTGGGCATAGCGAAAGATTCCTCTTTATTTCACTATTCATAGGTGATTAAACTAATTTATGATGTACAAGAACAATGAAAAATATTAGCTCTTTCAATTTTTGTACATAAGTAGACAAAGTAGCGCTCACAGCGTAGTTTGACTAGGTGTTCGTTATCGATCATCGAAGTTAAGCAACGTTCAGCACGCTCAGTCTACAGATGGGTGACCGCGGGAGCATTTACAACTGAACGCTAGCGTGGCTCGGATGACACGTTAAATTGTAAATTGTCAAAGGCCTTGTAGCTTAGCATACAAGACCACGACGAGAGTTTATCGACGTGTGCAAAGGTGACAGATATATGCTTCATCATAACTCTGTCACGTTCTGACACGTCGATAGAGTTATTTTATGGTCCGTATGCTAAGCCCGCAGGGCTAGCCACCCGGCCTATACGAACTTACTTTACATATTAGACATTTCAATATTCATTTCATATCATTTCCAAAATCAAGCTATCGTGTTTAGTGGAGGGATGTGTAGTTTTATACTGAAAATCTCTGAGTGAGACAGTCTCAGTAAGACTCTAACCAACTTACCACAAAATATTTAAAGACGCTTTATACACTGTTTAACCGTGCAATTTGTACTGTTAAACATTGTCTAAAGTGTGCGTAAAACTTTTGTAGTAAGACGGTATGGGTTGATCTCAGACGCATAACATTACATTAGTGCGCATTTAAAGTTTAATTTAAAGCCTTTATGTTATGCTGTTGTGCTTAGTCTGCTCAAAAATAATAAATTATTTACACACAATACTAGTTTCATGGTTTTACTGTCATAGGTCTGTAGAATTTATGACCTGCTAGTTTACAGAAATAGCAGCATAAGATACACTTCTTGATAGACAAACAGCTGCAACATTTTTAAGTTACGTCAAGCTGCACCTAACAATGACTCATGGTTGTTAGCTCATCTGGAGTCTTTGACTAATAAATTTTCGTCAGGGATCTAAATTTGGTTAGATTAGTGGACTATGATCTACTGTACTGTCCTGCAGTGGACTATTAAAAAGTCTGCAAGAACTGCAGGACGTAGGCTTAATCACTAAGGGTGATTGGGCCATATCCACCACACTGGCCTAGCGGGGGTTAGTGAATTCATAACGAATATCTTCTATAGACGTACACAGGTTGCCTCACGCTGTTTTCCTTCACAGAAAAGCTAGTGGCGTCAAGTCCGTAAGTTTCAAAGAACTCATTGGTATACTAAGCGCCAAACAAGTTGGCGCATGGGAAGTCATGCACAGAACGCTGCGCAAAAGCCGAAATATAGGTATGCGCGGGAGCCAGAGAGACTCGCGCCGGGGCACACCCGCACGCCAACCTCATGCCTCCCGCGCGCTCCCTACGGCCGTTCGCGTGCGCAATACCTAATTAGCGAATCACGGCGAAGTGTCATCTGCGGCTATCTTCTCATCTGCCGACTTGTGTGGCGCTTAGTATACGGGATCGGGATTTGAGCGCCCGACCGATTGTAAGACGTGTTACTACGATTAGACCACCAGGCTCACTCACTATGACCTAACCTTCTGGTAATGTGACAACGCACATGCTCAGCAGTGACACAGTTCAATACAAGACTATAGATATACGAGAGTTACTTCAATAAGAGTGGCGCAGAATGGAGTGAAGAGACTCACCAGCTGCTTCAAGTAGCGCTTCAAGCCGCGCCTGCATCTCAGGGTCGACGGCCCTCTCGGGGTCGTCGTGTGAGAGGAGGAACTTGGATGGCTCGGAGCCGCTGCCCTCTTCTTCCATCTCCGCCTGTTGCAACACAATCATATTAGAAACCAGTTGTGCCAGTGCTCCAGAGTCACACAGCATTATTATTAAAAAATTTTTTTTGTCAAAAATGGCATAACTGTCTTCAACCATGTACAGAATTCGAATACTTCGCGCGTATCGATTTGTGACCGAAGTAGCAATTTTTACATTATTATAGATTTATCAAAAACAGCTCAGTCAATTTCAATAAAATTAAAATAAATATGTCTTACACACAGTCTCTAACCCCAAACTAAGCAAAGCTTGTGATATGGCTGCCAAAGACTGATATTATACTACTTAAACATATTTTTAAATACATACTTATATAGATAATACCTAAATAACACCCAGACACAAAGCAATCACCTATGTTCATCACATAAATGCTTGCCCTGGGTGGGTACCGAGCCCACACCTCTTTGACCCAGCAGTCAGGGTCACTAGCCACTGAGCCACTGAGGCAGTCAAAAAAATGGAACCTCCTCTGTAGTATGATCTACTAAACAAAAAATCTAATTGGTTCATACATACAAAAAAAGATAGACAAATTGAGAACCTCCTTTCTGGTTGTTGGTTAAAAACTGTGCTGGCTCGGGTAAATTCAGGAGGGAGGAGTTGCACAAAAAAACCCTATGCTACATAAGGTATCTACTTATGTCCTGTCAGTGCAGGACTTATCGCCCACACCAAATAAAAATAAAAACACAATAATATTCTAGCTCTTTTGAAATTATTCTCATTAGGTACAGCCTTAAATTATGACCACTATAAGCAGTTTTTTAATGCAAAAATGTAGAGATAATGTAAAATCCACAGGAAAACTAGATAAACCATTTTAGAAGTTATATTTTTTTAAATTGTTAGGGAAAAGTCTTTTCCAGTAGTAAATAATCCTTTGGCTGGGACTTACAATGTTCAATAGTAGACAGCCCATGACTAACACAGTTTACAGATTATGGAGCTAAATTAACGAAAGTGGTTTCTTTTAACTTTTTACTCGATTTAGGTATTCTTGTTGTTAAACATACTCTATAGATAGTTGGTACATATACTAGTCTTCGGATGGGTGACTGTGGGTGGTATTTACAAATTAGCGCTACTGTGACTCGGATGACATGTTAAATTGTAGGCCCCAATTGTTTTAACCATTTAGCCATTTCAGAGTCCTTCACGTGGCTTAAAAACTGACAATAGGGCTAGACACCCGGCCTATACACACTTACTTAATTATATACTAGGCCCAATTATGAAGGCACCATCGTAATTGTAATAGCTGATTAGACTATTTCCGTTTCTTTTTCACTTTAGGCATCCGATAGAGCCTATTAACGAAAACAACTTGCGACGAAAACTTTTTACGTCGACGCCTTCATAATCGGGCCCCTACTATAGCATAATTATGGCCTCATAGTTAATTAGATAGATTTTATACTGAAAATTACATACAATTCTTATTTAACTTTTGATATACTAATGCTGTTATTAGTGAGTCAGATGTTGAAGTCACTTTCATAGTACTTAGAAACTGGGGGAACATTTGCATTGTTACTCCACTTAATGTATAACCAATTTCATTCACATTTTATAGGGTAGCAAGTAGTACAAAATAAATCATTGATTAACTAAACAGTACAGGGAAATAGATATTTAAATAAGATTTTGATTGTATGATTTAAGATCAAGATTTGACTGTGTATAATTCGACAAGGCAATTGTAAAAAGCTTACTGAACTATTGAGATGTTAGTAATTATTATTGTGATGTTGTTGTTGTTAGCCTGTTGTGTCCCACTACTCGGCAAAGGCCAAACTGAAATACATACATGGTCTAAAACAGTACAAGTACTCTGACTGAGACAGGGTACAAGGTTCTAATTGGTATTATTGAAACTTTTTCATATGACTAGCCACCTGACCTATACAAACTTACTTACTTTATTAGTATTATTTATTTATTGATTGATTGGAGATGGGATCAATGATGGGACTAACTCTACAGGCCATTGTTTATTTAGCATTATGTAATAAGAATGCTGGAGTGTCAAGCTGAGCACATCAAAATTTAACTCCTATTGCATACGTGATAGGAGTTAAATCTCCTTGCTGCAATGAAAGCTGCATACTAGGAGATTTATCTCCTATTATCTGTGCAATCCTGACTGAAGCTCACATAAAGTCGCATGTTGATTGGCTATTGCGCAGCTTGTAACTAACTTCACAAGTTCACATCCGCCAAATTATGTGGCGGGGCCTATTCCAACTCTTATTATTGCCCGTTCAATAGCTTGTGCAGCAAATATGCAAAAATATGTCACAATAATGTAGGATAAAGGAAAGATGATGATGATACTCTAATAATATGTAAAAATATCACCAATGTACATATTTAAGGACATGTATCAATTTTAAGTAGCATGGATTGATTTTGTTACCTAGTTCATTTTAGAATGTGAAAATTATGAGACATTAGTCTGCTCAGTTCAGAGACCGGAGAATTTCTAATCTAGTGTTCTGGTTTTTCAGAGGGATTAATCTGTCTTTACAAAGACAAGCACATATTTTTAATTATAGCTTCAAATGATGTTATAAGTGAATGCAACTATGTTACAGGCCGATTCAAACTTATTGGTGGCTGTGATGTTAGCTACAAGCTGCACAAAACACAATCCTGACTTGAAGCTCACTTAACAGCTGCACGAGGATTGGGTTTGGAGGTTGGTTTCACACAGCTTGTAGTTAACTTAACCTTTTGACTGCCAGAGTCACCTATACTTGACAAGCGCTAGCAAGCCCTGTGCTCCAACGACGTCTATAGTGAACTAAACTAAGCACTATACAAAATATTAATTAAAAATATTTACTGGCATTTTTACTTAACCTGTCCTAAAATAGAAAACCCCAATAATGTGCAAGTGTACGAAACTAGTTGCTGAAAACCATGGGTGCTGAGAAATCTTTTATAGCATATGCTTGGTACACAGGGGCAGGGTACGGAAATGCAATTTTGTCCTGGCGGTCAAAAGGTTAACAGCTGCCAAAAAGCTTGATTTAGCCAATAATTCATCAAATGAAGACAAACTAAGTACCTACATACACTTAAGTTTTAACACTATTTATAAGGATTTTATAAAGCACTGAGTTAAGTGTCATAGGTTTTTCATTTTCAAGGATATCTTGTACTCAAACAAGTATTCAATTAAAATACAAATTGGGTTTAATGTAGGTTGTAGCTAGGTTTCTGGGGATGTTTCAGTTTGTTCTCATATGTTTTTAAATATATTTAACAGAACCTAAATAGTATACTTTAATTTTCAGTAATAATATGAATTCAAGTATTTTATTTAGGTAGCACAATCAATGGTGTATAATAATGCAATATTTTATTAGTTTTATTAATATAGCTCTACAGCTTTAAGTAAAAAAGAACTGATTTTGACTTGAGAGGTTTTTTGTGAATATTTTGTATAAAACTGTAACTGAGATGGTACTAAGCAATATGTATTTCAATTCATCGTGATGGTCAGGCATGTTCTAAGTTTCTCATTTACAAAGTGTTGCAAAAAGCATTAACTGAAGAAGTTAATACAAGTATGCCACCTGCAGTCACCCATCTGAAGACAAGCCATGCTGAAAGTTGCTAACTTCAGTGATCGCTGACAAACACCTAGTCAAACAACGCTATGAGCGCTACTTTTGTCTTGTAATAGTACTAGTAATTCTGGGTTTATTAATAAAGCCTTATAAGTTAAAAGCTATCATCGAACAGTGGCTACAATTATCCAACAGGACACAGCCTTGCGCAATGAATTCATATTGAGAAACTTTTAGGTTACAATTAGTTACCACTGCAAGAGACCTATATATGACATTAGAATAAGCAATCTGAAGTGTATTAGGTTCCTCAAACACCCTGAGGGTTTGCTGTTAATGCATCCAAAACAATCTAGTAAATAACTCAAAAATCAGATCAAATGTTACTTTAAAACATACAGTACAAGCGAATAGTGCTGGACCATTAGTAAATTAAGCTCATCACTGAAAACTTACTGCTGGTATCATTATTATCTAGTCACATATTGATATGTTTTGCTTTGATAGGCAGTGTGCCAAATGCAGCCTTCAGGTTTATCACATCTTCCTTTGTCACAAAGTTAGTGAGGTTAATTAAACACAAGGAAATGGAGCGAGACATTCTGTTAGAATCACAAGGACCATTCAACATAAAGAAAACAAAAACATATCATGAGATATGTAACTGTCCAGCACACACATTTTATGCAGGTTAACGGTTACTTAAACGGCAACAGCAATTGTTGTTGGTGAAGCTTTTGGCACTCAATAAGTTTGTCTCGACTTACCAACAGGTCTGGCCTGCTAAGGCACAAACAAGCCAGCAAGATCTATAACACCAACAAGAAACATGTGAGGTACTGACAGTGTGGTGCTTCAGGACGTGTCGGAGCCTACTTCATACTGTCAATGGTCCTTGTAATTCACCAAATTTTGTGATTTTTGCGCGAAACTGTAGGCGTATCGGTCGAGCGTAGCCCGCGCGTCATTGCACAAAACATACCATGATTGGCGACGTCAATGACGATTTGCAGCCTAACTTATGTAATTGGCATTTTTGTAATGGAGCAGCAACAGAAATATACATTATTTAGAGATTTACATCGAATAATTGCATGTGATTCGAGAAACATGGCCACCGTACATCACTTTCTGTCCAAAACACAAATGAACAATGGAAAGACTTCTCCGGCAGATCGGCCCATGGTAAGCACGTAATTGGAAAGAATCAATTGGATGTTGTCTAGTAGCGACAGGATTGAATAATTTCATACATTACTCGGGAATACGTATGTACTTGTGACTTTCTGACGTTTTACGGAATATTTGGCAAGCGATGTACTGTAGCAAGATTGTAAAATGGATTTCTTCAATACAGCAGGCTATGCGCTTTTTCTTTCAGGAGTTCGTGACAAAGGACAGTTTTTGAAAAAGAAGAAATTATCCGATGAGACAAGAAATGGTACAAGATGTCCTTTACAGTTTATAGCGGTAAAGATAATCACATTCCCTCAGTGCCACCGCCTCTGTCGGAAACAAAACACGTTTTACCTCGGATACGGAGTCATCCTCGCTTTCCGAAGAGTCCGTCATGTATTTGGCAGGCGCTCCCGAGTACGTTTCAGTTTCAGATTTGGCCGGACTCGAAGCCGAACTCTGAGGAGTGGACGATTTTACCACATCAAGTTGCACATTCACCTTATCGATATTTCGGTTTTCAGACTGTCCAACATTCTGCATCTTTGTCCTAATCCAATATAACTTAATTAGTCTTTCAGTATTAACACTTTTTATTGGAAATTAACACGTTTTTATATTAGCAAACAAGATTTATTTCGTCATTTAGCCAGGTTGATACCCGCCATGTCTACTACTATGGCGAGGTTCCCGGATGCTTCAAATAGGCTAAACAACTAACTCCCTCTAGTGGCTTTTTTGTAAATCTTTTGGAACGCCATCTATGTACAAATATTTGAAACTGCAAATAGACTAAAATATGTTTTTTTAAAGCTGCACATTCACGGCCCGTTTTGATTTTCTGATTTATGCAGTAGGTACTTATCCAACAAAAACATTTTCATGTGAAATATAGCCAACACCACAGTTCACTTTAAGAACGATTGATTCTCAGCCATTCAAACTTATTTCATACAAACTTTCGCTTAAAATATTGCGTTCGAGGAGCATTGCTTAGAGCCAAGCTTCTAACTTATTATAATAACGGCGTCATTATTCTATGGATGCAACAAGTAGTCGCTAAAGTTTGTAAACTTGAAATATGGTAACTTTTTTATATTTTCAGGCAATTTATTAAAAATTTTGATTGCCATACAGTATGCATTATGCAAAGAAAGCTTTAATTTAATCCTTTTCGGCAGTTTTAATTTATCATGTCTGGTAGATAAACATTTTTCAAAAAGTTGCCTGTTCCTGACAACAAATAAGCACATTTCTATAATATACATGCAGGCGAGTGGCAGAACTTTCAATCTTTTAAAGAGTGGCTTACAATGGGCGTGAAAGCGAGGTCTGCAAATGGCCCGTATACATTTTTTCTACACTCTAAAAACTTTCTTAATATCTACAGAATTGCCGTACATTATTATTCCACAAGTAATTTAGTACAGATGACACGTATCCGTGATAAGCGCATAATGAGGCAGTTTCGGAAGCAACTTGTCTCAGTCTTTTAAGAGCAAAGATTTATCACAAACGTTGGCACAGTGAATCTTCCAGTTAAGATACTAGTCAATATGAATGCCTAGGAATTTTGTATATTTATCATTATTGATTTGATTATTGTTGTTATGTATAATTATTTAGATTAGTGTTATTTGAATTATAAGTTTTAAATTGTATCAAATTCGTTTTACTGATATTGATATTCAAGTCATTATTACTGAGCCAATTGATTTATTGTATAATTTACATCTGTTTCAAAATTTGCCGTATCCCGACATTTTATTAATACTGTGGTGTCATCAGCAAACATGATACATTTGTTAGAAGTAGCATCGGGTTAATCCATTAAGTTTAACCAAAACTTAATGGATTTACCCAATTTTGGTTAAACTTAATGGGTAAATCATTTATATATAATATGAAGAGAAGAGGTCCTAGTATGCTACCCTGGGGAACACTTGTTTCATTTTGTATATAGTCTGATGACATTTTATTTAATAATCGGTCAAGTGCGAGTTGGATTCGCACACGAAGGTTTGCGTAGCGTATGGAATTTACCCCCTTAATATATTTTATTTTAGCTATTTATATATATCTGTGCTGGTTGTTTGTATATAACCAGCAATATGCTGAGTTGGGATCAGTTTCGTGGCAAAGCATTGGGTAGCATACTTGGTTTGTGAATTGTTCTGTTTTTAGTTGTTTCCGTGTTTTGTTTCTGTGTACCCAATTGTTTTGTTCCGAATAAAATTTTCTGTATTTGTTTTTGAAAGACATATAAACAATTAAATATACTGTTTAAAGCACCTTCCGGTTGCCGTTTTAATATCGAGCAAAAAAATTACGTTTCTTGTATGGGAGACCCTCCTCAAATACTGATTTTATTTAATTTAGTTATTCATTTTAAAGTGAATATTTAACTAAATATTTTGTGAATATTTGAAGCATCTTCCTGTCACCATTATTATAGTTCGTCCGTTAAGAGAATGCGTTCCTGACACGTCATCTTGAAAAAATGTTTTTTGCCCTTAAGTACATAGTTTCCGAGAAATCGGCTAAAAACATTTTTTCAAGATGTCGTGTCAGGAACGCATTCTCTGAACGGCCGTACTATAATGTCGAGCGAAAAATTGCTAAAAATTCAGATTTGTTGTACGGGAGTCCCCGTTAAATATTTTTTGTCTGTTTTTAGTATTTGTTGTTATAGCGGCAATACATAATCTGTGAAAATTTCAACGTTTTAGCTATCACGGTTCATGAGATACAGCCTGGTGACAGGCAGACAGACAGACAGGCAGACGGATGGACAGCTGAGTCTTCGTAATAGGGTCCCGTTTTTACCCTTTGGGTACGGCACCCTAAAAACCAAATTTGTGTTCAGTTTATGCACAAAAGTGCATTAGCTCACTAATTTTCACCTCAGTTTTTAGTTAGTGGACTCTTGTGCATAAACTGGCCACTATTTATGTAGGTAATAATTTTTGGGCCGTTCAGTTCAAGGAAATTCGGTATTTAGACAGATACATAATAATCAAAGGGTTTATCAAAAATTCATGACATTTTGCAATTATAATTTTTACTTTGCGAACACTTCGGTGTACTGACAGTGTGAGGGGCAGTACACTCAAATATGTCGAGCAAAAAACCATAGCCATATACTTTTCCCGAATTCATTCAGGCCATTTTCAATCCTCTGTAACTACGTTCTGGATAAAACTAGACGTCAGAATTTGTCGTAATCAAGATAATATTTTATAAGAAAGTATAATTCCAAATATCATCCAAGTCGTAACAGCAGTTTAAAAATTATTGCTAGTCAAATTTCTTTGATTTTGTCACTGACACACTCACTCACTCAACGATCGTCATACTCTAGTGCTATGGGACCACGGGTAACTAAAATTATCCGTGGTCCTTGTCATCATTATCAATCTGATATGAATTCTCAATTAGCCATTATCAATTAGCCTAAATAGGAAGGAAAAATTCTAACATAAGTATTTTAATTTTAATCTAATATTTTAGTCAAAATTATTGATTTAATTATCATTTACCATTGTTATGTATCATTACCTGAGCATTTAATATTACTAAATAACGATTCGTTTTTAAAATAAACGTTCAAAGATAAAGTCCGTTTTGAAGCATTTTTTTCAAAATTCACACGTAATGCACCGATAATTAAACGCATCAAATGTACTAGTTTTTTTGTCTCTAGCCAGGTCACGTTACCTACACCGTTAAAAATTTTTTATTAAAAAAACGACCCTCCTTACTAATCAACCAATCAACTTGTAACTAGTAAACCAACTTGTTTTAACATTTTGATCTCACAACTTTTTACTGAAGAACTGTTGCTCGATTTGTTGTACTTTTTACATGCCATGTAACATGTAAAAAGTTCTACAACTCGAGCAACTGTTCTTCAATAAAAAGTTGTGAGATTGATATTCTCAACAATAGTTGAGAATGTTCTTTATTCGATGAAAGTCACAAGTCAAAGTTAGCGGTCCGGTTCATCTAAAGCCGCTGATCGACATTCAAAATGTCTTCAACTTTGGTTCTAAAGTTGACGACTTTTTAATGTTCCATTTGAACCTTCCTCTTTTGCAGTTTACCTTTTCTTTTAAAATAGCTGTGTTCAGTACTAAAGTGTGGGGTGAAAAAGATAATTCTTTCAAATTTTATTAAAATTATCAATTTTTTACGCTATAGTACTATACACGGCTATTCTATAAGAAAAGGTAAACTGCAAAATAGGAAAGCGTCAAATGGAACGTTAAAAGGAAGTTGATTTTAAAACCGCGTTTTTAGGCATGATTTATATTACGACGGGCTGGGCCGGGCACGGGGCGTGAGCCGTCCTGGTCATGGACGGGTCGCAAATGTTAGACGTTCCATACATTTCGAACTAACCGGTTTATATTACAATTATATACTATAGATTACAACGTGCACGACACGTGGCCCGTCCGGGCCACGTCGACACCACGTTCGCCGCCCAGGCCCACCCCGCCCCGTCCACGTTCCGTCAATAATTAGTGAGGGGACCCGCACGTTCTTTTTGTTGCATGACTGATATTATATTGGACGACTATAAATTGAATAAAATGTCTATGTGTTTAAGGAAAAAAAAAAATGACCGGACGGGGCACGCCCCATGCCTGGCCCGACGGAATATAAATCATCCCTTAAAGTAGGTACGACTATTTGACGTCGATCAGCAAGACTGCCCATGAATGGAATACTTTATAGTTTATGATTGCAGCTATCACCAATAGAATTCGAGCTTAAACTTTTTATCCAATTAGCGCTTTAAAAATTTTGATATTATTTATATTTAGCCAATGGTATAAACACTTTTTTTTTTAAATCGATAAGAATATTGCCACACTCTTAATAAAACTAGCAATTTTGAATCAAGCCCACAGATCAAGCCATATAATCTGTGAATCAGACTAATCAAGCCATTTGTTGATTGATTCTCTTTGGTTGGTTGTTTGCAATGTTGTTTGATACTTTGATTCATTCAATTTAATTCCCTCATTCATTCACTCACTCCGATTTTCTGATTTTGGTTACACAGACACAGACAGGGATTTTGAGATTTGGGGAGATTCCTTCTTCCTTCTAAAACCTTTATATTATTACATTACTTGGGAACTTGGAAAGGGAATCGATCTAAATAATTATGCGAAAGCTGACATTTTTATATTTATTTTATTTATAGTTCGTCTACTGCACGAACTATCGAAAATCCACGGCGCGAGACTTCCATAAAAAATCAATCATGTAAACTTTGTGCGTTCGTTATGAAGTTAATAACACAATTGCTTGCTTTATAGTGATTAGAAGATAATGGCGATGTGCAGGGTGATGTAGAGCCATGGCGAGAGACGGTGACGTCCCGACAATATTTAATCCAAAGCGAGTTCGGACACCATCTGTGATAATAACTAGCGAGGAAGTTGTGGAGGCAGAGCGCGGTGGTGGAGACGCGGAGCGAGAGCGCCCAAACGGGCCTCCGACGCCGTTGAGCCCGCGCGCGCCTCTCACTCCGCAAGCCTCCGTGTGCTCAGCACCTCCGCTCACCACTCAGCCTTCTCTGCAACAGGCGTACAGTGAATCTGCAGCTAGCAGTCAAGATGAGGAGCGCCAGTTACGTGACAAGCAGTGCCCGAGATCCTGCTGCTCAAAGTTTGCCAAAAAGGTGATAATCTGATGGTTAAAATTCAATGTTAGTGTTAAAGTGGTCATCTTACTTCCCATACTCTGTTTTGCCTACCGTTTTTATACCTTTTAATAATGAGTACTTTCTATCCATACCATACTGAATCATCAGTCCAGTGTTTGTCTACAACCAGATGTTAAGAAGAGATATGGATCTAGGATGTAGCACTCTTACCTTTTTTTGTAAGTATGTATGAGAACAAGTACAAGACCTCACATAAAATCACAGAGATTCATAAAATCAATCATCAAAATGACTTAGATCAGACAAGCATTTTTCTAAGCATTTCATTATTTATGATTAAAAAACTGATTATGTTGGTTTTCTTGTAGATATATTATGGTATCTGTGTCACTATCCTGCTCACTGTGTCCTGGGTGACGACAACTCACTGTATCAAGCACATGTACCTGCAAGAGTACCCACCGAGTGTGCATCCTTTGTCTTTTGGCACCGATTCTTCCGCATCTTATAATCACACTGTTCGAGTTCACACACATGTAAGACATATTTTAAATGATATTTATAGGCTGAATCAAGCAACTTAGCGGGTGTGATGTTAGCCACAAGCTATGTATAACTATCATTGAGCTGATGTCAAGTGAGTTTCAGTCAGGATTGATAACAGTTGCTTTTACCCACCCCTGAGAAATAGAATATTTTAAAGAAAAGAAAAGAAAAAACATTTTTGTTTGCAGAACAGGATTATCATTAAATCAAACTAGTAAGAGAGAGTGAGTAAATCAAAGTAGTAAATGAAACTAGTTGGATCAACAACAGCGTGCCCCAAACTCGGCTAGGCCGGTCTCTTAGTAGCCCTTTTCAAATTGATTACCATGAGCGGAATTTGCGCGTTCTTGGTTTTATCATTAATTTGATTGAAATTATAAATTTTGAAACTTCTAAAAAAACAAATTAATTTTAGAAACACTAAAAAAACAAGCATAATAATGACAAGACTATGTATAAATATCAGCAAATAAAATTATAGAATAGTAGGTTGAAACATTGCTTTGTTTTAAACAAAATGACATAAATTAAGCAATAAATAAATAAAATAAATAATTAATTAAATAAATTAATACATAAATTAATTTATGACATAAATGACAATATATTAAGCTAAATTAATTTTGTTAGTATTCAAGTTACTAATAATAGTATAAATTTACTACTAGAGTATGTGCAAAATGAGAACCGTCATGGCGTTACGGTGAACTAACATTAAGGTTTTAATCAGCAGCTAAGGTACCTACTATACTTGGTAGACACGAGTACTGATGAAAACGAATTGGTGTCTACTGATTATACAAACACTTTTAGTTGTGATAGCAATGATAGAGCAGTGTTGTCAACGTAACAAAATTACTTATTATTAAAATGGTACACGGGCGACATCACCTACGACGCTTCTCTTCTTGCACAAACTATGTATTCTGTGGTGTGGTTTTAATCAAATATTCTGTGGTGGACAAAATCTTGGAGTATTGCAAACCCATGCCCACCTGTAGGTACACTCTTTGGAGAAAACTCCAGATACTTAAGGAGCACAGGTGGGGGAACTCTCAGTAAAACTACTGTTTATAGTTTGCTAATTGCAGTGTGCAAGAGCCCTTCGATTTATTTCGATAGTCAACACCCTACCAATATTAAAAAAATAACGTTTGCGCGTGTTGATTTGCTGTGTGGCGCCATCTCTCGACAAGTTAGGAACTAAATGTTCCTTGCATTGGACACTCTTAATATTGACAGTAAAATTATTCTTGTATCAAATGAAATATGAATGTAATATTGTTTCAGCACCTATACAATGCGCCATTCTTCACGGCATGGTTCTGTACCAACTGGCTGATATTCTTCTACCCCCTCTACTTAATTGTGGTGTTGATTCACAACAAATGCAAATCGGCCAATGATATTGTGTTCGATGCCTTTGGAGATTTTAGAGAAAAAGGATTCACTTTTGGTATGGATTTCCTATTTATTTTATTACATTTAAATATGTTTAATACTTTTTGGTATTCAGATACTGAACTAGTGATTATTACATGGTCTTTATGAAATAAGTGGCATATTTAAAAAATACATATTCTTCTAATCTTTCGAAATACTTTGGATTATGCGGCAATAAGTACATAAATGTATAATTGCCTTTTGTTTGCCTGTATCTTTACTATCAAACCTTTAATATCCATATCCATGCAAAAAATCAAGTGCTTTTGTCACTGTACTGCTGTGTGAAAAGTAACCAACAACCACACTTTTGGATTTATATGTATTAGTAATCATTAAAAAACTTTTTTCATAAAGACCATGGAATGATAACTAGATACGTTGTATACAAAAATTTGAAGAATTGAAAATTTGAAAAATGAAAAGACTATGTCTAGCTTAGAGACTACTTCTTCAACGAGTAAAAGAGACATCCACAAATGGTATATTATTCAGAGAAAAATCTAACCAAGATGATATATGCATCGTTTGAAAACTGGCTCTATGGGCTTCTCAAAAATATTTAATTTATATTATTTCATACCTCCATTTTTTTCAATGATAAAAATAAATTGTGTCGAAAATGGAAATACAGTTCATATTTTTTTCTGTTTTAGCCATATTAATGTGCATCTATCGTTCTTTTACCTGCGTTATTACCTGAGACATCCATTATATGCCATATTTTGCTAAAATTATAGGATTCATAAAAAGTTGATGCATACATTTAGAGCAGTATTTCAAGAATTAGGTCTAATTGATAAAAATGCTTTTATTGCTATTTCAAGGTTGTTTAATCAGAGTTGCCAGAAATAATCTATTTATTCTGTCAAATATATTTATTTATCCTAAGAAATTCAAAATTAATTTAAAAAAATCGGAGGGCTCTTTTTAGGGTTCCGTACACAAAGGGTAAAAACGGGACCCTATTACTAAGACTTCGATGTCCGTCTGTCTGTCTGTCTGTCACCGGGCTGTATCTCATGAACCATGATAGCTAGGTAGCTATTTTCTCAGATGATGTATTTCTGTTGTTGCTATAATAACAAATACTAAAAACAGAATAAAATAAATAATAATCGGCCAAGTACGAGTCGGACTCGCGCACGGAAGGTTCCGTACTATATGGGAGCCCCCCCTTAAATATTTATTTAATTTTAATTTTATTATTGAAGGGAATATAAAACTAAATATTCTGTGAAAATTTCAAGCATCTAGACCTGGTACCATTATTAATATAGAGCGAAAAACGTCTAATAAATCAGGTTATTGTATGGTAGCCCCCCTTAAATATTTATTTTATTTTGTTTTTAGTATTTGTTGTTATAGCGGCAACCGAAATACATCATCTGTGAAAATTTCAGCTGCCTAGCTAACATGGTTCATGAGATACAGCCCGGTGACAGACAGACAGACGGACATCGAAGTCTTAGTAATAGGGTCCCGTTTTTCCCTTTGGGTATAGAACCCTAATATATAAGGGGGGCTCCCATACAACAAACATGACTTTTAGGAGTTTTTTGCTCGCTATTAATAACGGCAAGAGGAATTGAGTTCCCATACGGTACGGAGCCCTTCTTGCGCGAGTCTGACTCGCACTTGGCCGATTTTATTTATTTTAACTGATGTAATAGACTCAAAAAAATATGTACTTTCTCGAGGTGTAACACATGTTGTGGTTAGATTTTTTGATTATTATAATACCAGCCTCCATACATTTTGTGGACTTGTCCTTTAGAAGTAAATAGGTACTAAGTACAACTTTTTCTTGTAGCTCGGTTCATAAGTCGCTGTGGGCTGTTCTGCCTACTGTGGATAGTGACGATCTTCATGTACACATACTCCTTGAAGTTCCTCCTGTCTACGGATGTGGTGGCTCTGTTTGTCACCAATGTCTCCTGCATCTACCTACTCTCATGGGTCATACTGCATGAGCAGTTTGTTGGAGTCAGGGTGAGTATCACGCGAGTTGGTGGTCAAGCGCGGACTTAACCGCGTTAAAAAAAATAGTATGCATGAAATCAAAATACATGTATTGACAGTGAAGTGTTTCTACTATCTAACCCCTTTTTTAAGTGTATTTTTTTATAATGTTGAATATAATAAAAGGATCAAAATTGTGTGTTCATAGTCAAGTCAGATAGATGGTATTGGAATTTCACCATCGAAATATGAATGGAATGGGCGTTGAGCGCTTTTTGGGATAGTTAAAAACTTTTAATTGCAGGATATGACGGGTGTTTCGTCATTGTCATTGTTATGACGTAAACTGATAGAAAATTCGTAAGATGGAGGGAGCAAGTTTTCACTTCTGTCGGCACTCCCGGAGTGCAACCCGTTGTTTTTTTATGAACCTTCAATGCGCGGGATCACTCTGGACGCAAGCTGCTTTCAACTCGTCTTTATGGAGATCTATAGGGAAGGTCTGTCCAGCAGGTTCTATGACTTAAGAAATTATACTATATTACATATGGGGTATATCTATATCCCTATTGGCTCTTGGTATCGCTAGAGTGTACGCGCGGGCAACAAAATGTTAACCCTTTCACCGCCAACAACTTCTATAGAAGTATGGGCGCTGAGGGCACGGAAATATCGTACTTCTATAGAAGTGGTTGGCGGTGAAAGGGTTAAATGTACATTGTACGATTTATTATGAGTTATTATGCGAGTGTACACATAATTTATTTACATACAGTGCAAAACAGCGCCCACTGCTATAAACGGGTCTATTTTTAATTCAAGTATGTTTTGTATTTTTTTTTCTAAAAATCGACTTTTGTTATATTCCATGGAATTTCAATTGCACTTAGAATCTTCGAGTTTCCGTTACATAAAATATTTTTGTACTGAAGAAATCGTTTCTATTGCGACAGATAGTGGCCGCGATCCTGTGCGACACGGGCATAGCGCTGCTGGCGTATATGGACGGTATCGCGGGCAGTTCCACGCTCGGAGGCGTAGTGCTCGCCGCCTGCGCCGCCGCCGGCTTCGGTATATTCAAGGTAACATTGTGACAGATAGTGGCCGCGATCCTGTGCGACACGGGCATAGCGCTGCTGGCGTATATGGACGGTATCGCGGGCAGTTCCACGCTCGGAGGCGTAGTGCTCGCCGCCTGCGCCGCCGCCGGCTTCGGTATATTCAAGGTAACATTGTGACAGATAGTGGCCGCGATCCTGTGCGACACGGGCATAGCGCTGCTGGCGTATATGGACGGTATCGCGGGCAGTTCCACGCTCGGAGGCGTAGTGCTCGCCGCCTGCGCCGCCGCCGGCTTCGGTATATTCAAGGTAACATTGTGACAGATAGTGGCCGCGATCCTGTGCGACACGGGCATAGCGCTGCTGGCGTATATGGACGGTATCGCGGGCAGTTCCACGCTCGGAGGCGTAGTGCTCGCCGCCTGCGCCGCCGCCGGCTTCGGTATATTCAAGGTAACATTGTGACAGATAGTGGCCGCGATCCTGTGCGACACGGGCATAGCGCTGCTGGCGTATATGGACGGTATCGCGGGCAGTTCCACGCTCGGAGGCGTAGTGCTCGCCGCCTGCGCCGCCGCCGGCTTCGGTATATTCAAGGTAACATTGTGACAGATAGTGGCCGCGATCCTGTGCGACACGGGCATAGCGCTGCTGGCGTATATGGACGGTATCGCGGGCAGTTCCACGCTCGGAGGCGTAGTGCTCGCCGCCTGCGCCGCCGCCGGCTTCGGTATATTCAAGGTAACATTGTGACAGATAGTGGCCGCGATCCTGTGCGACACGGGCATAGCGCTGCTGGCGTATATGGACGGTATCGCGGGCAGTTCCACGCTCGGAGGCGTAGTGCTCGCCGCCTGCGCCGCCGCCGGCTTCGGTATATTCAAGGTAACATTGTGACAGATAGTGGCCGCGATCCTGTGCGACACGGGCATAGCGCTGCTGGCGTATATGGACGGTATCGCGGGCAGTTCCACGCTCGGAGGCGTAGTGCTCGCCGCCTGCGCCGCCGCCGGCTTCGGTATATTCAAGGTAACATTGTGACAGATATGTTCGCCAATGCAGCGCAGTCCTTGTCAATAATCTAAGAGCCCATGACAATGACCGGTAGATAACGCAGTAAGTACTAGGACCTAGACCTATAGCGTAAGCGTTACCTATGCTGTAAATGCTGTAATGTTTCTAATGAAACTAGCTTCGAGCAAATATCTACAGAGCCAAAATAGTAGAGTGAAAATAGTAAAAAAAAAACCGAGCGCCATCATACATACCGACTTAGATATGTACATTAAATCATTCACAATGACCCGTTTTCTCGAATCTCGACGTTATGTCACCTAATTAGTGCTTGTAACCGAGCATTTAGGCATCGCGCGGCGTTCTAGTCGGGTTGCAATCGCCTTACGACTAACAAAAAAGCCTGCCCATTACGTAGCTTGGGCAGAGTTTTGGTTCGGACCCTTTTTTTGCATGATTGTGACTATAGATATTTGCTCGAAGGAAACTAGGAAACAAAAGGAGTTTCGGAAAAAAATAACTCTTTTCTTGTACAACGGGGTGCTCCACTTATAGGCAGCACGAAGTTTCGCACGCCGCTTAGAAATCGATAGCAAAGTTTAAATTGCTATAATTAAATGTTATTGACTTTATAAGCTACCGACCCGACGCTACATTTTAGGCCTTAGAAGTTTGTTAGCATTTATTTATAGCTGATCTAAGTCTAGTCTACTTCTCTGGTAGTAAAATAGTAATAGGTTATAGTCTGACCGTTTAACTGAGTCCTCGCCTGCGCGGTACAGAGGCGCGGGGAGTCCCCGCCGCTCGCACCTGTCTCAGTCCCCTTTGTCGTCTACCCCCGCGCCTCTGTACCGCGCAGGCGAGGACTCAGTTAAACGGTCAGACTATGTATAGTTGACGGGTATTAAATTAGTTATAAATAAATAAATATTACAGGACATTTTACACGCGGTCTCTGACCCCAAACTAAGCAAAGCTTGTGATATGACTGCCAGAGACTGACATACTATATGTACATATTTTTAAATACATACTTATATAGATAGTACCTAAATAACACCCAGACACAGAGCAAACACCTATGTTCATCTCATAAATGTTTGCCCTGGGTGGGAATCGAACCCACGCCTCTTTGACCCATAAGTCAGGGTCACTAACCACTGAGCCACCGAGGCAGTCAAAAAGTTAAAAGTATGAGATTTAGTGAATTATGCAATTAAATGTGATTCGTAAACTGAAAAAATAATTAAACTTTGCTTATAAAATTCAGATATATAAGCTAAAAAGATATTGGTAGGGATAAAGAGGGGATGTCTTGTCCCTTTCCCACAAAGCATAACATTGTATGCCGAATGTATGACACTTGCAGGCAGTGACGTCATAGCCTGCTATAGTGCGCTCTCTGTCTAGCAAGAAAATAAATATGCTTGTAACTTCTTTATTTTTAAGTTGATTTTATTTTTATTTTCGCTTATCTTCTCTGTTTATGGTTAGCTGTTACAAGAGGACATCAAAAAAGATTGTCTATTACCTACAAGTGTTAACTACTTAAGGCAGTAGGGAAATCCGATGATGATCAGTGAAATCGGTGAATAATCAAAAAACTAATAAGGATGAGTCAGGGACGACCCAGGAGCAATTCGACAAGCTTGAGCGACTCCAAAATCTTTGTATACGGTTCATTTTCGGTCTCCGGAAATTTGACCACATTTCCCAATTTCGTAATAAGCTCAAGTGGCTCCCTATCCGTCTTCGCCGCGATACTCATATACTTTCCCTTCTCTATAGCATTCTCTTCAAACCCTCTTCTCCTTCATATTTACGCTCTTGCTTCACTTTTCTTTGTGACACTCACTCGGTCAATCTTAGATCTTCTAGCAATCTCCTTCTTTCCACTCCATGTCATTCTACTGTTTTTTATGATTTTTCTTTCAGTGTCCGAGCTGTAGCTCTCTGGAATGACCTTCCTGTGACCATCAGACGTGCACAGAGCGTTGAATCTTTCAAGGCCCAGGTTCAGCAACATTATCTCTCAAAGCTCTCTCTGACTGATACTCATATCACTCCTCGTCATTAATTTATTTGTAATACTAGCTTTTACCCGCGGCTTCGCCCGCGTTGTATTTTGATTTTGGCTTATGTTTATGTCGGCTGCGAAACCTAACCTAACTGACAAATATCAAAATACCTTAGAGGAATGCTTTTGTTGGTTAAGTTACGGTTGGAGTGTATATACAACCCCCCCCGTGTATTCCCGCCTTGTCGTGGGGGAGGTCTGAGGCAGCTGAAAAGGCGGCGCTCGAAGTCTCCCTCTTCTTTGGGTCTTTTCCCCCAAGGAAGCTTAGAGGCTGGCACTCGAGTTTCAGCCGCTTTTAACTAAAGCAGCTGAGAGGATGGCCGATAGGTTGCATGCCTTATGAGGAGTGTCGCAACTTAGGCGGGCTGCAGTGCCGCTCTTGCGACGCTGCATCCGAGGATTTTTTTTATTATATCGCGAAATATCCCTGACATGATCAGGGGTCTTAATTACAAATGAATAAAAACTAAGTATACCTATATTTCAATGTTTTTGGCTGTTTGCAGTTATAATAAACATTACAATGGTACAGCAAAGTTTATACCTACTTGTTCCTAATTAAGTATTGCTTTTTTACAAATATTTGTGCAAAAATTCCATAAAATTGTTTCTAAGGTTTTTTCGTGTTAGATTAATTCCAATTTTTTGTTCTAAATCAAATCTCTACTTTCCATAAACTGGGCATTCCAAGATTATGTGCAGTAGAGTCTCCTCTTTTGTGGGTTCACAGATGCACGATGGGCTTTCCCTCAACTTAAATCGATGTAAGTATTGGGAAAACTCACCATGCCCCGTCAGCACTTGAGTTATGATTCCCACTGGTGCTATTTCTCTTACGATCTTGTATGCCGCCCTTGCATCCGGAAAATATGTTTTGATTACCGCCGCTGTGTGTCCATCCTGATACCGCCGGTTCCACTCGTCAAGAGAGTCCTTTCGGATTTCTCGCTTGACGAATGAAACGGGGCAGTTATCATAAATAGGTCTGCACTTCGAGTGCAGTGCTGCTTCCTTTGCTAGCTGGTCCGCTCTCTCATTTCCCTCCATCCCCGCGTGCGCTTTAATCCAATAAAGTTTCACTATTTTATTTTGTGCGTGTAGTAACTTTATGTTAGCTTTGAATTTACTGCTAAGGGATGGAGGGAAGATACGCCAACTACCGTTTCCAGTGCAGACCTGGAGTCACAAAAGATTTTTGCTTTTTCAGTAGCCTCAAGAAGTGCCAATAACTCGACCTGTTACACAGAGCACCAATCGGCCAATTTCAGCTTGCGGGTACTGATCTCAGCGGCATCATCCCAAATGGATAATGCCGCCCCAACTTTCCCTTTAATTTTACTGCCGTCTGTAAATATGTTAATTTCTCGGTTAAGATTTTGCTCTGGTGCTGCTCCGTCTGCCAGGCATATGAACTCCAGCTCCTCTTGCTGCGCTGGGTGTGGCTTCTTTTCTGTCTCTCTATCTCCAGTTACTTGCTGGGAATAACCTTTCTTAGTTTCATAAAGCAAGGCTGCTTCTTGGACTCTGATATGACAGCCGAGGATAAGGGGCCGCGGTGGGATATATGGAACTGGTGGTGTGGGTGCCGCCACCTACCCTACCTTCCGCTAGGCCGTCAACGTGTTGGCAGACGCAGTGGGGCTGCAGGGGAAGAGAGGTGTCGGTATCGCGATTGCCGTTCTCACTGCCCTCTGCAGTTGAAGAGGCAGGCGCTGGGCTACTATGACTGACACACTGCACTGGGACCAGGGCGTTGGAATGCTGTCTGACGTTCAGTACTGGTTAGTCTCGAGTGGTGGATGACGATGTGTCTTGTGCTCCTAAACACTCCGTCACTATGGCGAGAGCGCAAGCTCCGTTATGGAGCCCGAGTCTGGGCTAGTGCTGTTGAGTGCCGCGAAGGAGTGCGAAATATGTGGGAACGTCCTAAACTTGCCATGACAGGTTATTTCTGGCGCTTAGACGGCTGCTACCGCAGCCCACTCACTTACTTTTTATCCTATCATACGGGAACTGTTAAAGTTTTTGCGATAAAAAGTGGCCTATGTCACTTTTTGTCTTTCAAACTATATTCATGCAATATGCCAAGGCAAGTTGCTCCGTTGCTGAGAAAAATTTATCGTTAAGTCCTACGGGAACCACAATTTTTTCGGGATGGAAAGTATCCCATGTCACTTTCCGTCTTCCAAACTATGCCCACCCCAAAAATCAAGTCGATCCGTTGCTCCATTGCTGAGAAACAGTTGTTGTCCTATCCCATGGGAATCACGAATTTTCTCGAGATATAAAAAGTATCCTATTATCACTTTCTGTCTATTAAACCATAGGTATCCATACCAAAAATCAGGTCAATCTTTTGCTCCGTTGCTGCGTCAAAGAGGAACAAACCAACAAACTTTTCGGATTGATAATATTAAAGTATGATGATTCTGTACCATAAAGGTAGAATAAAAAAACATGTTGAACCTCTAATGATAGAATATTTTTAATGTCAGACAAAATGACGGCCTGGTATTAAACGTCATAGTAACATATAGCATGCAGAGGGAAAATAACATTTTATCCAATTTTAATGTCAGTTGTCATTTTCAATCCATACTTTATTTTCTCTTCAAGGGGATATAATGGTAGAAAAACAATTTGTCGCCTTGCCACGCTACTTGTGATTTATAAAAGTCTGCAGACAATGTCACCTGTCATCTAATTACGTTTGGCTGTGACGTTTCGTTAGTCCATATTAGCGTCATAGAGGAATTAATCACTTAGCGTCTTTGTGATAGTGGCGACAGTTTCGCTTTCGAGGGTTTTTGTCCTGTCCTACAGGAACTATGAAATTTTTCGGGATAAAAAGTATCCTAAAGCTCCTTCCGCCTTTTATACTATATCCATGCCAAAAATCAAGTCAATCCGTTGCTCCGTTGGCGCGTGATAGAGTAACAAACCAACAAACCAACAAACTTTTCGGATTTATAATATTAGTAAGGATATTTATGCATCTAAGTATGTTTATTTTTATTGTATGTATTATTATAAGTATTTATGTATGGCTATTATTATGTAGTTTATTTTATTGTTGATTAGAAATTTGTAGTAACTTTCTTCATTATTTTACTTTTTTTTTACGTTTACACCGTCCTTGTCGTCTTTATGTTTCCTTGCATCCAAGAGAGGTTGTCTGGAAGAAATCGCTTTTAGCGATAAGACCGCCTTTTGTGCCTTTTCTGTCTTTGTTTCTTTTGTTATGTTTTCTTGTTGGTGTCAATAAAGTGTTGTTGTATTGTATTGTATTGTATGAACGACACGTGCGGTCAATTTTGTTTCTTATAGTAACTAAGCCTATACCGGGTGACTGGTAAATAATTAGCATCCTTTTAGGGGCTTATTCTGTACATCAAAACTAACAACTTTTGTTTTGCGACTTTTGTCAAAACTCAAAAAAATAATTGTTGTTCCATAGATAAATATCGTTTACCCGCGACAAAATGTATAGAACAGTTGATTTTTTTTTTTGAGATCTGACAAAAGTCGCAGAACAAAAGTTGTTAGTTTTGATGTACCGAATAAGCCCCTAAAAGGCTGCTAATTATTTACCAGTCATCCTGTATATATAGGTAAGCTAAAAATCCATTAATACATATTTGTATACTATTTTTAGTTCGTATAGGCGCATAATATATTTGATCGATATATCGACTTACAATAAAGCATTAGGTCGACCTCGTCCGGCAATAGGCCAAGTCTTAAGTTCAGAGGTTACACGCTCGGCGCTGGCTAATCGTATTTGAATAAGAATAGGCAAGGTCACAAGTACTCTCATCTGATAATATTATGTACAAATACATAATGTGTAATGACTTGTTATATTCCTGCCAACTTGTTATAGTATTTTGTCGTAAGTAAAGTAAGTTCGTATAGGCCTGGTGGCTAGGCCTAGTAGAGTTTTTAGGCCGCCTGGAGTCCTCTGAATTGGCTAAACGGTTAAAACAACCGGGGCCTACAATTTAACGTGTCATTCGAGCCACGGTAGCGCTCAATTGGAAAATGCCACCCGCGGTCACCCATCCAAATACTCACCGCGCAAACGTTGCTCTATCTATTTTGTCGTATAGTATCGTTAATATTTCTTAACAGCTGATTCAATTTTTAGGGTTCCGTAACCAAAGGGTAATAACGGGACCCTATTACTAAGACTTCGATGTCCGTCTGTCTGTCTGTCTGTCACCGGGCTGTATCTCATGAACCATGGTAACTAGGCAGCTGAAATTTTCACAAATGTTGCATATCTGTTGCCGCTAGAGCAACAAATACTTACTAAAAACAGAATAAAATAAATATTAAAGGGGGGCTCCTATACAACAAACATGAGTTTTAGGAGTTTTTTGCTCGCTATTAATAACGGCAAGAGGAATTAGGTTCCCATACGGTACGGAACCCTTCGTGCGCGATTCCGACTCGCACTTGGCCGATTTTATTGTGATTTCAGGGCTGATCTTATAGTAAAAGTTGTTAATAACGATGATTCTAATTTGGGGAAGTATGACAAGGATACAAAATAACAGCTTGTATGTCTATATTTCTAAAGCAATTAACAACCTTTTTTGTTTCAACAGGTGCTATTCAGAAAAGTGATGGGCGAAGTGAACCCGGGGCAGCGCGCTCTGTTCTTCTCTATCCTGGGCATCGTGAATGCATCACTACTGTGGCCCGTCTGTCTCGCGCTCTACCTCACCGGCTCCGAGACTCTGCCTTCCCATCGCATGCCGTGGATATACCTTCTAGTCACCAGTGTAGCATTGCTCAGTAAGTGATAGTAGTTGCTTACCAAGCGAACCCAGGTCAGAGCGCACTCTTCTCGATCCTGGGCACCGGGAAGGCATCTCTGCTGTGGCCCGTCTGTCTCGCGTTCTACCTCACCGGCTCTGTCTTCTCACCGCATGCCGTGGATATACCTGCTATAGTCACCAGCATCGCATTGCTCAGTAAGTTATAGCTAAAGACAAAGGAAGCTTAAGAGACGGTTGCTTACAAAGTGAACCCGAGGCAGAGCGCTTTACTGCGGCCTGTTTGTGTCGCGTTCTATCTCACAGGCTCCGAAACCTTCTCATCGCATGCCGTGGATACACCTGCTAGTCACCAGTGTTGCATTGCTCAGTAAGTGATAGTACTTAGTAGCTTACAAAGCGAACACAGGTCAGAGCGCACTCTTCTCGATCCTGGGCACCGGGAAGGCATCTCTGCTGTGGCCCGTCTGTCTCGCGTTCTACCTCACCGGCTCTGTTTTCTCACCGCATGCCGTGGATATACCTGCTATAGTCACCAGCATCGCATTGCTCAGTAAGTTATAGCTAAATACAAAGGAAGCTTAAGAGACGGTTGCTTACAAAGTGAACCCGAGGCAGAGCGCTTTACTGCGGCCTGTTTGTGTCGCGCTCTATCTCACAGGCTCCGAAACCTTCTCATCGCATGCCGTGGATACACCTGCTAGTCACCAGTGTTGCATTGCTCTGTAAGTGATTGTTTAAGACAGACGGAGACTTACGAGATAGTTGCTTACGAAGCGAACCCAGGTCAGAGCGCACTCTTCTCTATCCTGGGCATCATCGTGAACGCATCACTGCGCTGTCTCGCGCTCTACCTCACCGGCTGCGAGACTATGCGTTCCTACCGATTTCTCCGAAGATTTATCAGGGACCCCTCCGTTCAGCAGTAGATGTCATATTATACAGTGTTATCTAGAAGTGGTGTCATCATCATTATCATCAGCCTGTGTCGAACCACTGCTGGGTATATGCAGATAAGAGAGGAGCTCTTATGTGCCATTGTTCTTTATCTTGGGCTAATCTCATCCGCGCCTGACCAGCGATGGGTCTGATGTCGTCGACCCATCGGGCTGGTGGTTTTCCTATAGAACGCTTATTTGCTATTGGAAACCACTCAGTCTAGTGTATAAAACTGAAAGGAGGTGATTCAGCCCATCATTAAGAACAACTTTTACTATCCAAAAATCTACTGTTTCATACATTTTTTAGATTCCAATTTACAATTTTATATGGAACAGCTGATTTTTTTTCTTGTATTCTGGGCAGTAGTCTAGTAGTAAGTTGTCCATAATAATGGTCTCCATCATCCCCATTCAGCGTCGTACAGGGTAAGCAGATTACCGTGTATTGTGAATGCAATATGTGCGTGTGTACCTACAATGTGTAACAATGTATAGAGGCCGTTACATACAAGTCGGTGGATGTGAAGTTAGCTACAAACTGCACGGAACCCAATCAACGCGCAGCTGTATTTGAGCTTCAGCGCGCATCTTGTAACTTCACATCCGCGGACTTGTATGATTTGGCTTATAAAATTGTATTCAGCATCGAATAACTACTACTACTAACAAAAAAATATAATTAGTCCGTCAGATAGAGTATAAAAAATATTAGATACGTATTTTTTCTTTTGTCAACTAAACAAAAATTGATGAAGATATGGTCCGTCAAAGTTCTGCGTGACGTCACAAGTGCCATACAAATGTATAGAAGTGTCTCTTCTGTAAGAGAGGTGACGTCACGACTCCAACTCCTAAACTTTGACTTTGTCATTTGCTTTTTGATTAACAAAAGAAAGTTTGTCCAATACTTTTTGAAAATCTAACTCACGGACTAATTATAATAATGTTTTTTATTACCTCATGCCTATTGTATAGTTGTACAAATACTGCGATTGATTTTACTATTACAATTTTCTTCTAATGAACGTTTTCTTTGTTTCCAGTATTCCACCTCGTGTTCCAGTTCGGCAACATAATGACGTACAACATCTTCGTCTCTCTCGCTCTCATCACTGCCGTTCCTGTGTCAGCAGGTATGCTTGTGATTTTATTTAATAACGAATCAAGATGTGCTTTGACTTATTTAGCCTTATTTTATAAACGATTAACTGACGAGATGCGCTATACCAACGCTCGACTGAAGTTAGAGTCCAGAATAATCTAAACGGGCACTGGAGTGCCGGTTTACGTTATGCCCGATTTACTTTATTCCAGTCTAGCGACCGAATCCAGCGTTGGATTGCTTACTGGAAAAATTTAAACCGGCACTGGAATGTTGAATCCAGTTAGCATTCCAGTCCAGTAACTGGATTAGCGATCTTTTGAATCCAGGGCGACCAATCCAGTGCAACAGGAATAATGTAGACGGCCAATCCAGTGCAATTCTAGTGCTGACACAGTAAACACGTATTGGTTGTTTTTGCTGATTACTGCGGCGAAGAAAGTATTTAAAAATGGTGAAGAAAAATAACTGGAATAATGTAGACGTTACATATCCAGTCTAGCACTGGACTGGATTCTCGCTGGATCACTGGACTAGAATAATGAAAACCGGGTATTATTCTATTTGCAATCCAGCGCTGGATCGATCGCTGGACTAAAATAATGTAATCCGGTCATAATGCTAGTTGCCAGTGCCAGTGCAATTCCAGCTTTATAACCATGGGCAACACAGTATCTCATCACTCAAATGTTCATACAGTAGCTGGCAAATAACTTGACCTCGAAACCATAGTTAACTCTCTTTTGTCTTCTCTAGAAACGAGTTGGAGAGGGTGATATTTATTGGTTCCATTTACGTGCCGGGGCCGATACACGAGATTCCAAACGTAGAAATTAGGCGTGTGGCATCATCCTCATCGCCCGCGTCGTCGGCTTCTTCCTCGTCATGTTCCCCGACAACTGGCCCTCGTACATCATGTTGTATCGTTGTAATGTCGCAGCGCTGGACGTGGTGCTGTACGGCGTGGAGTTCGAGGGCATGAAGCTGGCCGGCATCATCCTCATCGCCGTCGGCTTCTTCCTCGTCATGTTCCCCGACAACTGGCCCTCGTACATCATGTTGTATCGTTGTAATGTCGCAGCGCTGGACGTGGTGCTGTACGGCGTGGAGTTCGAGGGCATGAAGCTGGCCGGCATCATCCTCATCGCCGTCGGCTTCTTCCTCGTCATGTTCCCCGACAACTGGCCCTCGTACATCATGTTGTATCGTTGTAATGTCGCAGCGCTGGACGTGGTGCTGTACGGCGTGGAGTTCGAGGGCATGAAGCTGGCCGGCATCATCCTCATCGCCGTCGGCTTCTTCCTCGTCATGTTCCCCGACAACTGGCCCTCGTACATCATGTTGTATCGTTGTAATGTCGCAGCGCTGGACGTGGTGCTGTACGGCGTGGAGTTCGAGGGCATGAAGCTGGCCGGCATCATCCTCATCGCCGTCGGCTTCTTCCTCGTCATGTTCCCCGACAACTGGCCCTCGTACATCATGTTGTATCGTTGTAATGTCGCAGCGCTGGACGTGGTGCTGTACGGCGTGGAGTTCGAGGGCATGAAGCTGGCCGGCATCATCCTCATCGCCGTCGGCTTCTTCCTCGTCATGTTCCCCGACAACTGGCCCTCGTACATCATGTTGTATCGTTGTAATGTCGCAGCGCTGGACGTGGTGCTGTACGGCGTGGAGTTCGAGGGCATGAAGCTGGCCGGCATCATCCTCATCGCCGTCGGCTTCTTCCTCGTCATGTTCCCCGACAACTGGCCCTCGTACATCATGTTGTATCGTTGTAATGTCGCAGCGCTGGACGTGGTGCTGTACGGCGTGGAGTTCGAGGGCATGAAGCTGGCCGGCATCATCCTCATCGCCGTCGGCTTCTTCCTCGTCATGTTCCCCGACAACTGGCCCTCGTACATCATGTTGTATCGTTGTAATGTCGCAGCGCTGGACGTGGTGCTGTACGGCGTGGAGTTCGAGGGCATGAAGCTGGCCGGCATCATCCTCATCGCCGTCGGCTTCTTCCTCGTCATGTTCCCCGACAACTGGCCCGACTACATCATGCGCCTGCTCAGGTACATACCGCCCACTACACATACACACCACCACGCGAATTCTATCATTCCGTATCGTTATACGAACCAAACTAAATACAAGACTGCTCCATGTGTATCACATTTCAAACTCAGTTATTTATTTCTTAATTTGATTACAGGGTTGTCTGCTTGCCCTGTACTAAGCCAGGGGTGATTAAGACCATAATTATGAACAACTTTTACTATGGGACCAACAACTCGGAACCCGAGAAAAAAATCTGCTGTTTCATACATTTTGTCGATTCCGAGTTGCAGTTTTGTATGGAACAGCTGAATTTTTTCTTCGAATTCCGAGTTGGAACCATTGTAAAAGTGATGTATAAAGATGGTCTGAATCACCTCTTTTCGCATTAGTTCTGGATAACTCTGTGTAGAGAAATACTGGACTATCATAGTTGATTTTGGTAAAATAACTAGTTAAGAATTCACAAACTAACTATCCTGCGGTCCCAAATTACGCTCTCAACCAGTGTTGTGGGTATCACAGCGAAAACAGATATGATGATTGATGGTGGCATTTCCACTGTGTCAGAAGCCGTCTAGGTGACAAAACTCTTGCACCTGGACTAGCCACCCGGACTAAACATACTTGTATAAAACTTTTGTATTTACTTATAGTGCTTCCCACAACCTGACTTATCTCAAAGAGTTCTTTTTGCGATAAATAATTCAAAAATGTGTCGTGCCCGTCGGTTTGAACTTGCATAACTGATTCTCAGGTTTCCGTCCCGGTACTTTTCCAATTAAGCTAAAGCCACACTAAAGCTCACGCCAAATTAGCTAATCTTACCTGTACAATAGAATGGGTGAAAGTTGTCCTAACATAGTGTTACAGGCAAACCTACACACAAGCTATCTTATTGACCAGATATACTCGAGAAGTAGTAAACACAAGAGTAGTTTTTTGTAGATCCTCCCCCCTATATTCAGTACGGACTTTGATAAAACCAAACCGAGTTTTAAGCTGAATTCCACCTTTTTCTGAACCCTTTGCAAATTTGCTTTTGAGAGTTAAGAACTCCCTAAAAATAATGATCTTTTCTAAGATGTTTTAAGAACTGCGTATACTTTTGTTTGCTTCAGTAATATTTGTTTAGATGATATAATTCGTGTGGTAGTACTGTGAAAAGTAGATCACAGAGTAAGTACAGAGAGAGGGCACAATTTTATTAGTGAGAGTTTAATTGCCGAGTGAAATATTTAACTGAGATTTATATCACATTGGACAGATTACAAGTAAATAAATGCGCGAGCTTTGAGCACTTGAATTATAATAGTATTGACTGTAATATTTGAAAGTATTTTCATTTATCGTGCACATGTAGTCTGTTTATACTTCCATATCCTGGTGTGCATGTTTACATTTTGATCCTTAGAAAATAATTCCACCTCTATACTTACTCTGTCGCAGTATTGGTGTTCAAAATGATCTATCAATGGTTTTATCAGAATGATCTATAGACCACTAACCCCATGCGTGGGTACCTATTCTGATTTTGTGATAATATTCATTCATCTGGACCAATTTCATTTCCATCTCCATGAATACTATTTTTCACGAAATTGTTAATGTTATGTTGTTTAGGCGTTTATCAGAATTGGCATCTACCGTTTTCAGAGAAAGACCTATAGAGTCCGTTAGGGAACCGCGATTAGAAATACGCTGCGAGAACGGAGCACACCTCAGGTACAGAAATAAGACAATTATGTATTTAGCTAGTCTCGACGGTATTTGGCTTACTTCTCTTTCCTTGGCTGGCATCGCATGACGGATCTGTCTGTCTCTATACACCCAATGTTTTTCCCTCAAGTTTCACGTTCACGTGTCGCAAGTCGCAACCAAACGGCTCGAAACAGCCATCCTTTCACGCTGTCTCAAGACCTAAATATTTTCATTAATGTTTATTTGCTAGTTTGGTAGACGAAGTACGAAACTTTTTGTACCAATCCATACTTTAAAAATGAAATTACTATTATAGTCGTACTTTGCATACTGAACTTAGATTGTAAATAAGAATGGCATTTAATGGTATGGGTTGGCAATAGCACTACTATTATAGGCCAAACCAAACTTCTTGGCAGCTGTAAAGTTAGCTACAAGCCTACAAGCTGCGCTAAACCAAATCCGGACTGAAGCTCATATAACAGCTTCGCGAGGATTGGATTTTGCGCAGCTTGTAGCTAACTTTACAGCTGCCAAAAAGTTTGGTTTTGCCTACACATCATCGTTTTGTAATAAAGTTTGTTCTAAAAGTAATAGCTTAAACAAAATAAACATGCTAGTATTGATCAATCAATGATACACAGTTTTAATACTTACAATTAATTATTATTCAAAATCAAAGACAATTTCAGTGCTTTGGTAAAAATTATTTCCTGCAGTAAAAAATACAGCACGTGTTTTCAAAAACGATAATTTCGCCAGCTGCGCTAAAAGATTTCTCCGCCATTCTCGTTTACAAGCAAACATTTTCCAATCATCTATCTATCTTGTACCTTCTTCCGCTCGTTGACGTCGGATCCAATCCCTTTGAAATTGGGTTAGGTGGAGCCGGCGGCGGCAGCGCGGCAACAACGGCTCGGGCCGCAACCGGGACGCCATGGACTACCGCACCGGCTACATCCGCTCGCACCTGCGCTCGCCCTCCGGCCGCGTGCGGTGACCGCGCTCCCACGAGCTGGCCGCC
This sequence comes from Hypomecis atomaria, assembly GCA_964007245.1. NCBI lineage: Eukaryota > Metazoa > Arthropoda > Insecta > Lepidoptera > Geometridae > Hypomecis > Hypomecis atomaria. The sequence continues at coordinate 19,868,748 of OZ023285.1, read as the reverse complement.
CGCCGACATAGTGACGACCAATACTCCTACATGTAGCTTGCAGAGACCTGCCCGCCGAGCTAAGTGCTCGATACTCTTACATGTAGCCCGCTGGCTGAGGAGACCTGACGAACTGAGCTCGCACGTGCAATGGTTAATGCTTTTAAACGAAGCTCGGTCGCCGCTCGCTTAGCAGAGGAAACCTGGCGAAACTCGTGCTCGCACATGCACTGGTATACACTTTGGACGAGAGTAGGCGAGCGAGGGCCAATGCCAACATGTAGATAACCTATTTCCCTTGACTTAATATCGCTCGCTGGCGCTCCCCTAGTTCGCCGAGTGAAGCCAAGCGCCAAAGTGTAGAGCTCATTTCATGTAGCCTGCTCGCGTTCGCTTGACGAGTGCAATGATTATTATTTATCTGCGCCGCGTATCGACTTGTAAGTGCGCAGTGAGCGGGCTTGTATTTTGATACCGGTCTGCTTATTTTGAGCATTTTCCAACACCCTAGTCGAGCGCTCAATCTGCGCACGGTCACAGGTCGATACGCAACTGCCGGGGACACACATTACCTACAGTTTTGTAACGTTACTTACAAATTATAGTCTTGGTTCCAACAGACCAATGTGTGAATCGGTCTTGGACTGATATTGGACAATCAATTTCAGTCCAATATCGATCCACACATTGGTGTGTTGGAACACTTGGAACCGAGACTGCGCTTTGTAGCCAACATAGCCAATGTGTGGCCTCAGCTTTACATGTAACCTTGCACGCGGCGAGCGGAGTTTCAAGTCGTGATACCGGCCAGAGGTGACGTTTTCTACATTTTAGAAGATAATAATAACGCTTCACCCTCACAGGATCCGTTTAGAAGGATCAGATAAATGATATAATCACTTACGTTTTGATTTAATGGAGATTTTATCTTCAAAAATGTAGAAAGTGATCGAAAGTAAATAGTTTGGGAGTGAGGGTCCTAACATTATGCGACTTCTATTAAAGATCTCTGTAGTTCATCTGCTACATTGAACATCATCACCAGAGTTGGGTTTCTCAGCACTCGCTCACTAGGGGTGTTGTCATGCTATTTGGACTTTCATTTCGGTGTTAGAATCAGACAGTGTAGGTTTAATATCTGTGTGACATCTTAGGTAATTAGTAATACGGACCAAAATGTAATGGGAATCGACTTCTTATCTAACATCTTGGTGTATAAATGCGATTTAGGAACATTCTGAGAAGTTTTAGCAAACAGTTTTATAACCCGCGTAGTCGGTAAAATACCTTCAATTTGAAGTTGTTTCTTAATATAAAACTCCTTGAACATAAATACTTGTGAATCATGTCTCCTTATTCATTTGTCATAACTCCTGTGACCCTTGAGATCGGACTATGTGAAATTCCTTGAATTTCACATAGTCCGTCCGTGTCTTAAAGAACAGAAATATGCGATTGGGATCGCACAAAAAGATAGCTTCGGAGTAAGATTTCGAGTTTCCATAGCTACATAGTATATTGGTGTTAGTGTCAACTATAGAGTAGAAAATGGTCACGAGAATATTCGTGACATGTGATCGATCCCTCACTAGATTGTGACTGTCTGATATCTTGTCTCAATCTTTCTGCAATCATGGTTTTACTGTTTATACATCAATGATTTTACGGGTCAATCAGAACCGAATTTTTTGGGTACTGATTACTTACTTCGTATAAAAACTATGCAATTATCTAGAATTCTAGACTGTTATTTACTATGATATTGTATACATTTTTGTATACCAAAATGGCTGCCAATGACAAGATTTGAATTTTGACAATGAAGCATTCATTGGTGCAGCATTATCACTGCGGTCAAGCCGTCATTATCAATCAGCCATTTTTGTATACAAATATAGATTTAAAATATTGACATATTTCATCTCTCTTCACCTATTTCTATCATATACTTCTATCACTTAGGGCACTCTTTGGTCAATTGCTTTTTATCAGCATAGGACCTGACTTTCCTATAATAGTATACTTATAATACTATAATAATTTGAGTGTTGTGACTTGTGATCTTCACATTTAGATTAGGTTTTCAGACTAGTAAAAGTATGAAACAGGCACTTTCTTTCCTCTAAAAAACTTAAACTTTTGTTGAACTTTGAAACGAAGCTCAAAGCGCATGTACCTATAAAGGGGGTAGTACACTTATAATCCGACTGTTTGACTTGGTCCTCGCCAACACGGTACAGGAGCGCGGGGGTAGACGACAAAGGGGACTGAGACAGGTGCGGGCGGGTCCCCGCCTCGGATAATAAAAATGTATATGATAGTACACAATGAGGCTGCTTTCCACCAGAATGTGCGAAGATGCTTAAAGGGGGATGTGTTTATGAGAACCAATAGATTCGCTTCATTTACCTAGCCTCAGCGTAGCTCATGTAGAAAGGGCTTAGCGGAGCGCGGCCTAGGTAAATGAAGCGATTCTATTGCATCTCAAGAGACATGACGCTACGTCGTCATCGTCGAAAATTTCTGGCGGAAAAGCAGTCTCATGCTATACATACATGTATTGTGAGCTTTACTTCCAAACTCAGTGTTATAGTGTTATGATTAGTTTCAAACGAAAAATTGTTTCTTACTTTTACTGGGATGAAAGGGTTGCTTCCGAATTTCACGTTTCTAATTTATTATCTAGTCAAACATTATAGGCAGGGTAAGAAAAGGCGGTACTTATGTATTTACGGGTATGTAGGAAGTTTGAGTACGATAAAATATGTAAGGAATCTGTATCTTATTTATACAAGGGTTTTATTAATGATGTAAATCTCAAATTCATTGAAATGGTTCCTTTTTAAAATGTAGCGAGATAGTAGAAGCCCCAATATGGCCCACCTGCATGAATTTAATAGTTATGTTTGTATGCCATATGTTTTATCAACATGTTATTTATTCATTTGTCAACTGCCAAAAATCTTAAAAAAAAACTGTTTAATCCCTAGTTTTGGCAGTCTTTTTGTTTGGAGATGTTATTTTACACATGTTTGTTAAGACTTTTACATATTAAACGAATTGCCGTTAACCATGTTTTCGGTGACTGAAAAAGCAAATAGCCAAAGATTTACCAATAACAGTTCAATTACATTACTCTACATACTATGTAATTGTAAAGGGCGATTTTTTTTCTAGGATTTATTGACTACTCCGTTTTCACTTTTTCACCGAGTAAGTACAGAAAACAATAATATGATATTTAGTAAATAATTTCACTAAAATGGAAGTTATTTAAACTTTCAGTGTAACATCATGTTGCTCTCTGTCCTTACTCTGTGGATGTTCTAAGACTCTGATGTATATTATAATCAAAGTTGTATGCATTATTGTATTGTATAAGTATTTTAACAGCCCCAATAAAGTAGAATAGTAGTATTAAGACGTATGCACTCACGTATTGTATTATCCCAAAGATATTGTTCTAGTCATAGTTGTACAGTTTATACAGGGGTGTATATGCCACATTAAGAAATATTCCAATTTAGTCGTTAAGGTGCAAGAAATGCGCCGGTCGCTGTGATTAACGTTTCTATTATTTATAAAGAGGTGATGCCGTCACCTCACCTCTTTTAAAATTATTAATGATTGTTTGGTCATAAATGTTGGAATGCGACATTACTACATCGCTCATTTATCCCAATCATTGCAAGAAAGACCACAAGATTTATGACTTAATGACTTAGTTTGAAATAACCGATCTATAGGAAAATTGTATAGGTACCCTCAGACCAAATAAAAAATCAAGAAACGTCGTGAACAGACCAGTGAAGCCGGTTTTTTATACATGTGAGTGCGTCGGTGTTGCGCCGCCATAGTTCGACTGACGAGCCAAAGCATAGTTTCTTTGTACGTGTGTTGTATCCGGCGAGGCATAGTTTTGTCGGCCTCACTTGTTTGTTCACAACATTCTGTCTTGATCTTTTTATTTGGTCTGAGTAGGTACCAGTTACCGGGGCATTTCTTCAACTGACGACTTAGATGAACTATGGAAGCTATGGGTAGGGTAATCTGTGAATAGTTATAACCTATTCACATTCCGTATTCGGATGTTTAGCATGCATTCACGAATTAATCGAATACAATAAATCAATATGATAATGAAGTGATATTCACCCTGACCATTGTTTTGAATGGTTTTTTTGTAGTTACGTGCCTTTACCGAGTTGATGTATCAATTGAGCTTTTGTTGTTATTAATTGTTGATGTTTATTGTACAATTCGATGTGATTTTAATACTCATTTTAACACTGTTCAAAGTAGTGTGAATAGTACGTTACGTAATCAGTCATACGATGCGTTCGGATTATTAAAATTAAAATAATTAAACGCAATACACGTTATACGGCGAGCATATACAGTAATTTTAATTCTCACATTCACTCTGCAGGTAAATAACGAATATAAATAAACCTATAGCAATAACGGTAGCGTCCCACTGATACTGTCTTTACGGAGTTTGTCCGCGGTTTTAGACGTAATAGCTCCACACATCACGTGTTTTAAAGATCAATTGGCATACATATTTTCCTTTTTATTTTTAAAATGCCAAAACAAATGTTGATGGCCGCTGAAATCAACACTCAATCAACACACTAGTTCCTCTGGGCGACATGTTATCGACAGGTAATTAGTTGTGTTTCTGAATAATCGGCCAAGTACGAGTCGGACTCGCGCACGGAGGGTTCCGTACTCTTTGGGAGCCCCCCATAAATATTTATTTTATTTTAATTTATTATTGAAGTGAATATAAAACTAAATATTCTGTGAAAATTTCAAGCATCTACCTGTTACCATTATTGATATAGAGCGAAAAACGTCTAAAAATTCAGGTTTGTTGTATGTGAGCCACCCTTAAATATTTATTTTGTTTTTAGTATTTGTTGTTGTAGCGGCAACAGAAATACATCATCTGTGAAAATTTCAGCTGCCTAGCTATCATGGTTCATGAGATACAGCCCGGTGACAGACGGACAGACAGACAGACGGACATCGAAGTCGGACATCGTTTTTCCCTTTGGGTACGGAACCCTAAAAACGGCAGACTTATACTAAGACTAGCTGACCCGGCGAACTTCGTCTCACGCAATATCTTTATAAATTATAGCCTATGTGTTATTCTGATGTATAAGCATTATAATTGCAAAGTTTCATCTTATCCGTTCAGTAGTTTTTGCTTGAAAGAGTAACAAACATCCATACATACAAACTTTCGCGTTTATAATATTAAGTAGGATACGGCAATTTCAGAATGTCATGCACCTACAGGGGGACGCAACCCTAGGTTTTGCGGTTTTGGCGAGAATGTACGGATTTTTTCTCCAAACAACGATCTAAAAGTGGAGATACTTCAACCCAGTTTTTTTATATATATTTAATAATAACACAGAATCAGTCACTTTGAAACTTTTCGATTTTGTCGTGCCATCGTGTTGGGGACGACCTAAGGTTAGCTGGACAGAGGCACCCAATCCGTTGAGACTTTTGCCCATGTGTTAGGACAGAAAGAAAGGTAGGAGGTAGAACAGAATAGAAAGGAGTGGAAGGACTGGGGGAGACCTGACCACCACTGCCCGGGTAGCACGGCAAGGGGAGAAAACCATTTTATCCACTCTTAATGTCAGATGTCATTGTCAATCCATACTTTATTTCCTCTTCGAGGGGATATAATGGTGGAAAGAGTATTAGTCCCTTTGCCATGCTTCCCGTGCAGTGGGATAGTACAAGAAAAATTAAATAAAAAAACACTTTCTAAACTAAGTTCCGGGTTACCGCGGGACGTGTAGCAACAATGTTGTGCTAGGTACATGTTGCGGATCAAATGTTGCCTAGGAGATACGAGGCTTTAATTCAGTCCGGTGAAGAGATCACGCTTGCTGTTTTCGTGTTTAGTTGATAACAGTGAAGAATGCGGGACAATGCGAATAGTGAGATTTGGTATATGTTAGCTCAAGCCTCCGTTGTGAAGTGACTGATGTTTTATAACACTGTTTGTTGTACGTACTTATTGTCCTACGTCTTGTTCTTTATACCACTCATTTATAGATCTCGTTCAAAAATTGTTAAAAGTTAAAATGACCGCACGCTAGCAGATGAGAGATAGACATGACATTCATAAGACTAAAAAGCTGATTAGTTCGTATCTTTGCTTTCAAGAAATTCATGTCTATCTATATTCCTATCGCATGATATTAGCCCTCTTTTTCTGAACTGGTTTTCCCTATAGTAAAAGTTGTTCATAATGATGGAATAAATCACCTCTATTTAGTACTTACAGCATTTCTGAATAGCCCTGTATAATAACTTGTTCTCTGTAATCCCAACATACCATAAGAGCTTGGCAAAAATAGAAACTGAACCAATGTTTTTCTCTCGACATGCTAATAAATGGCAAATAGAAGGAACTATTTAACCTAGACCAACGTATATGTACTCTATTTTAGTGGAATAAATATTTCATTTTATTTCATTTCTCGTGGCAATTCTTACAAAATCCTTAGAAAAATGTCATGGGGTTGCTAGCAATTAGAGCCATTTGGTGACGCCCTATTCATTTATTTATACTCTTTTTGACAAGTTGAACGTAAGCGGATTCTGTAGATCACGAATGGAAACCTTTTTACCGATTTCAGAAAACGAAGGCAAATATTACCGGTGGACATTTAAATTAGTGTTTAAAACGGTATGCTAAATGTTATTATAAAAAGATCTCGTTAAATTTTTGTATATCGGTTATTGTTCACCTGGACTTTATTGCTCGTTTAATTGTAAAATTTTAAAGACTGAATTAAATGGAAGTTGACTAAAATTCAATTATGCAGTCATGGATGTTAGTCTAGTCTTAGTTTGTAGGTGATATATTATTGAAGGTATATTTAGTAGCTAACATTAGACGCGTTTATATTGGTGTCTAGTTTATAGACCAACCGCACTCAAATCTGTCGGCAAATCAAGGAAATGCCCTAATATTGCTCACTGCTCAAACATTTTTATATTTTTTTTTAAACTTTTATAATCTACGAATAACTAATAAGTCAGGAACTTTAATTCAGAACAAATTCTAAACAATAAGTGGCCTAATTCAAAGCCAAAACAATGTATTATTCAAAATACGAAATTACCGATGGACTTGCTTAGTTTATTCAGAAAGCAGCTATTGGTTCGCACGCGCACTCAAGACGAATGTCGGAGTGCATTAATAGACTTGAACTAGTTAAATGCGGGTAATTTATTACATTTTTTCAAGTTTACAGAGCATTGAACCTTGTATGAAGCAGACAGATTTAGTGCGGCTGTCGTATAGAGATCACAATATAAAGTAGATGCATTGTTACTTACGAAGAATAGCGACCACGAGATAACACCTTGGCCCCCTGTGATTCATTTGTTAATTAAACTGTAGAGGTATGTTGGTCATACAATAAAATTTGTCATATTAATACGGTATTTTATTTATAAACGCACAGGGCATCAATGTAGGTACATAACGTTAATGTCTGGTTTACTTCCAAATGCCTCCACTTAAACGGGCACCAGTGGGGGACATTAGAACAAGAATAATTTTTTTCCGTCAGTGGGACGTTAAAATATTATTTTGGATCCCTTGAACGCCAACGTCGCAAATGATAAAGTAATCGATGAAGCAATTATTTGATCCCTTGCTGTTGCAACAAAAATATCATGGATAGGCAGATAATCCTAGTTGGGCGATAGAAATTAATTAAAAAACGTAAGCTACAAAATTTGACTAAGACAGTCTTATTTATTGAGATAGTAATAATCAATCACAATACAAGTCAAATAGGAAACCACACAATACGTGGTATCAAATTTATCAATAACATCTAAGAGAAATGCATTTATAAGTCGTATACCGCTTATTCTAAATAGTTGACTGCGGTTGTATCCGCAAATTCCTAGTTCACAGCATTGTCGTAAAATGCTTACGGAAGCTTTTGCCCAGCTGATACACTTTTATTCGGTTTTAAAGGAAAGGAAAGCTTCGTGGGAGGAAGTTCACTTTAGGATTGTCAGATCCTAAGGTGAACTTTCTTAGCTTAGATAAGAGCTTTGCTTACTTTTGCTGACAAGGGGGGAGAGGGGGTAAATAAATGTAATAAATCTGCTTACGTAATACTTGAACGGCCCCTAGGTCAACGCGGTGGACATGCCCGAATTATTATTTATGACTCGTAAGCTTTGTTGTTTGGACAACCTTATCTTGACTGAAGCTCACTTAACATCTGCGCAAGGTTATTCGTAGCTTATAGCTAACATCACAGACGCCAAGAAGTTTAATTCAAAATAGCGCGACACCCCTGGTGGGGCAGATTCCACCGGTATTAAATGTGAGTTGATTCTGTCCCACTAAGATGAGACGAGTGGGGCAGATTCTACTCCAAAAATAAAGTAGTGGAATATCCCCAGCAGGGGCGGTTTGGTTGGGCGAAGTAGAATTCGCCGACTATATAATGGCCGAATCATACAATTCGACAGATGTGAAGCTAGCTACAAGCTGTGCGAAACCCCATCAACACGCAGCTTTATGTAACCTTCAGTCAGGATTGGATATTGTAGCTAACTTCATATTCGTCGACTTGTATAATTCGGCCTATCCAAGGTGGTGTGTGTAGAGCAGCGATCAGCGGGCGGCGAGGGCCGGCCTGCGCGGCGCGGGTCACAAGGGCCCGTTGTTGACGCGGTCCCAGCGCCAGATGGTGCCGTCGTCGCAACATGTCAGCAACACCTTGCCGTTCCGCGACAGTGTCACCTGCAACATTTATTTTTCATCATCATGCCTGCGTCAGTGGCAGTAAGTGGGTTCGAGTCCCACCCAGGGCAAGAATTTATGTGATGAACATATGGATTTGCTCTCAGTGTCTGGATGTTTTTAGGGTTCCGTACCCAAAGGGTAAAAACTGGACCCTATTACTAAGACTCCGATGTCCGTCTGTTTGTCTGTCCGTCTCCAAGCTGTATCTCATGAACCGTGATAGCTAGACATCTGCAATTTTCACAGATGCTGTATTTCTGCTGCCGCTATAACAACAAATACTAAAAACTGAATTAAATAAATATTTATCCCATACAACAAACGTGATTTTTAGGAGTTTTTTTGCTCGCTATTAATAATGACAAGAGGAATGGGGTTTAGGGGGCTCTAACACGGTACGGAACCCTTCGTGCGCGAATCCGACTCGCACTTGACCGATTTTTAAAAGTATGTATACGAGTATGTAGTATGCCTCAATGCCTATGCCTTGGCGAGTTCGATTTCTACATAGGCCTCCCCTATGGATTTCCAATAAGGCCGGTTGGAAGCGGCCTGCATCCAGCGCGTTGCTGCTGTCTTCATTATATCGCCAGTCCACCTAGTCGTTGGACGTCCTACGCTGCTCTTTCTGGTACGTGAACACCATTCGAAAACCTTACGGCCCCACCGGCTATCCATACAAATTGCAACTTGGAATACAAAATGTATGGAACAGCTGATTTTTTTATCTCGAATTCCAGGTTGGCCCATAGTAAGTTGTTCATCATGATGGACTTAATCGTCTCCTTTCGACTTAGTACTAGAGTTCTACAACCAGAACGTGAATCACATCAAATAAGGTTCACTTCACACTGTGAATCTTAACCCTTTCACTGCTGAAAACACACACGTCTGTGTTTTCGATTCTCACGCCCCGCGGCTACTACACACACCAGGCGTGTGCGGTAGCGTCTTCCCGCGCCTTGCGTGTGCGTTTTAGAATTAGCCTGCTAATTCTAAAAAAACCTTAAAAAAAGTACCTCAGCAGTGAAAGGGTTAAATTGGCCAGCAAATCATCATTCTGTGAACTAGGGATGTGAACCGGTTTAAAAAAAAAAACGCTTTAAAACCGGTTTTTCCAAAAACCGATTTTCACCGGTTTATTTTTGGAAAAACCGGTTTTGATAAAAAAATACTCTTCAGCTTGTCTATCTGAGAAAAAAAATACTCTTCAGCTTGTCTATCTGAGAAACATTCTGGTGGCGAAATGGATGGAGCTAACTGCTACAATAATTAGTATTCAATCACTTATTGGATAATTGAGACATTTTACGTCATCAGTCAGTCATCAGTGTCTCAAGTGAAAGTTTTTGAAGTTTTTTAAGGTACAAAGTAGTAGGAAGTACAATGAGGCCGTACCTGCCTGACGGCGGCCACACAGCGCGGGTGCACGAGCTGCGAGGCGCGCGACCCGCCCGCCACGTTCCCCAGCTCCCACACCATCGTCTTACCGCACTGGTTGCCCAGCGCTATCACCTGCAATCAACGGGGTTTCTATTAGTATTTGTCCTAACAGAACTGACTTTCGCGATGACATTCAGAAGAGAGTTGCGTCAGTGACGAGGAGGGTGCGAGGAGCCACAACACCATACTAAAATCCATATCCACCATCTTCATCTCATTTCGTGCGGATCCTGAAGGTTGAACCGACGGCTTTAATACAATACAAGAACACTATCGACGACACACAAAATAAAACATAACAGAAGAAAAAAAACGACAGAAGAAAGGTTAGTACTCACTCTCTGGCTGTAGTCGACGGCGAACCGGATGAACCAGATCTCGCACTTCTCCCAGCACATTACCTCTTGTATGGAAGTGTGTAGTGTGCCCTCTGACCGTGTAATGTACTCACTCTCTAGCTGTAGTCGACGGCGAACCGGATGAACCAGATCTCGCACTCCTGCCAGCAGATCATCTCTTGTATGGTAGTGTGTAGTGTGCCCTCTGACCGTGTAATGTACTCACTCTCTAGCTGTAGTCGACGGCGAACCGGATGAACCAGATCTCGCACTCCTGCCAGCAGATCATCTCTTGTATGGTAGTGTGAAGTGTGCCCTCTGACCGTGTAGTGTACTTACTCTCTGGCTGTAGTCGACGGCGAACCGGATGAACCAGATCTCGCACTCCTGCCAGCAGATCATCTCTTGTATGGTAGTGTGAAGTGTGCCCTCTGACCGTGTAGTGTATTCACTCTCTGGCTGTAGTCGACGTCGAACCGGATGAACCAGATCTCGCACTCCTGCCAGCAGATCATCTCTTGTATGGTAGTGTGAAGTGTGCCCTCTGACCGTGTAGTGTACTCACTCTTTGGCTGTAGTCGACGGCGAACCGGATGAACCAGATCTCGCACTCCTGCCAGCAGATCATCTCTTGTATGGTAGTGTGAAGTGTGCCCTCTGACCGTGTAGTGTACTCACTCTCTGGCTGTAGTCGACGGCGAACCGGATGAACCAGATCTCGCACTCCTGCCAGCAGATCATCTCTTGTATGGTAGTGTGAAGTGTGCCCTCTGACCGTGTAGTGTACTCACTCTCTGACTGTAGTCGACGGCGAACCGGATGAACCAGATCTCGCACTCCTGCCAGCAGATCATCTCTTGTATGGTAGAGTGTAGTGTGCCCTCTGACCGTGTAGTGTACTCACTCTCTGGCTGTAGTCGACGGCGAACCGGATGAACCAGATCTCGCACTCCTTGTAGTCGAAGCGGTGCACCACGGTGACGGAGCTGTCGGCCGGCCGCAGCTCGCTGTCCTCCAGCCGCCCCGGCTTCCAGCAGATTATCGCGTTCTCGCACGACTGCAACAACACGTTACAATACTCGTTGTTAAAAGCCCCTACAGCCTAATACTGTATCGGACTTTTTGCAAGCGTTAATTTAGTTTCACCTGTCCCGTTGTCTGTCATTCGGTCTGTAATCAAATATTGCAAGTTAAATTTGATCCGGTTACCGATTTATCTGAAATTTTGCATACATGTAAATCGCGTGACAATGCAATATTATGATGGCATGGTGCTGATCTGATGACGGAGCTGGAAGGTGGCCAAAGGAACTTAGCAATGAAACGACACAACCTCATCGAGTTTGGGTTAATTTGAATGGTCTTGGCGAGTAGTTTGTCTTTCAGTGGTATCCAGGGTCTGATGATGGAGCTGGAAGGTGGTCATAGGAACTCTGTAATGAAACGACGCAACCGTATCGAGTTTCGGCTCGTTTGATTCGTCTTAGCGAGTACTTGTTCAGTAAAAGCTTCTTTTAAAAAAAAGGATTTTTTTTTATAATAGGTACTTGTTAATACTCCATTGCAGGACTTAGGCCAACTCACAAAAGGTGATTGGGCCATTTCCACCACGCTGGCCCAGTGTGGGTTGGTAGATTCACATACGCCATCGAATTTCTTCTACTGACGTATGCAGGTTGTCTCACAATGTTTTCTCACACCAGTGGCGTGAAATTCCGTACATAAATTCCAAAGAGCTCATTGGTACGGGGCAGGATTTGAAACCACGACCTCACAATTGCAAGAAGGGTGTCACTACCACTATATCACTACAGCTTACTACACGAAGTTGATGAAAAATCTTTTACACATGAGCGAAAATAAATAAAAATAGTCTTACCTTTGACAAAATGAGATCACCCATCCACCTAACACAGTCCACATAATTCCTATGAATATCCCTCGTCGAGAAATCGGGAAAATGCTCTTTCAAAGAGTTAAACGGCCGGAGCGCCCGGTGCGGGTTAAAGTTATAACTCTGCTTTATCGCCTCATGCATCGATGGTTTATCCAGCCTCCAGAGTTTTAAGGAATGGTCCATTCCGCAGGACATGATTCGTTCTCCTTTTAAGTCGAAGTCTGCGCTTAGGACTTCGTCTCTGTGGCCTTCCACGCCTCCGAAGATTGCGATGCACACGTCAGTCATTATGTTCCACAGACGGAGAGCGTGGTCCTTGCTGGCCGAAAGGAGCAGGTTGGGGTCCCGCGGGTGGAACTTGACCTATAAATATGTTGTTTTATAAAACGGTGTTACACGACGTTTTAAACCATTGTATGTCTAAATAATAGAGCAAAGGAGATCTAGCAAAGTGGAGCCAGACTTTGTGCAGTAGAGTAGCTAAAAAAAAGCGGTAAATATCGTTATCAAATTCGCAGAAAAAAAAACAATGTACAACATGCATTTCATTTTTCCAATTTGATTTTTGTTCAGAATCAAGTATGACCACCACATAGTAAAAGCAATGTCATAATTGAAGACATGAGTGGATGAAAGTGTTATGATACAAAAACAAAAACTCGAGAAAATTAGCGTTAAAGGTTTTTTAGTTGTAGAAATGGTAGTAGTAGAGTTACAATGCTAAAACTTTCAAAAAATATAGGTTATAATGTCTTTATTAAAGTACATAAAGCTGTTAGAAAAATATTATATTTATGAGGGTAATTTATGTAAAAAAATGTACATAACACCTTCATTCACAAATATGTTTGGTGATAAATGAAACAACTATTCTGTATGAACGTGTTTATTAACTGAAAGTTTTTATGAAAGTATTAAAATGAAACTGAAGAAACTGTCCAAACGGTGGGTGCTAAGTTCTTTAGACCCCGCCGTTCAAATAAACCGCAGAAATTCTCCGATCACACTGTAAATCTCATGGCCGAACGACGCTCGCTAAGATTGCAGTCTTCCGATGATGCAAAGTCATATAGGCGTCTCAATAGACAAATTTCGAAACCCTTGCGGCACGACATCCGTCTTTTTAATACTAAACATATTAAAAAGACAATAGAGCGGAACAAAGGCTCCAAAGTGTTCGCAAGAGGTTTGTCTATTGGACAAAGCCAATTGACAAAGCTGAAGAGAGAAGATGGAAGTTTAGCGTCGACCAAGGCAGAGGTATTAGAGGAGATCGAAAGGTTCTATGGACAGTTATACGCTTCGGTCGCTAAGCCTGTTAGCAGCGCGGCCAAAAATCCAAGAGCCAAGCTGACCCGACACTTCACCGAAGATATCCCAGACATCAGCCTGTACGAGATTAGAATGGCCCTGAATCAGCTTAAGAACAACAAGGCGCCGGGTGATGACGGTATCACATCAGAGCTCCTGAGAGCGGGTGGAACACCGGTACTAAAAGTCCTCCAGAAGCTTTTTAACACCGTCGTCCTCGAGGGCATCACGCCAGAAGCATGGAACAGAAGCGTAATGGTGTTGTTTTTCAAGAAAAGTGACAACACCTTATTGAAGAACTACAGACCCATCTCGCTTCTGAGCCATGTTTATAAGCTGTTTTCAAGGGTCGTTACGAATCGTCTCGAGCGCAGGCTTGATGACTTCCAGCCTTCCGAACAAGCCGGTTTCCGAAAGGGCTTTAGTACCATGGACCACATTCATACGCTAGGCCAGGTTATACAGAAGACCGAAGAGTATAACTTGCCACTTTGCTTAGCGTTTGTGGACTATGAGAAAGCCTTTGATTCGGTCGAGACTTGGGCTGTACTCGAGTCTCTCCAACGATGCCGTATTGACTATCGGTACATCGAAGTGTTGAAGTGCTTGTATAATAACGCCACTATGTCGGTCCGAGTACAGGAAGAGAGCTCCAAGGCGATCCCTTTAAAAAGAGGCGTAAGACAGGGAGGCGTAATTTCTCCGAAACTGTTTACGGCTACTTTGGAGAACGCCTTCAAGCTCCTGGAATGGAAAGGATTCGGCATCAATGTCAATGGCGAATACCTCACTCACCTTCGGTTTGCCGACGATATAGTAGTCATGGCAAAATAGATGGAAGAGCTCAGCACGATGCTCGAAGGCCTCAATCGGGTTTCTCAACAGGTGGGTCTTAAGATGAACATGGACAAGACGAAAGTTATGTGTAATTCCCATGTTGTACCCACCCCGATCTCTGTTTTAATTTTTTTTTTTACCACGACCAACGTTAATTTTTGAACTGAATGATAACATTCTCGTAAATTAACACGTTCAAACATGAATGAAGGGGTTATGTACACAACATGACACTTTCATCCATATCAAAATACGGTTTTATTCGTTTTAGCACGTTTGGTCATGGATGAAGGTGCTATGTACGTACATAACACTTTCTTCCACTAAGAAATTAAGTGTTGTGTGTACATAAACCCTTCATCCATTATTTTTCACACTGTTTACGCTTATAACTATGAAATCTGAAGGTGCCATGACTTCCGAGTTGACATAACACCTTCATTCATGACAAAAAACCGAAATTAAAAAAAATGCGACATAACACCTTCATCCACTCATGTCTTCAATTATAAGAATGAAATTACGAAATTACTATTAATGGAAGTCTCCATTTATCAAAACCAAAGAGAATAATAGGAAAATAATTTTTCAAAACAAAGCAAATAATTAAATACTGTACAATGTAATGGCCTAAGCTCTATACATTTTTGTCTTATAAATCAATGAACGCCGGCTGCACGCACGAAAAAGTGTCGCATTCCGCTTGAGCCGAGCGTGCATGGGAGAGCGCGGAACAGGCGATAGAGAGGCACGATCGGCCTAAGCCACAGAGATACCAGAGGAAAAATCGATCGAAGTGGTCGATCGAGAAAATGTGAAAGAGATGCATTGAGTTAGAAAGACATGAAAAATATCTCGATTCGGTGTCGATTGCCGGATTTTTCTACATGGAACGTCAAAATCTTGTCAAATTCCAATACATACATTTGACAGTGACCACCTCTGGGTGTGATTGTCCTTAGACTTTTGCAGTTGAGAATTGCTTCAATCGACAACAGTGTTATCAATCTATTATATAGATATCTGTGACCTAAGCGTTCGGCTTGTCTTAGTTGTTTTCTTACGACTTTTTACATAAAATGATCGACTATAGACCGTCCCGCGGGGTGACAGATGGTGGCGGGGACGAGGTACCCAAGATGTCAGCGGGTAGCGGGTGGTGTAGCGGGGAAGGGAAACGCGTGCATCAACACGAGATTGCCGGGCTGTAGTTGATGTAGACCTCATTGATGGCGTGTCCGTGGCCGATGTAGTGCTTGATGCAGGTCTGCGAGGCGGGGTGGAAGACGCGCACGATGCCGCGCGACCCCGCCACCGCCAGCAGCGGCAGCATGGTTTCTTCCTCGTACGACCACGCGCATGTGTAGAACGTTTCGTCCACCTGGACAAAAATACGGATGTTGTTTGAAAGCCGTGGTGGTCTAGTGGTAATGACACCCGCCTTACAATCGTGAGGTCGAGGGTTCAAATCCCGGTGCCGTTGAATTCCTTGGAATTTATGTACGGAATTTCACACCACGGGCTTTCCGGTAAAGGAAAACATCGTAACGCAACCAGCATACGCCCGTAGAAGAAATTCGATGGCGTTTGGGAATTCACCAACCCGCATTGGGCCACCGTGGTGGATATGATCCAATCACTCTTCGTGGGTAGGCCTACGTCCTGCAGTGCACTATTAAAAAGGCTGGTACAGTACAGTTATTAGAAAAATGTCAAAACGAAAGCTAAAATCTTTATCAGTACCCACGTGAAAAACTGAAGTTACTATCCGTTTATGAAAGTGGGATGACATGCGACGAAGTCTGTGTCGGCTTTAATGTGCCAAAATCTACTCTTTGTAGAATAATTCTATAGATAAAATTAATGATTACCTTTATTGATATTTTTTTTTTTGATTAAAACTCATTTATAATGTTTACATAACACATTATTTTATATAATAATCGCACCTTTATAACTGAAATATCTGTATTTTGACCTTCATTAATCCTCTTAAAATCCTCTGTAATTGAGACAGATATTAATATATACCTGGAGATCTGAGACACTTTATAATTATATAAGTGTGATTAGTTACATTTTTTTATATGACACTGCATTTGTGTATCTAGTATAAATAATAATATTAGTAAAATATAAAAAAAAAATTCTTAAACCAGACAAGTGTATTAATGAATGAATATTATGCAATTTTTTTGGAATAAGTAATAGGTTCCATTAATATCAATAAAGTTATCTTATGCTGCTCACCTATAAATAACTGATTAAAAACACAATTATTCAACCTGAACAAAGTTAGAATGGGCTGCTAGAATCAAATAAGGATGCTTACATCAGGATCAGCATAGCACTGTAGGAACTTAAATCCCCCGGACTCGGGACACTCGTATATTGAGACTCGGTTACTCCCGACAACTGCAAACACCTGCGGCTCCCCTTCCCGCAGGTGGTGGTTGAACTGGCACCCAAACAGTGGCTGCCCATGGTCCTCTTTGGCACTACAACTGGAACGAGGGAACCAAAACATTTTAGGAATAAGCATAGCATTTGAATTTAGATTTTTGAGATTTTCACTATTATTTGACTCGCCAATTTATCTGTATAACTGTTACTAATATGGGCTGGCAATACATGCCTGAAATAATTGAATTTTATTTTTTAGGTGTAGCTTAGGCGCTTTGGTGGTCCAGTGTCCACCTTACAAAGTTCTTTACACACCTCAGAAAACTTTATAGTGAATTATTTTTAAGTGGTTCGTTCCTAGAGAAAATTTCTAGCTGTGCCAATGGCAATAAGGTTTAACTTTGTTTGCTCATTTTGTAGTCTATTTCCTATTTTAGTTTCATATACACCTAGAGGTTAATACATAGTTCATGATTTTTGGAACACTAAGAAGAACAAACTTATACTATGAAAAAAATGGTTGATTAATGATGTCTTGTAACTTTGGGAATATTGCTGGAGTTGCCGATATTTCTACTTAGTAATGAAATAATCATAGTAGTGAATAGTGTATAGACATTAATTATAACAAAGAAGGATGTCGGCAGCTCATACATACAAATACAATCATTTTCTCCCAAGTTTATTTCTAAAAATGTTTTGTTCGTCAGAGTAATTTATGACGCTTCTAAAACTATTCTGATATGTACAAGTTTGTTTTAATGAAATTTTAAAATATTTGGCCACACAAGCATTGGTATGGAAATTTAAATGGTAAGTAAAAATAATAAAACATCATTGTAATTTTTCTGGTGGTCTAATTTTAATTAGTGATATGAAAACAGCAAAACATCACTATTTTTGAAGTCTCTGCATCCTTCTTTGTCAGTAATTAACTCCAATTTTATTGTTGAAGTGAATCTTCTAATGCAGCTTCCAACAAGGTTGCGTCAAACATTTAACACTACCATGGAGGGGGTATGAAAGCACTGTTGCGTCGAAGTTTCACTTCTTCTGAGCGGAAGGACTCCCCTTGCATTTTTTACATGAGATTGTGGAGGTAAGCTTAAACATGAGACACTTACTTGAACTTATATGGAGGCTTTACTGGTTTAACTACGGTCTTCTTTTTACCACGACGGCGTTTCTTAACTCGAGAATTAGTTGGAGTCTCACTCCTAGACGTATTGTCTGTGTTTGAAGTACTTTCTACACTTGAAGTATCATCCTGGACATGGACAAGTAAACATGTGATTATTCGGCAATTGACTAATTGTCTTGCGATAGCATGGAAGCCTCAGACACATACATACATACTTAGCACAGAAATAGTGATTTAAACATATTACGAGCGGAATATTTACATAAACTCGAGTGTTGAACTGCGATGGTAATCAGGTAAGTTATGTTGGTAAAAAATCGTACTTACAGCCTCATTATCTGAAATATTCATATTTTAACTGATTTAACTACGTAAAATATTTTAAATTTAGCTTAAATTTAATGTAATTTTATTCAATTTTAACTAAAAATTCCACACAAAACAAAATTCACTAACAGCTGAGCTGACAACGCCGTTTACGGCCGTATTTAAATGTCACTGTCAAATTTTCGCGGGATTAGTCATAGACATTAATAATGTAAATGTTTGGCTATGGTTGCAGTATCCGGTTCCTTTTTGTTATCTTAATTCCACATCCGGTTCCTAAGTGTTACTTGTACCAGTATTATTATATATTCTTTGCTTGTACATAAAAATCTAAAATCAAACGACAGCGCGCGAGGCGGTTATCGTTGGTCAGCGCGAAATTCAAATTTTTCTGCGTGTTTTGTCTGAACTTTACTATTATCATTATGAATTTACGTAAACTGGTTATGAACTTTTGAAGCTATGAATTAGTAAGTAGGTATTAACAAATTAGATAGGTAACACAAAAAAACAAGACAATAGGTCATGTGCAGCAGTGTATCAACCAAAAAGGGAAAAACTAAAGTGAGCATCAGCCGATGCATATAAGTAGTAAAACTACAAAAAAAATTGCTTTTCCCGTACATTTCTTCGGAATTACACTTACAACATTTTATACATATAGACCACAGACTACTATAGATACTACGTATAAGTATATAGACGGAGTATTGACATACACATGCTAACATTCATCCCGCATAAGCACGCATAAGGATGAAAAAAGTATACTAATCAATTAAATCAAAGATAACATGAATAAATGAAACAAAAACGGGTGTTAGTGTATAATAATCACTTTATTCAAACACATCGTCACAAAACATAAAAATATAGGAACATCGCGGTTGTAATCATCGCTCTTATTTATTATTACAATAAATACAAGAATGTATAATTATTCAGCGTCCAAATATGTTGGTAAAAATAATTCCTATACAATAGTCACATACTTTAAATTTAATTACAATGTATAATCTAGTCACAGCCTCGAGTTACTAATATCTAATTAAATCTAGATAAGTTAATACTGATGTGTCTAATAATAACAATAAATCAATGAAAATCCTAAAAGTATCATGTCTAATTAAAACAAAGGTGCAAAAGGCAGATAGGTACATATCTACATATAAATATACAAATGTCTTCTTACAAGTAAAAAAATACATTCTATCGTGAACTACAAAAGTAGTTTGTACTGACCTTATTTCTCACTTCAACATAGAACAGTCTTTCTCTTACAAAAATGATTAATTACACTGAACGATCTAGGTCCATATATTCTGTTCGGAAAGAGAATAGTTACGGTTGAAAATTGAATTAACGTGAATATTTTACATGACAAATTTACTGTTCTGTGCCATTCGAATTCACCGCCGACCTGTTTTTTTGGGTTGAAATTGGTAAACAAAAATGATAATTTTCCTAAAATCGCAGCATTTTCGAAAGACCGTACCTACCTATATCTTTAGGTAATGAGCCAAGCACCGGAAGATGACATTTCAAAAGAAGAAGTAAAATTATAATTGGCTAACTATGAGAATCTAACTAAACTCAACGCGCTTAACCGAATAGTTACAACATAGTACACCAAATATAAAAGTGGCACTGCGGCATCTTCAACCACCAATACTATTCTCTTTCTGCACAGACTATCTGCGCAAGTATTATGACATAATGCATCGCATGGTATGGTAAAGTATAGTAATTAATTGTTATGTGGTTAGTTATTTTCCAGTGGGCCTTGGCAGCACTAGCCAAACGAAGGCGGTTGGCAAGTGCAGGCATGGCGCAGGGCTACTTTGAGCCAGGGCAGGAAGCTTTCCACCCGCGCGTACACTCCGGGGTACCCCGGCCGAGCGCACCCTCGACCCCATGACACGATACCTGGAAGAATGCAAAACATTAGATAAGTCATCTTGAAAAAGGTATAGTAATTCCCCGACTTGCGCTACCCCGTTTTACGCGAATCCGGAAATACACAGTAGTTGTTGACTCGTACGTCTACCTAGGACAAGTAGTCCAGCTAGGTAAGTCCAACTTCAAGAAAGAGGTCAATCGCCGAATCCAACTCGGTTGGGCAGCCTTCGGAAAACTGCGTGACGTCTTTTCATCTGATATACCTCAGTGCCTCAAGACGAGAGTTTTCGATAGTTGTGTGTTGCCAGTGATGACATATGGAACTGAAACGTGGTCTTTTACTGTGGGCCTTATGAATAAGCTCAGGATAGCCCAACGTGCTATGGAGAGGGCTATGCTCGGCGTCTCTCTACGGGATCGAACCAGAAATGAGGAGATCCGCAGACGAACGAATGGAGACCACGGACCAGCAAGCGCAGCGTAGGACGTCCACCGACTAGGTGGACTGACGATAAAATAAAGATCGCAGGAACGCGCTGGATGCAGGCCGCTTCCAACCAGCCTTATTGGAAATCCATTGGGGAGGCCTATGTCCAGCAGTGGACGTCTTATGGCTGATGGATGGATGGATGGAAATACACAGTTTTCTTTTTGATCACCGCGTGCATCGGCGTTTCGGTTTACGACAAGTTCAAACGTTTTTATAAGCGTTGTTCGGTTCGAGACGACTTGGGTTCAACTTTGGATGTATTTTTATACATGCAAAGTTGATTATCTACGCGATTTCGACTTACGCGGATATCGCTTGGTCCCACCTATCACGTAAGTCAGGGGTATTACTGTACCTACTGGTATAATTAGAAACGCCGATAAAAGAGTTTTATGTGCTCTATTGTTTTTAAAATTCACTACTGGTTTGGAGTCTTTAGGGCTTTTCGGCTTTATGGTGGGTGTAGCACCAGCAGTAGACCGCTCGAGTCTTCGAGTCTCTATCTAATATGTCTTAGAACGTGGCTAGCGTCCTTTTGACCCAATCTGGTCCTTCACTGGCTGATTCTTATGCCACTGCCGCCGTGCAGGCCTATCCACGCTGGTCCACGTGCACATGCAGCCTTGTCCTTTAGAATTAGTTCTTGGAGGTGTCACTCATCAACTAGGGTGTAGTGCATGTAGTGCGCCACCAGTAGCTGGCCGCCTAAATCGCAGGTGTTGGCGCCCCGTTCAGGCGCGCTAAATCATACCGTGCGAGGCGAGGTAGGTAAATTCCGACCGTACACGGTTCCGCTGCTCTCCCGCACCTTGCATTTACGTTATATGGAGGTTTGACTCACCAACAATAGTGTAGTGCGGGCGCGGCACCAGCAGCGGCCCGCCCGAGTCGCCGGTGCAGGCGTCCCGCTCCGGCGCGTTGGCGCACACCATGCGCGGCGTCACCTTGCGTCGCCCGTACGCTGCGCCGCTGCACTCTTCCTGCGCCCAGATCTGGACTTCCGCCTGGAGACATAACAATTCTAACTCAGCAGAATCACTTTTAGTGATAAGGCCGCCGGTTGTTTCACATGTTTCAGCATCTTATTTTCTGTACTATGTGCCTATAGTGTGTGTGAACTGTGAATCAATAAGTGTGAGTTTATCTATCTAGGTATCTATAATTCTCCTGCGTAAGTAAGTTGTATAGGCCGAGTGGCTGCCCTAGCGTCAGAGTTTTTAACCGCCTGAAGACCTCTGACATGGCTAAGCGGTTAAAACAATCGGACCTACAATTTAACGTGTAATCCGAGCCGCGGTAGCGCTCAGTGAATGTCACCCGGGGTCACCCATCCGAAGGCTGACTGTGCTAACGTTTCTTAACTTCTATGATCGCTAACGAACATCTAGTCAAACTACGCTATGAGCGCTACCATTCTCATGTAAACTGTGCTCATATAGAGACTGTTAGGGAAACAAAGAGTAACGAAATAAAAAAGGCATAAGTACTTAAATATGAGTTGTTTATCCCCCGTGGCTCTACTGCTTGGCTCAACTAATAGTGCTAAAGGAAATTTCTCTCTCCCGTGGCACGACCAATTTACCGAGCGCGCGGGAGGCATGAGGTTGGCGGGCGGGTGTGCCCCGGAGTCTCGTCTCTCTGGCTCCTGCGCATACCTATATTTCAGCTTTTGCGCAGCGTTCTGCGCATAACTTCCCATCCGCCGATGTGTGTGGCGCTAAGTATACCTTTACTCTTGAAGCAGAATAGCTAAGCTATTTCTAGCCATGCATTGTTAAAGTTATGCTGCTGCTACTTACTTTCATAGGAATATTGGAAGAGTGTCCCTTCTCCACGGTGCTCCCCCAGCCTGTCACGATCGCGTCCACGCCTTCCCGCAGGGACCCGTCAGCACCATCTACCAAACAATGACATGCATTAGTACTAATACTAATTTAATTCTCCTTTTTTTTTTTTTTTTGTCAAAAAGTTTATTTAGTTTTATTTTGTGATTATTGAGGCTCCTTTAATTCTCATGTACTTGAGTAAAATGTGAATTTTGAAAAGTTGTTTTTTGGCTAATCTTTATTCATATTAATAATCCTAAGTAAAAGTGTACCTATTTTGGTTATGGAAAATAACGCGGGTTTTTGGACGTAATTATATTTAATTAAAATATGTACAGGTATTACTTCCGTATTCCTGAGTAATAACATCTCGAGATTCGACTTGGCGATCTTTTTCAAGTCTTGAGTACGCGGGCCAGTCTCGTATGCGGGTACGGTCGAAACTCGAGTAGTTATTAGGTAGGTACTCAGAAATACGAGATTAATACCTGACATATTTTAATTATAAAAGTAAATTTACCTACAGTCATCACGGACTACTTTTTATTCCGGAAAAAGACAATCATACAAAGAGAACGATTCCGTGAAAAAACGCGAATAAAGATACCTAGTTGGTTTATACCCATACAGCAGTGGGATAAAGAAGGCTACGATGATGATGACGATGAAGGATATGTATATGTGAACATCGACTTCGCATTTTTTTATGTATATAAATGTATGTAAATTAATCGCTTTGACACTTAGAAATCTCATTATAACAAAGGCATTCATACTAAATCAATAAAGAAAGGAGATAAATAAATAAATAAATATTAGGGGACATCTTAATACACACGGTCACTGACCCCAACTAAGCATAGCTTGTGATATGGCTGCCAGAGACTGATATACTACATATACATATTTTAAATACATACTTATATAGATAGTACCTAAATAACACCCAGACACAGAGCAAACACCTATGTTCATCACACAAATGCTTGCCCTGGGTGGGGATCGACCCCACGCCTCTTTGACCCAGAAGTCAGGGTCACTAACCACTGAGCCACCGAGGCAGTCAAAGATGTGAGGATTGCATTTGGCCTGTGCGGCGGCTAGCTTGGTGGTAACTCCGGGATATAGAAAGGAGTTCAAAGAATTCAGGCCAATATAATGTAGGTATAGTTTTATGTCCCGTTAAAGGAATAAGTTTCCAAGTCTAAACTGGGTTAACAGATACGACTTGTAATGGACAAAAATGGAGGGGTCAGAAGGTGAAGACAATCTCACTTGCTCATAATGAAAGTAACTGTAAAATTTTGTCTAGGTACCTATGGCATTCAAAATAATTAGGACGCAGCGGTAAAATAATGATAAGTGAAGATTTATTTTTATAACTAGGTCTTTTAATTAAGTGTTGACCTGTCGACATGGTTTAAGTATTAATTAATATTTTCTAACATTATTTATCTCTGATGGCTTCGATACATTGAAATGGTTTTTTTAAATGTAAACTGCTTGTTAACAGCAGTAGGTATACCTCGCGTCACCTAAAAAGAACGCTGGAGCTTCACACTGCCCACAACGAAATTTAACTCCTATTGCTTACGTGATAGGAGTTAAATTTCCTTGCTACAAATAAAGTTGCGTACTAGGAAATTTAACTCCTATTACGTATGCAATACGAGTTAAATTTCCTTGTGCGCAGTTTGAAGCTCCAGCGTTCTTTTTAGGTGACGCGAGGTATACCTACAGCAAGATCATATCGCGTAGGCATTGTACGGATTTTACCTGCCTAATAGCAATGATAATATATTTCCTGCATCTTAGTGTGATGTTTACTGTGGCCCTTAATGTGCGTTACGTTTTTTTTTATTTT
Organism: Hypomecis atomaria; assembly: GCA_964007245.1. NCBI lineage: Eukaryota > Metazoa > Arthropoda > Insecta > Lepidoptera > Geometridae > Hypomecis > Hypomecis atomaria. Next base: position 19,844,181 of record OZ023285.1, on the reverse strand, counting down.
CTCCTGATTTCGTTTGGAAATATGTAAAACTACGAGCTTCAGTTATGATTTTTGAAATAAAAAAAAATTTCACACGAATTTCTCAAAAAGAAAACTTAACTTCTCAAAAATAGAGCACGTTATGCACACGTTTTCATACAGAATCACCCTGCTCTATTGTACAAGTAGTTGGGCAGCAGCTCTGCTAGCCATAACACGGCAATATCATTACTGTACGGTAGGAGAACCGAAGTCTCGGTCCTACACCACGTTACATACGTAACAAATACCATGATTCAGTAGTCAGTACGCTACATCAACTAGACCGCAGTATGTTTGAAAGTTCGTACAGGCCGGCTACAGGCTAGCCCTGGTGTCAGAGTTTTTAAGCCGCCCGAAGGCCTATGACATGGCTAAACGGTTAAAACAACCGGGGCCTACAACTTAACATGTCATCCGAGCCCCGGTAGCGCTCAGTTGTAAATGCCACAAGCAGTCACCTATCCGAATACTGACCGTGCTAAACGTTGCTTAACTTCGATGATCGCTAACGAACACCTAGTCCAACTACGCTATGAGCGCTACTACCGCAGTGATACTAGTATATGTGTGATACTAAGAGTAACGTACCCGGTATACAAGCCGGCCTGTACAGATGGTCGGGTAGCGGCTCCGCCAACCGCAGCACAGCAATGTCATTGTCGTAGGAGAACCGGTTGAAGTCGGGGTGCTGCACCACGTGCGTCACCTCGAACCCTTCAGCGCGCGAGCTGTTCACGTCGTACTCCCCCACTAGCACGGACAGTCGGGATGCTTCGATCCTGGAACGGAAAAGCGTTTGGTGATTATGTAATGTTCTTACTGCTTGAACAAAAAATTGTTAAGGTTCATCATCTATTGACCCATCAGGCATAGGACGTCCACTGAAGAAAATAGGCCTCCCCTATGGATCTCCAATGACCGGAAGCGGCTTGCATCCAGCGCAACCTTGAGGCCTTGAATTGTCAGTTCATCTCATCGGTCTCCACTCGATAACCTTGTTATACCACAGGTCATCAGTCCTTTGTTCTATGTGCCCTGCCCACTGCCATTTCAACTTACTTCAGCTAATACGCTGGGTTATGTCGGTCCTACGACAACTTCGGTTCTGCGACGGATCTCCTCATTTCTGAATCGATCTGGCAGAGAGACTCCGAGCATAGCCCTCTCCATAGCTCCTTGGGCCACTTGGAGCTTATTGATAAGGTCCTTAGTAAGATTTCATCATCGGTATCAGGAAAATAATTTTTAATGTTAAGATCTGGCATTTGGCAAACCCGAAAACCCGAGTTAGCGTTGGGCATTCCTGTTGGTTTGTTGACCTTACACTACACTCTACTTTGTTAACTCCACAATAAGTGACATTTAACATTAATTATAGTAGGTAACTGAAGAGTAAACAAAAGAAAAGCTCAAAAGGCAAGCAGTACACACCCATAAGGCAGTAATCATGAAACTCTTAAGTATCTGCTCTACACACAAAGATTGCCCAAACATTATTTTTCATCCGTAAAATCTTTTACAAAACGTCCTAAAGAATTCATTAGGGTCATAAAGAAAGTATCATCGAATAAAATTGATCCTAAAATATTTCGGCTCCGGCTCGCGGAAATAATAAAAGAAACATTAAATAACCCCACGCAGCAATTCATATCAATAAAATGCGCGCACGCATCATCTCTGATTGGTTTAGTGGTGTTAGCTAATGTCGATTAGGATGCGACCCACACAGCGGAGCGAGGCGAGACAATCGATTCGCAACGTGTCGACCTGAGAGGACAAAAGGATCGCAAGCGCATCCAACGCGTAATCTTGACCTCATTCGCAAGCACGTAACCTTGGTGAAGCCTGCGCGGTGCAATGGAGCACCTACCTCGTGCCGACCGTGCCGAAAACATGCTGTGATTCAGAACCATAGTGCAGAAGTATTTTTTATTATAAATAAATGGTGTAATCAGCTGTACTCGTAGATAGTGTAAAAGCACAGAGCTTTAATAACTAGAGAGATAGCGCTGTTGTCGCTTAACCACAAAAATGTATGGAAATTCTTGCCCATAGCTGTCAAAACTGTCAAATATGTATTGGAATTTGACACTACTGAGAGAAAAACACGGCAACTATCTAGCCAATGAGTCGAGATATTTTCTTTTCATGTCTCTTCTCAACTCATGCCATATTAAATCATTGCACCTCTTTCTCTTCTCGATCGACCACATTATCCTGTAAAAGTGATTTAATTTAAAGGAAATGATGACATTTGAAATTAATAAATGGTGCACATTTATGTCAAACAAGTGTACTTTTCACAGACATTGCCTATTTATCCAGAGTACCTACGTAGTAAGGCCCGTATGGTCTATCAACTGTACGATGAAGAATTACATTGTTATCTCGGATTCCAATAAATTTGCTAATTTCATAGATGATGAGGCCGATGTATAAATCATAGTAGGTGTCATCGGTGTACAATATGTAAATCCTAAATCCTTTTGCTACGCATTATACCTACCTATTGTTAATTTTTCATACGTTTTAGTATAAAAATTGGAATGTGGTATTTTGGAAAAAAAGTAAAGATATTGTCATAATTTCACTGTATGTAGTTACTATACTACATACAACATATATTTATTTATACCTTTTAAATACCTAAATAACAAAAATTCATCGTGATAAAAAAGAAAAAAAAATGCATGTTTTTCTTTAGAGAGTATTAAAGTAAGTAGGTACGCTACCAACACTCATATCAAACACTGCAAGTGACAAACAAGGCACGCAGTTGGTTTCGGAATTTTTGGAAAGTGAATGCAATATGATATCTCAGCCAACTTTTAAAAGCAATATGATCACTTTACATGAGTTTGTGGCCAGGACAACAATGTGCATGTAAAATCGCGATCCAACCAATAATATAATACAAGTTTAGTAGTTTACGTAACCACGTACTATAGAAAGCGTGTCGCACTCAACGAGAGGTCAAACATATCTTTATGTAGGCCACAGCCCTAAGGGCCCGGAGTTATGCAAAATAACGCCATTCAAACTGTGTGTCAGTCAAACAAAGAATGAATTCGACAGAATTATGAAGTAAACAGAAACAATCTATTCATAGATATGAAATTGTTAATAACGCCTGTAAATTATTTGACTCTCAGCATTCAAACACAAAGCTATCATTTGAAAAATGAACATGCAAAACAAATATTCCAAACGCTAACTAACTCTGATAAGTATAAATCTCATAATTAAAAAAAATGTTTTTTACAAGTAAATTGTATAGCATAGAAAAAAAAAACAGTTAAAAGTCATATTTATTTATTTATTTAAGTATACATTGCCTTATAAATCTAGTTACAATCATAATTATGAAAATGTAACGTTATACACATTATAACCCTGTTTATAGGGTGTTGCAAATGGTACATTACAAGGTATTTCATTATTCATACCTACTTCCAGTATACTTTGCAACTTTTCCTTTTTCTAGGGCTGAAACTATAATAAGACAATCAAAACAAATAATACACACTGTCTGCATTCTAGATAAAGCAAAAAAGTTCTGCCCAAAACAGCGTCTTAAAGTTCTTGTCTGAATGGGCTAATTTTCATTCTACAAGGGTAGTTTCTCCATCGCATGGTCACTGCCACGACAAGCAAAGCTCGTGGCGCCAGTAGGCGTATAAAAAGACTTAAAAGCACCCACATTAATCAATTCACAATACAAGACCAGTAGTCTCATTTTTCATCCAAAAAAAGCGAACAAAATCATGTATAACACCCGAATTAAATTTCAATCGTAAAAGGACAAAAAATGCGCTCGTTATGAAAAACAAAACGTATAAAGAAAGCGGCTTCGTGAACGGTAAATGAAACACCTACAACATGTAGATACCTAACTGGTTTGTCCTTACATGTGTTTGTTTTTGTATTATTTAGCTAAAAATCATTAGCAATTCATATATGTATCAGTGTGAGTCAACACGAAAGCTTGTTTGCTAATTTTACTCTGCACATTTTTATACGGAAGGAAGTGATATCTACGCAATTAATATCTATTTATATAACCCATAATATGCTGTTCGAGCTAAGCTTTTGGGAAGATTTTACTCTTTACCCTATGGCAGCGGAGCTTATTATTTCTCTATGTCTGGAAAACATAGACTCATATCAACCACGAGAGCAGGCAGGTTTCAGATCTGGTTACAGCACTTGTGATCATTTGCAAAGTATTAAAACCCTAATCGAGAAATGTCACGAGTACCAAAAGCCGATCATAATAACTTTCATTGATTATGAAAAAGCGTTTGATTCGATTGAGGCCTGGGCTGTTGAGGATGCCTTGACGGACTGTAGAGTAGACGAAAGATATATCGCGATGATAAAACACCTGCAGAGTCATGCAACAGCTAGTGTGAATCTACACGAAAAGACTCCATCTTTCCGTTTAGCCAGAGGAGTTCGTCAGGGTGACCCGATGTCCCCAAAATTCTTTACCGCGACCCTTGAGAATGTATTCAAGAAATTGAAATGGGACGATAAAGGTATTAATATAGGAGGGGAGAATCTTACAAACCTAAGATTTGCCGATGATCTGGCGCTGTTTTCGGAAAGTGTGCCTGATATGTTGGTAATGATCGAAGAGTTAAAAAGAGAGTCAGAAAAAGTCGGCCTAAAGATGAATATGTCCAAAACTAAGATAATGACCAACATCTCAGAAGTAAAGGACTTTCAGCTACCGGTAGAAGTAGTCACAGACTATATATACCTCGGGCATAAAGTCACACTGGGTTCTGGAAATCAGACGGTAGAGGTTGAGCGAAGAATATCCCAAGCCTGGGCAGCATTTGGGGCAAATAAGCAAATATTGCGTAGCAAGTTATCCATGAAGCTGAAGGCGAAAGTATTCCAGGAGTGCATCGAGCCGATCTTCACGTACGGTGCGGAAACCATGTCCCTCACTAACCGATCAGCCGAAAAATTCAGAGTAGCGCAGAGAGCAATGGAGAGAGCTATGCTCGGAATCACCTTGCGTGACCGTAAAAGGAATGAGTGGATTAGGCGAAAAACGAGATTGAGAGATGTGGTCGAAGTGATCGCTGGAAAGAAATGGAGTTGGGCGGGGCATATAGCTCGGATGGACAGCCATCGATGGACTAGACGCATAATTGAGTGGAGACCGTGGGCTAACACCAGACCACCAGGCCGCCCGCCAAAACGATGGGTAGACGATGTGCGAAAGCATGCAGGACGAGACTGGATCGCAAAAGCAGCGGACCGTAAATCATGGCGTGAATTGGGAGAGGCCTACGTCCAGAAATGGAAAACAAAAGGCTAACAAAGAAGAAAGAAGAAGAAGAGGAAAACATTACATTATTCAATGCTGAAATTTATTTTCTTATATTAGTGGCAATGGTATATTGCCGAAAAGGTATTCAATGTAGTACAACAATATTTCGAAGATCAAAAAATGTCTACTGAACTTTTACAAATTTAAGTATCTCGGCTGTACTATAACAGATACCAACACCAGAGAGGACGAAATTGAAATACGCATCCAAAATACTCTCCGTAGTGCAGCCCTCCATGAAATATTGGTGTCCAGGCTCCTTAGTAGAGCCACAAAGATCAGGATCTACAAAACAGTCATTAGACCAATTCTGATGTACGGCTGTGAAGCTTGGACGCTAACACATAAGGAAGAAAACAAACTGTTGGTGACGGAACGCAAAACATTCTGGGGCCACCCAGGCGGGAAGATGGAAGTTGGAGGATCCGAAAAAACCGTGAAATTGAAGAGCTGGTGGCGGAGCCCAATATTATTGGTGAAATTCAATCCCACAGACTCCGTTGGCTCGGACATCTGGAACGGATGGAAGAGTATCGTGCCGTAAAGAAGGCTTATTTGGGCATGCCGGAGACTGGAACCTACTCACGCAGAATAGAGACAGATGGCGGACCTTGGTATCGGAGGCCAAGACCCACTTTGGGTCGCTGTGCCAACAGAGATAGAAGTTTTACAAAAAGTTTCAGTGGTAAGCATGTTTAGTGTGTATACTATATTGCCGAATAATTCATAATTTTGGGAAATTCGCCTTGGTACAATCAGTAAAAAATGGCGTTGACATGGAAAATACGATATGATTAGGCATTGGTTTTTTCTGCCAACAGAGCTCGTTAGTTAGGATAGGTCAAAATAACTGTTCAAATCGTCAGTTCAAGGGTACACCGCTTTTTCCAATCTTTCAAATTAAAACAACGCACGCGAACAAATAAATTTTTAAAACAATTAAGTGATCAAACTCAAAAATCGATAAATGGAAAATTAAAAATCCTCCATGAAAGAAAGTATTGTATTTGAAGTACCTAGGCTGTAGCTTATTAGAATTTTATTAATCCTGTACTAAGCTCTACGGTTTGTCTACGGCCTACGAGACAACGTACTAAGATCTTAAGGTATGTATCCATTTGAGTAGCCGCTACTTGAGGAGGGTTAATAAGGCAACTTTCCTCCCTCTTTCGCTCAGGGCGAGGCGAGCTTTAAGCTATGTATTCACTGAGCAACAATTGTTTACCCGAGACCACGACCGATGCAACTCGGTTGAAACGTCGGGAATCGGGATGATGTGAGGTATTTAATAATCTCGTAATTTAAGTGCGCGATTAGTCCCGTAGTACATAATAATAATGTGTTCAAATCGCGAAAGTTTAACAACAACAATTGTTTATATACTTATTATCCGAAACAAAATCTACGTGTTTCCGAAACAATAAATAATGTTTCAGATATAATTATTTTGTTTCTGTAAACACTACCGTGTGAAAAACGGAAACAAATCAGTTCCTGGAAACATCTACGTGATGTTTCTGAAACTGTGTATCCGAAACATTGTTGCTCAGTGAATACATGGCTTTAGGCTGATGATCGCGTCGCCAGTTGCGCTACCCGGGTCAAAGTACTCCGCTTTTTAGTAACCGCTGAGGCTGCCTCTAGTGGATACTTAGCTTTATATTTGTCACTAATATAGATCACTAATATAGTGGTAAAGATATGGCAATCCATATCTTTACCACTGTGAGGCGCTACCACAGAACAAACAGTGTTGTGCCATTTAGGTATTGTACATCGGAGCACTCTGTTACAAAATTCTTCCATTGTTTGATATAATAATTATTTTTCTCAATAAAATGGCAAAACCGCCTTCCATCGTATACAAAATTGGAATATTTCGCTCGAATTGTTCACATTATTGTTGATTTTTCAAAAACTGCTCAACCGATTTTTTTTTTTAAACTTAAATGGGACCACCTCGTAAGTACTATACGAGTACCTTTTCGAACTAAAAAAAAGTTTTTTTTTTTGATTCGGTTCAAAGTTGGCGTAATTATCGATGAAAATACACAAAAAAATACACACAGACGAACATAGAACCTCCTCCTTTTTGAAAGTCGGTTAAAAAATAAATTAAAATGACCGGTTTCGGAATTCGAATCAGCCAAAATTAAACCAATAAATACCTAATTCAGAACTGCGCGTACAGTTAGCAACATGTATATAATTAAAAACGGCGCCGCGTTTAGCTTCTACCTAAATTACTTTACGGCCATCGGTTTTAGTGATGTTTTAATTAATACCGAGCAATCAAGATAACTGTAAACATCTGATTCAGGAAGAGGTTGCAAATGGAATTTAAAACGCCTACAATGAGTTTGGACTGCGGCATGTCGATAGGAACCCCGCTGTAATGTTGAATGTTCCTGTTTTAGGTTGTTTTTTTTAGGGTTCCGTACCCAGAGGGTAAAAACGGGACCCTATTACTAAGACTTCGATGTCCGTCTGTCCGTCTGTCTGTCTGTTACCGGGCTGTATCTCATGAACCATGATAGCTTGGCAGCTGAAATTTTCACAGATGATTTCTGTTGCCGCTATAACAACAAATACTAAAAACAAAATAAAATAAATATTTAAGGGGAGCTCCCATACAACAAACGTGATTTTTAGGAGTTTTTGCTCGCTATTATAACGGCAAGAGGAATGGGGCTCCCATACGGTACGGAACCCTTGGTGCGCGAGTCCGACTCGCACTTGGCCGATTTTATTCCAAATTTATTCGCATTGGACCACGTTTGCCGATGACACTACAAGAGAGAGGTCTATGTCAAGCAGTGATATGAAGAAGACTGCGGATGATGATGAGCCTGATGTTAAGATTGTGGTCTAGTACGTAGCACGTTTACACAGTCTAGTCTAGATGGTTCAGAATAAGTGTTTAGGTACACTAGAAATTCTCTAGATCTGAAGTCATGGACAATAATGGACATAATATGTACGTGGATCAGAGACGCATAAAATTCTATTTTCTTGTGTTTTTTATCTATTTATAAAAAAGCAATCTTCAAGATCTTAATATTTTTCAGTACATAAAAAGCATAGAACGTAAGTACGTTACCTTCTTTCTATGCCTTCTTGGAAAATCAATTTCGATATGTTAGGTATTATGCAACAACCAAACGATTGAACAAAGACCTTTCGCCTTTTAATATTGATAAGTGTTTACAAAAGGACCGATGGTATGAAGTACAGGCACGAACCAAAACATTGGAATGTTAGGTACTAAATCCTGGCATTAGCATGCGTCGCACACTGGATCAAATCCTACACGACACGGTGGACATGATCAATCCACGCAATTTATTGCGTTAAATTTGAACGGGCATTTGTCTCACGTCAGCATAACAGCGAGACGTAAATAATGCATTGTATTTATTTTGGATCGCTAAATTCAGCATGAATTTAGCCTGCTTATGTGAGAAAATGAGAGAACTAAAAGGTTGATTTGGATGCCAGTAGAAAAATCGAGACGGTGGCTCCCTCGATCAATTTAATTTTAAATTGGTCACGCTATACACAAGGCACAAGAATTTGCAATACGCAAGATGTATAGCTTTTGCTTACATGCTGTACATTGTGTTCTCTTCCTGGTGCCCGGTAAATAATTGGGATTACATTTCTTCCGTACATTTTTCTGGTGATTTATGTCCCATTGTGGAGCCGGGATTTAATTGAACAACGACGCCAAACATACGCAAAAAAATAGTAAAAGTTTTTTGCTGCGTTTCATTTCCTGGTGAATTTTCGAGCCACAAAATAAGTCCCGCTCCCGCCATTCCCATACGAGTACACGTTTTAAATGAAGTATTTATATTCACGGGTTGCTAAAGCTTAAATATAATTATTTTGAAAGTACTTATTATGCATTGCAATTTACGGTTTTAAGCTAATTTATTTGCATCTTACGAGCATAATTTGTTGGAGATCGTAATTAGTGATATCGCCGGTGAGGCGGTGACGATAAGATACTCTCATCTTAACCGAGAGCGAAAATTAATAACTTTTAATCACTGTTAATTAAGAGATTCGTTTCTTTTGAGAAATAATTGCTACTTACGTTTTTATTGTCAAGTTCGTGTAACCGAAAAAGGCTTTCCGTGATTTGTTGCTGGTAGAGCCGGTAAAAATATGTGGAACAGAACTTGACATTTTATATCATTTGGGTGCAAGTATGAGTATACTTGCATATACACCACTACTTTTTATGAACATCTAAAAAAAATTTGGAGGTATCAGTGCACGATACTAAACATATATATGCAATAAAAAGTTAATAAATCAATATCCTAAAATTATCCCTTAAAAATTGAAATTATTGGTTAAATTATTTGCTAGCCATGTTGCAAGACTTGTAGGTAATAAAATTGTGGGCGGGCTTTTGCGAGCGAGAGAGCTAGCAAAGGGAATGAATGCAATAGCGATACATGAATGAAATTGACATTATGTGCATAATTTTAGGATAAAATAAAACCTAAATAAATAGGCTACCTAAGATCTTTTTTAAATTTTAACTGTACACATTTGTTTTACATCGTGTACTGATACCTACATTTTTTTTTTAGATGTTCATAAAAAGTAGTGGTGTATATAATTTGCCGAATATAGAGGGCGTTGGAGAAACATCGTGCAAGAGAAGTTTATGGGAGGCGAAGGTCAAGACTCTCAGACATGAGAAACACGTCACTAGAGGGAGAATACTATACTTAAAACAAAAATATATTTTTCTTTTAAAAGAAAAATCTTTTTCTCTATTAAGTAGAGTATGCTCCTTCTAGCGTCGTGTTCCTCATGTTTGTAAATCGATTCATGCTTAGTGTAGACACCGCGAAACGTACCTAAGTCGACGTATGCAATTTGGAATATTACCGCAATTTACTTTCCTAATCAACGATTATATGAATACACAACGTCCTAATTTGATCGGTACATCTCGACTGTGCCACCTTCAGTCAACAATCAACTTTCTCCAATTAAACACCATTGTTTGCAGATTCGCTGTAAAGGCAACGAAGCGCTATCTAATAATACAAATAATTTAATCACCGCTTTGACTTCATTAATATTCATGAAATGCTATTTGCGTGCGAAGTTGCGTTTTGGTGGACTTTCTTTCTCGTAGGTGTTTATGTGTCTGGCACCGAAACTGGCAGGCGTGGCTATTTGTGTCAATGCGCTTTTTGGGGTGGAGAAAACTACAAAACTACGCAGCTCAAGAGAAAAACGTCGGTCTCGTAAGCTTTAGCCACTTTCAACTAATCTATGGCAAACCAAACCAAAGAGAAAGAGAAAAAAATCAAAGAGAGGGTACCACCCTTTCATGGTGCACATGCCACGCGTTAGAACCAAGTGTTTCAAATCCTGATTCCTCATACGAACAGCCAGAATGTGGAACGCTTTGTCTGGGTCTGTCTTCCCGCTAAAGTACAACGGGGGTGTCTTCAAATTCCGAGTAAATAGGTATCTTCTAGGTAAACGTGCTACACCCTAGACCGCACATCTGCTCAACATCAGGCAGTATGTAGTCAAACGCAAACCTATTCAGAATTAAAAAAAAACTTAAACTTTACCTAAGTATAAAACTCTTAGTTTACTCCGTAAACGCCTTGTACTTAGGTACGTGCTCGGCTCAGCTTAATCGATCGGCGTAGCTCAATGGACATAATAGCCCATCTCGGGGTATGGCGATGCAGCCTGCATGCACTGACATGCAACTTGGGATGTATATCTGTGTGTATTTTGAGTATACAGGGTTATTTCTAATGAATTAGCATCCTTTTAAGGGATTATTCTGTACATCGAAACTATTAACAACATTTGTTCTGCGACTGTTCTCAAATCTCAAAAAACAAATTGTTCCATAGAAAAATATCGTTCATCCGCAACAAAATGTATGGAACAGCTGATTTTTTTTTGTTCTGACAAAAGTCGCAGAACAAAATTTGTTAGTTTTTGATGTACAGAATAAGCCCCTAAAAGGATGCTAATTGATTAGAAACCCTAAATATTTGCAAAATCCTGCTCGTAACTTTTTTCTACCAAAAAATAAATGAACGTAGCATCAAAATCATAACAACAAAACCTTCATAACGGCATCGATATTCAAGGAAATAAACAATTTAGTTCGTCATCATCAGACACTAAAGGTTAACTGGATGCCGAAAGATACATGTGGTCCATGATTCACTTTGAACATTGGCCTCCGTTACGTTACTAACTGTTGCTTATTCTGCGCCCTCGGATGACCCAAAACATTGAACCGAGACCTCAAACGCTCGGGTCAGTAAACCATTGCTGATTTACTATATTCAACACCTGTCGATGAATGCCGTTGTACAGTTTCAGATATTTAATATTCATCTAGTAGGGCAGGTACCCCGGTTGTGGCCATCTTAGTATCATTTGTGGCCACTTTGAATTTTAACGATTAATTAGACAATTTAATGTTCAAATAAAATTTTAAAAAATAATTGTAATTTGTGATACACACAAACAATATTCATGTTGTTACATTGTTTATATTTACCATTTATGGAATAATTTTGACACCAAAATGGCCACAAACGGGTCAGTGGCCACAACCGGGGCACCTGCTATACTATGGTATGGATGGCGTGAATAATTTACAAAGCTGCTGTTCCAATATTACAAGTTCCGATTGGAAATGGTTTGACCTTCATAGATTTTTTTTTAGAGTTATTAGGGTTGTTCCTTTAAAAGACGGACTGTATTCTAGGATATCATTGCACTCATTATTCTGTACAACTTTTGCAATGGGACTAACCCTGAAATCGCGAAAAAGATTATCAGTTGTTTAACCCAAAAAGTTTAATGACCTTTGACAAAATGAATGGAATAAATATTTTTTCGATTTTAGGCTTGGTCTCATAATGACGAGTACCAACTACGATAATAGGCATGACGACTAAAAAAAATACAATTAGTTCGTCAGATAGTTTAAAATATATAATATATTAGACACGTATTTTTTCTTTTGTCAATTAAACAAAGATTGACGAAGATATAGCCCGTTAAAGTTCCGCGTGACGTCACGAGTGCTATACAAATGTACCTACAGACTACGTCACTAGTGAGTGACGTCACGAACCCCACTTTCAAACTTTGGCAAGGTTTATCTTAGTCATTTATTGTTTGATTGACAAAAGAAAAAATACATGTCCCATATTTTTTTATTCATCTAAGGACTAATTATAATAATTACTTTTTTACCCAGTCATCATGCCTATTAATTAATTATTCTAGAAAATATCCGTCGTTTATTCGTCCGTTCGCATTTTTAAATCTTTCTGTGAGTTTAATAGCAATTTTTACAACAGTATTAAGTAGTGCTTGTTCTGAAATCATGAGCCATATTGTAAGAAATTTACAAACGTGTCATAATAAAAAATTGTAAGTAAAGGTGACAATGAAATCACTGCAATGCAACGGGTACATGTGGGTGTGTCGGTGACGCAATCGCAAGGGCATAGGTCGCAGGCTTTCAGTCAGGTAAACACACCTTGCTTTCATCAAAAATGGCACAGCCTTTTTCATTTTCTGGACTTCTATTAGCATTAAAATCTAAGTACAAAATCTGAATAGGTCGCTCGAATTGATGTACATATACTATATTCGGACTATCCTTTATTTCTCAAAAACCGCTGAACCAATTTCGATAAAATTTAAAAGAGACCACTTTTGAAGTATTAAATATCAAGCAAAAAAGAATCATCGAAATCGATCGCAATTATTGCGTACCATATTGTACTTACATACAAAAAATACTTACATACCTACTTACCCCACTACATACACCATAGACAAATTGAGACCCCTTTTTTTAAAATCGGTTGATAATACAGAAAATAATAAATAATTAAAAGGTGAAACTATAGTTTGTAGATAATAATGGTAGGATGGGTGTGATATGAAGAAGGTCAATGCTAGACGAATTTGTTTGAAATATTGTGATTACTCATGAATTGATTAGCAATCCTATTTTAAATTGTCTTATAACGAAAGCTTCACAGCTTTGCTATAAAACTATTAACTTTACAACGGTTTTATTAAAATTAAATATAATTTGATCCTTTTAATTTTAACCATAAAAACTTTGTTATAAAAGCACGTGTGTTGTACAACAACAAGAATGTTTCTAGCTTCATTATACGCAACATATGATAACGTAGGTAAATTATGTAGGTATAATAAGCCCGATTACAGAGGCGCCATCGTAATTATAATAGCTAAATAGCATAGTTCTGTTTCTTTTTCACTTTAGGCATGCGATAAAGAGAACGCTTTTTACGTTGCTATTAAATTTATGCTGGCGCCTCTATAATCGGGCCTAATATACCTACTATACTAAAAGTGAGTGAAGCTCCCGAGGCATGATTAATTGAAATCTCAAGTTAGTTGTTTTAAACGACGAGAGGGCCCATAACCCGATTTAAAGGCTGTTAACCTTTGATAAAATGCCGTGTAATGTTTTTATAAACAACAATGGACACGGAGATTAACGACCGATGAAAATGTAAGTCACTTTCGACGAAGGTTGTGCAGAAAGGCACAGAGCTGTTTCGATATTAAACGTGATTTTCAATTCAAAACTAAGAATGTTTATTTTTTAAATTAATAGAAAATATTAATCATGTAGTCTCAGTCTCTCTCATGGCACCGAAAGAGGGAGGCCTATACCCAGCAGTGGGATAGAGAAGGCTGCGGATGATGATGATGAATCATGTAGAAAAGGTGATTTCTCTCTCAAAAGAAGGAGAAAGATAGAAGAGCCGAGAAGAAGAGAAAGAAAGAAGGAGAGCCTAGAAGACAAGAGAAAAAGACAAGAGATGCCACAATCGAGACAGAGACATATTTGTTAAAGTCGGTGTTTTAGCTAAGGATATATGTTACTAGCCTACCTTGTAAATAAAACTCTATAGGTAAAGCTATTAGGCGTCCAGGGGCCCTATTTTTCAATTTCTAACGCCTGGGAACGTATACGGAACTTTGACAGATTGTATGGAGAATTTCTATGTTGTCTATGGAAGTTGCGAATACTCCATACAAGTTCCGTATACGACCAAACCGTGCATAGTTCAAAAATAGGGACCCTGGAATCGGAATGAATGGAGCGGACGGATTTGTTGTTTTCTATAGATTTCTACGGGATTGCATCCATTGCATACAGTCGGCATTTTTTCTTGTATAGGATTAAATCCGTTTGTTCCGTCCGCTCTGATTCCGACGCATAGCTTTAAAGTTCAATTTAAACGTCACTACGTAAACTATTACTTCAGCGACGCGCGACGCTTGAAAGAAGCGAGTTAAGATCTAACTCAACACAAGACATGCGTAGACACGTCCAGGTAGTTAAATTCACAATTTATAGAGTCAGTAGTAGTAGTCAAACGCAAACATATGCGGAATAAACAAAAGGTAGTATACTCGTATTCTCACTTGAAATGAGGCACAGGATAAGTGAGCAGCTGGTAAACTTTTATCAATTCAAATTTTCAATGAACGAGGAAATTTTTAACTTGTCTGTACATTTTCTGTCATAAGAATGTGTCAAGTTTTCGAACCTTTAAAAAGATTTAATCTCATTTTCACTATCTGGACACGAGATAAAATCCTTGCGTGTCGAGATGAAGAAATAACCATTGCTATCAATTTTCAGTTTCACCAATAGTTCGCATACCCAGTGCCTCGTGCCAAGTTAGAGTCTAACTAAAATAAGCCTTGTAACATATATTTTTTATGGAAAAATTTAAATAAAATAGTTATCGTCAATTCTATAGGAAACCTTCAACAGCACTTAGTCTAGCATTGACCCGCCTCATTTCTGCCTGATAAGCAGTATTCTTCACTCCGATTTATATGTAAAACACGCGATTGCTTGTTTACGTAGATAAGTCACATTCCGATACAAGGCAAGGTCAAAGTCACAGTAGCAAGCAAGGTTGCCGCTCATCTGTGTAACTAGGTGTTATGTAAAGTGGGTCAGTATAAAAACTATAGGTACTATCACGTATCAGTAGGCTAGATGACTAAGAAAACATAATTAATAAGACCGTCAGTTAGATTATCAAAAAATATTACAAGACACTTATTTTTTTCTTTAGTCAATTAAACGAAATATTATGAAGATATAGTCCGTTAAAATTCTGCCTCACGTCACAACTACAACTTCGCTTTTCATAGAAAAGTGACGTCATGTACCCCAATGTGATCCAAACTAGGTAAAATATTTTCTTTTACATCACAATTGTAGCTAAACATTTATTTTAACAAAACATTTATTTTTGAATTTATTTATTTTATAGTTTTGTCTATGATTACTTGAATTATCTTTATATAACAGGTAAACTAGTTTTTTTGAACAAATGAACAGTATTTGAACAGCAAATTGGAAAAAACGCCAGATAATTTGTATTTCGTGCGCTGACTGAAACGTTGGATGGACCAGAGGATCGTGAATCGACGATCGATCGTGTTTTCGCGTTTTCTGTAGAACATCGAGAAAATGTTCAGTACATTTTTGATAAAATTTACTTTTCGGGAGAAAACTCTTTTCAGCCCTTAAATTGTAACAAAATGTTACGTTATTGGAGTCAATCGCTTGAGTAAGAAATATTGCACGCTCGTACGTCTATTTTTTTTCAGAAAATGTTGAGCTGTGCAAACATTTCAGACAAGATTTTGCGTAAAAATATGACTTATTTAGATAACTTTAAGGTCGTTTAACTGTAAAAACTAAGACGTATAGTACGTGCAGTAAGTGCTGATTTCTTGAAAAATCACTCAAATCAGATAATACTTAGAGGTAGAAAACAGCTTATTGTTTTTGTATGGCTAAGTTGGCGCCTTACGATCGTCTTAAGATGTACGACTTACTCGTGCACGCAGTGTGTGGCGGTGATGAGGTGGTCGCGCGCGACGACGGTGGCTCCGCAGATGACCTTCCCGTCGCGCTTGAGCGCCGCCAGCCAGGGGAACTCGCCCGGAGACACCTCGTCGCCGCCCACCACGCGCCCGCGACGCGCCACGCCACATGCTGCATCACAAACGGACCACAATTACAAATCTATCTATATACCTACATCATCTATACATATAAATAAAATTGGAGTATCTGTTTGTAATATTGAAATAACCGTTTTTTACCACATGTATATGAATGTATACAGGGCTATTTCTAATCAATTAGCACCCTTTTAGGGGCTTATTCTGTACATCAAAACTAACAACTTTTGTTCTACGACTTTTATTAATTCTCAAAAAATAAGTTGTTGTTCCGTAGAAAAATATTGTTCACCCTCGACAAAATGTACGGAACAGCTGATTTTTTTGAGTTTTGACAAAAGTTGTTTATTTTGATGTACAGAATAAGCCCCTAAATGGATGCAAATTGATTAGAAATAACCCTGTATACGGTACATACACCAGAATAACATTTTTTTAATTTTTCTCTGTCTGTCTGTTTGTTCCGGCTAATCTCTGAAATGGCTGGAACGATTTTGACGGGACTTTTATTGGCAGGTAGCTGATGTAATAAGGAGTAACTTAGACTATGTTTATTTAAGTTTTTTTTTATTTCGGGCTAACGCAGGTAACACCGCGGGGCGCAGCCAGTACCTAATATTAAAGTTTAGCTCTAAGAACACATAATTGGCCGAGGAAGTTAGGGGGAGGCCTAGTATACTGTACCAGCCTTTTTTATGGTCCACTGCAGGACGTAGGCCTACCCACCAGAAGGGTGATTGGGCCATATCTACAACGCTGGCCCAGTGCGGGTAGGTGGATTCATATACGTCATCAAATTTCTTCAACGGACGTATGCAGGTTGCCTCACGATGTTGTGTTCCACCGAAAAGCCAGTGTTGTGAAATTCCGTACATAAACTCCAAGTAATTCATTGGTATGGGATCAGGATTCGAACCCACGACCTCACGATTGTAAGGCGGGTGTCATTAACACTACCTATCTGAACTTATTGTTCGCATCAATAATATTAAACAGAATAATATAGGCCCAATTTTAGAAAGTAGCGCGATAACTTGCAGTCTTATCTCTTAAAGTGATATCTTCCGGGTAAATTCAGGATGGATACTTAGTCTATAAATAATAATACTTTATTTTCTCGTATTCGTAGCACTAAGTTTAATTTTCTTGATGTTCAAGACCTCGTACCGTTAGGCTACAGAAGTTTAAAAGAAATTTCAAACGTTTTACTAAGACTTTTGTAGAACCAAAGTCATGTCAACTAGCAACCAGAAAAGAAGTGAAACACTTAAGTAAAAAAAAAATAATTTACGAATTGGACCATTGTCAGGCTTTAATATTGCTCGGTGTCATTTGGGTATAAGCTCAATTACCAGAATAATACAGCCTTATGGAAATGAACGATTTTTATATTTTTACGAAAACAGAAAAATTGAAAGATTTTGAAGTCAAAAATGTTCCGTACAAAAGACATCAACGCGCGCTACGCTGAGCGTGCGCTTAAATGACTAGTTGAAAGATATAAACTAAAATGTTGCAGTTTCTTTTTATTGTGTAAAAAAGTATTAATGTGAACGTGTTGGTTTTTTTTGTTAATCCTTTAATCTAAGAATATTATCATAACAAAGAAAACTTTAACAAAGTTTTCGGTTTTCGGTCAGTGAACTAAATTGTTTATTTTTTATTAATTGGTGAAATTAAAGTTAATGACACATTGTGAGGTCACAATATTTGCTTTCACGCTCACACATACTAATAACATTCACCGAAAAACAGGACTAAATTAGTACCTATGTGTACCTAAAATAAACGAAAAGATTACAACCTATGCGTAGGACTATAGCTATATTTTGTAGCTTAAATAATATTTAAGTAACTTTTATCTGTAATTTATTGAAGCATCTTATTTACTGGCGCAAAATCATTCAGTGTTCGTGAATCTACGATAATTTAGCTACAATTGTCAATAAACGCCAGAAAACTTGAATGTAGCGCGCTAAGCGAAACTTATTACGTTAAGCGTTCAAATTAGCAAGATAATCTGGTATTTATCGGACAAAACCGATTAAAACGGACAGAATGAAATAAATCAACAGTGAGCGGAAAAGAGAAAGATTTTCTTAGGCAATTACATAAACTGATGAGTAAATCAACCGGCGCACCTCGGGACAGGCAGCCAGTGTGTCGGGGTGACACAGAGAACGGCGTGCTCATAGATCTCAACAGATAGGATTTGTCGTTTTGATCTAGAAAAGCTACCTGATTCCACAACACAGTTTGTCAACTGGTACAGAACAGGAGGATACAAACTCTAGCGTGTACATTTTATGCCCTAATAAAGATTTTTGTATTTTGTATCGTATTAGTTTTTCACGAATCTTTCTGCTTGTCAACCAGCCACAGCTGTCTCACTCGCACGAGCCACAGTTGCATTTAATTTTAAAATTATATACCTACCATTTATCAATAAAAAATTAAGAAAGGTTGGTTTTGATATATTATTACGATTTAAAAATAAAAAAATCGGCTATTTTCGTTTTGTTTAGTTAGGTTATATACACTTCATTAAGATAAAAATGTAATAATCAAAAATATTTGTTAGAAATTCCTGTGGGTTTTGCAATCGCGAGAGCTTGGCTTTGGCGTAAAAATCCTCTTACAATCACAAATACGCGTAACACTAATTGAAAACTAACTGTCAGAAAAAAATGCGTAATATTTTGCGGCACATTAGGAATTCTTTCATAGAGTAAGCATATCGCACGCGACTTTAAGAGATAGCCTCTCTATAGTCTCTATGGAATGGACGTGCTCTATCGAGAATTTGTCACGCTCGCTGCCG
This sequence comes from Hypomecis atomaria, assembly GCA_964007245.1. Classification (NCBI taxonomy): domain Eukaryota; kingdom Metazoa; phylum Arthropoda; class Insecta; order Lepidoptera; family Geometridae; genus Hypomecis; species Hypomecis atomaria. The sequence continues at coordinate 19,824,934 of OZ023285.1, read as the reverse complement.
AATCGATGAAAGGCATCTGCATAATTGAATGGATTTATTTGTAAACAAACTGCCACGCGATCGAAATTTTACTCATCTGGCGGGTGATACTCAAATAAGTAATATCCGCGCGAACGAATCATTAGTCGTAAGAATAAGAATGCAATGGGTGGACCCATTTATTACGTTAAGTTTCTCCTTTCTTCAAGTTACGTTTCTTAAAAATTCGCGCGAAAACTATTTTTGCTCAATATTACTTAAATCGGTTTAGGTATATTTCATTTCATCGTCATAACTATAGATATAAAAACTTTACTCTTAACGAAAAACCGCGGAAATGAAATATAATTAAGCTTGTTGCATTACATTAGAAAATTAGGCTCCGATTAGTTGTGAATGGCTTTGTGAACTCTCTACGTAAAACATGAAATAATACTCCCAAAGTAATAAAATGATGGCTCATTTGAGTTTGTAAACATCACAAAATTAATAATATGCCATACAAGGTGAGTATTAATTATATTCTAAATATTTTAGTAAAAAACATTATCTGCAGCTAAACTTTGATAATTTTATCAGTACCTGTAATCCTGTAACGCTTTGAATAATTCAGTTTTCATAATACTTACGGTAGACTATTTTTAAGGTAGGTAACGGAAAATATGTATTCACAAAAACGCGCTCGTAAAATATTAAGTATCACGCCCTTTAAAATCCTTATCGGACAAAACTATTGAGCCAGATTTTTTGAAAACATGCTTCAGCTGCTTCACATTCTCACACACGAAGTGGGTTAATTTGCGATCGTCCACTCGATAACGCTAAGTGCAGCGATACACAGTTTTACGTATCTGAGTACTTTTAAGGCAAAATATTCGTACATGGGAATAACGGTCTCTGCAGATGTAATTGTTAATCCGTAAGGTGCAATAAATTCTACATTTCGAAGACGTTTAACACATCCGGGGGTACTTAACATACTTGTGAAAATGTCGTACAGTTTTATCTCGTCTCCGAGACCGGCAGGCAACATTCAAGTGCTGTTACAACTGCACTCTCTAAAAGCACTTCAAACTATTAGCACTCATTTATGACATAAGAGATCTTGACGAATTCCTATTGAATAAGCGGTTTAGAAATTATAAAATGAATAAAATATGCGGTCGTTTACGGGCCCGTGCCAATAGTAAATAATGTCTAATGGGCTGTTACGAAATATAACAGTCGCGAATTCATAAAAATCGGAGCAATAAAGAGGCGAACACTTCCATCCTTACTCACCGTACCGTTCGATCGCGAAATGATAATAAACATAAAAGATACTGTAACTTTTCACTGGTTTGCATTCGAACTGATTCTGATTTTGGTAACCGAATTTTTTTAATGGTCGTCGAAATGTTCACGGCTCACGGCACTATTTCACAAAAACTGGCGATCGGCGTCCACAGAAGTGATATAGGTAGGGTAGAGACTCACTGCAGGGTTTGCAGGCGCGGGCGACGGCGGCTGCGGCCACGAGGAGACAGAAGATGCGAAACATGTCTGGCGGAGGCACGGCCCACTCTGGAGTCAGGGGGAGACGCCGGCCCAGCTATTATAGGCCGCGGGCGGCGCCTCCGATAAGACCTCGGGGCCAGGGTGAGCAGACCAGGCCAAGTTCACGGCGACGCGGCCGCCGCGTGAGTGACGCCGCGCCGCGCTGCCTGCACTCTCCACGCCACCGGAGCACGCGCGCCGCCCGCCCGCGCTGTGGTAGGAGCATCTTAGATAATGACCTTGAGATCATCCTCCGTATATTACTCAATCGGACTATTACCTAACCGTTTTTGCACTACATTGTTATTATTTATCTGTAGGTGTCCTAGATTTTTGTTGATAATTAGTTTCAATTGGGTCTTTCTAGTTTGATTGTATTGTGGACATTGAAATTGGGATAAATGAATCAACGTACAATCAGGTATTGAGAAATGAGCCCAATTAGGTATATGTTTTGTGTTTCTGTAGTCGAAATTATGAATCATGAATTGCATTGGACGACCTATATGACGTGATTTCGATTAGCGCCTCATCTTGGGGTTAAAGCAGTAAAAGGGTCATCGAAGAAAGTCTCGTTCCGAATTTTGAAAAAAACATTGCTGAATGAGTCACAAAGGTGAGGTTGTAGAGACTGTGCTTTTTTTGTTGTATGGTGTTGTGGCAGGTGTAATTATAGGATTGGTATTATTGTAAATTATTAAGAAATATTTTAATCTCGTTCTGTTCGTAACTTTCGATCAATCTGACTAATTACTCGGCTGGACAAACGAGCAGAGAGCTACTCGTACCTGTCAACTGTTTTACTCGCAACCGTGCAAATGTTACTGATTTTTCGAGTTAAAATTGTCTGTTATAATTCTAAGCCATAGATTTACAAGTTGCATTAAGTAAAAAAAAGAATTGGAAATAATTTATTGAACGGTGTTTTGTCATTGTAGCCTATGTCTATTCATGGGGTCATAATATGTTAACGTAACATATTTTCTAAAACAAAAACTGGGGCGTTTTAACGATTGGTATATGTCCTTTCTCATGTAAACTTTGTCTAGATTTACTTGTTATAATATATGTATTTTTAATTTATCATTACATAAGTACCATACATAATGCAGATTGTAATACAATTTTTCATTTTGCTATCACAATGTGATACGTCACTGAAAGAGCCTGAAACCAAGTATATAAAGAAGTTTTCGACCTTGTTTTTTTTCCTTGGCAAAACTTTCATTTATTGAACTGCAACAATGTACCTAGCTACCATGTAGGTACGTACTTTCAATTCTACACATAATAGGTACTGAGAGCTTTTCATCTCGATCAAAGCTGTCAACTACACTCATCATCGAAAGCACTTTGATGAACGGTTAAATTTATTTCTTATTCATTTCGGAACAGAGATGACTTTTGGTCATTCCAACGAGACCAAAACAAAAAACAAGAGATACAAACTCCATCGTAAAGTTGCGTCAGACCACGTAACGTCGGACCCTTTCGGAAATCATTAAAGGAACACACCCTTTATCAGTGTTCGTTATCTCCTTTGCAACTGGATGGATATTTAATTGAATAATGGCAATCGCTTTCATATCCGAATTAGCATTCAAAGGACGATTTAATTCAATTTAAGCTTATCTTGCGTTTGGAGAAATTGTGACTTAGCATTTTATAGACCTGGATTTTGTGAGGTGAATGGCGTACAAGAAGAAAGGCCTATGCTCAGCAGTGGGCGATAACAGGCTGAAAATGATGATGATGATTTTATAGACACTTTCGACGGGGAAACAACCTATTTATTTATTTTTTACTTCAAACTCATTTAAGATAAACATGTGCTTTGAAACCTAGTTAACACATAAACTTTTTTATGCTGTTTTGTTATTATTTTCGATTTTGTGTTTTGATATTTAGAAATTATCTCCTACCTGATTACAGAGGCATTTGAAGTGCGAAGTCAAATAATTATGCACGTCGGCGTCGTAACGAACTTGAAGTGTTCACTCTGTGCATGTAATGAGATAAGTACCTACTCGTAACTAAATATGTAATAATATACAGGACAGAAGAGTTATTTACGTAGATGAAAAATTAAGGCGTAATCAAGACCGGCTTTACACTAATTTGTTCAGTTGTTTTATTAAAGCAGTATTTGCAGCAATTGTTTCCAAAGTGCTTGCTACAGAATCAAAGAGCTGTGAGATCTTTTTTAAGGTTTCTATTTATTGAAGTTTTCAAAAGTTGAGTCATTTTTCAACGAGAGAGCTTACAAAATGAAGAATTCGGATCGCGTGCACGTATTGAAATAAAAGAAATCTCATAACTTCATATTTTTATTTCCGTGTCTGATCAGCATCTTTGTACATACCTATACAATACAATACATGTCATACTTACATTTTATTTGCGCGATAGCACCGCGATAAAATGTTAAGCATATAGTAGGTAGGTATACAGTTAGCGAATAATGCGAATCCCTGACCTACGAGTATTTTGTGAATGGCCAGTTGAAACATTTTAAATCGTTTGTCTTTTCAAAGCCATGTTCATGCTCATAACCGGAGCTAGCCGGGTTTGCCATTGAGCCGCCCCGAGGAGGGCGCACAAGATGGCAGAATAGAGGCAGCTTTAGTAGCGAAGGTCAGTCGAGTGAGAAGCTCACACATCCTTGCGGAAAAGCGAGCTCCATTATGCAACCCTGCATTTTAATTTCACCGCTGCGCTGCCGGATAGCCAACACGCCAGCAGCCACGCGGTTCGATTTTATTCTTTTATATTTGGACAAGCTTGCCCAACGGTTTACGTAAGGCCGCAGGATTAAAACGACGCAGTATTTAAAGTTTTGCAATTTTTGATATTTCGGAACAAAGTTTTATGCAGTCGCATTGACCCGATGGCCACGGTAAACATGCGGCGCCATTCCACTTTCTTATTTTACAACGTGCAATGTTATAGTAAGTAATTAGTTTTTGATTTACGCCGTGCAAAACGACGATCGTAAACATACCGTTTTTGAATTATTTATCGCCTGCACTGTAACATTGAAAGTTGAGAGTAATAAAGAACATGATATCGGTCGTAAAAGGCTTTTCGGTTGCTCAATATGGTGTGGAAGAATTTAAAGGGAGGCAAACTTGGTTATCATTCGGATTGGGCAATTTTATTGTCTCCTGGGCGCCTGTTTGTCTAGACAAACAGAGCCGGCCTTGGTTTTATTCCGAAGGAGATGGAAAGAGCCAGTTTCAGCAATGAATCAGTGGAAGATCGCTGCAATGGTGCCAAGGCAACCCGTATGTCGATAACACGTAGCCTTTTCTGTATTTATCTGCTAATATACTTATAGTTATTAATGCACTACCGTATGTTTTGCAGTGAGATAGTCACGCGATCGAGTTTAACTTTTAAAATTCTGATCAATTTCTGCGACCTTTTTTTTTTAAGAGAGTGATTTTGAAACTACGCCAATACATAGTACCAAATTAAAGTTTAAAAGATTTTTGATTAGTTTAGTGTTTAATTTGGAATGAATAGGAATCAAAGGCTTCCGAGACTCACCTCTAATAAAACGGAGACTTATTTCTGATTGTAAGCGAGTCAGCACTCTACCACCAAAATATTCACAGTTTTTTCACACTCATTGTATGGTAGGGATTAATATTCGCGCCCTGCGGCTCGCAAACTTGACTCACCAACTGCTGAGCCGTCATTGCCACAAGGCTTAGCATAATTTTAGTGTAGATTACGTTAACTAGGAGAGTCGCCTTGAGTCGATTCGTGGGGTCATCTTTGACATTTGTACTGCTTGATCAATCACAACCGCGACCTTAGAACATCTGCATACTAAAGAGGTGAGGTGAGGAGTCAAGCTGACATTTGCACGTATTTGAGTAACTTTAATTGTCTATTTCGCACTGTTCTAGATTTTAGATTAGTCGATTAGACTTCACTGTTAAATCTTACTACTTCAGTAGGTTGTTAACCAGACTGTTATTATAATTATATCATCTGGTTTAATTACTTTGCGCTATGCGTAGGTACCAAATAAATTCGTTATCTCCATATTGACTACCTAGCTATACTCTTCCACACATTTTACACAAAGAGAGGGTCATTCTACACTATACTCACAACAGTTTAAGTTGAACATTAATTTTTTTCTTTTATTTTGTTTAATTATGTAAACTTTTTCAAAACAATTGTTAAAACCTATAGTAAATAGTAAGCACTTATTTATAGCATTACCCCGTAGGGTCGCTGTACGCCGAAACCCAGGCACTAGCCTAGTTCGGCAACAGTTGATATTGTACATTTTATTATGCTAGATCATAATAAAAATCAACAGAGTAATAAGGATTTATTTATTTATTGAATTTCAGTCAATTTCCTGTCTGATATGTATCTTACTAAGTTTGAAAGATTATGTAGAGTAGGTATGTTATTACATCTGATAATACATTTTATACGTTACAAACATATTCAATAGACTGCTGTAAAAGAGCTTCTTCAAATGAGATTATGTTTTTGTGTTTATATTTCATGTGATTCTCGCTCTTCCGCTGATTGAGTGAATATTATTATGTGTTTTTTTTCTTTGCTCTACATGCGGAAATATTATACTTGTGTATTTCTATTATTCTTCACTTTATATACTACTATAGAGTGTACTCGTAGACGATACTCACATAATGCTCTCACATTTTTTTTCACGAAACTGGAATCAGTATATTTTATTAGAGCTAAAAAATGTCGTTCGTAGAGTATGTATTGTTCTATAAAAAATGTAAAGCACGATGTTTTGAAGTCAGTTATCTCTTTATTTTTCAAGATCGAATTATTTTATATGTACTAACTGCGCCCCTCGGTGTTACCCGCGCTAGCCCGAGATAAAAAGCAGCCTAGTTGTTAATCCAAGGTCCAAACTACCTTCATACCGAATCATCCAAATTCATCCAAATCGGTTCAGCCGTTTGTGTGTGAAAGAGTATTAAACATCAATAAACATTCGCGTTTTTAATATCAGTAGGAATGGTCGAGCGAGTCATGATACCACTTCTAATGAAGAAAAAACATAGAGTAGCCCCCTTTTTCAATTTATGGATTATTCTGCTTACGCGCTGATGACATGACATCGGATGCACCAGCAGCGAGCGGAGACAATGGCCCAAATCCAGCTGCATGATAGCTGTGACCCTGGGATTGACACACTTTATTTTATTGACATGTTCTTACGAAATATGTGACTAAACAACAATAACATTCAATCTGCGAACTGGTTTGGGTGGCAATACCTAATATTATTTTTCGCCAAAAATAGCTTAACTGACTTCAATCATGACAATCTATGTCCAAAATCTAAAGGTTGCTTAAATCGATGTTATACCATTTTTAGGGTTCCGTACCCAAAGGGTAAAAACGGAACCCTATTACCAAGACTTCGCTGTACGTCTGTCTGTCTCCAGGCTGTATCTCATGAACCGTTATAGCTACAAAGCTCAAATTTTCACAGATGATGTATTACTGTTGCCGCTATAACAACAAATACTAAAAACAGAATAAACTAAAAATTCAGGTTTCTCTCAAACAACAAACTGAATTTTAGCCGTTTTTCGCTCTATATTAATAATGGTAACTGGTAGATGCTTGAAATATTCATAGAATATTCAGTAGTATATTCGCTTTACTAATAAATAATAAAATTGATACAAAATAAATATTTAAGGGGGGCTTCCATACAGCATGGAACCCTTCGTGCGCGAGTCCGACTCGTACTTGGCCGATTATTAGATTATTGTTGATTTTTTCAAAAACCACTCAACCAATTATCGATAAAATTTAAATCGAATTCTTGATAATGATCACCTATATAATAAACTAGCGACCCGCCCCGGTTTCGCACAGGTTTATTTTACATAATATATAAACATTCCTCTTGAATCACTCTATCTATTAAAAAAGACCGCATCAAAATCCGTTGTGTAGTTTTAAAGATATAAGCATACATGGGGACATGGGGACAGCGGAAGCGACTTTGTTTTATACTATGTAGTGATAGTGATCTACCAGACAAAACAAAAGTTATCAAAATCTATTCATATTAATTGTTGAAATAAACGCGTAACATTAATGTAATAAAACATAAAATAATACAAGAGAACATAAAGTCGTATGAACCTCCTTTGGCAGTTGAAAATCGGAATCGTTTGTCACAGTCCTAAAACGAATTTTTTTAACCGACTTCCAAAAAGGAGGAGGTTCTATGTTCGTCTGTATGTATTTTTTTGTGTATGTTCATCGATGATTACGCCAATTGTGAACCGATTGGAAAAAATATTTTTTAGTTCGAAAGGGATTATACTCTCGAAGTTAAATTTACAGAAATCGGCCGAGCCGTTTTTGAAAAATCAACAATAATGTAACAGTTCGAGCGAAATATTCGAATTTTGTACACGATGGAACGCGTTTTTTTTTTTGCGAAAAATAATTAAATGTCGATGTAATGGACTTGATATAATGTGGATTTTAGATACTTATAGATCTGTTACTTTTAAATTTTAGATAAGTAAGTGCCATAGTATATGAAGTCTTGTGTCAAGCAGTAGACGTGTGCCAAAATATTCGTATTGATTTTGATGTGGTACCTCAGAACAATAACTAGTTCTTATTATGAGTTCTTACTATACCTAGGTCACCTAGGTCAAATGTCACCTAGCCTAAGGGATATTTCTCCACTACATTAAGCCCGATTACAGAGGCGCCAACGTAATTATATTAGCTAAATAGCACAGTTCTGTTTCTTTTTCACTTTAGGCATTCGACAGAGAGAACGCTTTTTACGTTGCTATTTAATTTACGCTGGCGCCTGTGTAATCGGGCTTATTATCTACTAATACTTATTTTGTCATTTAAGTCAAGATCGTGTTAATACCTAACTATTTATTTCACCTAAAGTCATAAACAAAAAATAGTATAATTATGTAAGGTGATAGTCGTACCTACTTATTTTAGTACCTACAATAGTGTCAAAAAACAAGATTTGCTATTTCAAGTAACATTTGTGTATTGTGCACTTTATATAATTGACCGAGCGTAAGCGAGGTCTCTGAGTCTACTGGGACGAGCCGGCACTTGAGCTGTCAAATGTATGTTTGTATGTTTCTTTGTTCGACGATAACTCAAGTACCGCTCAGCCGATCTCCATGAAATTGAGCATGCACGTAGTTTATATATATAGAATTTTTAAGTTCGAATATGAGCATCTTTTGTTCAGTGGTTGGGAAGATACGAGACAAAAAGAGGCAAAACGGCGCCACTTTCTGCGGGAGTTGCTTGGGTCAAATCTAGTAATTGAAATTCGACCCTTTTCCTTTGTGTGCAAAATGTGTACGTTTAGGTTTGATGATAGCTAGAGGACTGATTGTAACCTTTACTTATATTTTAAATAAAATTGTATAATGATGCTGAATTTTGTTGGTTTAAATAATTTACGCTCGAACTAAGTAAAGAATCCCAAAGTAGGTTTCTAACATTTTGTCTTAATAGACTTTCTAACAGTGTATACTAACATTGTAACGTTCACGCTGAACGCCCCACGATTTTATTTTTGAGTCTGAACAATACTCGAATGATAAGAAAATTAATGCGATGAATGCAGTACTTACCTAGGACACGGTAATGATATCTAATACCGTGCCTATGACTACCAAAATTATTTTTTATCTTTTAGTACATTCTAACAGTAACTTCTTAATAAAACCGTTTAATTTAAAATGTTTTTTATATATTTTATATGTTAAGTATATGAATAACCGCTCTCTTAGTTCTTTGAAGCCCTATAAGCTTTGCGACTTCTGCTAGTGTTGGATTCCATTCAGTATGAACAGATTTAGCATAATTCAAACATTGTAGCATAAAAATAGCAATTTTCGGCAGAAACTCATATATGTATTTGAAATATTTTACCGAATGATATAAACATTTACTTCACTCTCCATTCCAAAACTTTCATACCAATATTATTATATATTTTTTGAAATCACAGTTTTTATGATATAAAATAAGAATAGCACGAGGTCCAAGTCCGGGGCGGACTACTAGTATATTACTTAATCGACTTAAAAAAACATAAAATTAAAACATAAACATATTAAGTAAAAAGCGGCTTACATCTAGCGTGTTTCTGGGGTCTTGATTAGCTCATCGATCCATCTTGTCATAGATTAATTATAGTATTCATATAATTAATCTATGATCTTGTCAACCAACGTCCTACTCTGCGCCGGTAAGTGATCTCCATTCTTCGGCTCGATTGGCCATCAGTTCTACGAACTGTGTACCCTGCCTACAGCCACTACATAATATCTAATAATCGTCTACAAATCATCATTTGTCATAGGTACGAGTACGTTATTCTTCCAAAGTCACATGAGGAAAAATAAATTTGTAAGTACCTAGTTACGTGAACTAGTTCAGTATGCCGTGTACAAAGTAATGCATAAACACGAAAGTACGAGTAGGTACTTATATGCCAAGTGCGAGTCAAACATAGCTCTGGTAGGGTTCCGTAGTCCGAATGTTATCATTATTTTTAAGAAGACAACTAGTTTTATAAGGGTCAGTCTAATCAATACAATTTGAATCTGTCATTTTGAGCTTTTGCGACCCATTCCGGAAATAAGACATAAACAAGTAACCTGTTTCTACTATACTAAATCCTTCAAAGCTTACCGCCTTACCACAAAAGACTTAAACACGCCTTAAACACTGTCTAACTGTGCAATTTGTACTGTTAAACATTGTCTAAAGCGTGCGTAAAACTTTTGTGGTAAGACGATTAGTATTTTAGTATTCGAAGTTAGATATGAATCGATGATGAAATCTGGTGATATGTTTTTTGTATTACGTATACGTACGTGTTTTTAAGTAAGTACCTACCTATATTTATACAAAAGGTTTTGCAAGAGTTGTTTTTTTCAAAAGGTTTTCTCAATTGATCAAGGAAATCAAGAGAATGACACACTAATGCCAATTAAAAAAAAACATGACATGCACGGGTTAGTTTTACACATCGAGGGTTCCGTACAAAGAAATCATCACTCATCATAATTATTAACTAACCCAAACAAAAAACAACATCTACCTTATGATCTTCTCAAAAATAAACAATGGAGAGAGTAGGTATTGTCCTGGTATGGGATTACTAAGAAAGTATTGTGTAGGCTTTAATGGCTGGCAAAGTTTAATAAATGCTTGCGTCAAAAACGTAAATTCTTGCTTTCCTTTTGGTAAGAGTTTTAAAATGCGAGAGTGTTTATTTGACCCGTGGGTTGGGGGATATTTATGATTCTATGTATTAAACTTTTATTTTACAATAGTTTTATCTTACGTTTTACCACATGTTGATTCCTGAATTAAATATCAGCCAGCTGCCTGATGGTGCCCAGAAATCTACGATGTTACTGATACTACGATGTAAATGTAACTTGAAGGAATAGGAACGTCGTTTACCTACTCTAGATTTGGAAACATTCTGTATGTTTTTTTAACTGGGGAATTCGTTAACTCCCAGAGAGGCTCATTTTCGTACTGCACGTAAAGAGCGCAAAAGTATATGACAATACAAACTTTTGCGGGGATATATACTATCTACATTATTTACGAAGATACATATGTTTTACTATGTAGAGTCTACCAACAATCATAATTTAGCTAATATTAAACAACTCAACTTTATAAATTGCAATAAATGTATTTATTTTGTATCAATTGTCGAATAAAATTTGAAATTATAACGAAATAATATAAGAGCTTGTATTGACTGATTATTATTAAAATAGATAACGCCTGTTATTGTTTTGAATGCAGACATATGCGATCCAATGTCAGTTCTTTTATCAGGCGCTTAAAACTCTACACGCTCACGAATACCGTTTGATAGCCTTTTAAATGCTTATCAACTATTCGGACGTAACAAGCATATTCATAAGTCTCATTCAATTTATAAATTACCAAAGCCATCCACATAATAAAGTAGGTCTAATCTTACTGACGATAATGCTACCATGGACCATAATGCAACATACAAGTGCGTGTTCTACAATACATTACTACGAGTAGGTACAAAGTCACAAGTAGCATGTTTACAATCCCACATGATGGCAAATGACAATAATCACCCATTAGCGATAATTATAAAAAAATGCAGTAATGGAATGCGCGTTAGTGCGGGAATATAACAGTGGTGCGGGCGCGCAGGAGCCGCATTGGGGCCTCGTTGGCAGGAGCAAGTGGATCATCGGCAGGCCAGCAGGTGCCGGTGAAAGTGAAGATAGTTCCTTCTCTCTCTGCTGCCGACCTGCAGTAAGCTCACGGATTCGCGCCCGGTGCCAGGCTCCTTCACAGTGAGTTTCGATTTAATTTAAATACATGTGATCGATCGGAGTGAAGTGCGCCGCCGTAACAGTTACACGGTTCGTATTTGGACAGTTATATTTTGTGAATCCGATTACGATCTATTTAGCGATAGTCCGGTTTCGAGTGAAATGTAGTTCTAGCTTACACAAGGATTTATATTTTAGCAATATTTGCATCCGAAGCTACGTTTGACTTCTTTCACATCGACAGCAGTTTAAAAAGTTTCGATATCAGACACGTGTAGTATTTGTTGATCTACCCTCCACAGTAACATTGGTTGGTAGAGTCATATCTAGGTAGTCAAACAATGTGTAATAACGGCTTTTTGAAGTACCATAAAGGGCTTATAGAGGCTTTGACAGTAATTTAAACACCTCGTGTACCCGCGTCTTTTGTGGCTAAGGCCACGACACAGACCTCGTGCCCTGAATGAGTCAGATAATAAATTAATCCTATAGAATAGTGCGACTTTCTACTTAGGGAGCAGGAAAACGACTCTCTCGGCTGGGCGAGTCGATGGAACGGGTTGAACGCCAGGCGCATACCAATCGGGAAATTTCAATTTCGTTCCATCAAACCTTAATCAGATTGGTCCCGTTGCAAACTGCATGCGGTTGCATTTATTGCTCCGTGATTCCGTATTTTATCCGGCTCTTGATGATGACTTAATGAACCTCGTGAAAGAAATTTAATAAAAAAACAAGGAAGAAATTCTGAGAAGCGGTAATATAACGATGAGTGCGCTTTTTAAATAATATTGAAGTTGACGCACCCGCGCGGGCAGGGCTCGGTTAGCTCGGTACGGGAATATTTTCGTTTTGATGAACTTTGTAGAGTATTTCAGTTAATACACTGTATAATAGGATTAATTTTAATACTCTTTCAAGAATTGAAAACTGATCTGATGTAAATAATGCTCTTGTTTGTAGAAACATCGTCTGTTATCTACGAAAGCAAGGCAACCGTTTTTGGTATATTTTTATCTGACGACGCATTTGTGCTAGCTATTCTAGCAATAATGAATAGGTATTTGGATGGCAGATACTCAATAAGGAAATAGGGGCTGGCCTTATATAGGTAATCTAGTGTGGCCATGTTTTTCTATCAAAGGTTAGATCAGTGCCAGTAAAATTCATAAATATAAAAACTTAGTATTCAGAAAAATAATTACATTCAGGAAGTTTGACTGGATTGTTAAAGAGAGTGATTGACAATAGGACAAAAATCTGAAATAGCACGTGAGTTATGGTTTAAAAAAGTTAAAATGAAATGGTTTGCCTACCTTGTTACCTACTTATTGTTAGTCTATTTGTAGTAATGAGAAAGATTTCATTTTGTCTAATTTTGTGGAAGAAAATGTTTATATTTTGTAGGCACATAATTAAGTGCAAGTTGAATGTCTTAAAGTGTATTTATGTAAAACAATTATTAGAAGGATTCAAGCATTCTAGAACACAACGGTCTGTCTATTACATTCCTTGTTCCTTTCTAGGATATTGATTTTGAGATGTTGATTCATCAAACAATCGAGCTATTTATATTTGCGTGTGATAGTGACATCTATGACTATCCAATGTAGAGCCAAATAGTTAGATAGCTATTTTCTAGCAGTCAGTCACATTCTTTTCAAATATAGTAGGCTGTTGAGCGACGCAGATTTAGCTCAAAGTTTCGATTTGTATAATTATGCAAATTGAATAAGATGATAGCGGTACATTTGCGAACGAGTGTGGAGGCGGGTTTTTTGACCTTTTTGTATTGACATGTCCTTAATTGCGCATTGACAATGTACCTTACTTACCTACGTCCCTAGTACCTAGTTATAAAAACACTAAAATTACAGAAGCTTGTATTGTATAAGTTTGGTGATGTGGTGTGGGCATGAACTTTTTTTGGAAATTTCTTCAATTTTACGTTTCTTTCGTTCGTTCGCATTTGACTCTATTTTAATTTGTGTCCCACATACTCGTATGTGCACGGCCACCTTTAATTTCGAGGAAAGTTAGTTCGCCTCATCATATGCGGGTTGGCAGTCTTTACATATTTGTATGAATGAAATTAAATTTGTATGAAGAACTCGTAGACATGCAGATAACTGAACTTTATATTTACCTACAGTTACCAACGGCATTTCATTCCTGCTTAAAAGTCTTACAAAGTGTTATATTAATTCTAAGTATCTTACTGTAGGTATTATTTTTTTGACCGACGAACCGGAGGAGGCACTCAATTCGACGCGTAGGTATATATATATATTTTATGTATACACGCATAACTTTTTTCATAGTAGTCCGATTTCAATAAACCTTTTATATTGGAAAGAGTACCTATACTTCGAAGTTGGTCCCATTTAAATTTTATTGAAATCGGCTGAGCCATTTTTTATAAATCAACAATAATGTGAAAAATGCTACATCGATCCGTGCGAAATATTCGCGAATTCTGTACACCGGTGAAGTCGGTACTGTATTTTTTGCAAAAAAATAATTATATTTCTAGCTGCTCTACAATCTATATAAAACATGATACAAAATCTACAAATGCTAAATCTACAAAATATTCTCACCATTATGAACAACTTTTACTACCGGACTAATAATAAATAAAAATAAATCGCGGATAAAAATCAGGTGCTCCATATATTTGTCGAGAGTCAATGGACTTTTTGTATGGAACAGATGATTATTTTTCGCGATTGCGATCAACATCTTATACGTTAGTGTGCCGACTGTTAAAGATTTACTTACCTCTGCTTCATATCTTCCAGTATCCATCATGAATCTACTTCCAATGTTGCTCCTCTTCGGGCTGGCCGGTTGGACTTCAGCCGCGTCGGTCAAAGACAACAAGGGATTCGCCGATTGGGTGCAACAGATTCTTGGCGGAGGTCCGGCGAGCACCACCACCTTGAGGCCAATCAATGATCCTCCAGATAATTGTCCTTCTTGCCGTGAGTATTTACATTTAGGAAATGTTGTACCTTCTGGCTGCATCTGAAAAAGTAATGAACGAATGTTATGTCAAACTCTAACTTTTACCGGGAAATCAATTTTATGTAGCGCTGCTCATACTCAGCTCGGAACTCAGAATGACATGAATTGTGGACCCTAGTTGCTATGATACTTCCCACGAGTGTACAAAGGGTTCCAATTCTACTTCATTTCTTATCAGCAACTTTTGCTGATAATTTTCCTGAACCAACCCCAAAATCACGAAAAGGGAATCAGCTGTTCCAAATACCTATACATAAGGTTAATACATAAAGTTACATGGACTCGACAAAGTCCTTGCACAGCCTTTATTATGACAGTTAGGACTCCGAAAGCCCCTGCTCTTTGAAAAGTGGACTCGACAAAGACCCTGCACAGCCTTTATTATGACAGTTAGGACTCCGAAAGTCTCTGCTCTTTGAAAAGTGAAGCCGACAAAGTCCCTGCACAGCCTTTATTATGACAGTTAGGACTCCGAAAGTCCCTGCTCTTTGAAAAGCAATATTTTATATGTTCCAGAGTGCGGCATTCCGCGCACTCGCCGGCGCATCGTAGGCGGTTACGAGACTAAAGAGCTGGAGTTCCCGTGGATGGCCGTGTTGCTGTACAACAACCGCTTCTACTGCGGCGGCTCGCTCATCAACGACCTCTACGTGATGACGGCGGCGCATTGTACTGCCGGGTACGTACGCTTTTTAACCGACTTGCTAAAAGGAGGAGGTTCTATATTCCTCTGTATGTATATTTTTTCGTGTATTGCGTAGTAATCATCGATATTTTCGACAGTTGTGAACCGATTTATAAAAATCTTTTTTTATTTCGAAAGGCTGTAATTATATAGATACTCCCGAGGTGGTCCCACTTAAATCTTATTAAAATCGGCTGAGTTGTTTCTGATAAATCAGCATTAATGTACATGGACGACAAATTTCGTTTCAGACGATTCGTACAAACTGTCCGAATTATGTACACGGTTGAAGTCGGTGTTGCCATTTTTAGCGAAAAATAACTATCTTCTATGGTTACCACCAGCCTGGGGAGACCGATGGTTATGTGGGAGTTCCCGCGCTGGGTACGTACCCTGAAGCGATGGCGTAGTTAGAGAGGGGCACGTTTGGGCCTTTCCTATCCTAGAAACTTCTTTGCCCACCCTACAAAACTTGAAAGGCAATACATTGTTTTTCTGGGGTGCGAATAAGTAGCTTCCTTAGAGAAATTTTCTAACTAAGCTGAAAGATATAATGACTTTTGGTATGGCTTGCACTGCGATTCCGTTCACACTAACACAACTTTCTGGATTTTCAAATCTCGCTCCAGCTCTTATTTAATTTCATGACTTGTGACTTCTGAATGAGAGCAGCCACTAACGTCGAAGCCAATAGAAGCAACTAGGTCTAGGTACAGGCGGGTACCTACATTTATAGCTGTGGTACCGTTTGAATGCGATACCACATAACTACCTAGCCTACTACACACTTTTTTAATTTTAAAATCAATGAATATATGAATATAACCAACGAACGAACTATGTATCTTCTTGGCGATAGGTAATATATTGGAGATAAAAAAATCATCACTTACATGTTTTATGTGTAGTTCAAAGATAAGTGAACATTTGCATTTTTCATCATAGTCCCTTCTTCGCGTATGAAACTATAGTAAAACAACATTTATGCACAATGTGCAGATGTGATGTTTTCTGCCGTTATAGAAGGAAAACAACAGTTGACATTGCTGCCAAGCCCATTATTTTGTGCTACTTTCGTACAAGAAGAAAATTTCTTGGAACCAAGCCAGAATACCTACCTATTTATCTACTTGCACTATCATATCTACAATTTTACGCATGTCTGTCCTTGGAATAGTAATAAACACGCAAACAATTTCTAGGGAGCCTATAGTTGCATATTGTTCTGAAGATGCTCATTCTGATGAAAATGTATTTTTTGTCTAGGTTCCGCAAAGAAAAGATGTCTGTTCGGTTCCTAGAGCACGACCGGTCTAAGCCCAATGAGACTAAGACTGTTGATAGAAAGGTGGAGGCTATCATCCGCCATCTGCGCTACAACCCTGGCACTTATGACAATGACATCGCCTTATTGAAGCTAGATCAGAGGGTACGTATAAAATTGCTTTTAATACAGGTTGGAGAGCTGACGCCGATATTAAATGAAATCAAAGGCCTTCTGCTTTAAAGCCTCCACATATTTTCAATTTAATAAAAAAAAAAGGTATTTAGGTACCTAAATATCATTTTAGAGCAACCTGTATCTAAAAAGCGATTCGAGCTATTTTGACATTAGTCAAAATACATTATAGATAAATCGCCTAAAAGAAGTAGTCGTAACGTCGGGGAAAAGAGGCATTTACTTATCTTATATTCTATTATGCTATAAGTCCCGTAGTATTATAAGAATAACATTTATATGAAGTTGTGTTTTCCAATTGCAGATAGACTTAAGCAACGCTTTGAAGAAAATCAGATCCGATGATGGCGAGGACTCCGAGGACCCCGCAGATAACGACGACACGGGGATCAGGCCGGTGTGCCTGCCCGAACCTGGACTCACGTACTCCGGCATGGAGGCGCTCGTCACTGGCTGGGGGACTACTGAGGAGGGCGGCTCTGTCTCTAGCACATTGCAAGAGGTGGGTGGAGCTGTTGATTTCGTTTGACGCAGCGGTGTGTTTGCTAGCTTATAACTCCAGTGTGCCTGCCGGAGCCAGGTCTCATGTACTTTGGCATGAAAGCGCTCGTCACTGGCAGGTCCACTACTGAGAAGGGTGGATCTGTCTCTAGCACGTCGGTGAAGCTGTTCATCTCTTGATTTGAGAATTGTAAGCCATGTTTAGCACATTTTTCTCTGTTGCGGTAGCCGGACTGCAAACGCATTGTGCGTACGTGGCTTTAGCCTCTTGTGGTGAAAGAGATTATTTGCAGCCCTTTTATCTTTAATGGCGGGGAAGTCAATTTTACCTAGAGTCCAAGAGTGAATTGAAATCATATACATGGAGTAGAGCTGACGCTGAAATTAATATGACTCACAAATAAATAGTACTAGTAACCAGTAATCATGTAAGCAATAAGAAAAAAAATGAATCCTTACATTGAAAAAACAATAAGAATAAAGGAAGTGATACATCATACTTTACGAGTATAAAGCACTCATTCAAGCTATTTTAGCATTAGGCTAATCAACCAAGCTCTCCACCCTGTATACGAGTATTTAGAACCAGAAGCTCTATTTTTGCCTATAGGTACGTAGGTATACATAAATGGTCACGAATCACGATACCGAGAACAGGAGCGAGTACTGAGTGAGGGGTTAGTCCAGGTTTAGTTTAAACGTAAATTGAAACTACATCTGTTTCCTTATGGCTCTGTAGATTTTTGTACAGCGCCCCTGACGGAAATAAGGTAGAACTAACCACAATATATGGAGCCACACGTAATCGCGAAAGTTTAAGTAAGCTACGCAAAACATTGACTGCTCTTCTACATCACGAAAAAATACGACTCTGTAGCTCATGAAAGTCATGAAACCGCAATTCAATCGGAGAACAAGTTGATTTCGAAGACGTCAGCTAATTAAAGGTCCTAATTGCTGTAAACCGCTACGTTTTAAAACGAAATGCTACTTAAGTCCGTTTTAACGGTTACAGGTACGCGTGCCCATAATTTCGAACGCGGAGTGCCGTAAGACGGGATATGGGAACCGCATTACTGACAACATGCTGTGCGCCGGCGATCCTGAAGGCGGCCGCGACGCTTGCCAAGGGGACTCCGGTGGACCGCTGCACGTGCACGAGAATAAGACACAATCCTACCGTGAAGTCGGTACGTACCTACAACAAAATTCATCTCCAGAGAACCGCATTACCGACAACGTGCTGAACGTCGGCGAGCCTAAAGCCGGCCGCGACGCTTGCGAGGGGGACTACGGGGCGGACCGCTGCATATGCACGAGAACAAGACACAATCTTATCATGAAGTCGGTAGGTATAAGTATACCTATAAGTTCATCTTCAGAGAACCGCATTACCGACAACATGCTGAACGCCGGCGAGCCTGAAGCCGGCCGCGACGCGGCGACGACGCCTGCCAGGGGGACTCTGGCGGACCGCTGCACGTGCACGAGAATAAGACACAATCTTACCATGAAGTCGGTATGCATTTTTCATCGGCAAGTTCATCTCTATAGAGATATAAGTAGGTACAGTTATCTAGAACTGGTACGCCGGAAAGAGGTGATTTTTAACATCATTATTAACAACTTTTACTAGGTATATGGCCAACCGAGAAAAAAAACCGGCATTCGAGAAAAAAATCAGCTGTTTCATTCTTTAGTCGATTCAGAGTTGCAATTTTGTATGGAATAGCCGACGTTTTTTCTCGAATTCCAGGCTGGTCCAATAGTATAAAAGTTGTTCATAATCACCACTTTTTGGCTTAGTACAGGTCAAGCAGATATTATCTTGGTCTCATCATCATATCAGCAGTAGGATGCTCATTATCACTATTACTACATAGTATAAAAAGTCGCTTCCCGATGTCTGTCCCCATGTATGCTTATATCTTTAAAACTACACAACGGATTTTGATGCGGTTTTTTTTTATAGATAGTGTGATTCAAGAGGAATGTTTATATGTATAATATAACTGTGCTTAGCCGGGGCGGGTCACTAGTATTATACACGGCTTTCTATTATGTTACGATAAGGTAAATACGATAGGAAAAGCCCCTGACGGGCAGTAAAAAAATTGGTCACGTCTAGGTCACTAGACAAGATGCAAGCATCGGATGAGATTCCTACTTAAAGTGTAGGTAATTGTTTTTTTCAGGTGTAGTGTCGTGGGGCGAAGGTTGCGCACGGCCCGACAAGCCCGGAGTCTACACGCGGGTCAACCGCTACATGACTTGGATAAAGAGCAACACCAAAGAAGCTTGCTCTTGTCATTAGACAAGGCGCGAAACCTGCGGCATTAGCTAATCTTTAAATTTAAATTATTTGAACAAAATTTGTTTAGGGTCCAATTTGTAATAAAGACTGGCACTGATCAAGCGAACGACAAATTGTCTTATGACTATTCGAAAATGATTAGAAATCTACACTACACTTTATTAGGTAAAACATACCTACAGTGTAGATTTTGAACTTTGTCTCTAAATGGGCTTAGAATAGGAGGCCAAATTTAATTTTAGTTTGAATAGTAATATAATGCTATGAAAGCTTATCATGCCTACGCTCGTTCGCTTGGTCCGTACCGGCCATTTCAGTCAAACTTTGTAATCAAATATGAAGCTATATGGCCAATTATAATAGTGGTAGGTATTTCTTGCTGTGATCATTTACATTGGCTGCTTGGCTATATTTGTTTACATGGTTAAACTTCTAAGAAACATGCCAGCTAGTGGTATGGTACAATGAATTGTTATGGAATCGTCTCACTTACGTACACCTTGTCGGTCTTACTTCAATTTGAATTTTCAAGTCACCTGTAAAAGAAAGGATTAAGTAATTATTAAGATTAGCTATATTTTGTATTCACAGATTAATAAACTGTAAGTATTGCACTAAACATAAAAAATAAAAACTTAGATAATTTGTCCGATACTAGTATCATGAGGAAACATTTCGCTAAAGATTTTGTTATTTACAATGTATTTGATCATAACTCAATAGAATTTAACATCTATTTTCGAACACAATTGAAGTTAGTTATATCATGATTGAAACTTAAGTGCACGGAAAAGTTTGTACAATACTTACTTAAGTTATTAAATTGTCAGTACCTACTTACCATATCAGTTGTTGGTGTAAAAGTGAACCAGATTTATAATTGGTTTCATTTCAATTTGTATGTTTCACTGTTGTGGCTTCAAATCTATTGTACCATTTAGCACTAAAATAAGTCATATTTTTTCATCTTTAAATGAGAAGATATGCAATGTGCATACAATTTCTCAGCACTACTGAGCAGTTACTTGACTTTCAACATCTATTTATTTATTGTATAGATATTAAGCTCTCTAAATTATTGTCTAAATAAATTATTATGATTCTAACAAGTTTTTATTTCAAAATTATGGTTACTAGAACTGCCATGTCTACATAACATTGATTGAAAATAAAATGCATTAGATCAATTTTAAATTCTTATTTATTTTTAATTTATATCAAAGTTGTTGATAGGTAAATGTGTGTTATAATCAAATTCACACAAAAACTGGGAAAGAACAGTCTGAAACCAAAATGGTTAAATAGTTGTTTGCATCAAATTTTAAATGACATTAATCCAAAAGTATAGCAAAATGTAGGCTACAGTATGAAGATGAGAGTGACAACATACTATCTAATTATATAATACATCTTAAATCCAAATAAAACTACCTAGCTAGTATCTACTATAACATTACTAGATACAAGTTGTATTTGCAATAAATATTTATAAGACTAAATTTTAAAATTAAGGTAATACAAAGAAGTCCTAATTAATACAGTCCAAAAATTGTTAAGCAAAAATTTTGTAGTCTTTCTCTATGAATGAATGATATGAAAATCTTAACTGAAATAGATAAAATAGGAATCATAGTAGAATCATAACAAAAATTGCATTGAACGGAAAACTAAGAGTAGTTTTCCGTAGACGGCTGAGGTCTGTGGCTGCTGTCTAGTCATCAACCAATCACAGGTTTTGTTTTAATGATGTCAGCATATAAGATTGGTTGAATGCTAGGCTACAGCTGCAGGCCGAACAGTCTGTGGAACCTTTAACATGTACATGCTAGTAAAAGTTTTTAAACAGTGATGATAATTCTGACATGACATTAGTGTAAATAAAGCCAGAGTTACTCATAGCGTCCATACTGGAGCCCAAAGGTCCTGTGGTCTCTGGTAAATGGGACGTAGTAGTCTCCTCTACCACTTCATTCCCATTTTTTATTATTCTTCTCGTCTCGATGCTACCGTCTGGCTTGGTCACTCTAGTAGTGATTATAGTTTTACAGAATGATCGTCCAGGTACCAGGTTTCCATTGAAGGGTGTAACAATACCAGGTTCCTTTGTATTATTTTGGTCTTTTTGTTTTAACAAACCGGATATTTCATGTGAAGACACCTTACCATCCAAATCAATGTCTTGTTTTGGCTGCTCATATTTTTGATTATGATAGCCCGGCTTCAGATAGTAGTCTCTGATACTTTTGCTGTTGAAATTCTCCGGGTCGAGATCGTTGGGATCGCCAGGCATAGACTCGAACTGATCTTCGTTGAGGAAGAATCTCATATCTCCAAACATGTTACCGAAAGATTTGAACATGTCGTGCATGTGTTTGGCGAATTCCTGGTGCATTGCTTCCGGACTTGTGAATACGTCAATGTTCTGCTTTGTATACAGATCATCTCCGTCATCGTCTTCGTCATCAGAACACCAAATAGGGTTTCGGAAATCGTTTCTAGGTGGTTCTAGACCAATTCCCAGGAAAGATCGAAGTTTGTCCATGAATGATCCGGTTGCCATTGTAGAACGTACTTGAGGATTTAGTATTTGTAAACACTGTGGGAATATATGGTTTTTAAGCCAGATTTAACAACTATTGATAACAATTTCATTAATTGCGCAACAAACAAAACTTACCGACACAAACAGCAACTTGTTCTCTTATTGGTTTGTGCAAACAGCTGGCTGACTGATTGATTTTTTTTCAAATGTCCGACGAGTGTGCTATGGTTATATCTCAAATTCCTTACTGAAATTCTAAAGATTTGGACTAATGGAAAGATTTTCGTAGGTGTGGGGTCGTTTTAGATAGTTTTGCACTAATAAGAATAAAGGTAGGTATTTGATTGCTATCAAGATATATTGGGGTGTCTAAGTTGAGCTATTTTTAAAAAATTTTTTTAAAAAAATAACATTTTAATTTAACAAATTATATTTCTCCCAAAAAACATAATTCTAATAAATGGTAATACTAATCTTAATTATGACAGTGACATACTACAATGACGGCAGATTTTTTTTGTGAATAAAAATTACTTCTCATTTGACATTAGGCCCAATTCCAGAGTCACCACGTTAAAATTCTCTAAAGTTAGTGACTGCTTAAATTAAAGTTAATTAGTCAGTAGGGCCAATTATGGTGGCACCATCTAACTAGCTAACCGACTATTAGGTTGTTAAAAAATTATAAAATTATGTCAACACACGGCCTCTCTACGCTGCCCGCCACCACGCACCGCGCTGATCCGAGTATTTTAAAATGTTATTGTGATTCAAAATAAAAAAAAAATGAAGTCAAGGTGTTAAAGGTAGTAAAGGTGTTTTTTTTTAGCCTGTTTTACAACAAGTCTTTTCATGGTAATTTAATTTTGTGCCCTATCTAGCCCTTTCAACTGCCCCTCTTACTAAAAGGTGGCAACACTGCGTCCTGTCTGCCGCGGTCCGCCCGCGCCCGTCCGGTCCGTCACTTGCTTTGCAGTTTATTTCTAGCAGATATTGTTTTTGTTTAGTAATATTTTCATAGTTTAGTCCCGTATAATCAATATTACATCGTACACTTCTAATGATATGACATAAACGACCGAAATAATATGGGTTTACAATACATATCAGTGACATGAACGTGAAATCTTCCCAATATTGATTCATCAAGAGGTATGTTTTAACAGTTGATTTTTTTGCCTCATAATTACGCATGTAATCAAAGAGTAAGCTTATTTACTATTTTCTGTTAATGTTTGCTCTAGTCGTAGTGTAATTAAAATGGGTAAATTTATTTTCAAAAAGTTACTATTACTGAATGTTGATCACCAGCACTACTGTGCGTTAAGGTCGTGCGTGGTTCAGAGGCGCTCATTTTTATTACACAAGTAAAATAAGTTTTTTACACTGTATTAAATTGATTTCAAGCTCCTGCATGGTATTTAAGTTCATGCCGGTTATGAATGTGATTAAAAGTGAGTAGGTAGGTACATAATTAAAATTGTTATAGCAATCTTGTTGTAAATATCTTAAGTTTTGCTCTGATAGAAATGAAAGGTCATTTTAATTCACTTATATCACATCGTACTGTCAACTGTTTGAGGCAGTTTAGCTTAAAAAATACTCATGTATTTTAAAAAAAAAATTATAAACCCCGGTCTACTGCATGCTGCACTGCCTTATTATCTTTTGTAATGAAGGCTTATTATGGCATAATCTTAGTTGTCAAATGTCTGCCTTAACAGTAGAGTAATTCATTATGCATGCTAGTGCTGGTTTAATGTTGTCATCAGAATTTTGTTAATGTATTGAATAAATATTTCTTTAGATGTTCGGTAAGCCAGTATATGGTCAGAATGCAACCTAACCAGTCCTCATCGCTTCTTCGTCATAGAGGTTAGTAGTTTAATTTGCTTTAAAAATTAGTTTAAGCTTAATACAGCGAATCTTTGGGGATAAAGTGTATTGCAGATTTAAGACTGTGAAGCAACAGATAAAAATATGATATTTATGAAAAGGCAGTGTTAATGTGAATAAGTAAATATTTTAATTCAATTTATACAAGATTTGAACTACTTACAGACTACTAAGCATTATATTCTGTTTAGAGAAAAGAAATTACAAACATCTTTTAGAAGAAAAAAGAATAACAAAACTAAAATTTAAACAACCTTAATGAAAAGGTTAATGAAACAATTTAATTTAAAAAACAAAACATATGTTGTACATACATGTGATATAACCTTATTGCCAAATATTAGTAGTATGTCTAATAAACAAGAGTCAATAAGGAAGACAGACATTGTAAAATATATGGAATTTAGGCTATGACCTTGTGTCGTACCTGAATATTTGCGTGAGTTATTTTGAAAATGATTTTGCTCTTATTTTTTTTTAAATAATACAGACTACAGTTTAAGTAGGAAAATTTTCCGAACATTGCTCAAAAACGAAAGAAATTTTTATCAGCAGCATTTTTACAATCTTTGGTTCTTTCTAGTAAGCTTTATGATTTGAAGCGACACTTTAACTGCCTTTCCTGGATTTTCCTTTGAAAGTGAATTTTATTTTACCAAACAAAGCAGAATATTTACTGTCGTTGAATACATACTTTGATCGATTCGATGGTGAAATAAAATTTAGCAGTTTCAGTTTCAGCTAAAATAACTAAATTATTTGAGATTTTCTGAGAAAAGGTGCTTGATAGTGACAAGGAAAAACCAAAATAATTTGTTTATTTATTTTTTAAGCTATTAGCATGAATAAGGAGAATTTTGTGGATTTTGGCTTGATCATGCTAATTGACATTGGATAAAAAGGTTATGAGTATTAGCTCTAATTTGTATTCACATTTTAAATAAATTACTAAGTAAATGATGCTTATTTAACTATTTTGGAAGAAAAAATTAAGAAGCTTAATGGCAGCCATTCAACCATTAAGCTTCTTAATTTTTTCTTCCAAAATAGTTAAATAAGCATCATTTACTCAGTAATTTATTTAAAATCTACAGTGACAAGTATTATTTTAAAATTTCTTTTGAGTTGAATTTTTTTTTTACTTAAGTTTAATATAAATTATCTTTTTTTTTTCTTCCCGTTTTGTTAAAATCACTTTTTCAGACGTCGACAAAACTCTTTTCGTGGTCGTGTGCTAACTAAGCTGGACCAGGCCGTCCTCCAAACTTGCAATCCTACCTCCCCGTCTTCGTTTCACGTAGTTTTTTCCTGCCAGCTGGTGGGCATTGCACCCCCCTCCCGGCACCTATGCTTTTATCTATGAATCGAACGTTATTTTTCCGAAAGAAGAATGCAGAGACTCGACCTGTCAAAACATTTTTTTTTTGCAATCATGGAATAAAACATCTTTTATACTACACCTGCTCGGAAAGTACCTTGATACTTTATCAAATTTACGGTAGAAAGTACGTCATTGCATATCGAACAAATATGCGGGGAGAAAACGCATCTGAGCGGGAGAGAAAAGTGTATGAAAATCCATTTCTTACGTGGTTTTTCTTTTTTAATTTTGGGTAAGACTATGCGCTGGTAACCTAAATATCAAAAGCCAAAAAGTTTTTACAGCGAGTTTTTATCTCCAAGTTCGCAAAATGACACTGGCCACTAGCTGTGTGTTGGATGGTGTCAAACAATTTGAAAAAAGAACATGTGAAAATTGCAGACGCCATTGGCGCCATTTTCAAGTGTTACATTAAGCTTCACTAACTGCAACAATTTCAATATAAATTTCAATTTTTAGTAAAGATTTAGTTTTTTATTTTCCTCGTAGGTGTAGTATAAAGCACTATGTATCACTCGAGAGAAAGTGCGATTCCCGATCTCGGGTGTTTTAAAGTTCAAACGACACCCTCGACGGTAATCGGTCACTTTCTCCTCTCGGTGAACAATGTACTATTCTAATAATGATATGTGCTTCAAAAATGTAGTGATTTTTTGTTGTTTTCATATCACTGCTTGAAATTAAAATTACGCCACCAGAAAAATTACATTGATTTTTTATTGTTTTTACCATCTAAATCCTCTACCAGTGCTTGTGTGGCCAAATATTTTAAAACTTCATTAAAAAAGAACTTAAACATATATTATCAGAACAGTTTTAGAAGCGTCATAAATTACTCTGACGAACATAACGTTTTTATAAATAATCTTGAAAGAAAATGAGTTTATTCGTATAACTACAACAGGTATTCGTATGAGCGGCCGACATCCTTCTTTCGACATCATCATCATTTAAGTCGTGGACGTCAACAGATAGATTGTTTATAAGACCGATTTATGCGGCTTAGTCCACCTTGTGAATGCATTTCTACGCGGTGATATTCAATAAAAAAATATTAATAGGTAATGCGCAAAAGATATCATTACCGTGGCAAAAGACTATGCGTACCACAAAATTATTGTACTCTGTAAGCGTCGCATAACGTTCGTATGTTTTAGTTGATTTGAAATTTTAATTATTCATGATGCGAGGTTTTCGTGGTGCGTACAAAATGTGCTGTGAATAGATCTGTGCGGCCACGCTGTTTTAAACATTTAATTATGTATGAACTACATATTATTATTTAAAAATCCATACACAATAGAGCAGATAAAACAAGTGTCCGTCACGCTAGTCACGTAATCTATTATCTCTGGTTGCGAGGAATGCGTATGACATCACTACGTGGGAATTATCTCAAGACGCGGCGCCAGGATTTGTCTCATCCGTGTACTCTCATTACAGTGAACAAATATTATAGAAAGTTTTTTTTTCGAAAGCTGTTGTGGGGGCCCGGAACCTCCACTATTGTGGCCTGTACTATTGAGGCCCCTGGCAGTTGCCCTCTCCTAAATCCGGCCCTGCTCTCATCTATAACTTATATTAATTACTTCACGGTGTTCTGTGTGATCTGGTGTTTAGTAATTTGTTTAATAAAAATAATCTCAGTTTTGAAGTATTTTGAAGTTTGTCCGCCATATAGCGGTAACGCTAATGTGATATTTGATCAGTAGTTCAAATGTCACTTTATCTCGTTTTCTGTGCTTTTTAATCTTTCTTGGTTTTATTTTTATGGTTTGTACGTATGTACCTCTATTATCCTTGTACTGTCTCTCTCTACTACTCATACTTGTACAGTTGTACATACAATAAAGTATCTAAGTATTCAATAACATTAACTTGACAATTGGTACTTAGACTGAAACTAGAAGTCTGCATAATTTGGCCCATAAATGGTGACACGAAAATTAATAGCACTGACGTGATAGGATATGACTTGCATTTCCTGTTAAATCAGCCTATGAAATATAAAGCCGTGGTGGCTTAATGTGAGAACGGTCGCCTCACAAGGGTCAAGTGTGAGTTCAAAACCGATTACTCATTACAGTGAACAAATATTATAGAAAGTTTTTTTTTCGAAAGCTGTTGTGGGGGCCCGGAACCTCCACTATTGTGGCCTGTACTATTGAGGCCCCTGGCAGTTGCCCTCTCCTAAATCCGGCCCTGCTCTCATCTATAACTTATATTAATTACTTCACGGTGTTCTGTGTGATCTGGTGTTTAGTAATTTGTTTAATAAAAATAATCTCCGTTTTGAAGTATTTTGAAGTTTGTCCGCCATATAGCGGTAACGCTAATGTGATATTTGATCAGTAGTTCAAATGTCACTTTATCTCGTTTTCTGTGCTTTTTAATCTTTCTTGGTTTTATTTTTATGGTTTGTACGTATGTACCTCTATTATCCTTGTACTGTCTCTCTCTACTACTCATACTTGTACAGTTGTACATACAATAAAGTATCTAAGTATTCAATAACATTAACTTGACAATTGGTACTTAGACTGAAACTAGAAGTCTGCATAATTTGGCCCATAAATGGTGACACGAAAATTAATAGCACTGACGTGATAGGATATGACTTGCATTTCCTGTTAAATCAGCCTATGAAATATAAAGCCGTGGTGGCTTAATGTGAGAACGGTCGCCTCACAAGGGTCAAGTGTGAGTTCAAAACCGATCCAGTACCAATGAGTACTTAGTAATTTACGTACGGATTTACACACTACTATACGTATAGCACTGCACTGTACCAGCCTTTTTAATAGTCCACTGCAGGACGTAGGCATACCCACGAAGGGTGATTGGGCCATATCCACCACGCTGGTTGGTGGATTCACATAAGCCATCGAATTTCTTCTACGGACGTATGCAGGTTGCCTCACGTTTTGCAAGTTTTCCTCCACCGAATAGCCAGTGGTGTTAAATTCCAAGGAATTCATTGGTACGTGAACGGGATTTGAACACATAACCTCACGGTTGTAAGGCGGGTTTCCTTCTGTCATTACCCCCAAACCCTAGAGCACCACGGCTTCAGACTCACTACTAGCTTCTCGGTAAACATCGTGAGGCAACCTGCATCCGTCCGTAGAAGAAATACGTTGGCGTATGAGAATCCATCAACCTACACTGGACTAGCGAGGTGGTTATGGTATCATATGTAAGGCACATAGTTCAATTTTCAGTTCGCAAAACGCATGATTTGGGACTTTAGGGATTCCCGTAGGAAAAGATGTGAAATACGAGTACAATGATATCATCGAATGTGTTCATCATCTAATCTAACAATTGGCTTGGTATACATCTGTGCAATTAGAGACTTTTTTGCTGTTGTTTATGAGCCTGTAGTGTTCCATTTCCTCCCCTCGAGCTTTCCAGTTTTATCGTGTTGTGCTGATTCCTGCCAATTTGGACCAAAGAAGGATGTCGGCAGCTCATACATACGAATACCTGTTGTATACGATTACACTCATTTTCTCCCAAGTTGATTTCTAAAAAGGGGATTTAGATGGTAAAAACAATAAAAATCATTGTAATTTTTCTGGTGGTCTAATTTTAGTTTTAAATAGTGATATGAAAACAGCAAACCTAACATCTAATCAGCGGTAATTAGATTAGAACATCGATTTTATCATTTTTAGATGGCCAAGCTAACTAAATAATTAGTTACCTACTACCGTAGTACTATCGTGTATTCTATGGCACGCTTATGTTTGTTTCCCACGAGTACGTACGAACAAGGGAAATAAATTTCAATTGTTGATAAATAATTGTCATTCCGTAGTCATGAAAAACTGAAAATAGGAGCTAATCGATAAGGACTTGGTTGTCTACAGAAATACTTATTCACAAAAATCCTATCCAAGCTAATATTGAAGCTAATCATACTTATAATCAATTTAAAAATACTTGTACAATTTCTATTTTCTCATATTTCATCTCTACATAGCGCTTTCTACGTTCGTTTAGTGTCTTAGTTTTTCTAATGAATTTTTACCGGAAGATTTATACAAGGTATTAAGGTCAGAGGTGTATGAAAGTCTTTGCACTTCTTCTAAAAATTTTGCATCCTGTTTTGTACCCATGCACAAAACGGGACGAGACGATAGTTAATAAGTACCTATATTAAATCCAGAATTCGTTACAAACGCGAAGTGTTTACAAAACCTCTCCCCGGTTTCAAAAGTTAGGTGATTTTTTATCTCTCTATAAACACTATTATCTCACGGTGATTCTGTATTGTAAAGCAAATGACTACGAAGCAATGGGATTGATGCCGCATCATCCAACAACCACCAACCCGCACTGGGACAGCGTGATGGATATGGCCCAATCACCCTTCGTGGGTAGGCCTACGTCCTGCAGTGGACTATTAAAAAGGCTGGTACAATACTGTACAGTAGCACATCATTGTTACTAAGACGCAACTAAAGAAGATAAGCAAAGAAGTTTCTATTTTGTCGCTACGCCCGCAGTTCCTGAACAAGGAGCTCTACCAACTGTGCCTATCTACTAACTGGGCAGGATTGAAATGTTTTGAAATAACAAATGACACGATAAAATAAACCACCAAATAATGATGACATCGCTTGCTTACAAAATTAGATCATAGTCGTTACACATTTATTGACTTGCAAGATTGCATTCTTACATATTTATTGAAGAATTAGTTTTTGTAAATCTGCGATGCCCTATAGAACAAGGTCCTAAAGTTTACTTTGTATTGTTCATATACCAATTGTGTATTTTCATATAATGGTTTACTCAACATTGTGATTAATATCTGTGCGTCCTAAATTTAGGCAAAAATGTAGGGCTACCCTATTAGAAAGATAGTTCCGACCACCGAAGAGTGAGATAGCAATGTGTAGGTATTTGACTCAAATAGGTATTTGGAGTGCAATCTCCACCTTTACCTAAAACTTCATGCTAAGTAGATAGACGTTCTACTATATTTTCGATCGCATTTGGCGATATTTTTCAAGATTGATGATGCGATCGAAACTATAAGAACTTCTATCTACTACTATACCGGTGTTAATTAAAATGTGTAAAAACCACGCTAGTTTCCGTAAAGAACTAACTTAATACGTATAGTAAAATCCTTAATCCATATTTAATAAAAAAAAAAATATAACTTAAAAACTGTTAGTAGGTACTCATCCTAGCCAGTTTGATTATAATAACTTCATAGTTTTCGATTTGCTTTATAATGAAAAAGTAAGCGTTTGATCTGCATCTAAATTGTTTGCAACTATTTTTATTTGGTTTTTTGCAACTTTCAACAGCTCGATGAATAACGGGACAAGAACGAGACTTTAAAATATATTGTCGAGGAGAGGAGCATAAACATTTTATAGGTTCGCCACAGAGTAATAACAGAGAGAGAGCGCAAAGAGTAGTTTAAGTTTAGAGACATGTAGAGCTATTTTAATTTGTTTACTGAAATACTAAAACATACTTTAACCCACAACCTCATTGTAAACCGAGCGATCTCCTACCAGGCCATCACTAGACTTCACTACTTTAATACAGGCACCAATGGCACAATAACATAACCAGTAAGTTCGTATAGGTCGGGTGGCTAGCCTTGAT
This sequence comes from Hypomecis atomaria, assembly GCA_964007245.1. Taxonomy (NCBI): domain Eukaryota; kingdom Metazoa; phylum Arthropoda; class Insecta; order Lepidoptera; family Geometridae; genus Hypomecis; species Hypomecis atomaria. The sequence goes on along the minus strand of OZ023285.1, from coordinate 19,793,613 downwards.
GGGGGTTTCCGCCTGGAGGACTCTGATATGGCTAAACGGTTTAAAACAAACGGGACCTACAATTTAGCGCTCAGTTGTAAATGCCACGCGCGGTCACCCATCCAAAGGCTGACCGTATTGATCGTTGCTTACCTTCAATGATCGCTAACTAACACCTAGTCAGACTGCGCTATGAGCGCTTCATAACCAGTAGGTACAAACCAGGCACATAGTCATCAGTACATACGTAAGTAAGTACTAAACAGACACATGCTCATAAACATCATCAAAACATTGGTTGATTCAGGCAAAGATAAAGGATAACGATTACATGCAAATTCAAGCAGAGGGTAAGGCGATCGATGTAGTAGGCACGAGTACCTCACTACCTAGAATATGCGTTTGTGAGTCAACGTAAATGTTTTGACTTTCATCAAAAGGCAATCCATAGGGTTTTTCCGTAACAGCAAAACAATCAAAATCAATATTTGTACATAAAACCGGTACTTACCTAAAAGGAAACTAGGTAATATAATACCTAGAATTGATGCCGTCAATATGTAACTTAAGCAAAGATAATCGTGTTGGATACCATGGATAGATAACCTAGTCAAGAGAATAAGGAAATTAGGATTATAAGAGCGAAGCGAATTCTAAAATTATTGGATACCATATATTTTATGATACTTGAGTTGGTTTTAAAGTATTAGTTGTGATGGTTTTCACCTTTTATAAAAATAAGTTGTCAAGTGCATGTCTCGACACGCGTACTCGTATTCCGTAGATGGTGACGATGATTATGATCATGATAAAAATCAATTTTTATAATTTCAGTACATTGATAAACTGCTAGAAAAACATATTTGGCTTAGAAATATGTTTCTGAGGTCAATATTTTTTGAATTATGAGAAAATTATAAAATTTCAATTTTCTTTTATAACTCAAAAAGTTATAATCCCACAGTGCTCAAAAAAATTTTGAGAGATAGTTTTCAATATGGTCTGTAAATTCAAAAAGTTTGAGGATTCCATTTTGCATACTTTAGAAATTAAAGGGTTGACACTCTTTTTTCAACTTTGTCGACATACTCGTATATCTCACGAATGGTACATGTGACAAAAAATCGTTTAGGAAAAATTACATTCATTTTAGAAACCCTACTCAACGACACCCCACATGAGGTGGTGGGGTTAATAAATGTTAAATGAAGAATACATACAGGCGAACATCTTTTTTAGGGTTCCGTACCCAAAGGGTAAAAACGGGACCCTATTACTAAGACTTCGATGTCCGTCCGTCCGTCTGTCTGTCACCGGGTTGTATCTCATGAACCATGATACCTAGGCAGCTGAAAATTTCACAGGTGATGTATTTCTGTTGCCGCTATAACAACAAATACTAAAAACAGAATAAAAATTAATACTTAAGGGGGGCTCCCATACAATAAGCCGTGGTGGTCTAGAGGTAGTGACGCCCGCCTTACAATCGTGAGGTCGTGGGTTCAATCCCAGTCCCGTACCAATGAGTTCTTTGGAATTTATGTACGGAATTTCACACCACTGGCTTTACGGTGAAGGAAAAACATCGTGAGGCAACCTGCATATGTCCGTAGAAGAAATTCGATGGCGTATGTGAATCCACCAACACGCACTGGGCCAGCGTGGTGGATATGGCCCAATCACCCTTCGTGGGTAGGCCTACGTCCTGCAGTGGACTATTAAAAAAGGCTGATACATACATACATACAGATGTTAGGTACATAATATATTGGTTTCTATAGGGAATATTATCATCTTATCTAGTGTTAGGGAAATATTATTTGATAGTCATCAAATTATCGCACCCGAGTCGTCATAATAACGTCCTTACAGAAGCAAAATCGTACTCAAATGCGAAATAATTGTCACACTGAGTTAAAGAATCGTGAATTGTCACTGTGATGTATCCAGTAGCAGGGCAGCTCAGACCAAGAAGATATGGCAGGGTCCTCTTTTTAACCGACCTTCAAAGAGGAGGAGGATGGAACAGTCTTCCTGCTTCCCTGTTTCCTAAGAGATATAATCTAAAGCTTTTCAAGGTCAGAGTGAATAGGTATCTTCTAGGTCTGCGTGCTTCATCTTTGACCACAACGTCGCTGACCATCAGGCGAGTTGGTGATCAAGCGCGGACTTATTCGCGATAAAAAAAAAACGGCCAAGTGCGAGTCGGACTCGCACACGGAGGGTTCCGTACCGTATAGGAGCCCCATTCCTCTTGCCGTTATCAATAGCGAGCAAAAAACTCCTAAAAATCACGTTTGTTGTATGGGAGCCCCCCTTAAGTATTAATTTTTATTCTGTTTTTAGTATTTGTTGTTATAGCGGCAACAGAAATACATCACCTGTGAAATTTTCAGCTGCCTAGGTATCATGGTTCATGAGATACAACCCGGTGACAGACAGACGGACGGACGGACATCGAAGTCTTAGTAATAGGGTCCCGTTTTTACCCTTTGGGTACGGAACCCTAAAAAAGATGTTCGCCTGTATGTATTCTTCATTTAACATTTATTAACCCCACCACCTCATGTGGGGTGTCGTTGAGTAGGGTTTCTAAAATGAATGTAATTTTTCCTAAACGATTTTTTGTCACATGTACCATTCGTGAGATATACGAGTATGTCGACAAAGTTGAAAAAAGAGTGTCAACCCTTTAATTTCTAAAGTATGCAAAATGGAATCCTCAAACTTTTTGAATTTACAGACCATATTGAAAACTATCTCTCAAAATTTTTTTGAGCACTGTGGGATTATAACTTTTTGAGTTATAAAAGAAAATTGAAATTTTATAATTTTCTCATAATTCAAAAAATATTGACCTCAGAAACATATTTCTAAGCCAAATATGTTTTTCTAGCAGTTTATCAATGTACTGAAATTATAAAAATTGATTTTTATCATGATCATAATCATCGTCACCATCTACGGAATACGAGTACGCGTGGCGAGACATGCACTTGACAACTTATTTTTATAAAAGGTGAAAACCATCACAACTAATACTTTAAAACCAACTCAAGTATCATAAAATATATGGTATCCAATAATTTTAGAATTCGCTTCGCTCTTATAATCCTAATTTCCTTATTCTCTTGACTAGGTTATCTATCCATGGTATCCAACACGATTATCTTTGCTTAAGTTACATATTGACGGCATCAATTCTAGGTATTATATTACCTAGTTTCCTTTTAGGTAAGTACCGGTTTTATGTACAAATATTGATTTTGATTGTTTTGCTGTTACGGAAAAACCCTATGGATTGCCTTTTGATGAAAGTCAAAACATTTACGTTGACTCACAAACGCATATTCTAGGTAGTGAGGTACTCGTGCCTACTACATCGATCGCCTTACCCTCTGCTTGAATTTGCATGTAATCGTTATCCTTTATCTTTGCCTGAATCAACCAATGTTTTGATGATGTTTATGAGCATGTGTCTGTTTAGTACTTACTTACGTATGTACTGATGACTATGTGCCTGGTTTGTACCTACTGGTTATGAAGCGCTCATAGCGCAGTCTGACTAGGTGTTAGTTAGCGATCATTGAAGGTAAGCAACGATCAATACGGTCAGCCTTTGGATGGGTGACCGCGCGTGGCATTTACAACTGAGCGCTAAATTGTAGGTCCCGTTTGTTTTAAACCGTTTAGCCATATCAGAGTCCTCCAGGCGGAAACCCCCATCAAGGCTAGCCACCCGACCTATACGAACTTACTGGTTATGTTATTGTGCCATTGGTGCCTGTATTAAAGTAGTGAAGTCTAGTGATGGCCTGGTAGGAGATCGCTCGGTTTACAATGAGGTTGTGGGTTAAAGTATGCTTTAGTATTTCAGTAAACAAATTAAAATAGCTCTACATGTCTCTAAACTTAAACTACTCTTTGCGCTCTCTCTCTGTTATTACTCTGTGGCGAACCTATAAAATGTTTATGCTCCTCTCCTCGACAATATATTTTAAAGTCTCGTTCTTGTCCCGTTATTCATCGAGCTGTTGAAAGTTGCAAAAAACCAAATAAAAATAGTTGCAAACAATTTAGATGCAGATCAAACGCTTACTTTTTCATTATAAAGCAAATCGAAAACTATGAAGTTATTATAATCAAACTGGCTAGGATGAGTACCTACTAACAGTTTTTAAGTTATATTTTTTTTTTTATTAAATATGGATTAAGGATTTTACTATACGTATTAAGTTAGTTCTTTACGGAAACTAGCGTGGTTTTTACACATTTTAATTAACACCGGTATAGTAGTAGATAGAAGTTCTTATAGTTTCGATCGCATCATCAATCTTGAAAAATATCGCCAAATGCGATCGAAAATATAGTAGAACGTCTATCTACTTAGCATGAAGTTTTAGGTAAAGGTGGAGATTGCACTCCAAATACCTATTTGAGTCAAATACCTACACATTGCTATCTCACTCTTCGGTGGTCGGAACTATCTTTCTAATAGGGTAGCCCTACATTTTTGCCTAAATTTAGGACGCACAGATATTAATCACAATGTTGAGTAAACCATTATATGAAAATACACAATTGGTATATGAACAATACAAAGTAAACTTTAGGACCTTGTTCTATAGGGCATCGCAGATTTACAAAAACTAATTCTTCAATAAATATGTAAGAATGCAATCTTGCAAGTCAATAAATGTGTACAACTAGCTACGCTCTGGATTTATAATAATATGCTTTATGATGAAATACTGCGCCTGTTATTGATGGCATATGTAATTCGACAGCGCGCAGAAGAGCATTACTTTAATAGGGTTCCGTTTTACCCTTTGAGTACGGAACCCTAAAAAGGTAATCAAAAACAATGTAATTCAAATTATAATAGTTTATTAACAAACACATAATTTACAATTATTTACAAAAAAAATCAAATAATTCGTCCTGCAGGGTTGCTGACTTCAATCGTTTTCTTGATGCATAATTATCTGTTGCCTTAAGGTGTAGGCTACAAATTCCTGGAACTCTTATAAAAAATGGTATTTCAGTAGTACGAATGCTAAACACGAAGTTCTTTAAGATTTGTCTTAGGGAAACCTGAAAAAAGAACACAATGATACTATAGATATTATAATAATTTAACCAGATGATAATATGATAGTAAAAAAAGGTCAATATAATGATTTTTTATTATAAATAAAGATTCAAATATAGTAGGTACCTAAAAACTATAGATTACAATTATAAAGATGTGAATCACATAGTGTTCTTGTTAATTTTAATTGTGTTTAAAAAATTGCACTAATTGTGACAAATATCAGCGCTCAATAATACACACACACACAGTCTGTGCGACAGTCTATAATATTTAGTTACGCATTGCATACACAATAAAGGTAATATTCTCAAAAAATATTTTATGGTTACCCTACTGCAGTTTTACGATTTCATTGATGATTCGGCCATGACAGCTAGTATTTTGGTCACGGGTGTTGCCGCATTAGGGAACTCCCAAAATTAGGGTATTCTTTTAATTCTCTCCAGTGTTAGTAATTTGGAAAATTACAGCTGTACTTAATTTTTAACACAACACAAACTTAATGTTTATTTTTATTAATAACGTTATTATTTCTTAAATTTTCTATGATATGGATCTGATACTGGTACAGTTACTGGAAAACACTTTTGTAATCAGTTTGTGCATTCGGCTTTTATTATCAGTTTTACAATAATTCACATTTTATCCCCTTTTAAACTGCATACCCTGTAATTTCATATAAATCATAGTTTGGGGTTGGATAAAGTTGATAAACTCAAAACATTGAAATTAAACTTACCCATTTTCGGGAATTTTTAGTGTATATATGGAAATACCATACACCACACTAGAAAGAGAGTTCCGACCACAGAGAGTGAGATAGCAATGTGTAGGTATTTTACTCAAATAGGTATTAGGAGTGCACTCTCCACCTTTACCTAAAACTTCGTGCTACTTAGTAAAGTGTGAGTTACCAGTTTAATAATTTAATTAAAACAGATTAAATTGTTCAATTTAAAATAATTTTAAAATATAAATTATAAAACGGTTAAAACGTCTGGAACGCAAAATTTAACGTCTGACACGTTAAATATTGGGTTCTAGTTCCAAGCCACGGCAGCGCTCAGTTGTAAATGCCACCTGCGGTCACCCATCCGAAGACTGATCGTACCGAACGTTGCATAATTTTGAAAAGAAACACCATTTGAATTTGAATTGCCTATACAACTACAGTACATGAGAATAAAGGAATGTGACACATCACTCAAAATACAAGAAAAAACATTTATTTATTTTAAACAGCCGTAAAAATTGGCGCAAACTGCCAAAAATAGTTTTTTTTTTTAATAAATAGAGACATCTTACCCACGGCCTCTGACCCCAAACTCCCCATACTAAGCAAAGCTTGTGATTTGGCTGCCAGAGACTGATAACTACCTACCTACTACATATACATATTTTTAAATACATACTTAAATAGATAAAACCTAAATAACACCCAGACCCAGAGAAAACACCTATGTTCATCACATAAATATTTGCTCTGGCTGGGAATCGAACCCACGCCTCTTGATTCCTGGCAGGGCCACTAACCACTGAGCAACCGATGCAGGCTCATCGTCATCATATAAAAATAAAGACGCCTCTAGCACCAAGGTTATCAATTCTATTTCAAAGTATAATTTGACGTCGCTCTTCACTACGTTCTTTTTTACTAACACAATAACGTAATAAGTTATGTTGTTGGCATTTTAATTCTCGAATCACCTATTTAAAGCTAGGTGTATAAATATTGATATGAGTAAGTATGAACACCTTTATAAACGGACCTTTTACAGTCCATTGCTAGACACAGGCATACCTACAAAAGGGGATTGGACCATATCTGTGACCATATCCTCCACGCTGGCCCATCAAAAATAGCCGACGACTAAAAATATATAGAACCAGTCCGACAAGTTTCGTCAAATTTCGATGAAAAATACTACTTATAGAGGAGATGCAACATATCCTCTAGTAGCAGTAGTACGGTTGTATATGTGCTTATGTGGCGAGTTCATATTGAAAGTAGAGACCGTAGAAAAATAATCAGCCAAGTGCCAGTCGAACTAGCGCACGAAGGGTTCCGTACTGTATTGGAGCCAGCCCAACCCCTTAAATATTTATTTTATTTGATTTTAATAATTAATTATTGAAGTAAACATATAATTAAATAATATTTTTCAAGTGTCTACCTATTACCGTTATTAATATCAAGCGAAAAACGGCTAAAAATCAGGTTTGTTGTTTTGTTTTTATTATTTGTTGTTATAGCGGCAACAGAAATACAGCATCCAACGAAAACATTTTCAAGTGTGTGGGGTATGTAGGTAGGTAATAGTATTAAGTTAGATGTAAGGTAGATTTAAGTTAGTTGAAAGAAATAAATCAGTTGTGTCCCGGACTAGGTCTTTGACTACTCGCTCCGCCCAAATATTCAACTGGCGACGAGTAAATCCAGAATTATAGTATTAATTTGTTCGCGTGTGACTGTGTAGTGAACCTCTGTCAAAATGCCGATTGGAAAAATCGAACACTTTGATTTAGCGAGTAAAAAGTGGTCGGCATATATTAGACGCTTAGAGTCGTTCATAACCTTGAACGACATCAAACCTGAACTGCACGTGGCAACCTTGGTGACGGTCGTCGGGGAGCCTACATATGATCTCATGTGCGATCTTTGTGCTCCCGACCACCCGGATCAGAAGAGTTATGCGGAGCTAGTGAGAATCGTCGGGGAACATCTCGAGCCGAGGCGTTCCGAGATTGCGGAACGCCACGTATTTCGCCTTAGAAGGCAGTGTGCTGGCGAAAGTCTAAGCGATTACTTGCAAGTGTTGAAACATTTGGCAAGTACTTGTAATTTCCAAAGGAACTTGGAAGAAAATTTGCGCGACCAATTCGTGTCGGGACTTATTAGCGACGAATTGCGGTCGCGACTCTTCGCAGAGCCAAGTCTCACTTATAAAAGAGCGGTGGAGATAGCGTTTGCGCTCGAGGCGGCGGAACAGCATTCCAGAAGGAGCAGCTCGGGCGGCGAAGCGCTGACGGCAGCGAGCTCGGCCGGGCCGGCCGAGCCGCTCCACCGCGTGGCGCCGGCCGGCGCGAGCGGACAGAGCGGACGGGGCCGCGGCGGCGGCGCCCGCGCATCTGGCGCGGACTCGTGCTGGCGGTGTGGCTATAAGGATCATCACCAGAGTGATTGTCGGTTTAAAAAGTATACATGTAAGGCCTGCGGGCAACAAGGGCACTTGAAAGCAATGTGCAAACGCACCTCCACGGCGGAGGATAGGTCGTACGCGGCCCCGCGGCGGGGGCAACACTATATCGAAAGTGAGAGTGAAAGTGATACCGAATCGAAATGTGAGTTTTATAATTTAAGGGTATGTAATAAAGAAGATAAACCCTACGTAGTGCAAGCAAAAGTGAGTGGCAAGTCAATAACCTTCGAACTGGACACTGGCAGTAAGTTATCAGCTATCAGCTTGCAGTATTACCAAAAACATTATTCTAATTTGCCGATGGTAAACTTTAATGTTAGGTTGCATTCATATACGGGCACTTTAATCGAAGCGGCAGGTTATATTGTTGTCGATGTATTAATGGGGGCCTACGCAGCGAGAAATCTCAAATTGTACGTTATTAAGAACGGAGGACCGCCATTAATGGGCCGGTCATGGCTTAAACGCCTTAATATTGATAGTATCCACATCAGCGAGATGATGATGAATTTATCGGAAGATAAGTTAGTCGCGGAGTTGAAACGAGAATTTCCCACTGTGTTCGCCCCGGGCCTAGGAACTTGCACTAAAAAAATTGTATTGAGACTGAAAGATAACACGCCTGTGTATGTAAAGGCGAGGTCGTTGCCCTTAGCATTACGTAACCCGGTTGAACTTGAACTTGAACGACTGGAGGCAGAGGGTACGATTCGGAAAGTAGAATACTCTGACTATGGGACACCCATAGTACCTGTTTTAAAAAAATCTGGCGATTTGCGTATTTGTGGTGATTATAAGGTCACTGTTAATCCTAAATTGATAAGGGAACCTTATCCTCTGCCTCGGATCGAAGAACTGTTTGCAGCTCTTAGTGGTGGTGATAAATACTCAAAAATTGACCTTACGAACTCATACCAACAATTATTGTTAGATGAGGATTCTCAAGCTTGTACGGCGATTACTACGCACGTAGGCACATATGTTTATTTACGCACGCCGTTTGGCCTGACATGCATCCCCGAAAAATTCCAAAAATTTATGGAAGAGACGTTGAAAGGGCTTAAAGGCGTGGTCAGTTTTATTGATGATATTGCGGTCACTGGGGTAGATAGGGCTGACCACATCGCGAACTTGAAAGCTGTCTTGTGTCGCTTACGCGATGTCGGTTTTAGGATTAAACTCGAAAAATGTGCTTTCATGCAAAACAGTATTACCTATGTTGGTTTTATAATTGATAAAACCGGCTTACATCCAGATCCCAGTAAGATTAAAGCAATAACTGATGCACCTCCCCCCACTGACGTCACGCAACTGCGATCTTTTCTTGGCTTAGTGAATTATTACGCGAAGTTTATACCGCGACTTAGCACGGTTTTGCATCCGTTGCATCAACTATTGCGAAAAAACTGTACTTGGACCTGGACAAACGACTGTGAGACGGCTTTTCACAGTGTCAAAAAAGCCATAGCCGGAAGTGACGTGTTGGTTCATTATAATCCTGATCTTCCATTGGTCCTCGCAGTCGATAGCAGCTCATATGGCATTGGCAGTGTGTTATCCCATCGTTATCCGAACGGTGATGAGCGTCCAATTTGTTTCGCTTCGCGTACACTTAACGCGGCTGAGCGAGCTTACAGTCAATTAGACAAGGAAGCACTAGCGATCATTAATGGTGTCACTAAACACCATCAATACCTTTATGGTCGTCACTTCATCATTAAGACGGACCATAAGCCTCTGACGTTCATTTTTGGACCAAAATTTGGGCTTCCGCAGACGGCCGCTAGTAGGCTGCAAAGATACGCGACGAAGTTGGCTTCGTATGATTTTGAGATTCAGTTCGTTAAATCACAAGACAATGGAAACGTGGACGCGCTTTCCAGACTGCCATTGCCACGCGAGCACAAACAATGTAATGTGCAGGATTCTGTGTCGTACATGAATTATGTTGAAGAGTCATTTCCCATCAGCGCTCGCGAGGTAGCAGCAGCGACACAAAAAGACATGACACTACAGCGCATCACCGGCTACGTTACAAACGGTTGGCCGCCAGTGATAACATCTGATGACGAAAAACCGTATTTCCATCGCAAAGATCAGTTAACTATTGAGAGGGGATGTATATTATACAATCATAGGGTGATTGTACCCGAACCGTTACGGATGCGAGTTATCCGAGAGCTCCACGAGGGACATTTAGGTATAGTTAAAATGAAAAATACAGCACGAAATTATGTGTACTGGCCGAACATCGATTCCGATCTCGAAAACATTACCAAATCGTGTAACGCGTGCATTCAGCAGCGCGACGCGCCTGCGCAATCCTTACTCCACCCGTGGGCATTCCCAGCTCGCCCTTGGCAAAGAGTGCATGTAGATTTTGCCGAGTTTCAGGGAAAGCACTATTTGGTAAGCGTTGACGCACACAGTAAATGGATCGAGGTACAAAAAATGGCCAGTACAAATGCAGCGGCTACCATTTTAAAACTCCGAGAATTGTTCGCTCGTTTTGGTCTCCCTTCTCAAGTGGTGAGCGACGGAGGCCCGCCATTCGGCTCTACGGAATTCGCGAAATTCATGACAAAGAACTGTATCACGCATACCATCACGAGCCCGTACAGAGCTGCCGGGAACGGAGCTGCCGAAAACGCAGTTAAATCGGTAAAACGCGCAATGAAGAAGGCCGCTCATGACGGCATGGATATCGACACGGCAGTTACTAAATTTTTATTTCATTATCGCAACTGTGAACACGCTACTACCGGCGTAGAACCGGCCGTAGCGATGTTGGGCCGCCGCCTGCGTGGCCGGCTCGATGTACTGAAGCCGAGCGCCGAGCGCGCCAGCGAGCTGGCAGCGTCGCGCGCCGCGCGCCGCCGCCCCGCCGCTGAGCGCCACTTCGAACCCGGCGAGCCGGTCCTGGCACGCGAGTATCGCTCTCGTAGCTACAAGTGGGCGCCGGCGGTGGTGACTCAGCGCGAGGCACCACTTACATATCGCGTACGATGTTCGGATGGCCGCGAGTTAAAAAGGCATGTCGATCAATTGTTACCGGATAAACGGCTCGGTTCGGATAAACAATTGTCCGCTGAACCGACCGTTTCTGACGAGGAATTTGATGACGCCAGGGAGGAAAATATAGACAACTCTGTAAATCTATCTCCGCCAGTCGCTGCTGCACCTATAGTACCTCGTTCCCCTGCTGATAACAAAATGCATGAATCGCCACCGAAACCGGCACAATCGGCTATCACCACAGGTCAAAGTTCAGGCACCCCCTCTCAACGCCCTATGCGTTCATGCAGAATTAAACATGTAAAAAAATATTAGAAGCCCTAAAAAAAGGTTTATTATGTATAATAAGTGTGGTTGGCGTAATTAATTCTTTTAAATTGTTTTGTTTTTAAGGGGGGACGTGTGGGGTATGTAGGTAGGTAATAGTATTAAGTTAGATGTAAGGTAGATTTAAGTTAGTTGAAAGAAATAAATCAGTTGTGTCCCGGACTAGGTCTTTGACTACTCGCTCCGCCCAAATATTCAACTAAGTGAAATGGAGCCAAGACTAAATCACAGTTCACACTATCAAATAGTTGTCAGATCTCACGTAAAGCCAAGCTTCTAACTCTACACGCCTTACTCTACATGTCCTTACTCCACAAACTCTACAGCTTGGTCAATATATGTGACTTGAACTAACTAATCTGACTAGAAATTGAGAATATGTGATTTTAGTGGAACAAAATCACAAAATAATAAAACAAATAAAACAATTATTAATTACTTAACACGTTTAATCGTGAGGTTATTTTATGAAAGAAGAAAGAAAGAAAGAAAATCATTTATTGACATAATATTACATTTACACATTCTCATATGAGGAAAAGGAGTATAAATGGTTCTATTAATTTTGGACTCGTCATTACTTACAGTAGTTCTATTGTTTTTCTAATCTACCTACATTACAAAAAAATAGTGTTATGTATATAAAATATTGTTTGCATGTCATGGAAATTGAAATGTTAAATGTCGGCGGTTGCCAAACATTCGCAACATGCTATACCTACGTACATAAATCCTATAGATTTAAACGAGTCAGCTGTAAAAGGGCATTGTCAAAAATATAACCAAAATTTCAATAATAGTAATACAATTGAATTATGTCATAATTAGTTAATATTAAAATAGAACTATACATAATACATTTAAAAAAAAGTAAAAAGGCCTTGTCAAAAAAAAAAATAAGATGAAGTACAATTTATTGCATTTTTTTTTATGAATCTGCCATGTCAATGGCCTTTAGATGGGTTAAAATCTTTGACACCTGCCGGGCTAGCATATGTACCACGTCATAATTTTGTCGATGTGTCAAAACGAGACGGTGTCATGGTGACTTATATACTCGTATACTCGTAGATCTGTCACTTTTCACACGTTGAACCTTTTTACACGTTGACCCTTACGAACAACATAATTTTTGCCAATGAGTTTTTCAATGGGAAAATTTGGAGATTAATATCAATTACGTATCTTGCTATTTAATTGACAAAACGTCAATTCATAAAATTGATCACGAGAACAATCCAAACACATTAACACCAAAACCTACATGGCCTGTGTATGTTTAGGAACCACTAATTGTCGATGTATTTATAAAACGTTCGAAATAACCTTTGGATAAAAATCTAGAAAGAAAAAACCTAGGCACAGAAATAGGTACCCTCGCAGTTTTCTTTGAATTGTGAAGTATGTAGAGAACAATAAAGTAAAGCCGTAGGTGTACTGAATCGCTAATATCTATTATATGTTTTACGAGTGGTTTTTACAAACCTAAATTTTTTACATCAAATTTTCTCGATAAAAAACTGCGACTTAGAATTCGTTGAATTGCAGAACGCCTAGCGAATAACAATGTAAAACCGCAGGAAAACTGTATACTCAAGTGGTTAGTAGCAGCAAGGGTAACTACACTGTTTGTCTGCTCTGTAGAGTCGCCGTCTTGCCTTGTTGTTATCAAATTATACGAGGCTGATTACGTATACCTACTTATTTGCATCCAATGTTACTTGTCAAGCCGGTTCTGGTTAGACCCGTCCCTCATTACGCTACGCATACACGATATTAGTCTATTTAGTAGGTATTATAGATTTTATCTACACTAATGTTGTAACATTCTACTTATGTTTCCAATACTTGACTTATAATGACTACTGTTATAGCGCAGACAACAAAACACTCAATTTAAGCAATTTCACTTGATGTTATAATATCCACATCGATATCGTAAAATCTCATTATAACATCGCGCGCTCGCTCCTGATTGGCCCTGCGCGAGATTTTAGAATGGCCTTAGATTTTTTTTTTTATTAGTGAAGATAAAGTAGTGTATGCAACTGCATATAACACGGGTATTAAAACACTCGTTACTATTATGAAACGAGCGCAGCGAGTCACACTCGTGTTTTAATACCCTTCATTATATGACAGTTGCATAAACTACTATTATACTATAGATTTAGTATTAGTTTAGTCGCCGCGCAGTATCTCTCATACCTACATTTAAATGCAGAATCATGCTTAAAGTTTCGATTTTGGATATCTGTGTATCAGAATGGAAATCGTAAAAAACATGACGTCAAACTTTTGAAAGTTTGACTTTTAAACGTTATTTTGAGGCTTTGAACTGCAATAGTTTAATTGTAATGTATTTGTATTAATGTATATATATTTTTGAAGTGAAACTTCTAATGCGACTTCCAACAAGGTTGCGTTAAACATTTAACGCTACCATGGAGCCAATTTTTAATAAAAAAAATTATAGAGAGAAACCCAATTTCGTTTCTTTGTATTACTTCATGTAGCGTTTGATATCATTGCATATTATATTTGAATAATATCTTTTATTCATTAAAATTCTAGGTTTAGTAAAGCATATTATTCGAGCTAAATGTAAAGAGGCTAGTAGTAGTGTACTGGAACCAAGTCGGAACGAAACGAACGCCGCGTGTTTTAAATGTCTAGATTTTTTCTTGTATGGATAAATATTTTCATGCACTTACTGTCTGTTTCATAATATGTAAATACTATGTATGTAATTACCAATTACATCACAGTAGCATCCTCCTGCGTCAATCGTCCAGTGTCCTGCATTTTCCGGTATAAAAATATTATTTCATAAGAAACCAAGTCTACATATAAAATTGTCCTCATTACTCATCACTGACTGTACAAAATAATATACTGTAATTTTTAAATATATATTCATATGTATTCTAATTTAGTTCTATTTCGTTAGTAATAATTCATCATCGTCTTTTCAACTAAATGAGACTTTTCCATTTCACTCTGTCATACGTCATCTCAACATTTATCTACGCAGTGTATATAATTCATAGAGCGAAGATGTATCTCGACTTAAAACATTTCCATATTCATTAAAAATTATACGGATATCTAAAAATCTGTAATAGGCATGACGACTGGGTAAAAAAAACATCATTATGATTGTCCCTGAGTTATATTCTCAAAAATATTGGACATTTACTTTTTCTTTTGTCAATAAAACATCAAATGGCAAAGAATAACCTCGTCAAAGTTTGTCAGTGGGTGTCGTGACGTCGCGTCTCTCACAAAAGTCTATTTGTATGACATTCGTGGCCTCACGCGGAACTTCAGGTACATGTACGTAGTATAATCATAGAATAATAAATTCTATGAGTATAATATCTTCTTTGCTTTAGGGATGATTTATATTAGGACGGGGCGGGCGCGGGACGGGCGCGGGACGGGCCGGACGGGGCCCGTACGATGCCCGTACGACGCACGTTCCATACATTTTGTGTAAAAGCCCGGACGGGCCCCGTCTTGAAAACTTGACTTCGTCGACTTGATAAAAACGTTGTCTTCCTTTTCGAGTAATCGGATAAAAAAATGTTGTTTTTGTATGTCGTGTTCTCCGCTTAATTCTGAATCGTGTTGGCTACCGGCGCGACCTCCACGAGGCAGTGCGTTTCGCGCCACTGCCTCCGCCGCACTGGTTTTACAATCGGTTTCTCCTCTATCACTGTTGATTTCACATCACCATCCACGCTTTCTATCGGATTACATTCCTTGTATTCTGTGGTATGTATTCTAGTCATGTCACGTTGTCAGTTTTATTTTAATCAATGTTCCTACCTTTCTGTGTTTGTTTTGGATGTTGTTAGCTCTCAGTTGTCGCTGCAGGTGGACGTCCTTGCCTTGGTAGCGAAAGTGTGTTTTATTATTTTGTTACGTTGCTATTTAGTGATAGTGTAGTGAGTTTTTAACAGAATTCCGAAAAAGAAGAGGTCTTATATTCGTCTGTTTGTTTTTTGTGTATGTTTATCGTTACTTTACCCAATTGCGAATAGATTTAAAAAATCTTTTTTAATTTGAAAGGATATGTTCCGAGGTGGTACCATTTAAATTTTATCTATTTATGTATTTAAAAATCAATAATGTAAAAAAATAAACATCGATTCGAGCGAACTATTAGGATTTTTGTTCATGATTGAAGTCGGTTGTGCCATTTTTTGCGACAAAATAATTCCACTATAGGTACCTGCATGTAAATAGTATATTTGATTTTGCACTTCTAAACTAGACAGTACAGCTTATTATATCTCTATGCTGTTGAATAGTTAGGACTTATGGGCCGGTATTTTTATTTTGCAAGTTTAATCAAAAATTGTATTTACAGTGAAGCAAACGTTGATCTTATCAATTTCAATGCCACCTGGCTAGCTCTGTCTGATAACGATGTCATCTTACTTTCAACGAGTTATTTTATCTATAAAATATCATTTAACCAGACATGGTTTTCTTTAAAGTATTATGTCAGATATTTTTTAAACATTCTCGAAAACGATTTCCGTCATTATTTTTTTGTGTTTGGAATACGTGTACATATTAATATAGTATTGCAGCTTTCTTGTTTACCATTTTAGTTGGTTATCTCAATAGCTTCAGTATCTCATTTCTCAACTTATAATCGGTATTCAGTTTCGCTGTTTTCGTCGCAACCGAAGGCGCATTGTATATTCTTTGTAATTATTTATGCAACATTCCAATAATAATTCACAATGTCGATTTTCTGCTCTATGAGTCATTAAGACTTTTAGGGGAACACAAGGGAAACCCGACTGTAGTGTCTGCGGTTTGCCTGTCCGTCAGTTGAAATGTCGCTGGTCACAGATTTTTTGTCTTTATAAAAATCGGCCAAGAACGAGTCGGACTCGTTCCGCCGTATGGGAGCCCCATTCCTCTTGCCCTTATTAATAACGAGCAAAAATCTCCTAAATATCACGTTTGTTGTATGGGAGCCCCCCATAAATATTTATTCACTTTTAGTATTTGTTGCTATAGCGGCAACAGAAATACATTATCTGTGAATATCTGCTAGATTATCTGCTAGGCAGCTAGCTATCACGGTTCACGAGATACAGCCTGGTGACAGACAGACAGACGGACATCGAAGTCTTAGTAATAGGGTCCCGTTTTTACCCTTTGGGTACGGAACCCTAAAAAGTGAAACTGGTTAGAAACGAACTTAAAGAAAACCGTTTATTACCTATATAGTCAAAGACATTGTGAAATATTGTGAAACCGTTAGCTATTGATTTTTTTAGATTACAGTACCAGAAAATTTCGGTTTAGATTATTTTTATTTGTAGCCAAAAAGCCTCGTTAGGATTACTATAAATTTTATAATCTGTGTGAACTGGTTTTCATCACAATTGCAATGTTAAAGTTCGAAAACAATACTTTTCGAACATAGAATCCCTCAACTCATTAGTAAATATTGTAATCTTATTTATTGCATGAGTTTTTGTAGAACAATACTCACTATCGATATATAGAGCTCCCTATATACACTAATATAGAGCTTGACTCACCCTTACTAATTTTAATTATAAAAATAAATAATGATGAGTGCTACATTCTGCAATGACAAATAGAAATGTCCAGTAACATTACTACCAACTTACTTATTCAAAGCATATTCCAGTAATACTACCACTACATAGTATAAAACAAAGTCGTTTCCCGCTGTCTATCCCCATGTATGCTTATATCTTTAAAACTACGCAACGGATTTTGATGCGTTTTTTTTTGATAGATTAGATAGATTTTAATAGAGTGATTCAAGAGGAAGGTGTATATGTATAATACATCTGTGCGAAGCCGGGGCGGGTCGCTAGCTTGCTATATATAGAATCCAAATAGTTTATGCTTTTTTGAGTTGAATCAGCTGTTGTGGAGACAACCATGTACATTGTACAGCTGTCCAGTCAAAGGTAGTTGTTGCAAACGGTGTGTGCCTAGCAGAGCAATCAGTCATACGCAAATGCATACAAACACTTCTTATAGACATTTAGAGACCGTGTGCGCTCGTGGTCTGTAACAAATATACCGTAGAATACAACAGTTTTTATAGCTTGTATTCAGAGAAACACCAGAACATTATTTTCCCTGTGAAAAAGCACTAACATTTACGTTGTAATGATCTCGCGTGACACTTGCAAATGCAAATTATGTAGGTACGTCTTACGAGTCAATTGTCCATTCGTCTCTTTC
Source organism: Hypomecis atomaria (assembly GCA_964007245.1). NCBI lineage: Eukaryota > Metazoa > Arthropoda > Insecta > Lepidoptera > Geometridae > Hypomecis > Hypomecis atomaria. The sequence continues at coordinate 19,775,745 of OZ023285.1, read as the reverse complement.
TTTATGCCTTCGTTGTGTTATCAAGCAGATCTGCAATTAGGTATGGGCGTGTGTTATAGCTCATTTGCTATAAGTAATTAGTTCCGCGAGATAAATTTAAAAACGATATCTACGAACATTACTGCATTGACTTTTTGTGTTTATGCAAAGTAGATGTACGAGTACTTATCTGTTTTCAAACGACTTTCATAAAGAATGAAGAACGGTTCTCAATACGTTGTTGTATGTGTTATACCACAATTATACATATTCTAAGTTTTTACCATCTTTTTATAACATTGTGGAAGCAAATAAATATGATTATGAATACGATATTTTCGCTGTTAGAGAATTGATTTGCCTACTTGTTTCTGTTTTTTTATTATACAGGTAGTAGATAATACTCACAGGACTCATGGGACCTATATAATTTCACTGACTGGTTTAGTAATGTTTTGACCATCGACAATACTATTCTGGTCTTTTTCAGGCGTTCGAAGGGTTCCCTTTTACCATCGTTTTTTTTCACGTCGTTTTTTCTTTTATATTGATGCCTTTTACGGTACAGACTATTTGAAGTATATTGTTGATTTTTAGGGTTCCGTACCCGAAGGGAAAAACGGGACCCTATTACTAAGACTTCGATGTCCGTCTGTCCGTCTGTCTGTCACTAGGCTGTATCTCATGAACGGCGATATCTAGAAAGCCGAAATTTTCACAGATGATGTATTTCTGTTGCCGCTATAACAACAAATACTAAAAACGGAATAAAATTAATATTTAAGGGGGCTCCCATAAAACAAACCTGATTTTTATACAGTTTTTCGCTCGGTATTAATAAATGTAGCTGGTGAATGCTTGAAATATTCTCAGAATAGTTAGTTGTATATTAAATTCAATAATAAATAATTAAATTTAAATAAAATAAATATTTAAGGGGGGCTCCCATACAGTACGGAACCCTCCGTGCACGAGTCCGACTCGTACTTGGCCGATCATTTATTTATATTAAAATATAATTTTCATAAGTTTATCATCATTTTTATAAGTTTGAAATAATTTTAGGTGAGTTTTGCGCAGAGTAAATATTCAAAGCAATTAATTGTCATTGGAAATCACTGATAGGAATTTCCCTAGAACAGAAAACACGTAGCCGTAATAATATAGAGAGCCGACCTAGACTAATTAATTAGTACTTAATCTATAAATGGTGTCCGCCGCCATTTATTCCTCATTTTATTGTGTCCATTTTACTTCCACAAATTATGAGTTAACCTTCACCTGAACGAACTTTCGGAAAACCTGCCTATATAACTTCCGATAAAATGAGAAGTGTTTTCAAGTGTATTGTGTGTGTCTGTCTGTCATTTTCTGTTCCCAAACTTATCGTTTTTATTCAGGTTTTCTGTCTTATCACTATGGACAACTTTTGGTGGTTCTTGTAGTTTTATTTTATTTAATTCAATTGATCCAACTCGCCTATAGTGAGCGACGCTGTATAATTATGTCCGAAGATGAAGCATGCGGGTTTAGAGTGGCTTTAGAGGATTCCTGTACAACATGATACGATAACTAAGTAATATCACTAATAGGTTATAGTAGACTGCATGGTTAGATAAAACGCCAGTATCAAGTATACTGTGGTTAGAAAAATACAATTTTAGAAAAATTACACAGCAACGTAGAGCTAGTACCGTTCTGCATTTAATTTATCATCAATATGTTTGTGTAATTTATACAATTTTATACAGTACTACTTACTCTATAATTTGTATCGTACATTGTACTAAAAATACTCGTAAGCTGATTGTACCAACTGTGTATCCGAGAAAAACAACTAATTTGAAACTAAATATCAAATGAATTATCGCAGAACTGGTTTGGGCGGAAAATTCAAAATTATTATAATGTATAGAAACACTGAGTATTTGTCATGCAGGTATAGCGTTAGAACTTTTGTCGCATCAATTTCTTTTAATTGAATTAGTTTGTCCTTATTTCGTCATTTGTCATTCCTTACAAAGACAATAGGTAGGATGTGGCTAATATGACCAAACTTTAGTTATGTGCGTTACTTTAATTTAACCAGTCATGTGTATGAGTCAACTTAGGTACCGAGTTAGTAATTTTATTTACATTCATGTCAGTGCTATAAAGTTATTCGTGAGTTACTCTCGTTCGCTGGCTATTTATTTTAAAAGTCATGTTTTGCCTTCTATGACGTACTGAGTCCTATAGTAACTAATGTATATCTTATAATATAATCAAGTTTAGATCAAGATTTGTTATCACGCGAACGAGTGATACGCGAAACGTTTGGAGATATTTTTCAGTTACGTTTGTTATTTTGTAACAGATCAACGTACCACGAAATGGGCGAAGGGGGTAAGTTTTCTTAATCCAATATGAGAGGATCATTCATAAATGAAATGTATTTTTTTTAAATTTACATAGGTATCTTTTTTGTTGGCGCAGAGACTTATTGTCTGATACCAAAAGCCGCATTATGACCTTTCATCATTTCATCTTTTTCTGACTCAGTCTTTCTATACGTTTCCCTATCCTGAGTTAGTACACACACACTCCCATCCACCCACTTACACGCACAGCTTCGCTGTAATTCCTGAGATTCTAAATTGCATGATTATGATGACGATGGTAGATAACTTTAATACTAACAGAATTGATTCAACGTAATATAAAGTCAGTTCGTTTAAAACAAAGCAATGTTTTTCAACCTACTATTTTATAATTTTATTTGCTGATACATAGTCTAGTCATTTTTATTTTGTTTATTTTAAAATTTCTATGATTCATTTGATTTTTCTCGAAGTTGTCAAAATGTATAATAATTTCAATCATATTATATTATAGCTCAATTTTTGATATTAATCAGTATGGTACGTCCAAGAAAGCGCAAATTCTGCTCTTGGTAATCAACTTGAAAAGGGCCACGAAGAGCCGAGTTTGGGGCCCGCTGTTAATAATCCAACTAGTTTTATTTAAAATTTCACGATAATCCTGTTCTGCAAACAATCTGTAACAAATTAATTGCTCTGTAAATAAATGTTTTCTTTCTTGGCAAAATTCCACTTTGATTTCGAGCGGGTTTTCAACCACTTTAGTCCTCCATCTAAAGGTGGTAGGACGTTCGTCTTGCCGGCTTGCCTTTTTTATGGCACTGTCCTTATTTTTCCATTTATTTATTACTACATTTTTCCCGCGGCTTCGTCCGCGTTTTATTTTGATTATTGTGCTATCCCATTGGAACCTTTTATTTTTTCGGGATAAAAAGTAGCCATGCAATAACATAGCTATTTATTTTTCAAAAAAAAAAATACATACACGAACATAGAACCTCCTCCTTTTTGGAAGACGGTTAAAAATCAAATCAATCCGTTGCTCCGTTGCTGCGTGAAAAGGAACAAACCAATAAACCAACAACTTCGGTATATGTAATATTATTAAGGAAGTAATTATTATTAATTTTGCTATTTCGCACTAATCACTAATGTCTAGTGTTATCTAGTAGATAAACCTATATTTTTTATTACAATAAAATCTATGACAACCCGCTTAAAGTGCTGACGTAGTGTTATCTCGCCATCGCTTAATTGATATTGAATTTATTTCAATTTTGTGTAACAGTGTTAAAATTACGTGGGTTCTTGGTTACATCTTAAATTACCTAATTTTATAAAAGTAATTTGCTACTGTAGTGCAAATTTTGTCGGATAAAACTAAATTTGCGATTCGGTTATTTTACGTTCAAGCCGCACAATAAATTAAAACAGTCAACGTCTTTCTTAAGCGACGAGAATGTCCTAGGACCATTCATAAGTCTAGAGAAAGCTGTATCTTTAAATTCAACTTTACGTTTCTATGTTTTTCATTTCTATCGATTACAGACGTTTATCTGCTATCAAGATACGGCACAATCTTCTCAAAGAACAACCAACGTCTTTCTTTAGTGATGAGAATGTCCCATTCATAAGTCTAAGAGTTTCTTCCTTGTTGAAGTGTATCCTGTATTTAAATCCAACTTTATGTTTCATATGTTGTTTTTCATTCTTATCGACTGCAGGCGTTTATCTGGTATCAAGATTTCGCGATGTTGCAATAACCCGTCATCTTCACTCAGGCTACTGATCTGGCCAATATCTCCATCTTGGAGATAAGCTTCTTACATAATTCTCACTTGTTGACATACATGTACACCGGCGTGAATAGCAATAGGCATCTGCTAAAACCAAGATGTGATAAAAGATAAAAATCTTTTTATATCATTGTTTAGGTAGGTACAATACTATCGCACTACATAGGTACTACATACTACTCATTTGCTCCAGATTATTATTTAAAATTTTTAACGTCAATGGAAATAGCAAATTCCACTGATAAACAAATCTCAATATAATATTAGGATTCTTTTTATTACACGATAATCCCGATGATGTGGATTAGAGTCAAAACATAGGCACATCTATAATAAACACGCACCAGTCGTAATACGTCTGTTGTTGGATATAAGCCTCCTCAAAAGATTTCCAATAGAACCGTTTTATTTTTGCGGCTTTCAATGATTTATTAACCTTTAAATCAATGGCGGTTTGCGTTCAGTGCGATCCTGTGCTCCTAATTACGTCATCTATACATTTAACACTTAAGCTCTCGTCACACAGAGGCGGGAGCGATCCGGGACGGGTTTTTTTTTTGTAATATTCGAATTTTATATGCAACCTGACACATGAAAAGCGGGCGCGATCCTTTGCACTGGACCGCTATCGGATAGCTTTCTCGCGGCTCCCGCCTCTGTGTGACCCAAGTTTTATACTTATTATATAACTACTGTGTTTGCACCTAGTATAATAGTTGTTTTTGCATATTTCCAGGAGGATCCGGCGCAGGCGCGATGGCGGGCGGCGGCGGCGGCACGACCGGCGCACTGCTGTACGCGGTGGCCGCGGCCGTACTCGGCATGCTGCAGTTCGGCTTCAACACCGGCGTCATCAACGCACCGCGCACCTTCATTGTCAACTTCATCACGGCCAACGACTTCTCCAACCCGGACCTGGTATTCTCCGTAATAGTGAGCATCTTCGCCGTGGGCGGAATGATCGGCTGCCCGCTCGCCAGCTGGATGGCCGAGTCTTACGGCCGCAAGAATGCTCTGCTCTTTAACGCTATATTTGGAGTTTTGGGCGCCGTTCTCATGGGCTTCAGTGAATTAGCCGGCTCGGTGTGGATGCTCATCATTGGTAGATTCTGCATCGGCATCAACTGTGGTTTCGCTACGACCGCCTCGCCCACGTACGTGTCGGAAGTCGCGCCGCTGAACCTGCGCGGCGCTTTTGGAACGGTCAACCAGCTGGCGGTCGCGTTCGGCCTCATCGGCGGACAGATCCTCGGCATCGAATACATCCTCGGCAGCGACTCGGGCTGGCCGTGGCTGCTCGGTCTGGCCGTCGTGCCGGCCGCCTTGCAATGCTTGATGCTACCGTTCGTCCCCGAGTCACCCCGCTATTTACTGCTCGGTCTCCGAGATGAACAAGAAGCCCGAGTAGCTCTCACCAAAATTCGCGGCACTACAGAAATCGAATCCGAAATCAACGCCATGCACGTCGAAGACCAAGCCGCGCGGCAGGAAGAAAAATTCACGATCAAGGACTTGTTCATGATAAAAGCGCTGCGTACACCGCTCATTATCGGCGTGGTGATGCACCTGTCGCAACAATGGGGAGGAATCAATGCGGTGCTGTACTATTCGACGACTATATTCCAGTCGGCCGGCTTGGATCTGCAGACGGCGCAGCTGGCGTCTATCGGCGTCGGTAGCATGCTGTTTATAATGGCGCTAGTCTCGATACCGCTCATGGACCGCCTGGGAAGGCGTACGCTGCAGCTCGTCGGGTTGGGGGGTATGGCCGTTTCGTCCATACTCATGACCATCGCCTTATTTACAAATGAGAATAACCAGACGATGAGTGTTTTCGCTGTTATATTCACGCTGGTTTACGTCGGCTTCTTCGGCGTGGGCCCGAGCTCTATCCCGTGGATGATTCTCTCGGAACTGTTCGGCCAGGGCGCGAGGAGCGCGGCCGTCAGCGTCGGCGCATTAGTCAACTGGTTCGCCAACTTTGTCGTCGGATTATCCTTCATCCCGATGTCGACTGCTCTCGGGAACTACGTGTTCCTTCCCTTCACGGCGCTCTTGGTACTGTTCTTCATTTTCGTATATTTGAAACTCCCGGAAACTAAGAACAGGACGATCGAAGAGGTCACAGCTCTCTTTAAGAAATAATCCCAGTAATGCAGTTTTAGTTGTAAGAGTACTGTATTGCAATAAGTGAACACGACAGATTGTGATAGCCGGGTATCTAGTTATGATACGTACTTTATGATGTGGTGGGCTAGCGTTTGACTACAACGCCCCGAATGAGGAACTGATGTAGTTGGAATATGCTACATCCTAGTCTTAAAAGAGACCCAGGCTGTACTTACTAAGATATAACGAGGCAGTGATTACATCCCACTTCTTAGTAGTTCGTGTTACCGAAGTTTTAAAAGTGTATGTAAGGATATAATGACTACCTCGTTGACTTGCATTTTTGTTACGGTTATTGATATCTTTGTAATTATCTAGCACACCTTTTTGCGTGATGTACTATGAAACTAGATACCGACTATTCACACAGGATTATTTGTCTTTGTTGATTTTTATAGATTTTGTAAAGCTATATGTGACATTTCGAGTCGCTGTTGGTTTCGTTCTTATAGAAAGACTGAACACCTCGAGTACTAAAACTTTCTACCTTATGATATTAAATTTGACAAAGTACTTATATCTAAATGAGTAGAAACATTTTAAATCGAGTTTAATATATTTTAGAAGCAATTTTTATCAATTTTTTGGTAAGTTAATCATGTGCTGCTAATTTTACTGATGCTTATTTTGCATTTAAAACGCAGACTATAGACAGAGAGGGCAACCGCGATTGAAGTGAATATATGTAGTCACATTCGGATTTCTAATTCTTACTAATGACGGGTTTACGAATACATTAAAAATATGTATATGTAGTATATCAGTCTCTGGCAGCCATATCACAAGCTATGCTTAGTTTGGGGTCAGAGACCGTGTGTAAGATGTCCCCTAATATTTATTTATTAGGCCCAATTTTCAAGTCGCAATCTTGATTATAGAAATTTAAAATATCCCTGTTTTTTTTTCACTATAATGCATTTGAAAGAGAGAACAATATTTTAAATTGCTATTTAATTTACGATGGCGCCTATAAAATTGCCCACATTATCAGTTTAAACACGATTTCACACTTTGTACACACTTGTAGGAAAAATAAGTGCACTTACCTATGTATACAGTGTAGATATGTAGCGCCACTTTCTAAAAGATAAAGAAATTATATTACAGGGCTTTTCAGAAAGTGTGTATTAAGTTGAATGGGGATGACTTGTAACTATTTTGAACAAATTTACATTGTTTCACACATTTGTCGACTCTGAGTTGCAGTTTTGTATAGGGACAGATAACTTTGCTTCCCGAGTTCTGGGTGTGTCAACCTAGAATTACAAAGTAAAAGTTGTTCATAATGTGGTTTGAATCCTTTTCAGCTTCGTACGCTTATTCTGAATAACCCCTTACGATATTAATAATAATACTCCATATTTTAACCCAATTGTTTTGCAAGGCAAGTGCCTTTATTAAGTAGTACAATACATAACGTTCATTATCAATGACTACTTCATACTATCTTGATAGGTTTTGTAGCTTACAAGTTGCATGCCCTCTCCATCGTACTCTGTGGATTTAAAGTTTCACTTCAGGTGATTTTTTGTGACAACAAATGTGATACTAGTATAACTGTTTGTGTATACTAGTGTAACCACAGATAATGTAGTTTACTAGATTTTTAATATACTTTACACAGGTGCTGTTTTATAAAGTGCAGGGATTTTATGAAGTCCGGAACCAAACCCGAAATCGCGAAACACGATGCAAAGCACAGCTGATTTTTCGTGAGTTTGGAGTTGGTCCCATATTATAAGTTGTCATAATAATTAATTACACCTCCTTAAACCCTTACACTTTGAAAAGCAACACCTTGTATATGACGAATCATACAAGTCGGCGGATGTGAAGTTAGCTACGAGTTGCGCGAAACTAACCTAAGTAAGCTTCAGCCTAACTCTAAGTGAGCTTCAGTTAGGATTAGAGATTGCGCAGCTTGTAGCTGACTTCGCATCCGCCGACTTGTATGATTTAGCCGATATCTAATTTATCTAAAGAGCGGCACCCAAATGCAATGTTGCGGACCAAACATTCCTCGGGAAATCTATCAGTTTTTCTATGATGTATGTTTTAAATTGTTTTATTGTTATTTTATATTTATTTAGACTTATTAATAAACATAGAGTTACTTCGGTGTAGTTAGTCCGTGTTTTGTCTTTTACAAATGAATTTAAAATCAAAGAAAGGAAAGACTATTATTTTTTCGCGAAAAATGCTATGACCGACTTTAATAGTATAAAATTCGAATAGTTCGCTCGATTCGATGTATGCCATGTATGTTTTAGATTATTGGTGATTATGCAAAAATACCGATTGTGATAAAATTTAAATGGCATCCCCTCGAAGTACGACCTGTCAAACAAACAAAAAACATCATCACAATCAGTACATAATTGGCAGAGTCATCGCGTAACACACATACAAAAAAAACGTAGTCGAATTGAGAACCTTCTTTTTCGAAATTGGTTCAAAACGAATTAATTGCTCTGAAGTAACTCTGTGTTTATCAATATGGCAGATTAAGTGTTAGCCCTAGAGTGCCTTAATATTATTTTTTATTCCAGGTTGTTTTAGGACTATAATGAAATTAAACACAAGTATTGTGTAGTTATTTATTTCTATTCACATCGCAAAATATATTCTAGAAATATCACTATGTACTTGGTAACTAATTCGTCATCACACAAAGTTAAGATTTTTCTATCTACAAAAATGTATTATGTTTATAGTTGTAAAATAAACACAGGGTGCAGTTGTTTAATAAAACTGTATCAATAAATGAAGATATTACTTAGATGTATATTCTTACTTACCGTCCCACATACTTAGTGCCAACAAGTTAGACTCATCAGTATTCGTGTAGAAATTAAGGCCAGTGTAGATACAGTTCACTGTATTTTAGATGGCAAATCCGAAGAAAACAATTTCTATCTTGCCCCGGACGTGCTAACTTTAATGCCATGTACTAGTTTATGTTGATTTTGTTGTATAACTTAGGTTTTTTGATCGTTTCTTACAATTTTTTAACTCGTGAATTTTATACTGTAATTCAGGTTTAAGTAATTTATACACTACGAATCAATATTTAATAAGTCTCATTTATTCGTAATTTTCACATCTGTAAAGTATATCGCATGGTATCTACTATAGAAGTAAAAAGTAGTAGTAGTAATGTTAATCTACTTAAATTCATAATTGCACATAAACGCAAGTAATTAGTTACAGTTTATAATGACTGGATAAACTTGTCTCATCTATGATATTATACAGGGTTATTTCTAATCAATTAGCATCCTTTTAAGGGCAAAATAAACCATTAAAAGGATGCTTATTGATTGGAAATAACCCCGTAGAGCTCTGCTATAGTCCTACCGTGGTCCTACCCCCTGTTCCACTTTATAAAAATAAGGGTCTCTACCCGTCCAGATTCAATGCAGATAAAGCTGAATTTAATTGTAACCAGTGGTTTGCAGCATTATAGCATGAGAATAAATGCACTGTACGACTGAACTGTTCACAGTACATCGTATATTTCTGAATCGAACTAGAATATAAAGTGTGGTTGATAAATTTCAAGAAGGATTTAACAATAATCAATTGTTAGGACCAACAGCAGTCGAACCGAACTAGCATTGATAGAAAACGCCAGTGCTAGTTTTAATCTAGCAATTAATAGTATCACTAGAACCACAGAACAGCAGAACCTCTCTTCTGTGACTAGAACCATCTAGAACGGAGATGGTTGTAGATCGTGCATTGTTTATCTATAATGAGAAGGGTACTGCATAGAATCAAACAATTTTCAGATCAATACCCCTTCTCATCACAGACAAATAAAAAATTCACAATCTGGTTTATAAACCAGTTCCTACTTAACGTAACCTAAAGTTCCAGCAATAGGCGCAATTATAAAGGCTTTTTGACAGCTCTAGATTTAATTTTAAAGTGTTGCTCTCCTTGTCTAATACATCGCAATCACGAAGGCAGCTATATTTTTAGTTAGTTTAAGCGCAATGTCTGAGTAAAAGGAGAGGTGTATTTTAGATAGGTGATAATGTATTGGACTGCTCAAATTTAACTCCTTATTGGCGCTAAACTTTAACGGTCGTGTCCGTTCGGTCGAGGCGTTGACGAAATATCTACACATTGTAAGCCACAGCCTATCGTTGTTTTCTAGATGCCGAGTTGTCGATGTCGCATAGCATCCATCGCCATACAGGCATGGTATGACCCGTCACCTTGTTGTTACAAGTATTTAAATTCGTTAATTTTAGAAGAACAAATGATTCCACATATCGTATCATTTGAAATTACTTTTAAGGCTCGGATCCATCGGAAAGCATGTTCACCGCGTTTGTGGACATGTTTGTAGAAAGTCCAGTAGTAAGTGACTTTGAGTTGCAAATGTTTGTCCGATTCCACCGAGAGATTGGTAAATATATTATGCTCAACCCTGTGCAACACAGTAGGCCACAGTTGGCAACTGGTGGAACCGCGCCTTCACGGTATTATAATATGGTATCTTGTTGTTTTTTGAATCAGAGTTATGGTTTATTGTTTAGTCACTGAATTGTTATATTAATTTTGCGTTAAACTAAACATGAAAAAGAACTACTTAGATATCTGACTCAATCAATATTAACAAATACTGCACAAATGCACATTAGCTGTTAGCCATTTTAAATAGTCTATTATTTCTTGATTACATGATAAGTACCTAAGTATTTAATCACTACTAAATAAAATTTACTATAACATTAATTACCTATATATTATCATTTAAATTAGCAGTTACACTACTACATTCCAGTAATTATTGTTAATCTACATAGTTGTTTATTTATAGTAATGTGACTAATTAAGTAAGTAGCTCCTAATTTTCACATAACTGTGACATTTAAAGTTTTGTAAAAACTAAAATTTGTAAGATTGTTGAATAAAGGCTTTTATTATTAAAAACTAAAATTAATATTTTGCCAATTTTATCAATTTATCAGATCTTATAACACCCAGGTCAACGTCTGTGAGTGTAACAAAAAAGAATTGTTTATTTTTAGCGTAAATTAATACCTTCCTAGAGTCATTCCAAGAGCTGCCTACTTATGAACACCTCAGCAAAATTGGATGTATTGACTTTCAAATTTGATTTCAAATGAAAAACAAACTAAATTTTTCTTGGAACTCTTCGTATGGGCATAGCTAGAGCATGGTAATGGTATAGATACCATTACCGTAGCTATAGTCTGACCGTTTAACTGAGTCCTCGCCTGCGCGGTACAGAGGCGCGGGGGTAGACGACAAAGGGGACTGAGACAGCTCGCACACTCAGTTAAACGGTCAGACTATAGCTATGCCCATACGAAGTAAGTTTAGTTTGTTTTTCATCCGCTAGGGGAAAAAATCCCCAGCGTAGGTAAAAACAAAATGTATAAAAAACACGTTACAGCTCCCCTAGCGGATGAAAAACAAACTAAACTTACTTCGTATGGGCATAGCTAGGGCACGAAATAAGTTTATTTTGTTTTTCATCCGCTAGGGGAGCTGTAACGTGTTTTTTATACATTTTGTTTTTACCTACGCTGGGGATTTGGGGTATAAAACTAGTATTATGGTGCCATATGGAACCGAGATGCCAACTGCAACTGCCCAAACACAAACTAGGTAGTAGTGTAGCTGCGGCCAAAACAATTGAAGTCAGCACAGCTGCACTGCACTGTTTGTATCAGCCGCTACACATCATGGGCCGTGGTGGTCTATTGGTTGTGATATCCGCCTTACAATCGTAAGGTCTTGGATTCAAATCCAGGTCCCGAACCAATGATTCGAGTTCTTTGGAATTTGTGTACGGATTTTCATACCACTGCCTTTTCGGTGAAGGAAAACATCGTGAGGCAACCTGCATATGGCGAGTTGTATCGATCGTGGTCACGAGTAGACTATCAGTCTCCCCGTGACCACGATCGATGCAACTCGGTCGAAACGTCGGGATGATGAGGTATTTATTTATCTCGTAATTTAAGTGCGCGATTAGTCCCGTAGTACCTACATAACGCTTCAAATTCGCATACTTCAAATCGCGAAAGTTTAAAAACCTGCATGCACCAACCCGCACTAGGCCAGCGTGGTGGATATGGACCAATCTCCTTTCGTGGGTAGGCCTATGTCTTGCAGTAGACTATTAAAAAGGCTCGTACAATACAGCTGCACAGGCAGTTGCACTTGGCAGCTCGGTTCCCAATAGCAACTTTAGGCTGTTTTTTCTATCAGAGAAGTAATAAAATAAATAATAAACTTGTGCTTCACGTCACATTTAGAGTATTTACCTACGTAGTTTAGAGATACATAGGTACCTACATCCCGTAGAAATTGTCTTTACAATTATTAATTGGATAAAGTAAAACAAGAAAGCCATGACACTAACATTTGAAGCTGAGTGTGTCACAGTCTTGTGAAATTCGGGCGCTACGTTATTCGCTATAAGTAAGACATTTGAATATTTATCTATGTACCTATTTAGTAATTGTAAAAATGTAAATCATTTATAGTACGTAATGAAATTGTATCAAAAATAGTAAGTGTAAAATCAGACAAAAATACGAATTTAATTCGTCTGTTGATATTAAATAAGGTATCTACCTATTTAAGAAATTGCCTATCTTTTTATTTTTCTTCCGTCGGTTAAGAGTTTAGTGATGATAGTTAGGAACCACATCTGGGGGCGCGGCAGTACCCCCGCCAAGTCGGGCAGCAACGCCGTACCATACTTTTCTCGATGCCATTCAGGTTGATATTACATGATATCCTATAGCCTATTTTATGTCTTAGTACGATGGTTATCAATTTTATTATATTATTTATATTTTATGTTATTCGCCTATACTGAGCCCATCTGCTCCTATGAAATCTATACGACTATTACAACTGATATTTTCTAAGGTAGAATTACATTTGTGCTCAGATTTATGACATATTTTTGCTATAGGAACAATGAAATCGCAGAATAAAATCAGCTGCTCCATACATTTTGTGGAAGATAGGTAATAACTTTTTGAATATGCCGTTGTCTTGTCCTTGTTGCGTTTTTACATTCCGTATGAAGGTCTGCCCAGCAGTGTAGGTAGGTACGTCCTACGACTGATGGTGATTTGGTGATGTATATAATCTATAAATAAGACCTAATTAATGGTGCCTTCTTTTCTGATTTAGCTGCGCCCGTCGGGGTCCATATGCTAGGTACTATGTACCCTTTACATTTCCCACCATGTACCTACTGTATGGAACAGAGGCGGATTTACGTATATTTGCGGCCAATAGGCTGTTGAATTCCCCCAGTCTTTTATTTTAATCAGTAAAACGAATCAAATGTTATTTTTTCTGTAGATTTTGTAATACAAATAAGGTATAGAAATTATTAATCTTTATTTTTGCCAAAAATAAAATAAATGGTCCGAAAGCCGCTTTTTTTTAAATGTGCTGCTCCAGGCTGTATCCTACTCAGCCTGCTGTAAATCCGCCTCTGTTATGGAAGCAGAGAAAATGAATGATGCGTAGGGCGATATATCAGTCCGTTAGTCTTCTCCCCAGAGGGACGAGAACAGCTCCAGCGCGTCGTGCTGGTCGTCTTCCTCCAGCTCGCCTTCTAGCCAGAACGTCTCCATCAGGCCTTTGCCCTGAAAACCCATCAATTGAATCATCATTAGCCTTTGATGACCTACTGCTGGGCATAGTACCTAGACACGACAAGGATGACAAAGGATGTCCCTTTTTAGGGTTCCGTACCCATAGGGTAAAAACGAGACCCTATTGTTATGACTCCGTTGTCCGTCCGTCTGTCTGTCACCAGGCTGTATCTCAAGAACCGTGATAGCTGAATAGTTCTCAGATGATTTATTTCTGTTGCCGCTATAACAAAAAATACTAAAAACAGAATAAAATAAGTAATTAAAGGGGGCTCCCATATACAACATAGATACGTGATTTTATTGCCGTTTTTTGCTCGATATTAATAACGGCAACAGGTAGAAGCTAAATTGGGGCTACGCCATCCTATACGGTACGGAACCCTTCATGCGCAAGTCCGACTCGCATTTGGCCTATTATTATTAATTTTTACCATGCATCCAACAGAAAAATTAACTAAAAATGCTGTTGATTGTGGTGACTTCCGCTATAGGTAGGTAGTACTCGTTTTGTACCGTGTCGTATTGCTTAACACATGATAGATAGATAATCCTTTATTAGCTTAACCACATTACAAAACAAACAAAGTACATGCACAAAAACATTACAAAATAGTTATACTAAATGGCTGCCTTATAGCTTCAAGCGATTACTTCCAGGCAACCATGCATTTTTTTTGGACACGTTGGCTAAATGCTGCTACAATTATTTAAGGTACCTAACGCAATAGACGTAGGCGTACCCACGAAAGGTGATTGGGTCATATCCACCACGCTGGCCTAGTGCGGGTTGGTGGATTCACATATGCCTTCGAATTTCTTCTACGGATGTAGGTATGCAGGTAGCCTCACGATGTTTTCCTTCACCGAAAACCCAGAGGTGTGAAAATCTGGACATAAATTCCAAAGAACTCATTGGTACAAGGACTGGGATTTGAATCCTAGACCTCTCGATTGTAAGGCGAGTGTCACTACCACTAGACCACCATGGCTTTTGAGACTGTAGGTAGTGCGTTGCTAAATTGTGAGATTTCGATGAGACAATATCGAAGACAGACAGGTTTGTTTACCTACCATTTGTACTCGTATTTCGGAAATTTAATACACTACATAACTTCGAAAGCATGATTTTCCAATTCTACGATCTTCGAAAATTTGGATTCTCATCCGGAGTAGGTATATCCATAGTCGTGTGTCTACAAATCAAAAACTATAAACTCCTAAAACAAGAAAGGTGCGGCGCGTACCTTGACTTTGATGAGTCCTCTCCTCCGCAGCCTGAACCGGCCTTCGGGCAGCTGCGCCGCCGTCACCGACGAGACCTGGATGCGCCCCGGCTGTCGTACGAACTTATATAATACGAGTATGTAAGCACTATATTCATTTCTTTTTAGGTTAAATGTAGGTGACCTGGAAATTATTATACAGGGTGACTCAGCAAACGTTTTAAATTTAAATGAATTATAAGTTCGCGGGCTCCGGGGCTAGCGAGGAGCGGGGTGTAGCGTTCGAAAGCTGACCGTTTGGAAATTTTTAGTCGGCGCCATGGCGTGGTCGGGGGCGCATCGTGCGTACGCAGTGGAGGCTTATTTTAGCAACGGAAATTCATACACACTTGCACGGCGCAAATTTTGCTGTCACTACATTATTCGATATTCGGGTGATGCACCAGGTGTCCAATTAATAAAGACGTGGGAAGAAAGGTTTCGGCTAACGGGCTCAGCAATAAACAAAACGAATCGTCGTCGAAACAGACCTGTGCGTCCAGCTGAAAACATTAACCGCGTCGCCGCCCAGCCGCGACGTTCGGTAAGAAAACATGCCGAGAGCCATGGTATGTCTCCAAGATTTGGAGACATACCCTGGCCGCCAAGATCACCCGATCTTACTCCTTGCGACTTCTTCTTGTGGAGATACCTTAAAAGTAAAGTTTTTACCGACCCGATTGCGACTCTTGACGATTTAAAAGCAAAAATAACCGAAGAAGTGAACAGCATCCCCAGCGAGTTACTGCAGCGTGTGATAGGAAATACTCGTGTCCGACTCGAAGAGTGTGTACGGCGAGAAGGAAAGCATCTTGATGATGTAATTTTCCACAAATGAATTTCCATTCAATACACTTTCTTTTAAAGTTAATAAAATGTCTATAAGTACAGCCGATATTTTAACTTTATTTTTTAAAGTTTAAAATTTGGACTGAGTCACCCGTTATTTAGTCAATATATGTACCAAGTCACTTCGTGCTGTGAGAACTGTAGTAGCGAACTACTCTACTTCGTGGAGTAAGAGTATCTAACTACGCTATAACTATGGTTCTTACACCACGAACTCCACGAAGTGATCTGATTCTTTAGTGGGACTAGAATATGATTGCATGAATTATTTCTAAAATGTTTTATTTTTTATAAATGGGTGTGGATTAAACGTGGTCCTTCGCAATGTGCAACGATTTAACTTTATAGTAAATCGGTACCTAATTCAATAATAACGTTAAGGCAACAAAATGATTGATCATTAAACTGAACAGAACAAGTCTGGTTCATATTAAGAGTGGATTTCCCAGATACGCTAGTAGTAGATACATACCCAAGTAGCATTCGGGGTTCTATATAAGATGTCTAATCGTTCACATGTACTCCACAAGCTGTGTAAGTCAGCTGTATAAGAGCTGTATAGCTTGCTATAACGCTCTTATATAACCAGTTTGGGCACAAATTAGACAGCCGTAAGTTCACTATGGCTGTACATTAGCAGTATAATAGCATTATAATAGCAGTTTAAGTAGTAACATCGGACTTAAGGCTGACTTGCGGCACTATATGGCACGCAGTGTGATCCATACAATGTACATGAGCGTAATAAAGAGTAACACGTGGCTAAATACACAGCCTTCACAGTTAAAAAATCCGACAAAAGTACTCCAGTGCTACCTAAAATTCACGTGTGCCCTAAATCATTTCTTCATTTTATAATTTTATAATTTTATTCACAATTTAATTGTTTATGGTTTTGTGTGTGCCATCCAAAAACTTAATAACTCCGGCGGATATTTGGATAAAAATTTATGATAACACGCGGTAATGTACCTGTTTCAAAGACTTAATAATGTTAATTGCCATGGGAATGCAACTTTATCGTGAAATCTATACATATTTACAGCTAAAATATTCACGCGCCTCTGTTAAAACGCGATATTCATTTTAAAATATTTAAAACTGGCTGAGAGGAAATCTACAATTTTCAGTTTTTGATATTATCTTGGCATTATGATTATACTACGGTAATTAATTATAACATGAAACCAAAACTCAATCGCTCTATCTGCGTATTTTGTGATAAATCTGCACGATAATTTTTGAGATTTATTATTTGGTAAATTTTAGGTTAGAACAAAATGGTGGAAATGAAAGCAAATAAGAGTAGTACTTGTAGACAAATAAACTGCTATTGATGTTAATGAACAACACATATAGTCCTTTTAACAGCCTACAGTGCACATGCGAACCATTTAAACACTTCTGTACAGATAGTAAAAAAGGTTATTTTAATGATCACAAACAAGTCCTACTACAGCTACTAGCTGTATAACAGTCTAAAACAAGTAAACATAACAGCCTTTGGCTTTATAAATGACCATGTGTGTTCTATTAAAATGCTAGCTCTACAACATCGTACAAGTAGGCTGTTAAACAGCGGTTGCCGTATCTCTACCCTCCTATAATGCTCTTAGTCAGACGGCTGACTAAAGGATAATTGTTAGAGTATTATAACACCAACAAACATATAAAAGTATAACTCTACACTCCTATAAGTCCCTTAGACAGGTGTAGGTGTAATTAATCGCAATAATGCAGCTTATACATCACGAGTGAACTGTAATAATGCTTCAAGTACACCTGGGAACTAAATGTGTACTCTTAAATGGAGTAAAATGCTACTTGGGTAGTGTCCATTAAAAAGTTCGTTAGCGATCATTGATCGAAGTTAAACAACGTAGCACGGTCGGATGGGTGACCCCGACTGGCATTTACAATTGAGTGCTACCGTGGCTCGGATGACACATTAAATTATAGGCCTCGGTTGTTTTAACTGTTTAGCCATGACACAGGCCTTCAAGTGTGTTAAAAAATCGGACACCAGGGCTAGCCATCCCGGCATTAACGAACTTAATTTATTTAAAAAAAATAACCCCATTGGTCATTAAGCCCTGTGCACCGCCATTTCAAAATGTCAGTTCGTTGTTCGTGTGTTCGTTGTATAAAGCAGGTAGGTACCTCGGAGGAGGTCTGCATCCGGCTGGCGGTGTTGACGGAGTCGCCGACGAGGCAGTAGCGCGGCAGGCGGCGCCCCAGCACGCCCGCCACGCACGGGCCCGAGTGGATCCCTGCACCACAACATTTTATTTTTATTATGCGATATAATAATTAGTCATATTGTAATTATTGTACGATACACTACTCTCATTGTCTCTACCATAGATCTAGCTAGAGAGATACGATTTTGGGCTAAGACGTTATATACGTTCGTTCCAGCGGGGACTCATGTCCCACGAAATTTCGTATGGAGTATACAAGCTCGCGGCAAGACACGTGAGAAAAACTTGACCGAAAGACGATTTTAGGCGATGTATGTATATTGTTTGACTGTGCTGTAGCGACAACTCATGTTTCTCGCAGTTCGCATTGTTGAGGATCCACCATATTAGATTTTTGTTATTACATAATAGGTAGGATGCTTGTACAGTATGTGCATTGTATCACGCATTTTGGCGATGTACGAGTACGAGTATGCACCCGTCTCGCACCGGCTTGAAAAGATCATCTCAATCTTTATGATCTCTATTTGCAATAAATTAGGGGCTTCATAGACTTGCCTATGGTGAGTACAGGCAGCGCGCGCGAGATGGCTAAAGCTGCGCTGGCGGCCGAGGCTGCGTGCGCGCGCCGTCTGTCCGGAGCACCCGACACCAGCATGTACACTGTACCCACTGTCTCCACCTATAAAATAACAACCAATAATTTGACTCTAGAAATGCAGAGCAAGTTTTATAAAATGATAAAAGAATCGAAAAATTAAAAAGGGATTCAGATGTCAAATTTTCTCAAATCACTTCTAAAATTATTGAACAATCAAACATATCATTTTTCAAACCTTGATCTGAGATACAAACCGAGTTCAGGGTCAGATGTAATTTGAAAGGGATCGTGTAATACCTACTTAATTTTACAAAACTGCTGCGTTGCCAGTCCTTTTTTCTTTAAACTTGGCTGGACACGCTGCTTTATGTCTAGATTTAGGTAAACCAGGATTAAAGTTCCAGCCCTGTGTTCTGACATCTTGCTCGACGCTACGTTGACGTAGGAGGTATTTTTATACATTTCTTCCTATTACCTAGATTAGAAAAACTCTCATCTCCCATTTCTCAATTTTTAATATTGTAATTCAAGAACCGGAACTTACCTACCTACATAACGCTGGACCGCTAGCAGAACTGTTTGATGAAATCAAACCAATCCGAGGGTGGGTAGTGGGTACCTACCTTGTAGACGCGATGCGTGTCGAGGAGGCGGTCGATCCTGGAGTAGATGTCGTTCATGTAGGCCACGGTCTGCATCACGTCGGCGCGCGTGCCCGCCTCCGCCAGCTGCACGCCGCAGAATATTATCGTCACGCTTTCGAACGCCTGAAATAAATAAACACTATGAACTACTGCTGCGTAGGGAGTCAGACCACATTCCAAGGCAAGCCTTGGACTGGAATCCCCAGGGTAGACGCAAACCTTGCCGCCCAAAGCAGACATGGCGGCGCTTGATCATTGTCGAAGCCAAAACCATTGGACTAACTTGGATCGAAATGAAACGCAAGGCCCAGAACAGACAAGAATGGCGAGGCACTATATTAGCCCTTTGCCCTGACATGGGCACTTAGGATACGAAGAAGAAGATGAACTACTGTTGAAGTCAGCAGGTCACTATGGTCTAATGATAAAACATACGAGGAAACCTCTACGTCCGTATAAGAAATTTATTTATTTATTTATTTAAGTACACATTGCCTTATAATGTTTAGTTACAATTATAATTATGATAATGTAACATTATACACATTATAACCCTGTTTATAGGGTGTTGCAAATGGTACATTAAAGATACTAAAATATTATAGTCTGACCGTTTAACTGAGTCCACGCCTGCGCGGTACAGGGGCGCGGGGGTAGACGACAAAGGGGACTGAGACAGGTGCGGGCGGCGCGCCCCTGTACCGCGCAGGCGTGGACTCAGTTAAACGGTCAGACTATAGTATATAATCGTTTTGGAGATAGTTCTTATATTAGATACAGATAGATAATTATTATTGTCTTATATATTTTGTGAGGTTGAAACTTTTTCGTCTAGATATTCATCAACTGTGTAATAGCATTTTTTTGTTAGGAAATATTTGAGTTTCTTTTGGAACTTTTTGTTATTTGTCTCTTCTTGCAAATCTCTCGGTAGGTGATTGTATATTTTTATTAGCATATATTCAGGTCCTTTTCTGATCATTTCTAGTTTGGGCTCTGGAGCTACGATTAAATGTTTTCTACGAGCGTTTTTGTTGTGTTGGAATAGGTCTGGATGTTTTTTACAAAAGTGGCTGCTTCTAATATATATAGGCTTGGAAGTGTGAGTATATTTTGCTGCATGAAGTGCGGTCTACAGCTATGTCGCTGTTTTATATTCATTAAAATCCGGATACATTTCTTTTGAATTATAAATAGATCTTTTGCGTCAGTGCTGTTTCCCCATATTATGATCCCGTATTTTAGCCAAGACGAATCGCGACCGAAACTTGATCCTAATGTACAGCAATGGACTTTAAAAAACTGACATATAATGCAATAGGAAAATAAATCAAACTACTAAATGTAACTTGCCTGACATGCAGCCATGGGGTCCTTCCCGTCAATCAAATGGTCAGCAATGGCCTTCGGTATCATAGAGTACAGCAGCTGGTCGCCCCGTTTCTTCCATTGGTCTCGTAATCTAAAATACAGCACACTTAAGTTTCTGAAGAGTAACTGAAAGTGCTTCGTGTCTTTTTCGGC
Organism: Hypomecis atomaria; assembly: GCA_964007245.1. NCBI lineage: Eukaryota > Metazoa > Arthropoda > Insecta > Lepidoptera > Geometridae > Hypomecis > Hypomecis atomaria. Next base: position 19,754,693 of record OZ023285.1, on the reverse strand, counting down.
GTACAACGTCTTCCCATTGGGATTGTGCTCATTTTTATAATAACGCCAAGTAAATCTAATTAAATGGTAGCCCGATTCATCATCATAGCCTTCTTTATCTCACTGCTGGGAGTGTTGGGTAAAGACATTTATGGTTTTCGGTCGTGTGCGAATCTCACATTTCGACAATTAAATCTTCCCACCTCGCTACCGGCGGGCCGAAACTCCGCTTCGTTTGGCACGCACGAGGTTAAGTACCTGCACAACACGCGCTACATCCTTTAGTTACGCAACTGGTTGCCATGCCTCCTTAATAATGCACAAAATCTCGAACGACAGGCAGCTAATTGTCTGTCTTTTCGAAGAACAGCAGTTCAAAGTCGTTTAAGCTGTAGTAATGTCGAAATTATACTGGTGCCTTGTTACCTGCAAGATTTCTCTAGCGAGAGACTCCGGTCCTCGGCCTTCTCGAAGAGCAGCTCGAGGCGCGAGAGGTGCTGCCAGCCGTGCAGCAGCATCTCCTTCGACAGCCCGTGCCCGTTCATGTCGGCCAGGTACAGCCCGGCTAGACGGAGCTCGTCGAGGTCATTGAAACTATAAAAAATTATAATGGTACTTAGATAAACCATTTTAGTTAAGTCAAAACCACTGTGCTGTTATTTTGCAATCATGCCGAATGTATATTTTTCTGAACCTAGAGTGTTCGACTGCTGAAAAAAGGCCCTCCTCTCTCCTTCTGGACTGTTACATTTGCTGCCTTCTGTTAGTACAGTTTTGATCCTAAAAGTATTAGGTACAAGTTACACTGAGCACGTCTGCACGTACTCGTATCTATCAAAATGAGAATAAGAGTGGATCAGGTACCTACAACAGAAACGACGTTTATTATGTCTAGAGGAAAATATTAGTCTACATAGAAACAGTATCAAAGTGTTGGGTTACATAGGGCTGCAGAGGAAAATGAGTGCATCGATCTCCTCCAGGAAGTAGATAGGTCCGCGCAGCAGGATGCATCGCGCGCCCTGTGAGCCGCGTCGCGCGTCTGCGCACGTCTGCGCGCGGTACCGCTGCAGCTCCAGCTCGAATATCATCGTCTGCATGCACACCACCTGGGAAATACAAGTTCGTAAGGGTGGGATGGGTATCAGTCATATCTGAGTTTTAAACCTCCTGGATGCTTCTATCATAGCTGTTTGTTTATAACAAATGTAGCCGACAATTTAAGTTTTTTTTACGAGGCGGAAATCTTTGTAAGATGCCCTGCTACTTCGGGGTACAGCCAGCCAAAGATCAACCTAATGAACCATTTTTTTACTTCGGTGTTCGGTAAGAGATACCAAGCTCATTCAGGATACGCTACGAGCAGTTTCCAACAAGTAGCTTATGATAAGTTCATGCACCGTTATCAGCTCTGTATGAATCTATATCACAGATTGAACGTAAAAAGGAGAACACAAAACCTCCTTATTTTTCATGTTGATTGAAAACTCGATATACCTACCTATTCATCCTCGCCCACATCTAAAAAGGTCCAAATTGTTTTTGTTGTCGTCTAATGACGAAAATTCTTAGTCAATCAATTTTGTTAACCTAGCTAGAGTATTCTCAATATAAGTTCGCTTAGAAACAGGTCCACATTTATTTTCCTTCTATGAAGATAAGTCGAAAGGAATACATGGTATGTAGGCACTTGTAAATTAACGGGACGCCATAATTTGAATGTCAAGCAGAATTTAGTACTCTACCTAAAGCAGGCACTTTTATCTTTCTTCATTTAATTTTATCTTCAAAGGTGGTTTAATTTGCAATTTTCCGTTTCATACAAAATATAAATCCTATTTTACGGTATTGACGCTGGAACCTGAAGATATATAGTGAGCTACTTGGGAAGTCAATTTATTTTTCATTAAGCTCGATTATTTTCTATCTTTTAACACAGTCTGTGCGTGTGTAGGTAATATTCTTTACCCTGTACATTTACATTCTACATTCTTTACATTCTTTTACATTCTAGATGTAAAAATTCCGCCGACCTTAAGTATTAATATAGGATGTAGGTGTAGTCAGCTAGTCACGTGGCTAAGCTCTTATATAGGTATTTATAAACTCTTATGTACTACAAAATAATTAGTCAAAACAATAAAGCTCAAACCTACACACTTAACAGCCGTACAGGCGTGGTTCCACCACAGTTGGTTCCATACAGCACTCAGCACACTGTACTGTACCAGCCTTTTTAATAGTTCACTGCAGGACGTAAGCCTACCCAAGAAGGGTGATTGGGCCATTTCCACCACGCTGGCCCAGTGCGGGTTGGTGGTTTCTTATACGCCATCCAATTTCTTCTACGGACGTATGCAGGTTCACGATGTATTCCTTCACCGAAAAGCCAGTGGTGTGAAATTCCGTACATAAATTCCAAGGAATTCATTGGTACGGGACCGGGATTTGAACACACGACCTCACGATTGTAAGGCGGGTGTCATTACCACTAGACCACCACGGCTTACACGCTTACACGGCGGAACAGCACACTGTTGGCCACAAATATTTATATCGGTGATGGAGAAGGCAAAAAAAAACGAAGTACTCAAACTCGCCCTCTGTTGGAGTTTCTGCAAACATGTTGTCAACAAATGTGGCGAACATGTTTTTGCGGTGGAACTACACCCCAATAACAACAATCTCCTTTCCTTTTTATGGTTTTGTAAAGGGAACCATTATAACTTCGTTGTGTCCGTCCGTCTGTCATAATGTTACTAAATGCTCTACAACTAAATCACATTTAAATTATCAAAACTGTGTACTTAAGAGGTAGAGTAAAAGAACTTTCATTTCAGGACATACCTAGGTCTCTTTTATAGAGTTTGGAAGAAGCGGAACAACAACTTGCTACACAAAATGTTAAAATGCTCCAAAATATAAGATTATATCAAGTTAATTTCTTACCTTGTCCCAAGTGAACGACACTTTGGGCTTCCTCAAGCGCAGTATCTCGTTGATGGGCGTCTTCACTATCCGATTGTACGGGCCGCCCCAAGCCGCTGCGAGCTGAAAACATCTCGTAATCTTTATAATTGGAGGTTTATATCTGAAAAATCAAAAATAGTCGATAAAACGTTTACTGAAGCAGAGATCTGTAACCGTCCATGAGGTAGGACTATTTGGAATTTAAGTTGAATTTAACCTTTTGGCCGCGTATGTAATCGTGTTTTGTAACCGGTTACAAAAGAAAATTTATTAAATCTTATCACAACTGAAAAATCGAACACAAAACCAATGGAAATATTATGGGTTGGTTAGAAATATGAATGAAATGGGCAAGGCAAACCAAGCAGAGCTTTGGTCGTCCATCCAGCAGCGGCAAAATGGGTCAACGATATAAAAATACCTATATGAAAATCGCGGGTCGCACTGCCGGGATAGTATACGCGCCACGAAATAATTCTTTCGACGTGTCAGAACGAGACATAGTTATGGTATCTGTCACTTTTTCACACGTCAAAGAAGGTTTTTTTCGTGATCGTATGCTAAGCTAGCTGGACACGATTAGCACAGGACCGACACAAATGAAAGCGTAAGAGAGAAGCCTATATTATATACCCGGCAGTGGAATAGAGTTGGCTGCTGATGATGATGATGAATTAAATGTAGGTATATAGTTTTTTAACAGCAATGATTCTTTCATATACACCTATCTAACTAGAAGAAACATCTTTTTTGTATACTTACGGTACAATTTATGTATTGTTATTAAAAATAAACTCTTCAATATATATGTATACACAATCAAGCAGTAGGTACAAGTTAGTAGGAATAGTTATTTTATGTGGGTTGTGTCGACATTTCTCCTTGAAAAATATTGAATGTAAAAATCATGTCAGGTACTCAAACTCAAAAAGTTAAAAAAATAAGTAAAGTAGTATGTTTTTTTTATCTTCAAATACTTTTCTCCATCCTAAGGTTGCCTGGAAGAAATCGCTTTTAGTGATAAGGCCGCCTGTTGTTGCCACTAGTTTTTTTAAGTTGTTCTTTCTTTGTTTGTATTTTTATGGTGTGAACAATAAAGAATTAATCTATCTATCTATCTATCTATGTTGTTAAATGGATTCAACACAACGGCAGCCCATTTTTCTCATAAAATGGCGAATAAAATGAAAATTTCACACTGTGCCTTTTTTGGGCTCGAAAATGGTTGATACATGGAATGATTAATGACAAGGGTCTAGAGTACCATGTCACCGAAAATACTGATTTATCGAAGCTGTCAACTCCCAGAGCTTTGGATATAATAAAGTTGTATAGACAAGCTTTCAAATGCTATTATAGTGAATGTGTCTACTAGATATAATCGTTGGGTACATAAGAAGAGAAAAAAAAATCTCAAGACAGTTTATTGTCTGGAGTATTTTTCATAACGTAATACAGCATGTTTAAAATTTGAGGGAGATTCGAACCCCGTAACACCCCTCTCGCTTTCCAGTGCGTAGTACTAATAAATACTGATGTAAGTTTTTCTCTATAGTCCCTGTTTCTCCGACACCTTCCGCCAATATCCCTTGCCTAAAGAGTCGAGATTAAATAAAGCGTTAAGGTTAGGCTTTTCTTGACTCACTTGATGTTACACGTTAAGACGCACCCGCATTACAAGGTACGAGTATTAATAGCCTTTTCCTTAGAGATATCCGGCCGAATTTATCCTCCTTATTGGTAATTAAGACTTGATAAAATAAAATAAAAATCATTGTCAAAATTTTGAATTGGAATTGTATTATATTACTGTTTTTTGATTTTATTATGTACTAGCTGCGCCCCGCGGTGTTACCCGCGTTAGCCCGAAATAAAAAGTAGTCTATGTGTTAATTCAAAATCTAAACTACCTTCGTACCGAATTTCATCCAAATTAGTTCATTCGTTTGTGCGTGAAAGAGTAACAAATATCCATACATATTCACACGTTTATAATATTAGTAGGATTGAGAGGAATTAAAGCGAGACTGAGTAAAAACTACACGGTGGCGATTAGCATTGTCTCCAGCACCTGATCAACAGATTATCTTTAAACATAATAATTACAATTCTGCTGTACGTGTGTATATCACTGAACTCCTCCTAAACGGCTGGACCGATTTGACGGAATTGTTTTGTATGCCTTTGGGTGCACCCTGGATGGTTTAGATTCACAAATAAGCCCGGCAGATGGCGCTGCAGTGGGTCCGCTAGTATATTACAGTAATTCTTGAAAAAAGATCATGTTTTTGCAATTGGATACTATGATGTGACGCCTGGTTGCCTCGAATATGAATTCCTTAAGCAGTTTCATTAGGAGCAAAGAAAATTAGAAGTTTCTATTTTATACCAACTGTTCTATCTATTAATTTGGGTTGCTGGGTTGCAGGTGAAGGCTTTATATTTTAATCATAGACATAATGATAATAATGAGTATTTTTGATATTGAGCACATATTTTTATTTTACTCCATTGTGACAAAAAATCAACAACTCAAATATGATGACCTCAGGGTCTCTTCAGGTCTGAGTGACTCCCAGTTTAGTCCTCAAAACACTCCGTGCGTAAACCCAATTTTGAAATACTCGTACACAATAGCCCTCTTAAGCCTTGGTTGCGGTAGTGCCGTGGTAAGGAGATCTACTTCCATCTTCTCTGTGCATTCTGCCTATAAGGCTACTACTCTTTGTTTCTTGGCTTCATAACTTATCCATCCACCACCATATTTTAAAATATATCCCGTGTAGGATCGTCTATCCATGGTGCAAGCTGCCCAATAAGCGCCTGCCATGCCATACTACTTCATGTCACTTTTTTATATTTTAGTCCAACCTTCTTGGTTCCTTTAAATAACGGATGACCCGTTTCGCGGCTTGCCAATGATTGTTTCCGTAGCAAGTATTAAATTGGCTTAGATACCTTACGGCAAACGTAATATCTGGCCTTGTTGTAATTGCTAGATACATCAACGATCCGATCAAGCTGTGGTCCCACAAGTGTTGGTTTGTTAAGACAGCTTTCGCGTGAATACGCCAGGAATCATAGTTTTCTCGCTTAAGCGATTCTACATGACCATGACTCTTTGATTTTCCCACGATTTACGCACTTTTTTACGAATAATAAATCTTGAGTTTTATGGATATCTCGAATAATGAGTCTTTTTAATAAGGAGCATCCATTTTTATTTTACAAAGAAAATACAAAACTATCTACTCCATTTTGACATACAAAATCAACAACTCAAATACGAGTATCTCTATAGCAACCAAAACTCTATGGCAACATATAAGTATATAGACTTGAAATAATTACAAAATATGACACATAGGACTCAATATGGCCGCCATTACATACTTAAAAACCATTTTTTCATAATGATGATCTTTCAAAAATAAATGATGAACTGAATGGAATCACAAACCACAACATCATTTAGGTATGTAATTAGTTTATTCTTGATTTTTACAAAACTGCTTAACTTATTTCGACTTTTCATTATTTAATATATTTGTTTACTTATTTTATAATCTCAAATGAGACTAACTCTGAAGTACCTATGATCTAGCAAACAAAAAAATAATCAACAAAATCGGTTCATACTTAATTGACCGAATAATCGCGTTACTTACATACAAAAAAAAACATACTTACCGCTGAATTGAGAACCTTCTTTTTTCAAGTCGGTTATAAATATTGCTATGCACTCATGCATAATGACAACGTGATTCCCGCACTTTCTTAGGTAAATTTGCGCTCGCAGTCACTATTAACCCAATTATTTTCGCAGTACGCAGTATGTATTACCCAAGAAATATGGGAACATATTATAACTAAAGTGTAGGCAGCAAAATGTCAAATAACTTATATAAATAACCTGTAGCCTTCTCTATTTTCTCAAGTCATTGATACAATCGGATTGAGTTTTCAAACATGTGTCAAAATAGAAAGTAATTTAAATCAAAGTTATTACTAAGTTGCCAAGGAGTATTGATGTCACATTGGAAGCAAATCACCCCCAAATTAACTTTCTACTCCTTTTTAACCCCGATAAGGGATGAATTTCAATAAACTACGAAACACGTCTTCCGTCAATTCAATTACAGAATGTTTATGCCAATTTTCAAGTCGATTGAACAATGGAATCACGATGTTCCATAGAAACTTTGACCCCATTTTTTACCCTCTTAGGGTTAGAATTTCGAAAAATCCTTTCTTATCGGATGCCTACGTCATACAAAGAACCCACCCTCCAAATTTGAGGTTCCTCCGACCAGCGGTTTGGGCTCTGCGTTGATCCATCAGTAAGTCATTCAGGACAAAGCATTTTATATATATAGATTATGACTTAGTACCTAATGATATCCGGCGAAGGGCATTGCTATTCCAAAACACAGGTGTTCCTAGCTTGCATGGCAATGTTTCTCAATTTGTTGAATAACTGTGTACTTTATGACTAGTGTTTATCTTTATTCATAAGTTAAGTTTGTAAAAGCCAATAAATTTCACTTCATTTCATTTAGGTATTTGATCACAGCAATTTTTGACCGACGAAACCTAGGAGGTACTCAATTAGACGCGTATTTTTTTTTATATACAACCACATAACTTTTTACATAGTAGTCCGATTTCGATAATTATTTTTTTGTTGTAATGAGTATACTTTGAAATTGATACCATTTAAATTTTATCGAAATCAGTTGAGCCATTTTTGATATATCAACAACAATGTGAAAAATGCTACATCGATGCGTGCGAAATATTCACGAATTCTGTACACGGTAGAAGTCGGTCATGCCATTTTTTTCGAAAAATAATTATTTATGGCGAAGTTCGCGTTCGATTATAAGCTCGTGAAGCGAAACTGTAGTCATAGATGAAGCACGGTGTACTCGAAAAAAAGCAGCTATATCATAGTAACTTTACCTTATCTCCAGCTTTCAAGACCTTCATCCTCCGGTCCAGCATGACTCCGAAGGGGAATAGCTGCAGTAGCAGAGAAGCCGGCACCGACGGCAGGTCGCAAGGCAGGTTCTTGCGCATCATCAGCGATTGGACCTGGATCAAGATTTCCACTATAGATATTATAATAACATGTTTCATATAATTACGCCAACACAAAGCAAAGAGCCGTGGTGGACTAGTGGTAGTGACAAACGCCTTACAATTGTGAGGTTAAGTTCAAATCCCGGTCCCGTACCAATGAGTACTTTGGAATTTATGTACGGAATTTCCTACCACTTGCTTTCCGGTGAATGAAAACATCATCGTGAGCAACCTGAATACTTGCTTAGAAGAAATTCGATGGCGTATGTGAATCCATCAATGCGCACTGGGCCAGCATGGTTGGTTATGGCCTAATCACCCTTTGTGGGTAGGCCTACGTCCTACAGTGGCCTATTAAAAAGGCTGTTAGTGTTATAGTACAAGTAAAGCAATGTGGCACTATAATATCTTTTTAGGAGGGCATTCAGAGCTTAATGGGAAGAGCTTTACATTACCTATAGAGTCGGAGACGTTGCCACATAAGTTGTCGTTGGCCGCTTCCAAATGAAACAATTTTCTTTTTAGTTGGAAGACATATTGGTGAAACACAGCTATGTATATTATACACATATTGTATAACACGATACTTTGTTTTGATATACATGTATTTAGAAGCATTAGCTTGAAAATGATACTTATGGCTTTAGCAACTACCCAATGCGCCGCTAAACCTTATCAAGTAGGTAAATGGAAATCTATGAGGTTAATTTTTCCAATTTTCCTATACAAATATTACCTACTATATGTGTCACAGAATAACTTACAGTAACTAACTTGGGTTACTTAGTAAATATAATTTACATACCTAATGCCTTTTACTAAATAAAAGTCATAGCAATTTCAGCCGTAACAGCCAAGAAATTAAGATAGAGTTTACAAATTCATGACAATAATTGTGTTTACTGGCACAAACAGACTAAAACTCTCTGTAAACTTTGCGAATATAATATATTAATAATGTACAGTACAGTAAAAGTATATCATAGAGATCATAGATAGATACTGAAAAGTTTAAATAATTACAATTTTAAATTAACTTAGTTAAATGAAATCATCTAACTTCGAAACGAAAAGTCACGAAATCATAGATTCACTGCAAAGAATGAACTTAGTTAAATTAAGCTAATTTTCATCAAACTTTGAATCTCAGAGTAAAAACTTTTTCTAGATTTCTTTTTGCTACGAATTTCGTAGCTGTTTGCTACGAGTATTTAACACGTAACGTGCGCTCATGAGTAAACCTGCAAATTACTAAAATTTCACCATTGCTTTAAAATATAAGACTAAATAATACCTATTTCCTAGAATTTAACCGTTATTCGCCTGCAAGCGTTATCATAAGACTGAGAGGGGTAACAATGATACGAAATAGCTTTGTCATTTAAAAAAATATCTTTATTTTGGCTTACGAAAATTGACAAACCAATATACCAATATTTTTTGCATCAGAAGCTAATGTTGATAATGTGTAATTATTTGGTAAACGTACTTAGCTCAGAATCACACTAAATGTATTCTACTTAATTTTATGAGACCATAAAGATGATAAAGGTGTGAACAAATAGTCATTAAATTCAGAGAAATATTAAAAACCAAAGTAGGGGAAAATATGAGGCAGTTTTTTACGTTAATTAATATGATATTTTTTAGGTCAACATCAAATAATAGTGCATTTCTTTTAATTTTTTGCTTCAGATTTTCGACTTCCGTCTCTATTTGGTTTACCTGGATCAAAAAGGACTATATAAATATCAGGAATAACGAAGAAATTATTTTTTCGTTTAAAGTGGGTTAAATAGCTGTTAAATTGTTAATTCACCTCTTTGGACCTTTCTTACATAATCCTATAAGTTTTTTATAATACAGTTCTTTGGTTTTGGCATATAATTTAGCGGCATTGTAATATTTTTCTAAAATCCTGTCTTGTTTTTTGCTACCGAAAACGTGTCTCATTTTTTCCTGTAAAAATATAACGTCCTTATCGTGTGCCGGTGAAAAGTAGACTAAATTGGTGGATTGTTCGAGCAAGGACGGTTCAAACCGCTACGATTACGTTAGCGCGCGGCCTATCATGAACAAAGTTTTCCGACGCTGATGTAAAGTTTCGGAGCGAAATTTTTTGAGCACAATTGTTTTGTATGATAACTCTCGGAAACTCATAGTAAAGATTACCAAAAAAACCATAATAAGTTATTCAGCAAATATCATGGTTTCTTTCAAACTAAACTTTGATTTATTATATGATGGTTTTAATAGATTTTTGTTTATGTCTTATTATTACCTGAAATTTTGAGTCTTACAATTACCCCGCCTGACTCTATGAATATAAAAATATACATAACATAACATATGTACTCGTAGTATATCAGTCTCTGGCACCCATATGACAAGCTTTGCTTAGTTTCGTGTGTAAGATGTCCCCTAATATTTATTTATTATTCAGCTACAAAATATATTCTACACAAAACTAGTATTTTCTAGCATTTTCCTGCCAACGAACCTGTTACTTAATTTAGAAACCCACGGCGTGTTATCCGACAGATCGCATTAGATCATACCTACCCAATTCTATCCGTAATTGCACGGAACAATTAGATATAACGTATGGTAGGTCTGCGCACACGAGCCAGGTGATTCTATAAAGTTCAAGGCTGAGGAGACAATATCACAATGGCTAGTCAGTTGTTCCGTTTTGGCACAAATAGCATTTTCAATGTCATAAATGGTTAGATTACTGAGCTGTGTTCTGGGAAGCATTTTTTTAAATATACAATGGATATAAGCATAGATTGTACTTATATTAATGACACTTTACATTGTTAGTTTTACTTTTTAGTGCTTCGCGATTTGAGCATATTATTCTTATACGTATCACTTCATTATCCCTACGTTTCGTGACATTGGTCGTGGTCAAGATTTTTTACCGTCTTCCAAAAATGAGGAGGTTCGATGTTCGTCTGTATGTATTGTTTTTTGTGTATGTTCATCGATGATTACGCCAATTGGGAATCGAACGGAAAAAAATTATTAGTTCGAAGGGGTACCTCGGGTACTCCCGAGGTAGTCCCATTTAAATTTTAAAGAAATCGGCTGAGATGTTTTTGAAAAATCAATAATAATGTAAACAATTTGAGTGAAATATTCGAATTTTGCACACGATGGAAGGCGGTTTTGCCATATTATTTTACAAAAAATAATAATTTCACGAATTTTCAGTATTTCATCTCGTTTTTTAGTTGTTGTTAGGGTTCCGTAGTAAAACGAGGAACATTTATAACTTCGTTGTGTCCGTCCGTCCGTCCTCATTATACTATCTATCAGCCGTAGGACGTCCACTGCTGGACATAGGCCTCCCCCATGGATTTCCAATAAGGCCGGTTGGAAGCGGCCTGCATCTAGCACGTTCCTGCGATTTTTATTATATCGTCGGTCTACCTGGTCGGTGGACGCCCTACGCTGCGCTTGCTGGTCCGTGGTCTCCATTCGAGAACTTTACGGCCCCATCGGCCATCCGTTCTTCGAACTATGTGCCCTGCCCATTGCAACTTTTTTTTCTCATAATACAAAGCCTTCCACATTTATCAAGCAAATCGAATGATATTTGATATTGTAATAGTTTAATCTCAATTTTAGTTACGTAGTAGTTTGTTCGGAGTAGTTAATTTAATTGTATACATGTATAATAGGGTTTTTAAAATGAATGTTAAGTGGCTCAGATCATTTTTGAAAAATGTTTGTCCCCCCTCCCCCCTTAATTTCTAAAGTATACAAGATAGAATGTTCAAACTTTCTGAGTTTATAGACCATGTTAAAAACTTCAATTGAAAATTACTTTATAATACTACTGTGGGAATACCTATAACTTTTTGTATTAAAAAAAAAAAATTTTTTTTGAAATTGCACATGGCTCAGACGTCATTGATTTCACAAACATATTTCAAACTCAATTACGTTTTTCTAGTAGTGAACTGTCTAATGACATCGTAAAAATTGTTTTTTATCATCATCACAATCATCGTCACCGTCTACGGAAGCCTATCAGACGCGTGTCTCGACACGCACTTGAAAACTTATTATTTATCATGTATTTGCAGTGCGCGATTAGTCCTGTTGTATAAAAATAATTTTTATACTACACCTGCTCGGAAAGTACCTTGATACTTTATCAAATTTACGGTAGAAAGTACGTCATTGCATATCGAACAAATATGCGGGGAAAAAACGCATCTGAGCGGGAGAGAAAAGTGTATGAAAATCCATTTCTTACTCGGTTTTTCTTTTTTAATTTTGGGTAAGACTATGCGCTGGTAACCTAAATATCAAAAGCCAAAAAGTTTTTACAGTGAGTTTTTATCTCCAAGTTCGCAAAATGACACTGGCCACTAGCTGTGTGTTGGATGGTGTCAAACAATTTGAAAAAAGAACATGTGAAAATTGCAGACGCCATTGGCGCCATTTTCAAGTGTTACATTAAGCTTCACTAACTGCAACAATTTCAATATAAATTTCATAATTGAAATTACTACTAATGTAAAGATTTAGTTTTTTATTTTCCTCGTAGGTTTAGTATAAAGCACTATGTATCACTCGAGAGAAAGTGGGATTCCCGATCTCGGGTGTTTTAAAGCGACCACCTTTAAAGGTTCAAACGACACCTTCGACGGTAATCGGTCACTTTCTCCTCTCGGTGAACAATGTACTATACTTTATTTAAATTCGTTAAAATAAAACCTTTTCATCCCCCTATCTCGGAAAGACTATTTTTGCTCTTCTATTTCTGAGTGCAAAAGTAGTTTTTATCCGCTAGAGGGGAAAGCAAAATTGAATTTAGAACATCGTGTGCACTAAGTTTGTGAATTCTAAACATCATTAAACCTATTTACTTCTATCTTCATGGCACCGAATTTAATCAATCTTTTTTAATTTCTTGAAAACTAGACTCGGAACCTTCTTGGTGTACTTTTTTTTTTAATTTGCGTTGCGCGCGCCATTTTTTCGTGTCATATTGTTAAAACCATAAGTTTTATAATTATACTCTTTGCCTTATGTTAAAAACAAGAAACTTGAAAATAAGAGAATAACCTAAAATTAGTGATTCTAGCGACGAGAAAGTTATTTGACACCAACAGAATTGACTGAAACTGTTAATAGTGCGCAAATGAGCTTTCTCCCTCAACAATCACACGAGAAGTAGGTATTTAAAACCGTACGAACGTAAGTAGACGACTTTATTATTTCCTCGCTGAGGTGGGATGAAAAGTTACGTGTTGCACTCGAGTGCAAAGATTTTTTACCTTACCTATGCTCTTTTAATTCCCTCGCTAACGCTCAGGATTTTAATTATTTATAGATTGTATTTATTTATTTATTATAATTTTAGAATCCTTCGCTTGCTCGGTCATCAAAATTGAGCACGCGGTTAAAAAGTAACTTTGCACTCTTGTATAACAAATAACTATTACAATGGCGTCATCATGTTTTTTATTTGTTGTTAATCTAGAGATTTCTATCCATCTAACTCACCAATGATTAATAGATAGAAGAGGCCTAGAAGAGATCTCTCGAGAAACGAGAAGGCTTGTTTGTGATTTTGGTTCTTTTTAGGGTTCCGTACCTCAAAAGGAAAAAACGGAACCCTTATAGCATCACTTTGTTGTCCGTCTGTCCGTCCGTCCGTCTGTCAAGACCCTTTTTCTCAGGAACGCGTGGAGGTATGAAGCTGAAATTTATATCAATTACTCAGGTCTACTGTCCCTTGAAGCTGTGAAAAAATCAAACTTCTAAGCCAACGCAATCAAAAGATACAGCCGTTTATGCCGCAAATTTTGAAACTCGCAAGTACTCGCAAGGGAATCAAAACCTAAAGGGTACTTCCAGTCGACCTAGAATCTTGAAATTTGGCATGAAGCAACGTTTTATAGCACACATAAAGGAAAAATTCCGAAAACCTTAAATTTTTAGTTACATTACAAAATATATATTTTTTAATAAATATAAACTTATTACTTTTTTTGTCGTAATGAACGAACTTTGTAAACCTTGCAGGTTTGTACGGAACCCTCGGTGCGCGAGTCCGACTCGCACTTGGCCGGTTTTTTAATAGTTTATTTCAGTGTGTAAGATAAATAGTCTCTATCTATCTAGAGTAAAATTAGATCGCTCCAAGGAATTGAATAGCAATTTATTTATGTAGGCAGACAGGTTTACTACGGACACTAGCATTTAACAAAGATACGAATACCTATTGTTTTGTAATCCAATTAAGGTAAAACGTGGTACGAAGCAAAGTGCCTGCCTAAGTACTAACTTACTTGTAAAGAGGGTGGTTCAGAGTGTTTACATGTTGAAAGCAATTTGATTGTTTCAAGGGCCGCTTTATTTGCAATCTTCGGGCAATATAGTCGACCAGAATGGTTCCAATAAACAAAGGTCGTGAAGGGCGCAGTAAACAACAGATTCTACTAAATGCTAATAAAACGCCGGGATCGAAAATAGGGCTCTTAATATACGTTCAGATTTACAGAGAAATAAATTTTGAAGGCTTTGGTTGAACGATTTTATTAAACTGGGAGATACCTATGTGGCGAAATATCTAGTGTTGCGAAGGCCAGGGCTTGATACGATTCGAATTTGTGAGTATGCCGTCTTCTAGTGCTTTGATCACTTTCACTGGCCACATGCTCGGAGAGGGGTTTTGAATTTTACTCACGCTTTGGTTGCCAAAAGTACTACTTTAAGTAGACACTTGATATGACTTAATAACGCAAACCTATTCGGAATAAAAAAAGAACTTAAAACTTACATAGTCACTGTTATCGAACTCGAGTCGGAGAACTGCTACGTAGTAGCTGCCGTCCATGGTTTCCTTCACAACAGACACTTTAAGTTTGAGAGAGAAGATGTCTTCTGCTATCTCGTATAATTGACCTGTGAACAAGACATTTATGATACAAATTATGAAATCAGTAGATATGTGAATTAGACACATTGTAAACAGAATTGGATATTATTAATATCTGTGTAGCATGGTTAATAGAACTGGGTATCTGTGTAGTCTCTATCTGAAATAGAGACTGAGAGTGAGAGAGTATCAGACTCATCTCTGAAGACATGACAAAAACATTGTAAGGCTTGCTCCGTGCCGTTTTCATCGATCACTGCTAGAGCAACTAAATTTCACACTTAGCAAAGCAAGCGCATGTCAGGATTTGTGATGTTAGAGTTCAAATAGTGAATCCGCTTTCGTGCTGTATGTGCATTGTGCAGCAGTTCTGTGGCATGCTACTGCACGCAACTAAGCTGCGTGAAAGTCGAGTCATGCAAGGTGACTAAAAAACCAGTCCAACAAATTCACGAGCAGTATGACCAACAAATTCACTAGCAGACCACTATGTCATCACTCAGTGATCACTGAGTGGGTCGTGCGTGACCCAATAGTGAGTGAAGCCAATCCTGGTGCCTCTGTAGACCAGCTTAGCGCCGTGTCGGTGAGCACGAGTTAGTTGCATGCTCGGAGAGCACATGCGCTGGAACGCGTACCGTATGCATGCATCTCAAAAGAGAGACTGTCGAGACACGAATAGGAATGTGCGGTTCGCAATGGATACTTCGCAGCAATCATCATGGTTATCAGCAATCATTTATTACACTTCAGCTCCGTTTTGACCTGTGACTGAAATAACACTTCGACATATGCATGAAAACGAAACCTACCCATCAGATAGTGAGAGAAACCAGTCCTTGTGCTGCTGTAAACCAGCTCGGCGCCGTGGCGGTGCGCACGAGTGAGCTGCATGCTCGGCGAGCGCATGCGCGGGAACGTGTAGCGCATGCGTTGGTGGATGTTGTCCACAGACTGCAGGAATGTGCAGAAATAACGGCCAGTCGCCCGGATCATTGTGTCGTAACTGTTACAAAAGTTGGAACTTAGTATAAGTCAGCGATGCAAGGTAAGCTAGAGCTAAATATAAAGAAGAGTCTCAGTGAAATTATATAGACCTCTACATAGATAGCGATAAGGTCGACCGAAAGGTTGGTATTTCAAAGCATTCCATTGATCGTTATGATGCTTTGCAGGAAGAGGTTTGAAAAGCAGAAAAAAATATTGTACAACAAAGTACCTACTCAGTTGGCTATTTATATATACCTGCTCCTATTCGTAGCTTGAAGGTTGGCTAGATAATTATTTCATTGACAGAGGTAGTCTTGATTACTCGGCCACGAGTAACGTAAATTGCTTTGAAGCTGCGTAGGCATTACGGCCAAAGCGAAATTGAGACTTATGAAAGCTACTAGGTACTTATTACTACTTATGTTCACTTGTAAGTTAGAGAAATAATTTATTTCTTTATAAATTGTTCGATTAGCTTACGAATATACGGTAAGTATTATATTAGTGACGTCTCGGGCGACAAGTACCTAGACAGGCGATGCGGTAGAGTACGAGTCGCTAACTATTGCATTTATTAAACTACTAGCTGGCCCGCCCCGGCTTCGCCCGGGTACGATTGGTTAAAGAAGACAGATTTTCTGAGTATTTTGCCTATTTACCTAACACGTAATGTAGATATGTCACTCACATGAACACAGTTATTTTAGCGCATTTTCATATTACAGTCTCATATAAGCAAATATTTTTTTCCATAGAACACCCACTGCTTAATATAGGGCTCACTTTTTAGATCTTGAATAACACCGAATAAAACCATTGCAAGAATTTTGCATCCAGCGTCCATCCATGTATCCACCAAAAAGTTAGGTTCGCAATTCGACTGTGTGTTTCATTTTGTATGTATGTTACGCGATCATTCCGTCAATAATGAATCAATTTTGCAGTAGAATCGATCGAATCGTAGTCTTAATCTGTTCGACTATTTACATAAAGTAAAGATAGTTTTTGCCTATCTAAATAAAAGTAATTTCATATGGGTCGGGTGGCTATCCCTGGCTTCAGAGTTTTTAAACGGTTATAATATTAGAGACCCGCAGCCCGCAGTCCGTCTAGATTCTATCAACGTAAGTTGGTTGACGTTCTAATATACACATTTTTTGATCTTTTCTTCATTCGAGTACTTTGTACAATATTGTCTATCAGTTCTACTTCTACGAATTGTGTGCCCTACCTAAGGCCTCTTCAACTTGAACCCAAAAAGCTGTGATGGAACCAATGGAAGCGCTGGCATCCAACGTGTTCCGATGGTCTCGACCAGATCTTAGATTCACGTGAAGACCTTCTCTACACTTGCCAATACATTGTCTACATTCGAGAACTTTAAAGCCCTACAGGAATAGCGGAGATAAAATATGGTGATGCCTAGCTAGCCGAGCGGGGTGAGCGGCGACCACGCGATTTTTTTCTAATACTTATATTTTTAAACTCATGATATCTTTCGAATGAAATGTCAGAATTGAACAACTTAAATAGTTATATAAAGGTCCTGAATTATTCCTGAATATAAAGTAGTTTATTTTGAAAAAGGTTTACATAATATTATACCATGATATAAAGAGCCTTTTCTTGCGGCGGCATTTCAATTAAAATTTTCAAATAAAAGAACACTTATTGTGGCTTAACTATAATAGAGTAAGTCTACTCTGTCGGGAAACTTTTTGTAAATAATGATAAGCTCTACAAAGTCATGGTACATTATTTTATTGTATCATCAATAGTTTTCGCAGCGCACGCGATGTAAATAATATTTTAGGTAATTTTTGTACACCTTGGGTTACATGGGAGTTTTAGTATCTCTTAATTATTTAATAAATATAATATAGCATTTGGCATCCAAGGAAAACGTAGCTTTCCAACAGTGAAAGAATTTATCAAATCGGTTCAGTAGTTTCGGAGCCTATTCGATGCAAACAAACAAACGATCAAATCTTTCCTCTTTATAATATTGGTATAGATTTATTTCGCGCCAAACGAAGTCATCTGGAAGACACTATTGTACTTTCGTATGTTGGTTAAAAAATGTCCGGCTAGTGAATGATTACTTGTCAAAAGATTTTTTATTGGTTGTGGCGGCTCTTCAATATTGGGGAGACTAACTTTACCAGTGCACAGCATGTACCATTAGGTTCATCGTCCCATTTTTTTGCATAAAACTTAGGGCAAATCTTATTCTCATGGTTCCAATTTGGACGGAAGGCTGTTGAGGTTAATCTATTTGTGGATCATATCTGAATGCTGATCTGCTACTGTGAGCTAAATTTGAGTTCGAACTATAGTTGTTAACGTATTCTGTCTTTCTCTCTGATCTCGTAGGCGTTGGGAATGCTCAGAGTTCGATTCATTCCGTAGTGCGAGTTAGAATATTTCTATTATTTTGCTCTTCAAGCCGCTACGAACGCTCTGTACTCGACTCTCGCGCGCGGACTTGGGAGGTTCTCTAATGTTGTTCGGCAAGCCTCTGGGAACGCTCGATAATCGACTCTCTGGCACGCGATTGTGACGCGTATTCTCTCCGGCTTTCAAGACGATTTTCAGTTTCCGATGAAGATTCTTCATTACGACGTATTTTTGATGCCGTCGCCTTGCCTGGGAACTATGTCTAGAAAGTTGAGATCTTGATCTTCTGAGCATTTTAAAATGGTAGAAAATATAAGTAAATTGCCTTTGTACCTCATAAATGATTTGTTAACTGTTGAACAGGAATTATGACGACGGAAACGGGCCTGTAGCTACACAGTTAAATTAAATAAAGCTGAATATGTGTCTAAGCAATTAAAATAATTCAATGTGTTTAAAGCATAATCTAAGGTTTAAAGCTGTACCTAAACTGTTAGCTGTTTATATTTCAAACATTTGACAGAAGTGACATACTTATTTTTGGTTGCTAGGGTAACAATAACCAATAGACTATGACAGTTAAATATTAAATACTTTTTACATATTCAGATTACATAATATTTAAATTATAAGGTATTTTTTTTACAACTTGAGTTACTTTATTGGAGTTTTAGCAAGGATCCCTAATTTTTTTGAAAATGTAATATAGCCTATAACATCCGGGGATTGTGTAGCTTCCCAACAGTCAAAGAATTTTTCAAATCGGTTCAGTAGTTTCGGAGCCTATTCAATGCAAACAAACAAACAAACAAACAAACAATCAAATCTTTCCTCTTTATAATATTGGTATAGATGGTATAGATTAACTTTTCCTTATATATTTCATAGAAATATTATTGACCGACGAACCGGAGGAGGTACTCAATTCGACGCGTTTTTTTTTGTGTATAACGCATTACTTTTTTCGTAGTGGTCCGATTTCAATATTTTTTTTTATTGAAAAGTGTATACTTCGAAATTGGTCCCATTTAAATTTTATCAAAATCGGCTGAGCCATATTTGATATTACAACAATAATGTGAAAAATGCTACATCGATCCGTGCGAAATATTCGCGAATTCTGCACACGGGTGAAGTCGGTCATGCTATTTTTTGGGAAAAATAATTATAGAAATCACTATTCCAATCGGCTCCGAAAATGTACCTGTTATGATTTATCGGTCAAATGTTGCCGCAAGCCGATTAGGAAACTTTTTGTATTAGTAATCCGACTTTAGTTTATAACCAGGGAAACTTGTTACTAAGTGGTAACATCTGGCGTGATCTTGAATTCAAGAAGCAACGTGACTAAAGTTTCAGCGAAGTAATACAACTACATATTTCGAAAGCATATGGAGACACGAGTGCGATCGGGTTATGTAGACGCTTTCGCAAACTTATTGTGCGGTGCTCCTACATGCTTTGGACAGTGTATGATGAAGTCAAGCATAAAAATCTTTCAAGTCTAAATCATCAAACTTGGTTCATAAAAAAGTTATCATTTATGGTGAACGTGTGAATAGGTTACGGCTTTGTTTTACTACAGACTACAAAATGATACCGATGATACCTACAACAAAATTATCGTCTGTGGTACGCGTATTCTCATGAGCTTTTTAGAATGTTACAGTTTGTTACGTCATTTTGTTTACGCACTTCTTTTGAAATGGGATTGGCTAGTTAGGCGGACTTTCGATTCTAAGTATTGTTTGTAGGTAAGTACGTATAATTTAATTATATAGGCAAAATCAGACCTAATAAAAAATCAAGGCAGAATGTTGTAAACAAACAATTGAGGCCGGCAAAACTGCGCCTCGCCTACAGACACAATTACTTACCCACACGTACAACAAAACTACGCCTTGGCTCGTCAGTCAAAATAAAAAAATTATGGTGGCGCAACACCGACGCACTTGTATAAAAAAGTCAGCCTCACTTGTCACGACGATTGACTTGATTTTTTTATTTGGTCTGAGCAGCAACTACATCCTAGATAGCCATGTTCCAAACAATTGAATGTTGATACACTGATTCTTGGTTCGAAATTAAGATCAATGGCTTCATTCTTTTGACAAGCGTCCGACTATGTTATTAATTCAGCGGGATTCAAATAACAAATTGCTCGGGAGCAAAAACCTTATGAATCACTCACCCGTAATTGCTGAAAAACTTCACGAAACATCTTCCGAAGAAGTTCATTGCTTTCTCTGGTGTTCCAAACTTTTCCTTCATGGAGTTCAACTTGTCTCCATATATGGTGAGGCTGTTCATTCGAGGTCTCTGGGTCAAGATTGACCCTCGACGTTTATTGCAATACACGTCTAAAGCTACGGTGCAGCTAGTCTTGCGAGCTGGTTTTAGAATTGAAAGTTTCCTATTATTTTCACATTCTGGAGAAGTTGGTTCAGAGTTTGGAGCATCAACGGATACAGCTTTGGTGCTGTTCCCTGGGTATACTTTTGCACTGCATGCAGGCATGTCGCTAGCATCTTTCACAGAAGAATTTTTCCTTGGACAAGTTTTCCCATTGTTTACCGCTTCCTTTACGTCATCTTCAGTACAGGAACCAGCTTCAGAATCAGCTTTCAAGCACTCTACAGGGGCTTCCGGTATCACATCTTCCAGCTTCTCCCGCGTCCTGTGATCTTCGTATCTGATACCCAAGCTACGTCTGTTAGAATCTCTCACACTCGCTACTTCCATCTCTTGACCATCGATGATCTTGTCCGTAGACAATGTTGGTGATCTTATTTCTTCTTTTGAGTTGTAAGCTTCTATTTCTTTTTTGGTGGCGGCTGTCAAGGCATTTGTGGCTGAGAAGGGACATTTGTAGCCTTGCGTTCTGTTATCGGCGTGGACTGATGCACTGCGCCAACTGGGCTTGGACTTTATAGAAGGTTTTCTTGGACCTGGACTGGTTGGTCTCGATGTATTGGGACTATTGGGGTCTCGGGAGATGAACCGAGACAGAGCACAGGCGAGCCGCAGCATGAGCGCATCGGGGTATTGCTGCACAAAAAAAGTTTGTAAGATACTAAGAAGATAGTTACGAAAATAAAAATAAGTACCTAGGACCTAGGTACTTAAAGTGATCGTATCCAACCTGTGTAGCGCTGAAAACTGTGTTCCTGGCCCCCGCCTCGCGAAGGATGGTTTCCCATATCTCTTCCCCGCATTCTTGCTAAAACAAACAAATCTGTTTGGCAAGCGAATGACATTGATTTGTATTCAACGGCTCGAAGGATCATATTCGTTTTGCAACCGAGGACGTGACGCTCCAAAACTTTTGCGGATCCACTTAGGTACTTTGGCAAACAGCTTGGACTTTGTCATCGTAAGATATTTCGAGGCTTGCATAAGAAACTTTTAGAAAGATAAAAATATTTACGCTGATAAAGCGTCAACTGCGTCTGCTATAACACTGAATTCATATTCTTATGACACGATACGATTTTGTTGCTTACATCAACATCGAATGGAGAAATTGGTTACTTAAGGATGCGATCGGGATACTTTGTATTGTTTGCATTATAAAATGTGCGACGACATTGGAATACAATAACATTTAGCGATCTCTTCGATATCGTATTGAAGTAGGTAATTGTACTCGTATATCTACTTATATATTTCTATGAACAGCTTCAATTTAGTTTTATGTGTCAACCAATCATCAAAATTTCTTACGAGCGATCAAAATTTTATTTGAACAGAAGCATCAATATTTTGTATCGCGTTAGTTTATTTAGCTTTTGCAGTACCTATCATAATTCTGTTGAAAAGAAAATGCGATATTAAAATACTCTTTGAGACTTTAACGTGTAGCTTACACAACTTGATGAGGTTTAATTAAATCGTACTTATAGACTAAATACCTATACTATGTGTAGATTTGTCGTTGTTTCATGTTTTTTAGAATATAAATAATAAGTATGCATTATTTCAACGCATAGCTAGTATAATTAGTTTATAAAGTCTTGTATATACTTATACGCCGAGTATATTGGTAATGTTTATAATGATTACCTACATAAATATCGAGATATTACAATAACATTCTCAAGGTACGTTTCATAACTACATTCGTAGCTCATAATTACACTTATTTATCTATCAATTGAAATGATATCGATGTATCCTGTTATACTTTCATTCAGACCTAGTGAAAATTTTGCAGGATTATATCAGTGCAGCTTCAAAGAGAGAGAACACAGAATACTTTTTTATTAAAATACTGAACTCTCCTCACCGTAAACTTACCACAATAAAATGTTGTACACTCTCCAACAACCACCCGTACATTTTCACAACTGAAAATATTTTCCTGGAAGCACAAAGTTAGATAGTCTAAAAGTTAGTTACATGAGTCACAGATTAATCAAGTCCCAAACACTGCGGCATAAAAACTATCAGAACGGAACTCGTTCTAGGACAATTAAAGTTAGCCTTTTGGACGTTGGGTCGCTAAGGCTTTCGCGCTAGTACTGCCGGATAAGGGTATGGTTATCTCCTACTCGTGGTTATTCTGTGACCCCCGAACTATGTCTGAGGATATACTCCTGTTGGTTCTGTAGCTCTGTTTCAATATTCTACTCCTAACTCACTAAACAAATGAACAGTAATAAATCGTTCTAACTTTTCGCTGTTTGTCACTTCCCTTGATTGCTTCATGTTTGTTTGCTTACTAAAATCATTTAGAGGCAATGACAAACTCTAAGAAATTGATCTACATAAATATTTTACCCACGTATGTGAGACTAAATTTCACTTTTTTTTATGCGACCGAGGCTAATTTTCAAGAGATAAACTGTTTGCATTTAAATGTAAGCTTATAAATATAAACATACTAGCTTTTACCCGCGGCTTCGCCCGCGTTATATTTTGATTTTGCCTAATGTTTATGTCGGCTGCGAAACCTAACCTAAGCGACAAACATCAAAATACCTTAGAGGAATGCTTTTGTTGGTTTAGTTACGGTTGGAGTGTATATACAACCCCCCCGTGTATTCCCGCCTTGTCGTGGCGGGGGAGGTCTGAGGCAGCTGAAAAGGCGGCGCTGGAAGTCTCCCTCTTCTTTGAGTCTTTGCCCCCAAGGCAGCTTAGAGGCTGGCACTCGAGGTTCAGCCGCTTTTAACTAAAGCAGCTGAGAGGATGGCCGGTAGGTTGCGTGCCTTATGAGGAGTGTTGCATCTGAGGCGGGCTGCAGTGCCGCTTTTGCGACGCTGCAGCCGAGGATTAGGGGCCGCGGTGGGATGGAACTGGTGGTGTGGGTGCCGCCACCTACCCTACCTTCCGCTAGGCCGTCAACGTGTTGGCAGACACAGTGGGGCTGCTGGGGAAGAGAAGTGTCGGTATCGCGATGGCCGTTCTCACTGCCCTCTGCAGTGGAAGAGGCAGGCGCTGGGCTACTATGACTGACCCGTTGCACTGGGACCAGGGCGTTGGAATGCTGTCCGACGCTCAGTGCTGGTTAGTCCCGAGTGGTGGATGACGATGTGTCTTGTGCTCCGAAACACTCCGTCATTATGGCGGGAGCGCAAGCTCCGTTATGGAGCCAGAGTCTGGGCTAGCGCTGTTGAGTGCCGCGAAGAAGTGCGAAAAATGTAGGAACGTCCTAAACTTGCCATGACAGGTTATTTCTGGCGCTTAGACGGCTGCTACCGTGGCCCGCTCACTTAGTTTTTATCCTATCCTACGGGAACTGTTAAATTTTTTGGGATAAAAAGTGGCCTATGTCACTTTCTGTCTTTCAAACTATATTCATGCAATAAGCCAAGGCAATCCGTTGCTCGGTTGCTGAGAAAGAGTTATTGTCTTATCCTACGGGAACCACAATTTTTTCGGGATGGAAAGTATCCTGTGTCACTTTCTGTCTTCCAAACTATGCCTACCCCAAAAATCAAGTCAATCCGTTGCTCCATTGCTGAGAAACAGTTATTGTCCTATCCCATGGGAATCACGAATTTTCTCGGGATAAAAAAGTATCCTATTATCACTTTCTGTCTTAAGCCATAGGTATCCATATTAAAAATCAAGTCAATCTTTTGCTCCGTTGCTGCTGCCGAACAAACCAACAAACTTTTCGGATTGATAATATTAAAGTAGGTGTGATGATTCTGTACCATAAAGGTAGAATAAAGAAACATGTTAAACCTCTAATGATAAAAGATTTAAAAATATTTTTAATGTCAGACAAAATGACAACCTGGGATTAGTCAAAGTAACATGTAGCAGAGGGAAAAAACATTTTATCCAATTTTAATGTCAGTTGTCATTTTCAATCCATACTTTATTTCCTCTTCAAGGGGATATAATGGTGGAAAAACTATTTGTCCCCTTGCCATGCTACCTGTGATTTATAAAACTCTGCAGACAATGTCACCTGTCATCTAATTACGTTTCGCTGTGACGTTTCGTTAATCCATGTTAGTGTCGAGGAATTAATCACTTAGCGTCTTTTTGATAGTAGCGACAGTTTCGCTTTCGATAGTTTTTGTCCTGTCCTACAGGAACTATGCAATTTTTCGCTTAACGTCTAACGCTTAGCATCTAAAATTCGACGCGCTTGGTTTTGCTCTTGAGTGTCAGCAGTTCTTTGCGCTGCGTGATGCTCAGCATCTAAAAGTCGCCGCGCTTGACTTTCAACTTCAGTCTCAGCAGCTCTCTGAGCTGCGTGACGCTCAGCATCTAAAATTCGACGCGCTTGGTTTTGCTCTTGAGTCTCAGCAGCTCTCTGAGCTGCGTGACGCTCAGCATCTAAAAGTCGCCGCGCTTGACTTTCAACTTCAGTCTCAGCAGCTCTTTGAGATGCGTGGCGCTCGGCATTCTAATGTCAAACGCGTTTAAGTGTGCTCTTCAGACTCTTGGCTTCTAGAAATTTTCTTTACGCGAGCTCCGCTAGAACTACGCGCTAGATTCGCATCGCAAAATACATGTAACCTCCTCTAAATTTTACAGGAAAAGATTGATTGACTTTGACATTTGCAACTTGAGCAGCCTTGAATGGGCATTGGGCATAGAGAATGTAATTTGAAAAGTCAAGATGCAAATTACCATTTGTCATTGTAGAAAATGAGTTTTTTCTTCTAAGATTCTAGCAAATGCGTTTTCATCCCCCCTTTTCAACCCTTTAAAACTAATTTTTCGAATCAAAAAGTAGCCTATGTCCTTTCCCAAGCTCTAAACTATCTGTGTACCAAATTTCATTCAAATCGGTTCAGTAGTTTTAGCGTGAAAGCGCGACAGACAGACAGACAGACAGAGTTACTTTCGCATTTATAATATTAAGTAAGGATTTACAAGACAACGATAAGATCTCTATAGTAAAATAATTAGGTATTCAATAAAATTACATTATTTACACACACCCATTCGACACCGGGTACCTGTATACATAACTCTCTAATTCTCTACGTCATATTTTTTACATGTTTTCATCCCTAAAACTTTACTTACGAGTATATAATTTTCTTAGATTGCACAATTTATGGCAGAAGAGAAAGAGTTTGATTACAATATAATACGTTACGTAAGTTTAGCAATTTACGAAGAAAATATTTCAGCTAATCTAAGCTATATTGGTTAAGATAGATAATAAATTGAACTCTGTAAGACCGGCGTATCATTAACGTTACTTACAGTTGGCTTCTCTTGGCTTTATGGCGGCTTGGCTTCACAATGTCCAATAACCTTTTCAGATTGGACCTCTTTTTACGCGGTATTAATGGAGATCGAAAACTTTTTCCTATCTTTCTGAGGTTAGGATCTTTTTATAAAAATCTATCAAAAAAATACTACAGAAATGAATGGAAATGAAAATGACTGGGAAAGTTTAGTGTAGATCAATACATTGGGTCCGTGGGGGCCGGGATCTCATATCATTTTTAAAAGTCTTTCTGAGCGTCTGGTGGACGCGACGCGTGACCAAAATGTTGGTGTTTATTTGGCTCAACGCATAAGTATTGCCATTCAGCGTGGCAATGCTGCCAGCATGCTAGGCACGCTGCCAACTGGCAGTGGGCTTGAGCATTATTTTTATTTATTGGATTATCTTTAGACCTCCAAAGGTCTGAGGATGATCTAATGCTTTTTATGTAATAGTAGTGTAGTTTTGTTGTAGTTAATAACGGCACTTTTGCCCCCTAAAAAAAGGTCCAGGGATTTTGTTTTAGAGACATAAGCAAAGTCATAAACAAACAGTGCACCGAAAAAAAATGGTTGTTTGTAAAGTCGGTTTGTGGACGATAAAAAATTACAATACGTGATAACGTCATAAGAAAAATTGATGAAACGACAACTGAAACAAGCCGAACGCTTAGGCCGATCGTGCCTCTCTGTCGCTTATTCCGCACTCTCGCTTGCACGCTCGGCTCAGGCGGATATAAACACTTTTTCGTGCGTGCAGCGTTCAACGTTATCACGTCAAAATCACGTTTGTTGTATGGGAGCCCCCCTTAAAAATTGATTTCATTCAGTTGTTGGTATTTGTTGTTATAGCGGCAACAGAAATACATCATCTGTGAAAATTTCAGGTGTCTAACTACCACAGCTCATGAGATACAGCCTGGTGACAGACAGACAGACGGACAAACTGACACACTGAATTTTCTTAGTTTTTAACCTTTGGGTACGGAACCCTAAAAAAAAGTTAAGTGGTGAACTTTTGAGGATCGAGCGCAATTAAAAGTTTTAGCGTATAAAATTTAAACCTCTACTTTAAATGGTTAATGCTTCTTTTTATTTTTACCTTTCTCACTTAATACCTATCTATACAATATACCTGCTTGACAAATAAAATTCCAAAAAGTCTTGGGAATATTTTTTCTTTTATTGAGAGAAACGAGGCGAAAAAAGAAGAAAAATACGTAGTACCTGAGATAAGTAACCGGCTTTTTCCGGCTCTATAATTTTTAAAATTAGTACAATAGACGCCAGACAAGTTTTAGAGTAAGAAAAAATAGAAGATTTATATTTTCTTTTCGTAATACATATTATAAATGCTATAAATATACCGTAGCTTCTTCTACTGATGTCATAAAGTATGAGTATGATTAATAAATCAGAATTGGTCGCGAGCTGAATGGGTAATTGACTTGAAACGCATTCGGGCCAATTGTGCGCTACACTGCCCTTTGAAGGACGCGAGCCTTCACCTATTTCATTTACATTCATTATTGAAATTGTTTGGGCTAGATGGTTAATTTATTGTGCAATTCTGGTAGACGTATTAATCACTACATAGTATAAAACAAAGTCGCTTCCCTGTCTGTCTGTCTCTATGTATGCTTATATCTTTAAAACTACGCAACGGATTTTGATGCGGTTTTTTAATAGTGTGATTTATATATTTATTTATGTATATATATCGCTAGTATATGTATATATGCGATTATTCGTTTCTTTTTGTTCGTCGTCGATCTCTGCGAGATACCTATTTTGTTTTGCTGCTGCTAAAAAATGAAAACATGAAGTAGATGTGACTCGGGCGTGGTAGGTTCGCCAAATAACTAAAATCAAGATTCTGCGCAACTGTGATAGGTAGGGAATGCAAACAGCCGAGGATGTGCGCGTTCGCTTTTGCTTTACTAAAAGCTTCTACCTATTGTTTTGCATTGTAGATAAATGAATTAGAATAAATCTAGTTTTACCGTTGCTATTACTCCGCAACAATAGCAGCCGCACGGTGGCGCGCGCTATGTCGCCTCTACTGCGCTCTCGTCGTCACCTCACCGCACTCCGTGCTGCCAACACCGACATAGATATATTAGCTGACGACTGGAAGCATGTTGTGGCATCGCTTCTAGTATACTGCGAATCCATAACGGATCAGTGGGCTGGACGCGATGTGACGGACGCGGGTAGTAGCTTGATTTCTTGACATTTTGTATTTTGTATTGACATTTTCTGTTCTATTTTCATTTTCTTTTATTATTTTCTTGACATTTTGTTATATAATATAGATATTAAGTGAGTTATAATGTAATTGGTTTTGCAGTGTTTATAACACTCAATAAATGAAATTTATTTTAAATTTAATTTAATTTTAATTTAATTACTCCTAACTTTTCTGTTCCTGTGAGTTTAAGTTTGAAGGTAGGTATTATTTTAGAAATCAAAATATTCCGGTCTGTCGTCCGGATCTCTGTGCGAAATTGTTGAGTAAAGAAAAGCTTCCGTTCCTTCTTAATACCTATGAAAAAGTACTTAGTTTAGTAGATAGTACGAGTAATGTCTCCCCGCGCGTATCAATTTTCTCAATTAAATTAATTAACCGCCACCCGACGATTGACGAGGGAGAAAGCGAGGGCTATAAGTGGATAAACTATTAATATTATTGCAGTAATACGATCTCCTCTAGTGAAGCTTTTAATCCACTCTATGAAACATCATAAATATTTGTTTAAATTCTATTTATTAGCAACATTAATTTGACTGCCGGAAAGTAACAGTATTTCTTTTGCATTTTTCATTGCTGGATTTATATTATAGATCTCCCATA
Source organism: Hypomecis atomaria (assembly GCA_964007245.1). Classification (NCBI taxonomy): domain Eukaryota; kingdom Metazoa; phylum Arthropoda; class Insecta; order Lepidoptera; family Geometridae; genus Hypomecis; species Hypomecis atomaria. Next base: position 19,725,840 of record OZ023285.1, on the reverse strand, counting down.
GTTCTCCAATGAGACCGGTTGGAAGCAACTTGCAACCGGAGCATTAGTCATAAATAGTAATCAATGTTTTTGAGAAAATAGATGCCTAGAACAAGTTATTTTTTTTCTACGCCATCTTGATTTAAGTAATTAGGGCGATCTGTACGAAAAATTAAACATGGTTAATTTATTTAATCAGACCAAGATACTGTGTTTTTGCAATTTTCTTTAAAAAGCTCAGTAAATCACAAAATATAAACCAATTTACTCAATGCCAAAAAAAGTGACCCATCTCGCCAATCAAATGGCGCTTGGCAATAACACAAGCGCGTGCGTCGCTGACCCCCACAGGGTTGCTACCTCTCTTCGTATAATAGGATAAAAATTGTGGTTTTTCTATCATGTAAGCTCACAAATTGGTGACAAAACAGCACCTTCGTAAACCTAAAAATAATCCCTGCTTTCTCTTAAAATGACTCGAAAATGACCCATTATATGTCGTAGAACTTAAATGTAAAACGAGTCATTATTACCTTAACACAATCTCGAGGGCAGGTCAATAATGTTGTATGAAACTCCCTAGGCTTACGTGATTTAAATTTGGAACGTCTTATTCGTATGAAAATTTCTCAACTTAGAACATATAAGGACATCGTAAAGATGTTTCATTTTGCAAAATCGAATATAATCTCTTTACATTGCACGGCAACTGGCATTGTAAGGAGGTTCTACTTAACTTCACAGATTATAACCTCTTTGGTGCCCGTATCAGTTCGGATTTTACAGAATAAAACCTCTTTGCAATGCCTTATTTTTTTCATGTAGTATTTACATTCTCTGTTTTATTATAAATTGTGTGCGTTTCTAAAAAAATTCGTAGTTCTATTTTGTTTTCATTTATTGTGAACAATACCGAGTTGCCTAATACCTACACTTAATTTTTCACATGGAATTTATGACTTAAGTATTACTCATATTCTTGGGTTTATATTTTCTCGCAGGATGTATGAATAGTAGAGTATGGACCTCTACAACCAAGTTTGTCTTCGACTTGGGCGACTTGAACCCCTCGCTTCACTCAGGACTCTAAATAATTCCCTCGCTTCGCTCGGGAATTAACTACGAGTAAGAACGCCTTCGCTGCGCTCGGGAGTTAACTATAGAGTCCCTCGCTACGCTCAGGGTCCAACTGTCGCCCGTGACGTAAGACACCACTTGGTTCTCTTGGTTGGTACATAATCTACTATTACTTATGTTATTTTTATACTGTAATGGCATTTTTATAGTTCACTGCTGAATGTAACTTTTCCACGATAGGCATTACACTAGCTCAATGTGGGTTGGTGGGTTTTTATCCTAACGTTATTAATTTTCAGGTACATTATTGAGATATATAGCCTATAAAAGTAAGCAAAACCTCTAAATAAATAATAAATATATCTTTATGGTGGCTGGTGGTGTGCCTCAGAGGGGTGTACAGTGGTAGCCCTGTTAGTCGCACCATTAAAAAGTGTCCGTTTGTTTGAATTGGTGCGAGCAATCGTGATTGCTATACCACACTAAATACACATTAGGTCGCCCTACTTACCGCCTGAAAATATGGGCTACTCAACATTTTCAGTGCGTGTACTTATAAAAATACGAGTATTGTTGTGATTATGAATGTTTTCCTACGAACCCAAATTTTTGATAGATTAATGGAATTAGAATAAAATGTGAAAAGTAATTAGACTTTTTTCAAGTAATTACAGATACTTACATTTCTAATTTATTACTGTTGAAACCGGAGACCAGCTTGTATCTGTATGGTAGAACTCTACGAACCCTCTACGAACTTATTCGTAGAGGTTCTACCTTTCAACAAATTATATTATCTTGTTTAAACTAAGTATATTATTTTCTACATGATACACTGCTCTCTTTGTGTGATTACTTAGCTTGGTTTTGTGGATTACCTTATCAAATACATTCCGTAACTTTTATCTAATAGTTGCAGTAGTTCGGTCAACCGGACTAATAACCGGACTACCGCTACCCGAGGAATTTACCGTAGGTACATTACGTCTAACCCGAAAATCTCGAATCCATAAAAAAAAATCTTTCAAAAACCTAAATGTTTGTGATTTTTACAATCGTCAAAATACCAAAACTAATTTATTTATGTCGTTAGAAAGACAATAAGACAGGACGTCTAGTTAAAAAAAAAATTGATTGCTCTTTAGATTAATAGTACCTTTCTCAGAACAATAATGGCTAATAATTGTTCTGAGGCCCCTTTACTAATATTCCATGTGTCGGGGTGCCGTGAAACACACACGAAAAGACAAGGACTACACACAGATCCAGAACAAAATATTTAAATTCAACACCAAATAAGTAATTGTCCGGCTGGGACCTTATCCTAACCTTATTGTTTCAGCAACAAAGATATGTGTTGGTAGACAAACAGTTGTGTACCCCTGCGCTCCTAGATCCAGGGGTCATGCGCGCACGCATATTTATCGGGTCTAGGCGGGAGGCTGCGTATTGTCGCGGCGCGGGCGGGCCGCGCTACCCCTTCGCCTCTCTACTGGGATATAGCGGGTAAGTTCTCTCTTTTTAGCTTATTAATATCGAGAAATTCATCGATGCAGTTTTCAAGGTGTATTTTGATTATGTTGCGTGTTTAATCTATGATACCTACAGTACAAAAACCTGTACCTTAAATTATTTAACTTTTATTCATTGGGTTTTCTCAGCGAGATTCAAGATAATTGAGTCTTCTAAAATAAAAAAAGTTATTATTTCAATCAAACTACCATTTAGTTGTCCCTGTTCTAGCTAAGATATTTTAGCTTCCACCATGTGTATTATACATTTAAACCTTCCTCTTGAATCATTCTATCTATTAAAAAAACCGCATCAAAATCCGTTGCGTAGTTTTAAAGATATAAGCAAACATAGGGACAGACAGCGGGAAGCGACTTTGTTTTATACTATGTAGTGATAGTGATAACATATTAATCGAAATCGATAAAAATATGTTCATAGTTACCTAGGTACATCCTGAGATTGAATACAGAGAGTTTTTAATTTTATTTTAGACCATACACAATAGTTAAAATTAAATTATTCCGATGTGCACATGATTCAGTAACAACAATAATGAACCAAACATTAAATACCAGATACAGAAACACCCTGATTCTGTAAGTGAAAATAACTGTAAATGAGCGAAATGTATTTCTCTTATTTCAACATATTACTCCTATTTACTAAGCTGAATAACACTTTTACAAAAATTGACCTATCTGTGTTCAGTTATTTAGCAATGAAACTACAAATTCACCTTTCATTATTGTGAAAAAATATCCCCTTTATCCTCAAATCCTTAGGGAGAATGATAACAGAGTACCCTTTTATGACTTTGTTATGAAGCGATTCAAGATTACTTTATCTTTTGTAAGATACTTTTCTATTCTTATATTTTGTCTAACCTCTATCAACCTTTAATCGTTATAATGACTTCTTAGATACGATTTCTGAAAATCAACTAAAGAATTCACTCTTGGGGACTTCTGTATTGTATACCTATCTATTACTTTTGTTGAATAAAGTACCTACTGGTAAAGACCATTTGTTCAGTGGCAAAATTGTACATTTGATTTATTAAAAATTTTCAACCCCTGCCTATCCTATATAATATTTATTACCGTTTTTTCTTTAAATTGAGCACTAAAGAAAATAAATTATTGCGAACATAGCGAGTGCGACGCGACTATTTTAAATGTTTTATTACATACAAATACGACAAGCGAGTAAACTCCCTCCTGCGCGAGCAGAGCGAAGCGCAAGTTTTTTTTATTTGTGTCCGTCAAATTATAGATTTTTATTTGATATGACAAGAGATAACAGTATAAAAACCAATAAGAGTATCTTTAGCAGTATTTTAGAATTTTTTATACGTATTTTTGTTAAAAAATCTCTGAAAAAAATTGTTTCGCCCTAAATACACGACATCACGTGATCACAGTTACCTATGTATATTATTGGTTTAATAATAAATTCTTAACGATAAACGATTAAAATTACATCAATAATATAATATGTAATAAGTTATGTAATTGTCTCGGGTAGTATTGAAAATAATGTCAATAATACAGGGTGGCGCAATAGAACGTGCATTTTTAAAATAATTATTAAAAAATAAATACAAAAGGTATAGTTAAAATAAAACTAAGCAATTATTAAGTGATAACTGAAGTTTATTTTTTAAAAATAACATCATCTAAATGATGACCCTCTCTACGTTGGCACTCCTCTAACCGCAAACGGAAATTACCGAAAACTTTCTTAAGTAGTGCTGGTGTGATTGCTGCCATTTCACCACGAATAATCTCCTTGAGCTGACTGATGTTTCTCGGATTATTGGTGTAGACTTTGTGTTTGAGGTATCCCCACAAAAAAAAGTCAGGAGGCGTCAAGTCTGGACTGCGCGGAGGCCATGGGATATCACCTCTTTTCGAAATCAGTTTGCCAGGGAACATCTGCTTCACAACCGCCATGGAGTCATTTGATGTGTGACTGGTAGCTCCGTCTTGTTGGAACCAAGTCCTAGAGTTCTTTATTCTTGAATTTTCAAGTTCTGGGGCCAAAAAACCTTCCAACATCGCAACATAGCGTTCGGTATTAACAGTGATGTTTTGCCCCCGTGCGTTTTCAAAAAAATAAGGACCAATTATTCCTTTGGCAGATATTGCGGCCCAAACTGTCACTTTAGGGCTATGTAACGGTTTTTGATGTTTGAGTCTGGGATTTTCACTATTCCAATAACGACAATTTTGGCGGTTTACGAACCCATTCATATGAAAATGTGCCTCATCAGAGAAAAGGATGTTTTCAAAATTTGAAAACCGATTGAGCATTTCATTAGCAAATGTGAGCCGTGCTATGAAGTCAGAGTCTTTCAATTCTTGAGTTAATTGCAGCTTGTATGGATGCAATTTAAGATCCAAGTTTAAAATTCGTTGCAAACTTCGTCGCGATATGTTTAGGACAGACGATCTCTTGCGAGTAGACATTTGTGGATCTTCTCGTACCGACTGCTTAACACTCTCAATATTGTCTTCGGTCCTAGATGTGCGTGGACGACCTTTCGCGTGTGGTTTAAACGTCGATCCAGTCTCTTCAAAACGCTTTATCCAGATTTTAATTAAATTAGCACTCGGAGCCTCCCTAATTTGCCGTACACCATACTCAGAACAAAATAGTCGCCTGACAACTACGTACGAACGAGAGTTTTCGTAAAATGCGCGCACGCAAAATGCGCGACGCTTCCCGTCGAAGTGACTCATAGTGACTAAAACTTTATGAACCGCGCTACCCAACGATATCGGTCTCCCCCCGCCCACGCCCCTTCTACCCCGCAAAAAAAGATGATGCAATATGCACGTTCTATTGCGCCACCCTGTATTTTAATCTACTTTTTTGTCATTTATTCAAGTTAATGTCAATACAGTTAAAGTCAAATAATGATATCCGAGTACATATATAACTAACCAAAACGCTATTACATATATTCAAGGGAGTTATCGACCTGAGTCAACAACGCCCTAGTCAAACAAGCCTCCGCAAAGTACATTCCGCCCAATCTACTTGGCAGAAAAGACTCTAAATTATCGGACTAATCTGAGAGAAATCCCATTTAATTACAAGGTATGAGTAATGATCTCATCAGATCTCGTCCAATTTAGACATGACTTGCATTGCACTTGCCGGCATCCATGTCTCGGTCACTGGCACTTGAGTCTCCTAGTGCCCCTAGGCACACAGATGCAGGGCATGTGGCACTAATTGCCGCATGCCCTGCATCTGTGTGCCCTTTCCCTGTATCCAGCTCGGTTCTAGTTTCATTACCATTCCACTTAAAACTTTATACTCCTGAGAGATATTTTGCGGCGTAAAATTTAACATAAATATAAATTCAAGATCAAAACAAAATACTTAGTCATATTTAAGTACTTACAGCTAACTAATTTAGGTGGCTCTAGCTGCCAAACAAACCGTGTTTTGGATAGTTTATACTCGTACGTACTTAGGGTACGCTATCAGGTTGTGTAGGTACATTTAGGCATTTGTTTTTGTCTTTGAACATTTCAAATAGGTAGCCAACTAGAAATATGTAGAACAAAATTAAAAAAAAACGACAATAGTATTGCAATAAGTACAACACAATTGTATAAAATAGATGTTAGCTACTTGTGTTGTAATAAATTACAATAATTAGCAATTTTTTCCAATAGGTATACTATGAACATATCGACGTACGAACGTAATCTAGATACATTTCTAATTGACGGGATATAATATTACCTAACTTTTTATATTCTTTCACATTTTATAAGGACGTTTACAGACTGTTTTCAAACTAAAACAAATTCTATTACGTGGTCCTTACTTTGATATAACTTGAGGAAAATAAATAAAAGCTGTCTAGGATTTACCGTCGTCTGAGCTAGATGTAGGTTTAATTTCGTAGTTTCTTAGCAGAATTGTAAAAGTAATTTTTTTTACGTTGTTTTTCTCTACAAGTCTTTTTACAGTCAAAAATGCCTTTGAATAATGGTTTGTATATGTCTAAATAATATAAAAGTAAAGTATATCAAAAAGTGTCTTAACATATATAGCGTTTTATTTCATGTTTAAATGATAGTATGTGTCAACTTTTGGATTAATTTTAGGCCTTCAAGGCGGATAATCTAATGGCTCTTTTAGGGTTCCGTACCCAAAGGGTAAAAACGGGACCCTATTAGTAAGACTCCGCCGTCTGTCTGTAGTGTATTAAAAAAATACCCATGTTGTTTGAAGTGTAAACATTGTTTATGAATACAATATTATAGTCATGATTAATGTAAAAAAAATAGCTTATATACAAAAAAAATAGGAATGTAGTTTTATTTTATTTTGTTGTGGTTAATAAATGAATTTGACCAGAAAAAAGAAGGTTTGGTATGTTTACTACATTTGGTTAGGTACTCATACAGTATGGTCGAGTGTCATTTAAATTATTTCATAGCAGTTCTTGGCTGTTTTGATTAATGCAAAGCCAATAAAAATAAATCACAATGGGCCATCGTAGCACGTGATTATTATAAGCCAACGTCACATCGTTAAATTTGATGTCTCGAACATGTCTCGAACATCCCGTACCGTATATCAAGACATGACATTCCCAATAAGTATGATATGATAAATTTTGAATTAATATTAGACACTTATTATTTCTTTTGTCAATCATACAAAAAACGGTGTAGATAAAGCGTCATCAAAGTTCGGGAGTGGGGGCTCGTGGCGACGTCACTTCTACGTAGAAAGTATAGCAAGACGTGGTGTGACGTGGTATTTTAACGGGCTATATCTTCGTCATTTCTTGTTTAATGGACAAAAGAAAAAATATGTGTCGAATTTTTCTTGATAATAAACAAACTAAAAATAATTGCGAATTAATTTATATTTCTTAGTCATCTATACACTTCGAGCGGGATGTCAGTGTAGCATCCTCCCCAATCCCTACCTTAGAATTAGAATTAGGCATTCCAATTCCGAAACCAAGTGTTTCGGAATGCAAAACCTTAGATTTTCTTTGAACAGCCATACTAAGTTTTTTTTTAAAATAGGTCTCTCTTCAACATAAGCTTACCCCCTTCAAAGCACGATTGAGTCATCTGGCCCAGTTGCTTATCGGTGGATCATTGCAGCCATAAAAAGTCCACCGCTGGTCATTTAGCTGCCTTATAGATCTCAAATAAGATTGGTTGGAAACGACTTGCATTTTACGGTCTTAAACTCATCTATCTGTCTATACCCATAAGGTATGATGCGACGTCCTAAGCTGCGCTTTCCGGTGTACGATGATTTCACATACATACGCTATGAAAAACCTAGGACATAAAAGCTTTAAATCACTATCTAGCTAGACTGCGACCAATGACTGGCAAACCAACAAATCAATCATCAATTTTTCAATTGTGGACGGCGAAAGTGGTCATCGTCCCCAATCATAGAGCAAAGCAACAGTCCAAATGGGCTCATTCACGCCGCTGCACTGCTAAAATTAATTATCTCCAATTGATATTGTCAACTCCATACAGATAGATGTTCGGCGAAGAGGTTAGTGGGACGCAAGTGCGTATTTACTTTATTGGTTCTTAGGCAGGAGCTCCGCCACTGCGGGGCGGAACGGAGATGGAATGAGGAGCGAAACCGTGATGTCACTTCCACTAAAAAAGTTTGTATATGCCAGGTGGCTAGCACTGGTGTCAAAGTCTCTACATCGCCTGACATGCTAAGTGGTTAAAATAACCCGATGCGTAAAATTTATTAGCTTGTTTTTCTAAATTGATTTTGAAATATTTTATTTTGAACTTTTAATTTTAATTAACACATTTACAATTTCAAGATGTCATGAAAAATTTTATTGTAAAAATCATAGGTTGAAATATTGTTTTTGTTAGTCAAATATTGTTTTTACTTCTGTGTGTTTTTGTTTTATATTATAGATGTATATTAGTCTGCGCGCTGCGCTTTGTAGCAACGCAATATGTAATATAATAATCTCAGTAAGTAATCCACAAAATACGAAGTTCACATATACGAAGGAAAACAAACGTAATAGATGCTTTAAATTACGCCCTGAAGTTAAAGTGGCGATGGGCAGGTCATATAGCTAGATATAAGGACAAGAGATGGACCTCAGAATCGACGAAATGGAAAGGACCGATGGGAAAAAGAAGAAAAGGCCGTCCAACGAAAAGATGGATTGACGACATAACGAACATAGCGGGAAACGACTGGATAGACAAAGCAAAAGATCGAGAGACTTGGAGTAAGCTGGAGGAGGCCTATACCCAAGAAGGGGTTCCAAGATCAGAACAAGAAAATCTGTTGTAATTCTAATGTATAAGTACCAGTTATCAGTGTTATTTGTTCTCAAAGAAGTATTTGTAATTTAGTTAAGGATTTTGGAAATAAACAGGCTTATTATTATTATTATAATCTCAGTAAGTGAATTTTTGTAAATTCTTTTGAGATTAATAAAAATATTCTTAAACTACAAGTGCAATCATAAATGCTTAGTAAATAACAAATTCAACTGTGAGGCGAGCGTAGTTTTGTATTTGATCTTGACAAAGCAAATATGTCAATTCTCTAAGATAAAAAAATTATCCATCTTACCACAAAAGTTTTACGCACGCTTTAGACTATGTTTAACAGTACAAATTGCACAGTTAAACACTGTTTAAAGCGTGCTTATAAAATGTGTAGTAAGACGGAATATGTCTTTGGCTTACAGACAAAGTACAACATTCTACCCAGATCCGCTTTCGTGGAGTCTAGTCTTTATTGGTTCTTGACTGGCAACCTTGTAGCGGGCGGTAATGTAGGCTAGAGCCATTGCTGGAGCCATTAATGTGATGCGAACTGATTCCGTGAATTAATTGAACATTCATTGATAGATGCCGCAGCTATTGATGGAATTTAGGCGTTCGGTTGCCCCATTTGTCTTCATCGAAAGAAATTAGCCATGACGTTTGTGAAATATTACAACACAAAGCTGGAGGAAGTGCAAATGTGTGTTCGTTGATGTCTTTTCTAGGAAAATAGGACTTGCAACGTTGAAACTTACTCTGTGACGTTAATAAGCTTTTGGGTCTTCAAAAAAAAGAAAAAACATTCGAAATCCACAGTTTTACATGTCATCCATGCCACGGCACTACCTAGTTGTAAAATACCACCCGCGGTTATCCATCCGAAGTCTGACCGTGCCGAACGTTGCTTGATTTCGGTCATCGCTAGGAAACACCTAGTCAAAATACGAGTATGCTATTCAAAATTCATTTATTGACTCAAAAATCTATGAGCGCTACTTATGCTGAAAGTGCAAGCTATGCATACCAATTGACGTAGCTAGAGATTTTTTTGTAAGGGGAAGGAGCTGCTACATTCTGTTTTTCTGGGGTAGGCAACTGTGAAATTCTTTTTTTTTCTGGTATAGTTTTGCCCACCCCAAATATATTAAGTTTCAAATCTCGGATAGAAAAATACGTTACTAGGGCAAACAAAGCTTTTCTATGGCCCCCTGGGAATGTCCATGTGCAACTGGCATACATACTGTTGTGTTAATAATCTTTGTTTGGTTGCAGCTATTTGTAGCCCGGGAGTCGTGTCCTAACCCTAGCACACGTGCATAACTGTGTCCATACTGTGTCAATGATGTTAGTACTCAGGCATGTGTTGATGTCACCCAAGAGTCGCACCCCCAACCTCTATCTAGGGCCATGTGCACGCCGGTGTCAATGATGTTTGGTTGTTTGATTGTAGGTAGGTATGTGGGCGTGGGTGGTGGTGTGCGCGCTGGCGCTGCCGCTGGCGGCGGGGAAGGAGCTGGACGCGCACGAGCTGCCGCAGGCGCAGGACCCAGACCTAGTCAGCTACGACGACTACAACCCCTTCGAGGACGAGAACGGTACTGTTGTCAACTAAACTAGTTCTAGCAATGAAATGAGACGTTATTGTTCTAGTATTAGTGCTGATACAACATCGGCTTAGAAACCGATGTTGTTCTTTTAGTAATTGCACTGAAATTAAAATATCTCTGGGTCACTCTTACAGAGGTAGGCGTTGAAATTAATAAACAGAGACTATTTACAAATATATATCAATGTTCACAAATATTATTAATGTAAAGTTATATGTTTAATTTACCTCAAGTCAAGAGAAAATGTTCATCTCTTCTCTCTTGTAAAAAACCAAAAGAAGATCACATTCCAAATTTAAAAAGCGCGTGCGGTTTACAGATGCGCTGCGCTGCGCGGAGGTCGGTAGTGATGGCGACCGCTTAGGTTTGCTATAATGTTACCATCACGAGGTAACGAGCCTATGTAGTAAACCTTTTTTTAATATTTTTATAAAAAAAAAAGTTACATCCTAATGTTCCTAGACGAGTAATAGCGCAAGAAAATAAGTCTCTAGCTGTAAATAATCCATGTTACGAGTAAGTGTTGGAACACAGGCCTCCTGCTGATTGAATTACCGTCGAATGATACCAATGAAGAAAAACATTTGAAAAAACTTGGAAGGGAAGCATCAAAAGAGAATAACAGTTTTTTTAGAAATCGTTAAGTCGGTAACCACCTTTAAATTAAGGATTAATCCAGCCCCAGCTGGCAAAAATAGAATAAGCAATTAAATCTTTTAAAAAAAATACATAGTGCTGATGTCAGGTTTTAGAGTTTGATGTACTTTTTAAGGTTTATTACAAAGACCCTTTCCATGAATTGTCATAAATTCTAAAATTCAAGGTTTATCAACTAAAATTTTATTTACAGCTGTAATAGCTGAGAGGGACTTTCGACCGCAGTCAACAGGTAAAACTTACTTCGTATTTCGCGGCAATTACAAAAAATTGAATCGACAATTAATAGTTTGTTTTCATTTATAGAATCTACCGTTTACCGAAGACCTACTTTGCCGCCTCCAGCACCATCACCAAGAGGTAGGTTAGCCTATTTTGGAGTATTTTGAATCCCAACGCACCTCTGCCATTTTTAAGCCGTAACCGTAGCTGTAGGACGTCCAGACTAGGGTTGCTGAGGATTCCTCTTCCGCTTAATCGCCTATCCGCTTCTATAATGCGGGAGTTCCGCAATATTTTGGGTTCTTCAACCGTTACCGCATCCTCATAAATAAAAAAAAAATCGTCTTCCGCTATCGCTTCCTCAAAATCTATGAGGAATTACACTGCGCATGCGCTATGCACACGCCGCAGCGCGATGCCGGGCTGAACGGGCGAGCGAGACCTCCCCTACCGCCACCCGCCGAAAATGCCCTTTTAATTAATTTTAGTGTATGAATGTACCTAGTTATGTACAGACAGGACAGCGGCTTTTGGGTTGGGTCCGCTAGTATTTATAATTTCCTATCATCTTCTTCCTCATCCGCTTCCTCTTCCGCTTCCTCATCCGCATCCTCTTCCTCAAAAAATATCCTCTTCCTCATCCGCATCTTCTTAATTTGCGCGTGACAATTCCTCTTCCTCCTCCTCTTCCTCATAATCACTTCTTCAACAACCCTAGTCCAGACGTCCACTGCTGTCAAGCCGTGTTCGTATTGTTTATAAATGCTTCTGAAAATATTGATGGGAAATATGAGGAACGCTTTAATTTACTAGCTGCCCATCCCGGTTTCGCCCATTTCCGATTGAAAAACTCGAAAAGAAAGAGAAATTATAATATTCCTATCTGTTGAGTAGATTAGAAGATAGGTAATATGGTATAATTAAGTGGATACACAGACGTGACGACAGACACACATAAATAACGGATTTGCTTTATAATATGCAGTGATGTATTATAGTAGAGACAATTGCAATAAAACTACCGCTAACTATAAAGGTTCAATTTCGTAGCCAACTCCACGCAGCAGCAGACTACAGCGTCGCTACGTGCTATACATTCCGTAGCTAAGTAACAACACGTAGTCTGCCGCTACACCCTGGCTACTTGTCGCTAGACGTAGTCAGTAGTAGTCTGCTGCCGGTTGCAGTTGGCTATGGAAAATGGACTTACCTTTACACTTGAGTTGTAAGTACATATGTCTACTAACGAGTGGGATTAAGTCATATTTTAAATGGCGACGCGACGTCGCAAATCAATCAAGCACGAAAAAACTTCATAATGAAATTTAATAAATGTAATCTTGATTTGAGTCGTTTTGTCTCGTGAAAAAATTAGGCCATTCTCTAGGACATCTAGAATTTTAAGTGGTGACTTCATTTGCGACAGTTATCTATATTCGTGTTGATGGTCTGATTTGTCAAGGTTCGTGCTAGAATAATCGCAACAATCTATATTCATTGTTGCACGCACTGTCTTCAATTTAAATGAATGGAGTTCATTAAGTAATTTGAGTATGCTAAATACATTAACTAAATTGTGTGAAACTGAAACTTTCTCTGGAAAACGACATTGTATGTTGTAATGACGTACAAAATAAATCAAAGCTAAGCGGATTTGTGAGGCATAGCGTAATTACCATAGAATAAATTACCTACAGTTATGCCACCCCACATTGAACCTATTCAGAATAATAAAAAAAAAAACATAGATAATGGACTAATCAGTATTCAAATAAGTTCATAAATTAAAAAAAACTCAATAATCGTGAGTGTGAATTCCCAATGGCATGATATAAAAACTTTGAACTTCTGAAGAGAAGAACAAAACAAAACACTCCCCTCGATCACGTGGCCGTCTCAGACTCTTGTCTTCAAGCAATTATTGCATTTACTGTACTGTGGACTCATGGGCTACTGTACTGCCAATGTCCGCACATTTCCGCTTTGATTCTGTACAGTGTGGTCCCAAAAGTTTCCTAACCTGAATCCGTGGATCTCTTGTAATAGTTACAAAAAAGTAGCGCAAGATCGGGGCCCTCCAGAAAAATGGAATCCATTCGTGTAAAAGTTTTATATGGTCAGTCAGCATTGTTTTCATGTGGTCTTAGCGCCAGCGGCCCGGTGCGTGGACATCGGGCGCACGTGGGGCGAGGGCGAGTCGTGGAAGCGCGACAACTGCACGTTCTGCCAGTGCTTCGCCCTCCGCGTCAATTGCTCCATACTGCCGGCTTGTATCAACGGTAACCAATGTTCTGTATTAAAGTAAGTTTCGTATAGGCCGGGCTAGCCTAGGTGTCAGAGTTTAGGCCGCGTGACGGCCTCTGACTGGCTATACGGTCAAAACAACCGGGACCTACAATTTAGTATGTCATCTGAGCCACGATAGCCGCTCAGCTGTAAATGCCATCCGCGGTCACTCATCCGGAGACTGGCCGTTTACTGTTTGTAAAGTGCAACCAAGTTAAATGTATCTAACAGTTACAGGATATTGATAGGAGTGAAACAAACTTGTGTCCGGTGGTGTGAGGAATGATAAAATGAATAGAGCCCCTGTTGATTTGATTTAATGATACGTACTTTAATAGTGGATGAAAAAAAAATAGTGGATGAAAATCATATTCGTATCAGTAGAAACTATTATTTTGTCATTATTGTCATGTTCAATGTCTAGTGTTAACTAAAACTTTTCAGCACCTGCTCCCAGCCGTCCAGCATACAACGCGGGGGCCCAACCGAGCACCCCGGTCCGCGGATACCAGGGCCCCCCTGGGGAAGAGGGACCATCGGGCCCGCCCGGCGTGCCCGGGGCCAACGGTGTACCTGGGGCCCCCGGCGTCCCTGGTGGCGTTGGACCAATGCCTGATGTAAGCTCTAACAAGACACATTATGATTTCAGTGTAGTAATTTCTGGAGCCCTTGGCTTTTTTTCATGAATTTTGAACATTGACAATGTATGAATTAGAACATCATTGCAGCCCAGTACTTGAAATCTGAAAAGTGTAGATTGACTTGTCTAATACACACACATTTCGAATAATGCCAACTGTTCGTAATTTTGTAATTTCGTATCCATACTGACATATAGATAGACAGATAAGTAATATGTATATTTTTGACTAAAGCGGTGATTAACACGGAGTTTTTAATCAATGTCAGGTGAACGCGTACTTGGCTCAACTGGCCGCGACGTCGGGCGGCGACAAAGGACCGGCCTTCGACCCCTACCAGTACATGTCGGCTTCCGTCGGCGCTCCTGGCATCAGAGGAATACAAGGTACCTACTCAAACATGACATATGTATGATACTCGGTAATTTCGATTTATATCAGCATAGGAGGTGTAAATAATACAAGGTTCTATTAACCTTACATCGCATATCACTCAGAGTACGATAGATTTATTTCAACTTCGCTGTTAAGTAGAATGTGTACCAAACGTGCAACAAAACTATGAATCTTACTTTATTCACAGGACCACAAGGTCCTCCCGGGCCGCAAGGATTCCAGGGTCCCCGGGGAGAACCGGGTGAACCCGGCTTACCGGGACTCCAGGGACCGCCAGGCGAAAGAGGACCTCAGGGCATACCCGGCAAAGATGTGAGATTGTATCCCTTACATTTTTCGAAAGCGGTCATGTAAAAAAACCATCAATATCTGTAGGTTTTTTATTAGACTAGAACATAATTAAATAAAAAACGATTGTTATGAATTAACTGTTTTTCAGGGTTCTCCAGGAGAAGATGGTGAACCAGGTCCATCTGGTGCAGCTGGCCAGCCTGGAGCCCGTGGGGCCCCCGGCGTGCCTGGTATTCAGGGGCTCAAGGGACACCGTGGTTTTGATGGAAAAGACGGTAGCAAGGGCGACCAAGGAGCTCCCGGGGAGAAGGGCCCCACTGGATTGCCGGGACAAATGGGGCCCACTGGGCCTGTAGTAAGTTTTCTAGCTTTATTTAACTTTGAATTATGATGAAAAAGATGCAATTCAAAAGAAAAAGTTAATTGAAAGCTCTGTAAATATCATTAAAATTAAATGTTGATTTAGACGCGGTGTGTAGGTGCGGAAAAATAATACATCTTATAAAGTTGAATAAGAAAGAAAAATAGGATATCACTAATAGTTTTTTCATTTCCAGGGTCCTGTAGGTCCTCGAGGTGAAAGAGGTCGCGAAGGTCCCCCGGGACCTCCTGGTATCAGAGGAGCTGACGGTGCACAAGGAGCTCCGGGATTGATGGTAGGTCAAAATATTTTGTTACATGTTAGTAAGAAAAGCAGCAAACACCGAAACCATTTATCAACGTATTAACATTGTATGTTTTACTTGTTTTCAGGGCAACGTTGGCAAGCCAGGCAGCCCAGGTTTTCCTGGAAGTCCTGGGCTCAAGGGTGAAACAGGCACTGCGGGACCCAAGGGTTCTCAAGGTTTACAAGGTCCTCGGGGTGAAGCGGGACGTCCTGGGGCCCCAGGTGATGTTGGAGCTCCTGGTTTGGCTGGAAGAGATGGTACTCCAGGTGAAAAGGGCGTACAAGGCGCTTCAGGGCCTTCTGGACCTCAAGGATTCCCAGGCCCTAGAGGCACACCGGGAGTTGCTGGAGACCCTGGCTTACCTGGCTCTAAAGGCATGCCAGTAAGTAAACACCTAAGAATACAACAGTTTTCCTTACCAGTTATTTACCTTCACTTTGGTTTTTATTTTTAACTAATTCAACTTATTTTACTAAAGGGTGCACCTGGTGAAAGAGGTACAAAAGGCGACTCTGGCATTCGAGGCGAAACTGGCGCTCCCGGCCCACGCGGTCTCCCCGGCACTGTGGGGCCGGAGGGCAAGCGAGGGAAAAGAGGCCTCAGAGGCCCGGCTGGCAACATCGGGCCTCAAGGAGAAAGAGGCTTGCAAGGAATGAGAGGCTTACCCGGTGCTGACGGACCAATGGGAGCTAAAGGACAACCTGGTGAACGCGGTGGTGTAGGACTCCCCGGCTCCAAAGGAAGTTCCGGTGATCCCGGAAGACCTGGACCTCAAGGCTTGCAGGGCAGCAGAGGCCCGATCGGCAGACCAGGGATGCCCGGAAAGACAGGCCCGCAAGGAGAGAGGGGGATACCGGGGGCCGATGGCAGACCTGGGGAACAGGGATCTCAAGGATTGCAAGGACCACCTGGCCTGATGGGCAGCCCTGGAGAACGCGGATTGCAAGTGAGTTTATTTTTTATTTTGTTTTTTATTTTTATATTCATTGCTGTCTAAAATTTTGCCAAGGACAATTAGATTTTTGAAAAATTTTACTAAAACAAAACTTTCCTTTGCTTATTAGACCTATTTTTATAAAAGCTGAAAAAGACCTTTCACTGTATTATGATTTTGTAACGAGATAGTCAGACGTTCTCATGTATTTAATAACAATTTTCACAACAGGGTGAAGCCGGTAAAGATGGCGAGCCGGGCCAGCCAGGGCCCCACGGACCGAAGGGCGACGCGGGACGAGACGGCAACCCCGGCGTGCAGGGCGCGCAGGGACTCCCGGGGCCGTCTGGGGAAAGGGGGCCTTCCGGACCGGCTGGTCCTACTGGATTTCCGGTAAGATATTTCGATGTTTTATTGATTTAGTATCATTATGAAATTACAAGATTAAATTAATATTTCTAAACTGACTATCAGTGAAGAGTTTTAGACGGTAGCGCTTTATCACTATTGGTAGTCTCTCTCTCTCTCTCTAATACGAATATGTTTATATTTAATGATTTAATACTATTTTAAATCTGTTATAACACTGAACCAATAAAAATATAAATAAACGATGCAGGGCATGCCTGGATCGGCTGGTCAACCAGGCTCTCCTGGCAAAGAAGGCGAGCCTGGCGTGGCTGGGCCCGCTGGACCGCCGGGGCCTTCGGGGCCCCGAGGAGAGAGGGGCTTCCCAGGAGAACGCGGGGCTCCGGGTCTCGCTGGAACACCGGGAGATAAGGGTGAAGCGGGTTCGCAGGGACCAGACGGACCTCCGGTAAGATTTTTTTTGATAACGTTTAAACGGCCCTTCTCACCTATATACATATGTGAAAAAAACTTAAAAGCTAGCACAAATAAAACAGAATTGTTAGATAGCTGAAAAAATGTGCTAGTTAAGTAGTTTGTAGTTCTAAAAACAATATCAAGAACATCCAATGGACCTACCTACTCACAAAATTAGTAATAGCTCAATGTTCTAGGGTCCGGAAGGTCAACGAGGCAGCAAAGGTCACCCGGGACCAATGGGAGCTATGGGTTTGCCGGGGTCACGTGGTTTAACGGGAACTCCTGGAGAGAAAGGCGAGAGAGGTTCTGCTGGCCCTCCTGGGAATGATGGAGCTCCAGGTAATCAAATAGTTTGTCACTTATTTCTTATTTGACAGCATTTTTACTACAGTATACTATATGTACATACACACATTATTGCGACCAGAGCCAACTAGCCACTAACCTTTGGCAATAACCTGGTTCTTTGACATAAACCGTTAAAATCTTGATAAATCTATGATAGAGTAATCAATCGCTTAATTTAATTTGTCTACCAGGTCGTCAAGGTGATCAAGGTCCGCAAGGCCCGATGGGTCCCGTGGGGCCCCCAGGCGAGCCAGCTGAGCGGGGCGAGCCTGGTACGCCTGGAGTCCCTGGCGAGTCAGGGGCCCCCGGGTCTCCCGGCGAACGAGGGCAGCCCGGCATGCAAGGTTCACCGGGACTGCACGGGCCTCCGGGACTTACCGGCATGCCTGGACTCAAGGGAGATAGAGGATACGCTGGCGCAAAAGGACAACAAGGATCACCTGGCAGTCCAGGTATGCTTGTTATAAAAAAATGAGTGTTAGATTCTTACCTCATTAATTTATTGAATCTATATATATTATTTCTTTTACGATTGTTTATTATTACCTTTAAGCTTTTTACATGAATTAAAAAAAGGATAATGTATAGATGACGATGAAAACCTGAATCTAAAAAGCCCACTGCCAGAGGGCACAGTTCCCAAAATGCTGGCGCCATTACCATGTTGGATGGCAATACTGATCCTCTGGGCAAAATAGAGGCTAGCATTTTGGTCAGCTTTTTACATTAATATTTATTTCATTTGTGAAGGTGTGCCCGGAGAGATGGGTCTACGAGGCCTGAACGGATTGCCGGGGGCTAAAGGAGCACGAGGCGAACAGGGACACAAAGGAGAGGCGGGACACGCAGGCCTGCCGGGCAGGCCCGGAGAACTGGGACCACCGGTAATTTCATTCTAGATAGTTGAAGATTTTTTTTTTTTTCAAATCAAAGTAGTAGATTTGATTACACGACACGTTTTCACAGCATATGTTGGAAAAAATAAAAATATATTCATTCGTGTATATTTATACTCTTACACGTAAGATATGACATCGACACGCTGTTGCTGCTCCATCTCGAGGAATGATTTTACTAATTATAATTTTACGACATGAAATTTTTCAGGGCCCGCAAGGCAGCACAGGACCAGCTGGTGTTCCTGGGATTCCTGGAGCTAAAGGGGCCACTGGTGATTCTGGCCGACCCGGGGCCCCTGGACCCGTGGGGCTTACTGGCGCTCAAGGACCTGAAGGCGCTAAAGGAGAGAGAGGCAGCGAGGGTGAAACAGGACCTCAAGGATTACAGGTACGTTTGCGTATTACAAAGGCTTGGTGCCTCTTTTACGCCTGCTCGGGTTATAACGTTTCAAACATTAATATAAGGCCATTTGCTCAATTCTACACCGGACCTCAAGATACAGGTTTAGCCGCGTTTGAGGCCCCCTGGTAATTGTAACTATGTATTTTTGTTGTGGTAATAAATTGTTTTGTATTTGTATTAATATAAGCCTGAAATAAACTCAGTATAAAAGCTCTTGCGATGTATTTATTCTTAAGTATTTTAATATAATTCTACATTTTGCTAACAATCGATCTTATTTTCAGGGCCCGCCTGGACCAGCTGGTGAAAGGGGACCGAGTGGATTACCTGGCTTGGTCGGACCGTCAGGACCTCAAGGACTTCGCGGTGCTCAGGTATATTTTAATTTTTGGGAACACTAATACCAACTTTAAAAATTGTGTTTTTTCAGACATATACGCAGGGCTACTGGTAATCAATTAGCATTATTTTAGGGGCTTATTCTGTACATCAAAACAAACAACTTTTGCTCAATGTATTTTGTCAAATCTCAAAAAAAATGCTGTTCCATAAAAAATACCACCCTCAACAAAATGTATGGAACAAAAGCTGTTAGTTTTGATGTACCTACAGAGTATTGAGCCCCTAAAAGGATGCTAATTGATTATCAGTAACCCTGTATATTTGAAATGTTCTGGTTGCTTGCAGCTTTAATTAGTTTCATTCTACAATAGTCTAACATCTAATAACAAATCTATAACAAAAAATCTAGCAATTTTTATTTTTTATGTCTCGATGTAGGTAACTTATAAGTTTTAACATTTTCATTTTCAAACGCTCAAGAGTTACACAAATAATAGAGTTTTATGGCTTACTCTAATAATACAGGGTGAAAGTGGAGCCCCAGGAAAATCCGGAGCAGATGGTGCTCCAGGACCAAGCGGCAGCCCCGGGCTGCAGGGCCCGCCCGGTCAGATGGGCGAGCCGGGCCCCGAGGGACGGCCCGGCAAGCAGGGCCCGCCCGGCATCGCCGGCCGACCCGGGGACAAAGGCCCCACCGGACAGCCCGGCGCCTCGGGACCCGCCGGACCACCTGGAATGCAGGTAAAGCCTTGGACAAATTTTTACGCACTACTAGCTTCACTTAGTTCAATGGTCTGCTTTACTTTAACTTTTTCATAAAATAAATCTAAACGTGTATTGAGACTAGTGCTAATTGTGTATTAAAACCGTGTTTTTGATAACTTAGGGTCCATCAGGACCAACCGGTCCACCCGGGCCGTCGGGCGAGCGAGGGCCCCGTGGCGAGACTGGCCCACCTGGTGTGGACGGACCTCAAGGCCCCTCCGGCAAGCAGGGCCCGCCCGGCCTCGACGGAGCTAAAGGAGAAAGGGGAGAATCTGGCTTGGATGGAGCTAAGGGCCACGCGGGACTGCCGGGCCTGCCGGGAATGGTGGGAGCACCGGGAAGACAGGGCGAGAGAGGTTTGCCGGGCCCTAGCGGTCCGCCCGGCAAGGATGGAGAACCAGGATCTCGAGGTACACTAGTCTACCTCTACTTTATCTAGATTTTAGACTCGTTTTAAGCGAGACTTTATTTTGGTAACATTTCTACTTTTCAGCAGAATAATCACAGATTCAATTTAAAGGTTGAATGAATAATGTAAATAAATTCTTTGCTGTTGTTTGAATGTACTACTTTTTGAGTGTGAAAATGAAAATCTCAGCTCAGATTTTGTTAAATTTGTTGTCATTAGCAAGACAACCTGTTCTGACCTGTGTGAAACTGTCCCAATATCATCTGTTGCTTGTTAATCAAATAAGTTTATAATGTCAATTGAATTTCTCCAGGTCCCCCGGGTAGAGACGGTAATCCAGGGCCCCAAGGACCCGCCGGTCCGTCCGGTGGTCGAGGCCCCGCCGGCGAGCCCGGCCGCCACGGCCCATCCGGCCCCGCTGGCCCTCCGGGGCCCCCCGGACCACCCGGTGAAGGACTCGCTTACGACGCTGCTGCTATCGCTGCTATGTTACAGCAAGGTTAGTATCTGTTTGTAATAATGTCGAATCCATGTAATTCGCGGTCTTACTTCTTCCTGATCTCTGTGACCTTAGTCTACCAAAGCCTTTGGCAGACTTAGTTACAGTTGGTTAGATATGGCAAGAGATTACGATAGGTACCTTAGACCCACACAAATAAAAAGTTGATTTTATCTCGTCTTGATGTATTGTTTAAAAAAGAATAAATAAAACAAACGGGGTGAGCTAAATAAAACCGTTTAAAAACAGGCTCGCGGGAAAACATTTTATTTTCTTTTTTCTTTGATATTATTGAAGGTTTAATTAATGAGTTAATTTATAGTCAAAGTTAGAGGTATAATAGAATAGAGATGTTTATTGGGTATAAAAATTATTATTATAATTAGTCCGTCAGTTAGATTATTAAAAAATCTTGGACACATATTTTTTTCTTTGTCAATCCAACAATTAGTGATAAAGATAAACCTTGTCAAAGTTTGAGAAAGGGGGCTCGTGACGGCACTGGCCGGTACATTTGATAGCGGTTAGTGACGTCACGCGGAACTTTAATAGGAAAAGGAACTTTATTTAATAGGAACTTTAATATCTTCATCAATTTTCATTAAATTGACCAAAGTAAAAATACATGTCTAATATTTTTTCACAATCTATTTGACGGACTAATTATATTTTTTTAGTAAACAAGCCTATTACCTAATATATAATGTAAAAATTATTTTTCATAACGTTCATAGCGTTCGATGTTCTAAAACCTAAACAATGTAGAAACATGTCCTTGTACGTTGCTATGGTCATCAGTTTATCCGGAAGCGATGTAACAATAAAACATTATCCCCACATATGCAGGTTCAGTGAAGGGCCTCGACCCGCTAGGAGACGACCCGAACTCGCTCCCCCCGCGGTTCTTCAAGGACGACATGTCCCCCGCCGAGCGCAAGGCCATCGTCATGAAAGCCTACGAGCGGCTGCAGGTCTCCCTCGACAAGTTCCTGAAGCCCGACGGCTCGCAGGACGCGCCCGCCAAGACTTGCGGAGACATCAAGCATCATCATCCGGACTTTGAAAGTGGTAAGGTATCATACTCGCCTCACTTCATTTTAAGGTAGGTACTCAATTCATACTTACCTTAGCAATACAGGGTTATTCATTTTACCAATCCAGACATCGCGAAAAAGTCTTTTGCTCAAGGTGTGTAAAGTCCATGACTCAATGCGAAAAATTATAAGCATTTGATCAGAATTTTATTTATAGATAAATACTAGAATTTTATAGGTAGGTTTTATAGGTAGGCCTTTTCAAAAAAAGCTGTGGTGGTCTGTGGTAACGACGCCGGCCTTACAATCGTGAGTTCGTGAGTTCAAATCCCGGTCCCGTACCAATGAGTTCTTCGGAATTTATGTACGAAATTTCACACCACTGGCTTTTCGGTGAAGGAAAACATCGTAAGGAAACGTGCATCCGTCCGTAGAAGAAATTTGATGACGTATGTGCATCCACCAACCCGCACTGGGTCAGAGTGGTGGATATGGCCCAATCACCCTTCGTGGGTAGACCTACGTCCTGCAGTGGACTATTAAAAAGGCTGGTACAGTACAGTACATGCCCATAGGACCAACCCTGAAAACCGAAAAAGAGTCAAGATACTGCTAAGAATATGAGTTCATGACTCAATTCGAACAATTAATTAAAGCTTTCTTTTCTAAGATTTTCATACTGTACTTTAGATAGGTATATAGGCTTTTTTAATAGTCCACTGTTGAATACTCCTACCGGTGAAGGAAGAAAGATTTTTTTTATTATGTTTCTTTTCTTCACTATTGGTACTACAGTACTAAAACAAAGATACCTAATTCAAACCTTGGGAAGGAAAAATCCTCGTTGACACATATTTTTTTACGGATCTAAAGAATTTTTATTTACACAGAAAAACAAAAAAAAACTTAAATAACACTTTCCACTATGACTAACCTACTTAAACAAAAAATAAATGAAAAATAATACTAAAACTCAAACTAAAAAAAACTAAAAAATCAAATAATAATCAGCCAAGTAACGGGACCCTATTACTAAGACTTCAATGTCCGTCTGTCTGTCTGTCACCGGGCTGTATCTCATGAACCGTGATAGCTAGGCAGCTGAAATTTTCAAAGATGATGTATTTCTGTTGCATCTATAACACCAAATACTAAAAACAGAATAAAATAAATATTTAAGGTGGGCTCCCATATAACAAACGTAATGTATAGGAGTTTTTCGCTCGCTATTAATAACGGCAAGAGGAATAGGGCTCCCATGCGGTACGGAACCCTTCGTGCGCGAGTCCGACTCGCACTTGACTGATTATTTATTTTAGTTCGTAGTTTCACCAACATAGACAGAATATATACGAGTAAGAGTCGTTTTGTTGTACAAATAAGCCAAAACAAAATAAAGAGCAACCGTAAAGATTTTATGTGTGGTTTGAATGAAATATGTTTTCTTGTACAGGTTTAGTACACTTAAATAGTCTTTTTAGTATTCCTGTGGTGGCTGAGAGATAATAAAGTCGAAAAACCTCCAAATCCCTCGTGTAGCCATATTTTTCGGGATGAATACGACGTCCCTCGCTATCGCGAAACACATCAAGGTCAAGGTCACGAACAAAGGATTTTCTTGATCCTCGGTGAAGGATTGTGTAAAGTAGTAAATTATACCCTGAAATCAAACGGTTTAAAATTCATTTTATTAATTCAAAATAAGCGCGCCTTTGAATATGTCTTGCCGCGCCACACAAGTTGGCGGATGTGAAGTTAGCTATAAGCTGCGCAATAGCCAATCAACGTGCGGCTTAATGTGAGCTTCCACCTAGCCGAGCCTATAACAGACGTTAAATCCTAATTTATCAAAGTGCAAAAAGTACACTTTTATGTCGCTGAGTTCGGAAATCTTCTGTCACTGATTTTCTTAAAATTTGCAAAATTATTCTGAGTGTAAGGGAAACGCTGCCAAGCTTGTAAGAGCGTCATTTTATTCATAATTATGAACAACTTCTACTATGGGACTAACCCCGAAATCGCAGAAAAGAAATAGCATTCCCTTACAAAGAAAATCATTGACTCTATTACTATATGTTTAGAATACTTTTTTCGCGATTTCGGTCGTCGGTTGTGGTCGTGACAGACTTTCATTTTCTTTATTCACCATAGGTTGTACAGTAACATTACTGTATAACCTATGGTGCATATAGATGCATCAACTTGGTCTAGGCTCTAAACCAAGATAGCTTATAATGATAAGTACAACCTTCGATTTTGGGAGTATTCTCATTACACCGCAAATAAATGTTTAAAAAACTGTTGATGTAAACAATACCTACAGCATACTTGCATCTCACCAGGGCAATACTGGATCGACCCGAACGGCGGAGACATGAACGACGCGATCCTCGTCCACTGCGACATGGCCACTGGCAGCAGCTGCATCTATCCCAAGCCCATGCAGTCGCAGGACATCACGTACAGCGGCAAGGAGCACGAGGCCTGGCTCAGTGAGATGGAAGAAGGATTCACGGTTAGTATATTCATTGACATGCAGGACCTGTTAGATACCTGATTACAAGAGACAAAGACAGAGTGTTCTGCCGTAAGTATACGTAAAGGTCTGAGATAGCGACTGCCAGCAGCTGCATGTACCCCAAGCCCACGCAGTTTCAGGATATCGCTTACAACGAAAGTAACACAAGGCCGGGCTCAGTGAGATGGAAAAAGGATTCACGGTTAGTATATTCACTGAAACTAAGGTACAGGATTATTGGTCTAGGTTAGGAGTGATAGAGATCTGTCAGCAGGAGACAACGACGCCATCCTCGTCCATTGAGAAATGGCCACCGGCAGTAGCTGCATCTACCTCAAGCCCCTGCAGTCGCAGGATGTCGCTTACAGCGGCAAGGAACACGAGGTCTGGCTCAGTGCGATGGAAGAAGGATTCACGGTTAGTATATTCAATGCGACTGATTGATCGAAGAAGGAACCGATGTTTGGTTTATAGAGAGTCACTGGAGACAAAAACAGACTAGTGTGCTATAAGCATAGATATATTTAAAGTTCTGAGATAGTGACTCTGCCCCAAATCTACGACATGGAGGAATTTGGAAATGCTTTCGAAAGAACATTTCCGACGTACTTATTCGACACCAATGATGATCTTGACACTTTATTCCATCCTGTAGCGACAATATTAAGGTTAATTCTATATAATATATGGAACTCAATTTTCACAGTCATATTTCTTGCCCCACTCTAGATCACATACAAAGCGGACCACACGCAGCTGACGTACTTGCAACTTATGTCGACGCGGGCGGTCCAGAACGTGACGTTCCACTGCCGCAACACCGTCGGGTACTTCGACCCGCGTGCCAACAACTACCGGCGCGGGATCAAGCTACTCGCCTACAACGACGCCGAGATCCTGCCCCGGGCCAACAACCGCCTGCGGTACAAGGCTTTGCTGGACGAATGCCAGGTATGATATTTCCTGCCTCAGTCTAGAGCACGTACAAAATGGACCACACGCAGTCAACTTACTTGCAGCTAATTTCGATGCAGACAGTTCAGAATGTGACGATCCGCACTGCCAGCCGCGGGTTCAAGTTGCTCGCCTTCAATGACGCCAGGTATGATATTTCCTGCCCCACTTTACATAGCATACAAAGCCGGCTCATCTTCAAACTCCAACTGATGTCGACGCAGGACGTCCAGAAAGTGACGTTCAGTAAGGCTTTGTTGGATGAGTGATAGATATGACATTTTTTTAAACTCTCAACCAGATTATGTAGGTACTTTCTTGATACTTAATTTGTTCCACTTTAGCTTTGTGATAAAAAATCAATATTTTCAGACTATTAAGCCCAGACTCACCAAAAAATAACAAACCTACGTGACAGCGTATTAAAAGTCTGTCGTGTATTGTAGTATCTGTTTGTCTATCTGGGGTTTTATGGTCTTCAAACGACCCTTCGTTTGGAGACTATGAAGCCCCAGATACGATTACCGATTATGATTTTTTTTTCGGAAATAGCTGATATCATTAAAAAAATTCTCTTCTGAATTTTGAACCACAGATCCTAAGGAAATATTTAACATCTGTGGTTTTCATGATTTCGAATTGTGCAATTGATTGACGAACTTCTCCAATTGTTTGACCAAATAAGTAATGAAATGTAGTCTCCGCTGATATAATCACGAAGGTGCTCTTCTGAACTCTGTGTCTAATAATAATAATATCTTTAGTTTTAAGGATTTCGATGTCCAGTTTATTGACTATATAGATACCTAGTGAAATTCACTTTCCTCCAAAAGTTCACAAGCATTCTTCCCACAGTACAAGAGTCCGAACTGGGCCCGCACGGTGGTGGAGTACGAGACCGACAAGGCAGCTCGCTTGCCTCTACTAGACGTGGCGGTGAGGGACGTCGGACGACCCAACCAGATGTTCAGGATCGAACTAGGAGTGGCCTGCTTTAGCTGATATGGTGATACAACAATTTAATACACATCTTTCATTGATAGCCTAACCAATCAGCTGATGAGAGCAATGACCCCGTGGAATAGCAAAGCGAGGATATTTCGGCGTACATATGTCGTAATTTTAAAATGGCTAAAGATCGAGGTTATCTAAAACAATGTCTATCGAAATCTGGCACGCGTATTTGCTTTTTTCCCCCAAAATTTAATTTCCAGTAATATTGAAATGCGCTCCAACGTAAAATTTGTTTGCAAATGGCAATAGGTAGGTACATTATAATAATAAAATCAGCAGATAACAAAAATAGAACAAACTCGATTTTTTTTGTAAAATTGTACATTTTACAAAAAAAATCGAGTTTGTTACACTTTACATTACATTACATTTACATTAACATTATTTTGTAGTTGTTTGCGTAAACAGTTTTACTATGTTCCTATAGTACAATTAAGTATGTTTATAAAATAGATATTTTATTCTACATGCTGTAAAATAAGATACTTATTATTCATTTTAGAAGTATTCCAAGTACATATCTCCAATTGCCGCGTACCTTTTTAGAATTATTCTTAGCTACTTAACATAATGATGATTATAGTTTAATTAAATCAGTCATGATATAAAAAATCAAATGACTTGATCCTTATTTTAATTTAATAAGGATGACAAGCATGAAGCAATAAATCAAAAGGTGTTTTGATATTTTTTATCTGACTGTACTCATAACGATAAAATAAAATAAGTTAAAACTGCCATTATTATGCATTTATTTCAAACATAATACCTACTCAATTAAAGTTACTCATTGAGTTTCACTTGTAAGTTTGTAATATGAATCTAGATTTAAGTTTTTTCTAAGTCGTCACAACTAGTTATAATTTAAAATAAATACAAAGGTCCATTTAAGGCTGTGTGCTGTACATAATGTAAATATTATCCTTATTTATAATAAGCAATACGTTATAAGAAGGTACTTATTTTTAGGTTATATAAGTGTTAAAAAATACGTACTTATAAATAAAAATGTGATTATATTCCTATTAATATAAATAAAATGTATACCAAAGATTTAAAAAATAACATTAATTTGTAAGTACATAATCTTTTTTATTGTTATAAGTCATATATTTAGCAATAAATAGTGAAATAATTGTAATTTTTAATAAATTCTGTTTTAAATTGATTGCAATTTTATTGATGCAATATCTCCCACAAATATATGTACGAGTATATGAGTACACAAGTATTCCCATTCTACTAAAACATAGTTTCGACAACATATTTTTGAAGACTTGGCCGATAACAGAGTAGGAACATTAACGGTACCTAAAAGCTTGTTTATTACTTATCTTATCACCCTGTACATAAAATTCTCGTGTCACAATGTTAGTTACCTTACTCCTCCGAAACGGCTTCACTGCTTTAAAAAAAATTTATATGCATATTCAGTAGGTCTGATAATCGGCTACTATCTATTTTTCATACCTCTAAGTAACATTTTTTTTAACCTAGAAATAATTTACATGGCAAAACAACGTTTGCCGGGTCAGCTAGTTTTACACATTATTTAGCACTTACCTAACTACTTAAGAAGGAGAATAAGTTCGTCATAAGAATACTATATATTGTCTGTAGCCGTTATAAAAATAATATTAGGTGCGAAGAGAATGATCTTGAGATTAACAACGATAGAAATGAGCATGGTTTGGTCGACTCGAATCAAACTTAATGGCGTCTGTGAACATGAGGAGAGTCGCTACAAATCATATCAAATCAAAAATCTATAGAGTCACAATCGTGCAAAAAAAGTGTCAGAGCCAAAACTCTGCCCAAGTTACGTAGTGGGCAGGCTTTTTAGTTATTCGTAAGGCGATTGCAAGCCAACTACAACGCCGCGCGATGCCAAAGTGCACGGTTACAAGCACTAATTAGGTGACATAACGTCAAGATTTGAGAAAACGGGTCGTTGTGAATTATTTATTGTAAATATCTAAGTCCGTATGTGTGACGACGCTCCGACATTTTTTTACTACTTTCACTTAGGGACTGTGGCTCTGTAGATATTTCCTCGAAGAGGTTTGCACAGCTTGTAGCTAACTTCACAGATTCCATTAGGTAGGTAGGTAAGTTTGATTGATTCGACCTATAAACATTATACCTAACTTCAATCATCCGTCTCAGCTATGGAAATAAAGCTTCATTCGTCACAAACGTTTTTCCTACTGCAGGTAACGAAGGGGGGCACTTTGCAGATGCAGGAGACGCATTTCTCGTCTACCGTGAGCTCGTCTCCGACTGTCAGGGTCTCGTTGGCGAACACACACTGCGCGTTCACGTTGCGAATGTTCAGCCCGCGGACAACTTTAGTTGTTGGAGACGCTGGAAAGGAGGACGGTTATTATTGGTTGATGACATGGATTCCTATGGAACATCTTTAAGTCCATTTCGTGTATTCCGTGTACTGAACAAAAGAAGCACGTGTCCCAAATAAATTAAAATAGAAGCAAAACTTTTGAAGTGATCATAATGCCAGTCGTGGGACGTGCACTGTTGACATACTGCTCCACTGCTGCTATCAGCATGCAGCAGTGGAGCATAAGCACATAAATAGACCTATGGATTTCTAATTACATCGTTTGAAAAGGGCTAGCAGTAAAGCTTTGTCTGTGTGAAATTTACGAATCTATACCTATAAAAATACATTGAAAGTTGTCCTTTTGTGTCGTCGCATCTCCGACTGGGCTATAACCGTAAACCTTTAATCTTTTACCAAGTTTCAAGATAAGCTACCTTTATAAAATCTGCAGTTTACCAAATGATAAGAGTACTCACGACATATGAAAGAAATGGGACAGGTGCGGTCACTGCCAGCGAAGACCGGCGCACAGTTGTCCAGAATGTTATTCTGATAGTGGATCTCCAAACCGCAGTTGACGTCCTTGCAGTAAGTAGAGTTGTCCGCATTCCCGTCCCACTCCGGAGTGCAGATGCAGGTCTTCCTGGTGTTCTTCGGCTCGAACGTTTGACCTTCGTAGTACATCTGGCCATCGACTTCGCACTGTGCCAACTTGGCCACGGCATCTTTTCCTGGAACGACCATTAATCGAACAATCAGTAATAGATTTAATTGTGGGGATTCTTATGTGAATAAACTTGGCTGTGTAGTGTGTAACAAAATATTAAATACAGAATACCAATCAATACTACAATATAGCCATTTGCCTACTCCGTCAAAATTCCCGAGGTCTGTCGACGTCTTCACGCTGCACTTCGTGCTATAAAAATAACACAAAATAGTTAAAACAAAGTCGCTTCCCGCTCTATATGTATGCTTATATCTTTAAAACTACGCACCGGATTTTGTTGCGGTTTTTTTAATAGATAGAGTAATTCAAGAGGAAGGTTTATATGTATAATACACCTGTGCCAAGCCGGGCTGGGTCGCTAGTTTTCAATATTTTTCACTGACTTGCAATGCAAATAAAACAAAAAAGAATCTCTGTTTTGATTTTGTGTTAATTGAATTATTTTATTACTCAGACTGACATTTTATGCTCAATTCTTATTATTTTAATTTGACTGTATGATAATTTAAATATTCTTTTTATTTTTACAATTTTACTACTTTTTAATTTAATTTTGGACTGTACATATTATGTTATTTTTAATGACCATTATTGACATATTTTATTATTATTGTTGTTATATATGGGTAATAACCTGAAATAAAGTAATTTTGAATTTGAATTTGAAAAAAAAGGTGACAGTTGTGATTTATTTTTGTTTGAAACAGGTGGTCTGACGCTTAGAGAAATAACGTACTAGAGGGAGTACTAAATTTTGCTCAAATAAAAACTGTGTAACAGCTGTCTTATTCATATCTGGTTATACAGCATACGCAAGAGTGGATGAAACAAAACAAAACGCAACGTCTGCCGTCTAACGTCAAAATCACAAGTTGGAATGTCAAAATGGTTAAAAGTTGGTTCTAATTTGTCACAGAATAAATAATAGTATAAGTATAGTACTACTAAATCAAAAATAATACATAACGGAGCTGCGATCTTCTTTGTGAAGATCAACTGTCAGTGGTTGCGTGGCTATGGTTTGTCAACACCGAATGCCGGTTGTCGAGTTTTAATACAATTTATTAGAAATAACTGTTTAAAAGTGCTAAAACTATGTAAATTTGTATAAATTCTTTATGAATGGTGTATTTTATATCAAATGGCGTGTCTTATAAAAGGGTGCACATCGCATTCATCCCGAAAAAATAATAAGAATGAATTAGTGACTTTTCATCGGTGAGTTTTGTTGGAATATATACACTTTTTGTGATTTAAAAACAGCTACGTCTAACAGAAATTGTTTTAAATAAAATTATTACGAGATTTTACATACATTTTGGAATAATTTGTGTAATTTTCATTCAATATTTTACAAAAAATAATAGTTCAGGTTATCACGTCATAGTGCTGTGGTAAAATGACTGTATCGATGTTTTTTTGATTATACTTACACTACTTTTTAGGGTTCCGTACCCAAAGGGAAAAACGGGACCCTATTACTAAGACTTCGATGTCCGTCTTTCCGTCTGTCCGTCTGTCTGTCTGTCACCGGGCTGTATCTCATGAACTATGATAGCTAGGCAGCTGAAATTTTCACAGATGATGTATTTCGGTTGCCGCTATAACAACAAATACGATAAACTAAAAACGAAATAAAATAAATATTTAAGGGGGGCTCCCATACCTACAACAAACCTGAATTTTTAGACGTTTTTCGCTCTATATTAATAATGGTACCAGGTAGATGCTTGAAATTTTCACAGAACATTTAGTTTTATATTTTCTTCAATAATAAATAATAAAATTAAAATAAAATATATATTTAAGGGGGGCTCCCATACAGTACGGAACCCTCCGTGCGCGAGTCCGACTCGTACTTGGCCGATTTTTGTTTTAGATTTCCCAGAGATGAAGTAGTTAAAAATCAATGGATTACACTAATTTCAAGACCAAACTGGACACCAAAACTACACAGCCACATTTGTTCTTATCATTTTTCGGAAGATTGCTTTGTGGGTGAAAATATTAAACTTCGACGTCTAAAACCAAATGATGTACCTACATTAAAACTAAATTTAATTAATTTAATTAACTTAATTTCACTTCGATAACAAAAATGTAAGGTAGGTACCTACATTATTGTTATTACAGGTATCACACTGTAGAGTGAGAGCTTTGTCGAAACTATTCTGATATGTAAATGTATAATAATGACATGATTTATACAAATTATTGTAGGCGTGCGAGTTGAATGCAGAGCTTAGGAATGCGAATGTCTTCCCCCGCTATCCGCACGCCCAACCCGCCCAGGCGCGTGAGGTGGGGCGGTCGGATAGCGGGGGGAGATGCTCCCGCTCTTTACCTCAGACCCCGACTGCATTCAACTCGCGCGCTATCTGTAGGTATGAATGTCAGACTGATAGATGATCTACAGCCCAAGCAGCTGAATATATAATCTTGAAATGATTCAGATAATTATTTTCAACAATGATGAAATATAGATCAGAACACTCCCGATTGATTTACATTTAAATGAATTAATTAATGTCAGTTTATCTGTTCGGGAACTACAATGCCACAGATAGACACATAGACACGTAAACTTAAAACACCCCATCATTTTTGCGACGTTAAAATAAATATATTTTCTTATCGATATTTTAATCGACTCAGTTACAACACTAGCATGTTGCTTATGGGATGACAATCTCATGTCACCTCCGATAGCTCAATCCTAGTTTGTGATACCCTTCGAAATTACGTAAGTTCGAGTATATGTACATCTTTTTCTAACACCTTTTAAATTTCATAATTAAAATGAGACAAAGAGATGTATTCTCTTGCTATTTTAGTACTCCTTCTTGTACTGGTCATTATTCTATGGTCTGACGTTACGAAAAAAATGCGTGAATAGCATTTTTTGCTGTGATTTTTTGCTAGTTATCTGCTGACGCAATTTCATACTAACTGGTCTCATAGTAGATCATTGCTACAAATAATATAATCCTGGTGATTGGTTCATAAATGTTTATTATTCCAATCACACTTCATGACTCAAAAGACACTGGATGATACAAACGGAAGTGTTCTTTCCATACTGTTAAAATATCCATTTAAATCAACATTGGACGATAACAATAGATCAATTCAGAAGCAGTAAGCTCGAACATTTAGAGCCTTTTATATGGGACTCTACTATTGTTCAGTAACTAATAATGAACTCATAAATGTTTAATGGGTCTATTAGTAGTAAAAAAAAAAGAATAATGGGGTCGCTTTTCCAGCTCCGGACCACCTTGTGTTGCTGTTTTTAAAAGGAATCCATTTCCGGCATAAATTAGTGTAGGTACCTAATTGTATTAAAATTAGATACCTATCCGTGAGTATTTTTAGTTTGGAGAGAATCTAATTAAGCGTAGTTCAATAGTCAATACTCGTAGTCTAGACAGCTTGACCTTATAAGTCAGTTAAACACGCGCTTGTCATTTTGTATTGTAAAATGAGTGTATTATGTGGCCAAAAACTCATTAATTGGCGACGAGAATGGTATAATAAACCCACAAAGCAACAAACACACTTTCGGATTTATAACATTAGTGAGGACTTTTTGCACCGATTTTTATTTGATCCTAGCTGACCCGGCGAACTTCGTTTCATGCAATATGTTTTTAAATTAAAGCCTAATAAGTGATGTAAGTATAAGCACTACTATTGCAATGTTTCATCTCAATCCGTTCAATAGTTTTTGCGTGAAAGAGGAAGGCTCATACGAGTAGTTATAATATTAGTAGGATTTTATTAGTAGAGCGGCAATGAGACTCGCGAAGTTGAGCTAGGCGATATATGTTAATATATATATAGAACGTAAGCCCGTAAATACTGCAAAAATGCAACATTAAAATTTGCTTAATGAAATCCAAAACAGGAACGCTGCTCAGTCACATTTAAGTTCTGGTTCTCGTTGAATTTATGCTGCTCGCTGCATTTTGGCATTTATGTAGTAGACTAATGTACCTACCTACTAAGTACAACGCTCTGCCTATACTGCCCTACTTATGAGTCTTGCGACGTGATCTGAAATCTGAACCTTCTGACTAGAGTCAGAAGGTTGCGTTTTCAGATCACGTCGCAAAGCACATGTCGCTGTTTATCATAAGAAGGACAGTATATCTCCGTACATTTCCGATCCGCTTCGAGTTAGAGGAGCTTACCACAAACAGTCCCGGTGCTACAGCACGAGTCCAGCTCGTAGGTCTTGATGCACTGCTTCTCCACGTCGCCATCGAAGATGTCGAAGCAGTCGACGGCCGCGCAGTCGAAGCGAGGCTCACCGCCGGTGGGCACACGGCAGCTGCACGCCTGCGAGCACGGGTTCAGCACCAGGTTCTGGGGGATGGAGCTTCGGTCCGCGTATGGTACTCCTCTGTAATTAGAGATAAATAATTCTTTTAAACAAGCCAAGCAAGATATTTAACATCTCTACCTCTAGGTACATATTATAAAACAAAGTCGCTTCCCTGTCTGTCTGTCCCTACATATGCTTATCTCTTTAAAACTACGCAACGGATTTTGATACAATTTTCTTTAATGTATAGAGTTCAAGAGGAAGGTTTATATGTATAATACACCTGTGGGAAGCTGGGGCAAGTCGTAGTATATAACAAAGCCGCTTCCCTGTCAGTATGTCCCTATGTATGCTATCTGTAAAACTATGCAACGGATTTTGATACTCGTACATTTTTTTAATATTGATTCAAGAGAAAGGTATATATGTATAAGACATATGTGCAAAGCCGGGGTGAGTCGCTAGTTTATACATATTTACTAACTTCTCCGGCAAAATAAGGTTTGCCGGAGATCCGGATATCATCATCTGTATCACCTACCTACTTACTTAACAGTAGAAAAAAACGTGATGGATGGAAGATTTTTTTATTACTCAATTTGCGGTAAATTTTTTAAAAGTCAGACACAATACGTAACAAGCTAAGATTTAGGCCTTGTAGCTGTCTAAGTAGGTACCTAACTACATTTAGCGTACATAGTACCTACCTAGAGGTATGCGTAGCGTGTCTTGAAATCATTGATCAGTTATAATCGGCATAGCCTATTTAAAAGATTGAAATTTAGATAGGCTCTATCTAAATTATAACAAATTATTTTAATGAAATTTTATTTACACAGAAAAACAAAAAAGATCTTAAATAACAATTTCCGCTATAACTAAACTAATACTAAAACTTAAAATAAAACCTAGTCTAAAAATAAATTAACATTAATTGACATTTAATAATAATAAATTATTAAATGTCACAGAAGATTAAGCATACATCAGCACACAGCATTTGTATTATAAACAGCTAAAGCTAGGAGAGCTAAGGTCAGGGTGTTTCCCAATCGCCACGCCCGGTCCGTCCGATCCGTGCGTCTGAGGCCGTAGCCTCCGTTTTTGCATCTCTTGACAAGATCTGGTGACTTCGCGGAATTTAAGGCCACCATTCGTAATGTCAACAATTGTTTATAAAGTATTGTGTGTTTTGAATGCACTGAGATGATTGATAAGTAAAGAAAATTTACAGGTTTTGTGATCTTACATAGAGGTTGACCCTGCGGGGTAATGACTCACGTTTTGTCACGCACACGCATTTGAGGTGACAATGGAGCAAGGTAAACAAATTATTACAAATTAATTATATCGTTGCTACGCAATATGTGGTTATATAGTACTTAGATCAGTTTTGGTAAGTCGGAATTGCTGCAAGAGCGAGATGATGTGCCAATATAGAAACAGATGTGTGTATCCGGAAATACAACATTTACCTCCAAGAGAAAAAAGTAGAGTTGGTGGAAGTAGTGGAGTAGTAGTAAGTAGTTGGAGAAAGTTATGTATATCTTTAGCGCTATACTAGACCCAATTATGAATCGTAAATTTTATAGCAACGTAAAAAGTATTCTCTCTACGAATGCCTAAATCGAAAAAAAAAGAAATAGTCTTATAAGCTATTATAAACACGATGGTGCCTTCGTAATTGGGCCTATTCGTGACAATTTTGCATTCAGCAATTCGTAGGCTTTTGAAATTCTAGTCAAATAACTAAACTCTAAATGGAGTTTAGTTTCAATCATTTTCAAATCAATTTTCCTCATATTTTCTCTACAAAATATTTCCTATTTACATAATGATGAAAGTAGCACAATGTGAGCACGACGAGTAGCGATCGAATTCATTTATTTATTTATTTTATTACAAAGGTACACAGAACAGGATCCATTCAGCAAAAGTACAGAAACTGGAAAATATCCTTTAAATATGCGTACCCAACGCCGTAAGCCCGTACGTGAACGGCGAGGATGGCCAAGATGTCTTTTCTAAATTTATACGAATTGCTTGTATCAAATGAATCGGTGGTGTGACATCAAGTTAATGAAGTGATTTTATGATTATATTTTCATCAATTCGACTGAATAGTTGAAAAGTTCTCGAGTGGAGACCACGTTCAAACGAGATGGACAGATAGCCCTATCAAGACCACAGGCTAGCGCCTCCAACCGGTCTTAATAAAGGTCCAAAGATTTCTGTCCAGCAGTGGACGTCCTATTGATGATAGATGTATGGATGGATATTCTGACTCGTAGGTAAATCTATTGATAGATTACTATACAGTACAGTCAGCTACAATTACCGACTAGTCATAGCGTAGTTTGACTAGGTTTTCGTTAACGATTTATCGAAGTTAAGCAACTTTCAACACGGTCAGTCTTCGGATGGGTAACCGAGGGAGGCATTAACAACTGAGCGCTACCGTGGCTCGGATGACACGTTAAAATCCCGGTTGTTTTAACCATTTAGCCATGTCAGAGTCCTTCAAGCGGCTTAAAAGCTGATACCTACTAGAGCTAGCTACCCAGCCTATACGAACTTCCTTTACTTTTAGAGCACATACCGGTAGTAGCACATGCTCTTGTCGGGATGTAAGTCAGGGCAGGTGAAGGCGTCAGGGCAGGAGGAGTTGGTGGTGCTGGGCACCGGGGTGCAGCCCAGCTCGAGGTAGAAGCCGGCCATGTTGCACTCGCCCGCCATGTCCGTCGACACCGAGCCGGCGCCTGGAAACAATAAACAGCAGAGTGATTACACTGGTGGTACTCACGCGGGGTATCGATGGCAGACACCATCACCAATCCATCCATCCATAAGCCATAGGACGTTCACTACTGGACATAGAACTCTCCTATAAATAAATAAATATTAGGGGACATTGCTATGGCTGCCAGAGACTGATAAACTACTTATACATATTTTTAAATACATACTTATATAGATAGTAACTAAATAACACCCAGACACAGAGCAAACACCTATGTTCATCATATAATTATTTGGCCTGGGTGGGGATCGAACCCACGCCTCTTTGACCCAGAAGTTAGGGTCACTAAGCACCGAGCCACCGAGGAAGTAATAAGGACTTCCAAAAAAACCGGTTGGTAGCGCCTTGCGTCAAGCGCGATCCTGTGGTCTTAATTAGATCATCCGTTGTCGCTGGACGTCCTATGCTGCGCTACGTGGTCTTCACTCGGGAACTTTTCATCCCCATCGGTCATAGTCCTCCGTGTTACAGCCCTGCTCACTGCGTTTCAACTTGCCAATCCGCTAGGCGATTTTAGTAACTGATTCATCCACGGATCTCCTCATTCCTGATTCGATCTCGCAGAGATACTCCGAAAACAGCTCTCTCCATAGCTCGCAAGAGGGCAATAGGTACTAATTATAAAAATGTGTAATACTGTATTGTGTACTTTAGTACACATTTTAATGAGTAAACTTGCTGATTAATGCAATTTCTAATAAAAATCATAATAGTAATTACGCCTAAAACTCTTAAGGATGTATTAAGTACATAAATTGGACCAATAGTTTTGGTCCATAAAAAGCCAGAAATATCAGTGAACATAACAAATACTTACCTACAGACCGACAGAAATAGAACATCATTTACAAACCACAAGAAGCGTTGAAACTTAAGAAAGTTTGCAGGTGCTGGGTCCACTGAACATTGGATATTCTACGAAGGTCCATTGAAATGCAAAATCATCGTTTTTGAAACGTTAGAGAAGTCTATTGACCGTTAAGTAACACTGCATGTGTTACACCGAAAATCTCATATTCTCAATAGTTATTTCTCAGTTAAGCCACTCAAAACTAAAAGCCAATCACCTAAGTGGAAAACTTTGTTAATTTGGCGTTACACCAATTAGGTATAGCTATTATTTTTATCAACAATTCATACTACTTCTTGTACCTACCTACTATATGTACCTATACAGGGTTACTGGTAATCAATTAGCATCCTATTAGGGGCTGATTATGTACATCAAAACTAACAACTTTTGTTCTGCGACTTTTGTCAATACTAAAAAACAAAACAGATGTTCCACAGATTTAGTCGAGAGTGAACGATATTTTCCTTTGGAACAGCATTTTATTTTGAGATATGATAAAAGTCGTTGAACAAAAGTTTTTAGTTTTGGTGTACAGAATAAGCCCCTAAAAGGATGCTAAGTGAATACCAGTAACCCTGTATAGCGAGTCAGATAATAAACAGACAGGGTTACCCAGAACTTGTGTACTATACCGAGAGAAAAAAGAAAAAAGTAAAAGTTGTTCATAATGATGGTGTTAATCACCCCCTTTCCGCTTAGTACACTTAGCAGGGCTTAGTAGGGCCAACCCGAAATTCGAAAATAAAAGAATTATTTGTTTCACACATTTTGTCGATTCCAAGTTGCAATTTTGTCATCACTCATTTATTGGTAACTAGCGACCAACCCCGGCTTTACACAGGTGTATTATACATATAAACCTTTCTTTTGAACCACCTATCTTAAAAAAAAACCGCATCAAAATCCGTTGAGTAGTTTTAAAGATACAAGCATACATAGGGACAGACAGACAGCGGGAAGCGACTTTGTTTTAAACTATGTAGTGAAATGGCAATTTAGATGTCAAACTATATGTATTACTTTTCTATGGAACAGCTGATTTATTTTTCTCGAATTCCGGGTTGGCCCGATAGTAAAAGTTGATCATGATTATTGTCTGAATCGTCCCTTTAGTTCGAGTAGTTCATTTATTTCTCAAATAGGTACCTACAATAGTGCACAATATAATAGGTAGAGATAATTTAAACTACTTATTGTAAACTTACAATAAGCACCTAGACGAAAAACCTTTGCGGTTTCGTTGGTCGGTTTCGTAATGCCACTCGATTGCGGTTACGTAAAGGTACTTATAACCTATGTATTTGATCCTTTAGTTCTTATTCTGTTATTTGATCTATATTAAATAATAATCAGCATTGATCAATAATTATGTTTGTTATTATATTTTTTAAATTCTCTCTACGTACTCTTATTATATTTGTATTTGGTCTATTAATCATCATCAAAGAGGTGAGATGTCAATACATAGATTTCTAGTAAACTTTAGTTAAAATATTTGGGATTCCCATTAAATAATAATGATTATGATTCACAAATAAATTCTTAGAAAGAATTCAAAAGCGTAATTTATTATTACTTACTAAAATTATGTTTTTGTGCTGTTTTTCAGAAACCCACATTCAAAAGCAGAAACTCAGAAAAAGGTTGTCCCTAGAGTAGATATACAAACTGTGATTTTTCTGTCACTCAGTAGGTACCTATACAAATAAATACGGAATACGTGTGCCTATTCAATGTTTAAATACTAATCGCTTACTTGTTAATTGTAACTAACATTTTCTATTTGGAATATTAAACACATGAAGTGTTTATCATTGATACTTAGTCAGTTGATTTAAAAAGAAAAAAACTGGTTTCTAATTATTAAACTAAATTTCGTGACATCGGATATTCGGAACTGAAACTGCTTACTGTGATGTGAACTGATGTGACTGTTATGTGAAACAATAACTGTACCTACCTACTCGTACCCTACCTGTATGTGATGGTGTAAGACATTGAAACAAAAACAAATTGACAGTTCAATAAAGACTGAAGCCATAACAATAACAATATTTGGGTATACCGAACAACTTAAATATTAAATATTTACATTTGAGATTTTAACAATACAGTAGCATATCAAAGTTAATTTAAACCTTAATCTAAATCTTAACAAATCTATTTCCTCAATTTAAAATTCTAAAAAATCACAAAAGCACTTACTGAAGATGACAAAACATAGCACAGCCTTCACGGTCGACTTCATCATCACTAAGCACTGTTAAATCTTCAGGTTGAATTCTTCCGACAAAAATCAAAAACAATACAATCAATCGTACAAAAAAGTTCTTGTACGATTTATTTTGTTGATGTCGAAAGGCTACCGGCAGTCGTGTGGCTTGGACGGCCGATCGCTTCGTAATGCTCGTGGTTTGAACTTGAGAAGAATACATAAGTTGAAGTTTTAAGTATGTTAAGTTAGTATAGCGGTATAGTTCTCATCATGCCGAGGACAGTGTAAAATATTGTTCGACAGCTTTTATTCATGCACGTCAGATGAGTATTATAAGCATGTATGAATTCATTGGGCGGTTTCGTGCACGCGTATTGTTGGTATTGAATCTTCTTCGTTTCTACTGATTCTCGTAGATTGATGTACTTTGATTGTAATATTGAAGCAAAATTATCTTTAAATCTATGTTCTTTTACCCGTTGCTTTGAAAAAAAGAACACTGAGTAGTTTAATTTTGAGAACGAATATATTCTACGTTTAAAAAAACTGGAAAATTAAGTTTTTAATTTAGGCCAAATGCTTACAAATAATTGGGATCTTAGCCAATCAGGAGACATCGTATTCGAAGATAATGACCTAGTTTTATCTTTAGCAGCATCTGATAACAGACACGAGGAAAGCAGTAAGTATTGGATTCAGTTATACTAAGACTACTTTTGTAAAGGTACTTACACTTTTACATTATTATACTTTTGTATTCTTAGTATAACTAAATCCAATACTACAAAAATAAGCCACTAAAATGCTTTGCTATAACATTTCTCACAAGCACGCAATGTGAAACTAGTCACACCACACGGAGGTTATGTATACCTACGAGTAAGACTTGCATGACCCTTAAGAGCCCCGGTGATCTGTAATTTTCCATACAAACGTATTACGCTGTTTTCTTCCTGGAAAATACTTGTAGAGCTTCAATTTTTTGTCATAAAAATAAATTTAGCTGTTTAGACTACGCTGTCTTTTCTTTTTCTTAATAAATTAATTATGAGGCAAACTATGACCCTTCAAAATCACAAAAATATTCACCATTATTACCGACGTCTTTAGAGACCTACCAGAAGAGACAAAATAATATCTAACAAAATATAAAATGACAGAATCATGAGCACACATTTTTTTTAAATTTTGACATAAAAAAATACTTGATTGAAAAAGTTTTTGAAGAAGAAAACTGCGTAATACGAAACGTTGTCTCGCCAAGTTTTTTGTAGGTATAAATCGCTCTGAGCTGCAATTGTCCCTATCGCACGATGCGGGGGTAGGGTTGAGGTAAGGGAGGTTCAAACCTATACGTACACAAGCACTAGGGATGTAGTAATAGTCGATATTTATGTCGATGCTCTAGTGATGTCCATCGATATCGATGTATATTAAAAATATTAGTTATTTTTTCCAATCTTGTGATTTGACCGTTGTATGTTTGTTACTTTTGAAGAAAAGATTTTATGTATGGAATATAGGCGTTTAGTTGCTGCGACATATTGCAGCGATTATACAGAATATCGTGTGTGGTATTCGCAGGCATCTAAATGAGTTAGGCGCAGAATAACCAATTCGCATAATGCCCAAGTAATCCGGGAATGCTCAATTCTACGAAAGCATAATTATATGAAGGTCCAATTCTCAAAATGGCAACATAATTTTGATTAGGAATTTTCAAATAAAATCACACATTTTAAATACATATAAGGGCTTACCGGTACCTAAAACAACCGGCTTTGGCGAGTTAGGTACATCATAAATTTTACTATGGACCGACCAGAGCCGAAGCCGCGAGAAATATCAACTATACCATAGAAAAAGTCTGTTGATAATGGACAAAGTGTATGGAACAGCTGGTTTTTATCGCCAATTCGGAGTTAGTTGTTCCCATAGTAAAAGTTGTTCTTTTTAAACCTATTAACTTTGCCCTAAAGAGGTGGTGCTTTAATTAAAGCACAGAATGCTCAATTCTCAAAATGGCAAAATAATTTCAAATAGAAAACGCACATTTTCATTTCAAAAAATCATTCAAACAAACATCATGCACTTCCGACAACGTCAAATACAGAAGAGCGTAACGTTAAAGTATAATGATAGAGTCATACAAGAAGTAGATACGACTAAATTCCTTGGGCTAACCATCGACAGCAAACTCAATTGGAAAGCTCACATTGAAAATGTAACCAAAAGAATAAGCTCTACGTCATACGCGTTGTTCAAGTTATCACTATTAATAAATGGAGATGCTTTAATAACGGCGTATTACGGAATGACTGAATCAATACTGCGATACGGCGTTATTTTCTGGGGGAAATCTACTGACAAGAGGGTTGCTTTCAGGGCACAAAAAAGGTGCATCAGGGCAATGTTTCGTCTCTGCAGGACAGATAGCTGCAAGCCATATTTTATTAAATATGGTATCCTTACACTACCGTCGTTATACATATTGGAAGTCGCTTCTTTTGTGAAAACAAATCTCCACCTTTTCGGTAGCTGGACTAACGCAGGTATACGTACACGATCCCAGGACGAGATGAGACTTTGCCCTCGCCCTGCTAAAACAGCATTAATGAAAAATAGTATTTTTTGTATGGCCCCTATAATATACACCAAGATTCCCAAGGACATACGAGACCTATTCATTGGTTTGTTTATATATAAATTAAAATCCTTGCTAGCCAAAAAATGTTACTACGAAATCTGGGAATTCTTAGGTGACAAAAATGTTTTAAATTCGGATAATTAATTTTTATAATTTGACTTTATTTTTAACTAGGTACGTTCATTTTTGTTTATTGATTTTGACATGGTGACATATGAATTTATTTTTGTGTGACATTTTCTAGGTTATATTTGACATTATGTAATTGACATTCTAAGTAAACTTGACATTTTATCACTTTATTCGCTATATGAATTTTAACACGTCTATTTGAATATTTGTACCTACGCCACCTCGGCAAGAACATGCGCTCTATACTGTTTGAAGATCTGAACGCGACTTTGTATGTTGTCTGCACTATAGTCAAACCGCTAAACTCAGACTTCGCCTGCGCGGGTACGGGGGCGCGGGGGTAGACGACAAAGAGGACTGAGACAGGTGCGGGCGCCGGGGACCCGCTGCCCGCGCCTGTCTCAGTCCCCTGTGTCGTCTCCCCCGGCGCCCCTGTACCGCGCAGGCGAAGTCTGAGTTTAGCGGTTTGACTATACCATGTTTCTGACAAATAAATTATCTTGAATCTTGAAAATCACCTTATTATTAATTATTTTGCCATTTTGAGAATTGAGCATTGTTAGACCTGGCCATTGTAAAAATTGGGCATTCTTAAAATGGAGCTTTCTTAGAACTATGTGCCATTATTAGAATCCTGCGCCTAAAGCGAAATAATGATTCTAATCAGGAAAATCACATGCTCTCTAAAATCGTGTAATAACTGTAACGTATAAATATAATTATCCTTAGTCCACCTACCTAAGTGAAAAACGTTCTATTAAATTATTCAAGTATCAAAGACTCAACATTAAATAATTAAAAAAAACACATAATCAGTCACATTACAAAAACAACAAAATAAATAAATCTAGATCTAATAAAATAAATAAGTTCTATGTTGCGCTTGCCAGTAAAGGTAGCGCCACTCAAGTCGGCGGATGAGATGTTAGCCGCAGATGAAACTTCGCCATAATTCGCTAATTATTGCGCATATGTGCACAATGCCGACGCCGCGTGGCGTAGTGGTAAGCACAGGCGTGCACGCGGGAGGCATGAGGTTGGCGGGTGTGTTCGGCGTCTTGTCTCTCAAACTCAAACTCAATTCATTTATTGCAACATATGAAATTTACATGCGGTTCTTAGTTAACATGTTTTGTATAGTTATATAGTTAGTTAGTTATATGACCCTATAAGGGTATGGCAATTTTATTATTTATATTGGAACGATTTATTATTACGTTTTCTAGATTATCGTTAAAAAAATCGTCTAATGTATAATAGCTTTTAGATAATAGGATAATTTTTAGTTGTTTTATGAAGCAGTTTTCTCTTTCGATATCTTTTAAATTATTTGGCAATTTATTAAATATTTTTATAGCCATAGAATTTGGG
Organism: Hypomecis atomaria; assembly: GCA_964007245.1. Taxonomy (NCBI): domain Eukaryota; kingdom Metazoa; phylum Arthropoda; class Insecta; order Lepidoptera; family Geometridae; genus Hypomecis; species Hypomecis atomaria. The sequence continues at coordinate 19,681,821 of OZ023285.1, read as the reverse complement.
CTAGAACTGTGCATTGTTCTCTCTGGGCCCTGCGCATACCTATATTTTGCCTTTTGCACAGCATTCTGCGCCTAACTTTCCATCTGCCGATTCCATATGTGTCTTGCCCTCTGTCATTTTAACTTGCCAATACACTGAGTTTTGCTGAAAAGTTCAATTACTTAGAAGTGTTTCAATCAGTTTGTCTCTACCTATTTTGTGGATATTCTATCCTGTATTTCTATGGTGTGTCCTACCCACTGCTGCTTTAATTTGCTAATTGTTTCAACTTTTTTTTAACGTTAGTATTGAAAGTACTCGTAGAACTAAAGTATGACAAGCAGTTCTCCAAACAGTAAGCCTAGCATATGATCTGATCAGATGCGAGGCACACTTTACTGTGATGCGCTAATTATTGTGCATATGTGCACCATGCCGACGCCGCGTGGCCTAGTGAAGTGCACGGGCGCAGGGAGCGCGCGGGAGGCATGAGTTTGGCGGGCGGGTGTGCCCCTTTCTGGCTCCCGCGCATACCTATAATTTGCCTTTTGCGCAGCGTTCTGCGCCTAACTTTCCATCCGCCGACTAGTGTGGCGCGGATTATACGTGAGATTCATTCGAGAAAACAGCCCCATTGGCTATTTGTTCATTGAACTATGTGCCTTGCCCTGTGTCATTTTAACTTGCCAATCCACTGAGTTTGGAGAGAGCTGAAAAGTTCAATTAGAAGTGCTTTAAATGCTTTAATCAGTTCATATCTACCTACTTGGTAGATGTTCTATCCTGTATAACCTACTATGGTGTATGTCCTACTATTGTCCTACCCACTGCTGCTCTAATTTGCTAATTGTTTCAATTTTTTAAACGTGTTCAAGGTATGACAAGCAGTTCTCTAAACAGTAAACCTCGCATCTGTTTTATTGAATCCTCTATAATTTTTATACTATGGGACTAATAGCGGAATGAAAATATGGTAGGTACCATATAAAAGGCAAGAAGTTTAAGATGTGCAGGTATACAGTAATATAACGAGACCCTATTACTAAGACTCCTCTGTCCGTCTGTCAGTTGGTCACTAGTCTGTACCTATCTCATGAACCGTAATAGCTAAACAGTTAAAATTTGCACAGATGATATATTTCTGTTTCCATTATAACAACAAATACTTACTAAAAATAGAATGAAATAAATATCGACTTCAACTGTGTACAGGATTTGCGCGGATCGATGTAGCATTTTTCACATTATTGCTGATTTATGAAAAATGGCTCAGCCGATTTCAATAAAATTTAAATGGGACCAACTTTGACGTATACCCTTTCCAATAAAAAAAATATACGCGTCGAATTGCGTACCTCCTCCGTTTCATCGGTCAAAAAATAGAATAAAATAAATATTTATTCATACCATACAACAGATCTGAGTTTTTGCACAATAATTATTAATAATCACAACAAAAGCGTCTACCGCTTGAAATATTTTTAGAGTATTTAGTAATATAATATTTCAATTTAAAAAACAAATAATTGAATTGAAATACATAATTGGCTCCCATACGGTACGAACCCTTTCAAGCGCGAGTCCATATTTATTTTAGTCTGAAGAACTATGTAAGATATTTCGATAAAAATAATTAACTTAAAATTAGAAAGAAGTAATTTCAGTCAAAATATACAATGTAAACTGCAACGCCTACAGAAATCAAATAGCGCGCAGAGTTATCTTGTACGCACTCTACGTAATATCATACTTTGCTACAATTCAAAATAAAATATCGGTCGACCACGCTGGTTCTTTGGGGCGCGGGTGGGGTGCGACACACACACGGACAGTTCGAGCGCAGTACGCACACAAATACAATTGCATCACCACACACATTGAAGCTCCCTGGTTTGGGCGCATCGCGACGGCAATAGTTTAGTCCAAATACCTATTTCTCAATTTCTTTGTCACTAGGCTATGCTCTTAAAACTCGTACTGGATGTGGGAACTCAAGGATTTCTCGTGCATCTGACTGCTTCCGGGTGCTAAGTTCATTCAATCGAAATTTTCCCTATATTTTCCAACATAATCTTAAACATTAAGTTACAAGTTAGTAGTTAAACATGTAGAGGAAAATCTGCAATTAGCTCACGCTCGACTTTGTCGCGATGCTCACGAACTCTACCTTCATTTTTGAGCAGTCAGGTACAATTCTATGCCTATTTCTAATAAAATCAGTTAGAAGCGACATTCTCCAGCAGGTTTCTACAGTTATACATTTATCAATTTCATGGGCGAATGTCCTACGCTGCACTTGATGGTATTTAACGTTCACTCAAGAACTTTTCTATCTTATCAGTCATTAGTCAGCGTGTTTGCTTACATCTACGTTACCTTTATTTTCATGTACATACCATAAGTAACGTGTTAGTTTTCCTACAATGTAAGTGCAGGACATTTTGGTACGTACGCACCGCTTTCAACACCATAAAAATACGCAACATTATACTTCTCTTGTCCATAAATCAATACCATCTAGATAATACTCGGTTACAATTGTTTCAATACAATATTTGTTATCTCTTGTACGAGTGACTGTTGAATGCAGCGCGATATGGGTTGAATGCCTTCAAGGGCCGATTTCCCAACGTCAACTTTTGAGAAGTCTTATTGCTCCATGGATTTAGTTAGTAAACTATCTTCGATAACGATTTGTACTGTTGATTTTATATTCTCGCTGATTAATTGATTCTATTCTTATGCTTATTAATAGCAGTCATAGCTAAGCATTATTGAATTTATACCAGATTTTGACTGTAAAATACAGTCATCGACTTGTCATTTTTTCTATACTCTTGGAATAAATAAAATTACACTGTTTCAAAGGTTTTAACGAATACACGGATTTTACGAATACTTACATACGTATTCTACGAAAGTAATTTTACAAACTAAGTAAGAATTAGCGTAATTTAATCCCAAGCTTTTGTAGCATTCATTTATCAATCAATATTTTTCACAATTTATTTATTTGTATAGAATGCTATAAAACTTTATCTAAGTGGCAAAAGTTTTTGGTTCCATCATTTAAGAAAAGAAAATAAAACTCGTTAAATGTAATACAAAAATAATATTTAATTACCTACTATCGCAGTCTGCTTCACAAATTAACTAACTACAAATAGTATTTGGTATTACTTAGCATGCATGAATAGGATAAATGATATCTTACAAATAGACTTAATTGATTAGAGAAAAAAAATGTTTTGGAAAAAAATAGAGAAATAATAAAATCGATAATCTCATCTACATTGCTTAGACTAGTTTTATTTTACATTTAAAATCTTTCTTGGCACACTAGATAATATGTTTTTTACAAGTAACATTTTCTCACACTGGTTACGTTTAGATACTCTATAAATTGAAATAACTACATGATACATTAAGTATCTCAAAAAAGAAGCCATACTTAAAGTATAATATGACTTATATCTTCTAGTTGGTAGAGTCACAGAATATCGTTCGGTTAGGTAGAGTACAAACGTCTGCAGTGGTATTGACTCTACTACACATTGATTGAAGTAATTAAGCTATTGTTATAATTACTCTTGATATTTCCATGAAAATGTTGTAGAGTTTACAGGAGAACAAGCACCTCGTATTCGGCAGAGCTCCTCTCTTCACCGTCGAAGGGATAGTAGCATACTTCGTGGCTTGGTTGAATCTGTAATAAAACGTTTCTTAATGAAGTTTTTTTTTTTAAATATTCATATTTGCCAATTTCTCCGATAGGATTTTTGCCAGCGGACGTTTCACCGCCAGAACTTTTCGTTTGTTCCCCTTTCGACGATAAGCCTTTTTGCTACAATGTATTTCATGGACAGTGTCAATCTTAATTTTAAAATAATATTATTTTATTATATAGGGTTATCTGGTTACTAAACCGAAATAATCCGAAATAAGATTACGCAGACGGTAGTAAAATACTTGATTCGTCAAATTCTATACTCGTCAAATCCATATGTGCCACATTCGCGACAGATCAAATCCTCAATTTGTCAAATTCTTAATTTAACAATACTTTGTTCGTCAAATGAGATTTTTTCAAGCTTGCTCTGGGACAGTCAAGCTAAAAATAAAATCATAAGTCATAGAAATATATTATTTTATTAGAGCATTGTATGATAGATATTTTGCAAGCGAAATAACAAATTTTAACATAAGAAAAAAAAATGTTCCCTAAAATGAGCTAACGTAACTATTGAGCTTAGACCATTGCTGTCTTCACAAAAGTGAGAGACAGACAGACAAAGTGAGAGTTGATGATTAGTATGATTACCTTATCTTATCTAGTAGTCGGCCCTGCTTTCTTGGTATAGTACTTTGCACATTTTTGTAATATGCCTTAAGATTAATTCAGATTGACACCGAATTATCGGTAGATGGAATCCGAGGTAGTCCTATTAGAATTTTATAGAATTACTAGCTGGCCCGCCCCGGCTTCGCCCGGGTACGATTGGTTAAAGAAGACAGATTTTATGAGTATTGTGCCTATTTACCTACCACGTAATGTAGATATGTCACTCACATGAACACAGTTATTTTAGCGCGTTTTCATATTACAGTATCATATTATAAGCAAATAATTTCTCCTCAGAACACCCACTGCTTAACATAATATTCTATCAACGTAATTTAGTTGACGTTCTAATATACCAACACTCGTTTTTGATATTTTCTTCATTCGAGTACTTTGTAAAATTTTAGCCATCAGTTCGACTTCTAGGAATTGTGTGCCCTACCTAAGGCCTCTTCAACTTGTTAACCCAAAAAGTTGTGATGGAACCAATGGAAGCGCTGGCATCCAACGTGTTCCGATGGTCTCTATTAGATCTTAGATTCATGTGAAGACCTTCTCTACACTTGCCAATACATTGTCTACATTCGAGAACTTTAAAGGCCCATCGATCGTTCGTTTTACGTACTATGTGTGTGTCAGGACACTCACTCCATTCACTATCACTACAACAGAAATTATAAATCGTCTGTATGTCGGTTGCCTAACTTAGCTTTTCCAAATCTGTAGGTACTACATAAATAGACGCATTAATAGAGGAGGTATATAGCCGTGGTGGTCTAGTGGTAGTAACACCTATTTTACAATCGTGAGTTGGTAGGTTCAAATCCCGATCCCGTATCAATGAGTTTCTTTGGAACTTATGTACGGAATTTCACATCACTGGCTTTTCCGTGAAGGAAAATATCGTGTGGCAACCTGCATACCTACGTCCGTAGAAGGAACTGGATTACGTATTATTATAGGAATTGATTAACCCGCACTGGGCCAGCCTGGTGGATATGGCCCAACCGTAGGTAGACTCTCTCGCTACTCAATAGATTACAACGCGGTCGCGGTTTCATGTCTATTTCATATCACTTCTTTATACTTCCATCAAAATTATAAGCAGTTAAAGGATAAAGTATTTTTTTTTAAACACTTTAGACGATAAATGATTTATTATGATTAATTTTTTTATGCAATAAACGATTTCTGATACTGATACATTTACATTCGATGCCCGGATGCCCTATTATGAATCCGCCAACCCGCACTGGACCAGCGTGGTGGATATGGCACAATCACACTTCGTGGGTAGGCCTATGTCCTGCAGTGGAATATTAAAAAGGCTGGTATAGGTACTGATACCTACAGGAATAGCGGAGATAAAATATGGTGATGCCTAGCTAGCCGAGCGGTGTGAGCGGTGACTACGCGATTTTTTTCTAATACTTACCTACATTTTTAAACTCATGATATCTTTCGAATGAAATGTCTGAATTGAACAATTTAAAAAGGTTTATAAAGGTCCTGAATTATTCTTGAATTTTAAGTAGTTTATTTTGATAAGGGTTTACATAATATTATACCATGATACATGATATAAATTAAGAGCCTTTTCTTGCGGCGGCATTTCAATTAAAATTTTCAAAAAAAGAACACTTGTTGTGGCTTAACTATAATAGATAGACATACTCTGTCCCGACACTTTTTGTAAATAATGATAAGCTCTACAAAGACGTAGTACTTTATTTTATTGTATCATCAATAGTTTTCGCAGCGCACGCGATGTAAATTTTTTTTTAGGTATTTTTTGTACACCTTGGGTTACATTATGGGAGTTTTAGTAAGTATCTTTAATTATTTAAAAAATATAATATATCCTTTGGCATCCAAAGATAACATAGCTTTCCAACAGTGAAAGAATTTTTCAAATCGGTTCAGTAGTTTTGGAGCCTATTCGATGCAAACAAACACACAATCAAATCTTTCCTGTTTACAATATTGGTATAGATTTCTTTCGCGCCAAATGAAGTCATATGCTAGCTTAGCATGCGACCACGAAAAGCCACGAAAGGAACTCTTTTCGACGCGTAAAAAAGTGACAGATATAAATACTTTGCCACAACGCCGTCTCGTTCTAACACGTCGAAAGAAATATTTCGTGGTGCGCATCCTAGCCCGGCTGGAAGACACTCTTGTACTTTCGTATGTTGTTTAAGAAATGTCCGGATAGTGAATGATTATACTTGTCAAAAGATTTTTTAATTGGTTGTGGCGGCTCTTGAATATTGAGGAGACTAACTTTTCCAGCTGCACAGCATATCCCATTAGGTTCATTGTCCCATTTTTTTGCATAACACATACTCATAATTCATACAATTTTTTGCATAAGCAAATCTTATTCATGGTTCCAATTTGGACGGAAGGCTGTTGAGCATAATCTATTTGTGGATCGTATCTGAATGCTGATTTGTTACTGTGAGCTAACATTTGAGTTCGAACTCTAGTTGTTAACGTATGTTGTCTTTCTCTCTGATCTCGTAGGCGTTGGGAATGCTCAGAGTTCTATTCCGTAGTGCGAGTTAGAATATTTCTATTATTTTGCTCTTCAAGCCGCTGCGAACGCTCTGTACTCGAATCTCGCGCGCGGACTTGGGAGGTTCTCAAATGTTGTTCGAGCCTCTGCGAACGCTCGATACGGGACTCTCGCGCGCGGACTTGAGAGGTTCTCAAATTTTGCTCAGCAAGCCGCTGCGAACGCTCGATACTCGACTCTCTGGCACGCGATTGCGACTCGTATTCTCTCCGGCTTGCAAGATGATTTTCATTTTCCGATGAAGATTCTTCATTACGACGTATTTTTGATGCCGTTGCCTGGGAACTATGTCTAGAAAGTTGAGATCTTGATCTTCTGGGCATTTTAAAATGGTAAATATAACTAAATTGCCTTTGTACCTTTGCCTTTGATTTGCTAACTGTTGAAATAGGAATTATGACGGAAACGGGCCTGCAGCTACACAGTTAAATTAAATAATGCTGAATATGTGTTTAAGCAATGAAATTTATAATTCAAGCTGTAAAGTGCTAGCTGTTTATATTTCAAACATTTGACAGAAGTTACACCTCAGAGTTACACACTTATTTTTGGTTGCTAGGGTAACAATAAGCAATAGACTATGGCAGTTAAATATCACATACTTTTTACATATTCTCATTACATAATATTTAAATTATTAGGTAATTTTTTACACCTTGAGTTACGTTATTGAAGTTTCAGCAAGGATCCCTAATTTTTTCGAAAATGTAATATAGCCTATGACATCCGGGGATAGTGTAGCTTCCCAACAGTCAAAGAATTTTTTAAATCGGTTCAGTAGTTTCGGAGCCTATTCAATGCAAACAAACAAACAAACAATCAAATCTTTCCTCTTTATAATATTGGTATAGAGGTATAGATAGAAATTTTATAGTTTTTGAAAAAACTAACAATAATGTAAGTAATTCGAGCGAAATATCCGAATTTTGTACACGATGAACATCGATAATTTCGCCGATTGTGAACCGAATCGAAAAATTCTTTTTTAGTTCGAAAGGGTATACTCCCAAGAGGGTTTCATTTAAATTTTACAGAAATCGACTGAGACGTTTTTGATAAATCAACAATAATGTAAACAATTCGAGTGAAATATTCGAGTTTTGTACACGACGTATTGATGGATGGATATTTGGCGGTTTTGCCATTTTTTTGCGAAAAATAATTATTGAGTTTATTCTGTACTTACATGAAAACTAACAACGTTTGTTATATCATATATGCGTCTTTTGTCAAAACTAAAAAAAAAATTGTTGTTCCATAAAAAATATCGTTCTCCCGCGACAAAATGTATGGAACAGCTGTTTTTTTTTAAAGTTTTGACAAAAGTCGCAGTACAAAAGTTGTTAGTTTTGATGTACTGAATAAGCCCCTAAAAGGATGCTAATTGATTAGGGATAACCCTGTATACCAAATTTGTACAAACGCGGGGAAATCATAATACCTTGCGGTACTCCACGTCAGCCAATATACTTTGCCATGAATCTCCGTTAGGGAAAATTTTAGAATTTAGTATCGCGTATTAGGTGTGCAAAAAAGGTAGGTCACCTTGCCAGGAGTGGTGCACCCGTCGTGTGTGACGCGGCCGTAGTAGAGCTTCTCCCCGTCGGCCGTGACGCCCGCCTCCACCGCGCCCGGGGGTACCGCACCACCGGTTGAGAACTGCCACGAGAACATCGAAGGCACCAGCACCTAGAGACATAGGATAGACAATCTTAGCATATGGATTTTTACATAATCGAGGCTACAACGTGACTACAGCCCATTAGTTATAACCGTTTGTCGAGAACTGCCACGAGAATACGGAAGGAACCAGTGCCTGTAGGACACAGTACAGACAGTATTACTACAAAGGAAGTACCATAAGTCGGCCTGCAACGTGATTGCAGCTTATCATCGAGGACTGCCAAAAGAAAACGGACGGAATCAGTAGGTGCGGGACGGGAGATGGAAAGTTTTATCATATAGCATTTACTATAGCCTGGGCTGCAATGTGACTGCAGCTTATTGATCAAACATTAGATTATTCCATGAATAGGGATGTTTACTGGGTATAAAAATCATTATTATAATCAGTCCGTCAGTTAGATTATTAAAAAATATTGGACACGTATTTTTTCTTTTGTCAATCAAACAATCAGTGACAAAGATAAACCTTCTCAAAGTTTGAGAGTGGGGGGCTCGTGACGGCACTAGCCGGTACATTTGATAGCGGTTAGTGACGTCACGCGGAACTTTAACGGGCTATATCTTCATCAGTTTTTGTTAAATTGACCAAAGAAAAAATACGTGTCTAATATTTTTTGACAATCTACTTGGCGGGCTAATTATACATAATAAACTATTGTCGTGGTCTCAGATTATTGGTTCTATCTACATATCTATCAGCCGTAGGACGTCTACTGCTGGACATAGGCCTCCCCCATTGATTTCCAATAAGGCCGGTTGGAAGCGGCCTGCATCCAGCGCGTTCCTGCGATCTTTATTATATCTTCAGTCCACCTAGTCGGTAGACGTCCTACGCTGCGCTTGCTAGTCCGTGGTCTCCATTCTAGAACTTTCTGGCCCCATTGGCCATCCTTTCTTCGAACTATGTGCCCTGCCCATAGCCCACTACCACTTTAATATTAAATATGGAATAGCTCAGCAGGTTGCTCGAAGGCCTCAATCGAGTTTTTCAACAGGTGGGTCTTAAAATGAACATGGATAAAACGAAGGTCAAGTCAAGTGTAATGCCCATGTTGTACCCACCCCAATATCAGTTGAGAACTCGGTTATTATTATATATGATATGGTAGATATGGATTATTGGTTAAAGATTGGTTATACAAACTGAGTCACTTCACGTCGTAGTTGCAGGTTATTGATCAACATTGGGGTTATACTCGTAACATAAACTGAGCTATGTGTTCCAGCCAATGAGATATTACGAACCATGTTTTTTTTATGTTAGACGCACTGGTTGATCGTTATCGTCAGCTGGTGTATAACTGCGTAGTATTATTACATTTTCTTTGGTATTACCTCAAATTGATCCTTCATGATCTCCTCTCCCCCATAGGCGACATAGCAGGCGTTCTTGGAGGGGATGACCTTAGCGGGGAGGATGTCACCCTCATGCGGTGCACGACCGGCGTAGATCTCCTCTCCGTCGGCGTCCGTGCCCACTCGGAGAGCACCAGGGGGGATGCTATGCTGGCTCAGGCAAGCTGGGACCCATTTGTATGTACCTAGAAATAGAGTTATTTATTATGATACTGGTTTGTGGGCTTTAGAAGTTGATTAAACGTGTCCAACATTGTATTATGATTATTATTCGCAGCCGGTAAATGCCTTTATTATTTTTTAAGTATGTAGGTAGTTAAGTAGGTAGTTATTTTTCATGTTATATAAATGGGTTTTATTAACAGTTGGATTATCACATTCTACTGGTAAAAATAATAGTATTGAGATAATACTCGTATAAATGCTCCAGCCCAAAAACTCGCATTTAGGTGTGGATAGATTGTCATATTGAAACTGGAGTGGAAACAAGTTAGCAATTTTGGAACCCATCTATTGGAGTCGTGAAACTACATGAGATGTTACAGAAAATTATAATTTGTATATTTGGCTCTGCTATACACAACCTAATACTATGGTTTATAAACTAATATTTGGTATGTAAACTGACTGGAATGGTTACTATTACATCTTATTCTTTGTGGTAAATGACTTGATGAATTAAATTATAAAAGAAACTTTCAAAAATAGACCAATGGAAAACACAATCTAAAATTTTGACGACACATAAAGCTACGGCCAAAACTCTATATGGTTTATTAACTGTATGGATAGATTATGATAAGTTAGTTAATCGTTCATCTTACCACAAAGACAAGATTGACCAAGGAGCACAAGGAGGAAGGGAACAAGGGAACCATAGAGAGGATTGGCCCAACATCAGCGAGCGACACAACCGAGCTGAAAACAAGAAATGACACCTTTGTTGTCCTATTCCTGCATTTTCTACGTACTCTAGCAAATGTCGACCTATTCTATTTTATTCATCCTACTTGCAGTTGTGGTCGTACAAAATTTGAAGGATGTTTCAAATGATCGGTTTCCAGATTTCATAGAAGACGTACGAAAGTATGACTTAATAATGTGTATGCTTAATGTATGTTAAAAGTATGCGCACAATAATTTTCATGCTGGTAATTTTTTGGAGATTTTTAAGGTTAAAAATAATTCCACAAAATTCTATCAAAAATTTTAAAAAGATAATTATTAAGTAATTATTTTTTACAATTCAGTGGAATTTGGCGTAAAATAAACTTCGATTTACAGAAAATTTTACGCCACATGAAAAAATGTAAAGATAAACGAAACCAAAGTAAAGCATCGAAAATTACTTGAAAGATTATTTTTATCACCGATAAAAACTGACTCAGACGATTGAAAATAGTTTCGCAATAATATTTATCACAATTTATCGGTTTGAACACCAGATAGGAAACGGATTAGATTAATAATAAAGGTTGGTTTGGAATTCTTACAAATACTTAGCCGATATAATATGTTTGTTTTATTAGCTTCTCTGTTTGCTATGCTTCAAATGTATCCAAGTGAAAACTAATAGATCTAATTCATTTTTAACCTTATGTCTTCAAAGATATGATCGATCGATCATATCTTTATTAATAAAAGATTGAAGATGTTCCACTCATGCTCAGTTCTCAATTATTGGAACAACAAATAAGCCAGAAATGTATGGATTCTACCATAGGTACCTCAAGAGTTTCAATATCAATATTGTCATATCGGTACTCTAGCAAAACAACTTATATACCGTTATGATCGTTATCCTTTGGTTGCATTTCGATCGAAGTGGTAAATATTTCATTCCCCGACTATTTCACTAATTCAGATGAACAAAGGTGTCATTTCGACAGCGCCTTCCCGTTAACTTACTCCAGGGCAACTCGACTGTCTCTCCGGGAAGTTCGGGAACAATCTCTGCCGGTTCCGCCTCTTCTGCCACCTGGACCGAGTTGTCGGGGGGTGCGGGGTAGGGGTAGAAGTATGCGGGGTGCACGGGGTAGTACACCACGCTGGGGCCGTGAGGTGGGTACATATGGTGGGGAGGGGGAGGGTGCCCCGGCGGCCCGGGGGGGTATGGGGGGTGGCCGTAACCGTGGTAACCGTGACGTCCTGGCGGACAGTGTTGTTGTTATTAGTAGGTAAGAAATGGTGATGTTAATTTGTTAGTACTCTATGAAGGTAGATCTGACAAGAGTAGAGCCTGCATTGACGTCCATTTGGGTTGAATGAGCTTATTACTCTCATGCAAAATGAGTCATGCAAAAAAGGCACTGTTTTACGATGACCTCTTGTTGAACATTTTTAAGGATATGGTTCGCGTTTAGATATACCTTATAAAAAAAATTATACATATTTTACCTCCTTTATAACATCATACAAATAATTCCACGTATGCTTCACCTGTATTTAGTCTACGAGTCATTGTTTATCGATACGATATCTACACTTTCTAGATAGGTACACATAAATACAGAGATTATCTTGGTGTCAACGTAGAATGTCCCGAGTTATGAGTATATGTGAGTACGTGGACTTTCAGCGCAAAGTGTGTTGCCTTCAAATTATCAAGATTTCATCAGCTATATTATGTTTATATACCTCTATATATACGGGGCGTAAATATAGACGACTCTAGAATCAAATATTCTAGAATATAATTACAGGTACTCATCATTAGCACTTTTACAATGAGACCAATCTCGGATCGCTAAAAATAAATTAGCTGTTCCATACATTTATCGAAAGTCGGTGGAATTTATCTATACGACAGTTGTTTTTTTTTTTTGCGACATCGGGGTTTGTCCTACAGTATTGGACATAACATAATCACGAGAACACTGATATTCTAGAATATCTTAGTCGTCTAGATTGTCACCCTAAGTCAAGTGTCACTAAGTAGCGCTTGATAAGTTATTATCAAAGATGGCAATAAACAATGCACGCTGCAAAAGCACATTAACTCCAATGTAACTATGTATTGTTAGTTTATCTGAAGAGATAGATAGGTGACCAACACAAGTGTACTTACTTGCACTTAAACATTTTGAACTACTCAATAAAGAGTCGAAAAAATTGCTCGTTTGTAGATTTATGACGTCATATTTCGAGTATTAAATTGAGTTTCGATAAGAAATAGATAACTGTGCACTTAAATATATATTTATTTGTCAGAACATAACTGAATAAATGTAGCGCAAAATTACATTGAACACATATAGGTACGTGCTGTCTCAGTCTTAGAATAAATATGTACAGAAGATGTAGGTTAAGTAGGTATTGTTTTTAAAACAAACACCCGAGGTAGTTCGTGAGTGCAGTTAAGTAGCTCTACCAATTATTTACATGACTGAACCTTCTAAACTAAGTACATAAGTTGTCCCTCAAATCAACATAAAATAGTTGTAATAGTACCTATATAGCTGCAAACAAAGGGTTGAGAAGTATAATTAGAAAAAATGTCTGATAGCTTATAAAACGAATACTCAATAGCTAGGCATGGAAAATAAAATTAAAAAAATTGTAAGTTTTTTTACCTTTGATCTTTCTATTTATTTCGCCTCTGTTCCTATGATCGATCATAATAGTATAGTACGTTTTCACTTTAAGAAGGAGAAAACGAGATAAATAGATACTCAAGGATTTTTTTTAAAAATAAGGAAAATTCAGATCAATAGATTTTACGGCAGGCTAAATCTGCTTTCATTACCTTCGATCAAACTTTCAGCTTTATTTCTCATTGATTAAACCTAAACCAAATCCTCAAGCAATTTCAAAATTTCAACTAGCTACATCATTACAGCCACTATCACTACTTTACTACCTCTACTACAGGTATAACATACTCGTTTGTCACATAACAAGAAAACAATGTTAGTTTCATTACAAAAAACACAATTTCCATATCTTTGACATAGCATATTTTCCAAAAGCATTTTAGTAAATAGTAGAGTCTAGAAAATGTCGGTTAGTCAGAGCAATATGGGTTATTATTTTATCAAAACGCCTTATCTCTGTTATCATCACTCACCTGCCATGGTTGCGGTGTCGAGAGAAGAGAACTACTGACTGAAGCCTGCGCCTCGTGCGCTGGTATATACTTCGCTAAAACCTCTATTGATAACACCTAGCCGTTCTTATCAATGACGATTAATTACTTGGTAAATTTCACGGGAAGTACAATATGTTGTGTTTTGTAGAAACTGAATGAGTCTAATTTATTTCTAATGAAAACGATTGAAATGGTAGTGGGCAGGGCACATGACGCGCAGGAGATAAGGCTGGTGGGGTCGGAAAATTCCCGAATGTTTCGTTCACAGGGTGGAAAAATAACCAAAAAGAAATAATCAGCTTAGTACGAGTCGGAGTGGCGCACGGAGGGTTCCGTAAGGGTCCTACTGTATGGGAGCCCCCCTTAAATATTTATTTTGTTTTAATTTTATTATTTATTATTGAAGTGAATATACAACTGAATATTCTGTGAAAATTTTAAGCATCGACCTGTTACCATTATTAATGTAGAGCAAAAAAATCAGGTTTGTTGTATGGGAGCATTGGGAGCCCCATTTAATTATTAATTTTATTCTGTTTTTAGTGCTTGTTGTTATAGCGGCAATATAAATACATCATCTGTGAAAATTTCAGTTTTTTAGCTATAACGGTTTATGAGATACAGCCTGATGACAGACGGACAGACGGACAGCGGAGTCTTAGTAATGGGGTCCCGTTTTTACCCTTTGGGTACGGAACCCTAAAAAGAGGGAAAAAAGTGAAAACTAGGATCGCGCTAATTGACTTGACTTGACAAGTGTTTACAATCCGGCCTATTAAAAATGTAAAGGGGAGGGCTTCGTCATAGTTATGTAGTTGGTAATAACGATTATTTTATTTATATTCTAATTTTAAAAAGCACTTTGAAATAGATATTGTATTTAACAGGATTAGATCTTATTTGATTGCAATTGACAACGATACACAAGTTGAAACTACATGTAGGTATATGAGTAGTAAATTTTTCTTTAAACGGGCAAAAGTGCCTTTATTAACTAGAACAATCTACATAGGTACTACCTTAAATGCTAAACTACCAACACTACTACTACATAACAAGCATTGGATTATCCACAGACCCTTGGAGGTCTAAAGATAATCCAAATGCTCAAGCCCACTGCCAGTTGGCAGCGTGCCCAACATGCTGGCTGCAATGCCACGCTGAATGGCAATGCTTATGCGTTGAGCCAAATAAATACCAGCATTTTGGTCACGCATTGCGTCCACCAGACGCTCAGAAAGACTTTTTAAAATAAGATGAGCTCCCGGCCCTCACGGACCCAATGTCTCAACTCCAAATGGCTCAAATATGTAACCACTACCGAGGATAGCATATTTGCGCCGCTTGTGCTGCTCCGCCGAATTGGCCGCAGCTCCAGCCCTACTCTGAGTCTCAGAAAGATGTGACGGTGCCAAAGTATCGACGCAATTTGCGTCTCATACTAAGGGCCGGCCACACTTCCATGGGACCAGCGTCATGCCGTCAGGCCTTTTGCCTTCACCACGCGCGAGCCCACTCGCCCACGGTGAACCTACAAATGCCTGAAATAAATTAATTTTGCATTTTTTTATTTATTTTGATATTGACGGTGGCAAAAGCCCTGCGTATGACATCGTTAAGGCTGGCGTGGCGGCCAATCCGACCAGGAAATCGGGCTGGTTGTAGTAGTAAATTATATTTTTTGCCAATGAAGCTGTTGGTACCGATAGGCAAGTAAAGTACTAGGTCTATCCCGCATCACATCACACAATCATCATATCAGTACCTTCCTACAGTAACTTCAGTTTTTATTAGAAATAAAGATGTATTATACGTACGTAGCTACTCATAACATTTTGTCATGTATTACAGTCAAACTCAGCAAACAAGTAAATTTTATTTACACTGTTTCTATAAACACATAGGTACAAGTAAGTTGATATAAAATAAAAAAACATTTTCAGTTTTCTATAACTGTTCTCAATAATTCTCACAAGTCTCTACAGTCTTTTATAAATCAGTCGGCTTATTCTACCACCAAGCAGTCGTACTCATTGGAGCTGTGCTCTTCGCCAGCAAACGGGTAGTAGCAGGTGTTATGGCTAGGATGAATCTACAACAATCATAAATACTTACAATAACAACGATTATCTCAACTTATTAACTGAATTTAAGTATAGGCATTGTTGACGACACGTACCGGCAAGGCCAGCATAGGACGTTCGCCGACGAGAAGGATCGTCATATCTTCATGATTTTAGAAAATAAACTGGAAATACCTTTTTTCCAGATTCCTACTATTTTGACGCATCACATGGTTGTAGCATGCGTAAAATTCGAGGTACGGCATTTTCACTTATAAGTACATAGTACATAGATAGGGCGGAACTATCGACGTTGCCAGGTTTAATCGGGCCCGGGAAGAGTGACAATAGAACATTGGTATTTTAAGGTAGAGCATTGCCACTCCATATCCCTCTTTAACAATCTTTTTTTTTCTACTAAGACAAACAGATGCGTATAGATAGTTGCGTAAACAGTTGCAGTTTATTCCAGTTGCGCAAAACTTCGCTGTATCACCAGGAACTATTACTAAACTTTCAATCAAAGATACGTGAGAATATATCCTACCTTGGCTACTTACCTTGCCAGGGGTAGTAGAGCCGTTATGCGAGACTCTGCCGATGTAAAGTGTTTCTCCATCAGCGGTTACTCCCGCCTCTACGGCACCAGACGGCACAGAACCGCCGCTGGAAGGCTTCCAGGACATAGTTAGTGGAACTAACACCTGCAATCAACAATAACTCTGACTTGTCGAATTGATAGAGAAACTTCAGTATCACACAAGCCGCGTTTTACTAAGTCTATATTCTGGTTTAGTGGAAATGCTTAGGGCTCGTATATTGAATAGTGAATTTTCATTAGCAGATTGACATATTGATGCTAAAGGAGATGACATTTAACGATTGCAGGGTAATGCCAACCTAGATTTTGAAGTAGTAAGATTTAAACTGATGGTGTCATTATGGGCAAACACTGCTCTATGTGTTCAATGGCTATCTTGAGCAAACCAATTGCTCTATGAAAAACATCACCTACCTCAAAATGATCCTTCAAAATCTCCAGCCCACCATGAGCGATATAACAAGCGTTTTTGGACGGTAGGACCTTAGCGGGGAGGACGTCTCCGTCATGAGTCGCGCGACCCACGAATATGGAGGTGCCGTCGATGTCCGTGCCGGCTCGGATGGCGCCCGGGGGGAAGCCATAGGGAAGCTGGCTTGTGTGTAATGGCACCCATTTGAAAGGACCTGAAAAGTTTCTGTAAAATTCTTGATCGCAAGGTCTGAACTCAAATTTTTTCCTGCCGATTCTAGAACAATACTCAACAATCTCAAGCGGTTAGATCTAAAAAAAAAACTATGTAAGAATATGTAGTCCGTTACATTCATGTACCTATTCAGGCTATCACATTCAGCTATATAGTAAATATTATTATTGTAAAACTATGTAATGTGTTTTTTTGGCAATAAAAATATTAAATATGAATAATAATATATGAGGTAGAAGAAACGAGTTGTTTTTTTTATCTATATGTCGGAGGAAGCTATGAGTCGAGTTGATTGTTGTTTGCATACGTAAATCACAATAGTGTTTGTTTACATTATAATTACTTTAAATACTCTTAATTTAATCTAAATTGATTTGTTACATTTTTTATAACTTCAAATCTCAATAATTCAACAAAAAAATAAGAGTATTGTAGTACACTTTGTACGTAACGACCAATCAGAGCAGAGTACTTGCCTCGAGCGAGGTCGAGGCGCCATCTTGGCTTGTTTTGGTTGACAGTTGGTGCGAGGCTTTTGCGCGGGAGCAAACGATCGGGTTGGAACGTTGTTGTGTGGTTAAGAAAAGTAAGATCGGTGCCCCGAACTCGCTGCTCGGTCTTAACAGTTGATTTTACATTGCATTATCGTGAATTCATCAGAACTAATGTGTAAACAAACCTAAAATTTGAACTAAAATAAGTAGTGATAATAAAATTGTGTTTTGTGCTCGCATTTTACCCTGATGACGCCCACTGAGCCCGCAACCACTAATGACGATGTCGGTCGGCGGGAACAATGACTATCTCCGACATCAGAAGTGGGATCGGTGCAGGCACAAAACGTGACTGAACAGACAGCGGCAAAAGAAGGATGGCGTGCGTTATTTAAAGCGCAACAAACCAGCATGAGGTTATTGGTGGAGGCGCTAACCGATCTACCGATTACCGAAGGATAAAAGCATTACGGTGCCTAAACTTCAAGCGGAAGATGCTGACATTGATGCCCGGGCCTAGCTAGCAACGGATATCTGCTCATTTGATCGTGATAAACAGGGAAGTAAATTAATTCTCATACTAAGTAAGGCTTTGAAAGATCCTGTTGCAACATATTTTTCTCAGATAGCTTTTCCCTACATAATGTGGGTAGAATTTAAAGATTTTTTCTCTTGCTCGGTATGATACGTTGGAAACATGCGTAGACATTAAAAATGATTACGGTCAAACCGTAAAAAAGGCAATCCCTTGCTGCATATGCAAGCCGTTTATTCATTTTTCCGATGTAACGATGGGCTAGGTTGGGTAAGGAGGAAATGGTTGTATCTTAGATAATTGCACACATGGGCCACTCGCAATGTTTTTTTTTTCTAAATAACTAACTACCCGCAGTAAAATGCAACGTAAACTAATTACCCGCAGTAAAATGCAACAGCTTTCTCTTATCGCAAGTAATACGCTTAATTAATAAACGTCCTAGGTTAAGTTTTGTTTCAACAAAATGTTACGCTTGTGGAAACGCGGCCGTTAGGCCATTACTAGGCGGCCCCTGGTGTCTTGCTACAAATGTGGTTTTGAGGCCCATGTCACATCGCGGTGCTCAAAAACATTGCCAGTTGCAAGCAGCAGCGCTCAGCCTACCGCCGCTGCACCTAGCGTTGTGAACTGAGTAAATGTATGCGGCCTGAAACCTGTCATCGGAAAAATTACGCAATTTGGTGAGCGGTTCTTATTTTGTTTTGATTCCGGTGCCGATTGTTCCTAAATTAAAGAAGGCATCTCTCGTAAATTTGTTGGTACGTTTCAGCGCGCAATTATTATTTAGACTGGGGTAAAAAAATATCTAGAATTTTCCTTAATCGGGGACGGTTTATCTACGGACTGGAAACGCACTGCGGTTAGCATTCGCTACATTCAGACAGATTTGCGTGAGGCGCAAAGGAGGTGTTTACTGAAGTTTCGACCTAATGCCTAAGACATGGGGTCGAAATTTTATTGTGTGACGGGTTTACGGAGCGGGCGAAAGCGATGCAGCCCAGTTTTTGGTATTTCAGTTTCGCCTTGATTGCTTCGGCTTTAGGGTCTAAAATTGTACAATGGAGTATCTGGTGTATCGTTTATACGTAGGTACATTTTTTTATACCATGACAGAGGGTACGTTTGCTAAATCCTGCAAGTTCTTAATAGTCATGACGTAGATATTTCGTTTCACATTATACTCGTACCTGACGATTGATTACTTAAACAACAATAATCTTATTGGTCACGAATGTCACGATTTATTGGCCTTAGGGTTATCCGTACACATATCGAGTGATCAACTTTCTATATTCCTGTACTGTTAATATTTGCGATGTAGGTAACGTGGCGGCTGTCTTTGATGACGTGGATACCTTAACAACAACTAACAAAACTTCTTAGCTGCTTTAAGAACTCATTCGTTGGAGCCACACCTACTAGTAGAGTAAAGACAGGTGAATTGGAAATAAATTTAATAGATCCTATCAAAATCGTACAACAGCGACCATATCACTTGAGCCCTGAAAAGCAGAAGTCAGTATAGAATAGGTGTAGTGAGTAATTATCTGCTAGAGTTATTAGACCGAGCAAATCGCCCTTCTTCAGATACTTTTAGTCAAAAAGCGCAATGGCATGGGCTGAATGATCATAGACTACTGAGAATTAAATTCCAATACAGTCTATGACCGGTATCCTTTATGTCTAATCGGCGGTCAAGTTCAGAGGTTATCAGGCGCAGAATTTTACACGTGTGTTGACATGGATAGTGGATGGTATCAAGTTCCTATAACCATAGAGTAAAAATCTATGAAGGTAACCGTTTTTGTTACCCCCGACGCTCGTCATGAGTTTACTGTGATGCCATTGGGCCTTCTAAATGTCCCCTCTATATATCAGAGAGCTATTAATATGGCTTATCGCACTCCTATGTGACTGTCTACATAGACGGTCTCGTCATTAGTGGACGGTCTCTTAGTGGCACTGAAGCTTCGTTCAATATGAAAAAAAAATGAGCCTTTCTAAGGAAGCAGGTCCAGTTTCTGGGATCTGAAATGTCAGAGGGTAAAATTCAAGTTCCCCCAATCTTGTGTGTCCTACCGAGCCAGATCCGTGCCTGTCAGATGAATATGATGGTAAGATTTTTACACTACATTTATTTTGTTTGAAGTCGTTAGCTTTCAGACTGTGTGTAGCGAATACTCAAGTTGTTTTGTAAGAAATCCTATAGGTTGATGGTGGCGCATCACGAGGTAGCTGTTAAGATTTGTATAAGGCGAGGTGGCCTTTGAATGGCGAGTTGGCCAAAATAAAAAAGGGCGAGTTGGCCAAAAGAAAAAAAGGGCGAGTTGGCCAAAATAAAAAAGGGCGAGTTGGCCAAACCAAAAAAAAATGGCGAGTTGGCCAAAATAAAAAAAGGCGAGTTGGCCAAACTAAAAAAAAAGGCGAGGTGGCCATTCAAAGGCGAGGAGGTCATTTCGATATTGTCAACGGCAGAACGCGTAACGTGAAAAACGAACTACAAACGTGTCGTCAGGAGTGGCCGAGCTCTACAAGAATTTCTTTCTTTTCTGCACATGATGCGCTGCCTTCAACATCACACGAGGGCGTGTAATACGTCAGGAAGGCCGTGTCGGAGGAAGCTATGAGTCGAGTTGATTGTTGTTTGCATACGTAAATCACAATAGTGTTTGTTTACATTATAATTACTTTAAATACTCTTAATTTAATCTAAATTGATTTGTTACATTTTTTATAACTTCAAATCTCAATAATTCAACAAAAAAATAAGAGTATTGTAGTACACTTTGTACGTAACGACCAATCAGAGCAGAGTACTTGCCTCGAGCGAGGTCGAGGCGCCATCTTGGCTTGTTTTGGTTGACAGTTGGTGCGAGGCTTTTGCGCGGGAGCAAACGATCGGGTTGGAACGTTGTTGTGTGGTTAAGAAAAGTAAGATCGGTGCCCCGAACTCGCTGCTCGGTCTTAACAGTTGATTTTACATTGCATTATCGTGAATTCATCAGAACTAATGTGTAAACAAACCTAAAAT
Source organism: Hypomecis atomaria (assembly GCA_964007245.1). Lineage (NCBI taxonomy): Eukaryota > Metazoa > Arthropoda > Insecta > Lepidoptera > Geometridae > Hypomecis > Hypomecis atomaria. The sequence goes on along the minus strand of OZ023285.1, from coordinate 19,660,420 downwards.
TTGAACTAAAATAAGTAGTGATAATAAAATTGTGTTTTGTGCTCGCATTTTACCCTGATGACGCCCACTGAGCCCGCAACCACTAATGACGATGTCGGTCGGCGGGAACAATGACTATCTCCGACATATATAAATAAGAAATGTGGGGTCAGTGACGTCTATAAATTAGATAATAGAATAGAATAGAAGATAAATTGTATTATAGTGAAATATTAGGAACTTATTACTTCACATAATATAATGATCTCACCAGACATCCTGCGACGTGTCACGGCAACAGCTGAAGTTACAATGTTGTAGTTGAACGTTGATCCACATGAGCTCACCGCGAAGACACAATCATTTGGAATTTACGGAATTGGTGCACCTGGGTCAATAAACACGCCAACCATATCATTTAATTACTTTAAAATTTGTGCTAAATTGTGGTCCAGATTCCTGTTTAGATTTTTTATCCTACTACTGGTATAGAATACATGGCACTTAGGTATTAGCTGGTTATAGAAATAAATGATTTAGATAACAAGGAATGAAAATCATTCAACATGGAACCATTGGTTTATGCTGTCTTGATTTCTTCTGTTATATTGGATTTCCTCCTTGTGGTAGTGTTACGTTTGGCCGCAGTCGAAGGATGCAAAAGGAAAGCCAAAACGTGGTGCAACTAAATTTAATTAAAATAAAATTAATAAATTACAATTAGAGGACTGATCCCTCGGTGTTAGAAAGTAAGAGTGAGTAATTTCTGTACTGAATATACGTAATAAGAACAATAACGATTGCAAAATTCCTGGGTAACTATCGCCCGGAGCTGGTGGGTCTTTGGTTGCGACCTTGCGACACCACGGCGGCTTCCTGGTAGTATGCACATGCAGTGCAGGTGCTGGTTGATGACAAATCGATGCCTTAACATAGTGATAATTATTGTGTTGCTGTATTGTATTGTAGGTTCTCTAAACTTTCAGTGATATAGTAAAAGATAACTGTTTTTCGTGATGAGGAGTGTGAGAATAGGTATATTACGGTTGGAAAATTAACGAAATTGCTAGCAGCAACCATCTCTATTATACGAGTAGGTTTGTATAAAATAGTAAAACTCAATAATTTTAACCCATTTATTTTTGATTTCCTAAGCCTAATGGCTACAAGACTTGAGGGTGTCGATGACGACGCGCGACCACAAGTAGAACTCGTTGAAGACCAGCTCAGTGTCATGTTTCTCGTCGAGAGCTGCGTACGTCAGCACGAGATCATGCAAGATTTCGTGCAGAATCTCATACAGCTCAACCCGTGTCGGCCGATCTTTGCTTTCAGCTATCATTAACGTTGCAGTCACCTGTGGAAATAAAAACGTAGTCAACAACATGCTACGCTTACTAGCTATCGTAAGTACCGTAGCAAGACCACAGAAGGATGAAATAAATAACTCTCGTCTGCTAGAACCGATTTAAATCTAATGTCTTGCTGCAGAAACGCATGCTGAAAAGGATCATTCTACAGTGTCTACAGTGCGACACAAAAGAGATGAAATGAATTATTCGGGAACTAAATTATCACTTTTGCTGGAACCACAATCTGAGCTGTCAGTCATTGCTAATATCCTAGCATTTTTCTCGTTTTGTGCTACTTTGTGGATTGTGAACAGAAAAACAGTAACATTATGAAAAAAATTATGCAAAATATGCTAACAAAGCGATGGTGGCGACCTCATTTATTTTCAAGTATTTTATGTCGCACTGTACACTACAAGCTTTTCTATTCGTGGTCACTAAAAACAATTTCGTACCTTTATCCTCCACGACTTCAAGGCTTCACCCAAGGACTTTCCCTCGTAATCGTCTCCTACATTTCGTAGCTTGTGGCGCAAGAGCTTCAAATGATGTGTACGACAGACATCTGAAAAATTGAAATCATTATTGTTTTTATTATTATTTGGCATGGGTATGATTTCGTCTATCAATGCCGATGCATAGTTGAAATTACCTTTATTACAATCTTTCTCGTCTTCCCCATTAGGACAATTTGCTTTTTTATTACAGACTAGCTCAATAGGAATGGAATCATTGAACTTGTCGGATACTTTCCCGCAGAAGAACCGCGTCAGCTGGGGTTCAGTTGCGCAAGCACGGATACAGGACTTGGAGCACTCCGGTAATGCACACTTATTGCCTCGACAGACACAACCACTTGAAGAAATAATCTTATCGTTACCAGTATGAGATCGTTTCAAAGCACTGATTAATCTTTCATTGATAGTTGCTAAATAGAAGCGAAGGTTTATCAGTTCGTTTTCATCGATTTTCGTAGAGATCCGGGCGCTATCGTATACCTTAGTTAACTCTTCGAAGCATGCTTGTCTAAAACGTTTCACCTCTAGCAAATCTGGCTGCCGATTTAAGCTATACTTTTGCAGTTTTTTTATCAGCGCATAAAGACTTTGCATCCTAGATCGTACAGTTTCAATGGTTATACTGGCGGTTTTCGTCTCCATCTCCTTTAGAATATAATCGTACATATGAGTAGCTTCAAATTTGGCGATACTGGTGTCTGAAACAAACGTTTTCATTCATGGGCACCAGTTGTATAACAAAGACACTTACGCAATATTTTATACCTTTGGAGTCCGCTGTAAAAATTAAGGTAGGGTTTCGTTGACAGCTGTATAACAAATAGGCATTTAAATTAATTATATTCTCAATTGATTAAAATGTATTGTACCTTCTGAACAGCTTTTTTCATCTATTTCGTCATAGCAGTCGAGTTTACCATCGCAGAGCGTGTCTAGTGACACGAGATCATCACCATTGACACCATCACACGATAACTGACCCAAACTGTACATTTCTAAGCATACACTTTCACATTTTGGCGAACATTTACGTAAACAGTTTCGACCATTGCATTTACAAATTTCTTTTTCAGCTTTAGTTCGTGGCGTTTGGGTTATTTCTTCTAATATATCATCTGTATCAAGTTTTGTCTCTTTGTCTTTGTTAAAATTAGGACAGAGAGATATGCCAAGTGCTGATGTAAGAGAGTCAACGACGTTTACCGCTTCGTGTATAGTACCCGTGGTTACTCTTTTCTCTTTTTCCTTTAACACCCTTCTGATCGATGTTTTAGGTGCTGAATATTTTTTCAAGAAAGTTAGTTGATTATTTAATACGTTACTTAGCACTTCGTTTTGTTTTGCAAGCATCTTTTTATCCAATAAATCAGGAGAGCAGTGATGAAATTGTATAGTTGTGTCTATATCTGATAATATTCTATTAGCTGTATGTATAGTTTGGATAGCTGTAAGAATCAATTCATATAATTATTAATAAGAAAGAATAATTTGCTAGTTCTGAAATCTTAGTCTGCTAACTCTATTAATACCAACTACTCTTTGTATTTCGTCTTTTGAGTTAAATCGGGACTTACCTTGTTGGCCACATTGGTATTCATCAGAAAAGTCCAAGCAGTCACCTACACCATCACATAATTTTAATATACTGAATTCCGTATTGTCTGACAGACATCTTAGAGTTTTCAACATTTTTATTTTATGGCATGTTTCTTCTAAAGCACTATCACATGAGAATTCTTCCGCCAGAGTAGTTTCTGTGTTATATCGCAGAAATACTGACTTTGGTTTTCTTACGACTTCTAGGTCTAATTCCAAGTCATCGGACATAGCTTTTATAGGTTCTATGAAATCGGAAAGATTAGCAGTATTTTTGTTGAGGTTTATGTTATTTGTGTAAGCAAACTCCATTACCCTACGTTTGAGAGCGTTTCTTTCCAGGACTAATTCAATTCCTTTGGTAATAAAATCTACATAAGCCTTTATATCATCGTGCTTGTTGTGTAACGAAACATGTTTTAGTTGTGCTGATTTTATGAATATTTTTTTAATATTATTTATAACATTTCGACGTTCCTCTTCAGTTTTAGCATTTTTGAGAGGCCCTCTAGCTAATGATTCTATTTTGTCAGCAATGTTCTCCACCAAATTGTCTTTGGAATCAGACCTTGTGTTTGTCTTTAAACTCGTAGTATTTTCAGATTTGGCTCTTAATGTATAAGCTACTACTATTTCACTATTTTTTTCTAGTTCTTCATTACCTACCACAGCATGTTTATTATCAACGATTTGTTCTTCATTCAAACCTTTACTCTTCTCAAATGCTATTGCTTCTATGCCTTTCATGATAAAATTGACATATTTCGTACCATAAGCACCAAGGGAACGAGCTGATTTATTTAATTTCTCTTCGATTCTTACCAGCAGAACAGCTTTTTCTTCGGGATTCTTATTGTTAAATGTGTTTAGTGAAATGTTGCAAATTTTTCGAACGATATCTTCCAGAAGAGACGCTTTTACCGCAGATTCTTCAGTGTGTATTGTTCCATTAGGAACATGTGCAGCTGAGTTAAAAAAAATGAAAATGTAATGTGTAGATCCGTAGATATACCTATATCAGAAATCAGAAATCAGAAATTTATTTGTTACAAAAATAAAAAAATGTTTACACACTATAAAAGAAATAAGAACTTAACACTACACTAATGTACTAACAAAACATTATTTTATTTCTGCGACAAGTCGGCTCCATCTCAGCATATTGTATGTTAGTCAAGCATGAGAATAACTGTAAATGAATCAAAGTCATCGACATAGTACACCGGATTAGCAATTTGAAGCGGCAGTAAGCAAGGACATACACATAGCTTGAAAAACTAATGGCCTATGGAACCGTGTATCTGTCCACAAATAATAATCACTACATAGTATGTATAAAACAAAGTCGCTTCCCGCTGTCCTTCTCTATGTATGAATGCTTATATCTTTAAAACTACGCAACGGATTTTGGTGCGTTTTTTTTAATAGATAGAGTGATTCAATAAAAATGTTTATATATATAATACACCTGTGCGAAGCCGGGGTGGGTCGCTAGTATAAAATAAAAAAATAACAGACGACCTGAGAACGCACAAACTAGCTGAATGCAAGCAGCTTCCAACCATTGTTGTCTTGAGTAATCTATTAATAATAGCACTAGGTAGACGTTTTCTTGCTTTATGTAGTAAAAAACATATCGGATAGGTAGGTACACACCATTGCAAATTGTGAGACAAGAAATTATAAATATTGAACCTAAGAAGTTCCACACTGGTAACATTATTTTCTTTCGGAATGAATATCACTAGTGCACAGTAAGTAGTAATGGGTAAGTAGTAAGTAGCATATATTGGTAAGTACCTAGGTAATTGCTAATTAAGATTAAGTAACAACTAGGTACTTATACACACTTATTACGATAAACTACTGTACGAGTAGGTATTACGATTATTGGTATTTGATTTGTTTTTATACCTACTTACCTAATTAATTTTGGCAGAGTTTTTAGGGTTCCATAAATCAAAAGGAAAAAACGGAACCCTTATAGGATCACTTTGTTGTCCGTCAGCCTGAGTCAAGAGGTCTTCTATCTCAAGATACGTGAAGGTATCGAGTTGAAATTAAAACCATAGGTAATTATATGTGCACATCCATGATCTCTTGCAGTTGTGAAAAAATCTTTCTTAGTTATCGTGAAAAAAGTTGGAGCCGTTTATGTCGCAAAAAAAAACGCATATTTCGACATTTACAAGGAAAAATAAAACCTATAAGATACTTCCCGTTGATCTTTTTATCCAGGGAAAATCCTTTATGAAAAGGTAGGTACCACTCACACGTGGGAGTCCCCGCCGAGTAGTCGGTAGATAAAGCCACAGTTTTCCACCACAGCGCTTGGTGTCGGGAGCTACGGATTCGCACTCATCCGCGGGCCTGACAGCGCCAGCCCCAGTCGAGTTTCACCTCGGAGCTTGCGCTCCACTCTGGACTAAAGCGCTATTGGACTAAAGCGTTTCAGGCAATTATTATGCTCCTTAAAATGATAAGGATTTCATGTTAGTTTTACTTTCAGCTTTGTTAGAAGCGAACCGCGAATTGTACGCGACGTCACCTGCCGGTCTCGACGGAAGACCAGAGCCGGTTGTATGTAACCGGCACTATGCTGAGACGGGACCGGCTGGTGACGAAAATAAAACACTAGGTAGTTTAGTCTTTAGTGTATTTCTAATCTTTGTTGCTGTGTTTCCTGTGTTTTGTTTTCGTCAATAAAATATTGTCTGTCTATTAAAATGGGTTTTCAGAATATTACCTACGTTTGTCGAAGTCCGCTAAACGTTTCCGTAGAATTATGACAATTGAATTGAAATAATCGGCCAAGTACGAGTCGGAATCGCGCACACCGGAGGGTTCCGTACTGTATGGGAGCCCCCCTTAAATATTTATATTATTTTAATTTTATTATTTATTATTGAAGGGAATATAAAACTAAATATTCTGTAAAATTTTTAAACATCTACCTGGTACCATTATTAATATAGAGCGAAAAACGTCAAAAAATTCAGGTTTGTTGTATGGGAGCCCCCCTTAAATATTTATTTTATTTTGTTTTTTATTTGTTGTTATAGCGGCAACCGAAATACATCATCTGTGAAAATTTCAGCTGCCTAGCTATCATGGTTCATGAGATACAGCCCGGTGACAGACGGACAGACAGACAGAGAGACGGACAGACGGACATCGAAGTCTTAGTAATAGGGTCCCGTTTTTCCCTTTGGGTACGGAACCCTAAAAACTATCAATTTCTTTCAATATCTTGGCTCACGTTGTAGTTAGCCATTGTTGTTGTATCTTCGCTGGCGTCGACTTTTGACACTAGCTTCTTAGACAAATATTATGCCCTACACAGAGGCGCCAGCGTAAATAGCAACGTAATAAGCGTTCTCTCTATCGAATGCCTAAAGTGAAAAAGAAAGAGAACTATGGTATTTAGCTAATATAATTACGATGGCGCCTCTGTAATCGGGCTTATTATGCTCCTTGAAACTTGAAACTAAGAAGAAGAAGAACTTAAAAAAGGCATTCGATAGAGAGAACACTTTTTACGTTGCTATTATATTTACGATGGTGCCTCCATAATTGAGCTAAATGTTCGCGAAACGGTAACGTAGATTTTTGGAAATAAAATTCCTTGAAAACTTGTTTCATCGAAAATCTTTTTTCGGTGTTTTGTGTTAGCCTGAAATAGATCTTTTTGTGTATCTCGGCTGGCATCGCACATCGATCGATAATTTTAACACAAAAACTTTAATTATCTCTTTCGAAACAATTCGCAAACAGTCGCAAACAATTCAGTTTCCCCATACATTTTTCGGACGACTCCAACTTTACCCAATGTCCTATAAAAGAGAGTGTTGTTCAACGCAAAAATTACAAAAAAATGTAAAAGTTGAGTGAGCCACGTTTGAAACTGTTTACAAAAACAAAACTTCCATTGAGAATTGCTCTTTTGAATGAGATTTTGGTTGTATAGTTCACAGAACAGCAGAACGTATAGTTTATAGTTCAATCGATTTCTCGAGCATGAAAAACAAACAATAAAATCTCGGTCCGATGATGCTAGATATTCTTTCTGTCTGACTGGCAAATGCAAAAGTAAAAGGTCTTTGGGCAAATGCAAAATACCTAGGACACCGTGAACATGACACTGAAAAAAAAAACAAAACGACAAAGCAAAGCGTCAAGTCGACAGTACTCGACAGATCAAATGCGTCATTGTCAATGTCAGAAGAGATAACCTCAAAAATGGTTGTGGTTACGAAAATAAATTAAAATAAACATGTTGATATTATATTAAATGAAATAATTTGACGTGTTGAAAAAACTTACGCCAATAATTATACAAAATGAACGCTTTAATCTTAAAAGTCGCACAGGTAAACCCGAAACAGCATGAACTTATTTTTTTTGTTAAAGTTCAGCGATTATTAAGCTCGATTGTTTACAGAATGCGATATTACCTGGTGTTTTGTCACAATGGTCACCTGCCCTGGCGTCCCAGCTACACACCTCAGCTCCACTCTGCAGAGTAGTGGCCGGAAAGTACAGGATTACGAAGAAACGAGACCGACCGCTCACATACGAAATGGCCAATCCTCCGCATTACATCGCTCATCGCAAGTCCTGGAACTCTTGGAACACCTGTAAGATAAACTACATTTTACCAAATTATAGCTAACAAAATATGGGAAATAAACTCTGGTAGGTACCAAGTAATCTATACTTAAATAAATAAATATTAAGGGACATCTTACACACGGTCTTTGACATCAAACAAAGCAAAGCTTGTCATGTGGCTGCTAGAGACTGATATACTATATAACAATATATATACATATAGTATACATAGTTTTTTCTTGCGTTTCATCTCTGAACCAGATGAATTATATGATTAATGATTTGATTGGCATCAATTCCTTTGATCATAATTATATCTTCTGACTATCCATCCTCTCTAGACCAGATTTGTCATTGATGACAGGCACTGAAAATGTACTAGAAAATAACCAAACTACTGTTCCAATTTCAGCTAGCTTGAAGGATGGTCTACGCAGATCAGAAACAGTTATAGAAGATGAATTCATTCGCAGGTTTATGACTGGCACATGGCATGGCCTGGTTTGCAGTGAGGTAAAGTTTGAACTTGAATTAAGTCATTCTTAATATGCCTGAAGGATAAGTCATTAAAAACGAATAAAAAGGTGCTGCCTTTTACTGAAACAGTACTGAAAATAAAAACAGTTTAAAAAATATTTGATAATACTTGCCTATTCAGAAGCATTTTAAGTTATGATAACTATAAGATGGATATAAAGACTCCATTTCAAATTCTTGTTCCTCAACATCCATACTTTACAGGTAATAATCAAGAGGCAGTTCAATCACATCCGGGTGGCAGCCATCATCAGACGAGCAGTGTCTCCAACCAAGATGTATTTCCTTCTTGGTTACACAGAAGAGCTGCTAGCCAACTGGTTACAGTGCCCTGTCACACTAGAGCTCCAGACAGTTGACAGCTTCAAAGATGTTGTCTTCAAATATATTTAGAATATTGTTTGTTTGCTTGTAGTTAGGTTATTTGTAGAAATAAATCTGTACATATAAAGAACTGATTCTTTACATTTATAGTAGTTTGTACTTTTAATGCCAGTTCAGGCTGAGATGAGAAGCAATGTGCACTATGCTAGATAATCTAGTATAAGGAAATAGGTCTATCAGAAGTGAAACTAAAAAGATAAACACCTAATTTATCAACAAAGCTATTTAATTGTACAAAAATATTTAGCGACAATTTATGATCCACGCAACGCACACGCACGCCTAGCCCGAGTCCCTATTGCGGAGTGTCCCGCCACCCCACCGGTGACCCCCCTCCGACCACACAGCGCTGGACGCTGTGACGTCATCGGCAGCTCTCGAAGTACCACCTCTCCAACACTAGATATATTTACTTCTAGTAGTTGTGTAGGTATTGCACTGCGTCTTGTAATTTCTCTACTTTTCTGTGTGTATTCCTATGTTGAGTTTAAAATAACTTAATAGATATCGCTGTGTGCATGCTTCATCGCTTCTCAGTCTGAGTCAAAATTCCAATTAATTTTTCCCAATTAAGGTTATGTAAGTGCAATAAGACAGGTTTAAAAAGGAAACAATGCATAAAATCATATTATTTTATAATTTGATTCATTCAAATATACATAATGTGTCAACAAACAGAACAGCGAGACACGCGCGCTACTGGCGCTCGACCGTTGCGAGCCGCTACCGAACTTCTGCACATACTTTGTACTTTTACACAACAAACACAACCAACGCCGCTCGTTCCCGCGATCTCTATATTTCTTCTGTACAACGGTAATACATTTTATTTGATAGTTAAGGCCCTCAGTTTATTGCTTAATATGTCGTAGAGATACTTTAATAATGCAATATAAAATATATCGCGAAAACGGTCGGCGCTCGTTGCTACTGACAATTATATCATTCCTTCTTATAACGACATTCCTCAACCTCTCATATTAATATGGTGTCTCTCTCGATTAATAGTTGTTTTTTTTATCACAGTGACAATGCATTTGTTCTTACATTCTAGTGAGTTAATTTTCGATCTTATTCATATCACCATAAAACACGTTTAGTAAAGTCAAGGTGCTTCAGAAAATATTTAAACTATCATGATATTATTTTTTAAGTCCCGAACAGTCTTTAGTATTGAGCTAATTCGATAGTGCCTGTGGAATGTGTCAGACGAGATACCCCGGGCGGGCGCGCGCTCCGCGGCACGGCAGCGCCCGGCGTGTGCGCAGAAGTCCTGTCGGCCGACAATCATCACATGCGACGGCTCGCTCGTTGTTAAGCATTAATTGTTTATCGAAATTACACTATTTACAAATTAAAACACAGACGACATAAAGGCTTTGTGGTAAATTCGAATATTATCTATTCAAAACTTTAAAGCTGACAGACACGGTTGAGACTTCCGATGGCGGGCTTTGTCACAGTACATCGAACATACTGCTTGGGTCAGGATAGATTTCATTATAGGTACGAAATTATATACAAAGAAAAGAGAATAACATAATATAATACAAATATGTACAAATAAAGTCATATTCCAAGGGGAATAATTTGAAAATCACAGAAAATGAACATTCAGACTCCACCACATGAGGAAGTCTCAACGATGCGAAAACCAAATCAGAGTCACAATTTTGGATGGCATCATTTTTGTAAGTTAATACATACAGTGTAATTTAGCAAATGTTATGTGCGATCAATAAATTCCTATTTCTTTACACAATGCTAAATCTATTAAGTTAAAATGTCCATCAAAATTCTATTAAAAATAAAGAGATCATATGTTCTACTACAAATAAGATAAACTCGTTAATAAAGCTTTGTTATTCATGAGTGACACACCACTCGGATATCATATTTCTATTGGCTTCTCTCAATACTGCTAGTGGGTAATATGTATGAAACAGTTCGATTTTACACAGTACAAAACAAGACTTAACATTGTGGTCATATTGAGTGAGTGGTTTCTCATAATTCAGAATATATTAATGTATCTAGCCAAATCTTACTATTACGCTATGTTAATGATCAAAAAATCTTCATGAAATTATTTTAAAGATAATTAATATTTCAACCGCGATTTTTTTAGGATCAGAAAGATGAGACAAACTTACTATTACAGGTCTAAGTAACACAAATTATAATGCAAAACAATAAAATCAATCAATTTGTACATTTTAAAATCATAAACATAATACATATATTAATATGAATAAAATAATTTCATTTACATAAACGGGATCATAATATTGTATGTTTACAGTCCTATAAATTATTATGCTTCATAAGAAATCGTACAGATAATTCTTTTTAAATGCAAAAATAATTACTGCTATGTTTTACAATTATGTAATCTGGTGATTGTGTATTAATTTAGTTGATCTATAAATAAAACTATGACTGCAGTTTCAAGGCAAGAGTACCAGCCTCTGCCGTACCCCTACAGTAAGCTGTATATTTCCTAACAATATTTAAAGAATAGGTAACAAATGTTCGATAATTTGTGCTCTTATAACAGTGTTATAGAGGCAGCACAGAGGCGGGTACCGCGACGTCTTAACACTCTAAACACACACTTTACACGATCAAGATCATCATGATATGATTTTAAAACCTATTATGTACTTAGAAAAATTATACAGCGTAAGTAGTAAAATTTGATTCGTATAAAACTTCTTTTTAACTCCTTTATCCTAAAAGTAATAATTCAATATACCCTTTTTCATGATTTGGCTTATTTTTTTTCACAATATACCGATAGATTACAAGAGAGACGCATCCCTATCACAAACGCGTTAGTAACGTTAAAATTAAATCAGCACCTAAGTTTAAATTATAAAATATACATACATGTTGGATTAAAAAAAAATCAAAACTATAATTCCATATTCGATATAAAATATTTTCAATCAAGACGAAAATAAGCGTACATACAACTATGTAGTGGTCCAAATAGTTTTGTAATATAAATGTTTCATTATTTTGTAAATATCACTACATATTTCGATCAGACAACTAACGCTTCACAACGAGAAATATATGCTCGAGTTTGGAATATCACGACCGGTTTCAGACATACAGACCCGAATCTAAAGTCTCAGCCGAAAGTGATGTTGCAAACTCGGCCTATGACTAGGTTATAGATAGGTCTGGGCCGACGCCACGCGACGTCGACCGGCAACCCACATCACAAGGTCTACAATCTAGTGTCGCGTTTGCAATTGCAACAGTTGGATAGCGTCACTTATCGTCATTTTTGGGTAACGTCAAGTGAGTCAAGAGACACCAGTCAATAGGATACAAAAGTGGTGCAAAATGACGCAACGAAACAAATGCGAACGCGGCACTATGAGCTCGCGAGCCCTGCGCGACCCTGCGGCCCGCGAGCGTAACAATGTCGCGGCCGGCGGCCGGCGCCGCGGCCCGACGTGACGCAATAACCAAGGCCACAAGTACACACATCGACATTCACACATTTGTACTACGCCAGTATGCTACCCGCTATACTACAGAGGGAGCGGTTCGCCGTCGGACGCCTCCTGAGCATCAATTCAAAAAAACACTACAACTAAAAATTATTAAAATAAAATGCAACTAACGTTTAGCAATTTTCGATCGGACCACCCGGAAGAACGACGCGAATACTGAATTATTTCCAATCTAACGGAGCTTAGATTCTGGATTTTGTGAATGACAAGTTCCATCGGGATGAGGGGTCCCGACCGTCGCGTAATTTAATAATAACCTACTTAAGACTAGAGGGGGGCGTCCGGCGGCGACGCACCGCTCGGGCAGAACGTTCGTTGAAACAAATACTTAACACTAGGGTACACGACTTACGTAGAGAATTATTTAAAACGACGGGAGTCAAAGATACCCGAAGAGGGCAGGGCAGGGTGTAAAGTCTCGCTGCACAGTTTGTTGGACACACGATGCCACATTAACCTAGAGCCTTGTTCTAACACCTTCCCGCGCCACTACGCTACTCTACCGCACCGACACACGACTACCGATACAGATACCGACCCACTGACACTTGGCGACCGAGCCGATGCCTTTCCTCCTAATTCCTAACGATCGGAGTGAATCCTGAAAAACTGAATGAGAGAACACGTCCACGCGAGATTTGGAACGTGTCAGAAGAAAAACAGTAGAAGATTTAGGATAGAAAAATTAGAACAGTTCGCAAACTATGTCACATCTACTTTACATTGGTACATAATAAAGTTATAATAATTTATCTAAACATCGTTACGTTTTGGTGTATTTCATAACATTTTATTGTTCCTCCGGTGCTCTCACTCATATGGAAGCAATCAAAGGCAGTAAAACTAATAGCTAATCTATAAATATTCACAAAACATTAATTTATTTATTGCACACACATGATGTTAACTCTGCAGCATTTTATTTTTATTATTATTGAATTCTCTATAAAAGGTATAAAATAGGTAATTAAGTATCAAAAATAATTGAATTTTTCGATTAGTACATCAATATAGATTTTAGCTATCTTACACCCGGCCGCTAGAGTACCAACTATAAGCGTTAACGAGAGGACAACACCGACATATGCGCTGAGTACACACCTAACACGCCTCATCGAGATCACGAATTACTCAACGAGCCGGACCGACGTACAACTTACTTATACAGGGCTATCTGCTTGCCTTGTATAGGCCGAATGATACAAATCAAGCTACAAGCTGCGCAATATCCAATCCTGACGCTCACATAAAGCTTCGCGTTGATTGGATATTGCGCAGCTTGTAGCTAACTTCACATCCGCCGACTTATGTGTTCTGGCCTATAATAAGCAGAAAGGGATAGTTTCAGACCATCATTATGAACAACTTTTACTAAGGTGCCCCGGAATTCAAGAAAAAAATCATATGTTCCATACGAAATTGCAACTCGGAATCGAACAATGTGTCACAGCTGATTATTATTTTTTTGGAAATCCGATTTGTTTCCATAGCAAAAAGTGTTTTAATAGTGATGGTTGGATAGACATCTTTTCGACTTAGTACACCAGTTCTGGATAACCCTGTCTAAAGATGCGACGAGCCGGACAAACGTTGATGGCGATCACTTCAATAAATGACAAACTATCAGTGTTACGCTGGAACCACGCTCGGCCAAAAAGCTACATGTTGACGTCTCATTTTATAGTAGAGCAATGAAACGAGATAGCAATTGACCAATGATGAAATTAAAAGAATGCGACATACTTCACCCAAATAGAGAAAAAACTAAGACAAAAATATAAGCAACAAGGATATTCATAACTTGGAGGAAGAGCCAACTGAAATTCCTTATCTTTGTAAAGAAGTAAAATAATACCGAAACCGAAACGCAGATGCTGTAGATGGCATTATACTTGACCAAACTATTAAAATGTTCAAACATACATTCAACCAATACCAGAACAATCCGTAAAATGAAAAAAAAAACTAATTCTAGACATCATAATTCGATCGCGCCGCTACTACAATATAACATTGCATATTCCCATTTTGTTACACATCTAAATAATATACAGTGGAGGAATAAAAATCACAAATTACACAATATACATTTCATTACACACATCAATCACATTTGGAATTAAATAAACAAAAAAAATGTAGAGTCAATCGACATAAAATTAAAAAAAAATAAAAAACCTTCATTCATCCTCAATGCACAAGTATCATACATTATAGAACCACAATCATCATACTAAGGCAGGTTTTTTATTTTTCTCTCACTAAGCATTTTTGTACCATTCCTCAACTGTATAGTAATATTGATTTGTAATTCATAGAAAAAATATTATTTTAATCTCTACCGCTATACATACATTTCATTTAATTTAATTTTCACATTTAGGCATAGAAAAGAACCAACATCAAAAAACATTTATTGTTTTCAATTGATTTAACATTAAAACTACTTAATACCAGATTCACAATAACAAATGCTATTCAGACAAGTGCAAATTGGGCCTTAATATTTACATTTAAATAGAATTGCATAATGGATCTTGTGTCGAGGCAATAAGGTCGAGAATAATAGGTCGATGCGTTAAAAGATTAGCCCTATAGATTCCGCACTCAAGACGGCCAAATCGCAACGTCAAGTCAAAAATGACTTATTAAAATCTACATTCGCTATAATAATATACAAAGCTTTACGCATAGCCATTGTCTCATTAGAGGACGTGTTGGCCTAATCTAACATCTTAGGCACTGTGATGTTAGCTAGAATCTGCGGATAACCCAATCCTGACTGAAGCTCACTTAAGAGCGAGGATTGGCTCATCCGCAGCTTGTAGCTATCATCAATGTCAATGTCATCAAGAAATTCGATTTGGCCTATATACGTTCCCGTTCCCATACTATGTGACCCTTTTCACAATTTTTTATCCCTTTCTCCCACGTATGTTACCCTACCAGGCCCCGAACGAACAAAACGCACCAAATTCTGATACATGTTTAATGCCTTTTGAACGAAAGAAGTCTTGTAATGCAGAAACTATAGGGTAGCCAGCTATTTAAGACTGTTCAATTGCACTGAAAGACCTTTGAATTGCTAATGCTAACACTGATATTTAATATGAAATGTTTCACGGTTACAGCTACAGCTAGATTATTACACAAATAAATATACCAATTTGGTTGTTTTTAATTGCGAATATCAGTGGCAACACTCGGATGGTGATATTATAGGTCGAATCAAACATCTGGGCGGCTGTGAAGTTAGCCACAAACTGCGCGAAACCCGATCCTCGAATCGAAACCTGATCGTCTCAGTCAGCGCGCGAAATCCTTTTTTTTGGGTTTTTTGCCGTTAACAGATAAACTACTCATTTTAAGTTCACGGAAGTTCATTTTGCGGCCATGAACAAATAAATAAATAAATATAAGGGGACTTCTTACACACGGTCTCAGTCAGCGCGCGAAATCCTTTTTTTTGGGTTTTTTGCCGGTAACAGATAAACTACTCATTTTAAGTTCACGGAAGTTCATTTTGCGGCCATGAACAAATAAATAAATAAATATAAGGGGACTTCTTACACACGGTCTCAGTCAGCGCGCGAAATCCTTTTTTTGGGTTTTTTTGCCGTTAACAGATAAACTACTCATTTTAAGTTCACGGAAGTTCATTTTGCGGCCATGAACAAATAAATAAATAAATATAAGGGGACTTCTTACACACGGTCTCTGACCCCAAACTAAGCAGAACTTGTGATATGGCTGCCAGAAACTGATATACTGCATATACATATTTTTAATTTCAAATACATACTTATATAGATAATACCTAAATAGCACCCAGACACGGAGCAAACACCTATGTTCGTCATATAAATATTTGCCCTGGGTGGGGATCGAAACCACGCCTCTTTGATCTAGGAGTCAGGATGACTAACGACTGAGCCATCGAGGCAGTCAATAGGTTGCGTTTACGAGTTACGTACCTGAAAACCTAAATTTAATGCAAGGTTTCAAATAAAGAATAATTAGTTGTCAGTGTAATCGCGAAAGTGCATCAACTGATTTTCACCTAAGTTTTTAGTTAGTGAACTTTTGTACATAAACTGGCCACTTTTTTGGTTTCTAGGTGTTTACATCTCGTTGACACCATCTATCCATGGCCGCTAAATGAGTTTTTTTAACTTACAATGAGCAGTTTATCTTTAAATAACAAAAATCCTATAAATAATTGAATTTCGGGCGCTGACCTAGTGAATCCACCTTAAGTGAGCTTCAGTCAGCATTGGGTTAAGCACAGCTCGTAGCTGACATGACATCCGCCAAGTTTGATCCGGCTTATACTTATATTGCTTATTACACAACAATGACACAATTGTCGCATAACTGTACTCTGCTTCTGCAAAATATAACCTATAATCCTACCGCTTAACTTAGTCCTCGCCTGCGCGGTACAGTCCGGGTAGCACGGCAAAGGGAGAAAACCATTTTATCCACTTTAAATGTCCGTTGTCATTGTCAATCCATACTTTATTTCCTCTTCGAGGGGATATTATGGTGGAAAGACAATTTGTCCCTTTGCCATGCTTCCCGTGCTGGGGCGCCGGGAGAGACGACGGTCTGTCTCAGTCCCCCTTTGTTGTCTCCCCCCGCGCCCCTGTACCGCGCAGGCGAGGGCTAAGTTAACCGGTAGGATTATAGTGTCGTAAGCAAGGCACACGTGCACAAGCGAAGTCAATGGAAGTTGCACAAAAATAATTTAATACTTGAATTTGTCATCACGATCACAATAATCAAAACAATAACTTAATCCTGCTGTCCACGTTCAGCGCACGAAATTATTATTATTTTGCATTTGCAGATAAACTACTCATTCTAAGTTTACGAAAACTCATTTAGCGGTCATGAATAGGTTGTGGTAACGAAGTACATACACCTAAAATCCAAAATAATGGTCAGTTTATTCACAAAAGTATACTGAGCGCCACACAAATCGACGGATGAGGAGTTAGCCGCTAATGACACTTCGCCGTGATTCGCTAATTATTGCGCATGTGTGCACAATGTGTAGTGTGCCCCGGCGCGAGTCGCTCTGGTTCCCGCGCATACCTATATCTCGGCTTTTGCGCAGCGTTCTGAGCATAACTTCCCATCCGCCGATTTGTGTGGCGCTTAGTATGCATCGAATAAAAACTAAGGCGAAAATCAGTTGATGCACTTTTGGGCATAGAATGACCACTATTTTGGATTTTAGGTGTATGTACCTCACAAACACTATCTATTCGTGGCCGTAAAATGAGTTTTCGTAAACTTACAATGATAAATTTATGGTCAAATAAATTAATTTCGTGCGCTGGCCGGGAGCATCAGCCATAAGTATTGTTGTAAAAGCGCCTGCAAAGAATATAAACTTCATTTATGAAACTCTGCAGTGATCAAATATCTACACAAAAAAAATTGTGCACAACTGAGTTCTAAATTTGGAGGTACAAACATAATTGGAGCATGACTTGCAAATTTCAAAAAACTATTGATTGGAACAATAACCAGTTTTTTTTTTTTAATTGGATCAAATTAGATTTAATAAATACAAACATAGTTTATATACAAATTAATCTCAGTATTGTAATTAAAATTTTGATCAAGAATATTTTATTTGGTCGAAATTACGACAACTTTCTGTTAACAAAACCTTAAAAAATTACCTTCTGCCTAGGATATCAAGTTCGAAAATTTTATTTTTATCCTTAAAATTAAAATGCAGTCATTGTATTGCAAAATTATATCACAGTTGTACTGTCTGCTTCATAAGCTTGCAAGGAAGTATATAAGAAAAGTGGATCGTAATGCCAAAGCAATTAGTCATCAATCCTTATTACATAGTATACAATAAAGTCGCTATTTTTGTCTGTTTGTTTGTCTGTATGCTTAAATCTTTAAAACTACGCAACGGATTTTGATGCGGTTTTTTTAATGGATACAGTGATTCAAGAGGAAGGTTTATATGTATAATACACCTGTGCGAAGCCGGGGCGGGTCGTCTAGTTTAGAATAAAATAAACAAGTAGGTACTGCTTCAGTCGCTAGCAGATCACTAAATAGTCCACCAAATCGCCTGATCATCTTTAAGATGTGGCTGATCACTATAATGATATTGTTTGATCACTATCATGGTCTCTTGAACACATTAACATAATGCTCGATCACGATGGTAAACACTTATGTGTTAAGATCACAATTACTTGCTGGAATACTTTCACGATGGCAGTGGATGTTCACTTCACTCCTGATTTTAACCTAACATCTTCATGGCAATAAAACGTTAAAGATATCTAAGCAATAAAGATATCTAAGCAATAAAGATATCTAAGCAATAAAGATATCTTTTTCCTCTATGATCAATATACCTCTGTAGAAAATTTGATGACTCAAACAATTATTTATGATGTCATAGCATTATCCAATGACTATTACGATGTTGGTATATTTTTTGGAAGGTAGTCAAACATTTTCATGATGAGTGCAAACCGATAGTAAACTTTTACAAACTTTCATCTTTTGCTGGCAGTTAAATTTGCAGTGTTGCTTAAAAACCTCTAAAATGTGCATAGATAACTTCTCTGATGTTGGTAAATAACTCCTAAGATTTTCCAAACAATTTAGTAGATAATTATAATAATTAACGTCGGCCGAACTATTGTTTTTTAGAATAAACTCTTATAATGTCGCTTGAACACTTAGACATGTCGGTAATTCAGTGTGATTTGTGTCACTTAGATTTTAAAGATCACTTAAATAATGTTAATGATGTTGGTTGTTGTCAGATTTTGTGGATTACTATTAGGTTTTAAAGAGTGTTGGTTGTACTTTCGGCGAACTAGATCACTGATCTCCCGATCCAGTTGCTCCAATCACTGTCACTGATCTCGATTTAGCAAAGTTGGTATAACAATATCACTGATCCACCGATGTAGAAAATAACGGAAATAGCGCAGCGGTGTCTTCAGAAAACCGTTGTCGGTATAACATTATCACAATCAGATTCTTCAGTGTAGCACTGTTGGTATAACAGTATCATTCTAAGTGATTCTTCATTGAAGCGTTGTCGGTATAACAGTATCACTATCAGATTCTTCAATATAGCGCTGTCGGTGTAGCAGTATCAGTCCCTGATGTTTCATTGTAGCACTGTCGGTAAAACAGTATCTTTCTCAATGATTCTTCAGTGAAGCGTTGTCGGTATAACAGTATCACTATCTGATTCTTGAATATAGCGCTGTTGGTGTAGTAGTATCAGTCCCTGATGTGTCAATGTAGCACTGTCGGTAGAGCAGTATCTTTCTCAGTGATTCTTCAGTGAAGCGTTGTCGGTATAGCAGTATCACTATCAGATTCTTGAATACAGCGCTGTTGGTGTAGCAGTATCATGCAGTCCCTGATGTGTCAATGTAGCACTGTCGGTACAACAGTATCTTTCTCAGTGATTCTTCAGTGAAGCGTTGTCGGTATAGCAGTATCACTATCAGATTCTTGAATACAGCGCTGTTGGTGTAGCAGTATCATGCAGTCCCTGATGTGTCAATGTAGCACTGTCGGTACAACAGTATCTTTCTCAGTGATTCTTCAGTGAAGCGTTGTCGGTATAGCAGTATATTTCTCAGTGATTCTTCAAGTAAAGCGTTGTCGGTATAACAGTATCACAATCGGATTGTTCAAAGTAGCGGTGTCGGTGTAGCAGTATCAGTCCCCGACGTGTCAGTGCAGCAGTGTCGGTGCAGCGGTAGGGCGGCGTGGCGCGAGCGGGCGGCGGGGGGCGGGCGGTCACGCGGCGCGCTTGTGTCGCGGCGCGCGGCGTCGCTCGCGCGGCGGCGTGTGCTACCGCCGCCCGATCAGACCGTTGGAGTTGCCCGCGCCCGGGCACATTTCCAGTTCTACTAGGAGGGGGAAGTGATCTGAAACGGGAAACATACGGCGTGAGACTGTTGTCGGACACATTCTTTTATGGTATAGGCCAAGTCCAACGTGTGTGTGAGTAGGAGTCATGTTCGCTACAAGCTGTGCGTGAGGATTGGGCTCCAATCCTCACGCAGCTGTAAAGTGAGCTTGAGTCAGGATTGGGTTTTACGCAGCTTGTGACTACATAACATCACAGACGCCCAGAAATTCGATTCGGCCTATATGTAAATGAGAATACATCTATACATAAAAATTGGAGTGTCTGTTTGTAATATTGAAATAACCGTTTTTTACTACATGTAAATGAATATTTATACGTAAAATATGTTATTTTGATGTATGTAACACCAAAATAACATTTTTTACAATTTTTGTCTGTCTGTCTGTCTGTTTGTTCCGGCTAATCTCTGGAATAGCTGGACCGATTTTGACGGGACTTTTATTGGCAGGTAACTGATATAATAAAGAGTAACTTAAACTACGTTTATTTTAAAAATAATATTTTTATCTCGGGCTAACGCAGGTAACAACGCGGGGCGCAGCTAGTAGGAAATGTAAAGTGAAAGGACAAGTACCAAGTGTCTGTGTCAAGAGATAGGTCTATAGCCGGCAGCAGGATAAAGAAGACTGTATGATGATGATGGTCATTAGAAAATTAAAATAATATAGACGTGTAGGTCGTACGAATTGTGATGAAGGATTTATACATCTCAGTAATAGTACCATAACAAGTCACTACATAGTATAAAACAATGTCGATTCCCGCTGTCTGTCCCCATGTTTGCTTTTATCTTTAAAACTACGCAACGGATTTTGATGTAGTTTTTTTTGAATAGATAGAGTGATTCAAGAGGAAGGTTTATATGTATAATACACCTATGCGAAACCGGGGCGGGTCGCTAGTACATTTTAATATGTAGTGGATGCCAGTATGAGCACCATCAGAGTGGTGTGGTGTAGTACCTGAGGGTATGTGTGGGTGCGGGCAGCCGACGACCTTGTGCTCGCGGAACCAGTCCTGCGAGAGCGGCCCGAGCAGCCCGAGCGGCGTCATCGTCTGCTTGCTGTAGAATATGTAGTCGATGATGCCTTTGAAGTCGAACCTGAAACGTCAACACATAATTTTATTAAACTGGTGCATTCAAAAATAAAATCTTTTTTTTAAATTAAGTTATTTTTTTTACATTCACCACGATGGCTCACACACACCATCGAATTTCTTCTACGGACTTACGAGTACGATGTTTTCTTTTATCTAAAAACCAGAACAGTGGTGTGAAAATCTGTACATAAGTTCCAAAGCACTCATAGCTACGCGACCGGCATAACGACAAGTTATCTCCCTCAAGTTCGTAAAGGCCGTAGTCATCCCAACCCTGAGTCGGAGTTTTTAAGCCATCTAAAGGCGTCTGACGTGGCTAAAGCAACCAGGGCCTACAATTTGACGTACCACAGCAGCGTTAAATTGTAAATGCCATCCGCGATCGCCTATCCGAAGACTGATCGTGCCGTAGGTAGGTACAAATGCACAGAGCTATTACAACTAGAGAGATAGCGCTGTTGTCGCTTGAGGCAATCCTTAACCACAAAAATGTATGGAAAATCTGGCCCAAGGCTGTCAAAACTGTAAAATATGTATTGAAAATTGACACTACTGAGAGAAAAACACGGCAACTAGCCACTGAATCGAGATATCTGTCTCTTTCTAACTCATGCCATACTAAATCATTGCATCTATTTCTTTCTTTTCTCGATCGACCACTTTATCCCTCTGACATCTCTGTGTACACAGGTATATATAATACAGCTTGTTGCAGTAGGTATATTGTAACATGTATTGTGGTACTGACGTGTAGTTGGTGTAGGGCATGATGTCCTCGCTGTAGGCGGAGGCGAGCTTGAAGTTGTGCGTGAACTCGTGCTCGGAGCCCGGCATGCGGCGCAGCGAGGCCGCGTACCCGAGCTCCTTGAAGTCGCGGTGCTCCGCCGACACGCGCCCCGCCGACAGGAACTCCACCACGCCTGGAACATGACAATAACATTTCGAATATTCGTATGCGTAAAGCAAAGTCGCGGAAGAAACTTGGAGAAGTGAAAGATACTATCGTAAAGTCCAGGAAAAAAACTTGCCCAAGTCATAGAAGAAACTAAGTAATCACGAAAGAACTAGGAATAGCAGCAGAATAAATTAGGCAGTCTCGAAAATAACTTGACATAGTCATGGAAGAACTTCGTAAATCCGCGGAAGAAACTAGGTAGTCTCGGAAAAACTTGTCAAGACCACGGAAGAAACTAGACAGTCTCGGAAGAAGTTTGGCAAAGCCTGGGAATAAACTAGGTTATCATGGAATAAACTAAGCACTCATGGAAAAACAAGGAAAAAACTTGAAAAATGCAAGAAAGAAACGCGTTTCACGTTGTAGAATTCTGTCGCAGAACCGTCTCAGTTGAAGTCCCCAGACAGCAATAGCTGAACATTATCCCTCTGCCCCGCCATACGTAGCGTCCGCGCAGTCCTCATGCTCATTAGCCCGCAGCTCATTGCTCAGCATCGTGGTCTGTATGGGCCTGACGTCACAGATCGCTACATCTCATCACTCACCGCTATCAAGCAGCGAGTTGAAGTCCCCACACAGCAATAGCTGAACATTGTCCCGTTGTCCCGCCACACACTGCGTCTGCGCCGACTTTTCGTGAATTGCTCGGAGCTCGTTGCTCAACATTACAATCTAGACAAGCTTCACGTCACCTAGGTCCCTACATCTCAATAGATTACTTACCGCTATCAGGCAGCGAGTTGAAGTCCCCACACAGCAATAGCTGAACATTATCCCTCTGGCCCGCCATACGCAGCGTCCGCGCCGAGTCCTCGTGAATAGCCCGAAGTTCGTTGCTAAGCATCATGGTCTGTATGAGTTTGACGTCGCAGAATTCGGGGTCCCAGTGGATGTGCGCGGTGCACACGAGGATCGGCTGCGAGAGCATCGACGAGTCTGTCGGTATACCTGCAACACGTTGCAAATTCACATAGTTTCTACATCTCTACTGTACTAGCCTTTAGTTATTAGCTAGATCTACCCGGAAAGGGCGACCAACACCTGGGTCAGGGTCCAGTTGACCTACG
This sequence comes from Hypomecis atomaria, assembly GCA_964007245.1. Lineage (NCBI taxonomy): Eukaryota > Metazoa > Arthropoda > Insecta > Lepidoptera > Geometridae > Hypomecis > Hypomecis atomaria. The sequence goes on along the minus strand of OZ023285.1, from coordinate 19,636,848 downwards.
AAGGGTGATAGCACAATTTATCTACCTTATTGACCTGATTCATATATGCCACCGAATTTCTTCTTCGAACGATGGATGGAACGGTTTTTTTCCTTTAGAAATACTAATAATAAATAATACTGATGGCAGTTTTATTATGAGAAGCAGTAATGGAAATTATATTAACCAATAGAGATTCCCCAAGAAAATATCTTTCTCTTTGATACATCATGGAAAAACTAGAGCCGTTGCATGACAATGGGATTCTACAGGACGATAACAATAGTAGGTACATCTATGAATACTTACCTCTATCTAGAGTTTATTTTCTGTTCTATTATTTTATTGTGATCACGTTTGATTTTTAAAAAAAGTAACATCCACCATAGAAAAGCTTTGATTCAATGAAAATGCTTTGTTACTTTTTGACACGATACGAAGAGACGCGCATTTAGATGACGCGCAGGCTAGCCAAGCAGAATTGGACGTCTACGGCTGATGTGAAGGCGTTGATGACTCGATCGACAATTACTTGATGTACTTAGTGCTTACTACTTTGAGAGGGCTATGCTCGGAATCTCGCTGCGACATCGAATCAGGAATGAGGAGATCCGCAGAAGAGCCAAAGTTACCGACATAGCCCAGCAGATTGGCAAGTTGAAATGGCAGTGGGCTGGGCACATAGCACGAAGGACTGATGACCGATGGGGTCGAAAAGTTCCCGTATGAAGACCACGTACCAGCGTAGCGTAGGACGTCCACCCACAATGTGGACGAACTATCTCATCAGGATCGCGTTGGATTCGAGTCGCTTCCAACAAGTCCTTTTGGAGATCTAGGGGGAGGCCTATTTTCAGCTTTGGACGTTCTATGGCTGAAATGACGACTTAGTACTTACCATTTTCCCAGGCAGCCTCCTTAGTTTTGAGCAAGGCAGCGAGACCGATGTTGTCCTTGGGCATCACTCGATTCAGCATGTTGTCGGACCCTTCGCTGTTGGCCATCGCCAACTGGTTGAACTCTATTAGGTGCTCTTTCACTAAGGCAAACCTGGAAAATTACGTAATAAGATTTTTAAAATGATTAACCTAAGAATGCTGACATTAAATTATTTTTTATGATTTTACTATTCCTATTAATGAAAAGAATATATATTGCAATCTACAAAAAAACTCCAACTGCAAAAAACAACAGATGAGTAACGCACTAAATGACCGAAAAATTAAAATGCTTGTAATTATTCCTGTATCCCTAAGATAAGATAACTTTATTGTTATTAATGGAACCTGTAATAATAGGCAAGTTGTAAGTTGGGAACTACTTACAATTTGGCGCCAAAAATCCGCCATTTTGTGTTTTGTCTTTTTGAAAACCTATCAAAGGACATTTGAGCAATTAAAACGAATCTAACGATACCTCCATCCAGCCTTTTGCAAGATACGTGGGAATAAAGAAATTTACAAAAATTCGAAGTTACGCGCGAAAAACAATACCCTTCCTTGGCAGTCGGGTAAAAATAGGAGAATTTAATTATGTTAAGGAAAGTTGCAACACCCTTATAGGGTCATATGTGAATACCACATAATATGTTGCAATACATGATTGCGTATTGAAATATACAATTAGTTCAGATGGACTACATTCTATTAAACTACTCGATCTGCAGACAGTCTTACACATATCTATAGACCTGTGCTACACAGTAATGCTCAGAAGAATTACAAGTAATAAAAGTATTGCTAAATTTTACCAAATAAAAACTACGTTACAGCTGTCTTATTCATATATGGTTATACAGCATACGCGAGAGAGAGTGGAACAAAAGAAAACGCAATGTCTGTCGCATACGTCAAAATCACTAGTTGGAATGTCAAAATGATAAAAATTTAGTCACACTGGGTCATTTGTCTTTCTCTGAAATTTGAAACCTCCAGTTCCAGTAAGAAGGTTCAAATCTCTGATCATTTACTTTCCTACTTTTTACCTTTTTAGGGTTCCGTACCCAAAGGGAAAAACGGGACCCTATTACTAAGACTTCGATGTCCGTCTCTCTGTCTGTCACCGGGCTGTATCTCATGAACCATGATAGCTAGGCAGCTAAAATGTTCACAGATGATGTATTTCTGTTGCCGCTATAACAACAAATACTAAAAGAGAATAAAATAAATATTTAAGGTGGGCTCCCATACAACAAACCTGATTTTTTAGACGATTTTCGCTCTATATTAATAATTGTAACAGGTAGATGCTTGAAATTTTTACAGAATATTTAGTTTTATATTCACTTCAATAATAAATAATAAAATTAAAATAAAATAAATATTTAAGGGGGGCTCCCATACATTACGGAACCCTCCGTGCGCGAGTCCGACTCGTACTTGGCCGATTATTTAATTTGGACACCCGAGATAGCTCAATGCTAGTTTGTGAAACCTTTCGAAATTACGTAAGTTCGGGTGTACGTGCATCTTTTTCTAACACCTTCTTATTTAAAATGGGACAAAGTGATGTATATCTATCTCTTGCTATTTTAGTACTATTTCTATTCCTTTAGTTCTTATTCTATGGTATCCTGCCACCTTTTTTAATGTCAACAAAAATTAAATTAGAAAATATGAAATTCCATTCAAATTCAATGCAGTTGTTTTACTCTGCGCATTTATTTACCATATTTTAATGGATTTGTAGAGTCTGGTCCCACTTTGCAAGATCTTTGCTTAGATCGTTCGGTTAACTCTTATGATCTCTTTATCGGTTTAATCTCTATCGAATAAGCTCTTAACCATTAGCTTAAAGTGCTCTTTCACTAACTCAAATGTGGAAACATTCAATTAGCCCAAAGTAACCCACACTAAATTCAATTCTTTATTAATCAATGTCAATTTATTTTATACTTTGAAGCCGTAACTTGGAATATCAAAGAGATATTAGGACATTCTCTTTGAAACATGTTATTATTTATTTAAAGAGGGATTTGGGTTAGATTTAATTTTCTCTTTATCGAGCTTATGAAATGGCCGCTTAACAGTACACAACGTTTTAAAAGCCCTCATACACGTCGTTGTCGTCACCAGCCCTCGAAACAGAGTAGAATAAAAAATATGATTAATCCGTCAAATAGATTATCAAAAAAAATGTAGACACGTTTTTTTCTTTTGTCAATTAAACAAAAATTGACGAAGATATAGCCCGTTAAAGTTCCGCGTGACGTCACAAGTCACATACAAATGTATAGACTTTTGTCAGAGAAGTGTCGTCACAACCCCCATTCCCGAACTTTGACAAGGTCTCATTCTCATTTCATCTAACTTACGGACTAATTATAATAATGATTTTTTTACCCAGTCATTATGCCTATTAGGCGACCTGGTACTCAGTATAAGTGGAATCATACAAGTCGGCGGATGTGAAGTTTGCTACATGCTGCGCGAAACCCAATCAACGCGCAGTATTATGTGAGCTTCGGTCTGGATTGGATATAGCGCAGCCTGTAGTGTAGATAATCATATGCGCCAACTTGTATGATTCGGTCTATAACAACCCACCAAATAGGTAACACTAGGCGAGACACTAGACAAGTCCAGCAGAAATTGCTTATACTCGTACAGTGCGACACAAAAGAGATGAAATGAATTATTCGGGAACTAAATTATCACTTTTGCTGGAACCACAATCTGAGCTGTCAATCATTGCTAATATCCTAGCATTTTTCTCGTTTTGTGTTATTTTGTGGATTGTGAACAGAAAAACAGTAACATTATAAAAAAATTATGCAAAATATGCCAACAAAGCGACGATGGCGACCTCATTTATTTTCAAGTCTTTTATGTCGCACTTTAACTCTAGCTAGAGTACCTAGTCTAGAGTGACTCTAGAGGTCATACGCATCGTCGTCATCCCCTGTTTGAATTTGGCGACCCGATACTGAACCAAATAGGAAACACTAATGTTGACTCTACACAGTCTGGCACAAATCGCTTATAGTCCTAGAGTGACTCTAGAGTATATATTCATGAAATCTTTGAGCTGACTTTCATCTTCGTACTCTAGCTGTCGAATACGTAATTGAGCATGATGTGATGTCTTTGTAAAACGTCTTTCCTATTGCCTGAGACAATAAACTAAATCTTTTCAAGATAGACGCGTGACCAAAATGCTGGTGTTTATTTGGCTGAACGCACAAGCATTGCTATTCAGCGTGGCAATGCAGCCAGCATGCTGGGCACGCTGCCAACTGGCAGTGGGCTTGAGCATCTGGATTATCTTTAGACCTTCAAGGGTCTGTGGATGATCCAATGCTTTTTATGTAGTAGCAGTGTAGGTAGTTTTAGCATACAAAGTAGTATTGTATTTTGTTGTAGTTAATAAAGTTTCAAAGTTAGAGTGAACAGATATCTTCTAAGTCTGCGAGCTTTAAACCACAACGTCGCTTACCATCAGGCGAGTTGGTGGTCAAGCGCAGATTTGTTTATTCGAGCAAAACTCGCTTCTGCCCCGCGGCTTCGCCCGCGTGGTATTTACAGTGTGCTATCCCATAGCAACCTTTTATTTTTTCGCATTCAAAGCCTATTCACTTTCCTACCTTGGAACTGTAGCCATTCCAAAAATCAATTCAGTCCGTTATTGTGTGAAAGAGTATCAAACCAAAAACACACTTTCGGATTTAAAATATAAGTAGTATAGGCTGAATCAAATATATTGGCGGCTGAGATGTACGCCAGGATTGGTCATCTGCAGCTTGTAGCATACACCACATCCGTCAAGATGTTTCATTCAGCCTAAAAAAATTGGAAGATGGAATAAGAAAAGAGTGAATAGGTCTGCGTGCTTCATCTTAGACCACAACGTTGCTTACCATCAGGCGAGTTGGTGATCAAGCGCGGACTTTTACGCGATAAAAAAAATGCCATAAATGTAGCATACTTAGCAGATCTAAAGAAGATTGCACAACCGTCGACGTATTTCCGCTCTGACTCGGACATGGTTTTCGCGCGCGACTTCGGCGAGAAGATCCCGTCGTAGCCATCCTTCTTCAGCTCGGGCAAGAAGTAGTTGTAGAACTGGTCCGTTTCCACCTCCTGCAACCACACGGCACAATGCAAACATTAGGTACTATTTTGATGACAAACAAATTGTACGAAGTCCTAAATCGAACCGTTCGATTGTTGAAGTCTATTACACGGAAACTATAACAAAAAGAAGAAATAATAAGTGCAAAGTTCTTCTATTGCCTACACACTAAGTTCGTTTAGGCCGGGTGGCTAGCCCTGGTGTCAGAGTTTTTAAGCCGCCTGTAGGCCTCTGACATGGCTAAACGGTTAATACAACCTTACAATTTAAAGTGTCAACCGATCCAAGGTAGCGCTTAATAGTAAATGCCACACGCGGTCACCCATCCGAAGACTGACCGTGCCGAACGTTGCTTAACTTTACCCACACACTAAGTTTCGTAGATTCATGATAATAGAAAGCTAAATTTCGATGATTTTAATTTAATTTTAGATTCATTTTTGTATTCGGAGTGATATAGGCATCTCACAATTGAGATGTTTCCATATATTTAAAACTTCTGAAAAAAAACCGAAAATCTTGTATGGCTTCTAACTTCTTTTAATGCTTTCGACCACGGTCCTAAATACAAACAATTTCAAATCAAACTTTACTGATACTCCCTCGCTGAAAAACAGAAACTGCTAAGTAAGTTTTAGATTTTTAACAAGGACATGTAGTCGGGTTTTTTTCTGGATTCATAAACATCTTTATGATAAGCTTGGTCAGGGTCACTATCAGCACTTTAGACAAATACAAAGGGTTTTCATCACATGGTTATTACATATTAGAGTAGTAACTTTACTTCAATATAACTATAATCTGAACTGTTTTTTAATACGCTTACTCCAAAAGCCATAAAAACTAAAGTTACGGAGAGGTATAACAATAACAAAATTGAAATTAACTACAGATAACACGATTTAATTTACGGAAAAATGTGTGTACGCAACGCATGAAATGCAATGGTCGTGGACTATGTTACACCAGCACCAAACATGTTTAATGTAGGATAGTAATACATACTGTTTATCAAAGACAATGTTCATAATGTGATTGCAATAGATATATAAATTCATATAAAAGGATAATACAGTGCTTGTGCAGTTAAAATAACTAAGGAGTACTAAGTTACTAGCCTGTAAGCTAATGATGTCTGCGGAGTAATGTCTAATTTCGTCCAAAATACCCTTCTTCCTGTAGTCCCAGTCGAGCGCCCAGCTCGGGCAGTAGCCGTACATCTGTCGCGTCGCGTACTTGTCGCACAGCACGTTGTAGCACATCACGGTGAAGATGCCTGCGACAAACAATACCACATTACAGCGCTCCCACCACATCGCACTCTACATCTCTCCATAGAGCTGTCGGCGCGTATCCCGCGCGCCCGTATTCCGCGCCTATCACATGCCAATTAGTACCTACACTGACGCTTTATGTTACGTGGAAGCGATTGAGTTCGCGTGACGCGAGAGATTAAAAAAGTTCCAATTAATAAGAGAGCCGCCTATTACGCTCCACATGTGGCGAGCACGCGACACGATGCCTTCTGCCGATGCGCACCGGCCCGAGCTCTGCGTAGGATGGCGCAACTTTAACGATCTTGCAGCTAAAGTGCTCCGTTGTGAATGAACATGAGAAGCCGTAAAATAGATAAACAATCACGCCATGCTGCCTCGAGCTAATCGTGTCGACGACTTCGAAGATTAACGTCGACGACGAGAAAACTGCATAAGCGTTAGCGTTTACGAGCGAAAACACCTCACATCACCCCGCTCAGGAATTTCTAAATAGAGACATAACAATCGAGCTGCAGCCGCAGGTTAGTCGAGAATACTCAGTAAACACCATTTCCGGTCTCGTTAAGGACGAGGAAATTGGGCTTCACGAGGGTGTGGAACGCGAACAGCGACGGAGGCATTTCGACGTAGGTATCCACTTATTACGTAAACTAAGGTGGCACGACTGCGCTCTCTCACGCTCCACGCCATTATCTCAGATTTATGCGGACGAGGCGCGCTCGCACCCGTCTCATTACGCGGATCAAAGTGTGCGCGCCGAGGGACGATGACAGCAGCTGTCTAAATGTCGACTTCGTGGAAGACCTTGGCGATGCAATTATATAGATTTAATCGCACCAGGTTTTAGTCGATTAACAGACAAAGAACCGGGAATACAGCATGTAGACAAAGCGGCGCTGACGGCGTAACAACGCGACGAGCAGCTCGAAGGACAAGACAATGCCGAGAGCGCGCTCGGCGAGCCTCACTCGGGGAAAATTGATAACGATCACACGGGGCGGCGGCGACGGCGACGTGCGCTCGCGCTCATGCTAATCGTCGCCGAGCCAAAGTCACCTGGCTGGCGCGCTCGCCGCGATCAATACGACCGCAGCACGTGCTTCTAATACGTCCATTGTATGCTCAATGCGACGCACGGAGACGTGGCGCATGCCAAATGTCGCGAAACAATACGCGCATCGATAATCGCCCGTTGTTTAAGGAACTGCGACCGAAACGAAAGCTCGGCACACGGACAATACTAAATGGTAAGTTTGTTGAACATGTGGACGCGTGTCTTCATTTCAAATAAATCGACGACGATGATGAAATAGTACGTGTTCGAGCAACAAACAATGCAATGGAAGAAGGTGATACAAACGTCAAGTAGTACAATATTTCTGGTAGGCTGTACCATTGTGTCGCCAAGCGGAGCATTACGGTATATAAAAGGGCCGGCGCGTGGGCACATGTACGCTTCAGATATGTCGAATGTAATATAAAGCCAGGGGAGTGTTCTCCGGTAAAAATATACTTACAATCGGAACAGGCGTGGCGACGACATACGAGAATGTCGGACAGCAAGCGATGCATGTCATGGACTGCATATGCAGCGGCCATACTGCATCGCCGTACGCTACTTCATCAGTATTTATCTTATCACATTCAAATGTCGGTCCTACCAGACATGCAGGAGTCGTATCTTACTCAAGAACTGGCCGTTACAGTGGATAGCCAGTCACGCTCGCGTAATTGATTTTCTAATATCAATCGTGAGAGATCGAAACGGGTCTTTTTTGTCAGCAGCAGGTTCATTAAGAGTGATTTAAATACGCGAAGATTTCAATTTGGATTGGCGTTCTAAAGAGCTCATTAGATCACGTTCAGTCACCACGCGACAGTCCGCGAGCCGATCGACAATATATGACGTAAGAGAACTCAATGGGTGCTAACAAGAAGTCGTTAGTAGGAGTCGAGGCAGGCGGGACTAGTTGCCGGCCGCTTGCTCTATAGATTTCACCTTCGGCTAATGGGAGCGTATCATGCGATTCTGGCCGAGCGCTAATTGAGCTGTTAAGCAAATAACAGAACAATTTCGTCGACAGTTAACTTTTTGCCGAGATCAATCACATCTAGATAAGGTTAAACATTAGCAAGTTGTTATAACAGAACATAATACACTTAATGCTTTTATTCCAATACAAAGTTGCATAATAGAATACTATCTAATTGCGGTGGGTTCAGCCATTATAATCGAACATGGATACATCGGCACATGTTGGCGGTGTATGGGAGTGGCTGTATTCTGAAATTCCTTTCTGCTAAGGCTAAATATATACTAAGACTGTGATATGTTGGCAAGAATGATGCGAAAAAAGCTTTTACATTTATCGTTCAGTGAACGCAAATAACACTGAAGCCAGTTAGGAACATGACGTGGAAACAAATTACTTTTAAACTCTGGCCCTAAAGGTTATGAATCAAGTCCAACATATCTACTCACAGGCGATCTCCCTTTGAACGGCTGACATGTGCGGAAGGCATGAGCATTGGCTACATCCATGAATGCACATTAATCAAGTGCCACGGGTTTAATGCAGCACCAACTAGCCGCCAGTGCGTCGGCAAACCGAGTGATTTGCTGGAGGAAAACGCCACACAGCGATACAGCAGAATCATCATCACAACATCTCACTTTTAACGTCGCTCAGTAAGCCGGCAATATAAGAGAAATAAAACCACTCGGGTGCTATCGCGCCTCATCTGAATATAATGGCAGGAGGCGCAGCGCCGTCTGTCTGTTTATTGGCGATGTCATGTCATTATGTGGGCATTTTGTATTACGACCGACCCGCTTGTATTCAAGTTATTTTAAATACAAGGGTGCTTAAGTGTATGCCCTTTTATTTTGCTTCTTAAGACCAATCGAAATTAAAAATGCTACACAGGAGTTTTGAATAAATTGAATTGAAAATCTGTAAATCCAAAATTTTATCGGATCCTGTTACCATTTTTGGCTCGTTCCGAAGAATACTTGATGAGAATTTCAATGAGGTTCGAGAGGAAAAAATATGTTTTTGTACACACTTCGTATTCGTAGTTATGTAACGCTCCTTCGCTCTTCGCACGACCTGTGTGCGGCAGATGAGGATAAATCTCGTACTTGTAGCGTATCTCAGAGAGCGCGAGACATTATCCCTAGGAGAATGTTGTTCGCGATTCTCGTAATGCAGCCGAGAGAGTAATGTTTGTATATCATCGGATGAGCGCCTATCCCGACGTGATATGCGTGTTCTTTGACCTCATCGCGAACGTCAATTAACTTTATATAGAGAGCTGTTTTTATGTGCGAACAAATCACAAGGTTTATTGGTATTCGTGAAGCCCTGTATATTTTGCCGCCTGTTTTATTATTCTGGCCTCTAGGCAACGCGACGAAAACGAGTTCGATCAAATAAGGGTTAGGTAGGCTATGGAGAGCTTTTATTCAGCCTATAGAGGGGAGTAGACAAATTCAAGGCCAGCGATGTGGATACAGTTGCGTCTCTTTACGAGTATATTCTGTTCCAAGTAACCGAACAGTCGAACACTTACCGCCGCGGTAACTGGTAAGTAATAAATCAAACGGTCATCTGTCATGTGTGCAAAGCTGATAATAGTCGGGAGGCGCGCGGTAGTCGCGCGTTCTCGTCAGTTGAGTTCAGATCAGTGCAGGCGGCTTTGGCCAAGTGAACTGGATAAGACAACCAACGGCAACGGTGTCAGCCATGTGGGCGATGCATTCCGCTCTAAATTGATTTCATTTTAACTGATGTGTCCCATGAGTAACGGCTTCTAAAGATTATGCTTATTCGGTGACACTGACGACTTGAGAAGATAAGAATACGCCTCGGCAATGAACCACGCACTTACGAAATGGGAAATTCAAAGTTTGTTACGAGATCAGAGGTGAATAACAAATCACCGTGAGAAATTAACAGGGAACTCCACAATTTACCGGTATTCGCTTAGGAAGGATAACTTCGTTGAATTTTCATGATACGTTCCGTTAGATTGCTATCAGCTTTATGAGCGTTGGAGTTGGTAATGCGATAGATTTCAAGGAAAAGTGGCGATTCATTCGCCTTCGAGCTATCTTATAATTGCTCATATTGTGATAGTAATCGCTTCCGCTTTCGATATTGATTTACTTAGATCCTTCCATATTTGGAGTTACGTTTAACTTTTACCTTAATTAAATTAGTTGGATTATTATTGGACAACTTTCCAAAATGGATATCACGGCTGAAATTAAATTGAAGAGGAGACCTTTTATGGTCATATTCAATTAAGAGTATAAAAATAAAATTGATTGAGTTGCTCTTTCACTTAGATTGTGACACGGTACCATTAGTGCATCATCCTATTTTTCATTACGAGAATAATTGTTTTGTTGGTAGGTATATTGTATATTATATTGTCAAAAATGGCACAACCGATTTCAATCGTATACAGAATCCGAATAGTTCGCACGAATCGATGTAACATCAACGTGGTCATTTTTACATTATTGTTGTTTTTCAAAAACGACTCAGCCGATTTAGATAAAATTTTAATGGGACCACCTCTAAAAGATAATCTACCAAACGAAAAAAGAATCATCAGAATCGGTTCATAATTGGCGTAGTAATCGCGTAACATACATACAAAAACATACGTCCGAATTGATAACCTCCTTTTTAGGGTTCCGTAACCAAAGGGTAAAAACGGGACCCTATTACTAAGACTTTGATGTCCGTCTGTCCGTTTCCAGGATGTATCTCATGAACCATGATAGCAAGGCAGCTGAAATTTTCACAGATGATGTATTTCTGTTGCCGCTATAACAACAAATACTAAAAACAGAATAAAATAAATATTTAAGGGGGCTCCCATACAAAAAACGTGATTTTAGGAGTTTTTTGCTCGCTATTAATAACAGCAAGAGTAATGGGGCTTCCATACGGTAATGAACCCTTCGTGCGCGAGTCCGACTCGCTCTTGGCCGATTTTTTGAAGTGAACACAATTAAAAAAAAACAAGTTAAGAAGGGTTAAGCCCTAACTTCTTGGCTCTTTCGTGGTTTCGCCCCACAAGCTATTCGGCCCGCGGGGCGAATCAACGAAGCCTCTTTTTGAATGCCCTCTTTCGCCCCGTGGGGCGAAATGCCGAGAACGATAAAAGAAGAGGCCGTTTCGGTCCACGTTGATAAAGATCAATTTCCCGCATCAGTATTACGTATTTCTTATGGTACAGCCACGCATAAAATTACATGAGATAAAATAAAAATCCCACTACAAGTAATCAACAGATATGCAACGCTTTAAAAAAAACTAAACAAGAAAAAACAAACCACCAAAAACGTACTATATTGATATAACAGACATTATGAGCTGAGGGCTTAAGTTAAATTGAATATTGTTTGGTAGTAGGCGCGGCCCATTTGCAAAATATAAATTGAAAGAAAATTAACAAGTGTACTATGTAACATACTTTAATTCTCTTTCAAAAATAGCAATTTGGTGCGAGTCCGCAAACGTTTCAGTTTTCCCATACATTTTTCGGACGACGCCAACTTTACCCAATGTGCTATGGCGAGGATCATTGTCTTAAGAGTACAAATATAGGAATAAGTCTGAAAACTGCACATTTTTTATTAAATCATAAAAGAAGTGCCAAAATGCAAGAAAAAGGGGTCCAAGTTTTAAAGTGAGATAATCGTATCTAGGAGGTATCATATGAAAGAACTTCATTTCCGCAAACTGAATCAGGTATTTGATTATTTTTACTATGTGTATTTTTCCGTTTATGAGAAGAAATGTGAAAAAAGATACTCCTATTGTTGATGACAAAATTTTGTATTTGCTAAGTTTTTCTTTTTTCCCTAAGGTTTTAACAACTTAGTTCCCTATTTCTTAATTTTTTGGGATAAGTACGGAACCCGCGCGGTTGGCGAGCCTGACTCGCACTTGTCCGGTTTTATTTATTTACTGATCCGACAGTGATCTTTTTGTTTTTCTACCATTTCACTGGGTTTACAAATGATGCAGAGCGCAAAAGCACCGCCATATTTAAATTGTATATGAATTGCATTGTAAATAGTACCCAAGCTTCGCGCTGGGACCCCCTGTCTGTCGGTTGATATGATTTAAAATTATGTAAATATTATGTTTGGTTTCGAATAAAGGATAAAACAGGATACTAAGTCTTTGATTTCACATTACTTTTTAACCACTTTTAGGTTTGACATCTGACATCTCGTTAAACTATCTCACTTTTGTGGAAATAGAAATTATGTAGAATTATGCCGCTTACCTTTCGCATACAATGTGGAGTATAATTTACCCCAGACCGGAAAAAACAGGTTAATTAAAAAGTTAAAACCGAGAAATTGAGTTGAAATCCTCAATAGCTCAACGTTACGAACGGGTGGAGCGATATTGATTTTGTTTTTTTTTTTAAATCTTGTGTTTATGGTCCATTTTATAAAATTACATTTGGGGTTGCGTTTTCACAGGACGCAATTTAATTTTTTAATGTTAAGTGATTGTTTATCTGAGAAACTATAGGTTTTACAAAATGTTTACGAATACAGTTATTGTCTATACCAATATTATAAAGAAGAAAGATTTGATTGTTTGTTTGCATTGAATAGGCTCCGAAATTACTGAACCGATTTGAGAAATTATTTCACTGTTGGGAAGCTATACAATCCGGCTTTCGTCCTGGTCATAGTACTACGACAGCTCTGACAAAAATCACTGACGACATTAGAGACGGCATTGGACGTTGTCATCTGACTGTGCTATCGCTGCTCGACTTTAGCAATGCATTCAACAATGTGGATTTTGACGTTTTATTGGCAATTTTACGGTCTCTTAACATATCTCCAACGGTAATTGATTGGTTTCGTACTTACCTGTTTGGTCGCCGGCAGCGAATTCGTATTGACGATTCATATTCATCTTGGTGTTCTATATCGGCTGGTGTTCCACAGGGCGGCGTTTTGTCTCCTCTTCTCTTTGCAATCTTTATAAATTCGATTTCAAAACAGTTGACTTCTTCCTACCACCTCTATGCAGACGATTTGCAGATCTATACTCAGGCTCCTCTAGGGCAATTGCATGAGGCCATTGATACTACGAACTCTGACCTTAAGCGTATACGGGACTGGAGTAGATCATATGGCCTTTCAGTTAATCCAGCAAAAACCCAGACAATTATAATTGGGAGCTCTCGCATGATTTCGAAAATTGACTGGTTCAGACTACCTCAGGTTATCTTTGACAATATTCCTATCCCATTTAGTGACACTGTGAAAAACCTGGGAATTATTTTTGACAAACAGTTTTCTTGGGGTCCACAACTGTCTGAGGTCAGTCGAAAAATTTTTGGTTCTGCGGCGTCACTCAGACGATTGTGGAACTTTCTACCCATCACTACCAAAACTGCACTTGTAAAATCACTTCTACTTCCCATATTAGACTACGCTGATGCTTGCTATCTGGATTTAACCGAAGAGCAACTCGACAAACTGGAACGTCTACAGAATTTCTGTGTACGGTACATATTCGGTTTACGTAAATATGACCACATTTCACAATTTCGCCAAAAGCTCAACTGGTTACCTATCCGACTTCGCCGTAATTCTCACATCTTATCTTTCCTCTACAAAATTTTGTTCTTTCCTTCCACTCCTTTGTATCTCAAAGAACGCTTCGAATTTATTCAAGGTCATTCTGGTACTTTGAGATCTTCTCGTGCCTTGAAACTCAAAGTCCACTCCTCTTCCCATACCAATCTTTCCTATATGAAATCTTTCTCTGTACAATCTGTCCTGCTTTGGAATGAGCTGCCTGTAGCTATCAGGCAGGCTAAGTCTCTCCATATTTTCAATAACCTAGTTTTCAAACACTTTCTTTCACTATGTTAAATAACAAATATACGTGATATTAAATTTATTGTATGTAAATATTTTTATACTCATTATATATTTATGTAATTGTTTATGTATGTATATTTATATTATTGAAGATGTAGTATATTATTAAAATGTGTAATTATTGTATTTAATTTGTGATAATAATTATTATTTTTCCACATTTATTTATTATACACCACCAACCACATTTATGTATTCTAATTTCTGTCCATCCAAAGGTTGCCTGGAAGAAATCGCTCAAGGCGATAAGGCCGCCCTTGTATCACCTAATTTTAAGAATATTCTGTTTTTGTTATTTAAGCTGTTTTCTTGGTGTACAATAAAGTTATATTGTATTGTATTGTATTGTACAATCCCGGGTGTTCACAGGCCATATTACATTTTATTTTTAAATTAGGGAGGCTGCTAGTAAAAAATAAAATTTTAGATTTTACTATAACTTTTCACTTAAAATTACCAAAGTTGGAGAAAATAAGTAACTTTTAGTCCTAGTACCAAAAAATAACAGTCCGTCTGTCTGGCCGTCTTCCCATCTGTACGCCCTCAAGTCACAAACCCTCATAACTACCACAAAGAACCGAATTGCATGAAATTTGACATTATAATAGTTTTATTATAGAATCTAAACTTCCATCGAATGAAAACAATGTGCCAAAATTGTATTGATTTAGATAGCATATTCAAGGTGAAGAAAACTCCTTTTTTTTCTTCACCTTGTACGCGGAAATGTTTGACAATTCTCATTTTTTAGCTTGATAACGATCATCAATCAATCATCCGTTAAATTGTAGGCCCCGGTTGTTTTAACCGTTTAGCCATGTCAGAGGCCTTCAGGCGGCCTAAAAACTCTGACACCAGGGCTTGCCACCCGGCCTATACGAACTTACTTTTTATCAATCAATCATCAATAAACAATTGCATTTTTGTTCATACACCCCCATAGGACTCATAGAATGATGCCCTTGATATAATGCAATTTTTTTTTTCCCATTAACTACTTTTCTACTTAAATGTACAGATAAAAAAGTGAATCGCGGGGCGAATCAACGAAGCCTCTTTTTGAAGGCCCTCTTACGCCCCGCATTGTTTGGAGCGGGGCGAAAGAGGGCATTCAAAAAGAGGCTTCGTTGATTCGCCCCGCGGACCGAACAGCTTGTGGGGCGAAACCACGAAAGAGCCAACTTCTTTCGTATTGAACAGAGGCCCTTGTTCCGTGGTGGGCCAGTTTAGTAAACGAGAAGAGTAGTAGATACCTACATTTCTCTTCAACCAGATATAAAATCGTCGTCTGCGTCATTGAGGGCTATCAAGGAGTATAACCTGCAGATGGCCATCAGAGATCGGAACGCGGCGGTGATGGAGGCTCTGGGCCGGGAGGAGGCAATAGAGTTGTAATAGGTAGGACATGGGAGCGATCACAAGTAGAGTAGATAACACCGAGTAACACACGGAAACGTAGCCTCGGACTCCGCCGGTGATCGCTTTCACAAAATAAATCAAAATAAGTGTGTAATATTGAGAAACTATGTAAATTATTTAGAAATTAGCATTGCGTGCATGCCCTGAGCATTCATTCTCGCCATCGAAGGCTCCTTCTTGCGGCGGCGTCGTGTGTCGGGTCGTTCTCCTCCCTCAAATATGGTCGAATAGAGCGATGGCTGGCACATGCGTCACACTCGTGATCGGGTGCTGCATGCGGGTCGCCGGTTTGCTAGCGGCATTTACGCAATGCATTGAAACTACTAACTTAGACTAAGATTTAAACTAACCCATCTCTATTGTACAGTCACATTCTATAAATTGTAACTTAGTTTACAAAGGGCACAGACCCTGGAGTCTGTGGATCATTAATTTAAATTAAAAAAAAAAAAAAAAAAAAAAAAAAAAAAAAAAAAAAAAAAAAAAAAAAAAACCAGATATAAAACCTATTGCTAGAGGGTGACAGTTCAAAACATTTCATTGCAGATGCACACGATTCGTACAAATAAGAAGTGACAAATACAAGTATTTTCGATTAGCAGGCTCAGGTTGTGATTAAATGGACAATGGTAGACGCGGCGCGGGCACGGATGCGGGGAGGTCGCGCGCCAATGTCTCGTATTGTTCGCAGATGGCGGCCGAAGGGCATTTCCTCTTTCCCTGCCGCCTGGCCGTGGCCAAGATAAGCTGATCGACTTAGCTACTACGAGACAGTAAGAAAACTTTACGCAAGAAGAAGTAATTGTTCCTTAGGATAACAATTACAATTTATCATGATCAATAATCATAACAAATCAGTTATACTTTTGACGCTCATTATTTCACTCCCGTTGAAATGGAAAAGGTCTAAATTGACACATCACAATCATAAAATATGCTTATCATTTTGTCCATTATGAGTAAGTCATGTGTTTTAATTTTGTATGATATGGACTCAACTGATTTAGTGTTTGGAATGAATATTGAGTCTAGCTTTTACCATACTTTCATGAATGAAAAAAAGTCAACGGCTCCTGCAACACATAACAAAAAATGCAGCTTAAAATAGGAACAACAAATGTCGATATTGCAATACACAAAGGTTTTAAACACAATCTGAACACAAAACAAGAGATAAAACGAGATAAGTCACTGCAACTAAAGATACCGACACTTAATTGTCCATTGATTCTGACAAAGTGAACACTTCCTATTCCTTAAAAGGTTCATTGAAGCGCTGTTAGCGATAGATAACATCGTCACGTAACCAAGCGAATGTCCGTTACGTAAGTGGTCAGTGTAATTATGTGCCGATTAGACCTCCTTTTACGTAACCATCATTGTGAAGATACTGATTACAATCTAGAGTTGTAGAGATTCAGCGACTTTACAGTGTCATTGGTATCAAATCAAGTAGATTTTTCTATATATACTCGTACAGGGTTATTCGTATTCAATTACCATCCTTTTAAGGGGATATCATTATTTACATCAAAACCAACGACTTTTGTTCTACCACTTTTACCAATTTTACCAAATTTTTAAAAGTGGAATGAGCATATAATATTATGTACTTACTAGCGACCCGCCCCGGCTTCGCACAGGTGTACTATACATATTATAAACCTTCCTCTTGAATCACTCTATCTATTAAAAAAACCGCATCAAAATCCGTTGTGTAGTTTTAAAGATATAAGCATACATGGGGACATGGGGACAGCGGAAGCGATTTTGTTTTATACTATGTAGTGATAATTGTTTTTTACATACCTCACTAATATTTAATCTTGTTTGCATGTTTACACAGTACCTCCTCTGAGGCCAAGATTGGTGGCGCGCGCTTTTCACATAGAGTTCATAAAACCAGTCAAATTATTTTTTTTAATTTTTTATGGAAGTAAAATAAATACGAATTTTTTTAAGTCGTAGAACACAAGATGTTTTATTTGATGTAGGTACAGAATATGCCTTTAAAAGGATGATCCATAATTGATTACAAGTAACCTTGTTTAGTAATTCGACTGCAAATAAAACCCGTATATTTTTTTCCGGACATCAAATTAATTTAGTAGCTAGTATATTTGTGACGGTACTCCAAGCTTAAGGCGGGGTATTTCCAGAACTATAGGCAAATAAACGGTCGAACGTAAGTGTATAGCTATACATGTACGTATCTGACGCGCGGGGACGAGTCCCGCTTGCTTCGCGTTGTGGTCATTGACCTCGACGGCGACGACAGTGTCACAGTGCAGAAAAATACAATGGAATAAGTTATATAGTTTTATAAATACTTATTACTAATACTAATAAAAAAATCTAAAAAGTTTTCACGAAAAAACCTTTATTATAGTTATGTACATATTTCAATTAGGTAGCTTTACAATCGACTACTTTTTAGGGTTCCGTACCTAAAAGGTAAAATGGGACCCTATTACTAAGGCCGTTTTCTGACTTGTCGGTGTGGGAGCGGTGCGGGATCTGTAAGGTCTGTACCGAAACGATACCGCGTTGCCTTCACCTACTCACCTATCGGTATATTCTCGGTATAAAATTCTGCAGTACCGAAGATGTCGTCTTCTAGTGATGACGATATTTTGGCGTGTTATTATGTTTATCGCCTACGTAAAAAAATAAAACGTTATTGGCGTCATCCATATATCGAAAATAATATTAATTGCCGATTTTTTGTTGCGGCTAAAGAACTTTCCCAAGATGACGAAAATATCTCGACGACGACGTCCTTTCTCGAATATTCCGCCAATTTATAATTATACAATGCAGGATACTTTTCAATTTCTAGTACTAAAACGACGTGAATATCTCGCTCCGCCATCTTGTTTGCACGACCTCGCGCGGTAAATGTCGAGCGGCGCCTGGACACGCATCCCGAGACGCGGTAAAACGAAACGATCCCTCCCCGCTCCCGCACACACCGCGCCAATCAGAAGACGCGCATTAAAACATAGGCGCTCGGCAAGCTTTCGGTACCGTGTATACCGAGCGAAACGAATCCGCACCGCTCCCGCACCGACAAGTCAGAAAACGGCCTAAGACTCCGACTTTCTCCAGCCCAGATACCGAGCAAACAGTATCGTCTTTCAGTCACGTGAAGCTGCCCCTGTATTTGATAAAACCAGTTCGATTTTTAGGGTTCCGTACCTCAAAAGGAAAAAACGGAACCCTTATAGGATCACTTTGTTGTCCGTCTGTCCGTCCGTCCGTCTGTCAAGACCCTTTTTCTCAGGAACGCGTGGAGGTATGAAGCTGAAATTTATATCAATTACTCAGGTCTACTGTCCCTTGAAGCTGTGAAAAAATCAAACTTCTAAGCCAACGCAATCAAAAGATACAGCCGTTTATGCCGCAAATTTTCGACACTTGCAAGGGAATCAAAACCTACAGGGTGCTTCCCGTGAACTCAGAATCTTGAAATTTGGTACGAAGCAACGTCTTATAGCATAGATAAAGGAAAAATTACGAAAACCATAAATTTTTAGTTACATCACATAATATATTTTTTTTTAATAATTTTAACTTTACTACCCATTTCCTCATAAACGCGTAGAGGTATTAAATTGAAATTCATACCAAATACTCAGGTCTATAATACCTTTAAGCTGTAACAAAATCAAACTTCTATGTCAACGCAATCAAAAGAAACAGCAATTTAAGCTGCATATTTTGAAACTCGCAAGTACTCGCAAGGGAATCAAAACCTAAAGGGTACTTCCAGTCGACCTAGAATCTTGAAATTTGGCATGAAGCAACGTTTTATAGCACACATAAAGGAAAAATTCCGAAAACCTTAAATTTTTAGTTACATTACAAAATATATATTTTTTAATAAATATAAACTTATTACTTTTTTTGAAGAACTTTGAACTTAGAACTTTGTAAACCTTGCAGGTTTGTACGGAACCCTCGGTGCGCGAGTCCGACTCGCACTTGGCCGGTTTTTTTTATTTATTGTGGTGATGCAAGTATTTTTATCGTATTTTAAAATTTGTATCTTATTTTGCTGTATGGCATTTGTTAGTCCTTTTTTTACTGCGGTCAAGGGGCACTTAATTTCTACAAGCATATCATCACCTATAAATCCGTCAGGAGTGGCTCCAATAAATGGATACGTCTTATCAATGAACAAACCACAAGGCATTATATTCATATTTTCTTGCTTTTCAAGCTGTTGAAGTGCTTGCCTTTCGTGCTCTATTCCATGTGCAACAGCAGTTACACATGTCAAATTTTTTTGGTATAATATGTTTTTCACCAAAGGCGCAGTATTTATACTAACTTTTCTTTTACAAATTTGCCCGAAATTTGATGCGGTGATTAGATTTTTCCGTATTTCTAGCCATTCACTGCTATCTCGTTGCAAAACTGTAGCTCTTTCGATAGCTTGCCTATCAGAAGTAAGCATTTTTAAATTATCTAAGAACTCTTCTTCAGCTTTCTTTAATTCATGTGGAGACATATCTGGTGCTGTGCTCGCTGGACCATAATCATGTTGCTTCTTATTGACTTCTTTTAATTTTCGTACTTTTTTTACGGGATGGTCTAAATTTAGCTTTCGTTTTTGTGCTCTCCTTCTTTCAATTATTTTAACCCTGCCTGTAGGACTTCTATTTAAAAAAGCTTTTTGGACGGCTGAAAGTCCGGATTGGCAATTGAATGAAAGAACAGCTGCTGAGCACCTACCTTGGTAACCTCCTTTCAATGAAAAATTGATTCGTTTCCCACCAATGAATTTCGCGATGACACTATTAAAGCACTCAACAGTGTTTGTGTCAACGTCTTCGATTAAGCTGCGTGATTTTGTAGCAACGTTTGAAACAATTGCGTTTATTCGGAAAATAAATGTGGAATTCTGGATCTTTTTGAGCTCTTCGTTGTCATTTCTATCTTTAGTGCAATAATATGCTTGGCACATTCTATGGTCGCCGAACGAATGTGCTACACAATTAATAATATCATTATGTAGATTTGATATTGCTACGTTACGAGGACTTTCAGAGGCTTTGTGATGTCTTATACATTGTACAATCGATTTCCGCATAGTCAAAATTTTGACGTTAGTGAGCATTTTACGGTGCACTAAAACATATTTGGTGTCTGTTATCAGATTACGTAGTTTTTTACAAAAGTTTCTTAGTATGTGGTTCCGACATTCAATTTTTTCGACGGTTACATTTTCGGTCTCATATGGTCTGGCTTTGAGGACTGCAGCATAAGTAGAAGCATCTCCATCTCCTATCATTCGCTCATATATGATGCCATACATTGCGATCGACGATTTGAAACCTTCTACAATTATTTCCGTCTCCATGGAGCTTGAAGAACCTTCATAATTTTTAAAACATTTGTGTTGGTTTGGTGACATATTTTTGTTTTCAGCTCGAGCGCATACCAAGCAATATTTATTTTTTATTCCAATGTAAAGAACTTGTCCTGTTCTTCTGCCGATTATGGCTGCTGTCCCTGATGACGCTTTATAATTGGTGCCATAAGATCTAGCACACCATGAGCCGTCAACGCAAACATCAACCACAGGGTAGCCGTTCTTCATTCGACCTTCTGCGATAGCAATATCTTTCTCCATTTGAGCTGCAGCTTCCATGGAAGCACTTGCCATCTTATTCCATTTTTCAAATACTTCTTCCTCTAATTTGGAAGAGTATTTTGAACTGAATACAGGAATGAATATTCATAGCTGAACATAGTTCCTCAAATGGGAAAAGCCGATACCGGAAGCCACAATTCCAGTAGTGGCGGCTATATTATATCCACTTGTTCTTTGTTGTTTTGGTATTCCGAGTTAATCAAGCAAACTTGTTTGCACATATTGCATTCAAACCGGAATACTGATAAAAGTCCTCGTCGTTTTTCACTCATTAAACGGAAGTTACCTAATGTGCAGTTAAATAAACCATTGTGATGAGCTTTTTCTTGTAACTCCTGTAAAACATAATTTATATCAATAATTCGCCGTCCCGAAATAGGTTGGAATTCATCTTCTTTGAGTTCATTTTCTACGATGAGGGAGTATTCTGTGTCTTCGGTATCTCTGAAAAGAGAACAGATACGGTAATCTTACAAGTTTGAGGTTCATTTTAATACTCCTTAACTATCTACCAAGCAAGTCGAAATGTGATCACCATCATCATCAGCCAGTTTGGCTTAACACATCCGAGTAAAAGCATTGTATGTAAAATGTGGTAAAAACATAAAATGTGGTAAATACTTACGTTAATGTTACAGTCTGTTGGGTATCAACAGGATCTAATGTAATAAACGAGGTTTTGGACACGTCAGGCGTGTTGCTACATGATGCATTATCCGTGTGTCTGAAAACCAACCACAATAAGATAGTATAAGTATCTAGGACTTTAATAATAACAAAGAACAATTATGGTAATGAATTAATATGCCTTAAAAAAGTATGCCAAACTCGTTATGCTAAAGTATAATAGAACAAAAAATTATGCGGAAAGAAGGGATCCCCATACCAGTATGTCCTAAATAAAACCGTTTAAAAAGCACTATGTTGGTTAATACCTATCCTGATCTAGATAATTACATACCTATTTTTGTTTGAATCCTCAGATATAAGATTTTTTGCTGCTTCAGTGACAATATTAGTTTGTTCAGGCTGCCCCACTGACCTATGTATAACAAAAAGTAAATAAAATACCTATTTCTCAGATGAAATTGATAGTTACGTAATCATATAAATATGATTTATCAAAAAACCTAAGCGTTCTCGCTGCTGATAATTTTATACTGTGGCTCGCCACTCGCAATCACCGAACCAAAGACAAAATACAAATTATCAAAAAAAGAAATTGCGATCTTCGGTACTGATACTCTTAAACTATGGTACGACAATCGTAAGTTTTAGTTATATCCTAATAAATTACCAATCAGAGATTAAAGTAAAATAAAATAAAATTTTAATAATTTAAGACCGAACATCATTACAATACAAAATATAAAACATTTAGTTTACTTACTTTTTCACATATCTTTGGAGTGCATTATTTTTATTTGTCACTTTTATTGCTTTAGAAGACTTCTTTCGCTTGCGTTGTTTATTGCCCATTATGACTAGCAACAATTATTATAATAAATTCGTCAAAAACAGATGGTATGGTGCGCGGAATTGTCGCGGAAAAAATTGACACAGGTCCGTCCTCCGTAAGCGCCAGCGCGCGACTGAACGGGCGTGTCCGGGCCACCACGGGCTTATTTAAACATAGTAATTAAGAAAATCATTTTATAAAGTCAAACTCTGCGAATATGTCTATAACACATTAGTTTCTTTAATTTAGTACAAAAATTTAATGTAAAACATTAGTAATGTAGTCATAATATTGTAAAAACGTTTTAAAAAGGGGTATCTTTGCGATTTTTTTCTATCGAGTAAAACTCATCAGGTCTTGCAACTAAATGCGATTTTGACTAGACAAAACCCTTATCTAGCACATATATTTTTATTGAAAGTTAAAAAACTATAGTCTTTGTCTCAGATGGTTTAAAAAACACTTAAATGCGCGACCACCTAGCCTTAACAGTAACTAACGCCAAAGAAAATATGAATTCACCGAGTAGAGTCTAGTTCGATACGGTTCTCGTGATTAGAGTCACAGGAACATAACCAATGATGGAGGTGGCGGTGCGTCAATTATTGGCAAGATCCAGCGGGTCTGCGTCGGCTCCTTGATTTATGTAAATTGGGACCGTGGCGCGTCGGGAGGCGGTCGCGGCGATGCGTGACCAACATGCATTAACAACCGATTCGCAACTAATTCCTTTTATACTATGAAGTGTCCGATGATTATTTTCACCTGATCAATGATGATTGCCACGTTTCTTGCTACGTACGCGGACGTAAATAGGAAATGGAGGATTTCAATTCAACTTATCGATTTATTCGATTCTCGGAGATATATCTTGTAAGGAAAGTCTGAGACAAAACAGTTAGGTTCCAGGGATTTGTATTAAAGTAGCCACTGTAATTTTCATCCGAGCGCAGACAATCTTCTAACTAGATCTTAAAACTTTATAGTTTAATTAAAAGTAGAGAAAAATGTAAAAATATCACTTATTTGCAATTTTTATTTATATATGTTCCCGATAGAGTTGCTATTAGACAAGTAATTACATAAACTAATCATAATTACCATTAGGAGCGAGACGAAGTGAGGTCGACGCTTTCCTGATAGCCTGGACGCGGCGAGAACGCGAGATAGCTAAACTTGGGAAGCAATTTCCAATATAACATAAATACTTCGGACTCGGCAAAGTATCTACAGGTGCGAATCTGGCAAGAATATGACACGCCGCGAGAGGTTTAGTTGAGAATTATTCAAACGTCGAAATAAGTAAGGAGTGTAACGGGATCGGAGATATATACAAGTCAGTGGAGAACCGGGTTCAGAACGGTTACCGGGTCTCCCACGAGCAGACACTAGCCTCCCTGCAATGTGCAACATTAGCATGGCAATGGAGGGGCGTTTCGCTGCAGTTATTTATGAGACTGGCAACGCACGCCGCGCCCATACGTGCCAGTATGACACTATATTAATGACGAACTTGTTGGGAGGCTTTTTGTTATCGTTGTTATATCTCGCAATGTGGCCGGCCCTGGCCACGGATCTTATTAGGCCGAGGGCACAACCCATGTCCGATATTTTGTTGGTAAATATTTTCCTAGTCCGTGAATACAACGATATGAATTCCGTTTCCGCAGTAGAGCGTATTATATTCAGTATAATATTGTCGCTGACATTTATCCTCTTATGATGGGCTGTTACTGGGAGGGTTATTCTTTTCACATTTTTTTATGTTGCTGTCTACGGTCAGTATAATAATAATATGAGATACATGCCCTGTTTTCATAAAACATTAATTTGGTGTGTTTCTTATGTAAGGTTTACATTGAATCGCTACGTTGATGCAGCTAGGATTTTCCACCTGGGGGAGGCTCGGCAGTAGATCGTGCAACCCTGGCCTGTAACTTTGCCGTACTTTATTTATTAGCAATCCATTAAGCTTATCCTGGATTATCTCTCACGCCACAAACTTTTTTTATATTTATTTGAGAGACGTTTACTTTCGAACCACATCCTATCTAATTTTAAGTAGTGATGCGGTCTAGGGTGTACAACGCTTATCTAGAAGGTACCTGTTTACTATCGATTTGAAGACCTCCTAGAGAGAAACGTACAACCAAGCTAAACTAAGAAATTACTATTAAAATTAAAACATAACCTGTACCAAACGTAATCACGCTTATAAATACGTTGTTAAAAAGTGAACAACAACAATTTCATACGTGCTTAGGACCATTGTGGTTAAACCTTTACGCACTGAGTTAAGGTGCGGGCGGCGATCCAATCTGTTAAATTAATGTTGAACCCGGCGATACGACCGCGCCTCGAGTTATTTCAATACTAATTAGGAAGCAATAATAAGATGATCGGATTAAATGTATGAGACTAGTTCGAGGATAGAACAGCGCGTCAGTTCCATGTGCCGATAAAAAGAGAGAAAGCCACTAACATCCTGCAAGTTAAAAAAAACAGAGTGATTACTTTTTTCTACAAGGACTCATTGCTCGTCGAAATTTTGTAGAGAAATACCTATATCTAAGAAATACTGAGTAGGTGTCTCAATGAAATAATCATTAAAAAGAGTTTTTAAGCCGCCTGAAGGCCACTGACATGGCTAAACGGTTAAAACAACCGAGGCCTGCAATTTAACTTGTCATCCCAGACACGGTAGCGCTCAGTTGTAAATCCACCCACAGTCACTCATCCGAAGACCGATGGTGTTGAAAGTTTATGTAGCTATAATTTTAAGAATTCAAAATCGAAGATATTCGTACATTTGTCGCCGAAAACGAGCTTTTCAACACTTTTCCGTTCCCATTTTCTTTAAGATAATGAATGTACTTACATGTCGGACGGGTCCTGTTCGGTCGCGTGAGGGGAATCCAAGGCCTCTGTGGTGGTAAGGTGGCAGAAACTGAAACAAAAAAGACACAATTATTCTTTGTATCACTTATACAAATATACATACATATATTCGTTCAATGTTTCGATACATTTGGCACAGTACAAAAAAATCTGTCTGCTCGTTAAGTAAATGCGAAATGAAGCGCAACATTAATAAGCGGTCCGACCACACTCAGCGACAACGGTAACTAGAGGTACATTCGCAAATAAGAATTCAACAAAAACTTAATAATCCATCTATGAAATTTGAAACAGGAGCGCCTAGAGGCAGTTCAAAAAACAAATATACGAGTCGAATTGGAAATCTACTTCATTTTTTCGAAATCAATTACAAAAAATCGGTTAAGTGCGAGTCGGACTCGCGCACGAAGGGTTCCGTACTGTATGGGAATCCCCCTTTAATGTTTATTTTATTTTAATTTTACTATTAATTTTTAAAGAGAATATACAGCTAAATATTTTGTGAATATTTTAAGCATCTACCTGTAACCATTATTAATATCGAGCGAAAAATGGTTAACAAATCAGGTTTGTTGTATGGGACACCTTAAACATTTATTTTATTCTGTTTTTCGTATTTGTTGTTATAGCGGCAACAGAAATAAATCATCTGTGAAAATTTCATCTTTCTAACTATCACGGTTCATGACCTCAGCCTCAGTCATTCAGCCTGGTGACAGACAGGCGGACTGACGGACAGACGGACAGCGGAGTCTTAGTAATAGGGTCCCGTTTTTACCCTTTGGGTACAGAACCCTAAAAAAAGAAATGCAACGACACAAATCATTAAATCGAAAACGGGATGAAAATTGAATGCAGCAAGAAATACTATGGAAAATCGAAACAATAAAAATGAAGATTGTGAATCGATCGCGTGTAATTTGTTTGGACGCAGAATTTGCATAAATGATCACCAGAGCAGTGATGTTAAACAACCGGTCGTGAGATTTCATTATCATATTGATATTGTTAAAGTTAATTGATCATCAGCAGACGACAGGGCCCTGTCCGCGTCTCTCGATCAGTATGAGCCGTTCAATGGAGATTGATAAGCACATAAATACATGTGTCCATCATCCTGTTATATGACGACATCTCGTTACAAAAAGCGACAATTTGCATAATTCAATTTATTAACTAGACCAGTCTCTCTCAAATAGAGCGGTAATGCCTTCTTATAGACGGTAGACTGCAAGCTTTCCAGAGGCCAGTGAATAGTTGCCCAATGGCTACCATAAACCATTCTGGGTTTAAAAAGCGCGCTCACCGAAATCAGGCAAGTAGAATTAGAATTCTTTATAAATTCTATAATTGTTTTGAAGTCGTTTTTATGGTTATTTTTCGATAATAACATGCATGTTGCTGAATAATGGATGAACTTTATGGATTTTAAGTGTGCTTAACCGGACGTAGGTAAGTATGTGTTCTTGTCAGTAAATATGTTTTTGCATGCCGAAAGGTAGATTATGGCAAACTTCTGTAATTTACAACAACTTTTGTACGCAAGTAAATAAATGAATTATGATTTGTAAGATATTTTATTTGTTGCAGGCGATTTAAGTAAGGGATGCGGGACGTTGTGTTTATTTTATAAAAGTTTGAGAATCTATGAACTGGACAGTTTCGACTTGCGCTCGTAGCCGATCTTTATCTCTTCATTTTATACCTTTGATCGATGGAGTGTGTGAACATGAATAGGATATTCCAACCGTTACGCAACTGTTACAGGTTTCAGTATTCAAATGGCGCTTTAAATATCCGAGATAGAGAGAGATTGCCCGATGGAAAGCAGCAAAAAATCTGTATCGTTATTGCAAAATTTAAATTCAAAATGGAGTCGATTTAGTTTAGCGATGGTTTTTGCGCAGTTTTTGCGTCGGCAATTAATCGGACCGCGAGCGCTCGTGCGTAAATCAAAATATGAGAGTCCGTAGTCCACATCGTAATTACGCAACTGGCAACACCGTACAAGCTTTCCTACGATGTCCAGATGCATATCTATAACGAACTGTTGTAACAAACATATTAATTTGAACATAGCCTTCGTGATTCAAGTACTTAGTTAATAGCTACAGCATATAGTTGCGAATAGATATTGCGATAAGATTACGCCGTTTCGATATCGAGTGGGCATGGTGCTTCTTCATGTTTTTGTGCCTGTGCGGTGTTATAATATTTCAGAGGTGGTTACCCGATGATTTATAGCTTGCGAACGTAATTTAACACTGAAGAGCTTTTAATGTTGATTTAAATAAGACGTGGATCAGAGAGCCCAAAAAATTATGTAAGTGATCGTAGTAATCATTTAGTTTGTAAAATATTCAATTAGTACGAAATGTGTATACAAAAATATGAGAAGATTTAACTTAGTTGTGTATTTGACACTTCATCGCGTTGTGTCGGGTGGGAGTCGTCGTGTGGAGCGGAGGGCTGCGCGGGAGTCGCCACCTCATTACACTTTGTAATTAGGATCGTGGGCTGCGTACCAGCTACGGCCCTGCACTAAATCACGCGGCACGTTAACATGCGCGGCCAGCGACGGCGGCTTCTCCCCCAATAGCCATAACCCATACCGACACAATGCCCCCTTATATGTGTTATTGAATATTAATCTTCGGAGAGCTGGAGTGACGCGCTTTACATATTTTGAAAAGACAATGTTAGGGTCGTTCACTCCGGTGGCTCGTCGGTGCACGGCTCCGAGTCTCCGCGAGCCCTCGACCGCCTTCCGGGTGTCACTTCGTTAGCAGACAAGACGGGACAAACAGGGCAGGGAGGCGCGACACAGGAGTGCGGTGCCGAGCGAAAGTCGAATGAACACTAGATAGGCTTACGTAGATAGGCATCGACACGCTCTTCACATTGTTCGCGCTCCGATACATGAGATAAGGCTTTCTCCGTTCGTCTCTCGAGAGCTACCGTGAGAACGCCTCTTTTGTAAAAACGCCTTGACATTTCAACAGGAGCTTCTTTAATCTCGACTACGATCTGCATAAAACTCGACAATTTCGGCTCACAGAATACAGATTTTAACAGCCTGGTACTCTGACATCAAAAAATCCAGCACGTGCTATTGTAGACTCTGTATTAAAAGTTGTAAACTGCATAAAGAGTTATCAGCAATATTATAAGAAAAAACAATAAAGCACGTCAAGAGGATATAACGCATCATAAATATTAATGCACGTTTTTAGCGAATTATTTTGATAGAAAAAGTGTATAACATCAATGGCGTCGAGGTCACAGGATTAATGAATTCCATACAAACATTTTCCATTGAGAGACCTGATCTCAGCGTTCGCTAGACGTCGAGGAGCCGGTCGAGCAAAACGAGCAAAAACCGGTACTCGAGCCTGTTGCTTCACTTGCTGAAGAAGGAAAAATATTAAAGTGTGGAGACTTCTAAAGCTGGATAGGGGTTAAAAAATATGACCCAAAAATGTATACAAACATTTGCAATTCCTCGAAGTTGTATTATTTCGTGCACGCTTCGGCTAAAGGATCCCGTAAAATGTACGTGACTGTAGCGTTTACTCATCGTTTGGAATTATTTTATGAGCGAATACATGCAGCGTCCCTCTTCGGGCTGCGTGAGCCGACTCAGGATTGCAGCGGCCGAGCTGAATATTTGTATGATACCGACGTGAATCCATTTTCGTAATGTGACAGTAATGAATGAATATGTTTGTGCATTCAATGCGTTCTGCATAATGTCATACAGAATTCTATCTCCCATAAGTTTTCAAACCTTTATAACATACAAACGATATGGGTATTTGATTACATGAAATGCAAAACAGCGGATTTATAATACGTTTAAAAAAAATCTAAAACAACTGCAATTTAAATTCTTATCGATTTCGCAAAGTCCTTGAATAACTTGCAAAACATAATTTCTCAAACATCGAGCAAAAGTTAGAGCAATATTCAACCGTTGTAAATTCCTTTACACTAACAACAGGGTAATTCGCAACGCTACCTTTGCCAGAGCTATCAGTGATGAAATCTAGTCATTAATATAATTAAGAGTTAATTCTGGAAACACATTTAGCAAATGTCATTTATGTATTTTGAAGATAGGAGCGATGACCTGAAGCGGCGATTGTATCTGAAAGGAGCAGGCCGTAAAATACACATTTTCGCAAGGAGCTCCAGATGGAAGAGATAAGAAGAACATTTACACCTTGTCGGTGGCATTTGCCTCTTATTGAGATGCCGATACGCTAGGTAAACAGCGCGACATAACGTGGAAACTCCGTTGCGATATGATAATGGGACAAGGGTAGCTAGAGAGCACTTTCGACTCACAGTCATTAATCAAACATGCCTAAATAAACTCATGCGCATGATAGCAAGATTCAAAGCCGGGCAAGCAAGCGTCTTTCATCACAAATTCCTGAGCTTATTAATGACGTTATCGAGATATTTTATTGAGTAAGTGTTTTCCATCAACATAGCTTAAAATAAAAATGTAAGCTTATGAGGAATTGACGTGAGTGTCACCAGAGGTAGAGCTGTCAATAGGTAGCCCCGAGGCACCGGCAGTAGGCGGTCCGAGCAGGCTGCCGATTGATGCAATTGACCCAAATGGACACCAG
The DNA here is from genome assembly GCA_964007245.1 of Hypomecis atomaria. Taxonomy (NCBI): domain Eukaryota; kingdom Metazoa; phylum Arthropoda; class Insecta; order Lepidoptera; family Geometridae; genus Hypomecis; species Hypomecis atomaria. The sequence goes on along the minus strand of OZ023285.1, from coordinate 19,606,511 downwards.
GGTTACGCCGGCCCATAAAACCGTAATAGCCAATCTAAACTTTTAACAGCTTCGTGGACATGGACATTGCCAGTGGGCACTTGCTCTGAACTACGCAGTAGAATTTACTATTTCTAGTAGATGCAACAAAACGATTCATTTCATTCTATTTTCTGCCTTCGGCTATTGCTATTAGCGGTGTTATTAATAACTATAGTCACTTGTCTCCGCATTCTACATAATACATTTTCATTGGAAAAAAATAGACATCATTTTCAAAAAAGAAGCTTTAAAATACAACTCAATATCCTATCATCATGTGTATTTTTGTAATTATTGAGACTCCAAAAGGATTCAAAATAAATATCGGTTAATAGATTTCTTTTTCAATCGTAGTGATTGACGAAGTGGTTTCTTAGAATATGGCCGTTTTTTGTGTGTAGTTAAATAAAACATTCTAGAGGTACGGTCACAATGAGGTTTTTGCTCGGCCTCTACCAAATTCAACATTGAGTGGTGATAATGTCTGTTCTGTCCACACGCTCGCGTGTCCCCCACCGCACGATCGTTCACGGCCAAGGCCAAACCGATAATGAACGCGTGATGACGAGCGATGTGCTACTAAACAAAAAACCAGCGCTTGCGCATGCCCACGTGGGGAGTCTTTATGAACCTCTCACAAGATTTAATGGTTTGGAAAATTACTGCGCAGCCGACAAATCTATTTTGCAAATGAAAAGTATTGCATGATAGTTTCTGGTGTTCTGTTAAATAAACGAGCGAGTCAAAAAATAATTGCGTGGTTCGTCACAGCACAGGTCATTCAATCAAATACGTTTCAGGCATTCAACCGGTTTGCGTAAGCAGCTACCGTGTGTCCGAGTGTAATGTATCGTTTAGCGAGAAAGGACTCCATCAAGGAGACTGGTCTGCGACGCCGGGCAATAACTCAGTTCAATTCAATTTCTTGCTACCATTACCATTGCTCGCGAGTCAATACTTCATTCAGATATCGTTGATATTTAAACAAATTGTGATAAATAGATACTCATGCATCAGATTTCTATATAAAAGCGAATCTAAATAAGAGGAAAACACAACTAGGAAATACCGTCCGCTTATAGTTACATGTCCATGTGCAGTCAAGGAAGTATGTTGCACTATAAAAGTTTAATGCAGCATTGCTAATACTGGACTCTCTGGGAATCTCGAGGCTTTCCACAGTGAGGCTAGATAATTCTAAAAGTAGCTGCAGAATTAGCTTACCCAAAATATAAAACATTAACAAAAAACACGTTTTTCGCCACTAAAATAGAAACATCTCACTTCCTACTGTTCCTCCTTCCTACGAAGTAGGAAGTAAATATCGTCTATTTCATTTCCTAATTTGTTTGCAGCGTGTAACAGTCAAAAATTACCTTGTGGATTTCCTGGAAATGTTTTATAGACGACAGAGAACTAATTGCTATCAAGATACCACTTTGTATTTCGGAGGGAAACGACTAAATAGCCTAGTCTGGGCTTGGCCGAACCCGTCCCTTTGTGAATTCACACGGGCTAGAGTGATTACAGATCTTGTTATCGGGGAATTTAATTTGCCTAGACCGTTTGACGGCACACCCCGTGTTCGAAATGACGAACATTTACGTCCAGATAAAATCTACAATGTACGTATAGTCCAGTATTCGCATCACGCGCTCTCATTGCATCGTACTTGGAAATGTGCATCGTAGTGCGTGTGTGGGTTGCCACCGACGCAAAGATAAGTAATGCTGAACACGGGACCTTGAATGGCGAGGTGAATGAACCGGCTCGACGATAGGTAAACACTATGTTGATTGATTACCTAATCTGACTCCACGATCTTGCCGATGTGAAAGGTTACTTTGTCGAACATAGTTCATCTTTCATCACGACCTATTATGTCTGCGTACGTTTTATTTGTCGTGCCTTTTGTAGAAGTAGAAACGACACAAGATGGAGTCATGACCTAAACGGAGCAGCAGTTTAGATGTACGCATGGGATAACCGGCATGGAGGTACGCAGCCGGTCGGAGGGTTTCGCGGTGAGGCTTGTAATGTAAACAAAGCAATCTGGCATCAAATGTGAGGGAAGGCGCCAGTAGATGCGCTGCGCAGTCGAAGGGCCGGGAGTGGTCCAGCCGTGTCATTCCGGGTACAGATTGTAGACTGACCGTGCATTACCTACCCGCCTCGCCGAGAGCGCCGGAATGCGTCCACGCGGATATTGGAGAGGTGAGGTGAACGGACTGGAATTAAATTAAATATTTTATGGCTCAAGGGTAGGAGAGTACGCATGCATTCCGATGTTTTTGGGGTTTCGAACCTCAAGGAAAAATAACGAAACCCTTATAGGATCACTTTGTCCGTCTGTATGTTCGTGCGTCCGTGTGTCAAGAGTCGAGACCTTCTATCTCAAGAACGCGTAAAGATGTCGAGTTGTAACCAAAACCATATACCTACGCAGATCTGTTTTTCACAAGTGCAAGTAGTGAAATAAATAAAACTTTTTCGGTTATTGTAAGAAATTAGACCCGTACAATGTACATGTCACAAAAAACCGCATATTTCGACACTTACAAACCTATAAGATACTTCTCGTTGACCTAGAACTATACAATTTCATAGTTTTAGAGTACGTATATAGAAATAAATGTAAAACTGTACATTTTTAGTTAGATCACGTAAATATAGGGCTATATATAAATATTAAACGCTAGAGATGAGGGTCCAAATTTTAAAGTTATTCGTATCATGTGAGGGTTTCCTAAGAAACAATTTATTTATTTATTTATTTATTTGTCACAATTACAACTACCATTACAGAAATTCCAATGCGATAGTGTAAGTATAGGTACATTGGTCAAAATTAAGTTACAATCTAATCTAGCTTCATGCATTACAAAATTCATATACAATGTCACACTTAATATACAATTTCAAAATTGGTTATAAATAACTTTACTACTTACTAGCATAAAGCTAACACAGGTTTTTAATTATTATAATTACATGTTAGTTTCTATTTATAACGAGGGGTGTAAAAAAAATGTTTTTCACTTTTTGTGCGTTTTAAGGGACAACTGACGCCATCTAGTTCACTTTCTCCTAAACAATAGATGACCAGCTCCGCCCTAAGGTTACTAACTACGAGTAAACTTAGTTCCCGGTTTCGTGCGATTTTCAGGATTTGTACGGAACCCTCGGTGTAGAGCCTGACTCTCACTTGTCCGGTTTGATTTTATTATTATTATCGGATGAGCCTTTTGATGTAAGTTTTTATAGTTCAAATTATAGTAAAATGTTAACTACATTATTTAAATTGTTCTTGTTCTATTACACAATTTCAAAGACTTCTATCAGTTTTAATAAAGAACAACATCTATTAAATTGCAAAAATACTTGTACAAGCCAAAGAACAGCTGAACGGGAATACAATTATCCAAAAAAGGGTGAAATAAGTTTGCCAATTTGGTTGAAAAATGTGGAAAGGGTGAAGGTGCCTTCTCCAAAGCGGCGCCGGCGGTTCATTAGATAGGTTGGGCGCCATGTGTTGGGGTGGACATACAAGGCAATTGCTCGCCGAGAGATCGTATCGCGCGGCACACGCGGCCCTCGGCCAACGAGCGCCGGCTTGATGCCTGCCTTCACATTCTCTATTATCTATACTACAACTAGGTCTTATTACTTAAATTTTAAACAGAATACATCCCATATGCGACTTTCTCACGATTTGAATAAAACTGAAATCCAGGACAGCTCTGCTTGAAACTAACCTTAATGACGTTAATTAACCATTACGCTCTCTCTGTGCTCGAACCATAAAAACCGGCCGACGGTCTCGTTTACCTAGTCGACTGATTTGAATAAAAGGCTTGACCGACATTAAAATATGAAAGTAAACAGAAACAATCATTATCATTTCTCGTTCGCGGCTCATCCGGACCATTACCGGTTCGACCTCCGATATCATTCATGTCGACACATTATTATAACAATTTGGACCTCAGTAACAATAGGACATTAGTATGCATTTGCAACTAACTTTTACTTCACCGAACCTCTTAGGCCATTGTCAGCGGATAAAAATGAGTAGCGATAATAATGACAGCATGAATTATGATGACGAATAGAAAGCGGCCGGGTGACTGTATTCCGATTCGTGAAACCGTTTGAAATATCGAAATTTCTATCGACGTTTACTATTAGAGTAAAATTACACAATTTATCGTGAAACGAAAGCGATTGCTAGTAAGAAAGCGAAGAGAGAAACTTTTCAGGGAGTTGGTACATTGTGTAGAGACAGCGCTAGAACATGGGCAGTAAACACTATTGCAGCGATCGCAAGTAAGTAATAAAGTTCCAAGATGCTAATAAAGTTACCAAAGGTAGAAACCACAGGCTGTATATTAAGACCCGTATCATGTGAGAGCGGACCCTGCGATACGGGTGATGATAATCCTAAAGGTAATTGCGTAGGAGATTTACATGCAACTTGGGTGAATAAGCTAAACGAACTTTCCAGAATGAGAAGGGATCAAAGGTAAGGAACGACAGTTTAAGACGGTGAACTATAGCCCATCGTGACGGCGGCTACTAGTGAAAGTGATCTGTTGAGCAGTTTCTGATCTAATAAGACCTTGCCTCCTATGTATATAAGCACTTTTATCCATATGACTGAGACAATCAAGTAACCCACAATCGTAGCTGTCCAAAATATTGAAGTCCAATAATAACATTCAGAGCCCTCCGTGGCACAGCAAAGTGTTTGTCACTGATATCAGACGTTAAATCTCATGTTACGTTAATAACATAGTCAATCTGGATTACAATAATCGACATTTAAACTGATGTGTGTTTTTCCCAGTTGGATTTTACGAAAGATTGTACCTATCATTGCAATTAGTACTTAAAACTAATGATACCAATAAAATTAGCATTTCGTATAATATGAAATTGACATAAGTAATGATCTAATGATATTTGGTGCGTTAGATAAGATTCAACAGACGTTTATCAGAAGTTAAAATTAAGAGATAAACGATAAAATACAAGCGAGAGGCTAATCCTCCGTGAAACTGTTATAGACGTAAAGGAAATAAACACCAATACGTAAGTAAGCAGCGTGAGTTTTGCAATGTACCTTTCTCTTCTATACAGTCGTGTGTTAGTGAAGTTAAATCAAGTGAGGATTGAGCTGCTGTAACGAATCTATATGCAACTCGATTGGAAACGCATAAAGTAATAACAATATACAGAAAAATTAAAAATGTAGAGAATATTATGAGGTTGCAAGATAAAAGTTCACGAGAATTGTATAATCAAATTCTATCATTCTCTTACACTCTGTCTAGTGGCTAGTTTGAGAAGACAACAAATCAACATCATAAGTAATTAAATGTTTCCATATATTCGATCTAATATACATATAATGTACTTTTATCTACACTAATGTTGTAACATTCTACTTATGTTTCCAATACTTGACTTATAATGACTAAGTACTGTTATAGCGCAGACAACAAAACACTCAATTTAAGCAATTTCACATGATGTTATAATATCCACATCGATATCGTAAAATCTCATTTTAAAATCGCGCGCTCGCTCCTGATTGGCCCTGCGCGCGCAGCTGCGCTCTCATTGGTTAGATTTTAATGGCGCCAAGTTCACTGTGACAATACACGTACGCGTGAATTTAATGTTTCGCAATATGTTTTTTATTTTTATTAGTGAAGATAAAGTAGTGTATGCAACTGCATATAACACGGGTATTAAAACACAAGTGTGAGTTTATGAAACGAGCGCAGCGAGTTTCATAATAGTAACGAGCTTCATTATATGACAGTTGCATAAAGTACTAGTATGTGCCTTTATTAACTACTACTAAATACAAGACTTACATACTCTAAAACTACATAAACTACTACTACATATAACGTACTTGGACCGCTCAACACACGGTAAAACAGTATTTATACAACGTATGGTTAGCCATTCGTTTCAATTCAATCATGTAGTCATCATCCGTAAAAAATAAAATCAGCCTCCTACGCCAGAAAATGTATATGGATAACAAACATTTTCAACAATCAACATCTAATGCATGAAGTTAATGTAGATAGCAGAATAACTTCATCAGTGTGATCGTACTGAGAGCAAAGACCCTGGGTTATTTTCTAAGTGGAATAAACATCTATTTGTCTGAGGACTCTGGCTACAATTGAATAGTTTCTTACAGACAAAAGCACAAGTTAGAAGATGTCAAGATCATTGACCTTTCAGCAGCTTTTATGTTTTTATGGTCGTCGTTTAAAACTTTTAGTTTGGTACGTCATATTTGGTTGCACGGAACAGCACGCATACCCATTATGTTTTAAGATGCATATAAATGCATTGTTTTCATGTAAAATGATTTTATCAATGTCAAAGACATTTTAAACACACATCTAGGCATACTGAGAGGAAAATATTATCTGAAATCTTGTTGCTATATTAAAGTAATATTTTTTTAACAGCGTCTTTAGAGATTTATAGCCAGTATATAAGTGAAAGTACATGATACGAATTCAAATGAGGTTCTATCGACCTAAGATAAACATATATTCATTTCATATTTACAAAATAAATCCCAAAAATATTTGGTGAAATCGAGAATTCATCGAAGGATAATTATAAAAGGAAAATGTTTGAGTGTAGATACTAGATAGGTATCAATTTATCCTCGCGAAGTTGCGAAAAAGCAATGCAGTAATCTAAACATTAATAGAACACCAACTACAATACAATTTATAATACGACATTTTATAAATACATATGTATAAACATTATCGTCATCTGAACCGTATGTTTGTCGAAGTACAATAGAGCAGATTTTACCAATGATCTAATTTATTTCTAAATTTACTAATTCTATTTCAAAATCTGTCATACTTAACGATGACCACTTCGTTATAACATCTGTATTTGTTATCAAAACACGTACTGAAGTTATATCATTGGTATTCCGAGATCAAGTCATATACTTCAATGTCTTTCTGAATGGCTTCCATTTACTTTTAAGGTTTTTTTTTATTCGATAAGAACGTTGAACCTGTTTTTATTATTTGTGAGGAATTTATCGCTTGTCATTATACGTAACAAGGTTGGAGGCTCAAGGGAAATATACCTTTTATTGTTGTCCGTAGACTTCATTTCAAGATCCCATTAGGGGGTCGTCTTAATAAATATCAGACGGACTAAACATACATCGATGCCAAACATAAATGTTTTTTATTCTTGGAATAGTACTTTTCCAGTATAAACATTTCTCGTAGTCGAGTAGTAGGACTGGACTTAAATGATTCACCATTCCGCAACCGGTATAGCAATCAGTTAGCAGAATTTTTGACAACATTTTTTTATTCAAGCTAGACATTAGAGTGAAACGTCGGGGGTACTAGGTTGCAATCGCATTAGGAAGTCTCTTGAACCTCACTGGTAATAAATAACGTTTCATTAATTACCGCGAGCCAGCGCGATGGCGGCTTGTCGACGTGAAATATTTAGAAAACATCCTCCTACGCCAAACTGTGTGGGAATGAATAGTTACAAAGAGAAGCTTTGGAATCAACTTTTGCAATTTTGATGTCGGAGGTCGCACTTTTCACTTAAATATTAATGGTGGGACGAGGTTTTAATTAGCCAGCTTAAGTAACAGATTAACAATGTTTGTTGAAACCCTTTGTTAAAGCGCGATACGTAGCATTTAGTAATCTGCGAGTCACTAAATAGTGTAGGCTCAACCCACATTCTTGCAAAATACGAGTACTATGGCTGGTATTCTGAGAAGCGATTCAGTGATAAAGATAGGCAGGAGGTATCTTGAGGATCTGAACTGTATCATGTCGCGGCAATATATCTGCCGCGATGTATTTACATACAGTGGACAGTTGCCAACAAATGTCTCTACGACGTGTACGAGTGTACGTACAGCAGACCGCGTGTATCGAGCTTCGAGCTCGTAAATCTATCAAAAGCAGCCAAACTTGAGTCCGTGAACCGTACGAACTCTTCGTGTCCTCGGTAGCGCGGCTTATAAATTAGGGGCATCGGTAAACACACACAATGTATTTTGTCATGCGATGCTACAAGTACCTACACTGCGAGGTGAACAACCTGAGGACTCGTTATCTCTAAGTAGACATACTACATTAGACATGTGACATCATTATTGTGCCAACATCGTAAACATTCGTCCTGTTTGCTGCGCTGGTTATCGGCGCTAACGAGCCTTAACTCGTAACTTTCTTACATCGATAGGACTTTGCCAATTCGTAATAGGACATTAGGTACCCGCTCATCATTGATATAAAATAGCATGAGAGATCGATCTAAAGATAAATTTTACCCCAAGAAACCCCTATAAACATTGTAGTTAATGTTTACATTAAACGCAAATCGCAAAGTCTTTGAATAAAGTCCAAAGAAGTGCACGTGTAATTGAAAACATTCTCCGCATAGCCGATGTATTTCTCTGCAAATAAAATGGTTGAAATTAATACTTGCACCTTGGAACAAAGTATCGTGTTTATCAGTCGTTCGAAATCAAAGACAGTCGAGGGCCTCGCCAGCTCGCAACTGTATCCCGCTAATCGTGTTGTCAGTCTGAAGGAGGTTTTGGCAAACGTTCATCGACAGCGCAGTAAAGACGTCGGTATTGCTGGTGTCGTGAACGAAATGTGACGAGTTCATTGTCAGATGATAGCCACATCGACACTAGTGCGTCGAGGAAAATGCCAGTGCATTGACTTGAGACCCTAGCTTCGTGCGTTGACTACTCCTCGAGTAAAACGCTCAAGTGATGCATTTGAACCCTTGATCTTAAATGTATTCGATATGAATAGGACATTTCGTTCTGCTGTCAGGACGCTCATTTCAATTCAAAATTTAAACATTTTCTCCAACAACACGAGACTAGAATTATTTTCCATGAGATCAAATGTTTTTGTGATCTTTGAACTTCGCAATGTAATTCGGGCGTTGTTCTTCTTTCGCAATGCTGGTGATAAGGTTATGAGTAGGTAGGTACATAACAGTACATGCGAGAAAAACAACTCGTAAAATTGTTATAAAAAAGATTTTATCAGAAACTGCTTATCATCAAAACCCTTTAACATTCCTTAGCGTATTTTCTTTTTGCCTGATCTCATGTCACCAGTGGTCTGATTCAAGGGATAGTCTACAAAAAGTTAGAATGATTTTCCACCTTTATCTAAAGTACAGTTTTTGTCGCGTATTATACAGGCTTCATCGGACGGAGGACTACGAAAGCCGAAAGCACGTCGGTCGGAGAATGACCATCGCCGCAGGTGAATCCAGGAAATAAAACCATTTATGAACGCAAGTCAACACCAGAAAAAACTTACCGAGAATACCGACTGGCTGACTAAACTTCGTGACCAGAGAAAAACTCTCTGTAATAGTTTAGAGCGAAAAAAATTAAACATGCAAAATCGCTGGCAATTCACATTGAAAGGCGAGTTGAAAGCTTATGATTAAATAAATTTATAAACGAGTGCCGTGAACGGTGTATGTTTTTATCGTTAGATTGCAGGGGAATATAAAAACTTGACGGCTTTTGGTGTAAAAAACTTAGTCGAGATGAACACGGGAGTCGGCTCTCATGGGGTTCCGTTTTATTGTAATTACATTTTTTTTATTCTCATATATACCTAATATAGTTTGAACTGGTTTTAGTTAATTTGCCTGATAGTTTTTGAGTAAGTGTTAATTGGTACTTACCTAGAATGAATTATGGTTACTTCAAATTACTTTTTAGAGTTTAATATTTTAGTATCATATAATGACTATGATTAATATCGGCATTCAAACAATTAACCGATTAATAGTTTTAATCTGCTTGACTACTCGTGGCTTGTCCGTACTAATATAGTTACATCGGTATATTGCCAATTATAGCGCTGAATGTTTTATGTCGTAAATTATGAATAATATGTATAATGATTCAAACAGCCATAATGTTTGTTAAAATTTATTTTTTTTAGCAAAAAATGGCAAAACTGCCTTACATCGTGTACAAAATTCGAATATTACGCTCGAATTGTTTACATTAGCTACTTTAAATAAGACTTAGTTGTGGACTGGGCGCGTCCAGCTAGTCTACGTTACATTATATAGGTACACATGGGGATGTTCGCATTGATTTACTTATCGATTCAGTTTTGTCTAGTTGTTAGGCACTAAGGACTCCTAAAGCAAAGCTCAAAACTTTAACTGCATTAAAATCACTTTGAATAACGCTGTCCACTTATCATAGCGGAGTAAACTCGTCCATTTTGGCAACTGCAACGTCCAATCACCATAATCATTCAGCGAGGTGATCATGTCGTAAATCTTAGGCTAAATTACAGGTTTCGTTTGGAGATGCCATCGCCCCTGCGTTATCAGTGAGTCATCTAGCTTTGATCTAGGTAGCCGGGCTCGCTGTTTTATTACGATGTTAAAATTTAAAACGTGTTCCATACATTTAGCGCGTTTTGATCGAATTGTAAAAAATATATTTCAAAATTTGTCATTGGCATTTATGATCGTGCTAGTGAGTTTTCTATATAAGTCGGACTCGCGCACGGAGGGTTCAGTACTGTACGGAAGCCCCCCTAAAACATTTTTTTTTTATTATTGAAGTGAATATACAACTAAATATTCTATGAAAATTTCAGGCATCTACCTGTTACCATTATAAATATCGAGCGAAAAACTGCTAAAAATCATTTTTTTTTTTTGTATCGGGCTAAAATTAATTTTATTCTGTTTTTAGTATTTGTTGTACAATAGCGGCAACAGAAATACATCATCTGTGAAAATTTCAGCTTTTTAGCTATGACGGTTCATGATATACAGCCTGGAGACAGACAGACAGACGGACAGAGGAGACTTAGCAATAGGGTCCCGTTTTTACCCTTTGGGTACGGAACCCTAAAAACAAGTTTCTACGCTGGATAATCTTTACCAGATTCTTAATTCTTAAGTCAGTTCTTATTTTGATTGTATTTATTTCATAGGTATTCAAATAAATGTTTGACCTTGACAAAGAAATAGGAGTTAAATATGTAAATTACCATTGTTGTGCTCTCGATGTAACTAACCAGAGGTTAAGATTATTTCATCCATGAGAAATTAATTACCCATTACAGATTAAGCAATACACATGCGAGATTCATTTTATATTATTCATTTTCTCATACCTATCATGTAACATCGTCATGTATATTTTCATACTACCATGGTGGTAAATAATTAATTTAATATCTCTAAGCGCATAACTATTACTTTACCGACTCCCATTTAACTAGGTTTTTTATTGCAGATGAACTAAAGTGAGTTTCATAAACGTAGCATTTACAAGGGTAGTTATTACGTATAACTGAAATTTAATCATCATTAACAAGGCATATAAAAGCAGAACAATGTCATAAAACATCTAAACAAAAGTTTGTACCGTTTTAGAGATTCATCTGCGGGTCTCTTCGCAACAGCCTAGATTAGTCATTTTAAAATAGAGATGTCATTTAAAAGGAGACCTTTCATCATACATTTAATCCCAAAATATTACTGTCAGATTATAAAGATTAGCCAGTTAATTTGAAATACCGTTCAGCTATAAAAGCGCTAAAAAACTGTAAAATAAATTTATCAAAGAAATGCAGAGACTGGAGTCAATTAAAGGCTTATAAACACCTTTACAAAAGGCGGGCGACAGAGACATTGCGCTATTTAAAGAGCCGTTAGCTTTGATTTGCCTTTCTATGTGGAGTTAAGAGATGTTAGAGGTTAATACGTTGATTCTAGACAAGAATTAGATGAAATGGCTTCATTTAATGGAGACATGTGAAGCGCAGGCTATGGCAGGGCGGCTGAGGTGCACGTAGCTCATGTTTCTTGTACGGGTATAATGGCTCATCATGAGAGAATGTAATTGCACGAAGCGGTATTGTGCCAAATAGCAGATCGTAAGCGTACCTTTCCACCCGCGTTGCCATCTAGGCCTTGGACTAACGGACTGCGTTTGATAAATATATGTATAACTTAGCAAGTGTTATAATTATCATGGACCGTGTGGCCCACACGAAAATAAAACGTTTCTTCTTTAAAGCCTTAGCTACGAGTACGAGACAGTGTTCACATTCAGCAGTCTCAGTTTAAATTGTATTTGTAATGATATACATTACAAATGTAATGAGAATGACCTTACCAAACCACATTTTAATGAGTCGTATCGGCTACGTTTTCATTTACTGCAAGCCTTAGTTGCGTAGTGGCTTGGAAACATCTGTTACGCAACCGCAGAAGAGATGTCATACATAATATAGTAATATTTAATTGTCTTCTACATTTTAAAGAAAATGCATCGCATTAATTTTTGAAGTGAAATCTTCTTTAGCAGCGTTGTACTCTTTTTGGGATGGTAAAAAATGTAAAACTCGCGTCAGGACACGTGACATGATCGAAAATTCGTAAGACGGAGAGCGGCGCAGGGCGCTTGAGCGAGTGTGCGTGTGTGATATTATATTTTACCACTTAAATAATAGTACTTATACTGAAAAATAAAGCAATTCGTGCGAAATTATTCTCTAACCATTCCAAAATATTCAAAAATGCACAACGTTACTGTTCAAGTTTTCACTTCTGCCGGCATTCCCTGAGTGCAACCCGTTGTTTTTTTAATTATTAGTTCACGTCATGGATTAGACTCGTCCGATAGTTTACAATTTGTCACGGATACCGAGTAGTACCTAAACGAGGTTGAACTGACCATATTCACGGAGAATTTCGAATTAGGCTGTCACTGGGTCACGATCACAGTACGATGTGAAACTACGATTGGGATTCTGCAAGTAAATTGAATTGGTCGCTTATTTTGGAAACTAATTAGGGGATATGTTAAAAGTATTCACGAAATCGTCCATGTGAAATCAAGAAATAAAACTTTAAAACGGTTGTTTCAGAAATAAACCAAGTACCTAACCGGTAAAGATGAAGACATGGACCGAAACAATATATCAAGCAAACGGGCCAACTAGCTTTGACAGTTCTATTTTAATAGAGTACATACTAGTCCTAAAATAAGGGTACAAAATGAACACAGACACAAGAAGTTCCACTAATAGGTCGTTGAACGGTTGCATCCAGCTGTTCGTTTGGAACCGAGAATAGTCGACGTGGATCATCCACCAGCGTGCGTTTGTCGCCTACTTTCGCAGCAGCACTCGGGCCAGGCCACACGTGTTAGTAGCCAGCGAGTTAAGATAAATTAGCTATAAAATTGACTAGATACTAAGTGTGTTACTTTAGGCGTTATATACTAATTATTGATGAACAAAGAAATTTCAAGCAAAGCATTTTATTATTAGGATTGAAATTGAATATCGAAATGCATATTTTCGAAACAATTTCAATGTCTCAGAGATTACAAACTAAGTTCATATTCAATTGACACAAGGCTAAGATCTGGGACTGAAAGCATGATCGTTCTACATGCATTGATTAGCAGCAGTTTGTAATGACAACATTAGCATCGAAGGAGTAAATCGTAATCGCCCGCGGACCGACTGCGAGACAATTTCTAAACAATTTTACAGGAAGCGTAGGCGTGAATTGCTCACGGTCTGATTTGCATATCGCCAACGAAAGTGTAGCGGTGCGCCGAGCCGGTCTACATAGCTGCATGCACCGCTAGTAATTACCTGCTGAATTATGAACCATTCTAATTCCTACTAATTTTTGCAGTATAAAAAGGCAATAAAGAATTTCATTCGCCAATTTACGGTCACAGACAAGATCGTGAAACTCGAGAGTTAATTTTTAATGAACTAGAAAACCAGCAGTACATGCAGAACGGCTACCTAGCGACAGATATTAGATGATCTCAAAAACCGGTCCATTTGAATATTAGTCGCTCCAGTTGGTTCGTCTCGCTCCCGATTGTCGTGCGAAAGATCGCGCGAACCTGCGCGTAACCAATCCGCACTCGGATTAGACCCCCGAGACGCCGCTGTTCAAATTACTATTATGGATTAACCCGTTCATAATCGACAGCAAACAAATAATCGACTCTATTGGTAAATTTAACAGCGACGGCGAAGTGGGGCAGTGGAAAAGTGAAGTTTCGTCAAATGCACCACTTACCCAATTCACGAGAGCGGAACCGATGCCGACGGAAGCATTGTGCCGCAGCATTCAGCTCGTTGCTGATCTATTGTGGATTTCTGGCCGCAGTGTTAGATAACGTGCTCACGAGAGCGCATACGAGACAATGACAACGATTTCACATTCGAACTCAAGAGCGAGAGCGATCAATCTCGGGAAAAATAGAACAATTTGAATAGTGCGGCATGACATACCATGTTTGTGTTTTCCATGATATTTTCCATTAGCGTCGTAAAGATCAATGATTAACAGACGTGGTCGGAGCGCGCAGTGCGATATTATCTGACGCGCGTGAGACCGATACATCGCGCACAAGACTTCCCAGCGCGTATCGTTCACACGCCCTCGACTGTTCGTGTTTTGTCACACACCTACGCATATTGACGTTCGACACCGGTGAATCACAGGACCTTCAAAATGGCACGACTTGAAAATGACCTATTCGCGGCGACCATCTCGCGGTTGCTAGTCTTATAAATCATCAGTTAGTTGCAAGTAAAGGTTTGATCGGACATCTCATAGGTCCTGACAGTGGTCCATTAGGGCAGCGCACGGGCCAGCGTGGGCGTCACAATGCCACTAACGAGGGCCCCGATATCATCTGACAGACAGAGGACATTAGTAAATGCTCGAGGGCCAACACAAAGAGGATAGATAAGAAAAACTTTACAAAAAGTCGGGTCGCGGTTGTGGTCTACAATGAAAGAATGATGAGTTCTGCTCCGCGGTGGTTGGCCAGCCTACAAAAGATTGTGATACGTCATGCGGTGCACAATAGAGAGAGCGACACGAAGCGTGAGCATCATGCATTACTAATCAAGGCAACATGCGTCTCATAACAACCTGAGCTCGCCTCGCAGTCGCAGCTATTGCGTTGGAACTTGTCGCAAGGACAGATTTGTTTGTTTATTTATTCAGAAATCATAATAATTTCAACAGCGTTACAGATTAAATAATACATAGCACCCGGCGTGTATTAATCGGCACGATTGTTATCTAGATCAAGGCTTTTTTTTTCGCAAATGCAGTCTCCGCTACGTAGAACTCGCACAGCTGTGTAAGAACTTCTTATGGCAGCGATCAATGCGAATATTATTATAATTAGAAACCTACCTCAATATTTTATTTATAGAAAGTCTTCTAATCATATAGCTACGAGTATAACAAATCCGATGGGTAAAAAGCTGCAATATATCACCTTTCTATGTGGGAGTTCTAACGCCACTAATACATAGTCATTATGCCGGAACGATTTGAGCGAGCGATTGCCAACGATGCTAAAAACATTGTCTTTCGCCGCTCCATCATCGCACGGAGGATGTTTAACTCTTATGGAGGTCGCATTTCAATACATCGATTGCTGTAGAATTGCATGACTCGGCTCGGCGATAATTCACTATCATTATTCCTGCGGGTACATGTTTATATGTCGCGTACGTTTCGAAAGCTCGCAAACATCTCGCGCACCTTTTAAAAGAGCCCGAACGCCAATTAGAAATCCTCGAGTAAGAACAATTAAATGGCGACTCTCGAATCCTGTAATAATGATCGCGAGAAAATTGTTGCACCACAGCAAACGCGGTTAGTTTTACAGTCAGTAAATAACACGGTACATAGTAATCACGTTTCCATTACTGCAATGACTGCATGTAAGACAAATTGTGTGCTAAATTCAATTTATACTGGCAACGGATAAAGTAGTTGTTCAATGATTTAGACATCATTATTGGGCACAGAAAACAGTGCAGTTATAAAAAAGCTACGCTCCGTATGTAAAATAATCTAGTTAATGCAGTAGATACGGGAACAACGGTCGAATTGTTAACAAGCCTGTTCTAGATACACACTATTTACTGAGCTCGTTATTTTTTTATCTTCTCTACCGTTACTGTTAAATGTGTTTGTTGTTCGCTTACTACTGTTACAGTTATCATATTTACCTGTATAGCACAAATAAGCATTATTATAACTACAACGATCTTCCGGTTGTGTTAGTCAAACTTCTACGCTTTTCTGTGAATACGAGTGTACATAAAAACATAGTCGTAGAGACACGAGATTGTTTCCATGGAAATAATTAAATTAACTCCATCATAACCGAGACTCGTATAAAAACAACGATTACTTATTATTCATAGCTCGCACCACACACGCACAAAAACCCGAAATGCACAATGCATTTAGTTTGTTTTAATAACTCTATGAGCTAATCTAACGCCGGAAGTTAAAATTAGGCATAAAATTAATTAGCCGTCATAAATGTGCATGTAACCATAAAAGCAAAAGGTTATAGATAAAGCTTGGTGCACGCGAGCGGTCTGCAGCCAGGAGCGGTTGCGGAGTGCGCGGCGCGGGCGCATTCGCGTCACTTTCACACTCCACTTTCACTGGGCCGACGCCCCCGTGCCGCGCCGCGCGCCGCCACCCCGCCAAATGTTGCAACACTGATTATACAACGCGTTTAACATGCAACTCATGTGCACTAATCACAATATTCATTAACTAACCTTTTAAAATTTTAGCGATCAGAACTTAGATTATAAGATCGAATAAAGACTAAAAATTTCATGATGACACTGTTAAAAAGCATCCTAATGCAGTTATTGAATCTGACGATTGCTAAGAAGAGATAGCAGCATCAAAATGCATTCAAGCAGTAATGAAAAATTTCAAAAACTCAGCGTGAAATGTTAAGATCGATGAGGTTAGTCACGACCTTTCTCCTAAAGAATAAAATAGGAACATAAACCAATAAAGATAAGTAAGAATTGATTTTTTTCAAAGATGCTCTTAATGTTTGCAGTAAATAAATATTGCGACCGAATTGTTGGCAGTCGGTGTAACAGTAAACGCTCGTGACGACCACGATGGTTATCATTTGGTATTATACAAAAAAGATCCAACTGGGGAGTAGACAATAAAGCTTACAGTGAATGGAACTATTGAACAATCAACGGTAAAAAGCGAGTAATGCAATAGAATGGATTAAGCGGCTTCAAGTAGGGTGCTCGCTTCAGCATTGCAAGCGGATAAATACCTACTCAATATAATTAAAAGAAGCTATTAGAATCATATCGTAAAGTCCGCGATGATTGTGCAGATCTTTGATTGATCAGATGATTATTTATAGATAGAATTGCTAAGAAATTCTTCTCAGCCGTTCCGAAGTAAATGCAGTGACAGCTGATCAAATTTTGCGTGGATGTTACTTTTATAAACATGTCATAGACATTATCGACATAGTTCATCACGGTTAATTCATGAGAAACATATTTACCCCTCCTTCAGAATAATGCAATATTTAATCAATAATATTACAACTAGCCCATACTACATGCCGTTATAAACAATCAAAGATGCTGATTCAGGTTATTAAAATTAAACACTGGTGCATATTACAGATAATCACTGCAATGCGATAGAGTGAACGTCGAATCACGCTGTGCGTGGCTGAATCATGCCGGCTGTTGCAGCCTTGTTCGATCCGAAGGCTGTTCGGTTCATATCCCTGGTTAAAGGATGTTCATTTCACTGCATCGTCTGCGGTCGGTATGTGTTCAACTTGTTCAATATTTCCAAGGCCTTTATAGTTACCTACATACGAAACCCGGTTTACCTTTAAATATGCAAGTTTTAGAATGCATTACACTACGCCATGACTGCGCGAGGAGTCGTAAATGGCTAAAAAAAGAAACGACCCCGCTACGAGGAAGAGCGAACCGACAAGCTGTTTCACCAAGGCTAGTCTAACGAACCAGTTCAAGTCGACTATCGTTTCTCATGATATCATGTCATTGTTTCATTTAAACTAGATAGCGAATTTGAGTACTCGAATGTATTTATAGTCTTGAATATTCCCTTTGTTTATTTATGCTAATTATTTCCTGAATATATTATGTTTGACTATTTGTTAATGCATAAGCCATTCAAACATTCGTTTGCAATTGTAATCGAGTCTTTTCAATAAGAAACAATAAGCAGCGAAAATTCACAGCACGATCAGTGACCATGAAAGCGTAGGCCGTAAAGCTAATAGTAAATTTTCTCTAGAAATAAGAAACGATTTAGAAAGTGCTATAGCCATTATATTATCTAAACTCGTGTTACGCGCCGTAAACGCTTTCGTTGCAACTGAATTGAAATCTACTTTCAATTACTAGGTACGAGTAAATTGTTGTTAGTGACTTTTTGTTGCTATTCTTTAATTTTTATCTGCGTTAAGCCGCGCGAGTAAGTGTTTTTAGGGTTCCGTAGTAAAACGAGGAACCCTTATAACTTCGTAGTGTCCGTCCGTCCGTCCTCATGTTACAAAGCCTTATAACTTTCACATTTATGAACCAAATTTCATAAAATTTGACATTATGATAGGTTTAATATAGATTTTAATATGAAAATAAGTAGTTAAAAATTTCAAAACTGTATTTAAGGGGTAGCTCCCATACATGTAAAGTAAGGATGAATTATTTTTTAAACCTTAAAATTATTTTTTAATGTTGGGCATCGTTGAATAGGGTTTCTAAAATTAATGTGACGTTCCTTAAACCATTTTTTGTCGCATGTGCCATTACTGAGATATAGGTCGCTAAAGTTGAAATAAGTGTCCCGCCCCCCTTAATTTCTAAAGTTTACAAGATAGAATGCACAAACTTTCTGAGTTTATGGACCATACTAAAAACTTTATCTAAAAATTATTTTGAGCACTGTGGGATAATAACTTTTTGAGTTAAGTATATAGGAAAATTTAAATTCTTAAACTTGCATATATAGCTCAGAGGTCATTGACCTCAGAAACATATTTCGTATCCAATTATCTTTTTCTAACACTCGACCACCTACTGGCATCATAAAAATTGTTTTTTTTCATCATCATAATCATCGTCACCATCTACGAAATCCTATCATAGCCGTGTCTCGACACGCACTTGACAACTATTTATTTGAACAATCACAGTGGACCTTGAGGTTATTTGGCTCTCTCCCTAAAGTTGGATGCTAATTACGTGTGTCTGATAGGTATTTTATGCAAACAGCTCTTTGTATTGTACCTGTTATTCGGCACAAGGACAATAGTCGCATGAATTGGTTTAATACCGATCATTGTGCTGGCACCGGAATCAAAAGGATCTCTTTGTATAAGGAACACAATAACATGCGAGTGTTTAATCACGAATACTGAATAGATAATAAAGTGCTTGCTTACTGATTAATAGTGTTATTCACACTCGCGAGTTCATACTCTATATTTCGTAGACACATTTTCTCTAAGATCTAATCAACACTAATTATAATCATGTATTCTGTAATCTTATTAACCGATACATTATCGTTAGATAATCATACTTTCTTGGAATATGCATGAATTAAGTAGCATAATGAAGTCGTCACTTGATGTTATCGATCTACAATATCGAGATATTGTAGAAACCAGTTCAGATTATTTCAATTGATTAGATTTTAATTGAGTGCTTACCAGCACTACTATTTGGTATCAACTACATGTATACAAACATTAATAAATATGTTGAACTTTCAATAGAACCCACGGTAAATTAATAATAATCGACCCAGTAAGAGACCAACTCGGGCACGGAGGGTTCCGAACTGTATAGGAGCCCCCCTTAAATATTTATTTTATTTTAATTTTATTATTTATTATTAAAGTGAATACACAACTAAATGTTCTGTGAATATTTCAAGCATCTACCTGTTACCATTATTAATATAGAGCGAAAAACGGCAAAAAAATCAGGTTTGTTGTAGCAGCTTTCTAGCTATAACGGTTCATGAGATACAGCTTGGAGACGGACAGACAGACAGACAGACGGACAGACAGACAGCGGAGTCTTAGTAATAGGTTCCCGTTTTTACCCTTTGGGTACGGAACCCTAAAAACACAGTACTGGCACAGCACACGACAATCAAGCAACGCTCGTTATGCTATGGCCACATCTGCGCCCTACGGCGAAGTTTTCGTCACTGGGGGCTCATTCATCTAATTCAAACGGTAGTAATTGGTTGTTCACGATTTGAACTACTACCTGAAGCTGGGCACACACGCTGCGATGATCGCATCTATTCATCAGATCAGTCCAGCGAGGTCCTAATATAGTTGCATTGCCAGTAGGTAGTTATTGAGGAATCAAAATGACACCCCTATTTTAATCGAAAAGTATTGATTTAACAAAAAAAAATTGGCATCAAAGTTGTAGAAAATCAAATTTTAAACAACTTTTGTTCCTATAACTTCTGCTGAAAAATTGAAATAACACAAGTTATTGAAGAAATGAAATGGTACAACCAACTATTTAAAAAAATATCGATCCTACAAAAAGTTGATGGGAATCAAAGTTGTAGAAAATCAAATTTTAAACAACTTTTGTTCCCATCAACTTTTTGTAGGGTCGATCTTTTTTTAAATAGTTAGTTGTACCATTTTGTTTCTTCAATAACTTGTGTTATTTCAATTTTTCAGCAGAAATTATCGGAATAAAAGTTGTTTAAAATTTGATTTTCTACAACTTTGATTCCCATAAACTTTTTGCAGGATCGATAATTTTTTAAATAGTTGGTTGTACCATTTCATTTCTTCAATAACTTGTATTATTTCAATTTTACAGCAGAAGTTATGGGAACAAAAGTTGTTTAAAATTTGATTTTCTACAACTTTGATTCCTATCAACTTTTTGAAGAATCGATATTTTTTTTAAATAGTTGGTTGTACCATTTTGTTTCTTCAATAACTTGTGTTATTTCAATTTTTCAGCAGAAGTTATAGGAACAAAAGTTGTTTGAAATTTGATTTTCTACAACTTTAGTTCCCATTATCTTTTTGTAGGATCGATATTTTTTTCAAATAGCCGGTTGTGCCATTTCATTTCTTCAATAACTTGTGTTATTTCAATTTTCCAGCAGAAGTTATGGGAACAAAAGTTGTTTGAAATTTGATTTTCTACAACTTTAGTTCCCATTAACTTTTTGTAGGATCGATATTTTTTTCAAATAGCCGGTTGTGCCATTTCATTTCTTCAATAACTTGTGTTATTTCAATTTTCCAGCAGAAGTTATGGGAACAAAAAATGGTTAAAATTTGATTTTCTACAACTTTAGTTCCCATTAACTTTTTGTAGGATCGATATTTTTTTCAAATAGCCGGTTGTGCCATTTCATTTCTTCAATAACTTGTGTTATTTCAATTTTTCAGCAGAAGTTAAAGGAACAAAAGTTGTTTAAAATTTGATTTTCTACAACTTTGATGCCAATAATTTTTTTGTTAAATCAATATTTTTCGATTAAAATAGGGGTGTCATTTTGATTCCTCAATAACTACCTACCGGCAATGTAACTATATTAGGACCTCGCTGGACTGATCTGATGAATAGATGCGATCATCGCAGCGTATGTGCCCAGCTTCAGGTAGTAGTTCAAATCGTGAACAACCAATTACTACCGTTTGAATTAGATGAATGAGCCCCAGTGACGATAACTTCGCCGTAGGGCGAATGTGTGGCCGGTCCATTAGTGAAGGACAAAACATGAGAAACAACTCTCATAAAAGGCAGCTCATTTGAAAAAAAAAATGATGCGCCAGTTCTGTTAATGGTTCAACCGGACGATGCTAATTGCGTAAGAGGCGTACGTAACGAGGTCTTAATTGGAATGCGCCCCAATTAATGGTGGGCTACGTTCGTGCCGAGCGGAGTCCATTTTGGAAATTGGAGCGGGTGTTTACGTGTCGGTTCCCGGGTGAACGGCCGCCGCCGGTGAAAGTCGGGACGCGGATATGGGTCAGGTGGTCATTTACCCTCAGGTAAGTGTGGATGTCGCACCTCTCTCCCGCATCTCGGCCGGCCCGCGCTACGTGGAATTATGTCAAATTCAGTAGCAGTTCTGCTTGTGAGTCAAGACACGCCACCACTTAGACAATTATTAAATGCGTTATGGAATTTATTAAAGTAGACGTGCACTTGGCACATATAAATGTCCGAAGTGTCCTTCATGTAGAGGACAAAGAAAAAACTAAACATTATAACAATTTGCATTTAGTCATAGACGTCTAGCCGGTACTCAATTTGCGGCGTCGACTGGACAAGGAAACTTCATGTTAGAATTGACGGGAAAAGATTTGTCGCGTTTGAAACTGTCGAAAAATGAAAGCAAAGATTACTGAAACAGATTACAAATAATACTGAAACCGGTGGTTTAACCCGGCCGGCCGTTACGAACCGCGGCCCGTATCAAACAGCCCGCTTGGGGAAGGTTTCAACAGACTAACAGTAACGATACGATAGCGGTGCAAATTACCATTTATTTGATTTTCTAAACAGACTAGATACCATTTTAACAGCGTTATAAGCTACATTTAGATAACTGTGGTACAGTTGATGCACTGCGTTAGATATGAGAGACGTCTTTGATTCTAACAAAGCCGAGGGATTCAATTTATCGATTATCTCAGCTACATGTTCGAATGGGGTATTAGGAAACTGTTCTACCTATACAATAGTGAATGCAGGTCCGTACATTCCAGCCCCCATGCGGCGCCGTTAAAAGAATTGATTAACATAATAGAGGTAGAGTCGGTAATTATTCTTCCTGTCTGTTCAACTCCGCGGACCATGTACCTACTTTTGGAAACGTCGGTGCAAGCTAATAAAGAAAATTACGTACATGGTTTTTTTCTCTAATTTCTTTTATGGATTTATAATGCACTTACATTTAGACTTGGATCTCATAATTGATGTTACTACAGTTATACTGATAGTTTCAAAGTGTTATTATCTTTCTCGTTCAATTACCACAACACATTCCCGCTGTGCGCTTTTTCTTTGTGTCAGGGATTCAAGGACACGAAGCCAGACTTTCACCTCCCACGGTTCCACAAAACGAGAGAAAGTCCATGTTTTTTCAACCCGTTTTTTCTTGAACTGACCTTATTGGGGGGAAATGTGAAGACAGTAGGTCTACGCGCAGTAAATGAAGCTCACAATGTTGCTAATGGTTCAGGTAGCTCAGTTGACGAAGATCAAACCTTATAAAGAGGTTAAATAAACTCATCGTATCTCTGAAGTGGGACAGGTATGTGATCAAAGGATAGATAGGGAGTGAATACCGACTGGAAGGTTCGAGAGGATTTTGAAAAGCATTCACGCATGCTTCAGTTAATCTTGATAACGTGATACTTAATAAATACATTACTGCGATTGCTATCACAGGAAGCTATATTAACGATAAAACTGACTGATCGGGTAAAAAAATTAGACGCTATTCATTAACTCTATTATGACAGGATATGAGATATGAGTAATTGTTTTTCTTTACATCAGTCACATAATCTGATCAAAGTTAAGAATCACAAATGCAACATTAGGTATCCTTATCCTTACTAATATAAATCCGAAAATATGTTTGTTGGTTTGTTACTCTTTTTTATTAACAGTGCGACAGATCGACTTGATTTTTGGCATGGATGTATTTAGAGGGTCGAAAAGTGGCGTATGTTACTTTTAATCCCGGAATAACAAAAGGTTCCTATGGGATAGAGTAAAAATGCTAGTGCTTTAATAAAATAGCTTCTATTTGACCTAGAGACTACAATTGGTTTCTGGATAGGATTTAACCTAACTTTCATGCAAGATAGATAGTTCCCAACTTTTTGTAGAGTATTTTTTAACTAGTTTAGGTTAAGTTTACATTAATGTAGCACGCTTCATTTATCCAAAAGTACGTTTCGAAGTCCGTATATGGATAGTAAAACGATTTAGTCTTACGTTTCGTGGTCTTCCTTATTACAGTCACGTATTACGAGGAAGTTATATGATAGGGCATTGTGTTCATATGCGGATTCTGGTACTCTTTGGATCGCCAAATCATGTTTAGCATACAACATTAGTAGATACGGTAGAGGTCCTTGGTGGTTCATTTAAGAAATCATTATCATACGAGGAAAATTGGCAAAATTAATGTATTTCAATCAAGGAAAACTTGCTACACTATCTAAGTTTAGATATATAATGTGTGAAATATTTATAACGGCCATAGATTTTTGGAAAAAGATTGTAAAGTTGCGTCAGATAAACTTCAAAGAAAAAGGTCCGATAAATTACCGATAAAATCATTGTTAACTAAGTATCTGTTGCTAAAATAAAATAGCATAAGCGTGTACAAATGGCTGGAAAACGTACCGAGAAACGACATGGTTCACACAAACGGAACTGGGGTTAGAAAGCGCAGGAATAATCAGTCACTCAATAGAAAATACGATTTTCTATATTATTTCTAATGCTATACGCGACATAGTGCATTTATTATGACAGAATAGTCAGTAGTAACGACAATAATAACGTATTCGTCTGATTGCAACATTCTTTTCTCGAATGCCATATTATGGGATAAAGTACAGGTGGGCATACACGATGCGATGATTTGATCAAATTTTCGCTTCATGCTAACTGGGAGCTCATTCAGTTAATGAAAAGGTAGGAATTGGTGGTTCACGATTTGAACCACTACCTGAAGCTGGGCTCACACGAAACTATGATCGCATCTGTTCATCAGATCAGTGCAGCAGAGGCCATGTAGTATCATCATGTACTTAACCATTGCTGGTAGGTAGTTATTGAAGAAACAAAATGACACCACCCATCTTATTCGAAAAATATAGATCATACAAAAAGTTGATGGAATCAAACTTGTAAAAAATAGAATTTCAAACTACTTTGGATCCCATATCTCATGAAAAATTCAAATAACACAAGTTTTTAAAGAAACAAAATGGCACCACTATCCTATTCGAAAAATATTGTCGGAACAAAAGTTGTTTGAGATTTGATTTCCTACAATTTTGATTCCAACAACTTTTTGTAGGATCGATATTTTTTTAAATAGAGAGTTGTACCATTTTGTTTCTTCAATAACTTGTGTTACATAAATTGTCATCAGAAGTTGTCGGAACAAAAGTTGTTTAAAATTTGATTCCCATCAACTTTTTGTAGGATCGGTATATTTTTTTTAAATAGTTATAGTACCATTTCATTTCTTCAATAACTTGTGTTATTTCAATTTTACAGCAGAAGTTATAGAACCAAAAGTTGTTTGAAATTAGATTTTCTACAACTTTATATCCCGTCATTTTTTTGTAGGATCGATATTTTTTTTAAATAGTTGGTGGTGCCATTTCATTTCTTCAATAACTTGTGTTGGTTTAATTTTACAGCAGAAGTTATAGGAACAAAAGTTGTTTGAAATTAGATTTTCTACAACTTTGATTCCCATCAAGTTTTTGTAGGATCGATATTTTTTAAACAGTTGATGGTACCATTTCATTTCTTCAATAACTTGTGTTATTTCAATTTTACAGCAGAAGTTATGGGAACAAAAGTTGTTTGAAATTACATTTTCTACAACTTTATATCCCGTCATTTTTTTGTAGGATCGATATTTTTTTAAATAGTTGGTAGTACCATTTCATTTCTTCAATAACTTGTGTTATTTCAATTTTACAGCAGAAGTTATGGGAACAAAAGTTGTTTGAAATTAAATTTTCTACAACTTTGATTCCCATCAACTTTTTGTAGGATCGATATTTTTTTAAATAGTTGGTGGTACCATTTCATTTCTTCAATAACTTGTGTTATTTCAATTTTACAGCAGAAGTTATGGGAACAAAAGTTGTTTAAAATTTGATTTTCTACAACTTTGATTCCAACTAACTTTTTGTAGGATTGATAGTTTTTTTAAATAGTTGGTTGTACCATTTCATTTCTTCAATAACTTGTGTTATTTCAATTTTTCATGATAAATCATCAGAATCAAAGTTGTTTGAAATTTGATTTTCTGCAACTTTGATACCCATCATTTTTTTGTTAATACATTTTCGAATATAATAGGGGTGTCATTTTGATTCCTCAATACGAGTAACTACCTACCTACCGGCAATGCAACTATATTAGGACCTCGCTGGACTGATCTGATGAATTGATGCGATCATCGCATCGTGTGTGCCCAGCTTCAGGTAGTAGTTCAAATCGTGAACAACCAACTACTACCGTTTGAATTAGTTAAATGAGCCCCCAGTGACGATAACTTCGCCGTTGGGCGTAGTTGTAGCCGGACCATTATAGGTTGGCGTACCTATATCAGATCATAGAGCTATTACAATTACAACCAGAGGGATAATCTGATTGTCATGAAAAATATCTATCTCATTTCAGTGACTGTTGCCGTATTATTCTCCCGATAACCCTGTTTGCCGCCTACGCAAAAACGACGGGGCGTTATAGTTATAGAAGAAAGAAAATTGCACATCTAGATACATTTTTCGTTTTATTTGAAAAATATCAATCATAAAAAAAGTTAATGGGAAACAAAAATGTAGGAAATCAAATTATAAGCAACTTTAGTTCTGACCATTTCTCGCGTAAAATTAAAATTACAAGAGTTAATCAACATTCACGAAGTGGTTCAAATCGTGAACCACCAATTCCTGCCTTTTCTTTAACTGAATGAGTGCCCAGTTGGCATGAAGCGAAAATTAGTTGGCATGAAGCGAAAATTTGATCAAATCATCGTATCGTGTATGTCAAACTTACGTTTTTTATTCAACTAGACGACCCGCCCCGGCTTCGCACAGGTGTATTATACATATAAACCTTCCTCTTGAATCACTCTATCCATTAAAAAAAAACCGCATCAAAATCCGTTCCGTAGTTTTAAAGATTTAAGCATACAGACAAACAGACAAAAAATAGCGACTTTATTTTATACTATGTACTAGCAGCGCCCCGCGGTTTTACCCGCGTTGGGCCCGTTCCCGTGGAAATTTCGGGAATTTTTATACATATAAACCTTCCTCTTGAATCACTCTATCCATTAAAAAAACCGCATCAAAATCCGTTGCGTAGTTTTAAAGATTTAAGCATACAGACAAACAAACAAACAAACAAACAAACGAAAATAGCGACTTTATTTTATACTATGTAAGGATAAGGATACACTGTTGGCAGGACTACATTCATAGAAAAAACTAAATACGATAAGGAGTACGCAGTAATTTCAGGTACAAACAGTTCTACGTAAATGATACAACAAATATAACGCGATACAAAAATACATTGAAATAAAGCCGCATCACATCATTCGTATCACAGAGACAAGACAATGTCACACAACAAGACCTGAATTCGAAAAATAACGAAACAAAGCAATATTTCTCAGAACATCTCACTCGCGAGTGACATAATAATATTAAATATACTTAGTATCTACAACTACAGGTACCTACAATATGATGAACTTTTTTTATCGGCCATATGATGATTACTCGAAATGATCGCGAGACCTCTGACTCAGTAAAGGCAACAGATCCCCACATGAGGTCCAAATCAAGCATGACACCACCATGCAGCTAAAACGTCTTCAAGTCAAGAATGAATAGAATATAAGGTATATTCTAAGTCTACAATACATACTCCATCTTCGGCTACAACTTCGCTTTCCATCAGGCGAGTTGTTGGCCAATTTAGGCCTTCTACATAAAATAAAATTTAAATGACATTTAGTATCCTAAAAGACTTACCGAAATACTAAATACCGCTTACCTGCAACAAAAGAATTAACAATAAGTTTAATGGCACAATAGTAAACGTTACACACCGGAGTAGAAAAACTCAATAATTACATAATTGTTTAAACACGTATACGCCGAATAAATTTTCTTGGCGTCTTTGTACATATGTTATCGGCGCAAGAGAGGGAATTTGCGCAGCTTGTAGATAACTCGATTCACAGGCGCCAAGAAGTTTGATTCGGCCTACGGTAGGTGTAAAAATTAACATTATAGGTACACAAAACGCACCGCATAACCGCTTCATTAGTGGCCTTTGCTATTTTTGTAAAAAAATAAAAACAAGTTTGAATAGAGTTTTAAAATAAACATTCATCGTGATGTAGACGAATGAATATGCATGGTGGGAACATTTGCATGAGT
The DNA here is from genome assembly GCA_964007245.1 of Hypomecis atomaria. NCBI lineage: Eukaryota > Metazoa > Arthropoda > Insecta > Lepidoptera > Geometridae > Hypomecis > Hypomecis atomaria. The sequence continues at coordinate 19,578,319 of OZ023285.1, read as the reverse complement.
AATTGATAGAAGTAAAACATCGGTGTGACAGGCGGGCCGTGTTAATTGAACCGGACCAGGGTTTATCTCGTGTGGATTCACCGACAAGTTTCATGGAATATAATAGAGGAAGTAGAGGAACAAACGCTTACGATATTATGATGACTTAGTGTCTTTTCCCATTTCCTTTCTCAAAGAAAAGTAGTCGGGGAAGTCAGGTATAGTGGAGCAGTCGGTGAAATTTTGATTGAACTTGTAAGGCGACTAATTGTCTAACAGTTTATTACGAACTCTGCAGAGCCAAATAATATGTTTTGTTCACTCTATGTAGGTACTGTGTACTATTTCGCAAAAGTAATATAAAATAGAGTACTTACTACCTATCAAACGTAATTTATGAAGCTATACTCATGGGAATAGATAAGAATAATTTACTGTTCTAAAAAAGTAAGACAATTATTGTTTTAAATCCATTGAATCCATAGTTCGGACTATAATCCTACGTTAAGCGGTAGAATTATAGTATGTACACTGTATTACGAAGCCAATCCTTTTATAAATTTTGACATTGTACTGTACTGTACTGTACCAGCCTTTTTTTTTTTAATGGTCCACTGCAGGACGTAGGCCTACCCACGAAGGGAGATTGGGCCATATCCACCACGCTGGCCCAGTGCGGGTTGGTGGATTCACATACGCCATGGAATTTCTTCCTTGGACATATGCAGGTTGCCTCACGATGTTTTCCTTCACCGAAAAGCAAGTGGTGTGAAATTCCGTACATAAATTCAAAGGAATTCATTGGTACGGGACCGGGTTTGAACCCACGACCTCACGATTGTAAGGCGGGTGTCATTACCGCTAGACCACCACGGCTTTTTGAAAATGTTTTTTGAAATTTTGACATTAAATACTAAAAATATAAACTAGAAAGAATAATATACCTAAACTACCAGTACTATGATAAGTAAGTACTTATAAGTGTATAGACTGAAATAGAGGCGACAAAGTAAATAATTAATTATTTGTACATAAAAAAATAATTATTTTTCGCAAAAAATAGCATGACCAACTTCCCCCGTGTACAGAAAACGCGAATATTTCGCACGGATCGATGTAAAATTTTTCACATTATTGTTGCTTAATCAAAAATGGCTCAGCCGATTTCAATAAAATTTTGATGGGACCAATTTCGAAGTATACTCTTTCCAATAAAAAAAAGAATTATTGAAATCGGAGCACTACAAAATAATCGGTCAAGTACGAGTCGGACTCGCGCACGGAGGGTTCCGTACTGTATGGGAGCCCCCCTTAAATATTTATTTTATTATTTATTATTTAAGGGAATATAAAACTAAATATTCTGTGAAAATTTCAAGCATCTACCTGGTACCATTATTAATATAGACCGAAAAACGTCTAAAAATTCAGGTTTGTTGTATGGGAGCCCCCCTTAAATATTTATTTTATTTTGTTTTTAGTATTTGTTGTTATAGCGGCTACCAAAATACATCATCTGTGAAAATTTCAGCTGCCTAGCTATCATGGTTCATGAGATACAGCCCGGTGACAGACAGACAGACGGACAGACGCACAGACGGACATCAAAGTCTTAGTAATAGGGTCCCGTTTTTCCCTTTGGGTACGGAACCCTAAAAAGTTACGCGTGGTTACACATAAAAAATATATATATACGCGTCGAATTGAGTACCTCCTCCGGTTTGGTTCGTCGGTCAAAAATAATAATGATTACATATAAATATAAACGAAATATCGTCCGCATAAATAAGAAGCCTGGCGATCCACAAGAGAAAACCTTTTAAAGCTAACCGGTGAAGCATTCATTATCAATGTTTACTTATCGCTATTCAGATGTAAAGAATTCTTTATTTATAGCTTTTAAATTATATTAAAGAATAAATTATATTCTGAACGAAACCGTCTTCATAAATAAATACCTATTACCTATCCACAAGTTCAGATAACGACGATTTTATTTCCATTTTATATGCTCTACATTTCTAATCCGAAGCTTTGTTTAAAAAATACCAAGGTATTTTTTTCAAATTTTTACCTATTATTACAGACAGATTATTAAAACAGACATTTCTTTACAAGTTAAATAGCTCTCTATATAATCTAATTTTTATTTATTTCTGTCTCTATTTCTGTACACAATTTTCACAATAAAACAAGGATACAAATCGTGCATAGATTTTGTTCTAGTTGTGCAACTTGTTACTGTGTCAGTATCACAGTAGGACCAGTAGCTAGACCGACAAAAAACCGTCTCGGGTTGCGTTCGCGGAATGAATTGAAACGAATGATATCGGTGTAAATATTGTCGGCGTATCTGGCGTGGGGATCTAGGAGGACGCGTGGGAACAGAGCGCTGTAGCTCAGGGTTGGAATCAGGCTTTACAAAATTACTGTACATGGATTTTAAAAACTATACAATTGAGTTTTCTGCGTGAACACGTCAGGCTTATGGCTCTATTTCGCTAAGTCACTGAAGGATCCCCATATGGTCACTGAAATATGTATAAAAGTCGTAGAATTATGGTGTATGATGTCCTAAGTGGAGCCTGGGATTACGAGTAGATACCTAAAACAGCCGCGTTAAGTGTATCCCCAACATGAAATCCCGCTACTTTCGCGTAGTATAGTAGGTTTAAAAAACTACGGGATATAAAATAACATTGTAAACTAGACTTCGTCCGCATAATATTTTGGTTTCTGTGCTATCCCATAGGATCCTTTTATTTCTCCGAGAAATAAGTCTATGTCACTCTCCGAGTACTGAACTACTTTATCCATCATTATAATAGCACTAAAATTAGGAGATAAATAAATATGTACCTCATTATCCCGACGTTTCGACCGAGTTGAATTGATCGTTGTCACGGGTACACTATTATTTAACGAGGTATTTATTTATCTCGTAATTTTAGTGCGCGATTAGTCCCTCCCGTAGAATATAATAATAATATTTATCCATGCCAAAAATAAAGTCGATCTGTTGGATGAAACAGTAACAAACAAACCAAAAAATATTCTTTCGGACTTATTAGTAAGGTTAGTACAATTTTGCTACGAAATCAACCCTGCAGTGGATGAATAATCAGACCTCTTGATATTCACTCGGCGCAGTGATTATTCCCGAGCGCTTGGATCATTTACCGCCGGCGCCGCCGCCTTCTTTTAACACGCATTTATTTGCCTCATGTAATTGTGAAACAAATCTTGAAAATTGATTTCTCACCTACTCAGCAGCGTATAAATCTTTTATGTGCGTTTTATCGATCGGCTATGTTCAAGGTTGTTTATGTTTTCCATACACATGTTATATTTATTCAAAAACTAGCTTTTACCCGCGGCTTCGCCCGCGTTATATTTTGATTTTGGCTTATGTTTATGTCGGCTGCGAAACTTAAGCTAACCGACAAATATCAAAATACCTTAGAGGAATGCTTTTGTTGGTTAAGTTACGGTTGGAGTGTATATACAACCCCCAGTGTATTCCCGCCTTGTCGTGGGGGAGGTCTGAGGCAGCTGAAAAGGCGGCGCTCGAAGTCTCCCTCTTCTTTGGGTCTTCTCCCCCAAGGAAGCTTAGAGGCTGGCACTCGAGGTTCAGCCGATTGTAACTAAAGCAGCTGAGAGGATGGCCGGTAGGTTGCATGCCTTATGGGAGTGTCGCAATTTTGGCGGGCTGCAGTGCCGCTCTTGCGACGCTGCATCCGAGGTTTTTTTTTTATTGTATCGCGAAATATCCCTGACATGATCAGGGGTCTTAAATACAAATGAATAAAAACTATACCTATATTTCAATGTTTTTGGCTGTTTGCAGTTATAATAAACATTACAATGGTACAGCAAAGTTTATACCTACTTGTTCCTAATTATTGCTTTTTTACAAATATTTGTGCAAAAATTCGATAAAACTGTTTCTAAGGTTTTTACGTGTTAGATTAATTCCAATTTTTTGTTCTAAATCAAATCTCTGCTTTCCATAAACTGGGCATTCCAAGATTATGTGCAGTGGAGTCTCCTCTTTTGTGGGTTCACAGATGCACGATGGGCTTTCCCTCAACTTAAATCGATGTAAGTATTGGGAAAACTCACCATGCCCCGTCAGCACTTGAGTTATGATTCCCACTGGTGCTATTTCTCTTACGATCTTGTATGCCGCAATTGCATCCGGAAAATATGTTTTGGTTACCGCCGCTGTGTGTCCATCCTGATACCGCCGGTTCCACTCGTCAAGAGAGTCCTTTCGGATTTCTCGCTTGACGAATGAAACGGGGCAGTTATCGTAAATAGGTCTGCACTACGAGTGCAGTGCTGCTTCCTTTGCTAGCTGGTCCGCTCTCTCATTTCCCTCCATCCCCGCGTGCGCTTTAATTCAATAAAGTTTCACTATTTTATTTTGTGCGTGTAGTAACTTTATGTTAGCTTTGAATTTACTGCTAAGGGATGGAGGGAAGATACGCCAACTACCGTTTCCAGTGCAGACCTGGAGTCACAAAAGATTTTTGCTTTATCGGTAGCCTCAAGAAGTGCCAATAACTCGGCCTGGTACACGGAGCACCAATCGGCCAATTTCAGCTTGCGGATACTGATCTCAGCGGCATCATCCCAAATGGATAATGCCGCCCCAACTTTCCCTTTAATTTTGCTGCCGTCTGTAAATATGTTAATTTCTCGGTTAAGATTTTGCTCTAGTGCTGCTCCGTCTGCCAGGCATATGAACTCCAGCTCCTCTTGCTGCGCTGGGTGTGGCTTCTTTTCATCTCCAGTTACTTGCTGGGAATAACCTTTCTTAGTTTCATAAAGCAAGGCTGCTTCCTGGACTCTGATATGACAGCCGAGGATTAGGGGCCGCGGTGGGATATATGGAACTGGTGGTGTGGGTGCCGCCACCTACCCTACCTTCCGCTAGGCCGTCAACGTGTTGGCAGACGCAGTGGGGGTGCAGGGGAAGAGAGGTGTCGGTATCGCGATGGCCGTTCTCACTGCCCTCTGCAGTTGAAGATGCAGGCGCTGGGCTACTATGACTGACCCGCTGCACTGGGACCAGGGCGTTGGAATGCTATCTGACGTTCAGTACTGGTTAGTCCCGAGTCATCCACCGATGACGATGTGTCTTGTGCTCCGAAACACTCCGTCATTATGGCGAGAGCGCAAGCTCCGTTATGGAGCCCGAGTCTGGGCTAGCGTTGTGTGCGCTGTGTGCCGAGTGCCGCCAAGGAGTGCGAAAAATGTAGGAACGTCCTAAACTTGCCATGACAGGTTATTTCTGGCGCTTAGACGGCTGCTACCGCAGCCCGCTCACTTAGTTTTTATCCTATCCTACGGGAACTGTTAAAGTTTTTGCGATAAAAAATGGGTCTATGTCACTTTTCGTCTTTCAAACTAAGAGTATATTCATGCAATAAGCCAAGGCAAGTTGCTCCGTTGCTGAGAAAAAATTATTGTTAAGTCCTACGGGAACCACAATTTTTTCGGGATGGAAAGTATCCTATGTCACTTTCCGTCTTCCAAACTATGCCCACCCCAAATATCAAGTCAATCCGTTGCTCCATTGCTGAGAAACAGTTATTGTCCTATCCCAAGGGAACCACAATTTTTTCGGGATGGAAAGTATCCTATGTCACTTTCCGTCTTCCAAACTATCCATCATCCATCCATCCATCAGCCAAAGGACGTCCACTGCTGGACATAGGCCTCCCCTATGGATCTCCAATAAGACCGGTTGAAAGCGGCTTGCATCCAGCGCGATCCTGCGGTCTTAATGAGGTCATCCGTCCACCTTGTGGGTGGACGTCCTACGCTGCGCTTGCCGGTACGTGGTCTCCACTCGAGAACTTTTCGACTCCACCGGTCATCAGTCCTCCGCGCTATGTGCCCTGCCCATTGCCATTTCAACTTGCTAATCCGTTGGGCAATGTCGGTAACTTTGGTTCTTCTACGGATCTCCTCATTTCTGATTCGATCCCGTAGAGAAACTCCGAGCATAGCCCTCTCCATAGCTCGTTGGGCTACTTGGAGTTTATTAATAAGGCCCATGGTAAGAGACCACGTTTCAGTGCCATAAGTCAAACTATGCCCACCCCAAATATCAAGTCAATCCGTTGCTCCATTGCTGAGAAACAGTTATTGTCCTATCCCATGGGAATCACGAATTTTCTCGAGATAAAAAAAGTATCCAAATATCACTTTCTGTCTTTTAAACCATAAGTATCCATACAAAAATGAGGTCAATCTTTTGCTCCGTTTCTGCGTCAAAGAGGAACAAACCAACAAACTTTTCGGATTGATAATATTAAAGTATGATGATTCTGTACCATAAAGGTAGAATAAAGAAACATGTTAAACCTCTAATGATAGAAGATTTAAAAATATTTTTAATGTCAGGCAAAATGACGTCCTGGTATTAAACGTCATAGTAACATGTAGCATGCAGAGGGAAAATAACATTTTATCTAATTTTAATGTCAGTTGTCATTTTCAATCCATACTTTAATTCCTCTTCAAGGGGATATAATGGTGGAAAACCAATTTGTCCCCTTGCCATGCTACTTGTGATTTATAAAAGTCTGCAGACAATGTCACCTGTCATCTAATTACGTTTGGATGTGACGTTTCGTTAGTCTATATTAGCGTCATAGAGGAATTAATCACTTAGCGTCTTTGTGATAGTGGCGACAGTTTCGCTTTCGATGGTTTTTGTCCTGTCCTACAGGAACTATGCAATTTTTCGGGATAAAAAGTATCCTAAAGCTCCTTCCGCCTTTTAAACTATGTCCATGCCAAAAATCAACTCAATCCGTTGCTCCGTTGGTGCGTGATAGAGTAACAAACCAACAAACTTTTCGGATTTATAATATTAAGTAAGGATTCTGCTAAGAATGCGGCGACGACTTGTCAAGATCAATGATCAATGCAACCGACGACAATCTGTCACCGGGTTTATGAGTGAAGCCTTTATTATTCAGATTATCAGACAGGAAAACGTACGTTGTCCAACGTTGTCTCAATAATATATTCTGAGATTGATTTATTAATGGTCGCGTGTGCATTGATGTTTTAGAGATATTGTCAATTGAGTTATTAGACATAACTAACATTGTATAGATAATAAGTTATTTAATTTAATTGTTATTGCTATTTATTACTATTTTTTATTTGCTATTATTTTAATTATTTGTAAGCTCATCAATTATTTGACATTTTTGCTAATTTCATTGTTTAATAATGTATTGATTTATGATTAACCTGACGTAAATAGCATTTATGAAATAAATGATTATGATTATGTAACTTTAAGGATTCTTTTCCTGTCACGCGAATTTCTGTTTGCGAGCGGGTTTAGTCCGCATTTGTCCATTCCGCATCCTAACCTTTCTTAGGTACTTACATGTTTTTCGTATCACACTTATACTATACCGTATAATTCTACTAGAATTGGGGAGAGTAAATGTAACACTAATAACGTTAAATAAAATAATATATACATTTTTATTTTTGCCATTCTAACATAGCATCAATATATCTTTAGAATCAATGCTCGCACTTGACCAAATGTCATCGCTCAGATAACAAGAGAGCCAGGCTAATAGGCAATTACTTTAGTCAAACGAGAGCAATTGCCTAGTAATGGAGCAAATTGTGACGGCACGGAAAAAACCTCATGAAAAGTCGGCGAGCGTCGGGCGGGCGGGTCAAGCGAGCTGTATCCGCCAGGAGACAATCTGGTCGACGAATCTACTACAATCCAGTTACCAGCCGCCACGCCCGCTTCAATGTAAATTGTAGAAGAGCACGATCCTCGTTACACGCACAAATGACTACCTCTTGTAAATGTCACGCACCAAACGAACTAGTCGTTTGGTACGTTTTATAATGAAGGAACAAGCTCCATATCCAAGAAATGCCATCGTGACGCTCGCCCACCGTCGATAGCATCGCATTGTCCGCAATGAGTTTGAGGAATTGGGCCTTTGGAGCCACGTACCTAATTCATATGACATGGTTTGTAATTTAAGTGCTTTTTCTTTTTGGGAATGAGATGCAATCGCACGAATTTTTTAAATTGTAAATAATGAATTTCTTTGTTAGAACAACTGTCAGTTTCTACGACTAAGTGACTCCGGTTTGTACCTAAACAGAAGTGTATATAATCTATTTTACAGTTTACTTCTAATTTATTCTGTAAATTGTAGCGTGTCAGCAAAATATGTATGATGTAATACGCTTGTCTGCAGTCTGAGGATAACCACGCTCTTGACGCGTTCCGTTTTAACATAATGCTGCGCCTTTATCGTGCAGTAACAATAAACATCAAGACTGAATGCGTCAATTTGTTGTTATTATTTTTCATGAGGAGCAATCAAGGGCGCAGCCGTGTCGGTCATCAGTCTTAATTTATGAGTCAGCAAAACAATAACATTACGCTGCGTTGTTGCAGCCGTATTCAATGGACTATGATCGTTCTACTTTGTCATATTTATTGATCGTAAACTTTGCCCCGGCCGTTGTGTTGACACATTGAATTAATTTCTAGAATAAGCATCGGCGATGAATCAGCTCGGCTTGAATCGGTCCAAGCTTTTGTTCAGATGAAAGCGGATTGATTAAAAGTTTGCGTCTCTCGAAGAATCGGGGTCTTAGTGGGATAACGTTAACGAGCTCATAATAGGATTACACATACACTGTACATACGTCGGTATGTCCCAGTTGTCGGCGCTGCGGGCGGGTGGCGGCACAGTTACCGGCCGGCCCACACCCGTCGCCGGCCTGTGACAATATAATGATTGTGTGTTTATCGGTATGCCGCCTATACACTCAATTGCTTCTCGTCATAAGCTGTCCGAAGCGCCATCAATCCGTTGAGAAATTATTCTGTCGTGACTTCCTCCATCGGGTACGGCGCCGCTCGATAATGCAGCTCCAATAGAAGGTGAAAGCCTCGTTCATGAGTACGATGACAAATCCAAAGTTATAGTAATTTAGCATTCACATCACGCGGCGTAATTGAATGAGCCGGCGCGATCATGGACCGCGTGCCATTTCACTCGGCCGTGACTCACGAATTAGAGCTGAGTCGAGAACGTAATTATGGTAGAGATATTTCGTGAACACCCACTCGGCCCGAGATGGATGGTGAACGCACCATAAACCACGATAATTTAATCGTAGCTCCAATTAAATTCAATAATCAACTGGAAGTTGAATCTAGAGCAAGTGTTTAGTACATACACGGTCGACAAGGCACAGGGATCAGAAAAACGGACGAGTGTTTATCCTTCATCAATAACGTTTTGTAAATATGGGTTGTTTACCACAAACAAGATAATAAACGTGTTACATAAGTGTTAAGTTTGTAAAATAAATGACGTCCACGAGCGGGATGAGCAAATAGCAATTACCAACAATGGATAAACATTCAACACGACAGATAATAGAGTCAGGTGTTACGTAGCGGAAACCTATTATGATATGGCGGCAAAAAGCAAACATCTTTACATGTGATGGCGTAAATCGATTTGCCAATTACGTTGTTTTAATATATAATAATAATGTAAATGGAAAATTACAATCAAGAAATAGACGGCAAATGTAGTTAAACAATGTATTACATTTTATAGGTCTATTAGGGATTGTTATACTCGTGCAAATGATATCACCCGAAACGATGTCTGTTTAAAGAATTATCAGAAATTCTATGCGCCTGCACACAATTCTGTTTTCACGCAGAGAAAATGTCATTAACACACAAATGTGAAATGGGAGCCAAAGTGCCGCCACCAAAAGAATTGAGATCTACATAGAAGCCAAGTGTTCTGGAGAAAATCCTAAAATTTTAGCTACAAGAATATAATTGTATAAATATATAATACAAGAATGTAATTCAAGCTCAATATTTAATTTGGCTGGTTTCTTGATTATTGGTTAGGTAAATTGTACAATTACTTTGTTAATAGTACTAATCGTCAATAATTTTCAGTTTTTAGATTTTTTCCTTTGTATATGCCCGATGGTCTACCTTGGTGTCAAATATCAAGATTCTAGGTTCAAGATTCTAGGTTTTTGATCTATAAGTCAGTGAGTGAGTCAGTAAATCAGTCAATGAAACACGAGTTTTTAAACGTTAATATATCATTAACTGTTTGAGCAAAATTTATGAAAATGGATTCTTAATTAGCTAAGGGACTTTAATAAGTGTGCCAAATTTTGTATATGTAGGCTAAATAGTTTTCGAGTTGTGAGGGGGTCAAAAGTTGCTCCAAATGGTTCGTGTAATATTATTTTCTTTGAACACTTTGGCTGGACACGCTGAGTATTATTTATATATTCTTTGACGCTGCCGTGTGTCAAGATATTGTAAAAATTATATAAGTTCTTAAAATTTTGTCTTCCAATGTTTTATATGAACATACAGTCTATTGCACTTCATATTATATTGTAATCTGTTGATGGATCGCAAGATCATTGTGTGCATCAATGTGCACATCGTTACAAAAGGTCTCTAGAAGATTGAAAACGCTCACGACTGAGGAATGCAACGGAACAGACTGTAAAGCCAATTGAAAACTCGCTCCATATGTCATTAAAGGCAGCCAGATACGAAGCAGAGATTAGTTTAGAAAGTGTCATGTCGCGAACAATACTTAAAAGTGGAGCAGGTGATGACAGTGTTGCTCTCCAATTAACAAGATAAAGCGAACCGGGTGAATCCGCAGCCAAACACAATGTTCGCGCTAATGAGGCGGTAGAAAGGCCAACTATCTTGCGGTTTCATCAATGACGCGACACATCTTCGCTTTGAAGATATTATTCTTATGACAGAATATCAAAATACTCGATTGAATGATGAAATATAAGTACCGACAATATAAGTCGTTTTCGACCCTGGTAATTAATTAAAAATATATCGCACGAGCGATAAGCAGCTTCTAGTTTCATAAAAGAATGCAAGTATATAAGTAAATTTTTCACAATTTGTAAGGTAACAGTAAAGTCCGCAAATATGCTTATGGCCCAAAGCATATTACTACTATGAAAATATTATTATCATCTTAGATACTAGAGGGACGTACCGCGTAAAGCTAAATCCAACAAAAACATTTTCATGTGAAAAGTAGCCAAGACTAAATCATAGTTCACGCTGTAAAAAGTTGTCAGATCTCACGTAAAGCCAAGCTTCTAATAAGTAAGGCGTGTAGAGTTAGATCTAACTCTACACGCCTTACTCTACAAGTCCTTACTCCACAAACTCTACAGCTTAGTCAATATATGTGGCTTGGCCGTTTCGTCACAACAATAACTGTTTGTATTCCAGAATAATAATTAATCTTCACTTTACGACCACGCGCAGTTAGCGGAACAGCCAAGCTGCATATATTGACTAAGGTAAAGAGTTGTGAAGTAAGGACTTGTAGAGTAAAGCGAGTAGTGTTAGAAGCTTGGCTTTACGTGAAATCTGACAACTTTATGACAGCGTGAACTGTGATTTAGTCTAGGCTACATTTCACATGTAGGTGTTATTAAGAATCCTGAAATCGTGTTTTATTAAGTTTTTATATCCATTTTCTGACTTCTAACATCCAAAGTTTCGAAGGTGACATACAAATTTTCATCCCCCGATTATAGATTATATATTGGGGGCTGATTTATTAAAAATCTTGAAATACGAGTACGTGTTTTATTATTTCTAACAGGGAGTCTTACTATCAATTTTTGACTTAAGTCAGTCAGTGAATCAGTCTATGAAATCCCGTTTTTTAAATGTTAATATTTCATTAACTATTAGAGCAAAATTAATGAAATTTTGTATTGTAGATAACCTAAAGAACTTTAATAAATATGCTAAATTTCATATATTTAGGTTAAAAAGTTATCGAGTTATGAAGGGGTCAAAAGTGGCTCCAAATGGTTCGTGTAATAATACACACGGCTGCTGCGTCGCCTTTTTCTGTCTTGGCTGGACACGTTGCCACGTGTCTAGATATTTTTTTTCAGCACTGTATTTTTGTTACAGTCACAGTAAGAAAACTAAACAAAGTAAAAAAATAATTTAGCGGTAATTTGAAATTGTGGCAGTGTGCCAGGAACAGGAGACATTTTTATATTTTTGCACAAAGACTCATTAAAACTTTCAGATATATGTCAAGAGAAATTAATTGTAATTGCTCGGGTATTTAGCAAACCGAGAAGTGTTTAAAAATCCTTTCAACGAAATTATTTCAACATTTTATGTTGATAAATAATGTGGTTTTTGTCAGGACGCCTTGGTAACTTGTCTGTATAGTATAGTGGTGTAAGTTAATATGCAATGTACAAAAGATTTCTCTAAAAAAGTAATTAAATTATGGCACACTATTTGGAACAGTAAGTACCGTAACAAAAAACTCTTGTGTATATGTGCTTCCAGAACGAGATTAGCGACATATATAAAGTTTAAAACTAATTTACGTGATTTAATTGGGTCCAAGCCTAAATCCGAGAAGGAAACGGAAATTAATCAGCAAGCTCGCAAACGGCAATGCTCAACCAGACATATACATAGACGTATTTTGGGAGCAAATCAAATGAAACTTTAAACAAAGAGATGAAAGCAAATGAAAACCACCGTTCAGAAATAGTAACGCTTTATTAGCAGATTGATAAGGTATTCCTAATCGATAACTAATGGGACGCAATAATCGGCACGGTCAGTCTTCGGATGGCACCATTCATTGGCTTGGACGACACGTTAGATTGTAGACCCCGGTTGTCTTAATCGCCTTGTTCTATGCCTTCGGGCTACTTTATCACCCCAAGAAATCAGGACTAGATACATGGCCTACAAGAACTTACGCTACACCATTTACGAGTAGAAAGCGCACATATAACAATTAACATAAATGCATTTAGGGCATGTGTAGTTAGTTGGGCCAACAGAGGGGCATGTCACAGGATATGCGGTCCGGTGAACTCGCCTCATCAGATGTCCCCTTTGAAAGTCCATCCATACATACCTACATACGGGCACCAATTTCACCGTTGTTAACTGACGCGTGCTATGATATTTCGCATGTATGTCGCTTTGACTCTGCTGCCGATACAGACGAGGTTACTAGATTCCTATACGATGAGCAATTGAGCATCGATGGCGCCAAAAGGTTTCGTAACCGAATAGGTTTACTTTCACTGGCATGGCTTAGTAAATCTGGCAAATGGGTGGACAAAAAGCCGTCGAGCTTAAGAAATCTACTGCGTCTGAATCTGGTTAGGTAACACGCCCCTGTGAACAGGCACGCGGCTCGAGAAGCACACCAGGTTGCACAACGTGAATGATGATACGGAGACAGAGGCGCTGTCACGAATCGCGACACGAAACCTAGTGAAATATAATACAAGTGGGTTATATAGAACGTGACCGCACTGTGATACATTACCTGACACGGACTGTTTTAGGATAGCATACAGCGTTCTGTATATGCTCCTGTGTGAGCCGTAAACGCAGTTTATGGAGGACATAAATAACAGTGCGAGTTCTGTGAAGTGGAATCGATTTACAAACATAAACACTGCCGATGATATTTGGGAGCCCCTGGTCTATAGTTGAAACCGTTTCCACCCACACATGTTCAACTTGCATTGTAGGGACGACGATTTACTCGTAGTTTCAACGGAACAACTTTGTCATCTTAATATTATTGGACAATAACAAAATAAACAGACAGAATATTGATATTTATGAATCAAAGCACGGACGAGTAATATCAAGAATGCCAAAGAAGGAAATAGTTATCGTTTCTAATAAACACATTTGCATAATGACTAGAAGACATCTGTAGACCTTGAATATTTATATACAAACAAAAATAACAAGACACTTCAACCTGTACACATATTCAGCTAAACTGGCATCGTAATGACATTATGTCACTTGATGAAATAATAAATACTGAAGATGTTAGGGGCGTTCAAGTCAATATTATTGGAGTCGAAGATGTGACGACATTAGATAAATAATAAAAATATCTGTTGAAGTAATATTTTCGTAAGACAGGTGGCGAGGGGACGACGTAAAACTATCTAGTAAACGATAGGTGTTAACTCCTGGCATTAGATCGGCGAGACGATTTCGATATAGAAAGAATATCAGACAAGTCGGGAAAGCATTGACCAAATTCTCACTGGATACGTTGAATAACAATAAATAAACATTAAAAATCAAACTTAAATTATATAACGTAATTTTTTTTTTGTTTTTTTTTTTGTTTTTTGTTTTTTTTTTTCTTTTTTTTTTGTTTTTTTTTTTTCTTTTTTTTTGTTTTTTTTTTCTTTTTTTTTTGTTTTTTTTTTTGTTTTTTTTTTTTTTTGTTTTTTTGTTTTTTTTTTTTTTTCGTCGCCTACCCTTGAGAGTGAAGCAGTGTCGAATTTGCGTTGCTATTTATAATTTCTTAAAATATTGTTAAATTCGCTAATTCCGCGTTAAAATAGTGTTATTTTGGTCGATAAACTATCAATTATTCGGTGAACAGTGTAGTTCATTCGGAATTTTGCTGCAGTGACTTGTTAAATACGAGATAAACTTTTCCGTTTTTCCGTTTTTTTTTCTTTGTGAATTCAAATCGATCAACAAAAATGAAGTGCTTTGTGTGCGAAAATGACTTTACTGACGACTCCGTGGTTCAATGTGATGGTTGCAAGAGATACATCTGCTTACAATGCAGCAACTTAACTAGTAGCGAGGCGCGCGTCATGGGGCTGAAGGGCAAACGCACACTTCTGTATTTATGTGATTTGTGCAGAGAAGCCTTATTTCAAGTGCCCAAGCTCATAAAATCATACGACGGGCTGAGAAAGGAACTTGACGAAGTGAAGGAGCTCTTGTCTCGGACGAACAGTGCGGGTCGGGACGATATGCAGCCGCCCGCAGTGGCAGCAGCACTCGAGCCGTCGCCTCTCAGCACTAATGCCATTCTGGAGGAACTTCAGGAGCGCGAGCGCAGAGCAAACAATGTGATCCTGGTGGGCATTAAGGAGAGTGGTTCGGACAATGGCACGGACAGGAAAAGTTACGATGAAAAGTTTGTGAATAAGGTCCTCAAGGACATCAATAGTGGGGAGGACTACTCGAAAGTTTTGTCAGTGCAGCGTCTTGGTCGTCGAGAACCTGGAAAGCAACGGCCGCTGAAGGTGGTGTTCAAAACCCGCCAGGATGCTGTGCAGATTCTTAAGAATAAGAGTAAGGCCCCTAAAGAGGTAAGAGTTTATGATGATAAGACACCCAAACAAAGAGAGGAGCTCAACAAATTACGGGACACTCTCAAAAGCCGAATTGAAAAGGGTGAAACCAATCTTACTATCAGGTACATAAAAGGAATTCCTAAGATTGTACCAAAAAACTAGCCTCTCGCAGAGACCCTTATGGTGACCTTACTTTCATGTATACAAATCTTTTCTCTATTCGATCTAAATTCGACCTTTTCCTTCAATGTGTCACTGCTCAGAATCCTGCGATAGTAGTAATAACGGAAACTTGGCTGAACAGTAGTGACCGTAATAGCACTTACAATATTCCTGGCTATACACTGTTTAGATTAGACCGGAGCCACAAAAAGAAGAAATCTGAGGGAAAAACTAGAGCTGGAGGAGTAGCAATATACATCAGGGACCACTTGGATGGTGTGCCGATCATAGCTAAACGTAATCAGAGATATATGTGTGAGGATGTGGAAGCACTCTATCTGGACATTCAGTTTGGTATGCATCATTTCTTGGTGGTGGGGGTATATCGGCCTGAAGATAAGGAAGAGACAGCATGGAGATCACGGGACACTAAACTGCTGGAAAATCTCTTTACAGCATCTGAAAACAACACTATAGTGGTGGCCGGTGACTTCAACTACACTAATTTAAAGTGGCCGATCTTAACTGATCAGCAACAGTCCGGAGATGTGAATACCAAACCAGAAAATATGTTTATAAATATGTACCTAAATAGCAATTTACACCAGCTTGTAAACACACCTACACGTTACCAATCAAACCAGGCACCTTCTCTATTAGATCTTATTATGGTCAATGATGAAACATTAATTACGGAAGTTATCCATAAACCACCAATAGGAAAAAGTGACCATTGTGTCTTAGAATTCTCTATCCAGTGTCTAATGCAAAAAGAAAGGACAATACCCAAGCTCAGGCGAAACTATCAGAGCATAAATTATGACAGTTACAATTCTGATTTGTATAAGACTTTGCAAGCTGTATGCGAAACGGATGATCCTCAACAGCTATGGGATGGTATCATAAATGCTATTAATATTACTACAGACCACCATGCGCCTCTACGTCAAGTAAGATCTAAACCAATTAAAAATAAACCATGGATTGATGATAGTGTTCTGGAGTTAATTTTGGAAAAGAAAATCTTATGGGACAGGTACAGAATGTCCAAGGATGAACATGACTATAAGAAGTTTCGTGAGGTGAATAATATGTGTGTTGCCTTGTCCAGGAAACAGAGGAGTGCTTATGAGGCCAGAATCCTTGACTATGGTGATAAAGCTTTTTATTCATACCTGCGACGCTGTACTACCTCTACTGTCAGTATTCCACCAGCAATTAGAAACCACAATGGAGACCTAGTAACTAAACCATGTGATATTGCTGAGGTTTTTGCAGTTGAGTTTGAAAAAGCATATTCAGTAGAACCAGCACTCAATCAAAACACTATGACTATTGCAACTCCCCGTGTAGAGGAAAGTTTGTGTGACATTTCTTTTACTGAAAGTGATGTAAAGAAAGTAATTGCGAACCTGAATATTCAGTCGTCCCCCGGGCCAGATCAACTTCCAGTTTGCATACTTAAAAATTGTGTTAATACTATTGCTCCAGTCTTAGCACAATTAATGAACACTTCTTTTGAAGCTGGATACTTGCCTCGAGACTGGAAGCATGCGACAGTAACTCCAATTTTTAAGAAAGGTGACAAAACTAAACCGGAAAACTTCCGACCCATTAGTCTCACTAGCATTGTGGTGAAGATTATGGAAAGGATTATAAGTGAGAGAGTGGCACAATTTTTAAATAGAAATTGTGTGATCTCAACAAAGCAACATGGTTTTATTGAAAAAAGGTCAACTGTCACTAACTTATTGACATCTGTTCATGCCTGGAGTGTACAAGTTGATAAAAAAGAACCTGTTGATGTAGCATACCTCGATTTTGAACGTGCATTTGACAAGGTACCCCACCAGCGCTTGTTGTTTAAGCTTGAACATCATGGGTTGCGTGGTAAGTTGCTTGAGTGGTACCGGAGCTTCTTATCGGGTAGAACATTTCAGGTTCGAGTGGGGAACTCACTATCGGAACGGAAAATGGTTTCCAGCGGTGTCCCCCAGGGTTCTGTGACCGCTCCTGAGATGTTTGGAATCTTCATAACGGATCTGATAGAGCTCATAGAATGTCAATCAGCTTTTTTCGCAGATGATGGGAAGTTTTTTGCTAATGCATTGATAAAGTCTGGAGAACTTCAAAAAGATCTAGACCGCATTCAGAACTGGACCAGGGACTGGATTATAAAGTTGAACATAGCCAAATGTAGTGTGTTACATCTTGGTAGTACCAACCCTAAAAAGATATACACACTTGATGGAGTTGCTTTAGCATCTGTAGGCCAACAGAAGGATTTGGGAGTCATCATTACTGCAGATTTAAAATGGGAACAGCATATATCTATGATAGTCAAACGAGCCAACTCATTTATTTATGTCATACGCAAGTCCTTTCAGACAGTAACTTTGGATGTTTTTATTAAGATTTACAAAACCTATATAAGGCCTCTCCTAGAATATGGGTTTCAAGTGTGGAGTCCTTACTTTAAAAAAGATATTGATTTGCTTGAAAGTGCACAAAGAAAAGCCACCAGGATTCCATATGCTCTGCGCCGCAAAACCTATGAAGATAGGTTAAAAGCTCTTCGTCTCACGACCCTCGAAGAACGACGATTGCGTGGAGACTTGATTGAGACCTTCAAAATTCTCAATGGCTTCTATAATCTTCCGAATATTCACGACATATACACCTTGAAGGAAAATATGCGCGATAGCAGACGCCATAAATTCCTCTTACAGCCTACACCATCACAAACCAACACTGCACACCACATTCTCTGCAATAGAGTTGTCTACAATTGGAATAGGTTGCCTGAGGATGTAATCTCAGCAAGAACTATAAACACATTTAAGAATAGACTGGACCTTTGGATAAAGAAGGAAAAAATTTCCTTGACAGATAAATACTAATATTATTCGACTCTGCTTGATATAGGCACATCAGTATACACTGCTCGCCTATAAACAAATAAATAAATAAATAAAAAAAATAATAATATCATTGCAAATTCAATTATTCGATATCAAAAATTGTACGATAAAATGTATAGGTATTGATAGGAAATAGTAAATGTATACTTAGAGCTCACAAAACGGTCGGAATGTTACTCAACGTCCCTTCTCCGTGCCAGTCCTTGGCCGCATCGCTTCGGCACATGCCCTACTCATACACAATATTAGCATATCTACAAAGTACATAGTGCCAATACGCTACTGCGACGTTTATTGTTTGTTTACCTTTGATTTTAAAATCTATATCTCTTGAAATATATTATTAGGTATTCGTTTTGCTTTAAATACTACAGTTCACTCGTAATGTCAAATGGTAAAACATAAAGGTTTATTAATTAAGGAAGACGATGCAAGTTGCATCCAACTTTGAAACATGTAGCTTAGCTTAATATGTCGAGCAGTTGATCTCTAAATCTTATATATAATAGGAAATTTTGATATCAACACATGAAGACGCAGTGCAAGCCATTTAACGGACCACAACGACCAGTCTCACATGCTCTTTGTGAATAAACACTTCGAAGCATTCAATCCTCGCCAATTATGGTCATTTAGGATAATGCACTCGTTCACGTTGCAATGTTTTGTTACCGAGTAACGGTAACCTCTTGCCGGCCGGCAGGCGTGGGCTCGGTTGCAGGAGTCAATTCGTGAATACTCGTACAACGCTACCGACATTTAAGATTACTTTGTACAGCATTTATATGACTTATCTTTACTAATGAATGCAAACGGAGAAACATTTTAAATCCTGGCTGGTACACACATGATTCCAGAAAATAGAGAAACGAAACGAATCAGTAATGGGATTCGGAATCGAATTCCAGCTATTATATTAAACGTGTTCCTGATATTGCGCAGGATTCCACGTAGGAGGGTAATCGAAACTATAGTAATAAATCTAAAACGATTTCAATGGTTTCCATTTAATGGAAACCCGGAAAAGCTGAACTTTAATGCTCGTATAAGTAGACTGTAAAATAAGGAAATGTTACAGTTTCTTGTAAATTTAAATCGACCAAGTACTCAAGCTTTACATCCAGTGGTGAAAGTTCCGCGGAGTGAAGTCGTTAATACTTGCTAGGCAGCGCTAGGCTACCTTCACAGCAGAATTTAATCACAAGAAAAGTAGGTAAGTAAGCACTAGGCATGCTAGGGTAGTAATTATTTTTATCAGTAATACAACTACATTCTTTATAATCTCAGTTACATAAAAAACGCCAAAGTCTAAAGTCACTCATGATAGTGGGTATACAAAATTCCGTAGCCACGATCTCTTGAAATGCTTAAACTCTATTTTAGTTGGTAGTTTTTTTTTTCAGAAAAATGTAGCTTCTGCACAGCAGGCTAGAAAATTTCAAAAGTTTCTGACATAAAGACACATGTTGCAGATCTGAACCCTTTTAGTTCGCCACGGAACTTCAATACTACACTCACAAAGGGCATTTAGCAAAAGTAAAGAAGATCCAATCTCGATGACCAGCTAAACGCGAAAGAAAATGCTGACGACACGGTCAGAAAGAAAAAGTGAGTGGTAAAATCAACACACTGCTAGTCAGCAAACAAAGCAAGTGGTTGAGAAATGAGGCCACATGAAGGGCCCTGCACACAGCCGAGTACGAAAGTGAATTACAAGCTTCAAGGCTGACCGGTCTCTCCTCAAACCAAGTGACCTTTAGCAGCCGAATGATATCCTCGTTCCCGCGCCGCTACACATTTATTGAAATAACACATTATTAACAAGGCCCGCTGAAACTTTACCATGGGAAATTAAACTTTATATTAAACGTCACAGAATCTAAGCCGTACATCAGAATCGAGAATTTAATAATTCTAAGTGGAAAAATACGCTTGAATATAATAAAATGAACTGTAGGCGGAATAAACGGTCCTTTGAAGATTTCATAAAATAAAATTTCAACATTATTTAAAATGTCATTACAAAAGCTCCGTCATAAAGCGCTAGATAAAAATAATTCTGAACTCTGAAGGCGATCTGCACTATTATGTGTCTTGAGATAAAAACTGCGGTAAAAACCATTTTAATTATATCCTAAAGAAACACGATCTTCGATCCGTCAGATTGTCAGCAAGTTGAGTAACTTAATACCGAAACTCCTGTCAAGAAACGATTATCCTAATAATAAAGTCTCTAAAGTAAGATTTAAATATTGTATGAGCTTTTGGCTTACGAGCCAAAAACTTAAGTGTTTTCAAATAAATTGGAAACGTTACGCGTGCAGAGAGCTTTTCAAAATGAGTTAGAGTGCAGATCGTGAAAGGAAATTATGCGAGTTGTTAACTATGACACTCTTTCATTTTACACTTATTTACTTTAGCGCGAAGAAAATATATAGCAACACTGAGAAATATATACATTATTATGGTATTTTGAAAAGGAGTTATTAATATCAATAGGTTTTACAAAAAGTCACAAAACTACCTCAAAGCTTTTTACTTATCATGAAAGATATATTGACCACTAAAATTATACTCTACAAATTGTGTTCACAGTTTTACATATCATTCAACAAACATAAAAGTCTGTCCGTTCGAAACGACGACGTATTCATACAAAATGGATTTATTCATTGGATACTACATTGATCCTGACTGATCAGATTTAATATGATTTTCATCTGAAGTACCGTTTTGTTTTCGACCTTGAAATTGAATTGAATTTTAAATTGTAACTGCATAGTACTCGTATATATTATAATAATATTTCTGATAGGTACTTGCACACGGCACACGTTAAGTATACTCAGATCGAAACACGAGACCTGAAGAAGGTTGTACGTTGAACCAGCAATTGACGCATGTACCATTGATACAGCAACAGACAGATCTATGTATATTAAATTTGGCCAGTTTATTTTACTTTTGTGATAATGCACCTGCTCAAATAATCTGCACGAGAGGTGTATGTATGCGGTATCCGAAATTTATACTATTTACATGTATTGTTAATGTTGTGATTCTGTTTTTAGGGTTCCGTACCCAAAGGGAAAAACGGGACCCTATTACTAAGACTTCGATGTCCGACTGTCCGTCTGTCTGTCTGTCTGTCACCGGGCTGTATCTCATGAACCATGATAGCTGGGCAGCTGAAATTTTCACAGATGATGTATTTCTGTAGCCGCTATAACAACAAATACCTACTAAAAAGAAAAGAAAATAAATATTTAAGGGGGGCTCCCATACAGTACGGAACCCTCGGTGCGCGAGTCCGACTCGTGCTTGGCCGATTATTTTCGCACAAGCAGTTTTGTAGTGGTGAAGCCCACCTGGATACTTCCATAAACCTGTGATACATAAAATCAAGGCATTTTATGGCCTTGACTGATAAGGCCAATCTTTTTTAAACTGCAAACTCCGTGGAGAGTAGAGACACATATTTCTTGTCAAATATCGATAGTCTAGTTTTTCGACACGCATCAACTGTTTTTTATTACATACCTACCGCTTATGCTACAAATAAAAATTAATAAAACCGCACATTAAAAAAACCAGCCAATATTGTTAATTAAAAAACTAAACAAACCTAAACCCGTTTCAAAACTTTACAAGCGCGACTAGGTAACGGGGTGGCCGATATCATCTATAGAGGAATATTACCCAAAATTCAATAACCAGTGAGGTTGACATTTTTGAAAGATATATGGATATATTATAACTGTAGAAGGTGTAACGAAGTAAATTAAATACAAGAATTATTGGCATATTAAACTGGAAATAGCAAAATTAGAATGAGATTGATTGACCCGAGCACTAGTTGCGAAAGCAACGGCACTTGTTAATTTATGGGTTTTTAAGAGCCATTACTTTTGAATATTTACATTATTTATATCTTTGTACAAGCTTTAGCGTTTTGTAGCATTTGGCATTTGTTATGACTTTCTTGCTAAAGGTTATCGTATGCAATACGAAACTGTACAACACAAAAAAAAACTGTATTTTTTTAAGGGGAAAATTAAGTGGATTATCACGCAATCTGAGGAACTTTCAGTAAGCTATCGACTACATGCACTTCGACTGTGAGTAAACTCTATGTAACACAAATTCCTCCATAAATGAGATCAAACATTCGGAATCGATTTAATACTTGAATCAATAAAATTGCTAAAGAAAAAAACGACTTGACTGACCGCATCTTGTTAGCAGTTTACACGCAATAGGCCAGCTAAACAATCAAGTGGCGCTTGCCAACTTTTTGCCAAGTATGGCCGAACAAAGCGATGGATCACTTTTGTAATAAAGCTATAATAGTTTATTAGGTATCGACGGCATCACGTACGCGATTCAATTTCGCGGGACGGCGGTCGTCTGAACCATAGAGCAAATAACTAGAGAAGCAGCACATGTCTTAAAAACTGTTCAAAAGTTTCTTGTCGGATAATGCGGTGGCTTTTGCATGTCACCGGGCTGTATCTCATGAACCATGATAGCTAGGCAGCTGAAATTTTCACAGATGATGTATTTCTGTTGCCGCTATAACAACAAATAGTAAAAAGAAAAGAAAATAAATATTTAAGGGGGGCTCCCATACAGTACGGAACCCTCCGTGCGCGAGTCCGACTCGTGCTTGGCCGATTATTTTCGCACAAGCAGTTTTGTAGTGGTGAAGCCCACCTGGATACTTCCATGAACCTGCGATACATAAAATCAAGGCATTTTATGGCCTTGATTGATAAGGCCAATCATGTAATTTGAATCATGTGTCATGAAAACTATTTATTTTACGGCTATTCCAAATATTGCGCATCACATAAATCAAAAATTTATTCCGGGTAATTTATTACAATAAGTTTCAAATAAAACGTAGCTCGAAATAAACACTACAACTTGATATCATCAACCCGTATTATTTTATAGATCAATGGGCGATACGCATAAAATACCGCTTTGTTGAATCTTTTGCTTTCTTTTTAAAATGTCAAACACACAAAGTATTTCGAACTAGGTGTTTCAATTCGTGCAATTGTGACGCTTAGCGAGCTTTTTATAACGTTTATGAGGAAGCTGGACGTACCTATCTCTCTATAGGTACCTATCTCATCTGAACACTACGAGCTGAACCGATGTTAGGTAACACGTTGATCTTGATTACAAGCTACAACTGACAAACACGACTCAACGAGACTATAGTTACCATGTGTAAGATTTTCCTTATAGTTTGGGTTTCTAGAAATAGTTCGTTAAGGTTTTATTGTGGGCGTGACAGGAATAATGTGGTAGATTTGTTTGATTGTGTTTAACACGGGCTGAGATTGCGCAGCCATGATTAGGCTGGCAAGTTACTCGTACATGTAAGCTGATAATGAACACGAATTCACGCATGTTTATTGTTATAACATAATAATTATTGCATGTGTTTGGAGAAATTTACAGTTTTCATTTTGATATAGGTATTAACGTAAGTAAATAACGCGTTATCATAATAACATTTATGAAAACAACATGTAAATAGATGTAATTAAACGTAATAACAGTGATAAAACAATTTAGAAGCTCCATTAAATTACACAACATAAGGAATAAGAAAGTTTAACAGTTGGTGAATATAAATCACTAATGTATAACCATAGAGTATGAAAGTTTTTCATAAACTTAAGTACACTTGTATAAAATATATTACTTGTATATTTATATTATCCTATAAATTAGGCACAAAACTCGACAGTAAAAATAACTTTGAGTTTGTATCTGATCAATAACTACTATTAACTACCGCGGTTACAGTGATTTTATTATGCAATTGATAGCTAGGCACTTAGCGCCTAAGTATGTCATAACA
This sequence comes from Hypomecis atomaria, assembly GCA_964007245.1. Lineage (NCBI taxonomy): Eukaryota > Metazoa > Arthropoda > Insecta > Lepidoptera > Geometridae > Hypomecis > Hypomecis atomaria. Next base: position 19,554,139 of record OZ023285.1, on the reverse strand, counting down.
CTTAATGTTAGAGCTTTCAAATTATATTCATAAAAGCACACCAACACGGAGAATGGCGGAAGCTAGTCAGACAGAAAATCTAATTTGCTCATAGATTAGACAGTCCGAACATTCTTTGCTGATAAGATTATAATAAAACTAAACTATCGGTTTGCCCTGATTTCGTTCGAGTTAAATAACTGTGTATTTTAGCTAGATAAAGTAATTTACAAATAAGTACCCGAAACGCGGTCTTTTATACAGTGAGTTAACTTACTTTAAAATGCGTGCAGTAGTTGCGTATCACTACATAGCACAAAATAAAGTCGCTATTTTGTCTGTTTGTTTGTCTGTATGCTTAAATCTTTAAAACTACGCAACGGATTTTGATGCGGTTTTTTTTAATGGATAGAGTGATTCAAGAGGAAGGTTTATATGTATAATACACCTGTGCGAAGCCGGGGCGGGTCGCTAGTATATAATACTGGGAACATGATAATCTGAATAAAAATATAATTATGCAGATATTCCCCTTTTAAACACTTACTATTATAAAGCGTTTTAGGTACTTAGGTACGAAGCACATGTAAGACTACGTAGATAACGCATCATAGATAAATAGGTTCTTGTGATGTACAGTCTAAACGTTGGATGTAGAACCCTATAATACCAGAAGAAAAAGCATGTCCAGTAAAGTACCCTTGGGCATTCTCGACGTATTAAGTATTGAGAGCAGTGAAATATTAAAAGTCACACCGTGGCCGAGGGGTACGAAGGTGAGCGTTAAGTGCATTCCTGTGTCGGTCTAGGGTTTCATTGTCCACAGCCTGTCCTCGAAGGTTGTATAAAAATGCCTGCCATGTTGGCCACGGGACAATATAGACAAGCGATACCCACCCGGGCCTATTATTTGTGTGAGCGGGTGTGAGCTCGTACACACTCTGATAGGTTATGGCACTTCTAATATTATGTCGTTACGCTATCAAATAGTCTGAGTTTTTCTGTGCTTGTGCTAGCCGTAGAGTTTGTGCCACAAATGTCATTAAATAAAATATGGATTAATTAATACCCTTACAGCAGACAATCACGTAGACAAGTGTCGATCAATTGGCACAGAACAATACGTAGAAAGAACTCAGATATATTCACTATTTATTCTGTGACACAGATCACGAAAGAAAATCAGACTACATTCAAAGAGCATTTTGAGAAACGGTTAAAATCCAGAAACGAAACTACGAGAATAATTAGTTTCGTGCACCAGTGGGACAGTTTTGCAAGTTTTTCAGGTGAGTCTGTAGTTTTTTGCACTAAAATCGTGCAAAATAAACGAGGGCTCATTATTATGCAAGCGAGCACGGGCGAGACGGTGAAAATAGTTGCGTCACATGCAGTCACGAGAACTTATGAAGAGTAATAGGAGTGTGACGGCGGGAGCAGGAAAAGAAATTCCCGTGCTAAAAGTACGAGAGCAGCCAACTTCTTAAAAAATATAACGTTTCGCTCATTTGAATGCTTCTCATAAATCAGTGGAACGGAAGGAAGCGATTAGAATGACTGGAGAAAGAGAGTAAAGAAACAATGTTGATAAAAGTTTTGTATACTTTTTCTGCTTTGATTTGGAAGACGCAATGAAGCTTAAGTATATTATGACTGTATCGCGTGGTTTAAGCTACAACGAACATATTAAGGGATGGTTCATATTAGAACGGGGCGTACACGGGACGCCAGTTCCATACATTTTGCATAATGGCCCGGAGGGGCCCCGGTCGGGCATCGTACAAAAAATGTATGGAAAGTGCGTCGTCTGGGCCCGTCCCGTGCCCTGTCCAGTTCTATCCCGTGCCCGCCCCGTCCTGATATGAATCATCCCTAAAAGCACAGATTTGTGCGATATGTAATATCAATCACAGTAGGTACCTACATCCAGGGTCATCAACATACAATTAGCAACGACATATTTCGAACTATCAATAAGAGCCGCTATTTAAATTTTACAACATACCGAAATCTACCGTTGATTCACATCGGAAATTCAAACGATAAATTGCACGTTACGTTGTAACAATTAATTGTATTACATGCCTAAGTATGCACTTGTGTTAAGAATTTCTTACACTAATAAATACTCATGAATAGACATTGGTACTTACAAGCAACAAACGTAAAACACGTATTATTTTTATTCCAATAAGGTTACGCATTTTACTGCATTTAAATAAAATATTTTAAATTCATTTCTTTAACTCGCGTATCGCCATAACACGTTTTTAATTAAAACGCCAGGAAGTGCAAAAATAATATACGCGATAAAACCCGTACAAATGTTTTTGATTAAAATTCAGAGCATCACAGATTTTTTATGTACCGACCTGCTTAATAGCTAATTAATAAAACTACATAGGGGTAGGTAATAAATATAATTATCAGATCCGAGACTTCTATTTATTTTAATTTTAAAATTAACAGCTTTGAATTAAAGTATAATAATGTATACTTAAGTATCCGATGTGTAATGATAAATAAATAAATAAATAAATATTTGGGGACATCTTACACACGGCCTCTGACCCCAAACTAAGCAAAGCTTGTGATATGGCTGCCAGAGACTGATATATACTACATATACTTATTTTTAAATACATACTTATATAGATAGTAACTAAATAACACCCAGACACAGAGCAAGCACTTACGTTCATCACATAAATATTTGCCCTGGGTGGGGATCGAACCCACGCCCCTTTGACCCAGAAGTTAGGGTCACTAACCACTGAGCCACCGAGGCAGATGATGTTTCTATGAAATTTATAATAGCATAAAATGATAAACACACACGGTCACAGAAGCTGTTAAGTATTGGATTATAGCATATAATTGCTGTTAACGATTTTCTCTAGTTTTAAAATATAAATAATAATATAGAGAAAACGTATAGTTTTTGTAGTAGGTACTCGTTCGCCCTACGAATAAAATTTTTGAGTAGTACCATAATATTTTAATGAACCATCGAAGGAAGTTGGCAGACCGGTCTGCAGTTGCCGGCAACGTTTCCTGTTTAAAAAATTATCGCTATGCGCTCTACCTAGTATTTCTACGTCCTTGGCCATAACCTGCCGGGCTAGGATGCGCATGAAGTTATATTTCTTTCGACGTGTCGGAACGAGACAGCGTTATGGCAAAGTATATATCTGTCACTTTTTCACACATCGAAAAGTGTTCATTGCGTGGCTTTTCGTGGTAGCATGCTGGACTAGCTGGGCATGTGTTAATCGCAAACTTAGAGTAACATTTGAGCGTAGTTTTTGGAAGCTAAATTTTCCGAAGCGGCTTTTACGTAGCAACGTTCTTTATTAAAGGAGTTCGCGTTTGACCTCATTCTGACTGAAGTAAGCAGATATAATGTTCAACTAAAATATCACGTTTGGCTAGAACCTGTTAGTGACATGAAGACCAGACAAGACTGCTGAAAAGGCAACATAACATAGATAAAGGACTGACATTGGTTTATACGGTGAGTTAGGTTTAAACGCTAATATACATTAGAAATTCTGGCATTTTAATGACCTTACAGTTGGTACAAGGGCATCGCGTGACAAATTGACATTATGTACAACAGCATGTACAAGTTTGTTCGCACTGCGTAACGCAAGGCTGTTCATCGTGAATTACCTGCGAAGCTAATATTAACTTGGGATATTAATGGTGTTCTACTTAAAATCTGTGAACACGTATATGGATGTAGTTAAAAATCCCGGACCCGAGAACGTAGCGATTGCGATGTTATACTGAAATCTAACTCAGTAGTCCAAATGTATAGCAGCGTTTTTTAACCTTTTCAGTCCGCGGACCCCTAGAAAATTAAGTAATTTCAAGGACCCCATTAATACTAGTAGTTCTCCGACCAGTAGACCTCTCATCTGTTTAACTGAATCTTCATGTGCCTATCTCGACTCGGTCTTAGGTCTTAACCGATTTCGTTCATACTCACGAATCTTGTGGCTCGCGCGCGGTTGATGGCGCAGGGAATTGATTGCGAGACTTGCTGGCATTTATTTACTAATTCAAATGTTCATATACAAGACGGAGGATCCCATGCACATGCTCGCGGACCCCGGCAAGGGACCGCGGACCACAGATTATAAAACGCTGCTCTAGAGAAAAATCCATAATGTCTAAATAGGTAGCTCTATAATAATAATTGTATAATTTAAATCCTTTGTCAAGTTATCGCTTAAGCCACGAAGAAGGAAGTTATCGCAAAGCGACGTCCGCAAAGTCCGAAAAGGTCGCTCTATCGCAACGTCTTCCATAGTCCTGAAGTTTCCAAGTAGAAACAATGAGAGACATCGTATCAGATGGCCTTCTAAGTTTCGCGACAAACTTTCAGTTTCATATTAAAGTTGGACCTTCGTGCGGTAATCCACGGAGACAGGGAGCCGACATTTTTTTACGAGTTACCAAAGCCACATTCTACGAAAACAATCGACAATTACCCCGGCGTATATTCCCAAGCGTCGTTTTTGTAAGCGCTCATATATGACATGTCATTCATTCTTGATCAACAAAAGGACAAGTGAAGGCATAAACAATAAACAATGTCGACCGCAGAGTCCACGAGCGTCCTTGGTCGCGGCGTGTCCGTTGTGACATCGATGGTGAATTGAGGATATCAACGAGTTCCATGAATATGGAACCGCAATGGAGATTCAATCACGATTCAAACCGTTCAATGAAAATAATTTTAAAATGCTTGGCCGAGTACCGTGAATGGAACGTGAGCGGTGCGATAATGTGGATCGAGCCTCAGCCGAGATAATCTCAGTGTCGGGAGAACAAAAAATAGTGGTTAAGTAAAGCATGTTTGGATTTACTTTACACGGCACGGATCTGTAAAAGGCGTAGACCCCACGCTGCGCGGACGAGATAGATGTTCGTAGCGTGTCGCTTCAAGGTCTCATTTAACGATATGAAGACAAACAAACGGTATCATTAGCTTTACGATCAGTCGATGTATCTGCTCAGACACCATTCGTATAGAACTCATCGTTGATCGATTTTATTTAAATGTTTTTTATTAAATACAAGAGTAAATTGATTCAGCGCTTTGTCACTGTCAATCGACAAGCAGACAAAAGTACACACACATGCAGTGTCGGTCAATGTGACTTTGCATCGTTCGACATTGAGTTGTCTTTCAGAAATATCCCTGTATGATTTAAATCAGCGGTCGTTTGGAGAGTTGACTTTGGAGCGAGCGATGTTAAAGCGGTCATCTGTGTCAGTGTACCTACCATATTCCAGTTAAGCCTACACGGAGCCAGCAGATGGTACGTACCTGAAATGAAAAAAGAACCAGTTTACTCTTCGATTCTTAGTAAGCGCAGTTGCAAGACACTAAGCTGAGCCAATTAGAATCAGCAAAGAAAAATATGTGACAGGGTAAATAATGTTATGAGCGCCGCTGCACTTGTTTCGCGCTTAGAAAACTAGCAGCAGTTGTATGCGATTACTGGTACGAGTATAAGCCGAATGTCACTATAGTGAAGCAATAGAGGAATCGTAACATGTTTTGTTGCAAAATCATAAGCCAAGTGAAATATTCTTCGGTGTTGCGGCACGGAATGGCGCTGCGGTTCGTGAGAGGTTAGATTGGTTCGATCCGAGTTGCTTCTCGCCAGTTTCAATTATATTTAATCGTCTCGCAACGACAAACATAGAGCTGGCTGCGGCGCTACGTCTACCTACTTTATAGATATCGATGACGTTTCCTAATTGCTCCGAATAGTTTAGATGCAGCGAGCGGTTCTCGCATATATTAAAATTTTACTGCAGAAGCCTGCAATTTCATTAGCATATCAGCGACATTTAATTTGTGCTGAAATAGATTTAAATAGAATTGAGTGTTATATTTACTCGCTAATTGACTGAGAAAGGAACTGGAGTAGAAATCAAAATTGGGCGGTAAATCTTGGTTCCTAATAGAGTTGGTTTTACTGGTGCATTCATTGCCGTCATTGAACATAAATAAGGAAATGTTAAAAGTGCAGGTGTGTAGGACTTGGACGTTACTACCGGCCGTCGACGTTGATAAGGGAATGTGTGCCGGCCGTTCACCTGTGCGCCCACTGACACACTACTACCTCTCTTTCACTCTTTTGCACAATTTCGCACAAAGCGCATGAAAGAGACGGCCATATCACATAAATGTTCAAGTACGAACAATGCACAAACAATTCCACTTTAGCGTCAACGACACGTCAAGCTATATTTCCAATTTGCACGCCAAACTACTGCATTGTAGTAATTAGTGTAGCGTGCTCCCACGGAATACGATAAACGAGCAAATAATAGACGAATAATAAAAAACTCTTTAAGTAAGTATAGGCCGGGTGGCTAGCTGATGTCTGGTGTTTTTAAGCCGCCTGAAGTCCTCTAACGTGGCTAAACGGTTAATACAACCGGGACGTACAATTTAACGTATCATCCGAGCCACGGTAGCTCTATTATTACTATTTGCCACCTGCGGTCAGGGTCACCCATGCGAAGACTGATTGACTAAAAAATCGTTTACAAAGTATAAGTAGGGTTGATTCTTATTTGTTTACTCTTAGTTGGAAATTTTAAAATAGACATTGATTTAATTGTTTAATCTAATGAAGGACCTCTAGAAATAGAATAGCTGATTTTGAACGCGAAAGAGAAAGTACAGTAATCCTATAAGATTAACGAGGTATTCGGCCACAAACTTCAATAATGGGAATACACTACAATTCACTACATCCTATTGAAATACTTGCGACTAAAATTTCGGTAAACTTTAAAAGGTATAATATATTAAGATAATATTATTACAAGAGAACGTATACAAGATAATGATAAATGTGTCGTAAATCACAATTAATATCAATACTGAACTCGAGCTTCTTCGGGTGATTTAACATACGGATGTACAAAGTTAACAAGTTTTTGTGATCCGACAGTTTTATATTTATTGCTAACCGTTCAAAGATTTCACTTTTACAATGTCCAATTAGATACCCACGATTCGACTGCGAGGGCTTTAAAAGACGTCGTGAGTCTTTTATCGCCTATTTTGTGCAAACAATGTTGTTGCTGGGTATGAAGCGTTCGTAGGGACATTAGACGTGATGTTGATGTAAATAGAACTCCAAGATCACGTTTGAAATTCTAAAATCAAGCAAATAAATCATGGTCTCTAATGAGTCTACTGCTGGACTTAGATATAACTCTCTTTAAGGTTCCCAAAATGGGATATGGCAATAGACTTGCAAACAAACTAGTTTTCACTGTTTATGAGTATTTTGTAGTGAAGTTACTGTACCTTTATATCATCACGTAAGTTATTATCAATGTACAACACAAAGATCAAGGTATATGTATTTCTAATTCGCGATCTTAGGCTCAAATCCAACGCACACACTATCTCTTTTAGAAATAATGTGCGAATTGTTAATAGCAAGTAATACCAACCGCAAAATGAAATGATTGTGAGAAATCCTGATCGTCCGAGAGTTGTTAGTGTTATGTGAAGTGCATTTATCCAGCGTGGTGGACTATGGCCCTAATCGTAATACAACTTTTATTATTATCATCATCATCATTTCGTGGCAAAGGCCTTTTTTTTAGAGAGAGGTTGCCAGATTTTGGTCTCAAAAGATTTGATAACACCATATGTAAATATAGTACCAAAAAAAAGCCATTGCCACGAAATGATGAACTTTGATTACAACGCTACTAAGAAAGCTATTCGCTACCAAGTAGCAAATTAACCTTTTCTTAACTTGCGAAATATCAACACAGATAGGAAAGTGGATAAATCTATTATTTCTGACAACTATTTATGTGATAAATAAATAGTGCCACAGATCCAAACAAACATAGTTTTCACGCTCTCTGTGAATAGCAAAGAAGAAGTAAGAAGGCAGCATTCAATCACTGTGTACCAAAGCAAGTATACAGTTTGAGCACGTGTATGGCGAAGTAGATTCATGACTTTCTCCGACTCGATAAATATTGATTCCGAGATGATGGCACCGTTTGACAAATGGGTGATAATAAAAATGTTTTGTTCGTGACAGACGAGGCGCGAATAAAAACTTTCAATGTAAGTGCTACGTCTAACAAAGTAACGAAAGTACACGTCGGAGAGTAAATTGTAAGTAGCACATAACTTTCCTCATTCACCTGGAAATTCAAAATTGTTTTTATACATGGTAATGGGAAATATCTTTTATAAATTGGGATAATTATATGTATTGTCGGACATATGATGTAGTCAACGTTTAAAGCAGGATGTACATGGCATCGGGTTAAGGCGTAAGTTAGACACTACAAGAGGTCAACATCGATTAACAAAGAATTTAAAAAAAAACTTTTAGGAAATGGTCACGTCGTGCCTCCTTCAGAATGACCGTGTCCACAGTACGTTGTCACTGATGTCAGTCTTGCCGGTCCGAGATTTCTATTTAAATCTGACTATGTCCTATTGCCCTATAGACCATCACGTGTTAAATGCCCTGCCCATTGCTAATTCGCTAAGCAATGTCTGTAACTTAAGTTCGTCTACGAATCTCCTCATTAGCATCTAGTTGCCAAGTATAAATCTATGTGATTAATAACAACACAAGTGGGGTATCTAAGAAATTGGTCACAATATTAGTCAAAACAAGTTTTATCAGCGTTGATAACCCAAATAAACGAAACGATTCCGATTGAATTGAGCCGGCGGCGCTGGTTGAGTCAGTAACTGTAGTCCGTACATCTCGCATCGGGTTATAAAACGATTACATCTTAATACACGGAAAGTAGATTTTGATGTGAAAGCTGTCGAATCTCTCATTATTCTCCAGGAATTTATGTTTACGATGTATTTGACATCCGTGTGGCTTTATTTCAATGAGTTCTTCGCAGCCATAAACTAAGTGGTAAGGAAATAGACCTATAAGATATTTTATGACCCATTACTCGTATCGTATCCAATACACGTCTTAAGGTAATCGATTTAGAATTAATACTGTTCATCACGCGTATGTTATTTCATTAGGCTGCCATGGTGAATGTAATGAACCTTGAATACATAAATAACAATACAATCCATACGAACACCAATAGAGATTACTTCATATGCTATTAGGAGACAGAAAGCAAAAAAAGTCGTTTACTCGAGTCTATAGGCCCCATGAGTACCTGAGTACAATAATTTCCGAAGTATTTTGTAAATTTTAGGTATTTTTAATTTTTTAAATGTAACACGCTAGTCAAATTAAGTACATCTTACAAAAAAATAAATAGGTTGGTCGAGTAAATTAAGCTGAACCTAACAGCAATAAAGAAAGTAAGTTCGTATGGATCCGGTAGTTAAGTCTTAATGTCAATTTTTCAGTCGCTTGAATGTCTCTACCATGATTTAGTTGTTAACATACATTTTACCATATTTTTAGGGTTCCGTACCTCAAAAGGAAAAAACGGAACCCTTATAGGATCACTTTGTTGTCCGTCTGTCCGTCTGTCAAGACCCTTTTTCTCAGGAACGCGTGGAGGTATGAAGCTGAAATTTATATCAATTACTCAGGTCTACTGTCCCTTGAAGCTGTGAAAAAATCAAACTTCTAAGCCAACGCAATCAAAAGATACAGCCGTTTATGCCGCAAATTTTGAAACTCGCAAGTACTCGCAAGGGAATCAAAACCTAAAGGGTACTTCCAGTCGACCTAGAATCTTGAAATTTGGCATGAAGCAACGTTTTATAGCACACATAAAGGAAAAATTCCGAAGACCTTAAATTTTTAGTTACATTACAAAATATATATTTTTTAATAAATATAAACTTATTACTTTTTTTGTCGTAATGAACGAACTTTGTAAACCTTGCAGGTTTGTACGGAACCCTCGGTGCGCGAGTCCGACACGCACTTGGCCGGTTTTTTTCTCTTAAAAAAATGGTAGAGGCCAGCGAAAATCCATTGTACATCTGTCAGTAGGTACTCGTTCTGCAATGTTGTTATTATTATACCCCTCATTAGTGGGTCGGCAGCGATGTGTCCTAACGAGCGGCCGGGTGCAACAGTTTTCGAAACTCCGCGTTGCCGGCCGGCGCTTGCGCAAGCGCCGCCGTCGCCGCCGCGGGCGCGCTGCCGATTCCCACGCGGATTTCATACAAACAGGTGCCTCAGCCGTTCCATTGCAATCATTACAACGCGAATGTTAGCCAATTATTATTGCCCCTTTGTGTATTAGTCGAGACAAATTGTTTTAAAATTCAAACTATACTTGTCTTATAGAACCCATGTAGGCAGTCATCAATAAGTGTGTGTTACCACATCGATATACAGCCGTGGTGGTCTAGTGGTAGTGACACCCGCCTTACAATCGTGAGGTCGTGGGTGAAATCCCGGTCCCCTACCAATGAGTTCTTTGGAAATGATGTACGGAATTTAACACCACTGGCTTTTCGGTGAAGGAAAACATCGTGAGGCAACCTGCATACGTCCGTAGAAGAAATTCGATGGCGTATGTGAATCCACCAACACGCACTGGGCCAGCGTAGTGGATATGGCCCAATCACCCTTCGTGGGTAGGCCTACGTCCTGCAGTGGACAGTTAAAAGGCTGATACAGTACAGTATAGTACCACATCGATAGATCTACTTATGACGCCAAAACGTAATCTCTTACTACGACACTTATTGATATGCTCAGAATAGCTCAACAAGCTATGGAGAGGGCTATACTCGGAGGTTTTCTGCGACACATAATCAAACGTAACAAATATGTAGTAAAAAAAATTCGCACATCCAGTCCTAAAGAATTCTAAAAATCGATAATGCATGTAATATAAACTTTAAATTAATTGCTGACCACCGTAATACGTGAATATTCCTGACAAAGAAGGGTTTTCCTTACCACATAAATATTACTAGAGTTGGAATACCAAGACTTAGTCTTGGCAAGATAAACCCAGCAGTTTCAATAAAATTGTAACCCAAGATGGAAAACGGATTTCGAATCTGTCGGATAATTTAAATGAGATCCCACAATGAATCCAGCGTACAATAAAACACTGAATAGGATGCAATAAATATGTAACTAAGCTCACGAACTAAACACCCGAGAGGTCACCTGCTGCGCCTAATATAAATAAAGTGGGATCCAAGTACACGCTGCCAAGGAGTAGCACTATATCGCAGAAAATATTCAGCTTCCCTACCAAATTCAATATATATTTTGAGTATTTTTATTGCGATACGGTACTACAAAGATAACATATTTGTGTAGTTGACTACGCAACACCACGCCTTTGCCCTTTGAGATTTACATTACATCTAAATAGATTCGTGAATGCCGCGAATGCAAGGCTACTTTTTGTTCGGTTTCAATATCACGTTTAATATAAAAACTATAATACCTTTATCAGAGCAATCGTTTTCGATTCCGGTCAAGTTCGAGCGCTGCGTAGGTTGGAAACGATTCAGTTTACGATATTTGTATTCGGGAAAGCTTTTCGCATCGCTCCTCTCCAGAGCTTCAAGTTAAAAAGGGTCATGTCGAGTCGTAATGGATAGGCTGAGCTGGTTTGAATATTGAGATAGTTTGCTCTAGAAAATGTGGATCCTTACATCGATACGTAACCTGATAAAATATAATATATACCTAACCTTTTACCGGGAGCCTAGATCTTTCATAAAATAAGATCACCATACACACCATATGAGATTGATGCTGCACGTGATCGCGACTGGGTACGAGCAGAAGCGAATATTGTAAACGTAAATCAGTGCAAATAGGACAGCATGCTAATTATTAAACGCAAATTTTTACGAAATCCTCTCAACGATTTCGATGAAACATTTTTTATGTCAATGAGCAAAACTCTGCATCAGCTCAGAAAATAAAGACAGAAGGTTGCCAACGAATTACCATAGATGTTACCTAACAACGGCATTCCAAAATCTGTTGGCATAGAAGGTTAATGGAATAAACTTGGCTTGTAGATTAATTCGTAGCGTAATGTAGACGTATCCGAGACGGTCTAATTAAGTCTAGGGGAGCACGGTAAGTAGAGAATTCTAAAAGATGATAATATAAAGGGTAATGGGAGATATAAGTTCCACTAACCAACAAAAGAGACCTCAACCTCGCTGTGACCTCCAGTTCGAATCGAATCTTTCCCGTGTAAATTCAGAATATTACACATATAGAGTTCCTTTGTATTACTTATTATATAAGTGCAATTTACTGCTACTCCTCTTTTTGACCGACGAAACACCGGAGGAGGTACTCAATTCGACGCGTATATTTTTTTTGTTTTTTTTTTTATGTATTCAGAATATTACACACGTAGAGTTCCTTTGTAATACTTATTCTATAAGTGGAATTTACTGCTACTCCTCTTTTTGACCGACGAACCACGGGAGGAGGTACTCATTCCAACGCGTAATTTTTTTTGTTTTTTTTTATGTATTCAGAATATTACACACGTAGAGTTCCTTTGTATTACTTATTCTATAAGTGCAATTTACTGCTACTCCTCTTTTTGACCGACGAAACACCGCAGGAGGTACTCAATTCGACGCGTATTTTTTTTTTATGTATTACAACGCATTAAACTTATTACGTAGTGGTCCGATTTCAATAATCTTTTTTTATTACAAAGAGTATACTTCGAAATTAGTCCCATTTAAATTTTATTAAAATCTGCTGAGCCACTTTAGATAAATCAACAATAATGTGAAAAATGCTACATCGATCCGTGCGAAATATACGCGAATTCTGTACACGGGTGAAGTCGGTCATGCTATTTTTTGAAAAAAATAATTATTGTATCAAATGTTACCAATAAATTTGATGTGATTTGAATAATATAATGGATGATTTTTTAACAACTGTTTTTCATCGACAAACGGACTTCAGAAAATATAATTATTTGAAGAAGGTAATATACATAATATAGACTCATATAACATATCATAAATGCTATCGTAATAATTACCTATATGTTAGATTTAATTACTTTGCCACAGAAAGTATCTCAAAATGGACAAATCTAATGGTTCTAAACTTGCCATACAGCCCTAAAAATGAGAAGTTCCAATTACAATGTACCCCTAGGTGTCAGTGAATAGCGTTTAAGAGCAGTATAAAGGGCCGGAATGCAGCGGCGCAAATTACACGTCCTATCAGCTAGGTGCGCCGATAGACCTTCCATTCTCCGCCGCCTATGACACCAATGCCGATGGTGCTATTAAATATTAACAAGCCTCAATCGCTACCTAGTTTAAAGCGGTTCACGTCTTGCGATGCTGTTATATAAGACTAGCTATGATCCACGACTTCTGTTGCAATTTTCTTCTTTTTTCAAGTTGTCTTATCTATCACTACATAGTATAAAACACAGTCGCTTCCCGCTGTCTGTCCCTATGTATGCTTTTATCTTTAAAACTACGCAACGGATTATGTTTTTTTTTTAATAGATAGAGGAATAGAGATAGAGTGATTCAAGAGGAAGGTTTATACATATAAACATAACATGTATTATACATATAATACACCTGTGCGAAGCCGGGGCGGGTCACTAGTACTTCTATATTCAAACTATTCTATTAGTTTACCTTTTTCAATATATAAAGTCACATTATTATCTCAAACAGAGACTGAATCTGACTGGTCTGAGACAGAAAACAGACCTCAGAGACTCAAGACTAAAATAAAATATTATATTCCAGACCAGTTCTAAGTGACGACAAACATGACAAGAAAAGTTACTTTAGCTATTAGAAACTTAAGTGCATTAGATGTGTCAATATCTGTGAATCTATTGAGTGATTTCGAAGCTGTATAGTCAAGTAAACGATTGCACGACTATATTACCATTGACACCTCGTTCCTGACCGCATAAAACGGGTCTAAGTGTCATTCCATGCAGCTAGAATACGTTATTACGCGCAGGACTTGCAATATATTTTCCATGTTTATTGACGATAAATATTTGCTTATCGTAAATCGTACGACACCTCTCGCGGTATCTTCTTCGAATGTTTCAATTATTTATTTCAATACTGTCCATTAAACTGCAGCTGGTATAACCGAACAGTTTCCAAAATCAACAAACGGCTGTCTCGGCTTCGCGAGATAGACGTTTTGAGTGAAACCGTAAACCCCGTGGCCCCGATGGAGATGGCGACAAACTTAAGCAAGCGTCTTGTTTACCCAAGGGAGGGAAATGGATGACAAATATCATGAAAGTAGCAAGGACACTTCGAACTTTGTCCAAAGATAGATAAATGGCCTAATCTTTGGGTTGGGCCAGTTTAATCACTTAAACTTATGGGCACAGAGTTATACATAATATTCAAGCGTAGTCGAAAGGTCGAAACTTTATTTGACTTTGGATTAAAGACGTCGAAATCTGTTTAGTCTATCTATGATAAACTTTGACCAAAATCTCGCAAAAAGCTTAGAAAAGTTTCCCACATAAATCAGTAAGCACTGTAAACAAATAAATCTAATATTGTGAACCTGTGAGTGAACCCATTTGTCAGCTGGGATGGGCAGAGTGGGAACGCGCCGACCTTGGCCCGAGGAGTACCGACGACAATGGTCGCACGTCAATCATATTCTATTAGTTCAAAGCCACATCTATAAAGTTCATTACCTCAATAAAAAGGAATGATTTGACGCGCGTTGAAGCAAATGCCTTTAGTCCAGTAGATACTGAAGTACAATTACGTAAAGTAACAATGGAACTACTTGCGTCAAAAGATAATACAATTGTATTGAATTGTATAACGCTGTGGGGTTGTAGGGGTTAAGGTGGGGTTTGCCTACTGCTGAAACTGTCTACTTAACGAAAATTATTAGACTTAAAAAATATTTTTTGCCTACTCTCTATGTTAATCTTCGAGTGAGCTACGAAAGCTCCACTACTTTAATAAACTTAAAATTTTAAGTCACTTTTATGGCTTAAGGTGTCTTTTCTCATTTAATGATTAAATTAAATCCGCGCACAAAATGTTAAGGTTTATTTCGCTGCCCATTTATCAAACTTGCTACCTTTTGCTTCGTGCTTTTGAATTGAGTATTGAAATCTAAAACTTAATCCGTAAAACACATAATTCGACAATGAAATAAATTTTGAACGTTTCGAAGCGAATCCAGTCCAATTCTACACGACCGATAAAGTGGAAAGGGATCCTTGGAAGCTCACCGAACCGCCTTGACACACACTTGTACTCATATCAGTATCGACGGAAGCGCGAAAGCAATCGGCAAACCGCTGGCTCTCGACCAAAAAGCTATTAACGAACAACGTCAATGTAATCTATTACGGGTAAATGTGGAATTTTGGGTCGGAGAACAAAGAAATGTTTGTTGAGGCTTGAACGGTTTCTGATATTAATGACGATCTTAAGAAATACGGCACCGAGAAAATTTCTTACGGCAGAATTTGGTTTAGTGTGTCGCATATTGCTTTTGTCTGGCTAGAACCGTTTAGATTGTCTCTAACTAGATTAATTATCCAAAAAAACTTCTAAAGTAGACCGTGATATTTGACAGTGTGTTATTGTGCAACAAATTACAATTGAAACGGCGGTGCTCTTGAATCGGTTCACATTTTGTCTTTTTAAAGTCGGCTTTCATGATAAAATGGTCCCCATTTACGTATGTAGGTATATATCCGAGTTCACGATCACCTCGCTCTCGTCTAGGTTGATAGAAAAACTGGTCCAATCATGAACAAGACTGGTAACAACCCTAGCAATGGAGTCATGCCATCGCCTATTATGCCTGACCTACATACACATTTCTATGCCAACCTGATTTATCACAAGCTGACTTCTACAAAAGGAATGTTTTACATATCCGATCATTTATTCGCGGCTATAAGAAAGAATAAACTTGGTAAGTGGGTCGATGGACGTTTTACAATTAGATACAGTGAAATCCTTGACAAATTGATAGACTACACAATATTGAAAGGTGTCGAAAAGACAACGAACTCGGATTTTAATCAATCAACCTTGAAATCGATCGCAGTCGCAGTACAATAGATGTAAAAGCCACGGTTATTGCAGTGCCATCGTGTAATGAATCCATTGTAGCGCTAATGATAGTAATAAAGCCACAATTAACAATATTAACATAAGCAGCTATTCAACCTTAAATGATAATGCAGAGGGTTATGAAACATGAATAATAATAAATTGAAATAAACCACAAGCGAAGGTTACTCTAATTTGATGTGTGTTCTACAGAAGCCGATATTTGCATGAGGGTCATATCAATAAAACGATTATTTTGAAATTACTATGGCCAGGCATAATAACACTAGCCGGAATATTCGTTTGTAATAAAGCCTACGTCCGACTAAACGGTTTTATTTATGTAAATAGATTTTATCATTACAGAGTAGTTTTTTAAAGGATTAATGTTTGGAAAATCGAAGAGTGAACGTAGAGCGCCAGATAATCCTATAAATAAAAATCTCAGTACTCAAAAGCGTATTTAAGAACAATATAGAGGAATCAGGTTTTGAGTCAATAAATAAATTATTTCACCATGTGAACAGGACAAACGAGCGTATAGCGTGACTTAGGCGACATTTGCATTTCAGAGTGACTAATTACGTTTGATCATCATTAGAACAGGAATAAGAAACGAACATGACTCGCACGAAATTGAACGTGGGCGCGGCTGCTAGGCTGTCTATACAAATTATAAAAAAATATAATAAATACGTATATTAAAGTAAAACAATGCACAAAATTTAAAGAAGAAAATGCCTTTGAACTAAATTAAACAAGTTATAAAACTGAAAGCAAGCTCTAACGAGATTATAATTGAAACGAAGAACAAAAGGCTACATACTGTACAAACAAAATTAAAGCAGTAGCCGTTTATAAGACAATTCAGCTTCATTATGAAGCAGTTCGGGGTCTTGGTTAATTATATTTTCAATTTCACAACGCGCCTGTCACGCCCGAGGCCATACGTAAACCAGTCAATTTGTGAGCACTATTCGCAGGCTACAATTACAACTCGAAAGCTTCTTGAAAAAGAAATTGACTCGGAAATAAAATGAAAGAACCGCGTGATAAGTTTATTACGAGGTGCGAGACAGATTTTAAATTGAGTCGTTGTTGAGATGGAGGTTGATTATATGATAATTAGATGAGCTGTACAATTTAAATTGGAATAGAATAATGATGCTACTGAACGTAAGATAATTAGTTTAACTTACCAACTGGACAGGCTTGTGAACGTACGTTCAAACGAAGTGAGCAAATCATCAAATTAGTTACCCGCTACCTCTACCTGCTTATTACGTGCAACAATTTGGTGAATATTTGCAAAGCAGCAGAGGCGGTCTGAAATTAGAGGGTGTAGCTCTAGCCAGACGGGTCCTACACCATTACCATTATGAATGCCGTCAACGGGTTTAGCAAAAAATAATAAAGTAGACTCCACACGATCGAACACTGTGGACATGGTCATGAGTTCAGTAAGCATCGCGATCTAGATGACTTCATTATGCCGATGTTCTAAAACGTTGTACAATTTATGTTGAATAATGTTACGAGATGGGTTCTTGGATAATCAGTTAAAACGCCGATTGTTCACTTTGCACTTTATTGCACAAAATCACAGTACACACGACACAACTGGTTCGCACAAACACTTCACACTGGCACTGAAATTCACACCACTATTCACTTTACAATCACTGGTACCGCACTTGAACACGAGATGTTTTCACTCCGGTATAAACGCGATAACTGGCACGAACGAAAACCATCGCCCTATTTATATCGGAATAAGGGTTCTCTAGAAATCTGTAGAATATTCGGTGCCATTGTGACTGACAAAGTAAACAAGTGTAAAGTTCGAGAAACCCTATTGTTCCTAATTATTACGGAAACACCACAAAAAAATCTAACAAACAACAAACAATAGACGCGACACAAAGGCCGGTGCCGCCTGAGTCATAAAACCATAAATCTCGCGGTTAAGTGTAAACAACTAGCCGTCGTACCGCGCGCGGCCACAGATTAATAAATAGTTACTAACGGCGTGGCCTACTGTGTAACACCACCTCCTCCCAAGACATGCTCGTCCCGAGCATCGTTGCATCCGTGATATCGCGCCAATCGATCCACGTGAACTATTTTGGGGGCACCTCGAGGTCCTTTCTGTATGCGGAACGTCACGTCGTTGATCTTGGTCACCACTCGGTACGGTCCATCCCATTTGGCTTGTAGCTTTGGAGACTTCCCTTTGCTGCGTATGGGATTGTGCAGCCATACCATAGAGCCTTCCTCGAACCCAGGATTGTTAGCCCTTCTGTCGTATCGAGTCTTCATTCTTTCAGATGCTTGCTGGCCATGCTCTCTAATGTGCTCATAGATGTCGTTCATCTTGTTCCGGAGGTCACTGGCGTACTCAGTTATGGGTTGTGGGCAATCCGGTGGAATGCCAGTTATTAAGTCGGCTGGTAGCCGTAATTCACGTCCAAAATTGGCAAAAGCGGGAGTGACATTTGTGCTCTCATGAACAGCACTTCGGTATGACAACAAAAATGGCTGGATATGCTTGTCCCAATCTCGTTGTTTGCTTCCGACTACTTTTGCCAGGTACCTCTCCAGAGTTTGGTTGAATCGCTCCACCATTCCATCTGATTGCGGGTGGTAAGACGTTGTCCTTGTTTTGTGTGCACCCATTAACCGGCACGTCTCTTGAAACAGCTGAGATTCAAAATTTCTTCCTTGGTCACTGTGGATTTCCAATGGTACTCCAAATCGACAGAATACTTCATGCACCAATTTGTCTGCTATCGTCGATGCCTCTTGGTTCGGAATTGCGAAGACTTCCGGCCACTTGGTGAAGTAATCCATGACGACAAGGAAGTACTTGTTGCCACTTTCACTCACAGGAAATGGTCCGGCCACATCCAGTGCGATTCGCTCCCATGGTGCTCCAACATTATACAGCTTTAATGCTCCTCTGCTGCGGGTATGCGGACCTTTCACTGATGCACAGCTCGTACATTTCCGTACCCAGTCTTCTACGTCATCTCTGCAGTTGATCCAGTAAAACCTTTCTCGAATTTTCAAGAGTGTCCGTTTCACACCCAGATGTCCTCCCGAAAACCCTTCGTGGTACAGCTTCAAAACTTCAGGTATCTTTGCTCTGGGTACAACCATTTGGAGATGGCACTGATTGCCACGAGCATTTTCCCATTTTCGGCAAAGTACTCCCTCCTGAAGCACCAGACTATCCCATTGCGCCCAATAGCTCTTTGTCGTAACACTCATTGAAGCAATAGCACTCCAGTCTGGCTTAGGGGCATCTGATTCCATCCATTCAAGAATCGGCTTGATGTCGGCGTCTTCTTCTTGTGCAACCTGAAGGGTTTCTTTCCATTCGTCACCGATGTCAGCTTTGAGCATTCTGACGGGCACTGAATCTTTCGACTCATGTCTTGAGCAATGCTTGCAGTCCTCTGAGCATGGCCTTCTTGACAGTGCGTCCGCGTTGCCATGAGATTTTCCACTGCGATGCTCCGTGGTGAAGTCAAACTCTTGTAGTTGCTCAATCCATCTTGCCACTTGGCCTTCGGGATCCTTAAACTGTAGTAGCCACTTAAGAGCAGCGTGGTCGGTCCTCAGATGGAATTTTCGCCCGAGCAGGTACTTGCTAAAATGTCGCAATGTCTTCACCACTGCAAGTAACTCTTTTCTAGTCACACAGTAGTTCCTTTCCGGCTTGGACAGGGATTTGCTGAAATACGCAATCACCACTTCTTGGTCTCCTTTCCTTTGTGACAGTACTCCTCCAATGCCGGTGTTGCTGGCGTCAGTGTCCACGATGAACTCGTTCTCTGTGTCCGGGAAGCCAAGAATAGGCGTATTACAAAGTCGCTTCTTTAGCTCTTAAGTGTTGAACATCTCTCGCTGGATTTCGTACAGCTTCCACTTCCAAGGCTTGGGCCAAAGCTTCCTTTAGTGTTTTGTGATGCCCGAGTTTCACTGCAGTTCTAACTTCGAAGTCTGCTATCCCGTTAGAAAACGCTTCCACTAGATGCTCGTCGTTGGGTAACGGTGCTGACTGATAAGCCTTCCGGAACAGTTTCTCCACTTCGACAGCCCACTGCTGAAGACTTTCGTTGCGACGTTGCACCCTGTTCTTTAACTGCGCTCTGTACACACGCTCCAGATGCTCATCACCATAGCGACTCTCCAACATTTCCATTAATTTATCGTAGGTCACTTCCTTGCCCACGGCATCAAGAATACTCAGGGCTTCGTCGCGAAGGCTCATGATGAGGGCGTTCTTGGCTTGGTCCTTGTTCCATCCATTAGTCTGAACGGCGGCGTCGAATTGAATTTTGTAGGCTGACCATGATGATGTTCCGTCGAAAGGCGTTACTTTAATCTTCTGTGAGGCTGGCGAGAAGGTTGTAGATGCAGCGGTTCCGCCTCCAGACTTGATAACGTTGAGGGCTTTCCTCACATCGGCGATTTGTGCTTCCGCTTCAACAATACGGGATTCGTGCTCCTTTATGCTGGCGTCGTGCTGGTCGACCGTGTCCTTGACCTCTTTTATCTCGTTACCCAAAGTCGTCTGCAGGCTTGATAGCAGCTCTTCTTTGTTACGGTCCAATTTTTCTTCAAGCTGGCGAGCCTGTTCTCTGTTGCGGTCCAATTTTTCTTCCAGCTGGCGAATATGGTTCTCGTTGTTGCGGGCCTGTTCTTCTCTGTTGCGGTCTAATTTTTCTTCTAGCAGGCGAGTCTGCCTCTCGTTGTTGCGATCGAACATTGACTGCATCATCGACATCATTGCAGTCATATCGAATGCCGCAGGGACAGCTGATGTCGTAGCAGGTGCTGGGTTCGGGTTCCTGGAGTCGTCGTTTGTTGCCTCGGACTCGCTGCCTTCCATTAACAGCGAATTATTTCCGAAGCGTCGCTGGTCAACCTCCTCCTGGCGGCGCTCCTGCTCCTCTAGTCGGCGCGCTTCCACCTGACGGCGCTGACTCCGTGTACGGGGCGTCTCGTCGTCGTACGGAGTAACCGGCATTTTCAATTATCCCACTTCTGACACCAAATGTTACGAGATGGGTTCTTGGATAATCAGTTAAAACGCCGATTGTTCACTTTGCACTTTATTGCACAAAATCACAGTACACACGACACAACTGGTTCGCACAAACACTTCACACTGGCACTGAAATTCACACCACTATTCACTTTACAATCACTGGTACCGCACTTGAACACGAGATGTTTTCACTCCGGTATAAACGCGATAACTGGCACGAACGAAAACCATCGCCCTATTTATATCGGAATAAGGGTTCTCTAGAAATCTGTAGAATATTCGGTGCCATTGTGACTGACAAAGTAAACAAGTGTAAAGTTCGAGAAACCCTATTGTTCCTAATTATTACGGAAACACCACAAAAAAATCTAACAAACAACAAACAATAGACGCGACACAAAGGCCGGTGCCGCCTGAGTCATAAAACCATAAATCTCGCGGTTAAGTGTAAACAACTAGCCGTCGTACCGCGCGCGGCCACAGATTAATAAATAGTTACTAACGGCGTGGCCTACTGTGTAACAATAATTTAGAACCATAAGGAGGCGAAGGTGGATAACTTAGGGATTAGGTACATTATGCCATAGACAGCTGGAGTCACAAGATCGTAAGGTTTATATTCCTGAATATTTATTATTATATATCTTTATTCTACCTCGGTGGTATAGAGGTTCTTTATTGTTTACATACATTTATGTATAACAATTTGTGGAATAATTAGCTGTAACAGAGCTGTTAACTCAAGTCTACGTAATCATAATTGTATAAATATTTTAGAATAGCATGTTTCGTCATTTTCAATTCATATTACGAGTAATATGTCGTTTGATATTATAATCGCTAACCAGATGGAGCGGAATTTAACCCATTCACTGCCTTTCTGAAAAGTAACTATATTACCCAGATGCCGCCATACTGTACTATATTTAAAATCAAACCGCCCATGGGCGGTCTCGGCGTGAAAGTTAAAAATAATTGCCTGCCGATGGACGGGCTCGGCGCTGAATGGGTTAAAGTATAACGTAATATTTACAAAAATAAAACAATCAAAATCTTCAGACGCTCACTATACGCTCAGCTATAATATAAAATAAAAAACTATTTTTTGCACTGGATCCTAATTCCTTGAAAATACGATTTTCAAGGAATTAGGATCCAGTGTCTCACTCAAGACAAACTTTAAATGTCATCATATAATAAACTATTTTAAAATTAGGGAAAGGTGAAGCTTGCGGAAATATTGCATTGGTTTTTACTAAGTTGGCCAGGGAACCCTAACAACTACTGTGAGTTCTTACGTTAGTTAGGTAAGGATGAGCATACAATTATCGACGAGAAACCGGTGTTGCAACACGGTCCGTTCTTATTAAGCTTTCAGTCAAGATATTTCTTCAATAATAAATATGTGTTATTAGTGCCTGGTCAAAGATCTCGTACATATCTCTATTATGATAATTTTGATGTCATTCTGAAATACTCATAAGTCCTTATGTTACGACTGAAATGAAAGAATACGTGGTGATCGGGCCTAGCAACCTATCCAACGCCCGTAGCGTTCACGTTCCAGAAAACGATTTATATGTACATGGATAAAATACAAGAGTACCTACATTTGAAGCAAACCGAATATCACGAGGCGTAGAGCGTGGCTGCTTTACCCCGTTTCGACAAATCACGTTCGGATCCCAGCCGGCCGCGCCGCGTGATCCAATGACGCAGTAGGAAACTGGATTAAGGCCATCAAATGTGTGCCGATTTTGAGCGAGAGCTTGTTAGACAAGAGACATGTATGCCACCAAAAACGATTAGTGATGTTACTTTCATTGCCGATTGTGCTGGATGAATAGGTTGAGGTTGACAGGAGAAATGAATTCACTTTTTCAAAGTACAGAGCGAGGAAATAAGTAGCGCGAGCGGTGTTCCGCTAACCGCCATCGCGATCATAAAGTTCTGAGAACGTATGTAATGTCAATTAGTACAAGTAAAGTACGATTTAAGAGTTGGAATAAAACAAAAAGACGCAAGTTTACGTGCAAGCCCTGGGCGTCGCTGGACACGACACGCTCACCCAGTGACATGCTTCGTATCTTCGTGTCGTGCAACGGTGACGATGTGTCTCGCTTGCATTCTCCCTCTACAGACCATTCTGTTAGCGAAGCAAGACAGGATTATGCAAAGTCTCGGTTATTAGACAATATATAACTAGTAAAGTTGTATTGGAATAGATAAATTATTGAGTCGTGCTCAATTAAGTACGAGTGACTAGTTTTGTTCGAGTAGCATTGCACTACTACTGGTGTGATAGTAGGTATAATATCGCTTTGGAACATCATCATTGCTCTAGGATTTGGAATCTAACTTTGTCAGTGGTACAACTAATGTTTTTTGAAGAGCGAAGTGCTATTAAATTTTGATATTACATATTACGTATTATACTAGACAGCTACTTTAGAAGGTTAAAGGGTTCGCTGTTAATCCTTTCTATGTAGTACTCGCAAAGCCACATTAATCGAATTAACCGGGCGACGCGTGAGAAACAAAGCAGGTACAAGCCAGCCTCGGCACAGGATGCCCTGTGTTCGAACTGAAGCCCCACACTTGTTCGCAGCCCGGTTAACGGTGCGAACCAACACGTGAACGAAACTCAATACATGCTACGTAGTGATGCAATCATGGCGAATGATTTATACGCCCGCCTGACCCAATAAAAATCGACGTAAATGCAGACGGCGCTCCGAGAACTTTTGTTTGTCGATTATGTGGAAGGCCATGAAATTTCAACGATTGACACAAAAACAAAGCATCGAAACCGCTTTTGCTATACCGAAATCAAACATGAATCATTTCTGGCAGAAGGTCAATAATGTGCACTACTAAACTGTTCAGTTCAGACGTTTATGACTGCGCAGATTGCAGGATAAGATCAGAGGCCAAGCACTGACAAACGATCCTTTCGTATATCAATATTTATGCGGTGAAATAGTCGTTACAATGTAATAATGACAAGGGACACGGAACATTGAGCGCTCGTGAAGATGTGAGATTTGTTGAAAGAAATTAGACACCAATGGACAGAAGAAATTTGGAGACATGTTTGAGAAAGCAAAGGCTTTGCATTGAAAGCTTTTAGCCCGAGAAGACGTTGATTTATCGTCCCACGTTAGACGCGGTCTCATTTATCACTAACAGTTTTACCGGCGAAGGCTCACAAAGGGTAATGCATTGCCGATTCGTTTATCGACATGACAATGACGAATTCGATGAGAGATAATACAAGGCAAAACGTTATCGACAGAATTTTCGCTGGAATGTTTTGTTATAATATCATGTGCCTACCTATCTCCCCTCATTTACGACGTCGATACAGACTGACAGTAATTTCGGAGGGCATAACAATTTATTAGACCGTACCCTAAGTTAAAACTTTTTATTACTACGCTTCCATTCCGATAGTAACAACGATCCCCCGAGTGGGGGGAAGCTTTGTAAGAATGTAGAGAAAGAGAAGTAAACATTAAAGATGTTTTTGTGTGTGTCGAAACTTGACTTGATAATTTGTTGCCGCTATAAATTCAATGGAGGCTCTAATGACCGTCGATATTTAGTCGGCATCGTCCTAAGAGCTTTTTTTTACATAGAAAACATTTATAAAGCACTGTGGTAATCAGAGCTGTATACGAGCTGAGTTTAATTAATCGGTTGGAGAACTTTCATAGAACTGTGACGCAATAAAATAACAGTTGCTTGGGAACTTAATATTAATTCAGTTGATCGTATTGGTTTATCTCAGGCTTTGGGTTCTAGAAATAGTTATGTAAATGAGCATGTCGGCGGAGTTAGCAGCCAAAACAAGCCAACTTATAAGGTATTTGTAACAATCCATTAGCGGAGGAGGTATCTTATATGGATTCACACGTGACGTTTCATGTTTTGAACCTTCAAAGTTTAAATAAGGCATTTGTAAGCAATTTAATAAGGTTTGTTGTTCAAGTTCACATGAATAAAAACAAATGTATACAATATGATCGTATAAGTTAGCAAACCGTAATTTATACGAATGCAAACTAACTGTGCGGTGGAGATTTCTTTTGGGAAGATATAAAAAAGCAACAAATAGATAAGGGCGGAGACGAACCGACTGTGTTGTAATAAATCCTGGAAGCAGAGGCGAGCCAACCCCGAGGCAGCTCTCGTAAGTGTATCCAATTACCTGATAGTCCTGATGCCTCGACCCAGCCCTAAACACTTTGATGTATCATAATTCTAGCCATAAACTCTGTCGATAAAAGTCTATGGCGCATAAATTAGGACAAAATCCAATAAAGACGTTCCAGGACTCTCTCGATATCTTTTTACTAGCACAAGAAAGGATCAAATTCAATTGTAAAACTTTAGTCGTCCCATAAAAGATTCTCATATTGCAGTACAAGCATAATCTACTGTCAATGAATACTGCAGTGATAAAAGTGTATCGTAACATTGTTTCTTTCTTTTTTAGGGTTCCGTACCCAAAGGGTTTTAAACGGGACCCTATTACTAAGACTTCGATGTCCGTCTGTCCGTCTGTCTGTCTGTCCGTCTGTCACCGGGCTGTATCTCATGAACCATGATAGCTAGGCAGCTGAAATTATCACAGATGATGTATTTCTGTTGCCGCTATAACAACAAATACTAAAAACAAAATAAAATAAATATTTACGGGGTCTCCCATACAACAAACCTGATTTTTAGACGTTTTTCGATCTATATTAATAATGGTAACAGGTACATGCTTGAAATTTTCACAGAAAATTTAGTTTTATATTTACTTCAATAATAAATAATAAAATTAAACTAAAATAAATATTTAAAGAGGGCTCCCATACAGTACGGAACCCTCCGTGCGCGAGTCCGACTTTTACTTGGCCGATTATTTTGTATTGCGATAGACAAGTTTTTATCACCATGTTCAATTGCTTCATTCTAGATTACTTTATGGTCCAAGAAAACTTTGCACGGAAACCAAGTGTCATAGAACTCGATTATTTATGTTGATTCGGACAAGATTCGATTCGATTCCTCTTACGTGCCCTTCATAAAAACTGGCACAGAGAGTCGAGGCTTGGCACATTACACTGGTCAATATTTTATGCGAAGGGTATTTGCAGCTTCGTATCACGCGATATCACGATTAAGGATTTGCATTCTTGCACTGACCGACTATCACCGAGGCAATGCTGCAGACGGGATGGCTACAGTTTACATCTTGCCAGGTTAGTGATTTAAGGGTAATGAGAAAGATCTGGATAGTTACGAAGCAAATAATCAATATTTATGCAGATGTGATAAATTTTATTTGATTTAATTTGATAACGTTGATATAATTTTTTAAGATTCTGTTCCTAAAAAGTGGGCGCTTTTGGGTGAATCTCATAAGGAGATTTTTGTTGAGCTAATAGCTTATATTCGTCGCACAATCACCGAGCGTGCGTAAATATATACGCACTGTTAACCTTTTTCCCATCGCGGTGCGCGTCTCGTTTTACACGAGAAACCGTTGGGTGAGTCAATAATTAATTCTGTCCTGGGCTACTTATGTTGCCGACCCAGTAGAAACCGCAGCAACCGCCCTGTATTGGTCAAAGAACATGTTCGAACAGACTCAGTCAGACGGTATCAGTCATTTAACTTTGCCCCAATTTCCCTATAGCGTTTTCCGACGGTGTTGTGGAGTGCGGCCGTTTCGCAAACATTAAATTAATGCCGTAATTGCGATGAGCTCCGGATTTTCCAGTTGAATGAGCCGTAGAGTGGGCTTAGATCGATATTCTTTAGCGGCCTAGTCTAATTTATTCGCCTAATCAGCGAGCTCTTGAAAGTGAAAGTCTTTTTACGGTCTTTTTTATCGTTCCCCCGGAATCACCCCGAGCTTGTGTAAAGCCTTCCAGACTAGGTGCGTCAATTATAGGCGCTCCTTTGTTAGGATTGTAAGGACAAAATTTAGGTACCGAAAATAATATTTCGAAAAAACTTTCAGCGCCATTCAAACAATAACCTCAATTAAAGGCTGACATTTAACCGGATCGTCGATTAAAATTGACCGGTAACATTGAAACAATACAACTCTCAGACTACAATCAAAGAACACAACTACATGCGTAGCTTCACAGGTAAGCGCATTAACTCTACCCTAGCAGTAAGCAGGTAGGTTTAGAACGCAAGGGGTATTTATCCGCGGTTTAAAAGGGTTTCTCCAATATCCGTTCGGTCACCGTCAGTAGACTTTGCGGAAGAGCTCCGGTATCCAGCGAACATAAATCAAGCTAGCACATCGCCCCCGGCTCGCCCTGACCCTGCCGATGCCGCCTTTGTTTACTCGCCTGACTGTTTCAAGTAATCACCTTGAGATAATCATGTATCAAGTATACAGAATTCAAATGATATCCTATTGAATATTTATAGGAACCATATCGGATTTTACGATCGACGGACAGCGATAAACCCTTTTAACATGAGAATGGATTCAAGGCATTCAAAGGTTTTTTGTGGGAACTGAACTGACCTCGACAAGTTTCCGATAACCACGTCACAGAGGATACAATCGCCACGTAAAAGGCTATAATGGGAGCTTTACATCGGTGCGATCGCAATCACGAGCCGGCTGCGCGGTCGCACCGCTCGGCGCTCGTGTTCTTCGCACCGCTGTTGTACGTTTCAACTTGGTCAGATTGTAATGTTCGCTGAATCGGCTGCGTGCTGATTCAGATCGAGGCGTATCGGTCGCCTAGAACAGGTTGACTGCATCGATTAAAACGCAATCCAATCATTCTATTGAAAACACTTACCGCGTTAGAACCGTTGCCTTATAAATCATCCATGATCTTATATTTCTCGCAATGGTAGGAAACACTCGGATAATTCAATATTGATGCTAGAGGCGTTCCGAGAACAATAAACGTTTAGACTTTTCATTAGCAGTAACTTAACTCACGTACATTAAGGTACATAATTGCGAGTGAGCTCGTGATGCTTTCTTCGAGCGGGCGCTGCGATATCTCGAACTACATAGTTATAAGTGAACGCGCCGGAGTCAATCAAAACAGTAGAGCGAGCTCATCGAGATATTATCTCTCTCGTAAGAAGGATCACGTAGCAATAACCATTAACAATCAATCAGGCGGATTGGATGGCAATCAATGCCCCCAAAGCATGTTTTACAATGTAATGGTATCTTATCCCACACTGGATTATACGAGGAGCCCAGGAAAATATAAACCGCCTAGCGGCTGTGGACAGGCCGATGTCATTTGGAATCGCCGGGCCAGGCCTCGGGACGGTATCAATGAATATTACAGTCCGCATCGGAGTGCCGTGTGTGTCCGGTATCATTCGTAAATGGCGTCCCTGGAGCTATCCACATCCGTTTATTGTTTTGCAAATAAACGGTTTAGTGCGGAATATGTAACTAATGTTAGCCGTCATGTTCGGCGTCAGTTCGGACAGCAGCCTGGGGCTTGCGTAACAGCATAACAATAGTCATTAGCAATCAATCAGACTACGGTGGGTTGCCGGAGAGGGCAAATATTTTGAAATTGCCCTCGGCGATTGCTTCGGAAAACAGCCTTTAGATTTGGTACCGAATCCTAATATGGCGTATGGCGAAAATTGTGAACTGCTCAGGCATTCAATTTCGGTAAGCACTAAACTATTCACCGCCGACCGCAGAGTTCAAAAGACTTAATGTTGAAGAGGGGGTTTTATCGAAATTGTGGGTAGCGCAGCGCTGTGGTTGGCGGCACGCGTGGCGAACACGTACGGGCAATTGAAAATAGCGCGAGTTATTGCGGGAAATCGAGCCGCAATTGCAGCTGCCGGGCAAGCCACACAATGTGCCGGCGAGATAACGACGCCGCTGTCTCGGTGTCGCTTTACCGACTTCTCAGGTCACGCCTTGTAGCCCTGAGCGACTACATCTGAAGGAACACTCGCTAAATAACGTTGTTCAATTTCGAAAAACACTTCGTATTGCGTAACGGTTTAGGTCTTAGGTCACGGTCATGGTTCTGCTGAACGCATGTGACGAATTAAAAGAAGGCTCGCTTCCATAATAATGATTTTATTGTGTTAGAAATATCCCGGAGGCTGAGCTCTCCGTCGGTTATTAACCCACAACGTTTCATTACGAACGTCCGGCGGTCACGCAGTGCGTATCGAGGTATATGGGATATTGCGACACCAACTGTTAATGTCCATGAAAATACATTTACGGTAAAAAATGTCCAGAATAAGAAAAAATGTCAGTTTCCCAAAAATGGAGGATCGCGTCGTGGAATTTTAATCGTCGTCATGGCTCGAATGTTGGGACTGATGAGTTTTTCTGTTCGTCTCTCGAGAGACTTGACGGCCTCCCGCCATCGTGGAGCATCGATTCAAAGGATAACCTGTCGAATTTTGATGTCAATATTACGAAACTGATTTATGAAATGAGGCAAGGCAGGTAGGTATCGTACATTTCTTTATTTGGTGCGACGGCGGTGACGGCACCGATGAGATGCAATGGTTGCCTCAATCATTTTTTTTTGTGATAGATTGTGAAAAATATTTCAAAATGATTTCAACGATATTGATACAACTATAAATAAATGGCTGATATATATGTATAGTATACCTACGAGATCATACTCTAGCTCATACTTATTAAAGACAGCACAGAGCGTCTGAGAGCGTCGGATTGAAAATGATTATAATAACCAAGACCAACATTATGAGTTACAAATCACCGAGATCTAGTATCGATCGTCGTTAATACTACCATTGAAGTAGTTTAATAATGAACTTTAACATGGCCATATTGGTTTATTTGACGACCGAGAATCTCTCAGCTGAAACAGATCGCAGAACGAAATGTTTCCGAATAGTTTCCTTCGCTGCATGCACTGAGTAGACGAAAGTAGCTTCCAAACGGTTCATTGGACGTCATAAAACTGAGGTTACGAAGGACAAAATAATCCAATAAATAAAATAGTATTTGCGCGACCTTTCACCAAACCCATTGGTGGAAAAATGTTTCAATAGAATTTAGTTTACGCTGACTAAAGCGTAAACTAAATTCTATTGAAACATTTTTCCACGTGCACCACTATTTATGGCCGTCATGAGATATGGCTTTATTCATAGTCATGAATGATTCATGAGTGACACATTTATTGTCGTAATAGATACGTTGTGTTATTGTTTTTGTTGTAGATTTCTTGATATGATGCTTTATGCAGCATTTCTCAAACTATGCGATAACACCCTCGTGTTTTATTGTCACATATTAGGGGTAGTGGAAAACAAATTTAACTTACATCACTCTATATCCTATGTTTGTTCCTCTTTCACGCAAAAACTACTGAACGGATTGACATGAAACTTTGCAATAGTAATGCTTATACATCAGAATAACAAATAGGCTATAATTTATAAATATATTGCGTGAAACGAAGTTCGCCGGGTCAGCTAGTTTATTATAAATCATCCTGCCGCGAAAGCAGTATAGTCCCCACTTTCCTTGCTATTTCTAACTATAACTCGACTGATTTGTTTGACGTAAAAGACTATACCTACTAATGTAGATAAAAGTAAATTAGCAATGAAGACAATTAGCGTCAAATTAAATAAAACTTTGTACTACGGACTCCCAGACCCACACACACACGCATACACAGACACATAC
The DNA here is from genome assembly GCA_964007245.1 of Hypomecis atomaria. Taxonomy (NCBI): domain Eukaryota; kingdom Metazoa; phylum Arthropoda; class Insecta; order Lepidoptera; family Geometridae; genus Hypomecis; species Hypomecis atomaria. The sequence goes on along the minus strand of OZ023285.1, from coordinate 19,523,347 downwards.
ACAAATACAGTCACTAACTTCAGCGTGAGCGGAAAGCGGTACTATTTTATATCTCATCCTGTAGTGAGTGTCCCTTTCCCTGAGTGAGGTTGCCGAAACAAGTTTGAGAATCTGTGGTTTATGGAATAGACAATAGGAGCGGCGTGGTCGCCGTGGGAAGATGTACGATAGCACCACAATCGTACTTTCATCCGATCACGCATGATTTAAGTGCGAACACACACAACACAACAATACGAAGAAACTGACAAACAAAAAGTATGTTTGTGTCACGAACTAATACAAACATACTTTTTGTTTGATGGGAACGGGAGTATTCCTGCAACTTTGTGCTATGCATAAGAGTATACACATGGAAATGGACTCTATTAGAATGTATTTTGTTTAGAACAGCTGACTCGTACCATACCTATTTATCAAAATAGATTACGGTAGAGTCCATTTCAGATTACGAATTCTGATTTTACTACTACTTAAATACCTATACTTAAGCCTTTTATATAGGCGCATTATTTTACTACACCGTGTAAACAATAAGTTCATATTATTATTGTATCAAAACTAAAAAGAAACAAAAGTGAAGTAGTATACGATCGGTTAAACAACGCATAATAAAGAAAAAATATGCACAGAATATAAAGAGTAATATAAGACAAAAATAAAGTCAAATTGTAGATTTAACTTTTCGAAGTCGATTTTATTTAGTAGCTTTATTCATTCATGCCACGATGAGTTTCAAAGGATGATTCTATTAAAGAAGTCAAACAGTTTTGACAATAGCGCAGACGTCACTTTCAGAAAACCAATTTCAGTTAATGTGACTACATTTAAGTTCAAACATTTCCAATAACTTACTTTTAAATCAGAAAGGAGTCGAAGAAGTAAGGTAGAGTTAGCGTTTCTGAAATATCGACGAACAGAAGGCGAAGAGCGACAATAGATTGTTTATTGATATTTCTGCTCTACAGTTACCAAGGTTCTCTGCCCTTAGTAAAATAAGGTTTTACAACTAATGAAATACCTACGACTATGGAGAGAGTTAATTTACAGCTTAAAAAAACTGTGCTAAATTTCCGATACCGATCGGCCGATAACTCTTGAAATATTAAATTATTCAATAGAAAAGCCGGTTCAATAAATGGGCCATAAAACGGGAAGTTTTACAAAAAAGTTTACTGGGAACAAAAAATGCGAAATTTTATTTTCTACAATAATGGTGTCTCTAACTTTTGTCCTAAAGTGTATAGTTTCTGAGATATCGGCCAAAAGCTTATTTTCAAGATGGCGCTTAAAGCTCCACCATTTGTCGGCATATTATGATTTTATGCTCAGTAAGTGATTCTAAACCTCATAAAAAAACAAAAATTGGATCAGTAATTTAGTGCAGTTAAATTCTATTTTTACTGAGGTTAAGTTAACTATTTCGGTACAGTACATAAATGTCACGGCAATAGAAATTTAAAATACCGATAAGGTAAAAATATCAGTCGGTTTGTTGAAATCTATAAACCATCGAAAGATTAAATCAAATTGAATGTGTATTGACACTAACTGTACTTACATACTAAACAATACTCATGCTACGTCCTAAATAAAATTATAATCCGGATTATCATTTTGAATACAATGGCCATTCTGATCAATCTTCACAAAGTAAATATGATAAATTACTATGAATAGTACCTAGTTGGTATGTATGAAATCATAGATTAAAATTTATCAAGCTTGCTTACTAGGTAACAGACAAGAGATACCTAGTAAAGGCCGAATCAAACTTCTTGGCGGCTGTGAAATTAGCGTTAGTAATTAGCGTAGTAATTAAAAATTATAATTATTTTTATTAAAATTATAATTATTATAATCCTCGCAATCTCACTCCTTAGATTAAGTCATCCGCAGCTTGCAGCTAACATCACAACTACAAAGAAGTTTAATTCGGGCTATAGTAAAAGAAAGCTACCTTCAGAAAGCTACATGTAACTCGATACCCGCCGCCTGTCCCACCACTCGCTTCCTGAGCGGAGATATCCCCGAGCTCGTCACCCCTCGAGCGGTGATATTGTGTCAAATCACGCGACTCCGGAAGGAAAACACCGCAGGCTCGAGCCATATGCAGATGATGGATTTCTTCGACTTGATTTTGTTTTCATAGATATAGTTGCTTCTATGAATAGAGCTGGAGCGCTTGTTTACAGCCGTCAATAAACTCCGGACAAAGGACCGTCAATAAACAAATTGCCTACATTTTTCGCCAGATGGGTGTTCATTGTAAACCATGTATGGAATGAAGCGCCGTAAAGTATCAAGATTTACTCTTAAGAGTAAACAAGTCGCTCATCACTCCATACAAACGTCGGTGGGTGATCACACCAATGTTTGCTGTTGAATAACTAAAACTTAAGATTTATATCAATTTGTCTTTACAAAATCTATGCTTCTTTAACGAACTAAATTGAGTCATCTTTTATAAAAATAGCGGCCTAGTTTACATATTCGTTAGTTCAAATAATTATTTATTACTTTAATAAATCCATTCAACAGTTTTACATAATTTACTACGGAGAAAACCTTATGCGCCTTTAGACAAATAAAAAACCGGCCAAGTGCGAGTCGGACTCGCGCACCGAGGGTTCCGTACAAACCTGCAAGGTTTACAAAGTTCGTTCATTACGACAAAAAAAGTAATAAGTTTATATTTATTAAAAAATATATATTTTGTAATGTAACTAAAAATTTAAGGTTTTCGGAATTTTTCCTTTATGTGTGCTATAAAACGTTGCTTCATGCCAAATTTCAAGATTCTAGGTCGACTGGAAGTACTTGCGAGTTTCAAAATATGCAACTTAAATTGCTGTTTCTTTTGATTGCGTTGACATAGAAGTTTGATTTTGTTACAGCTTAAAGGTATTATAGACCTGAGTATTTGGTATGAATTTCAATTTAATACCTCTACGCGTTTATGAGGAAATGGGTAGTAAGGTTAAAATTATTTAAAAAAAATATATTATGTGATGTAACTAAAAATTTATGGTTTTCGTAATTTTTCCTTTATCTATGCTATAAGACGTTGCTTCGTACCAAATTTCAAGATTCTGAGTTCACGGGAAGCACCCTGTAGGTTTTGATTCCCTTGCAAGTGTCGAAAATTTGCGGCATAAACGGCTGTATCTTTTGATTGCGTTGGCTTAGAAGTTTTGATTTTTTCACAGCTTCAAGGGACAGTAGACCTGAGTAATTGATATACATTTCAGCTTCATACCTCCACGCGTTCCTGAGAAAAAGGGTCTTGACAGACGGACGGACGGACAGACGGACAACAAAGTGATCCTATAAGGGTTCCGTTTTTTCCTTTTGAGGTACGGAACCCTAAAAACTAAATTATATTGCAATGGGTGCACACGCACTATATTTACTGTTTATCATCGAATCTATCTCTTCTTCAGACAATACAGCTGAGATATTATTTATTTAAGCTACGCCAAATCTGAGTTCGTGCCGTTAACTAGTTTCACCTTAATCGAAGCCTTGAAATAGCTCTAGAATTAACAATAACCTTTGAACAAATCATACTATGTAGTAAATATAATTCTATCGGTAAGTAGTTAGTGTTAACGAGTTTCAAATTGATTATTTGACATGAGTAGCGAATACGACGCAATTAATTCAAACTATAAGTCATAATAGGATGTTATCAGAAGCTGTAATAAATATTAATGGCTTTGAAATAACATGTTTTATTGGTAGGCAATTAGGCACTTGATACTGCTCAGAGATAATTTATTGACGTTTTCATACAGATTCCTTTGGTCAGAATTGGGACGAGTATCGAAACAAAATAAATACACAATTTTTCAAAGAATATCTTCACAATAAATAATTATTAAGGTTTAAGATAAGATAGATTTTACGTTAGAATTCTATTTAGAGAGACGGAACTTACAATTAATTGGTAACGGTACAGACTGAACACATTTCAACATTTCGTACGAACTGAACATTTCACAATCTGATAAAGTGCCGGTAATTAAGATCGCGCTTACGATTTAAAACTATAACTCCTTACACAAGACCAACTACTCCGAGCTGGTATAAAAGAAACTAGAAGAATCGTAAGCGGGAAGATATAATACGCTATACGGGAGAAACTACAACTTTTACCGCAACTCACCGCAACTTCCGCGCTCCAACTAACTTCGCCATTAAACGTTGTATGTCGCAAAAGTTCTTCGGATTTGCGCTTGATCGGTGAATTTTTCACGTAAGCCGCGGAGGACGTGATAAGGCAAAATACTCTACTAAACAGGAGCGGAGCGAAGATCACAGGGTAACCCCTCAGCTCCGCAGATCTTAGCTCGGTGCTCGTGCTCGCTTCGGCAGTGGTTTACACGTAAATTGAAACTACAATTGTTTCCTTATGGCTCTATACATTTGTGTACAGCACCCCTGGCGGAAACGAGGAAGAACTAACCAAAATGTATGAAGCCACACGAGAACGCGAAAGTTTAAGTAAACTACTCAAAACCTGGACTAAGGGCTCTGGACAGCACGTTGTACTCCGTAATCGCAGAAATGCCATGTTTACTCAGCTCACGATAATAAATAAATAAATGATATTTTGTTCCAGAATAAAAATTCCATAATGTTGTAAGACCTATAATCTAGAGTTTTCTTTATACCCGGCGCGACAACTTGTAGTAAAAAATCATACACCGTAAAATACACATCTACGAAACATACATTTCAAAATTATGTGTTATGTAAGTGCATAATATGAATAGGTGACTTGTTGTGCTCTATTAATGAAATGATAATGTAATTATTAGGTTTACGCGTGGTGCTATTTTCGTGCGGAATTAGGTCCCCACAAGATCGAGATCTGTGAAATTTATTCAGTGGACTCACGAACTACAACGCTCTCCCTATCTCCGGCATCGCTCCGCCTTGGTGGCGTCTGGTCTGGGCCTAAGAGATGATATTTTGTGCATCGCAGTAATAAATCGCGGCCGCGCAAGCGAGGGTGGCCGTTATTTTGTGAGCACTTTGTTGCTCGTAGGTTATTGTGGTAACAAGCGATAAATCAACGCTGGGATCATCGGCTATCGCTACCGGCTTGTGATTACAACCAGTGTTGCCAACCCTACTGTTTTAACAGTAGATTTACTGTTTTCACATTGATGACCCGTTCCGTTTCATTCCTAATTTTTACTGTTTTTCAATTAGCGTTCAAAGCCACCTAATTACACTATGAAATATAATAAAATGTCTGAAAATACTGAAGATGAGACAATTGAGGACGATATTTCTTTTTTATTAGGTTGTGATTTGTGATCCATAGTTATAGCTAATATAACAATGTTTAGGAGTCCTAGTAACTAATAAAACGAGATACAAATTGTTAAGAGAAAGGTAAGAAATCTACCTCTTTTCATTTTATCTACTGTTTTTTCCTGTTGTTTTTTTTTTACTGTTGAGCTGCTGTTTTTTTTAGTTTTCTGGGGTTGTCAGCACTAATTGTAATTAGTGCTGACGTCAGCTTGGGAAATCTTTCGGATACCAATACCTTCTAGTATGGGACGAGGTATTCAGAACCTACTACGGTAGAAAAGCTCAAATACTTTTTGAGGCAGACACAGTAAACATACAAGTCATACTGGTTACTTTTAAACAAAAATAATTATTATTCGCTAAAAAAAATGACAAAACCTACTTCCATCGAGTACGACATTCAAATAGTTCGCTCGAATTGATGTATCTATACAATTTGTACATTATTGTTGAATTTTAAAACGACTCAGCCGTTATCGATAAAATTTAAATGGGACCACCTCGGAAGTAGACCCACCCCTTCGAACTTAAAGAAATTGATTCGGTTCACAATTGGCATAAATATCGATGAACACAAATAAAAACATAGACGAACATAGTACCTTCTCCTTTTTGTAAGTCGGTTAAAAATGGCGCAGATTATCCTGAAAATATGACTAAATCTTTTAGTTACCCGAGTGCTTTCCGTACATTGTGACTGTTCTTATGTATCTCGGCAGATGCGACCTATAGTGTCAGCCAAATCCCTTTAAATATAGGTACGAGTATAATCAAATGCAGATACTGATGAATCTATTATAAAATTACAAAGTAGCTGTTGCTCTAGAGTGCCGTTATTCTTTATATTTTTATACTATATTTACGTAACATTAGATATATCAGTGACATTTAAAGATATAAACATTCATGAGTTCCAGAAACGAATGCAGCCGAAATAACACAAATGGAATATATACGAGGTATTTGATGGTCTAGGCCAGGGTTTCTCAAAGTTATGGCTCCAGCGTACCCCTGTTCAATTTCTTCCCACAAAGATGGGTAGGCCTGTCGCAAATTCAGCCAGTGTCAAGACTGTCAGGAGCACCATTAGATTAACTTTTAACTTTTAATTTTCAGTTTTGACACTGAGGATTAAATCGATTTCTATGATTTGGATTCTATAATTACTAGGTATACTACCCTCTGTCTCATTTGCGTCGCACGCCTCTACCAGCCATCCACATACTGTTACGTAAGTCTTTTCGCGAACCTCTAACTGTCCAATAACGAAACTCTAGCGGCTCTAGAACCCATTTTGAGAAACGCTAGTATACGCGGAAGATTGATCGAACACGTATCATTAGTTCTATTGTCCTCATTCCATTCTATTGTTTTATTTTTTACCGCGAATCTGGGACATTGTCTCTCATAGCAAATAATAATTATGTTTGACATCATCTTACATCTTAAATATTTCTAAGTGATATTGTGTCTCATAGCAGATAACAACTATGTTTAACATCATCTTAATTATTTCTATATAAAGAGAAATTGTTTTCGTAGCAAATAATAATCGATTAACCACAAAAGATTTAAACACGCTTTAAACTCTGTTTAGCCGTGCAATTTGTGCTGTTAAAAATTGTCTAAAGCGTGCTTAAAACTTTTGTGGTAAGACGGTAACAGTTTAACATTATCTTATATTACAAATCGCAGATTCACGCTACAACAATTATTAAATTACTAAGCACGGTTTATATTATTTTGATTTGACGAAGTCATAAGGTTAAAAATTAAACATATTATTTATTAGAACTAGCTGATGTACCTACAATATGGTTAAATGACTTTAAACTTTAAAAAATACAGTATATACCTATCTATGACTACTAAAATTATTTGAGGTCTCATTTATCTTACCAAATTTTTATCAAAATGACCACCGAAATTTATTTCTCCCTCTTCAATCCTTACTCGGACACTGACTATCGCTTTCACCAAAACTAGATAAGCTTCATCAAAGTCAGATTAAGAAGACAAAAATAAACCGTCTATTCTACAAGTGAAATCTAAAGACGCCCACACGCCAAATTTCAAGTAGGCACGCAAATTCAAACAAAACATTCTTTATCTAGAAGGAAAATATCAGTAATGGGTACACCCATATGCGGCAATAGTGCTAATCCGGCCTATGTAAAAGATACGAACGTGTACACACAGCGATAATGCTTACACATGTGAGCTTTCATTACGTGTATCCGATATACGGTGAAATCAGTAATCTAACATGTTCAACGTAATATATGTTCAAGTGCAATAACTATAGAGTTCGTTTTCGCGACTTGCAACTGTAGGCATTGAACTGTTACATAACACATTCGATATCAAGTTACGGGGTAAACGATACGACCTTACGCACGCTTCGCTGGGCTTTCGCAGCGACTGTTTAGCGTGTTTAAAACGGGAATTTACTTCAGCTGTGATTTGTGCTAGTAGGTTCACTTGGGACACTAATGTCAGTCTATAACACAAGTCCTGGGCCCTATAACTAGTAATTCTCCGAACCGCAAATCTTGTTAGGATTTACGATACTAAACGATCTTGCCAAATATTATCGAAATCGGCTGATAAATAGCGCTGCAGCAAATTTCTTCTTCCTTTCCTTACAGAGTATAAAATAAAGTCGCTATTTTTGTCTGTTTGTTTGTCTGTATGCTTAAATCTTTAAAACTACGCAACGGATTTTGATGCGTTTTTTTTTAATGGATAGAGTGATTCAAGAGGAAGGTTTATATGTATAATACACCTGTGCGAAGCCGGGGCGGGTCGTCTAGTATTTGATAACTCAAACATCAATCAATAATCGTCCAAGTGAGAGTCGAGCTCGCGCACGAAGGGTTTCGTACCGTATGGGAACCCCCCTTAATATTTTTATTTTAATTATTTATGTTTCAAGTAAATTTACAACTAAATATTCTGTGAATATTTCAAGCAGGTACCTGTTGCTGTTATTAGTATGGAGCAAAAAAACAGCTAAAAATTCAGGTTTGTTGTATGGGAGCCCCCCCATGAAATATTTATTTTATTATGTTTTTAGTATTTGTTGTTATAGCGGCAACAGAAATACATCTGTGAAAATTTTAAATTTTCAGCTATCACGGTTCATGAGATATTCAGCCTGGTGACAGTGACAGATAGACGGACAGCGGAGTCTAAGTAATAGGGTCCCGTTTTTACCCTTTGGGTACGGAACCCTAAAAATCGCCGACGACAAAAAAAACATTATTATATAGAACCTGTGTACCAAGTATCGTCGAGATTCTTTGAAAAATGTGACATGTAGAGATGAATCAACATCCGAAGACGAAAACAAAATAGTCGAGTTAAAACGGAGACCTCTCTCACTTCGTTCGCTCGTTTAAAAAACTAAGGTCCACTTCTAATTTTCAGCAGTAAAGGTTTCAACTAGTCGGTGGAAGCGAAGTTAGCTACAAGCTGCGCAATATCCAATCCTGACTGAAGTTCACATAAAACTGCGCGTTGATTGGATATTGCGCAGCTTGTAGCCATCAACTTCACATCCGCCGACTTGTATGATTCGGCCTAGAACAAGGGTCGTTTTTGTCCATAAGCAATAAGCATAAAGAGCGAGTAAATGCTTCTTTCATCTGATTCAAAATATTAAAAAGTTCGAATACAATCAATACTCTATTGAATTCCAACATAAAAAGCTAAACGCCAGCTAAAGTGTCTATTGGTTTAAGAGCCCGATTCATTACTAGGCGTCAATAGTAATAATCTTTCTAGGTCGAGCATGCAAGGCCCAAGGCAATTCAATTAAAAGCACCTCATTCGCACCTGTCATAAATAGAAAGTCGTCCACATAAATTGTAATGAAGTAATTAAACAACACATTAAGTTTAGACTACTGTGTTAGGTACTTGGAGTGCAAGCTTGAGAGAATTGTTATAAAGTTTAAATAAGATATACCTGTTCAAATTATGCGATATATATTTTTTTTCGACTTGGGTGAAAAATTTCACAGACATTACTAAACCTTTATGGCAAGTACACATTTTTATTGTTTGTACACAGATTGTTTTTTTAGGGTTCCGTACCCAAAGGTTAAAACGGGACCCATTACTAAGACTCCGCTGTCCGTCTGTCTGTATGTCACCAGGCTGTATCTCATGAACCGTGATAGCTAGAACGTTGAAATTTTCACAAATAACGTATTTCTGTTGCCGCTATAACAACAAATACAACTAAAAACAGAAAATAATGAATATTTAAGGGAGGCTCCCATACAAAAAAACCTGAATTTTAAGCCGTTTTTGCTCGATATTATAATAACGGTGACAGGAAGATGCTTGAAATAATTTTGTATATTCCCTTCAAAAATAAATAATTAACATAAAATATGTTACGGGAGCCCCCCGTAACATATTTTATTTATTTTACCATACGGTACGGAACCCTTCGTGCGCGAGTCCGGCTAGCACTTAGCCGATTTTTAACTTGAACAAAATCTCTTTCTTTTCGTTGTATACATAATATTTATATAACTTTATTAAAATTAATAGTACTCGTAATATTTTTACTCAGCTCGTATTAATTTTATCAGCTACGTTGATACGATTATGTCTCAGTTTTCTCAGTTTTATTACGTCTGAGTAAATTACAACTGAAAAAGAGTTAGATGCTCAACAAGTAACAGCTACGAGGAGGTGCTAGACCATAGGAGTGTTTTATTTGGCAAATCTTAAAAAAGAATCACGTGTGCTCCATTATTGGTCCCCCACGCGGGGTTAGTGTTGCGTACAATAACAGTACTCAAACTTTACAAAAAGTATCAGAGTTATATTGAAAACGCTTTCAAGAAAGAGCGGAATGCAGTCATACGTCATACCCTATTCCTACAAGGAATAGGGTATGACGTCATTTTCAGTATACCTTGATTATCTCAGTTATCATCATCAACGTGTTCTATTCGATCAGTTTTATTTAAACTTCTATTCTTCTGCTAAAATGTCGAAGACTAAAATTAATTAAAAAAACACGGTATGACAATATAAGTTTTACTGAAAACCTTCAGAGTTTTACGCAAGGAAGCACAAGGAGTTTCAAGAGGTATATGTACTCAATACTCATAAATACACCCCTGCACCCTACATCATTATAATAAACTTCAAATACGGTGTGTAGCCAGATATAGGTAAATTTATTTCTCATAAAATATTACCTACTAAATCCACTGCTAAGAAATTTTTAACATGTTGTCTCTATATTAGCTTAGCTCCTCTCAGTTCCGTACCATCTGACGTAAAGGATTAAGATGAAGCAGATAGATGGATAAGGATGTTAGCCCGGGTTTACCGCGTAAAGGAAAATCTCAAACAAGATAGTAAGAGGCAACTGGGCCGTAAACCTCCATCACTGTCTTCCATCAAGTGTACGGGCATCGTCACGTGCATTCTATTAGCGGCAGGAGCCGAATTGAATCTATTTTTGTTCGGCTCTCCTTATTTATTGCTCTATCCCAGGACGTGATTCTCGACGAAAACATCAACTGTACAATGGCTGGGGGCTGTCGTTGCTTCGCCTTTGGCGATAGCCGAAGAATCTTCATTGACGTGGACCATTTAATTTATACAATCAATAATAAAATATAACAACGCTCTAAAATACAAATAAATTCCAGCCTTTACAATCCTTATCATGTTGTGATGTAGAACGTAACATTTTATTTTATTGTTTATTTATTGACTATTTATTATTTCTATCTAACAGTTGATGATAGTTTATTTACTGTATAGTTGAAAAACAAGCCTCAGTTTATTTAAAATAAAATGAAAAACATTATTTTTTCGTGGCGTTAAACAGTATGTTTCATTTTTTAACGAAAACAAAAAGGAGGTTAAGGCTTTTTCATATGATGGCCATCGCTTTATACTGCTTCATACAAAAACGCTACCTATAATGAAATCGAAAAATAGAAGCGTGTTAAATATTTATCTCAGTCCCTTTGTAGAGCTTTTGTTGAAAACATTAAAAGAAACTCGCAATACGTGTACAAAGAAAGGGCACGAAATTCATTCTGATGATAAACCTGTTGCTCACAATCTCATTAAAGGCTACATTAACAAAGATCTGAATTATGATAAAGAACAGTTCGGCTTGTTAAAAGGAGAATAATTGCTTGGCACGTTTCTTTAAAATTAAATACACACACGTTATCACGCACTTATTTCTCGGTAATATACGAAAGTCGACCTCAAATCAAATAAGGAAGAAGATAACTGTGACCTCCTCCGGTCTTTTATCACAGTTTTATCTGGCATGTTGTCTTGCGGCAACATAGCAGTAATCTCCCGGCTGTTCCTTAAAGCCTCGCTTTTATCTGGACGAGCCTTCCCACTGTATTTTGATAATGATTTCGTCTTCATTTTAACGCATGGCGCAATGTCGTTTCTCGCAGGAAACGTCCTGAGCGTAGGAAAATCCCGATAATCCTCCACAACAGCCGGCTACTTTGCGATGTTATTTCTCAACAAATACAAACCCATATCTGGCTATGTGGCCGCAGATTTCAGCGCAATAAAATGTTTCCTTACAAATACAACATGGTAACTGTTCCTTTTTAGCATCTTTGAATATAAATTGGTAGCGAACAGTTATGTAACTAAAGCAATAACTCCTAATAAGGCAATTTCTTTATCGCGTATTGTGCCACCACAGCTAGCAAACTTGTATCGGGGTTGCGTAGGCGCAAATTGGCCATTGTATTTGAAAGCGAACCCTTCGGAAATGAAGAAGCGTATGCCATCGACCGATTAATGCTCAGCGGCACGCGTGAGGCGATTATAAAAGGAAACGAGGTGAAATATGGCCCGATTGATACTGGCGCTTTGACACTGCCGCTGTGGAGGCCCTTGTTTCCTACCAACAATGCACGAACCCTCTACAGAACTCGACGATATTGAAGTCTTTTAAATGGTTTTGAGTTCTAGAATATCTATTCAAGTATCGAATATCTCTTTACTGGATTACGGAGTATAATATTTATCGGGAAGGATCCCTACATGTATAAGTATAAACTATTATGTATTCCTATACTCGTAATTGTAAGATTTTAATTCATCTTCACAACGGGTATGTCACATGCTTCACTTTTCAGAAAAATTTTGATTATTTTATTGTACCTATATAAAAAAATGTACTTTGTCCATGTAGTTACGTCTAACCTAATCCCATAAAAAATGTTTTAGTGGTTACAGTATTTTTTAAAAACTTCCAGACGTAAACTGCATACAGCAAATTGAATAATATATAGGAAAGACACGTCCGAGTATCAGGCGATGTGTACGAGATCATCGCACCGGGAGACGAGAGAGCAGCCGCGCAACTTTCTCGCCGATCTGGTATCGACGAGCGCGGCTCCGTACGGCCATGGTGTGATCTACTAGTGGCTTAAGGTAAAGAATGTGAGCGACGCTTATGCGGCGATACTCTGTAGCAGTGGCTGCCAAAGTTGTCTAGGTTACGCTTCGAGCAAAATACTTCTATATCTAGAGTCACAATCGTGCAAAATAAGTGTCCGAGGTAAAACCCTGCTCAAGCTTCGTAGTGGGCAGACTTTTTAGTTAGTCTTAACGCGATTGCAAGCCAACTACAACGCTGCGCGATGCCAAAGTGCTCGGTTACAAGAACTAATTAGGTGACATAACGTCGAGATTCAAGAAAACGGGACAGTGTGAATTATTTAATGTAAATATCTAAGTCGGTATGTATGACAACGCACGCTCGGACATTTTTTTACTACTTTCACTTAGGGAATGTGGCTCTGTAGATTTTTGCTCGAAGAGGTTACGACCCGTTTAATTTAATACAAGTTTACATACTCGGGACCCACCTCTAGGAAATTCAACCGTTACCAATATAAATAAAGGTCTAACAAACAAAATTTTAATACAAAAACCACATCGAAAAATCAATTTCAATGGGAAGGATATGATTGTTGCCTACGTTTAGCCATTACAGTTTGGACATCAACTACATCTTGTGAGTTTGATAAGTCTAGTTAGGTTGGTGTGTTGTTCTACAGGCAAGGCACACTCAATATTCGCTCGCGATCCACCAGGTTCCATAGTTTGGGAAAGCCCGCTCTATAGGCATAGCTTTATCCTGTAAATAATTACATCGTTCTACCATTTATGTCGATGTCAAATCACTAAAACCATCATAAGCCATCAGGGTACCAACTTGCACGATATCGCAAAATGACAACGGCAACACTAAGCTATATAATAATGACAAAACCTGCAGCATTTCTGAACCATATACCAATTTTCTAATAATATTATTCAGTTCTTGTTTCAGATATCAAGTCTGGTTTAATTAACATATTTCGACTATAGCAATTTTATAGTTCCAATCTATACCAATATTATAAAGAGGAAAGATTTGATTGTTTGTTTGTTTGTTTGCATTGAATAGGCTCCGAAACTACTGAACCGATTTGAAAAATTCTTTGACTGTTGGGAAGCTACACAATCCCCGGATGCCATAGGCTATATTACATTTTCAAAAAAATTAGGGATCCTTGCTAAAACTTCAATAACGTAACTCAAGGTGTAAAAAAATTACCTTATAATTTAAATATTATGTAATGAGAATATGTAAAAAGTATGTAATATTTAACTGTCATAGTCTATTGCTTATTGTTACCCTAGCAACCAAAAATAAGTGTGTCACTTCTGTCAAATATAAACAGCTAACAGTTTACAGCTTTAAACACATTGAATTATAAAAATTGCTTAAACACATATTCAGCATTACTTAATTTAACTGTGTAGCTGCAGGCCCGTTGCCGTCATAATTCCTGTTCAACAGTTAGCAAATCATTTATGAGGTACAAAGGCAATTTAGTTATATTTTCTACCATTTTAAAATGCCCAGAAGATGAAGATCTCAACTTTCTAGACATAGTTCCCAGGCGACGGCATTAAAATACGTCGTAATGAAGAATCTTCATCGGAAACTGAAAATCTTCTTACAAGCCGGAGAGAATACGCGTCGCAATCGCGTGACAGAGAGTCGAGTATCGAGCGTTCGCAGCAGCTTGCTGAGGAAAATTTGAGAACCTCTCAAGTCCGCGCGCGAGAGACGAGTATCGAGCGTTCGCAGAGGCTTGCCGAACAACATTTAAGAACCTCCCAAGTCCGCGCGCGAGAGTCGAGTATCGAGCGTTCGCAGATGCTTACCGAACAACATTTGAGAACCTCCCAAGTCCGCGCGCGAGAGACGAGTATCGAGCGTTCGTAGAGGCTTGCCGAACAACATTTGAGAACCTCCCAAGTCCGCGCGCGAGAGACGAGTATCGAGCGTTCGCAGAGGCTTGCTGAACCACATTTGAGAAACTCCCAAGTCCGCGCGCGAGAGTCGAGTATCGAGCGTTCGCATCGCAGCGGTTTGAAGAGCAAAATAATAGAAATATTCTAACTCGCACTACGGAATCGAACTCTGAGCATTCCCAACGCCCACGAGATCAGAGAGAAAGACAACATACGTTAACAACTAGAGTTCGAACTCAAATTTTAGCTCACAGTAACAGATCAGCATTCAGAAACGATCCACAAATAGATTATGCTCAACAGCCTTCCGTCCAAATTGGAACCATGAATAAGATTTGCCTTAAGTGTTATGCAAAGAAAAATGAGACGATGAACCTAACATGGTGTGCAGCTAAAAAAGTTAGTCTCCCCAATATTGAAGAGCCGCCACAACCAATAAAAAAATCTTTTGACAAGTAATCATTCACTATCCGGACATTTTTTAAACAACATACGAAAGTACAATAAATAGTGTCTTCCAGATGACTTCGTTTGGCTCGAAAGAAATCTATACCAATATTATAAAGAGGAAAGATTTGATTGTTTGTTTGTTTGCATCGAATAGGCTCCGAAACTAATGAACCGATTTGAAAAATTCTTTCACTGTTGGAAAGTTATGTTATCCTTGGATGTCAAAAGCTATATTACGTTTTTTAAATAATTAGAGATACTTACTAAAACTCCCATAATGTAACCCAACAGTACAAAAATTACCTAAAAAATTATTTACATCGCGTGCGCTGCGAAAACTTGATACTTTGACACACTAAAATAATATACTACGACTTTGTAGAGCTAATCGTTATTTACAAAAAGTGTCGGGAGAGAGTATGTCTATCTATTATAGTTAAGCCACAATAAGTGTTCTTTTATTTGAAAATTTTAATTGAAATGCCGCCGCAAGAAAAGGCTCTTAATTTACATCATGGTATAATATTATGTAAACCCTCATCAAAATAAACTACTTTATATTCAAGAATAATTCAGGACCTTAATATACCTTTTTAAATTGTTCAATTCAGACATTTAATTCGAATGATATCATGAGTTTAAAAATGTAGGTAAGTATTAGAAAAAAATCGCGTGGTCACCGCTCATCCCGCTCGGCGAGCTAGGCATCACCATATTTTATATCCGCTATTCCTGTAGGTACCTGTACCTATACCAGCCTTTTTTAATAGTCCACTGCAGGACATAGGCCTACCCACGAAGTGTGATTGGGCCATATCCACCACGCTGGTCCCGTGCAGGTTGGCGGATTCATTTAGGGCATCCGGGCATCGAATGTAAATGTATCGTCTAAAGTGTTTTTAAAAAAAAGACTATCCTTTAACTGCTTACAATTTTGACGAAAGTATAAAGAAGTGATATGAAATAGACATGAAACCGCGACCGCGTTGTAATCTATTGAGTAGCGAGAGAGTCTACCTACGGATGGGCAATATCCACCAGGGTGGCCCAGTGCGGCCAATGGATTCCTATAATAATACGTAATCCAGTTCCTTCTACGGACGTAGGTATGCAGGTTGTCACACGATATTTTCCTTCACGGAAAAGCCAGTGATGTGAAATTCCGTACATAAGTTCCAAAGAAACTGATTGATGCGCGATAGGGATTTGAACCTACCAACTCACGATTGTAAGATAGGTGTTACTACTACCACTAGACCACCACGGCTATATACCTCCTCTATTTATATATGTAGTACCTACAGATTAGGAAAAGCTAAGTTAGGCAACCGACATACAGACGATTTATAATTTCTGTTGTAGTGATAGTGAGTGAGTGTGCCTGACACATACATAGTTCGTAAAACGAACGATCGATGGGGCTTTAAAGTTCTCGAATGTAGATAATGTAATGGCAAGTGTAGAGAAGGTCTTCACGTGAATCTAAGATCTGGTAGAGACCATCGGAACACGTTGGTTGCCAGCGCTTCCATTGGTGCCATCACAGCTTTTTGGGTTAGCAAGTTGAAGAGGCCTTAGGTAGGGCACACAATTCGTAGAAGTAGAACTGATGGCTAATATTTTACAAAGTACTCGAATGAAGAAAATATTAAAAAACAAGTGTATATTAGAACGTCAAATAACTTACATTGATAGAATTTAGATGGACTGCGGGCTGCGGGTCTCTAATATTCTAACCGTTTAAAAACTCTGAAGCGAATTCGATCGATTCTACTACAAAATTGATTCATAATTGACGGAATGATCGCGTAACATACATACAAAATGAAAAACACAGTCAAATTGCGAACCTCATTATTTGGTGGATGGACGCTGGATGCAAAATTCTTGCAATGGTTTTATTCGGTGTTTTTCAAGATCTAATAAGGGAGCCCTATGTTAAGCAGTGGGTGTTCTGTGGAAAAAATATTTGCTTATATGATACTGTAATATGAAAACGCGCTAAGATAACTGTGTTCATGTGAGTGACATATGTTCTTTTCGTTGTAGGTACGAGTAAATAGGCCCAATACTCAAAAAATCTTTCATCTTTAACCAATCGTACCCGGGCGAAGCCGGGGCGGGCCAGCTAGTATTGTATAATCTCATTGATTACGAGCATCTACAATATTACATCAGCATAACAGCATAATCATGAGATAAGACTTTTTATTCAACCTAATGACGAGGCACGTAAGACGCTAGTATTTGTAGAACACGTCATTCTATAATCTGTCGCAACATTTAACTTTAATATAAAAGAGATGAATAAATACAGGTGTCAATATAATTAGCAATATGTACCATAAAATGTAGAGAAAAGACCGCAGGATCGCGTTGGATGCAAGTCGCTTCCAATCAGTCTTATTGAAGATCTATAGGAGAGGCATATGTTCAGCAGTGGACGTCCAATGGCTGAAATAACGGCGATGACTCTAAAGCATTAGTTACAAAAACGCTAACCGTTTGTTAATTGCAACAGTGCAGTACAAGAACATCGGGAAATGCAACACCATATCGGCTTTCTCTCGCGCTGGCACCAACATCTGTCTCGAGTTTTACCGTGGAAACCGACGCCTGAGGGAGAAAATTATGTAATCTTTCATTCATTCAGGATTTCACCACCTTGTGAATGTTGAGGCAATCCAGCTCCTCGACCAAACGGACACAGTGAGAAGACTTAAACGAACAAAACCGTTCGAATTAGTTTAAAAGTACATTCTTAGTTTATTATACCTGGTTTAAGTTAGATTTAAATTACCTTTACTTATTAGCCCATAGCTAGATAGTAAGTAGTTTTTTAAGAAAGGCTCGTCAGAGTTTATTAAACAAAAGAAAAAAAAAACATTCAGGATTTAAGAGCGCGGCCCTTTCGGTGGAGCAACTTCCATGTCTCGCGGTTTTCCGCCAGTGTCTTCACCTCCCTGTACGATATGACATCTACATTGTCTTTGATCTAATCTAAAAATGCCTTCCTTCTTGGGTCTTCCCCTTCCTCTCTTTCCTTCTTTTATGATTTTCATTAGATTGTCGTGTCGTACCTACAAGGTGGTCAAACATCTTTCCGCTTCTATTTTCTATTGTTGTCAGAATTTTTCTTTTCTCTTTCACCATGTCGAGCACCTCTTGGTTCGTTATCATTTCGGTGCAGCTGATTTTTTCTATTCTTCTACAACACCACATGTCAAGCGCCTCAAGACGTTCTCTATCTTTTTGTTCACACCCACTTTTAATAATCGGCCAAGTACGAGTCAGACTCGCGCACGGAGGGTTCCGTACTGTATGGGAGCCCCCCTTAAATATTTATATTATTTTAATTTTATTATTTATTATTGAAGGGAATATAAAACTAAACATTCTGTAAAAATTTCAAGCATCTACCTGGTACCGTTATTAATATAGAGCGAAAAACGTCTAAAAATTTAGGTTTGTTGTATGGGAGCCCCCTTAAATATTTATTTTATTTTGTTTATAGTATTTGTTGTTATAGCGGCAACCAAAATACATCATCTGTCAAATTTCAGCTGCGCAGCTATCATGGTTCATGAGATACAGCTCGGTGACAGACAGACGGACATCGAAGTCTTAGTAAAAGGGTCCCGTTTTTCCCTTTGGGTACGGAACCCTAAAAACTACAGGACACTTAGATTTTAACTCTCGCTCCCAGTGTTTCTTAATGGAAATGATGTCTCAGCGCGATAATTCTGCTAGCGGCCTGCTACTAGCATTAGGTACAAGTACGTTTGCACCAGGAACCGTAAGGAGCTGGTTAGTTAATTTCTTTTTAATTTCTTTTTATTTCTTAGATTTTACACAAACCAATTTCTTACTTTATGTATTTAGAACTTCGAACATATGTGTTCCAGATTGAATCTATTCCAATTACTTGTATAATAAAACAGATGGCGCACGATCTGTCGATAAAACTTTGTAAAAACTATTTTGAAGCTTTCAGCTTTGCTTTCAGCTTTGAAAAAGCTTTTCTAGAAAATTATTACACATTAGCTAATGCACACGACTTGTACGAAGCTATTTAAAGCTTAAGGCTTTTAGTCTCGCAAACATTGATAAACATGATTAACCTCTACACAAAGTCACATCCCTTATTTAATATATTTCTAAGTTCTTAACAGCATGATAAAAATAAATCTAGTGTCAAATTTCTCGTTTGTGGTCCCACCGGTTTATACTGTGCTTTGTCTGTCCGTCGCGTCATAAAATTTTTATTATTCATCCCACGTCTGGATGAGACGGAGACAAAAACCTAAAAGATCTAAATTAATCTTTAATTGTTAGGAGTCTCCTGATTAAGCCATCCTACTAAATAAGTGCCGCACTAAACCTTCCAATTTGTAATTGCCTACGCGTTATTACGATCGTCTGCCCTGAATCCCGCGAGCCTGTAATTTCAACGAATATTATGAAAGGAGTTGGAAAAACTCATTTGTCTGTCTAGAACGTCGACATAGAGGACAGTTATAATAAAACAATTTCAAAAGGTAATGCTAAAGTTAGAGCGTATTTTAGGCTAAATTTACTTTAGCCAAATTGATGTTATTCGCGACATTTAGTCTAGCGAGTTAACATTCATTGAACAAAAACGTAATTGAATGTACCTCTAGATGATTTCATCTAATAATTACATAGTAACGTTAAAATACATGTTTAACTCTAATAATGCGAGAGTTGAACGCACGATTAATGTGGAGTTCGAAGAAAAGTTCGCGATGTATTTTAGTACGGCAATTTGCATTAAAAAATATATTGTAATTACTGGATCATCCCATTTTTAAGTTGAAGAATAACATTGGCAAGGTAAAAAAGACGTAAATTCCGTATGCGAAATATGGATCTTTGGTCTTTTTTTCTCTGCAGAAATAACATTTTACAGTCGAGGCAAAGAACTGCCCACGCGCAGTTTCTGGTCGCGTAAATCATTTCAGAGACTCGAACAAAACATTACGTAATTGTCAGGTCAGTAATATAAACAGACTATAAATTACAATCATAGCGCAAAGCTTAAAATAAAGCAATGACAGAATATTAATGGAAAATGAACAGGAAATAATACACAATGAAGAAGAATGGGAGTTACCGCTTTAACTTTGAAGTTAAATGCTAATATGTACTCGTTTACATTTATTTATAAGAAACGACAAGATTCGAGGATACTAAAATTTGTATGTATGAGTTGCCATCAAACGTATGCAATCGGAAAGCTTAGAATATAAATGAAGCATAAAAGGCTATATCGTCACATTATCACGCGATGTCAACTATCAACGATGAAGTTTAAAGTCACGTGAGAACACCTGCGAGTGAAATATGGGCGAGAATCGAGCTACATATAAATCAATGTACAATGGAAAAGATGATTTGTTACTAAAATCGGATAGGACCCAACCAGTGCTTGCACACTACACTCTGAATACTTCATTAGATGACTAAACGAATTGTTAATAAGCGGCCGGAGAGGTGCAATAATCGCTAACAAAGCATTTGCACATCATCTTCGAGAACAGCTTGTAATTCTGTGCTCTATATTAAAGCTGAGAATTTAATGACGGCTTATATGGAAAATCGAAGTCATCAGACAAATAACTCGACCAGTTATCAGATGAAGTATTTCATGAACTTTATACCATTTGACCCAAATTGATACGCGACCCCACGACCCCTATAATCTACAAAACCTAGGTCGATTTTACTCAATTCCAAATATTTGAATAGACCATAGGTACCTATTATGTATAATCGAAGTACGTTTTAACATTCAGATACCTTCGTTTCGCTCGCTCAGTATTATTACAAGTAGTTAATAGAACGCTAAAGCAGGAATTCTTTAAAAAGACATAAAAGCCAAAATGTTCAAAATAGAAAGAGTTCTTATGAGCACGTTAAATCCAAGAAAATTTCAGCCGACCAAACGAATCGTAACGGATTTATCGATCCTTGCCGCAATTAGGTGTAAAGCATAAGGAAAAATGTCAAATATTGCCGATTGGCGAAATTATAAATCATCAGAGTATTAAACATTAATCGTACGAAGACACGCGATTAAGCACACGGCGATACAAATCGTCCGTTTGTATGAAGAAATAAATACTGTGCGAGTTATTATTTCATTTTTCATTTTCTTCAGGCAGATTTGTTCGATCGTCTTCCGTACGACGACCTGGTGCTATATCCAGAGCATAAGCCATTTTAAATTAGAATATCTTCGCCGTTGCCGTTTGGGCTTCAATAAAGGCGAAGTTACGTTCGGTGTCAATGGAAGCGGGCTTATTGTTTGGTGCGCTGAGGTCAACAGCATCGGGATCGCATGCGGAGCTGGTGACAATGGAAATTATTTTGGCGACATCGCTGTTTTTATAAAAGGCAACCCTGTCCACCTCTATCAATTTATGCCAGCCTAGTCTGACTTTTACGAGTCTGTGTACCACCTGGAGAAAAGCAAATATGGAATTGAAAACATTAAATCTATTTTATTACTTGTACATTTTTCACCAAGTTTTTTGTCATTTATGGTTAACCTATTAAAGCGTGTTGTTTGTATTTTAATCGTGAACCGGTCACACTTTCAATATTTTAATCATTCTGTGGATTGGAACGACAAATTGGGTCAAACGTGCATGCTCAATTTATGCTCATAGCTTCAACTTTTTTGTCATAAAAAATCGTGTGAAACTTTAAAACAGTATAATGTGAACTGAGCCAAATTTTCAGAATATGAACGCACCGCATACGTACTCTGCGAGCCAAGTTTAGATAATCCTGACAAAGTTCCAGCCAAATCCCAATAATCTGAGGTGCTCTACATCTGCTTTAAATAAACCTCTACAAAATGTTAAAGCGTGAACATTATCCCCGAGTTTTCTATAAGCCGCGGATCTAATCAGCTCGAGCATATAATATTCATCCGACGTTGCGGCAAAGCCGGTAACGGCATAGTCGGAGATGCGGTGGTCAGTTTGAGTAAGGTTTAGTGGTTCTTCGCTGATAGATCCGTTTGAGTTAGGTGCAGTGGTTAAATTGTACTGAATAATTTATAGCGGATTTATAAAAACAAAGCACACTTAGTTTGTTTATTAATTGTATTGGTTGATTTAATTGGCATTAACAACTTTGGTATCCGTACAAATACAAACTAAAATCACCATACCAATATGAAGACAGTTTGACTTGTGCTGTGCAAAAAATATATTATACAGGGTTATTTCTAATCAATTAGCATCCTTTTAGGAGCTTATTCTGTACATCAAAACTAACAACTTTTGTCCTGCGACTTTTGTCAGAACTCAAAAAAAAAAAAACAGCTGTTCCATAAATATTGTCGCGGGTGAACGATATGTTTCTATGGAAAATATTTTTCTTGAGTTTTGACTAGAGTAGCAGAACAAAAGTTGTTAGTTTTGATGTATATAATAAGCCCCTAAAAGAATGCTAATTGATTAGAAATAACCCTGTGTAAGGTACTCTTTTTACCCAGTACATTTTTCGAAACACCCAGTGTTCAAATGTGTAAGGGATGATTACTAGAACGGGACGGGCCCGGATGACGCACGTTCCATACATTTTTATATGTAGTGGCCCGTACGACGCCCGGACGTGACATACAAATGTATGGAACGTGCGTTGTCCCATGCCGTCTCGTTCTAATATAAATCATCCATAACTTCAAGTAGTGAAATTATTACAATTTAAGTCCGGTGATTCAATGTTTCAATCGATCAGTTCCTGATTAGCAAATACTCGTACTTGTACGAATTTTTGATTGATAAATTTGATATCTGTTTACTAAATTGTTTTCATCGAAATAAACATGTTTTACAATTATTTTAATGCTATCTACATCATAATAATCTGTTAAAAAAGTACACCCATAAACTAAAATGTCGTCAAAGAGGAAAGTAAACAGACAGTAGTTAAATCCGCCGCCGCCTCTCCGCGCACTATTCAGGCAGTGGAGTGCGTCATATCTGGTTGGGTGCTAGTGAAAGCCCGAGAAACTTCCGAACGGAAGCGAGCGGCTTTCTACCCCGCCTCCAGCCGCAGCTCGAGAAACTAACCCTACCTGCCTACGATTCAGACTAGATCTTTACTACTGCCGACATAAGAACTACAAATTTTGACAAAAAAAATAAACTCAGGGTACTTACCAGCTTTTTCGTTTTGCGAAAGATAGGACCGGACTTTAGGGTGATCTAAGTCTATTTAGGTATCATGTCATGTAATAGAGGGCTATCTAGAAATGGTGTAACTAAGCTGAAAGGAGGTGATTCAGGCCATCATCATGAACATCTTTTACTATGGGTCCAAACCGAAATTCGAGAAAATAAATCAGACGTTTTATACATTTTGTCGATTCCACGTTGCAGTTTTGTATGGAACAGTTTTCTCATTTTTTTTTTGTTTTTTTTTTCTCTCAAATTTTGGGTTGATCCCATTGTAAAAGTTGTTCATAATGATCTTAATCACCACCTTTCGGCTAAGTATAGGGCAAGCAGCCCTGTACACTTCCGTCAAAGAACTTTAGATTTTTAACAAAAAATGTCTTTTCGACTACCAGCTTTTTCGTTTCACGAAAGATGGAAATAATCTTGAACTTAGAAGAGGCCAAATTCTATACAGGTATACCGAGTACTAAAAAGGCAGACATTTTTTCGGCGATTTCGAGGTCGATCCCATAGTAAAATTTGGTCATAATGATGAGTATAATATGATGTTGAGGGTTACTTATGCGCGACAAAATAACAATATAATTCGATATGAACATGAAATGCAATTTTTTTCACAGGATTTTCATCACGTAGAGAAAACGAAGAATGACTTTTTTATAAAGCTTAAAGATTATGATTTGGAAATGATAGTACATTGATAACGAGCGGCTCGTTTCAGGTGAGAATGTAAATGTATTAATTTAACTAACCTTACGAACAAAGTCGAAGGCAGCAAGCAGGCGGTAAGTCAATATTTATCTACAGGGGCGTGAACAGTTTAACGTTTTACTACCTATTAAACGTTAACTCTCGTTGTTGTTGTTTACTTTACCTGAATTAATGTAGCACTCCAACAACACCGAAGGGAAAATTCTTAACATTAGATCGAATATTTAAATAACATAACGAAGTAATAAAATCTCCAGTATCACCTTACAGGAGGGAGTAAACCTCGCTACCGAGCCGTTGCAGCTGTAAATCGGGTTTAAAGTGAACGCCGTAAAACAGGGCATAACATTAATCAATGTTCGTCGCGGCCAAGGAAACATCATAAAACATGTTAACAGCGTGTTGTCTTCCACGGTCGTTACAGCCTCGGGTGCCGGGTAGCGCGGCTACATTGTCGGCCGTGTCGGTGTGTTTGCTTTACTATACATTGTAGTGTACACGTCGCAAGAGCGCGGTTTCTATAGCCGACCGTTCGCAAGGTCGCCTGCACGCCACGTGCCGCCATGGTATTGTCTCATGTGTGAACAGCATTTGTTATGCCGCTTTGAGGCATTTACATCAACATACATTTAAATATAAAGCTATACAAACACTTCAATTCAAAAACAGTGACGAATTAGCGCCGCTCGATTATGACTCTCCCACAGATCTTAACCCATATGTGCAACTTAATGATGATACATGAAATTTAGAAGCTTTTAAATCAGTAAATGTCGAAGTCAATTAAGTTAATGCCGTTCTTAAAGATATTGATTATAGTTTGGATATTTAGGACCATCACAGTAACAGCGAGAGCGATGATTTTTTAAAATGTAAAAAGGCTGATAACAGAGGTGTTTGTTTTTATTACGAAGCTCGCGGCGACGGCGTCACATTTTACGCGGAGCAAGTGTAGCAAACATAAAACTGTTATAATGTTCTCGTGGAACAGTAACGCGACGTAATAAAATAACGAGTGACATGTGAAGTTACGCAAACAAATAACGTGACTGGCGGCTGAGGGGATTTACGAGCGAAGCTAAAATTGTGCTCCAGATTAGAGGCACACGGACGAGACGACCTACTCTATACGGGGACAATACAACGCCTACGCTTGCGGTGTATTTCTAGAATTTAGGAAAATTTGGAAGGCCAAGGAGCTCATTTACGAATACAGAGAGATTAATTTCGTGACGTACAAAGAGATGAGATTGTACAAAGGGAATTGTCATGTCTAGAAGTAGAATCAACCTCAACAAAAGGTACCTATCCTGTTATTTTATGCGAAAATATAGGGAAAAAAATTCAACATAAAAACAATTAATGTGAATTTACCAACACATGATACTAAATATTCGTTTTAAAACTTTAGATTTCTAACAAAAAAACTAAAATATATCGTTTTATTTTCGGCAGGTAGGCAGAAATTAGTCGTAAGAATAAAACTATCAATTTGCAGTCAAATAAAAATCTTTGATTATTGTTTTAAACACAAAGTACATACATGAGTGACCATAGAGAGATAATGTATAAATCTGAAAATAAAGTATGTATAATGCATAACATTTTAATGCCAAACTAACGTAAGCGGGCAAATAACCGTCATTAACTCGGACATGTAAACAATTTATCATTCGAGATAGTCATCAAAGTGGAAAGAAGATGTAATCACCTAAGCGTAGCTGAAAATATTTATAATGTAAAAGATAGGTAGGTACATCTGGGATCTGCGCAGTTTCATAAAACGTCCATAAAGATTGGAAAACAAACAGCCATGACATTGACCGAAGCGATGTCCTTGCGGGAGAGCATATCCGATGAATAATAAAGACGTAGCATAGCGCTTTGTGCGCGCTAAAGTTAGGATAAATCATTAGCGTACGGCGAACGATTTTTTAAACAAACTTCAGCGCTGAATTTAACATACTACAAATGGAAATAATTTTGCGTTTGCTCACGATATTTTTTAACGCTTCCTACACGGCTATTATGGTGTTTACATGAACAAAATGACTAGGTACATATTTATACGATTCACCGCTTACATTCAATGAGCGCTTAAATTTACTGTTTTATAAGGCTTTGTAATACAATTGAAAACTTTGTTTCCAAGGCAACTAAAGCGTACCGTCTTCGCTGCTTTGTTGAGAGTAATTTGCATATTTACGACAAACGGAAGATTCTGTTTCCGGTTTCTCCTTTGTAAGCATTTGCTCGCATGAACTCTGTTCGAGCACAAGTCGCGCTCAAAAACTCGTCCGTCGCGAATAAGAGCACAATGGTGCGCGCGTAACAGGCCAACAGCTGTTCGGTCACAATAGAAAGTCGCGTTCAGAGTTACGCAAACGCCCCGAGCGTGTTTACCAAACACGTTTTTGAATTTTCAAATGCGCCTCTACCGTTCACACCATCTCTCTTTCCTTTCCTTATTATGCTGAAATATGATTCACGACCAGAACATCAAACGGCTTCAAGTGTTTTAAGAAGATGAGTCGGCTCTCATGAATATGCAACAGCGTTCGACGTTGTTATGTAACTTGGCAGAAGCGGTAAGCTAATAACTGTCGAGTTACGGAACTTTCGCGGGTTCGATCGAGCGCACGGAAACATCATTTGCATCTCATGTCAGATTTCTAATTCATAACTGAATTAAACTTGGTTACGCAAGTGGCGGAAATACACACACATCTATCTACCTAGTAATATCACAAATGAGATCAATGAAACAACAGCCATTTATATCAGGACATGGTATTTATTGTACAAAAATAGTGTGCCAGCAAGTAAGACATGCCTCACGACATACACAAACAAATATTTAAACCTAAGGTTTTCATTTTATAAAATGCAATCACTCGTAAGTTATAGACATAGCCTATTTAGTATTATAGTGAGGAGTATCGTTGAGTTTTACAGCCAAGTCTGGTGCCACGCCCCGAATATATCCCGAGAATACGACAGGCTCGGCCGGGACAATCCCACTGCATTTGTACGGTATCTTACACAAACAACACAACGTTTGGCTTGGTGCTAAAACAATTCCCTCGAAGAGACATACATTTTAATACTGTACCATCGAACTAAGCCAAATTTTGTTTTGAGTTACGTGTAGATATTTCATGATGATGAAACGAGCTCTACAGATACACATTTTCCTAGGATATTCAAGAGAATAGAAGTTTAAATCGTAAATGGCTATAATTTCGTCATTTATAGAGGGTAATGAAACGTCGATGGAAAATTTCTACTTTATTGTGGGCAATGACAATTTTCGACTATCTTATCGTCATAAGTCAAATAGAAGTTATCGACGTAATAAAGAAGCTATTGCCGCCTTCCTTTTAGATAAAAGTATACATTACACGAAGGAAGCACAACTTCGGAATCTGTAAACACAGATTTATGAACATGTCAAGTATCGGAACACAGAGTCGCGGAGAATCGACACATTCAAATTGGAATTCAACAAATGATAAGGGATTGTAATAACTTCTCGTCTACGCCAAGCCTGTCGTATAGAAAAAAAGATAGTGAAGCAAGAACCAATTTATCTTGTCGTCCCACGCACTCGCCCAGTAATATAAGCAAATACGACACAGAAATAAAAATGTAAAACATAGGATCAGCGCATGGAGTGTAAAACCCAATGATAGAGACCGCTTACAACTCTCGGTACAGTCCATGAATAACTTAGATATTCACATTATCTACATAATGGAACTTTATCTGGCGTGACCCACACCCTTGGACCCTCGCTTAAAAAGATTCAGAACACACATTCGAAAAAGGAAACTCCGTATTCGCCGTTTATCAATGGACATTTACGATTCTAAATCATAATAACTTTCTTTATTTATTTAAGCTGTTAAACTCTCAAAATACAAGTTTCTTGTATTGAATTCAGGATACAAAGGTTTATTTTTATGGTTTTGAAGCGGCTTTGGTACGTTTATGATGAAGCACAATTTATGACTCTAGTCAAATAACAATATTGATATCAGTTTCGCTTCTAAATTATATGGAATTAGATCGATCGTAAATAATCGTGACGCGAGCTGGCAGAGTAACGTCAGTCACGTAATTTCAATTAATGTGGGCAATTCTGAATGTGGGTAAGATAATTGAAATAAAGGCAGACGTGATTAATGCGGAGAAACGGACCATCGTACGTGATCTAAGTGAAAATAACGATTAATTTATGATGATAACAGATTTCAATGAAATCACTACGAACGGTGGGCATGCACGAACTGCTGATGATTCGGTAATGAAATATGAAAACGTGTTACGATGTGAACTAGTAAATCGTGGGAACTAATTTTAATTGCGATGTCATAGAAAGTGGTAATAGAAAATGTCGGTATAGCAAAACCGAGAAATGCATATAGGGCATTTAGTATTTCAATTTGTATCGTTCTTACTTTAATGGTCAGAGAAAGCTAAACGATGAAAAAACTCATTAGGAGTATGAACCGGGTGGCGGCACGCGGCGGAGCGCCACCCGGAACGGCGCGCGCGGAGAAAACCGCGGGAAACCGCAATCGCAACATCGCTACAACCGCCACTCGCGAGAACCGTGTCAGTAGTGTGAAACGCTAATTGCACTCGGCGAGCCATCGCACCGCTGCACATCGCGCAACTGTTTCTACCTGCGCTGCTACCCATTTATACTGTTTCATTTCGAACGAATATCGTCTATCATTGTTGTGACCATGTGCATCGACGCGATAGCCGAGATGACTTGCGTTTTACTGTACATGATCACGATACAAATACTTTTCTTATAGCTTTCGTCAACATAAATATTTACCATCTGTTTATTACTGGTATGACACGTAAATTTGGTATAATACAAAAATGATAAACGGCGAAATTCCATACATTCTCACGTGTATCCAGATAAAGTTCCCCGTCAGCTTCCTACGCTATTGTTAATAATAAATTAATTATAGAATCTACAGGAAACCGAATCGGAGATCTCATTGTTTTAGTGGGCCGCTTTGAGACGCTCCGTGCATGCCTCGCTGTGACGATTTGAGTCCAGCTCAAATGGCGAGCGTAGAGTTCTCTGGACTTTTCGACAACACTAATCCACTACTCTAACGCGTAACTCGACCACGTACACCTCAGGCAGTAACTAAGGCTAAATCACAAATGGTGCGCGAGGGTTCGCCGGCTACGAATGCCGAGGAACACCCCGAATCGGACACATCATCACTCTTTTTGCCGTCTGTTTTAACATCAGAGTCGACTCTGTTGTTGTGCACCACACTGTTCACTTTAAGATCATAGCTCGCGATTATGCATTTGTTCACAGCACTTTCACTTTTGTCGGCAAAGAAGGAACGTCGCTCGGAGTTCGCCGAGGGCGAGGTCGAAAACAACTTGATTTCCAGGTCACGGTGGCCGTTCATGGAAGTGACGATCTCGGAGGATATCTCCAGGGCGAGAGGCGCACGAGGCTCGGGCGAGCTGGCCCTTCTCGCCGGCGGGAACAGTGAGTACAGGTTAGGTGCCGAATTGGCTTCACCACTGTTCGCCTCCCGGCGTTCGGGGATCCTAGATGAAGGGTCACTCCAGCTCCGTCGCAGCGTCGTATCGGCTCCTCGCCTTCCCAGAGGTCCAACCACTTTCATAGATTCTTCCAATTTAGTGGGAGCGAAATCGCCACTAGAATTCTCGTCGAGCAAATCCGCAATCGAATGGGCGTCCCAGATTTGCCCGACAGGATCACAATACCGACACTGACACGAGCTGACGGCGGACTCGGCCGGCGAAGCTGCTTCCGCCAAACCAAAACGAGTAGCTTCTAAAGCCTCGCCTAGTGCTGCGACACGATACGTCTCCGGCACTTGGTCAGAGTATTCCAGCATTTTCACGTCTAACCGGTACGGTAGAGACATTTCGCGACAGTAAGAATCTTCATAAATGCCGTGAGACGAAGTGATCCCTGAAACCGCACAATGATCGACTTCGCCGAGGTCTAACGTTGCAGCTGTTAAATCGTGCGACGCGATATTGTTAGGTTTTCTATCCTTTTTACGTCGTTTTCTCGGTTTTATAATCCTGGGCAACATGGTTTCAGAGTTCGTCGAGCCGGAACTTTCATCGCTCGCGACACTGACCGCATCCGTGTTGTTATTGCGTCCGGCCCGCGTGGCTCGCGCCTGCTGTTGCAAATTGCGAGGTCTGCTTCCTTCGGCCGGTTCACACCTGTCCCTGGTCGCGTGCTCCGTCGGCCCCAAGGGCCGGTGGTTGCGCTGTTCAGGTGCAGCGGTGAACTTCCTTCGGTCGTGTCTGTTTTGGATGATAAGAGGGGCGCCCTGCGCTTGCATCGCTAGCTTGGAGACGGGCGTGTTGCGAGGTTGCGGTGGTGCTCTACCCGCCATGGATATGAGTGGTGCGCCGAGCCATGCATTCGGGTGCGGCACACCATAGGGCGGGTAGTAGGGCGGCGGGAAGCCCGATGCGGTGGAGGCATATTGAGGGCGGCCGGGTTCGCGGCGCCCGTGAGTGGCGCGCTCGCCCGGACTCATAACGTCACTGGGGACGTTTAACCCATATTCAAAAAAGTTCCCTTCACTGTCACGGTAAATATCCAAAAGTCGTCGCGATGTCGTAATCGTACACTAACATCGGAGGCGCGTGGAGGCGCACGTTCGCTCGCCGCGACAGCCGGCAGAGAACTGGAGTGAATGAGTACGCGGGGCGGCCGGCGGCGGCGGCCGCGGTGCCGAGTGGGAGTGCCTCCGGCCTGCGACACGCGACTGTCGCTCCCCGTTGCACCGGAAAACTACAACCCTAATCGCTTTACAATTAACCGGCCGCCGCCAATGTTTACTTTCCACGTACTTCAAAAAAGAAAACCTCTGCAACGCAATCATAGAGCCCGTCAAGCAAGTGCTGCTCGCGAGGCAAAAAGCTTAATTGGAGCTTAATTAGACGTTTAAACGTGTTGAAATACACATAATGATTTATAATTGCCCTATGGCGGGAACAAAATAACTATGTTTAATTTGTGGTGCCATGTAAAAGAGTTGAATGATGACGAAAGCGAAAAGGTACTTACCGAGGAATAACAGGAATAAGCAGTTATCGATTACTTTCTCCTCCAGTATCGTGTATAACTTACACTTACCTGCAACAATAAAATACGCTCATTAATACCGTGCTAATGTTACAAATCCGGAAACGTAAACATGGGCACAACATATCTTTTGATAAACTCGATAAAAACTTAACAGGTGATAAAATACTTTTACTGCTCATTAAAAACTGAACAATTTTGAGATTTTTAAAATACTCGGTGCTTAATATGCCACAAGAGGGCTGGAAATGTTCGCATGCCAAAATAAAAAATAAAAATGCATATTTCACGGAAGTGCTTTTAAGGAGTACTTTTTATTCTCCTTAAAATGTTGGAGTCGTGAGCGGTCTAGTGGGTTTGCATTAACGGCGATGGTATTAAAACTAAATACGAGAGAATACCATACCATACTTTTTTTAATATTGAATGTTCTCGACGAATCTCTTTTCAAAGCAAATATTAAATTTATTTATATCACGATAATAATAAAAATCATATCAGCCTTATCAAGATAGAATCAGTTAGCTATACTAGCTAATTGACATTTGTGCTTAATGAGGGAAAGAGATTGAGGCAATTAGGATAAGGTTTAGGCAAGAGGTTTAAATCTTTTCCGCTCTCCTCAGACGTAAAGGTCAGTTAATCCTCCCGAAGGACCTCATCGGTGACGCACGAGACGGCCTTCCTCTCAGCCCACGGGGGCGGGTGAAAGTGAACCTGATGACTCATCGCCTTCTCTACAAACTTCCATTCGGCAAACACATCACCGCCGACTGTTTAACGTCTCTGCGGTTAAAAACTAAACTCATCAACCATCACCAAACACAGCTTTATTACCATAGCGATAAGATTCACATAGATCGTTACCGAGGACTTTAACCGCAGCAGATTGCGTTCAGTCGATACGTGTATGTGAATTCGTTTAGCATATTCATATTGCAACAGCGAACTTTCAACGCGAAGGAAAGTTTGGAGGCGTTCCCCTTTGCGCGTGATTGTGCAACTATCGTAAACAATGCAATTTTAATATGCCAACATGCAAACGTATTTTGATTTCGAAATGACAAATTTTCATACTCATTATTTCGATATCAGCTTTCATTTCATGAGAAAATTTACTGTATGTAATGTGTAATGTATTTACTACATAATGCGTAAAGACATTTGCATCATACTTAGGTAAGCATATGTGTGTGACTGATATCAAATATCCTAAACTATCGCAAGATATGAATTCACATTATTTGTACCATCGATTCTTTGTAAACAGACTTCCAAAAAGGAGAAGGTTCTGTGTTCGTCTGTATGTATTTTTTTGTGTATGTGCATCGATAATTCCGCCAATTGTTAACCGAATTGAAAAACTATTTTCTAGTTCCAAAGGGTATACTCCCGAGGTGGTCCCTTTAAATATTACAGAAATCGGCTGAGTCGTTTTTGAAAAATCAAAAATAATGTAAACAATTCGAGCGAAATATTCGAATTTTGTACACGATGGAAGGCGGTTTTGCCATTTTTTTCGAAAATTAATTATTCAGAATGTCATAATTTCGGAAAGGGATCACGCAAAAAAATCCAAGAGATATGATAGCAGAAACAGTAGGTACTTGTCGATAGTTGAGATGAGAAACCAGCAGTCAAATGCAAATGAAATTGTTATTTTAGAGATAGAGAAGACACAGAAATGCAATAAGATGAGTAAAAAGAAACGAGGTCACAGATTTAAAAACAGATAGGACATTTATCAAATAAAAGTTCATTGAAGCGGTCACACATCTCATTTTTATAGCCCGAACTGTCATCGCCAGATACAAAATTGGTGCCCGTTTTAAAACTGACGATTTATAAAATGGCACGAAAAATGTCGACCTTCGTTACTGAACCGTACAAAAAGTAACCAAGCCCTTTTTGAAGATAAAAGGTTATACGATTGAGGTATTTACTTATTAAAGTTAGTTGTTTTTTAGGGTTCCGTACCCAAAGGGTAAAAACGGGACCCTATTACTAAGACTTCGATGTCCGTCTGTGTCTGTCTGTCACCGGGCTGTATCTCAATAACCATGATAGCTAGGCAGCTGAAATTTTCACAGATGATGTCATTCTGTTGCCGCTATAGCAACAAATACTAAAAACAGAATAAAATTAATGTTTAAGGGGGGCTCCCATACAACAAACGTGATTATAAGGAGTTTTTTGCTCGCTATTAATAACGGCAAGAGGAATGGGGCTTTCATATGGTACGGAACCCTTCGTGCGCGAGTCCGACTCGCACTTGTCCGATTTTTTTTTAATACACGAAGCGCTAACATTTAAACTGGATGGATGCCGTAAGTCGTTGATTACAGAAACAACAATTGAAAAAAAAAATGAGGTTTGTTGTCATTTCCACGATACGATAACTATTTCATCGAATTCAATTGAATCTAAAGTTAAAAAACTTTTTGAATATAATATTTTGTAAATCTTCTGTTTTAAGTGATAAAAGTGAAAGAGATAATTCACGCCAAAGTAGCCTCGCCTTAGCAAATACAGTCGAAAACACCTCTGTCAAGGTGGAGCTGAGGAGATCTGCCAAAACAACAAACATTACATAACCACACCACATCTGGTTTCTCGGGCGCCACGTCTTAATAACTTTCCCTTCAAAACTGTAATCATGTAACAGCAATACGTAATGACGAACGGTTAACGCATCTAGTCGAGAGCGAGAGTGGTCCATTTGATTTTGTCTTGGCACGCCACTTGCTCAAGGGTCATTGAATCTGCGCTTTCTACCATCTCAGTGCATTAGCACGATCTATGGATATGCAATTCGTACACGCAATATTAGAGAGACTGGAAAACACGTCTGCGTATATCTAGTCTGTCTGACAGACATTATGCAAACATTATACACAGATTGGCTAAATGTGGACCGGAGCCAAATATGGCGGCGTAGATGTTAGATAGCAATAGCATAAACCGATAATGGGTATAATATTTTAGGGTAATTAACGTGGTCCGAACTAATTGGTCTGTTCAATATTTTGCCGTTTACGGTTATTATTGAAGAAATAGCGTTTAAAATGCGGTCCCGCTGTGTTACGATATTCTTTTGTTTTTAATTTGCTTTGCATAATAAAATAATTGTGTTAGCATTTAAACTCACAGACCAATATATTTTTTTCTTTAAGTTTCGTTCAAAACATATTGCAGTAATAGCTAATCGAAGCAGCAAGTTATGCTTGTCGAGTGATATCGTACGTACGTTATAAGAGAAAATGCAGAAATATTGCAAAAAAAATTGTGGCTTCCCTAGGTGAAAAACGAAAATGAAACACCTATATGTGACAATAGGGAGATCCCCTTCCGTTTACTTATCGATAAGTTTAAATATATATAGCGTGGCAACTGCAACTGGAAAAGTACTATATTATAGGCACTCTAATTTGCATTCATGACTTGTATGTTTCATTAGTTTTCAAACACTCTGCAGTCTAAATGAATTACATTCTTATAAAATGTATCATCAACTTTTTTGTATACAATTGAACGAAGAGATTGATTCGTTTGCCTGTAAGGTGTCTTTCCATGACATTATTATAACAACGTTATACATCCGTTCGTGATCTACGAATGCATAGGTCATATATTAATATTATGACAAATATCATCACAATGTACCAGTTTTATAGCAATAAACGATATTCTGATTCTGAATGAAGACACCTTTCAAAATAAAATTAAAAAAATAACTAAGTCTAACTCAGGTCATCCGCTCGTGATCTACGAATGCATTGACAGATATATCAAACAACAACAATACGGTCTACGTGGGGGGAGAAACAACAATTTCATAAATAAATGAAGAAATGCTAGACAAATTGACCACAAAATCAACATAAAGTAATAAAGTAAGATCCAATAAACAAAGTAAACAACATTTGAACGACAAAGTTTATTTTCGCGACTGCCTATGTTAACAAATATGTTTGTGACTCCGACCTTCCATTTAACGTGTTAATGCGTTACAACCAGTTCGTAACCGCGAAGAGAGAAGAAAGATAAACATTACGTTAAGGCTGTTATTCAATTGGTCAGCAGAAAAAACAGGTTTGGGTCAGTTTATAAGATACTTTTAATCAACAGAAAAGCTATTCAATTATCAATTTAATCAACCAAGAATAAATAGCTATCAGATTTAGATTTGATAACGAAGCGAAATGTTATAATTGGTCAGCAAATCGTAGCACATGGGCCAGTTTTAGGTAATAATTCAGTCTAAAATGTTAGCTACATGTAGGTAGTCATTACAAAAACAATGCATGACTTATTGAAAGATGATAATTTGAAATAAAGATCTTTAGTTCAAATGTGTCTTTCTATATTTTTTTGTATAGGGTAATAATATTATTATATATTTTTGGTATAGGTTCATGTTTCATCATGTACTGTCCGAGTTAATTACAGTTATTCAAATCATAACTAACCTGACCACATAGTAATTTATCATTATAAATATTGCCGACCAGAGTCAATTTCTAGCGAACCATTAAATTAATTCCCAAACATTACTACGGCATTACATTCGAAAGTAGTCAAATATCGTATTTGCGAGTTAATTATCGTTATTTACGAGGGCCACTTTCCGTTTTCATTGCTTTCGATTTTTTATCAGAGGAAATTACGAGTGGTGCTAAAGAACGCCACCGAGAGTTGTAAAAGATTTCAAAATTCATCAAAGCAACGGGAATTCATTTAAACAATTAATTTTACTTTATGAAAATTGAATTTCGAGATAACTCGGCGACTCAATTACGACGACCAAAAGTTATTCGTTCCAATTTAAACTTGTCCGAATATTTGCGCAAACTTCCTTTGTATATTCCGATTGGTAATTTACAAAACAAGAGGATGGTTACTACGCATGTTTAGAATCATAGAAATGATTGGAATGCGTTGTTTTTTTTTCTTTTACCCGGCGAAATATTTCGCCGAAAAATTTAAAAACCTTTCAGTTTAAAACTGTACACCTCTCCATTAGACATAAAATGTCAGCTTAATATTACTTTGGAGGTTTTGATACTTTTTTATTTATTTTGTGTTATGTACCTAACATTTATAGAGATTCCATGAATGAGTCCATATACGTAGGTAAAATAGATCAAGATATAATACGAATAAATCAATACAAATTAAAACAATGACATTTGGCGCTGGAAAGTATTGTACCTCCAGGTTTAGACTGAAATATTTCTACAGCAATCATCGAGTCTACGACGTTAACACTGAACATATACAGGGTTCTTTCTAATCAATTAGCATCCTTTTAGGGGCTTATTCTCCTTTCAATATCTTTGAGTTCTGACAAAAGTCGCAATACAAAAGTTGTTTGTTGTTTGATGTACAGAATAAGCCCCTAAAAGGATGCTAATTGATTAGAGATAACCCTGTATATGCACCTAGCAACGTATCAACTGGAAGTTCGATCTGTCCAACTTGTGTTGGGATCGAGACGTTCTACGCTAATATGTTCCTCTACGAATCTCCTTATTACTAGACCGATCTCGCAAGTAACTAGATCCCATATCCACTAAACATCAAACCAATTCTAACTTTCTAACCCATAGAGCTCTATCCGAGCGTCCCTTTGCACTGTATTGCATTTACACCAAACAAAAACAAATAAAATTCTCAAAGAACTACTAAAGAAAGTTAATAACTTAATAGAGTAGGATAATAACTACTATCGAGGTTAAGAGGAGGTTAATCGCGGCACTAAAGCTCGGCCCGCGCGTGAGGTCCGCCTATTAAAAGATAAAAGTGACGCGGACACCATAAAGTAACAGGTATCTTGGCACTACTACGTCTTCTAGATCACCTGCCTTATCATTATGAGACAGTGCCTTATCATTGAGACAGGACTACAGATCACGCAAGATGCGACATTTAGGTACGCTCCGATCTAGCGAGGACTGCGAGGAACTAAATTCGCTCGAAAGGCTTTGATTAAATTTACAACTGGTGGGCAGGGCACATAGCACGGAGAACTGATGACCGATGGGGTCGAAAAGTTCTCGAGTGGAGACCACGTACCGGCCAAGCGCAGCGAAGGGCATCCACCCACAAGGTGGGCTGATGACATTATTTAGGCCACATGATCGCGCTGGATGCAAGCCGCTACCAAGCGATCTCATTGGAGATACGTCTTAGGGAAGGCCTATGTCCAGGAGTGGATATCGTATGGCTGATGTACGGAAATTCACAACTATAATTATATGCGTAACGCCAATTATAACACAATTATTGCTCACAGTGCGCGTCACTTATTCATACTATCACAATGCCACATCGGCAATCTATGTTTCGTAAACATGCATTTGTATGCTATATTTGCATGAGTATTTGCTACATAGAAGTGTTTTGCAAGCCGGATAAGGAGAACACCTCTCTTTAGGTTTCTATGGACAGGACCCATGCGGGCGCCACATATTGTGTACGGTAAGCCTTGATAAATCCTTAAAATGGAACTTTGACGGATGTTATAATAGAATAATCGTCCAAGTGCGAGTCGGACTCGCGCACGAAGGGTTCCGTACCGTATGGGAAGCCCCCCCTTAATATATTTTATTATTTTTATTTCAGCCTGCGTTGTCCCACTGCTAGGCAAAGGCCTCCCTTCCCTCCTTCCAGACTGCGCGGTCTAATGCTGTGGTGGCCCAGTGCTTGTCGTATATTTTATCATAGTTATTTATTTTAGAAGCTAATATACAATTTAATATTCTGTGAATATTTCAAGCATCTACCTGCAACCATTACTGCTATAAAGAGCGAAAAACGGCTAAAAACTCAGGTGTGTCGTATCGGAGCCCCCCTTAAATATTTGTTTATTTTTCTATTTTTAGTATTTGTTGTTAAAGCGGCAACGAAAATACGTCATCTATAAAAATTCAATTTCAAATTCAAAAATCAACGTTCGTTTCTAGCTATCAGAGAGATCTAGACGGACGGACAGCGGAGTCTTAGTAATAGGGTCCCGTTTTAACCCTTTGGGTACGGAACTTTAAAAAGGAGACCAACACAGATGTAAGATCATGGTCCAAGTCTCTACCGTCTACCTACACTCTACATTAGGCAGACCAACACAGTACCAACAGTGTACATGCATCGCATACGTAATAGGTACGTTCCACTTTTTAAATTAAACAAACGGAGCTAAAGTAAAATCATCTGCGATTTCTTTCGGTTCAATATACTGGTTCGGATCGGTTTGGTACGGATCGGTTCTATTCGATTCGGTTTCGGTTGAATACATTATTTGATTTCATTTTATATCAATATGAGGAAATAATTGCAATTGTAGAGCGGTAAAATTAAGTTCTTAAATAGGTTACATTACTACCAAGGGTTTTAGAATGAAGTATCAATGAACACAATAATTGTCTTCTCGATTTTACTGGTTCAGGTCCGTAGTAGAAGCATCTCTAAATAGTACAAAATAAATTTGTAAGCAAAAGTGCGCAATGTAAGTACTTTATTCGGGTTTCTTCTATCTTTCAAAAGGATAACAGGTGTAAAGCATCCTAAGTTGTCCCTTTGCGAAGGTTCGCGGGTCGCTAGTTAAATCTAAAACATTCGGATCCCTCAAAACTTACAGAGGAGAAATAAGCATCAGTGAGGTTGACATGTTCTTTACGTAGGTACTTACTAAACTTAACATTTTTTACTCTTTATACTGAGCTTTAGTCTTCCAACGTTGCATAACGAAAGCAAAAATTATGGTTTAAAATTAGAATTTGCAATATCCGCACATTTGTTAGCTCTCTGTTGAATACACAGCGAAAACCGGTTCCACAGAATTTCTGCTAGATATGAACCTAATAATCGGCCAAGTGCGAGTAGAACTCGCGCGCGAAAGGTACCGCACGTTTGTTGTATGGCTCCTATACTTAAATATTTGTTTTATTTTAATTTAATTATTTATTTTTAAAGTGAATTTACAACTAAACATATTGTGAATATTTGAGGCGTCTACTTTTTACCATTATTAATATCAAGCGAAAAACGGTTAAAAATTCAGGTTTGTTGTATGGGAGCGCCCCTTAAATATTTATTTTATTCCGTTTTTAGTATTTGTTGTTATAGCGGCAACAGAAATACATACA
The DNA here is from genome assembly GCA_964007245.1 of Hypomecis atomaria. Classification (NCBI taxonomy): domain Eukaryota; kingdom Metazoa; phylum Arthropoda; class Insecta; order Lepidoptera; family Geometridae; genus Hypomecis; species Hypomecis atomaria. Next base: position 19,484,043 of record OZ023285.1, on the reverse strand, counting down.
TCATCTGTGAAAATTTCAACTGTCTAGCTATTACGGTTCTTGAGATACAGCCTGGTGAAAAACGGACAGATGGACAGACAGCGGAATCTTAGTAATAGGGTCCCGTTTTAACCCTTTGGGTACGGAACCTTTAAAAGGAGACCAAACACAGATAGGCAAGATCATGGTCTAAGTCTCTACCGTCTACCTACACTCTACATTAGGCAGACCAACACAGTACCAACAGTGTACATACATCGCATACGTAATAGGTACGTTCCACTTTTTAAATTAAACAAACGGAGCTAAAGTAAAATCATCTGCGATTTCTTTCGGTTCAATATACCGGTTCGGATCGGTTCTATTCGATTCGGTTTCGGTTGAATACATTTTTTGATTTCATTTTATATCAATATGAGGAAATAATTGCAATTGTAGAGCGGTAAAATTAAGTTCTTAAATAGGTTACATTACTACCAAGGGTTTTAGAATGAAGTATCAATGAACACAATAATTGTCTTCTCGATTTTACTGGTTCAGTTCCGTAGTAGAAGCATCTCTAAATAGTACAAAATAAATTTATAAGCAAAAGTGCGCAATGTAAGTACTTTATTCGGGTTACTTCTATCTTTCAAAAGGATAACAGGTGTAAAGCATCCTAAGTTGTCCCTTTGCGAAGGTTCGCGGGTCGCTAGTTAAATCTAAAACATTCGGATCCCTCAAAACTTACAGAGGAGAAATAAGCATCAGTGAGGTTGACATGAACTTTACGTAGGTACTTACTAAACTTAACATTTTTTACTCTTTATACTGAGCTTTAGTCTTCAAACGTTGCATAACGAAAGCAAAAATTATGGTTTAAAATTAGAATTTGCAATATCCGCACATTTGTTAGCTCTCTGTTGAATACACAGCGAAAACCGGTTCCACAGAAATTCTGCTAGATATGAACCTAATAATCGGCCAAGTGCGAGTAGAACTCGCGCGCGAAAGGTACCGCACGTTTGTTGTATGGCTCCTATACTTAAATATTTGTTTTATTTTAATTTAATTATTTATTTTTAAAGTGAATTTACAACTAAATATTTTGTGAATATTTGAGGCGTCTACTTTTTACCATTATTAATATCAAGCGAAAAACGGTTAAAAATTCAGGTTTGTTGTATGGGAGCGCCCCTTAAATATTTATTTTATTCCGTTTTTAGTATTTGTTGTTATAGCGGCAACAGAAATACATACATCATCTGTGAAAATTTCAACTGTCTAGCTATTACGGTTCTTGAGATACAGCCTGGTGAAAAACGGACAGATGGACAGACAGCGGAATCTTAGTAATAGGGTCCCGTTTTTACCCTTTGAGTACGGAACCCTAAAAAATAAAGCACTCTATTTATAGAGTTCTGAGGCCTTATCATGAATTTGCATAGTAAATGGAAACTATTACCGTATTCGCGTTTTGTTATTCTTTCTCGAAATAAAAACACGGAAACTACCGTAGTTTTCGTTTGCGTGTAAACTGTAAACTCATACTAATAGCCCGGGAGGTAAGCGCAAAAAATGCAACTACTTTCTAAAAGCTGAATTTTTGGTACTGAATTGTCAGGGTTGTGTACAAACAATAGGTACCCCGGACTCAGTCAGCTGGGACGCTTAGCGTTTGGTGGGGATACCTACCTGATTGAATTTAAAAAAAAAGTATTGCAACTACTAATAAAACCTGAAAATTGGTGTACAGGTAGATAAACAATTTAAGAAAATTTTACCACGTGCAGCCAATCACCCAAAATATGTAACAGAGCCTGTCAGTCAGGATTTAAAGCGGCGCTACTTTAAAGTCTGACTGACAGGCCCTGTTACTTGTTTCAGGTAATTTGCTGTGGTTAAACATTTTTTAAATTCTTTTTTCTACACCATTCATGGCATTGTAACCCTGTTTTTTCGGATCGTTGCGGCATCGCTTCTAGTATACTGCGAATCCATAACGGATCAGTGGGCTGGACGCGATGTGACGGACGCGGATAGTAGCTTGATTTCTTGACATTTTGTAAGTATTTTGTATTGACGTTTTCTGTTCTATTTTCATTATCATTTATTATTTTCTTGACATTTTGTTATATAATATAGTTATTAAGTGAGTTATAATGTAATTGGTTTAGCCGTGTTATAAGCTCAATAAATGAAATTTAATTTAATTTCAGTTTTTAGAAGTAGTAGCAAGATACTCATTTATTTTAAAAAAATAGAAACGGCTATTGTTACCAAACGCTAACATCTCAGCTGACTGACTCTGGGGTATTGTTGTACACCACTATGACAACGTAATACCAAAAATTCAGCTTTTAGAAAGTAGTTGCATTTTTTTGCGCGTACCTCCCGGGCGACAACTCCCCTGTTTAAATACAAAATATTGAATAGGACGAGTGGGACGCTTCGTTCTCCTCATCGGCTAATTAAGCTCACAGCGTTTCAATGAGCCAAATGGACCGTAAAACGCTCTGTCAAAGGCGATTCACACACGACCGATTTGCGTAAAGCGTAAACAATGGCCAGTTATAGCTATTCGCTAGAGCTGCCGGACTAAGTAGACAGAAACAAAACTGTACTGAAAATTAAATGAAATGCTTTTTTTGGGTATCGTTTTATTGAAATACGAAATAAGGACAGGTAATATTTTCGTTACGCACGCAGCTCATACCACTAGTCAATATGTCAAGTTAGTAAGTACTAAATATGCATAATTCTATTTTCTGCTGCTTTAAAATAAAACCAATTTATAGGGGAGGCCCATGTTCAACAGTTGAGGTCTCACGGCTGATGAATGGAAAATAAAACCGCCCACGAGCGTGGCACATAGATTCACATTCATTACGGTACATTTTTATTTCATAACTTATCGATGACTCAAACAGGCTTGACGTCAAAATAAATTTTAACTCTATCCTATCAAAATAATTGTGAATTCATATTGTTAATCAATTCATATTCATAAATGTTATATTTTGATATATTTGTTCCGATGTTAACATAGGTTTTATGAAAAATACCGTTGTTTTATCTTAAGTTACCAATTTGAGCTTTTATAATCTGCGGGTAGTCGCAGCGCGCCGTCGCGCGGCGCTTGGTGGCGCCAAACGGAAACGCAATTACGCGGCGTTCGCCGGAAGCATGCAAGCGAAAATGACACGGTGTCGCAAATCGCGGGTAGCTTTTGTACTTCGTAAATATACTTTTATATAAAAGATCAAAAATTTAATCTTTAAAGGTGCATAACATTTACATGTCAATTGGCAGTACGAAAATATGGCAAAAAATTAAAATTCGGGAAGTCGAATCTTTGGAAACGTATTGTCGTAGCTAGAGATTTAGGGACGCAGCTGCCTACTTTTCGCCATTCTTTTTTAAATATTTCTGTTATTTTTGTGATTCCTTTTTTTCTTAATTTTGATAATATTATTTTTGACATTATTTTTATATAATTCATTAATAATTATCAAATCATTGTCATTAGTGTAATTTGTGTATGCGGTACTAATTGAATAAAAGAATAAAATTAAATCCTAACAATTGAATGTACTAAATTTCAAGTTATCTGAGGGTGAGCAAGGTCCACCCGTACCCCGAGCTATGCTCATGCGGAGCTGTAGTAATCAAGTGAAATTGGGCAGGTAACGTAGCAAGGCGAAGTGACGAAATGTAGAATATGACTTTCACAGAATGGTAGTTTAGGCAAGTGGAGCGTTAGGCGTCCGTCGTCTAGATGGGTCGACGATAAATCAAAATTGCGGATCGAACACTATTGATACAAATGGCACAGTACGAGAGAGATCTATAAACAGCAGTGGAAAAAAGAACAAAGAAGTGTGTGGCTGATGATGAAGATGAATACTAGCATATATATTTTTTATTTCTCAAGTTTTCCTCGCTCGCCTGATATTAAGAGTCGCACTTGTCGATAACAATCCACTCAAGAGTTCTGGAGAAAACTGCGCTACAATTTTTATACTTGAGTTGTGTCGCACTAGTCGCACTAAATAACCATCAATTTCACTGAAAACATTTTCCTCAATTGCACGCATACTAGAGGCGAGTGCATTTTGATGATGATAGATGATGTACTATGTGTGTTACCTGTCTAATACTGTGTAAACCTTTTATTTTTTACTCCGTAAATCCCAATTTTTGGTTAAATCGAATTCGATTTCATAACGCTGGGTTTTTGATGAAGTTATGAAATAAAAAGACACGGGAATAATATATTTGCAGATAACTTGAAATTCCGAAACTATAAGGTTCCTGTTGGATAGAGAGTAAAACCGCCGAACGCTGCTAGTCTTTCCTGAACGTTATCAACAACGAAACCCGACTAAAAAAGCGCCGCCATTTAGATGCGCTTGCGCCGCTTATGGCAGTAATGCGTTTTTGATTGTCCGCGCTCGAAGCCTGCACTTTCACTAACGTTTAACGTCAGCCGTTTACCTTATGGACTTTGATATACGTCTGGTACGCTCACAAAACCACGTTCTGTTTGAGCGCATACAAACGCTTCAGTCTGGATATAAACCACGAGACCGCAATAATGAACCTTGGCTCTACGATTTTAAAGTCCAAGTATTTTAGTGCCAGTGAAATTAAACAAAGGCACAGAATAGATAAAAGTATCACAAGGCTTATCATTTTGTCTAGCCTGGCATAACTTACATATCCAAATATTAACTTTCCATTGTTATTTTTACGAATATTATTTTATTTTAATTCCAGCTCGGCGTGTCGACGATTTCGCAAAGTTAGCAGTTAGGGTGGCTAGTTTACATAAAATTTTCTCCCTCAGTGTTTCTTCCCCCTCTATGTTAGGCTAAAACCCTTTCCAGCTGGCCTGTGAATATTTTATTGATATAGCTTCATTTGGGTTTATTTTACAGCTCGCATAATAGATGAAGTAGATTAGATAGCGCCTATAATTTATGTAATTGCGTATTGTTCAGGTTACCTAGAGAAGTCATAAATTGTCTGGTTCTTTGGGCTTACTATTTATGAGCCTTTGTATCGACAACTTTAATAATAACAAATTTAGTCATGATTGATTTTTTTACAAAAAATCTTATTACTAACAACTTTTATAGATGAGCAGTTCAGATCAGTGAAATTAAACAAAGGCACAAACTTTTTTCTTTATTAAAATAACTAGCCACTGTCCGTTTTTCAAACTAATCATGACATCGTCAAGCTCAAGCTTCAGTGGACAAAGTAGGCTGAAAATATTAGAATGTAAGAACTCTTTTACAGAATAAACTATAAACAGCGCAAGAATTTACGAAACAAAACCTTCAGTGCCAAAATCCACGTTTTTTTTGTACTCTGCATGTAAAACAAGAGTTAAATTTATCGGTCTGCAGTAGCCAAACGCCTCGGGCGCATTTCTGACCAAGGTTCACCCGACACCGCCGAACCGGACGGCTAAATAAGCTGGTTAGCCTTTAAATGCTACCTCAAATGTACATTTTGAACTCGGTTCACTTGGAGGACAAAATTTATAATCAAATATCGATACCTGTTTCGCAGTAATTATGATTTTTTATATTATAACAGAATTATCATAAGAATCGCGTCATTTGTAAAACTCTGATCTAGAGCTTACGTCAGAAGCTATAATATTTCTAGACATGGATAGGAATAGAAAATGAGCAAACAATGTATCATTATATTGTAAAATATTGCGCAGCTACCAATTGCAATAGCTAAGACTAAGTATGCGATCGATTAACGATGAAAAGAAATGCTAAAGTATTCCAACTTCACTTAAAGACTATCTATACAGTTTGATAGCTTTATTCAAATTAATTAAAAGTTGTTGCGAATGAGCAAAGTTTTACCCACGGACCTCTAAACTTAATTACGAAGACGCCACCCGATTACAATGGCGAAATCGAAAGTAGATTAAAGCACGAAAACTTACAAAATGCTAAGGTTAAGGATCCTTAGCAACGTTAACGACTACAGCCATTAGCTTGAGCAATCTGGTCTTATTCAATTCAGTGACAAAACAACATGAATATTCTGAATATTTTCCATTGGCAACAGTGATGAAAATATTGTAGCATTCATATTCATAGATTTACGCCGCTCCCTGCCACAATATATCTGCAACTAATGACATCTGAGAAGATGACCACCGCAACTCCAGGAATTTATGCGTGAATACAAAATAAGGATTGAGTGGATAGTTTCTTAATATTGGCCACTCATAGGCTCGGCGCGGTTAGGTTTATGGCCTCGTAAAGTTGACTCGTGCCGAGAAATAGCATAACTCTGCGTTAAGTTACAATTTCATTGTAACCCCTGTCTGCTGTAACTATGCGCTTAGATTTCATAGCTTATATCGAGAGTTATGTCTACAATTAGCCCTTTGGTTACGTTAAATTTCTGCTCTCTAGTGATATTTTGGTACGTTAGTGAGACAGGGTCCATTCAATTAGTTTCGAAGAGTCGAAGATGCGTAATCTTGCACGGGCCATCGCATCGGTCCATTTGGTTTTTCTGTCACTTTTTAGTTTCAGTTTAGTAATAAGCTATAATATTGGAATGTAAATATATACCACTAACTTTAAACAGTTACACTGAATGATCTATAATAAAAATCTTGAAACAGCTAAACAATTGAAATAAATAATTAAATAACCGGGAGCTGTTAGCAGCCGTCACTTTCATCGTTTATTTAACTCTCCTTTAAACGATGAATGAATAATGAAAGTGGATTAAATAATAAGAAAGGCGTTTTGAATGCTACTCGTCTCATCATCAAAAGTAAAGGAGAAAGTGCATAATCGATTCGATACGGTATGTCTTACCATGCCGCGTGTGACTTGAACTTGATTCCGACCGAGAAATACTGTTTACTTGCTCTTAATTTACTGTTTGGCTTGTGAATGGTACGTGTAACCAGTTGAAGTCGAGAGAATACTAAACTAGTTGAAGTTTTGACACTACGCTGGAAGAAAGGCCGCATTTCAAAGACCACGAAGCCAATGCAGATGTACCTGTCTTATGGTATAATTTGATTAGTTTTGTCAATTTATGAGATGGGTTTTGGGAATATTCTCATGTGGCTGAATATGTCTATCTGGTATATCCATGGATATTAGGTGTTTTCAGTTTCATTTCAGCCTTCAGTTTTCTATTAAAACTTGATTCCAGGTACTACAGGAAAAATGCTAGTCTTTCTGCCAACATGTTTACTCAGCATCGGAATTTTTCATGAGGCTTTTTCTCTGTAACGGCAGACAATAACAAACTGAAGGAAATCTAAATGAAAGGTTTGTGAAAAAAAAACAAGTCAGAATCATTCAACTCAGTTCTTGAAGAATACCACTAAACTTGTACATTTAAATACTTAGGCTCGGTTGCACCATATTGGTAGTTATAGTTAAGATTATTGTCAAATTTAACAATAACAATAACGCTGACTTAAACAGTGACTGCGAAATGTGTTGCACCAGCGTATTCCTTGGAATAGTTAAAGTTATCAGGACTATACAATTCTGACAGACAATTAACGTTAACAATAACATTAACCAGTGAATCGTGGGCGGTTACGGTTACAGTTAAAGTTATGACGTCATCTTACAAATTGTCAAATGGTGCAACACAATATTTTCCCTAACCATTACTTTAACATGTTTGTCATTGCTAAAGTAACATGGTGCAACCAAGCCTAATTCTCTATTGGACTGTCACTAAAACTAGTTGACAGAACAAAACAACAATATAACACAATTCTACACGCATGATTGTGTAAAACATGGCAATAAAACTATTGTCTATTTTATATTCTAACACAAACCAATTGTTCAAAGTTGTAAATAACTCTAACTTTCAAAGTTTCCATCAATGATAAATTCCAGAGTCGTCCCAGCAGTTTTCCTTTTTAACCTTCAAAAATCTAGGTGTCATCGTATGGACTATGATCGGTCGACTTTTATTGGCGGCAATAATCGAGTTGTAGGCAGAAAGTTGCGTGGAAGGGACGAAATAAGGGTACATCCGCGACCTCCAGACTGCGCCCCGTCAGACCAAGGGCGAGGGGTGCCCTTGCATTGCGGGCCGCGCGCCCTTCGTCTATCCAGCATGATTTACTGGTGCACGCCGCATAGCGTAATCTCTTCATTGTCTAACTATAAACAGATACAATGTTTTGTTTCCAACTTTAAAGTATTGAACACCAAGACGATTGTATGGTTGTTTGTCTGTAGCGACAAAAACATTGCGCAACATATTTTGATGCCGGCAACGTTCTCGATGTAATAAAGCCTTTTGAATAGCGCACGTGTTCAAATATATCGAAGACGTAATATAAATACTTAGATATCTTTGTTGTACAGCCACTTAAAAGAACAAGTACGGTGCACCTGTGATACTAAGATTAAAAGATGATATTTGCAGGGTAGGCGTTTATCATGATATTCAATGCAGGAATTAAAATATGCATTAGCCAATCTCTCTGCATCAGAGAATACGCGCGTTCGGCGTATTGTTTATTTTTCCTTTTTGTCGAGGTGTGCGCGCCGACTCCCCGTGATGTAATCAACTAAAGCGATCAGATAAAGAGGGCGTACGGAGCATTAATTAATTTGCTGAAATCTTCTCAGATGACACAACAAGCTGAAGATTTAATTAAAAACGATTTTTTATTCAACGCGCGCACGTGACACTGATGGGTATACAGATTTGGTCCTGGTATTACTTACGAGCAATAAAACAGAGACGAAATTTAGTAAGACTAATGATGTGGAGGTAAAAAGTGCGCGAGTTAGTTGGCTAATTTTTCTATTGCGAAGAAATATAAGAGCACTCCAGTATTTAAACAATGAAAGAATTTGAAACGCATTTTCTACTACAATTTATTTTCAGTAGATTACTTTCTAGTGTTCGCTAGTACCTAACACTAAGTTGATTGCTTGATTGCAAGAAAACGTTCATATTATTCGTACCATTAGTCAAAGAGAACGGGACAGTCGATCAATAAAAGTGAATGTTAAGTTATTATTATCTGACTCTATCCTCTACTTAATTACGTAGTAAAAGAATCGTTTAACAATCAATCCTCGGAATAATCACATCCCGTACAGTGTACGCAATTTTCGCACCGCTCTAAACAATGCGGGGCGAATGGGGACCTTCAAAAAAAGTTATGGGCGCAATACCCCGGCGCACAAAAAGACAAATTAAGTTCCTCCCGCTCTTTAGAAGTCGTCGAAAATGTGGCTAACATCAAATAGAAATCACAATAAAATTGCAGCGCAACTTTAGGCATTAGACTAATGACTCGGCGGAGGTGGTCGTGTCTCCGAACATTTAAACGTTCTCCAGATGAATCTCTAACAACGGCGTCCACGGACCACAACCATCGAATATGTAAGAAATCAGAATGACTTTGTTCGATACTCTGAATGAAATGTGCTATATTCGACAACACCCTAAACTCTACTTCGGAAGATTTAAAGAGAGCTTTACAATCTACTCTATTTTATGATACGTTTTATGGATTCACTTTTTGAGTGCGTAAGTCCTTGTTTTTTTTCTTGTTCGTATACGACAATTTATCTCTAGCCGCGTAATGGCCCGGTTCATTTACATGGAAACTAGCAAAAAACGCCAGTTGATACGTGCCTGACATTTTTATTGAGTGGTAGGCCGTTTTTTGCTCAGGACAAAATAAATATGATTTGTTATTAGAGCCAGCGGTTGTCTTGCATGTGACAGAATTCTTTGTAGCCGTAGAATAATTTTTTTGTGGGTTTTACTTACATGCCGTTAAAATAAATGTGTAGTCCTTAGATTTATGAAGTAGTTTGAAGAGTTATTTTATTACATCGTGATGGCAATGAGTTTGACCACGTTTTTCCCTGATGGGAGTCTCAACGTGATTGAATACAATGATATCGCAGCACACCTATAAGTGTCGGACATTCCTAATAATACATCTCCGAACTTGTGTCACACGATCATGTTCCGAAAGAAACGAAGAACTCACTTAAACGAACCATTTACACGAACGATTCAAACTACACAAAGATTTTTATAAACAAAGAGAGGTGTAAGACCAAATACACATAATATATTATGTAGTACCAAAATGACGTCTGACATTTGACCGCTTGGTATGAGTCTAGCAACTCTAGCATATTATAAGTGAAAAGCTCCAAAAACGCGTGCCAGTTCTATATAATGTATTCATGAGCGAGCCGTATTCTTGCGGCAAACTAACATCAACGCAGGTGAAGGCAAACTCGTAGAGCCGCCGAGCGGTCCCATGTGGTGCTTAACGACTGTCTCACACGAGACAAAAGCAAACTAAACTTGTTGGCAACGAGCCCTGAGCGACCTGCACAGCCAGTGACTGGTTGCATCGCTGTTGAAAACTAGTAGGTATTAGACAAATTGAGAACGTATACAAGTAGCGGCACGTAAGTCTAGCGCTGAGGGTACTGTTGAGGGGATGGCTGCGCATGTTGACCGCCATACTAAATTCATGCGCAGCCATCCCCTCCACACTTCGTTCAGCCCCAGACTTATATGTTGCGACCTGTAAGACCCTAATATCAACGCCCGGGTAACCTGTCAAAAACTAAATTTCAAAAACGGCGATGCAACTGGCAGGGCTCAGATCCAGTAAAGTCTTTTAAGTTACGTTACGTGACAAGTTAAGGAATCTATGTGAAATTGTCAAGGAACGCTACACACACTCGACATACAGAATACTGTAATTTACAATTTCACATAGATATTTCACCTAACTTAGCACATAACGAAACAAAAAAAAAGGCTTGCACTCTGGGAGTGCCGGCAGAAGTGAAAAAATCGGCCAAGTACGAGTCGGACTCGCGCACGGAGGGTTCCGTACTGTATGGGAGCCCCCCTTAGATATTTATTTAATTTTAATTTTAGTATTTTTTATTGATGTGAATATAATACTAAATGTTCTGTGAAAATTTCAAGCATCTACCTGTTATCATTATTAATATAAAGCGAAAAACGTCTAAAAATTCAGGTTTATTGTATGGGAGCCCCCTTAAATATTTATTTTATTTTGTTTTTAGTATTTGTTGTTATAGCGGCAACAGAAATACATCATCTGTGAAAATTTCAGCTGCCTAGCTATCATGGTTCATGAGATACAGCCCGGTGACAGACACACGGACTCGGACAGACGGACATCGAAGTCTTAGTAATAGGGTCCCGTTTTTCCCTTTGGGTACGGAACCCTAAAAATGGCAAGTAATGGTTGTCAACCAGTTTACATCGACTACGGAAATATGAATTAACGTAAGGGACATTTTGGTGATTTTGAGTTATATACATCGTAGGATTCAGAATTCCGAGCTCTATCGAATGGTATATATAACTTTTTAATATCTTGAAAAAAATGTCGCTTACCACAAAAAAAAGTGAGCAAAAATATCAAAAATAAGGGGTAAAAAGCACGTTAACAGACATAAAAAATGCAATATGCCTCATACGTTAAGTTTATCATCCTATTAACCAATTGATTTCCCTTACGCTATTACAAGTTACGTTTTTCAAGTCCGATGTGCCTCTTACATCAATTTACAAAAATATACACTGGCCCTTACGCAGACAAACAAATATTAATTGAAAATCAAACAAACTTAAACAGGCAGAGGTTTTTATAGGAAAGTGGTTTGATTACAGATTTATAATTTTTGCAGCCTCTACGGGACATGCCCTATAATAGTTGGCCTCTTACATTAATATTTGACTACGGAAATATGAATTAATGTAAGGGACAAAAGGCCATTTTTCAGGAGAGCCAAAAAACTATCGCAATTTTTTTTATTTCTTTATATCTTTTTTGTTTCTTGTCTGATTTAAATGACTTCTAGGGCGAAATTGCATAAAATTTTGAACTGTATATGTTAAATATATCATTATTTGAGATATCCCTGTAGTTTAGGAATTGACATGTCCCTTACATTATTTTTTTCTGTTAAAATGACCAAAATTTAAAAAAAAAGTTAAGGTAACGTACATCTCATAATCAAATACGAGGTAAAATTGCAGTGAAGGACATCGCTTCAAGAGGTTTTTTTTAAATAAATAGCCCCAAAAGTTTATCATAATCATTTATTTTCAATGTAATTATATTTAAAAATGTGTCACTGACGCTAAGTTAAAAAAAAGCAACATAAACAACTTCTTATGTAATAAAAAGTCTTAAGCCATACTTTTAAGTAAGTAATATCACAATAAAATGCGTTAGAAAACCTTTTAAATAATGAAAAACTAACGTTCATTATCATAAAAAGACCGTGTAGGAACTTTTATATTCAGTCTTCCATAATATAACAATAAAAGCTTCCAAAATAAGTTAAACTACGTATAAATCTTTGGAAATTAAACAAAATCATAATATAGTTCTGAACCATGTAACAAGAATAGTACTTATTAAAATTAAATTGGTTTCTTTTATGGCAACAGTTGTTTTAATTATTTGAGGAACTATGATTAAGTTTATCCTATTCGTTTGACTAAACAAGGAAAGGCATGATCATTATTTCAATTCACTAAAAATGACTGCAACGTACTAGGCTTGTATAGGTATAATATGACTTTTCAAGACTTTCCTTGTGTTGTCATATTAAATTTACAAGATTATATTAACTTATGTATTTACGTATAATAACTATTAAAAACAACATTTAATAAATAATATAAACAACATTCCCAGAAGATTTCACGCGGATTACCTAAATCTTCCGCATGATGGTGCAGTTTTAGACACTTCATTGGAAACAGACGAAGAAGATGAAGACGCACAGTAAATTTTAGGATTAACCTCAAATGAATGAATAATCATTTAAATAATCAATAAATCATGAATAGATGATGATGAATAAGCATTTATTTTTTCTTCACTATAATTTAATCATGAAAGCATTGCTACAGAAATGTTGACTAAGATTTTCTCATTGTTTTGATACTCGTATTTATGTTAATTCTGGTAAACATTATTAACAAGTTATTATCACAGTTAAGATAATTCTATGACTTTCATTGGGCAATACGAGGAAAGTCTTGAAAACATATAGCCAATTTGTAACTGTCACTTAAAAGCGTTTGAATCCGGTTTTTCACGTCTTTCTTTTTGTTGTAAAATAAAAGAAACTTACTGGATAAGATTCATCTTACAAATAATTTACTTGCTAAAATCGAGGTTTTTGTCTTGTTATTTTTTAATAGCTTGTTATAGGTAAACCATGGATATTTAGGTGCCCTATTTGTTTTTGTTTAATTTTGACTGAACATGTTTCTAGGCATAAGTATTTTATCATCTATTTTAATAGATTTTATTGTTTCTTTATGTAAGACTAATAGTAACTAACTAATAGGTATAATATGACTTTTCAAGACTTTCCTTGTGTTGTCATATTAAATTGACAAGATTATATTAACTTATGTATTTACGTAACACTACTATGTAGGAACTATTGCAATCAGCCTTGCCTTATTGCCTTACACCTTTTATGTGCCTGATTGCAATAGGCAGTTCCTACATAGTAGTGTTACGTAAATACATAAGTTAATATAATCTTGTAAATGTAATATGACAATACAATGAAAGTCTTGAAAAGTCATATTATACCTATACAAGCCTAGTACGTTGCAGTCATATTTAGTGAATTGAAATAATGATCATGCCTTTCCTTGTTTTGTCAAACGAATAGGATAAACTTAATCATAGTTCCACAAATAATTAAAACAACTGTTGCCATAAAAGAATCCAATTTAATTTTTATAAGTACTATTCTTGTTACATTGTTCAGAACTTTATTATGATTTTGTTTAATTTACAAAGATTTATACGTAGTTTAACTTTTTTGGAAGCTTTTATTGTTATATTATGGAAGACTGAATATAAAAGTTCCTACACGGTCTTTTTATGATAATGAACGTTAGTTTTTCATTATTTAAAAAGTTTTCTAACGCATTTTATTGTGATATTACTTACTTAAAAGTATGGCTTAAGACTTTTAATTACATAAGAAGTTGTTTATGTTGCTTTTTTTTAACTTAGCGTCAGTGACACATTTTTAAATATAATTACATTGAAAATAAATGATTATGATAAACTTTTGGGGCTATTTATTTAAAAAAACCTATTGAAGCGATGTCCTTCACAGCAATTTTACCTCGTATTTGATTATGAGATGTACGTTACCTTAACTTTTTTTAAAAATTTCGGTCATTTTAACAGAAAAAAATAATGTAAGGGACATGTCAATTCCTAAACTACAGGGATATCTCAAATAATGATATCTGTAACATAAACAGTTCAAAATTTTATGCAATTTCGCCCTAGAAGTCATTTAAATCAGACAAGAAACAAAAAAGATATAATGAAATTAAAAAAATTGCGATCGTTTTTTGGCTCTCCTGAAAAATCGCCTTTTGTCCCTTACATTAATTCATATTTCCGTAGTCGACATAGATTGAATTGCTGTTGCCTCGTGTGAGATTGGAGTTACTCGCACTGTTTCCTCACAACAACAAGTAAACACCGCCAGGTAAAACCAGAGGATAAAAGTTTAAAAATCCCCGTTTATTTTTGGGTTTTCACTGTGGAGAGCGACGGACAAAATAGTACGTTGGAACGTCGTCTACCAAAAGGGAGCAGTCTATTTGTGTAGGGTTAATAAACAACATTTAAACTGCTCAAGGAGCTTTTTAAAGTTTTTAAATGGCATTCGTGACTATAAAGTCACGTTAGATAAATATTTCAACGTGCTGGTATGCCGCCGTGGTGATAACTGCGGGACAAATTTTCACAAAATTTTAAACGTGGATTTTTTTAAATTATGTTTTTAGCTGTTCTTGACCAAAAAAAAATAAAATGATGTTTTTAAACATAATTAGGTATGTGTCTTATAGAAAAAACAAACCTTAGATATTACGAAGAAGTGCATCTACTTTTAAGTTGACTTTTTTATTTATTACGATTAATCGAAGTGTTTTGGCAATGAGAACCTAATTGGGTAAAATAAACAAGAAAAAAAAATCATAAAAAGTAATTTTTAAGTCTAACAAAAGTTGTATTGTTTCGTTGTTAAAAGTAATGTGAGAAAGAAGAGCTTTGTTTTCACCTTCAAGATACATAAGATATCTTTGAAAGTCGCAAAGTTTCATTCAAGATGTTTGAAGAAACATAAATGGAATCAAATTTAATATACCTCACTATTTTAAAACGAAAACCCTAAAATAAAAGCTTTTACTAGTATGTAGTTGTTCACCTTCTTCGACCCTGTCATCTATCTATAAAGCTGCCACGATCCTCCCCAACGAAGTGTGCTATTTTTATTTTAGAACCTATCAAAACGACCGCAATAAGGACATGAACGTTAGAAACATCGAAGGGCGTGCCACGGAACCAGTTAAACAACTTCAAAATGACTTCATCGTATCTAAAGCTACATAACATGACATGCGTCCACGCGTCATACATAAAACAGCAAGTAACGTATCCTCAATCCCGACAATGAGGCGAAAACAGATACAAGATAACATTTCGCAACTCGCTATGGGCGGTGGGTGTTGCGCAAATCCGCGTGACGTCACCGTTCCGGCTTCACTTTCGCGAATACTTTCACCGGCAGCGGCGCCCGCGGACTCGGACGTGTGTTGAACCGTAGAGCGACCAAGGAGCGCAGAGACTGAGCTTCTTGCAAGGCTTGCATTCGAACTATGATCTTTGACATAGACTTGTTAGAATGAGTTAGAATGAAATGACTGAGTAGGGAAGAGTCCACCGCCCGATTAGGATTCCCCGAGATTGGACCATGTGGGACGTGTTTCCACACATCGTCATTATGTCGGATAGAGCAGACCTCTCCAAAATGTCCGTATATTACAAGCGCTGTCGTAGAAATGTGCGCAAGAGTCCCAGTATTACCTATTGGGCTCTATAATTGAACATTCATTTCTGATTCGTACCGCCAGGGAATGGAACAGTCTTCCTGCTTTACTGTTTCCTAAGAGATATAATCTAAAGCTTTTCAAGATCAGAGTGAACAGGTATCTTCTAAGTCTGCGTGCTTCGTTTTCGACCACAACGTCGCTTACCATCAGGCGAGTTGGTGATCAAGCGTGGACTTATTCGCAATAAAAAAAACATTCGAACGGCTGGAAAGTATACGTAAATGGTCACAAGACCAAGTGGGAGCGGGATCGGGCATTGAAAATCTATATTGTGCTAGAGGGAGGACCTATAGGTTAGTGGTTCGTATAACTTATTTTTCGAATGAATTGTTTATTTATATCTTGACGCACACTAAATATATTTAGAAAGTCAATTTGACGCGAAGCAATTTGATAGTTTGCAAAAAACTAGGATTAGATTTTTGCAACAGAAGGCAAAGAATGATTCTGATACTATTAATTTAAAACTATACTTTCACAACTTATGGAAGAAATGGCGTAGATCTTTGCCCAGCAGTAGGATAATATAGATTAGAAATAATCGGCCAAGTACGAGTCGGACTCGCGCACGGAGGGTTCCGTACTGTATGGGAGCCCCCCTTAAATATTTATTTTAATTTTATTATTTATTATTGAAGTGAATATAAAACTAAATATTCTGTGAAAATTTTAAGCATCTACCTGTTACCATTATTAATATAAAACTAAATATTCTGTGAAAATTTTAAGCATCTACCTGTTACCATTATTAATATAGTCAAACTTCAATATTAATATAGAAAAACGTCTAAAAAATCAGGTTTGGGGAGCCCCCCTTAAATATTTATTTTATTTTCTTTTAGTATTTGTTGTTATAGCGGCAACAGAAATACATCATCTGTGAAAATTTCAGCTGCCTAGCTATCATGGTTCATGAGATACAGCCCGGTGACAGACGGACAGACAGACAGACGGACAGACGGACAGACGGACATCGAAGTCTTAGAAATAGGGTCCCGTTTTTCCCTTTGGGTACGGAACCCTAAAAAGGAATTAATTATTACGTAATATTTTATATTTCAGCAGTGACATTTATCATGAACTGAATTGTTTATATATTTAACGGTAAAAAGTTAACACGACAATACTAGATACTTATAAGAAGTCTCACTACATTGAAACAATAGTAAACTCACGCATACCCAACATAGCCTGACAAAATCAAGATACTGTTTCCTACAAGAATCTAAGGCGTCAAAGATCCATTACGATTCTGTGCGCGACTGATGACCGACCAAAAATCGGTCTCGATTATTCATGAGCAACACACTTTAGGGCTGTTGCTATCGGAAAATCGTGCCGAATGGTGACTTTTCATTGGTTCAGCCGACTAAAAATAAACAATGACATTCTGGTTTTAGATAATTTAAAAATGTCATAAGCGTTTATGACATTTTTAAATCATCTAATAAATTAATCCAGCAAAAGGTAGTGCATGGCTTGACTAAATGCACCTTCCTTACTTGCCTTCGAGAGGCAAGGCACATATCGAAATGTTAGAACTGCTGATTCTATCGCCATGTCAGAGCTGCTGATTTTAAATACTTAATTAGGGACTCATAGTATTGTCATGAAGAAAAAATGCAAGTGGAGTCCCTCCGCGCGGAAGAAGTAAAACTTCGACGCAACAGTGTTTTCATACCCCCTCCATGGTAGCGTTAAACGTTTAACACAACCTTGTTGGAAGTCGCATTAGAAGTTTCACTTCAATAAACAAAATCAACTATGGCTTCAGAACCTTTGAAAAAAAATAAAAACTACACATAGTCAAGGAATTATAATTTCAACATTACGAGTATCCAACATTTTGGGACTAAACCAAGGGTTATCAGTTAGGGTTCCTCCTTATTCAAATTCAAATTCAAATTCAAATTATTTTTATTGAGATAAAAACGAATACAATATACATTTACATTTATCTCACAAAATTATAAGTATACAGTCAAAAATTAAGATTAGAATACAATAAAATAGAAAAAAAAAACAAAATGTCAGGAATTAAATCGTAATGTCAAAGTAATAAAATAAATAAATTATTGTCATATTATTCCAAATGTCAATCTATGAGTCATGCAGCTCAAAAATTTCAATAGTGCTGTTTGCACGATTACTATTGTCCCATTGATCAATTAGATTTTCACAATATGTTCTAAAAATAGTTATTACAGTTTTCCAGTTGTCAAAAATAATATCGAATTCAGTATTGGCGGCCAGGAGCGCATTGAAATGTTTGCGAGCGCGTACTAAAGGTGACATAGAGCGTGCCATGGTGCGACAATGTTCCACGTGAAATAAATTAGGCAGTCGGCCGCGCCTGTTCACAGGGACCCCGGGTCTATCTGGCACAAACATCACGCACAATAAATCATGTAGCTCAATAGAGTCTACTAAGCCCCTCAGCACTTTAAGGCAGACAGTGAGTTGTTCCAGTGTCCTTCTCACTTCTAGCGAATTATATCCGAGATGCCCAAGCAAAAACTTAGTGGGGTACATAAAAGGATAGTATCCGTACTGCTTTTTATAAAGTGTCCTTAGGAAGGCCTTTTGCACTTTTTCGAGCAATCGCGTGTACGTGACATGATGCGGGTTCCAAACACATGCGCTTGACTCTAGCTTGCTTCTGACCAAGGAATCATAAAGGGTTTTTAATACCTGTGGATTCTCAAAATCTTTCGCGTTTCGAAGCACGAACCCAAGGCGTCGGTAAGATTCTTTGGCGAGGTCAGACACGTGATCGTGGAAAGTCAGACCACGGTCGAAAGTGACCCCCAAGTCCTTTACAAGGTTAGCTCTATGTATGGCGGTTGTGTCCAGGCAATAATTAAAATGTATTGGGTTCTTTTTCCGGTCAAACGTCATAACATTGCACTTACTAAAATTAAATGACATCTTATTTTTCACGCTCCACTCATAAATGTTATTGATGTCATCCTGTAAGCGTAGACAGTCTCTGTGTGATTTTATTTCGAGGAAGAGTTTAAAGTCGTCGGCGTACAGGAGACATTGAGCAGATGACAGTACTTTAGGTAAATCGTGAATCATCATCTGAAAGTACAATGGTCCGGTTACGGAGCCTTGACTTACCCCAGATCTAGTGTGGTAAGGTTTCGACTCGTAAATCCCGTGCCTCACATACTGACGCCGACCCCCCATGAGGTCCGCTAAGAAACGCAAAAGACCCGGAGAAAAGCCAAAAGATGACGAAAGCTTAAGTAACAATATATCGTTATCAACTTTATCAAATGCTTTTTGGAAATCGAAATATATCACGTCAACCTGGGAACCATGATCCATAGCCTTCGAAATATAATCGACCAAACACAACAGATTAGTATTTACGGAACGCCCTGGCCTAAAACCGTGCTGTTCTTCACCAACATATTGTCTGACTTGTCTGTATATTTCTTTGTAGAGTATATACTCAAAAACTTTAGCAGGTGCACATAAAATTGCGATTGGGCGATATTCTTCCACCAAGGTTTTTTTATTGCTCTTTGGGATGGGAGTCACCCTAGACATCTTCCACTGATCAGGATACTTCCCATTTCTAAGTGAAAGATTCAATAAGTGAAACAACGGTATGGTTAGATGCTTTTTACCGGTTTTGAGAATAAAGCTAGGCAAGCTATCGGGTCCTGGCGAGCTGCTTAACTTTAGCTTATTAATACCGCGCTCGATGTCTGAGGGAGATACTTCTGGTAGAGTGACGTACCCACTATGAGCAGATTGCTCCAAACACAAGTTTACATTTAGTGCTGGAAGATCATCTTGGAAAACGCTGGAAAAATAGTTAGCGAATGCCTCCGCTGCCTCTACACCGCTACAAATATTTCCTTTATATGTGACACGCGGTTCAAAGCCCCCCTTTGACCTAAGACTATGTACGTGTCTCCAGAAGTGTTGAGGACACTGTTGTAGGTTCTCTTCTATGCGCGCCATATAAGATTTGTACGCTTGAGATATGCGAGACTTTAAGCAGGCCCGCACCTCCGAAAACTGTTCATATGACGTAATACATTTCGATTTCATCCAGACTTTATGTAGTTTAGTTTTAAGTTTAATGCCCTTTATAATTTCTGCATCAAACCACACTGGATACCTGTCTTTAGCCATTCGCCTAATCTTTTTAGGAACCGAAGCATCGAACAAACTATAAATGATCTCATAAAAAGCATCTGTTGCCTTTGTGATATCGTTACATTCAATGACAGGAGCCCATGAAGTGTCCTCCAGCATTGACAAAAAGAGTGGCATATTTATCTTATTGAAATTCCAATCACGTGATGGGTCAATATTACTTGGCTGCAGACGAACACCAGTGCCGCCAAACGGTCGAAGCGTTACCAAAATCTCGAGCGCGGGATGGTACAGCGCATCAATCACGACGAACCCTTCCGCGGCTTCGCGCACGCATACCCGCTTCGATTGCGGCTCATTGCACTCCTGCGCCAACACTACGTCAAGAATGCCGCCATGAGAGTTTACAATTTCATTATAGTCTACTAAGTTACAAAATGTCAGAAAGTAACAATAATAATTTTTAATGTCGTTAGAGGCACTATTCATATTAATGTCACCTAAAGCAAAAAAACTATGTTTCGAAGTGGACAGAAAGCTTTCAATATTACAAAATATATTCATATAGACCGCATCGGTAGCCTTTGGCTTAATATAAACCACGCACACAATAAGAGAAATACCTCGATAAGTGACACACGCCCACAAGTCTTCACCCAACTGCGACTCCAGTTCTTTTCGACGATTTATTGTCACTCCCGGTCTAGCAGCAAGGAGGACCCCACCGCCACGAGACCCTCGATCTTTGCGCAGGAGAGTCCACCCGTCCGGCACCACTTCGGCATCCTCTACTGAGTTGTCGAGGAACGTCTCCGTAGCAGCTACTAACACATGGTCCGAAGCCAGTAAGCTAGAATACCATGACGTTAATTTAGTCTTCAAACCTCTAACATTTTGATAGAAGATATTAATCGTTGGTTGTTTCTTGATGCACGGCTCACTGAACGCCGACCCCACGCTGAAACGTTTCACCATCCGATCTAGGTTTGTGTTTTTTATAATTAATCCATTTTTTTACTCGTGCATTTTCTGGCCAGATGTTTACAGAAAAGCATTTCTCGAAGCAGTCTTCAGGAACTCCTATTTTAAAGGAGTTATAATTCTGTGAGGTCCGTAATTGCTCTACCGTGATTGCTCTCTGTGGGCATAACTCGTTTATATATGTTTTTACCTCTTCCAAATTCGATAACATGTTCCAGAGATGAAAATGCTTACGTGACTCGGCCGCCCTAAGCGACGTCACCGCAGGCCCAGCTACACAGCGGAGAGAAACAGACTGGCGCGTCTTCTTATAGCGTACCTCCGTCCAGTTTTCATCAGCTGTAGATTGCGATTTCAGATGAGTGTCCTTTTCTGGAGGCAGCAGATTTTTACACGTAGAGATCAATGTGCCGACGGAAGTTCCGCTCATTTCAAAGGAGATATCTGACTGCTCATCTTTTTTCTTTTTCCTACAGCTTGACTGAGGAGACGTGCGGCTCGAGACAACAGAGCGCAGAGATGCGTTTTCCGTTGATGGAGCAGGCGTCAAACACGGTGTCTTGTTAGAGTTCGACTTTACTGGAGAACCGACGGGTACATGGCCGCTGTTAGAGTTCTTGAGCTTTTCGACAAGTTTTCCTATCTGATCTCCGTATCGCTCTATCTTTCTCTCGTAGTCTACAATGACCGAGTTCGACAAGGAAAGCTTTTGCTCATACTCTGCTATGATCAATGTAGATTTACTGAGTTGCGTTTCATAAGAAGCAAGGAGAGAGTTTGATTTAGCTAATTCATCTCTCATCCTAGTCGTTTCGGTTCGTAGCATTCGGATTTCGTAGGCCAGATCCTGATCCTGAGTATCACGTTCAATAGTTTGCTCCCCAGTGGGAATTCTCGGAGCTTTCGTGCGCACCGTAACGTTCGCATCTCTGTTTCTCTTCGTAGCACCCACAGGGGTAAGGCTTATAAGAATTCGATTCGACATTTTGGCAACTTTAACTTTTACGGGATAAGAAATAAAAATTGTATCCTTGAGGTAAGCAATACTAGCAGCAGTTTTCACAAACGAAGCTTCAGATGTCGGTCTATATTACATGGCCTTCGAGATTACCGAAATAGCGCAGTTAAAGCCAGCAATAAGCTTGATGTAACGGTAGTGTACTCGTACCTTTCTTGTTGCGCAACATATTGAAAGTCCTAAAACAATATCGGTAGAGCTCTCTACTTTGCCCCGAGAAAGGGCAATTTCACCGGATCTTATCGGGGCGATTGCGTAAGAAATGAAGTCATACAATGTGTCATGTTGTGTACACGACCTGCGTATATTGGTCTTATGTAGTCTTGGAAAGGTTTAGGTAATCAGGTGAAGGATCCATAAATGTCAGTGATGGAAAAATATGTCTTGGCTAAGTGTTTGGATCAAGATATTTATGGTCATAAACTTCATGATATAAGCTAAGCAGCGTCAGACATTTCAGCACATAATATACTGATGAAATATGTAACGTATATAGATTGACTAATATTCCGATTCATTTTCTTAATAATAAGCCCATTACAATAATATTGGACGCCCAGCTGCGTAATGAATCGTCGATATTGTCACTCTCTCAAGTCGAACATGGGCAAGTATTATGAGGACCGAAGCAGATGGTTTATTGGTTGGATTTATATGGTTGGGTGGTGGACTGGTGGTTGAATAGATATGGTCAGTAGAAGAAAGGCTGACCCGCAATGACGGCGATTACGTATAACTAACAGACTGGCCGACTATTTCAGAATGACAACGGTGACACAGCAATGACTTTCAAGAAGCCTTGTTTTCAGCTTTGATGGAGTCATCTTCCGAAGCGTCGCTATTATAGATATTTCAATCCACGAGTACATCGGACCCTTATATGTGTTTATAAAAAGGAACTACAAACTGACCAAATAAAGGCTACATCCACCCGAATTCGGTGGGCGAATTTCACCGGAACTTCTCTCCACTGCGTTGCGTAACAGAAATTAAGTCACTGCCATTTGTCATTCCGCTCACGTAACGCGGCAAATGTTCCGTTTGATAGCCGCTTTTACAGTTCCGTTTAATTGAATCCGAGACTTACGCGAACATAAAACGTATGTTAAGTAGTTATCGGATGATTTTTACGGTTAATCACCGGCCACTGAGTAAGTAGAAGCACCATAATAATGAATTTATTATGTTTCATGAACATTAATATGACTGCCTCGAGGGCCTTGTGAGATTTAGTGCAGTTACGGTTTTATGGACACGATTTATTGGTGTGTTTGTGATTGTGTAACAGTCTTATCAGATTTCCAATTTGGTATTCGTGATTCGGTGGGTTTTCTGCACGTTAACGAGGTAACAAAATTGTTTGTATGATTTCAGATTTGTGCTGATTGGGAGCACTAGCATTTGAGTCAGAGTGATATCATCTGGTAGCCAAGCCGTTACGAGGCGCGTGGTAGATGGTAGAGAAAGCGAAAAACTACCCGACTGTATAATACGATAAGCTCATCTACAGATTTAACATTTTGCTGTAAGTGAACGTTAAGCTAAAGTAAGTAGTCTTAATTACAAAGAATAATAAGTGACTAGCTTTGTAACTTGTCATCAGAAGTGGAGACTAGCGACTTGACACGCTTTTATTGCTTAGTATTTCTTTCGCTTCTGTTTTTCCTTTGTACTAACAAGACCCCAATCCGTTTCTTATAAAACACGAATATTACAAAAGCGAAAGTAGCTTTGTCACTATGCCTTTCTGTCTGTTATCTTCTCACGACTAAACAACTGAAGTGTGCATCATGATGAGACATCCGAGTTATATTTAATCTTGGTAATGAGCAGAATAACGTAAGTTTACTTTCTATAAAAAAAAACGTACAAAGAGACTCCTATTACGAATCCCTGGTTTTGATCCAAAGGTAAAACTTCAAGAGGGTTCCAAGGGCTGAGAAGGAAATGGCTGGACATCGTAAAACTCGAGTTTTCTTTTTATAACTATGGTCGATCCGACTTTCTCTAGGTTATATTAAAGCCAAAAAGGAAAAGAAATGCAATTGTGATAACTTATCTTATGAATAGTAAAAGATTTTACAATAGGGAATGAAAAAACAACAATGCACCGGTTCCGAAGACTACTCAAATTACACAAAGTTACAAAGAAAATCGGATTTATCTCTTGACAATAATAACTTGCTTTTAACAACCATGACCACCTAACCTATGCCTCATGGTAAGCGCCTATAAAAGAGTCTGTACTAACATCCTTGCAATCGATGAACGAGGCATAAAATCGTTGTGATAGAAGCTAGCGCTATTCCGAAAACAAGTACTCAATGATAATAATGAAGTGCAAAAAAATTTTGAAGCGAAAAAAAAGTAGTGCGAAAAAATGTAGTACTTAAAATTGATTGTCTTGATTTGTTTAATTTTGTTTTAGTCGCAACAAATAATTGTCTATTGTACATTGTGAAAATTGGAAAAACGCGGCTAAAACCACAAGATGAAGCCCGCAAACAATAAAGCAAAACAACAGAGCCAGGGCACGTCTCAACAAACATTTCCCAACGACCTCGCCAATATGAACCGAGAAACGCTAAAACAATTATAATCATTATCGTTCTCACACTTTCTAACGCTATTGTATCCGAGCGAGACAATAGTATATTTTATTGTCACGGACTGAAATCACGAGGTTACTTTTTGTTGGTAAAAAAAGTATTTTGTTCGTCTGGGTGGTACTTTCGTTTATTGTCTGCGCGACCTTCGGGCGTGAACCTTTTTGGAGTAGGGCAGTGTAATGGGACAGTAATGTTTACGAGGATAGGCACAATAAAAGGCGAATGATCGATACGTCTGCTCTAATATTTACTGTTTGATATTTTCCGTTCGAGTCGTCGACCGGATAACGTTGAAGTTTTGCTGGAAATAATCCATGAGGCCGGGAAGGGAAAATACTTTACTACGGAAACAAGTCAACTATAATCTAATAAGTCTTGTAATATAAAGCAATATTTCACATTTTATAATCCTAAAGTATCAAGCGTAGTGTTATACTGAGCAGAATATTGAAGAATGGAATAGTGTAGAGATTAATGTTCCGTATTGCAGTGATCTGCTATAAAGGCAAGTTCTTTGTCTCAACATCAGGATAGAGATTTGTTTATCTCTGCACTCGGCCTCGGTGGCCCAGTGGTTGGTGACCCTAACTACTGTGCCAACACCAACACGGTTTAACCAGTCAAACAAACATTTTATTAATCTTCGCTCTTCTTCTTTCTAGTACATAACACGTCACAAGTGACATCACAGGTTAGATTAGAACCTACTTTAGTTCCTAATTTGCAAAATAGTGTTATAGCTCAAACCTTTGTAGACATAAAAATGAAACGTGGTGGTTAGTCTCGCTAAAACTCGAGAACGGCTGAACAGATTTGGCTAATATTGGTCTTGAAATATCTGTGGCACTTAATGGAAGGTTTAAACGTTAAGAAAATGTAGAAATTTAGCGAGTATTTAATAAAATCACGAATTTAATTTTCCCATGCACATGTTCCTGCATGTAAGAGTTGTCATTGGCAGTTGACAGATGGTGAAATGAAGTTCACCGGGTTAGCTAGTTGATTATATTTGAAGGAGGAAAACTTTACCGAAATTTTCTATCTGTCACTACCCTTCAACTGCACGTACTATAAGAAAGTACTAGAGCATTGGTAGGTAGGTACTTACTGTCAGTCTTTTGTGACAAAGATGTACTTAACAAATATGGTGACACCGATTAAGAAGATACATTTTTGGTATATTTGGCAAGTGTCAAGTGTTTCGAGTTTTATAAAAAGCGCAAGTTGTTTCTTTAATGGCACGCCTTAAATGGAGAGGTCATTAAGGGAAAATAATTGTGTTACCTTTTAAGGCGGGGAGCAAGATCGAGCTAAGTGGTCATTTGTATAGTATTAGGAAAGTCATTTGTATGTTATTAGGAACATAATATGAAAATTATGATTACACACAAATATGGAGAGGATGAGTTAATTTAGTAAATTGGAACAGAATGAATATGTATAAGTACATAATTATTCGTCAGTATTAATAATAGTATACAGGGTTATTTCTAATCAATAAGCATCCTCTTAGGGGCTTATTCTGTACGTCAAAATTAACAACATTTGTTCTGCGACTTTTGTCAAAACTAAAAAAAAAATTGATTTTCCATAGAAAAATATCGTTCACCCGCGACAAAATGTATGGAACAGCTGTTTTTTTTTTTTTAGTTTTGACAAAAGTCGCAGAACAAAGCCCCTAAAAGGGTGCTAATTGATTAGAAATAACCCTGTATTTGTCAGAAAGGGAAGGAATTGGGGGAGACCTTTGTCCAGCAGTGGGACAGTACTTATAAAAAATACCTTAGAGCTCGGATACAGCGACGTACAAGTAAAACATGATTTTGTTGATCTGTTCTCATAACTCATCATGATCATAAGCCTGTCTTGTAACTGCGAGTTATTATCTCCGTATTCATGATAAGTAAGTTCGTTTAGGCCAGGCGGCTAGCCCTGGTGTCAGAGTTTTCAAGCCGCCTTTACGTTTTATGCACCCTTTTTATTTCTCTTCTATAAGATAAAATAGCAGTACTATTTAGTATTTCCATCTACATAATTCAATCGTAAGATAAATATTAAAAATGCCAAAAATTTCAGCTGTATTTCATTTCGAAACACTAAAACCACGTTCTTCAAAATTCAGTAGAAACGAGGCATTTTTATTTTCAGTGCAAAAATATCTAATTATCTCTGCTTTTCAATGGAAACAGGACGGTTTCGTGACGTCAGCGCATGCTAATTTATGATCTCGCAAATGACTGACCTACCCAAATCTAAAAATAATTCCACCTGTGTGTGTAACCACGTGTTTGTAGTAATTAATTTAGGTAGGTATTTCAGAACCTCTGCCAAACAATCAGTTTATTTCTCATTCGCTCTATTTTTTAATAGTACCATAATATATTTGTTTTATTGTGAAAGTATTTATTTTGTTACTTTATAGTTTGAAGAATTACGGTATTTTACCTAACTAAAATCAATTTGCCTATCAAATGCTACTCTTAGCGCCATCTATCAGGCTTGTAAGGAAAAGAACGTATCTAATAATAGTCAATAGATGGCAGTTCTCGCCTGAAATCGCTGCGTGGATCCAACAAGTTTTTCCAATAAATTCCGAAGAGCCAAACAAATAAATATGAATTGTTAAAATACCACTGCACTACACTGAGTTCTTCAGTGCCTTGGTTTTTATTTTTGGCGTGGGTATAATGAATGAAAATCTATTAAGTACCAAATACTATTTTGATACCTAGTTCCGTAGACCTAGTAACTACATCGCGATTTCGCGATAAAAGCTAGTCCGCAAATATCAACGCATTTCCATGCAATTCCGTGAAAATATTTAGCCATTTGGCTACATACATCGGGATAACTTGCATATTCCCGTGATCGCGAGTATGCCTATCCGCATCCCCATAATAGGCATGGTGACTATATAAAAATCGAAAAATATTAGACAAGTATATTTTTCTTTAGAAGAAAAATTGATGAAGATATAGCCCGTTAAAGCTCCGCGTGACGTCATAACAGTAAGTCACATATTATACTAAAGCGCCACACAAATCGGCGGATGAGAAGTTAGCCGCAGACGACACTTCGCCGTGATTCGCTAATTATAGCGCATGTGTGCACAATACCGACACAAGTGGCGAAGTGTTGAGCATGGGCAAGTTCGCAGGAGGCATGAGGTTGGCAGGCGGGTGTGTCCCGGCGGCAGCGTCTCATTTCTCTGGCTCCCGCACCTATATTTCAGCTTTTACGCAGCTCTCTGCGCATATCTTCTCATCCGCCGATTTGTGTGGCGCTTATTAAACAAATGTACAGAACTCTGTCAAAGATGTGATGTCACGCTCATTGTCATTTGTTGTTTGATTACTGACAAAAGAAAAAATACGTGTCCAATATGTTTTGATAACCTAACTCACGGACTAATTATAATAATGTTTTTTTTTTCACCCAGTCAACATGACTAATGTAATAAAGCACGTACCTTGCAAGTTGTCGAGCATATACGTCAGAAGCTTGGCGGTCCCGTTGCTGTCGTTGTAGATGGAGAGCATCTCTTTGCTGAGCGGGTTGCCCTGGAGGCCCAGCATCTGCAGGTGGAACAACTTGCCCAGCTCGTACGGCAACGTTCGGAGGTAGTTGTTGTGCAGGTGCAGTTCTCTGAAAGAAAATAAGTAAATAGTTGTAATCATTATTTTTTACCAAAATGACACAACCGATTTCAATCGTGTGGTTACCTACAGAATTCGAATAGTTCGAACGGATCGATGTATCATCGACGTAGTATATTTTATATTACTGTGAATATTTAAGAAACGACTCAACCGATTTGTATACCACCTCTGAAGTACGATCTGCCGAACAAAAGAAGAATCATCAAAATCGGTTCATAATTGGCTGAGTAATCGCGTAAAATACATCAAATCACACATCCACCTTGTGGGTGGACGTCCTACGCTGCGCTTGCCGGTGAGTGGTCTCCACTCGAGAACTTTTCGACCCCATTCGGTCATCAGTCCTCCGCGCTATGTACCCTGCCCATTGCCACTTCAACTTGCCAATCCGCCATCATGAGGCCGGTTAATAAAATGTAGCTCAACATGCATGTAGAGGACATTGCTCGGAGTTTCTTTGCGGGATCGAATCAGATATGAAGGGATTCGCTGACTAATCAAAGTTACCGACAAAGCCCAGCGGATTAGCAAGTTGAAATGGCAGTGGGCAGAGCACATAGTTCAAAAAACGGATGGCCAATGGATGGCGGATGACGTAAGTTAATAAGGGCAGTCACTGCCCAGTAAAAGAAAACAAACAAAAAACTTATAACAAAATTAAGTGTGCGTCAACATATTTATTACATATAATAATATCAATAAACTTTATAAATGTGACGGTATTTTTTTTGCTTTTGTCCTTGATTAGGTACTTTGATAAATAAAGGTGTACTATTATTGAATTATTATATCAAACATGACATCAGTCCAAGGAAAACGATAAATTCGCAACATTTAATACAAACACATATCTCTAACTTCAAGGATAAGTTAAGATAAAACGTAAATAAATATTAGTAGTGTCACTATCTATAGCTTCTGGTAAAATAGCCATACACAAACTGATTCCAACCAGTATGTTAGGAAACTCATTCCTTCCTTCCTTCCTTTCAGCCATAGGACGTCCACTGCTGAACATAGGCCTCCCCTAAAGATCTCCAATAAGACCGTTTGGTAGCGGCTTGCATCCAGCGCGATCCTGCGGTCTTAATGAGGTCGTCCGTCCACCTTGTGGGTGGACGTCCTACGCTGCGCTTGCCGGTACATGGTCTCCACGGTGGAAATTCATTGATCATTATCAACTCAAAACTTAACCTAACCTTACCTAAATCGGTAAAGACTCAGGCACTAGAATGTGAATGAGCGCTATTTCCAAGACCTAAGGTCAGTCTGTAGTGGTTTAAGCAAAGAGAGACAAACGCCCAGCTCAGCAGTAAGTCATCAAAGACAGATAATAATATTGATTATGTGGATACTTGGAAACTTACTTTCATCCACAAAAAATATTAACTGTAAAGAAAATAACCTCATCTTATAGTCAGTCAGTCACGAACATTTAACTCCGCAATAAAAACTCCGAGGTCTTTGCTCTTTACTCAGGAGGAATGAAAAGTAAAACAACTACTTAAACTGAAAAATACTAAACGGTTATTAACAGCCACACGTGAATTGTTTACAAATACAGCACAATTCACTTATTTATCATAACAGGCCCGAGTTCAAAGACCTTGGTTCGATCACCTACACAGTATTATTCATTTGACAATATTTAACAAAACCAGATTTTAGTTTTACAATCAATGTTCAGTGTTGGCAGGTATTTCAAGCTTTAAGTCGCCCAAAATTTTTCGTAAAGTGCCGTAAATGGAATTATCCAACAAATCAAAGTACATTGCTTAAATTGACTACCTTGTACTGCAATAATTTTATGTTACGCCAAAAATGGCACCACCGGCTTCAATAGTACAAAATTCGAATAGTTCGCTCGATGTAGGTAAACCATTATTGGATTATTGTTGATTTTTCAAAACTTACTGAGCCGATTAGATAAAATTTAAATGGGACCGTCATTGAAGTATGATGTACCAAACAAAAAAAAACATCAAAATCGGTTTATAATTGACGGATTAATCGCGTAACATTAGGTACGTAAGTAAAAAAAAATAAAAGAAAATACATAGTCGAATTGAGAACCTCCTTTTATGAAACCTTTTAAAAATTAGCCTAAATTTAAATGTTCCATCTCTCTCCGAAGTAGCCCAAATGACGACCAATCGCCAATCACATTGTCAAACCGTTTCGAGTCGCCTAAAAAGCGATAAATCGCCTATACTACTAAGTTGGCAACACTGTCAATGTTCGGCGAGAATTCGCAAACTTCGAAGTACTTAGTTCGTTCAATTTTAACTCAGTTTCGCTTCGATTTCCCCCAAACGATGACGAGTGCTTATGCAATTAAATTCATTATGAACCTTGACTTACAAGTATCAAGGTCCGTTTTGTAACAAGTTAATCTTGGCATACAAAATTATATGAATAGCCTACCTATAAAGCATATCGGATATTTTTAGGCCCACTGATCCCATAAAAGTAAACAGAGAAAGTATTTGAGGTACTTTCCGTTCATAATTTAAGACATTGTACAAAACTATGATAGGTACAAGTACATAGATACATTTGTTTTTTTTTTGTTATTTATGCACCTGGTAAATAAGTAAATAGTAAACGTGATACACCCTAGATCGCATATCTGCTTAACATCAGGCAGTATGTAGTCAAAAGCAAACCTATAATTTTTTTTAAAAAAAAACCTCCTCTATGTATACGTGTAATACCTTTTTGTCCGTTTTTTTTCTTTTTTTGTACAGTATTCAATTTGAAAAAAAAAAAATTATGTAAGTACTACATAATATTATGTACGTATAGTTTTCGCTAACCAAAAATACAAATGCGCTACCTTTTAACCGTTAAACTATGCACGATACTAATTATATTCATATTATGTGAATGCGTGCCCAATGGACAACATTTATTATAAGGCATTTATTTTAATACTATGTATAATAGCGGCATCAAAAGTCACATGCGAGGTCAATACACAAAGTCTCTAAGTAAATAAAGCACACCATATTAGCATAGTAAGATTACATAGAAGGTCGACGTTTGTCAGTAGTACAAACAGGAAAGTTCGAAAGGACTTTCAGACAACGCTATGATCATCATCACAACGTCAGCCGCTCGAAATGCACTGTTACGATTTTACTTCTGTTGATTTTCAGAAAAAAACCAAGGTCCGAAATGGTTTGCATAGAGAGCGTTCCTGTGAATTTGTTTTGAAAAAAGTACATGTTTACACTAGATTTGTAAAAGAATAGAAAGCACACATGGGAAGAATTCTACATCGTCTTATAACATGTGAGGGACCGGTAATCTTCATATACCCTACGGCCGCCGGCCGCATTCGTAACCGTAGCTTACTAACCAGTTACGGTAGATGAATAATTAATTTGACTTCGTATGATAACAGTTACTAGAGTTTAATTATCTAGTAACTGGTATCGTACGAAGTCAAATTATTCCTCTACCATAACTGGTTACTAAGCTACGGTTACGTAGACGGCAAAAGAGAATATGATAATTACCGGTCCCTCACATGTTTTAAAACGATCATAATCACCCTAGGACGTCCATTGCTTCGACAATGGATGCCATACTTCTGATATGATTGACTGTCTTAAATTCCAGTCAAGTAAGTAAGTTCGTATAGGCCTGGCCCTGCCTAGCTATAGGCTAGCCCTGGTGTCAGTTTTTAAGCCACTTAAAGGCCTTTGACATGGCTAAACGGATAAAACAACCGGGGCCTACAGCCACGGTAGCGCTCAGTTGTAAATAACTACCGAGGTCACCCATTCAAAGACTGACCGTGCTGAACGTTGCTTAACTGCGATGATCGCTAACGATCACCGAGTATGAGCGCTACTAATTCCAGTTAGAACTTTGGAAAGCGGTTTGCATCCAGCTTGCGTATTACAATCACTTTTATCACATCGTCAAGCTTCAATCGCTTTGTCAGTGGACATATTCCGCCGTGCAATCAGTAGCTTTCGCTCCCAAAATCTTAGATGTATGTACCGTAGTCTGAAACGCCTCGATGTATCAAACGAGGTCAAAGCGATCGGAATTAATGTGATCTAGGCAGTACGTCTTAATGTCCTTACTGTAACGGCCACTATCAAACGACGATAGCTAACTCTACCCAGATTGAATACATTAACAGTATACCTTCTCTAAACGAGCCACAGCTGTATTTGGTTTTATTTTAACTGTACTGCACTTTGCAGTGATTTATTAATAGGTACATGCTTTTGTATTGCAAAGTGAAGGGATTTTCGATGTATCAAGGAGATATTGCCAAGTCGGCCCAGACTTTGTACAGTATAGCCAAAAGCATTAAAATATGGTAAACCAATTCACAGAAAAAAATCGGCTAACTACGAGTCGGACTCGCGCACGTACTGTATGGGAGCCCCCCTTAAATATTTATTTTATTTTATTTTAATTTTATTATTGAAGTGAATATACAACTAAATATTAGGTTGGGGAAAAAGTCTTTTTGAACTTATAATAAAATCTCTTTGGCTATACAGACAGACAGACAAAACTCTTTATTCATAACCACAAACAATATGTACACACTAAGGACTAAACATGATTATAAATTGGCGGCCTTATCACCCATGGCGATTTCTTCCAGGCAACCATGCACGAATATTAACTAACGAGAACAAGAAATAGTGGCCTAAACTAGAGACAATATTAACATAGCAAACACCTGGTCGTTCAAAAAAATACTACTTAGATCTAAACTGATAAACTAAAAATAATAAACTAAACATACTTATATATTAACTACATACTAATATACCTACATAAATACGTATACGTATACTATACTATTTGCATCTGGCTGGTTTTGGTATCATTGAAAGTTTAAATTTTAAAGAACATAATTCCAAATTCAAATTAGGAAAATGTGTGATTTTCATTTGTTTTTCGTACTGTCAAGATGAGTGAATCTAATGAAGAAATTCGATACATTTTAAAATTTTACTACAAAAAAGGTAAAAATGCAACGCAAGCCGCGAAAAAAAATTACGATGTTTATGGACCTAATGCATGCGTTTTCAATCCGGAAATTTTCATGTCAAAGACGCACGTTGCTCTGGTCGCCCTATTACGGATAAAATGGATGCCATTTTTGAAAAAGTGGAGCAAGATCGGCATATCAGTAGTTACGACGTAGCTGAAGAACTGGGAATTGACCACAAAACAGTTTTGGCGAATTGAAAAAAAAGGGTACAAAAAAAATCTCGTTATTTGGGTACCTCCCGAGCTCACTGAAAGAAACCTAATGAACCGTGAACTCATAGTAGACCTCACACATCTTTAGCCACTCAGCTAAAATTAAGAGAGTTTGGCTGGGAGGTGTTAATGCATCCGCCGTATAGTCCTGACCTTGCACCTTCAGATTTCCACCTGTTTCGGTCTCTTCAGAATTCTTTAGGTAGTGTCAGGTTAACATCACGAGAGGACTGCCAAAACCACTTGTCGCGGTATTTTGATCAGAAGTCCCAAAATTTCTATAGCAATGGGATCATGTCCCTATCTACAAGATGGCAAAAAGTTATCGAACAAAATGGTACCTACATACTTTAGTTAAATATAAATAAACTATATGTTTTTTTTTTAATTTTCTTAAAAAAATGCGAAAAGACTTTTCCCCGACCTATTATTCTGTGAAAATTTTAAGCATCTACCTGTTACCATTATTAATAAAGAGCGAAAAACGGTTGAAAAATCAGGTTTATGGTATGGGAGCCCCCCTTAATTAATAATTTTATTCTGTTTTTAGTATTTGTTGTCATAGTGGCAACAGAAATACATCATGTGTGAAAATTTCAGCTTTCTAGCTATAGCGGTTCATGAGATACAGCCTGGAGACAGACGGACATCGGAGTCTTAGTAATAGGTTTGTACCCTTTGTGTACGGAACCCTAAAAAACAGTGGTAGTTAATGCTTAATTATTATGTAATTCCGTATTTTATAATTTGAGTTTTATTCGAGGCCGCCATCACGCCGCCATAGTTTACAAGCAATGTCAAAAGATCATAATATGATCCAAAATATAAAATTCCTTTACGATGG
Source organism: Hypomecis atomaria (assembly GCA_964007245.1). NCBI lineage: Eukaryota > Metazoa > Arthropoda > Insecta > Lepidoptera > Geometridae > Hypomecis > Hypomecis atomaria. Next base: position 19,449,609 of record OZ023285.1, on the reverse strand, counting down.
AGATTGTTATTGAAGAAAATAATAGGAAAATCATTTTCTAAAACAAATAAAGCAAATAATTCAATACTGTACAAGGTAATGGCCTTAGCTCAATATATTTTTGCATTATATCTTTTAATACTAATCATTATGAACAATTATTAATATGGGCCAACCTAGAAGTCGCCAAAATCAGCTGTTCCATACATACACTTTATCGAGAGTCGATCAACTTTAGAGAAAGCTATTTTTTTTTAGAGGTTTTGGGGTTGGTAAGTTCGTATAGACCGGTTTGCTATCCCTGGTGTCATTAGGCCGCCTGAAGGCCTCTGACATGGCTAAACGGTTAAATCAACCGAGACCTACAATTTAACGTGTCATCCATGGTTGCCCATCCAAATACTGACCGTGCGGAACGTTGCTCTCCCGTTTTGGGGTTGATCCCACAGTAAATTTTGTTAATAACGATGATTTCAATTATAAATCTCTTGAAACAGAAATATACTAGAAGCTAGATAAAACAGTTTAAATTTAATAGGCTTATTTACATTTAACCAAAACAGTATACCACATCCTACATAATGCGGTCATACCATAACTTCAATTCTTCGTAGCACAACGGTGGTCAGTAAGAGTTTGTGGAATTATATTTGTCTAGAAACTCTAGAATAGTTGAAATGATATGAGCAAATTGTGCACACTCTTCAACTTTAAACTTGCTCTTACGGCTTTCTTTTTTAACCGACTTCCATAAAGGAGGAGGTTCTATGTTCGTCTGTATGTATTTTTTTTATGTATGTTCATCGATAATTCCGCCAATTGTGAACCGAATCGGAAACATCTTTTTAGTTCGAAAGGGTCCCGGTATACTCCTAAAGGGACCACCCATTTAAATTTTACAGAAATCGGCTGAGCCGTTTTTGAAAAATCAACAATAATGTAAACAATTCAAATGAAATATTCGAATTTGTACACGATGAAAGGCGGTTTTGCCATTTTTTGCGAATAATAATTATTTATCGCGAACAAAACCAACTCGCGTAATGGTAAGCGACGTTGTAGTCGAAGATTAAGCACACAGACATTAAACCCGATTACAGAGGCTACAAGCTGCGCGATATCAGGATTGGATATCGCGCAGCTTGTAGCTAACTTAATTTCCGCCAACTTGTGTGACGCAGCCTATACTATAAATTAAAAATAAGGCTAGTCACCGGAAACACTCTGTCTGCGGACTGAGTACTTGTAACAATTTACGTTCCTTCTTTCCTCAAAGTTTTACGTTGACCTAATTTAAAAGTATAAGCTACTCTCAATTTTATAAAGGTTTCTACTTCTGAAGAACATTTTTAATGACCAAGATGTCATAATGGTATAATAATGGGTATGTTTAATGACAAAAATGTAACGTTATAATAAATTTATATACTAGCTTTTGCCCGTGGCTTTTCCTGCTTGATATTTTGAATTGTGTGCTATCCCATAGGAACCTTTCATTTTTCCAGGATAAAATGTAGCCTTTGACACTACTTGAACTACATATATTCATGTCAAAAATCAACTTCTTTCAGCAACGGTCTATCCGATGCTCAACAACAAACCAACAAACAAACTTTCGAATTTATAATATTTGTAAGTAAGGATTAGGGCATGCAAAAACCGGATGGTTTTGGAAAACCGGTTTTTTCGGTTTTTTATTTTGAAAACCGGGGAAATCGAGTTTTTCGGGTTTTTCGGTTTTTTTCTAGTAAATTAATGAAAATACTAGTAAATATAACAGTTTGTTTGTTTATGAGCCTGTACTGCCTCATTATTGGGCAAAGGCCTCCTCTCGAGATTTCCAGTTTTGTCGGTCTTGTGCTGATGCCTCCAATTTGGATTAAATGTATTCAGTTCATCGCACTATCTAATAGAGGGTCTACCACGAGGCCGCATCGAGTTGGGACTCCATTTGGTGGTGATTTTAGCCCAGAGGTCTTCCAGAGGTCTTCTGGCATTCGACTGATTTACCCGGCCCACTGCCACTTCAGTTTAGCGGCTGTGAAAGCTACATCTTTGATTTGAGTTCTGGAACGCAGTTCGGTGTTTACTCGCAGTACCTACTCGGTCTATTAGCTGGTCACCGAGAATACTGCGCTCCATCGCTCTTTGGCAAACCTTGAGCTTGGACTTTTGGACCTTAGTTAATGACCATGTTTGTACACCATTAGTCAAAATGTGATCGGAAGGCGTTTCTTCATAAGTTCTTTCTTGGCCCAACAGCTCTTCCAGGCGTTCTCTGTTCTTCTTGGTCTTGTCTCGCCTGGAAGGTGACTATTTGGCCAAGATAGATGTAATCGTGAACGTATATGTCTTCGCCATCGACAGTTACCTGATGTTTGATGCCATTGGTCATCACTTTGGTCTTTAATTAACATGTTCCGTATCCGCAATCCAACCTCAAGGCTTGCAGTGGTTAGGTTTTGTAGCATTGATTATAGCTCTCTGACTGAGGAAGAGATACTAGCTGACGATATTGTCTGCAAAATTAAGGTTAGTTAACCATTTTTCACCGACATTAACACCCCATCCTTCCCAGCTTGCAGCCAGCTTTCTGAAAACTTCTTCGAGGACGCCCGTAAATATTTTCGGGGACAGTGGGTCTCCCTGTTTAACACATTTCTCCATTGCAAATGCTGGACCAGAAGATTGTAATTTTATTGCAGCAGTACTTTGAGAATAGGTGAGGCGGAGAAGATTAACGTGAGTGATGCTATCAAATGCTTTTTGACCGACGAAACGGAGGAGGTACTCAATTCGACACGTATGTTCTATAATCTGGTTGATTGCGTGGAGATGGTCTGTAGTTTATATAGCCCGCGACGAAAACCAGCTTGTTCGGGTGGTTGTTCCATGTCTAGTCTTCCTGATATGCGATGTTCTATGATTTTGATGAAATATGATTTACAAATATTAGACAAACGTGCAAAATATACCACGCGTAGTTTTACTACGTAGCTTAGCAGAGACTGCCGGACTAATGTAACGAAACAAAATGGCGGTGGTCGATAGCGTTTCGATGAAGATGAGACAAAACGCGTCCCATTACGCTTATAACGCTACAGCGCAGCGCTCTGCCTATACGAGTATCACGATACTCGCTATGTAAAGACAGAGAGAGAGTGAGAACTTTCGCACTTGAATTTCATCCTTAGCACGTACATTAGACGTAATTTTTTTAATGGAAAAAAAGTAGCTTAGTTCGCTTGGCTTATTATATCTCTGTAGGTTAGAGCAACTAGATGACAATAATGTATTTTATTGCGAAGGGGAAAGTTAATATGCGAATTTAATAAAATTGTAGAAAACACCGATAAACCCGAAAAAACCGGTTTTATAACTAGAAAAAACCGAGTTTCTAATGCGGTCGGTTATTCGGTTTTATCGGTTTTCGGTTAACCGAATTGCATGCCCTAGTAAGGATTAGTAAGGACGTAAGAATAAGACTCAACTGTATAAGGTCCCCATGTTCTAGGCAAACAGAAAAGCAAAGAAGTTCTACTGTACACACGTATGTTACCTCAACTGTATAAGGTCCCCGAGCTCGGCCGGCAGCGATCTCAGTTTGTTGTTGGAGGCGTCCAGGGTGTGGAGGTTGACGAGCTGACTGATGTCGGGCGGGATCCGCTGCAGCGAGTTGTCGTTCAGATACAGCGCGGTCAGGTGGCTCAGCTGGAACAGGGGCGGCGCTAGAGCGCGCACACCTCCTGTTACCTGAAATGTCAAACTTTGTGTTGAAGTAAGAGGGATCTATTGAGACATCAAGATCTAGATCAGCTAGATGACGTCCATTGGTGAACTATGTGCAGTCCGGTATTTCTAGGGATAGTTCTCCTAGGCCTCCACTTTAACACATTAAAGTTTGGCGCACATTATGTCGGGCCGCATCGCAGCGCAAAAATCCGCTCAAATAGCTTATACGTATTTTATATGAACTAACGCACGCTATGCCGGGGCACAGCGGGCCGCATTTTCCGCATTTCTATACTCATATTGCGCTACGGCCTGCTCCGCCCTGCTGCGGCCCGACATAATGTAAAATGTTGAGGTACTTTTTGCGGATGAACTTGTCAATCAGCTGCACCTGTCTTTGAAGATTTAATATCTGTCATGAAGATAAAATGTCTGTCATAAAAGGCTGATAGACACGCTACCTTACGTCGATGCTCAAGACTTTGCAGCAGCGATTTAGTCAAGGTTTCGTCGTCTTTCAGCCGTCTGGCTCGCCTCACGATCGATAATGATTACCTCAAGCGTGGTCCAGCCCCCGCGGCGGCCTGACGCCCGCTCTGCCTCCGACATGATATGGTAGGTGCGCCCGCTAGCGCCCTCATGCTTATCTTTGTTGCGAGACATACTGTCACCTGAAAACGTTTTCGTGAATATTACTTTTTGCTTTGAATAACTGAACGCTGTATTAATTTCCATTGTAAACATCTTGTACCGTATGGTATCATAATTATATGATATGAAATACATGAGAACATGGTAAGAGAAAGTGATTGTTACTCAACATGCCTGAAATAAAAGATTGTGATTTATTTTGGTGGACTGACTGTTTCCTATATGAAAAATGTCAGCTTGTGATCCTGATGGTCAAAGATAACAGCTGCTTTTAGAGTTTAGACGCTTATGCATTGCCTACTTTTTAGAGAGATAAATAAGTTGGTTTCGCAAAACTTTTTAGCTTGCTCTATCTGCAGTCAAGCGAGCAAGGTTTGATGTCAAGCAGATAAGCCCTTTGAATATAAGATATACTCGTACCCCTCAAAATGCCTTCTGTAGGATTTACAGAACCAAAAAATATAATATGGCAATAATATTTTAGGAATCAAATTAGCGATGGACGTGAAATGATGACAGAAACAGCATGTTTAAAATGTCTGACATTGTTTTAAAGCCTATGAGCCTGCAAACAACTACTATACAATTAAATATTAATTACAATTAAAAGAAAAATATTAAGAACACAAAAACAGAATCTTTCTATAGTATTTGTACTTAATATTGATTTGAGTATTAACTACATGTACTGTACAGAACTAATAAATGAAATAAGTATGATAGGTATTGTTTAGTAGATAAATCCAACTTAGTAAAACTGAATTAAATAGGACTAAAGTTTTTTAATTATGTGAGAAAAGGATGGCAATAATTCTATGAGCATTCTTAGAAGTTTTGAAGAAATGTACAAAAACATTAAAATCCAGCTACATTTGCAATTATAATAACATCGCATACATTATTGTTTATTATGCTACTTCTTATCACACCAAACAAGTTTGGCTCTAATCTTAAAAACAAGATTGCAATGTTTTCAATTTGGTAGAATATTTTGTTATTGTAATCTAAGTATTTTTAGTGAAATGTGACATCAACCTGATTGCATAAAACTGTTGAAAACTTGAACAATGGTTACTTTGAATGGATCTAGGTCAATTTCTAATCCATTCAGTCATAGCTAAATTTCAGAGCTGTTGCTTAGTGCCACTTAGTTAAAACAGCTAGCTGATAAAAGAGGTATAGACCAAATCATACAACTTGGTGGCGTTGATGTTAGCAACAAGCTGAGCATAGCCCAATCCTGACCGCGGGACGTCCGGACTTCGGGACGGCCCGTACGACGCACGTTCCATACATTTTTGTCGTGGCCCGTATGACGCTTGTCCGGGCTTTCATTTCTTTTCATTTTGTTTTACACAAAATTAATGGAACGTATGTCGTACGTGCGTCGTACGGGCCCCGTCCGGCCCGTCCCGCGCCCGCCCCATCCTAATATAAATCATCCCTTAAGTGAGTTTCAGTCAGGATTGGGCTATGCTCAGCTTGTTGCCAACATCACAGCCACCAGGTTATATGATTCAGCATATATTAGACAAGGAATTTATATTTTTAATGTTTATTGGAATAAGGCAAGTAAGTTCATATAGGCCGGGTGGCTAGACCTGGTGAGTTTTTAGGCCGCCTTAATGCAAGTAAAATTCATATAGCCTATGTTACTAGTCCTAAGGCTCAGTTTTCTGACATGGCTGAATAGATAAACTGCTGGGGCTCACAGTTTAATGTGCCAATTAATGGCACCATGTCATCATTCAGTTGTAACTGCCACTCCCAGTCACCTATCCAACGACTGGCTGTGCTGAACATTGCTTAACTTTGGTGCTTATCAAGAAACAAGTCAATCTATGCTATGTGCACTACATTTTCCAGAACAATAATTATAACTGAACCTCATGATGAATCTCTTATTTACAAATATTTTTGAGCACATTTATAACTATTTTAGTTGTGAAAAATTAGCTAACTAATGGACATATTTATTTTTGTATGGATAATATTAGTGAGTTGAATCTAGCACAAGTATTTTGTGTCAGTAAAAAATATGACTCGTGTGTTTATTTTAGAATTGATATCGGATAACTAGCACTGTATTCTAAGGTTCAGGTTTTCTTTCTGATTATGATATGAATTTACTTTGAAGGTTTTGATGTTTATTGGATTAATAACTTGATGACTTTTACATATTATAGTGTTACTTGGCTCTTATTTATTCTCATTTATTAGATATTGTACTGTATTGTATTGGTATAAAATAAATTCAGGTATATTGTATTCTTCTTACTATTTTACTAATTTTCCCTGAATCTTGTTAGTATTCAGAGATAGTTTTACTAAGATAGTAATATATTCATAGTATGTTTCACTTCATTGTTTTAAGTCTAATATTAAAGAATTTTAGGTGAAATTTATGGCATGATTTTATGGTATGCTAGGGATGATTTTAGAAGCAATACAAATTTCATATTACTGTAAGTATGGATTTATCAAGTCCCTATCACATTTATTGGTAATTAATATAGTTGTATGTTAGTTAGTAGTATGTGAGTATAGTATAGTTGTATGTGAGTCTGTCTTCCCGCTAAAGTACAATGTAGGTGTCTTCAAATCCCGAGTAAATAGGTATCTTCTAGGTAAGTATGTTACATCCTAGACCGCATATCTGCTTAACATCAGCAGTGTGTAGTCAAACGCAAACCTATACGTAATAAAAAAAAAAAAGAGTTTATGCACCTGAATTCAATTCAATTTATGTGTGTAAACCTGTAAGATATTTTTAAAGGGCAATTATTCAATTAAGATTTTGCATACATTGTTATAGCTTTCCTCCTTCCTTCCTTTCAGCCATAGGACGTCCACTGCTGGACATAGGCCTCCCCTAAAGATCTCCAATAAGACCGGTTGGTAGCGGCCTGCATCCAGCGCGATCCTGCGGTCTTAATGAGGTCGTCCGTCCACCTTGTAGGTGGACATCCTAGGCTGCGCTGGCCGGTATGTGGTCTCCACTCGAGGACTTTTCGACCCCATCGGTCATCAGTCCTCTGCGCTATGTGCCCTGCCCATTGCCACTTCAACCAGCCAATCCGCTGGGCTATGTCGGTAACCTTGTTGTTATAGCTTTATAGACATCAAATAAAGTTATCAGCATTAACCTTAATGCTCACATTGAACAAAGGACATAATTTAACATAAGGAAATGTGTAACATATCGACATTTCACCTTGGTACTTATCACATACATTTGAAGTAAAATGTAGGGCTAAACATGTGTGAAAAAAAGTATGTAGAAGTGTATGAATTAGGCATCAAGGTAAGATGAAGGATGCCTTAACAGACTACCTTATTCATAAACACACAATAAGCTAATCAATGCTATGAAGTTGACATAGCATAATTATGGGTTTTTCTAAGTTTATATGTCTTAGGTATGAAACAAATCACGTTTTAGTTACTTTTACTGTTATGAAACAAATCACATTTTAGTTACTTTTACTGTTTACATTTATTTTAAGTTTATGGATAAGATCAACTTTTTGCCCTGAATACTACAATTCAATGCATTGCAGGATTATTTCCCATAAATTCAGTACCTATTCTAAGTACACAATTACCGAATAACTAATGTAAATGAGTCAGTGTGCTCAAAATATGATTGACCAATACGTTCTCTGATTACTTCTATCAACATTCAAAGAGTTATCTACGTAAACAACTGATACAGTTGTTTTCTTACGGCGCCAAGTCTAGATTTCAAAAGCAATTGCGACGACAAAAATATACCTGAGTAACACCTCGAGGGGTCATTAGTTGACTTATAACAACTGCGTTCGATAAATTCACTCCTTTCGAAAAATCAGGACAACACAGTTCCATAACCTCAGCCGTACGGGAGAGAAACCTATGAAATGGCAATTGTAATATCACTGCTACGCTTTCGACAGCTGAACAAATCTTATTTCATGGAAAAAGTAAAGATTTAATTCATTAATTTCTCGATTAGTGAGTAAATGCGTAGCATCTTTGTGTACAGCTGACATGATTCGACTCAAAGCGAAGTAGACTCGGACGGAGCGCCAGATCACCGAACATAATTGGATCCGATAAATGTATAAAATAACAACAGAAAAATATAGCTCTTACCTTCATCTACTCCTTAATACGTTTTACTTCGATTAGGATTATATTAACAGGGAAAAGAAACACTGTAAACACACAAATAACACAATCTTGACAAACAACCACATCAAACGTCCATTTACCGACTGCAGCGACATTCGACACTTGCGACTTGCGACAAATTCTAGAACTTTATTTTGTCTTGTGGCGAATACAGATAAAATAATTATATTTAGTCTGTGCTGTGAGTCGTAGTCAAGGAATTTTTAAACTACGTAACTGGAAGGTTCACTCGACGTCTCTCCAAGCTTTTTATAAAAAGGAACTTGAACCTTATCACAACATGAAAACGTTCTTTTTTTAATGAAATATAGTAAAAAGGAAAAACGGTCCAGAGAGAGACTTACTTGTAAGATGCTTTGTCACATTCACACAGTTGCTATTATATAATAAAGATGACATGGTAGAAACATCAGGAACATTAGGAATAATGTAATCTCTCTTAAAATGAGGCAAGTGTAATTTTTTCTGCAACTAAATCAATTAGCTGTCATTATCATAGAATAAAAAAAGGTATTTTACATACGAATAAAAGTTATTGAAAGATAAGAGTCATATGGGAGTAATGTGATGGCAAAATGCTGGTAACTCATTGCAAACCAAAGAAACAATATGGCGAATTATGCCTCTCTGTGATTGGCGTAGAAAGATCAGAAAGAGACACGGCCACTTAGTATTAAGTCTCTTTCGGACCGCGTTTTTGTAATAGTGAGCCTTCCAGATACGTAGTATGTAAATTCCTTGGTCGTAGTCTGTCCATTGCTGGTTCATTCAGAGGGAGCCAATAATGTACGACCCAGTAATTCACGACATGATAATGTACAGCCTGATATTGTACAGCATGATAATTTGTGTCACTGGCCATGGAATATCTATCTGTGCAATATTGGGCTGTGAAATACAGGCCGTACATTATCGGCCTGTGTCAATAATGTCCGGCACAGTATTGCACAGCCCGATATTGTACGGCCTGATATTTTGTGTCCCTGGACCTTGGTTATTTTATGGCAAGGTATGAGTTCTCTAAGATAATTCGACTCTGTTGGTTAGGTTAGGTTTGAACAGTGACAACAATGCGCGAGCCGAGCGAGCGAAGTGAGCGTGCCGCGGCAGCGGCCGGCGAAGCGCCAGAAACAACCTGTCCTTATTACGAGTTAAGGATACTTTAAAGGTATGCGCGGGAGCCAGAGAAACGAGACGTCAGGGCACACCTGCTCACCATCCACATGCCCCCCGCGTGCTCCCTGCACCCGTGCTCACCACTACGCCACGCGGCGTCGGCATTGTGCATAATTAGCGAATCACGGAAAATTGTCATCTGTGGCTAACTTCTCATCCGCCGACTTGTGTGGCGCTTAGTATATCTCTGTGGAACTGACAGAAGTCACAGACAAACCAACCAATAGGACCAAATATTATTTGTGCAAATAATGTACAGCCCGTATTTTGCGACACAATAATGTACAGCATGATATTTCGTGTCCTTTTCTTTGGTACACGTTTTATCATGCTGTACATTTTTGTGTCGCAAAATACGGGCTGTACATTATTTGCACGAGGTGATAATGTCCGGCCAGTATTGTACGACACGTATTGTACAGCCTGATAATTGGTGGCATGGGACATGAAATACGGGCCGTGCTTTCCTGCCCGTACAATTTGGTGTCATCAAATAAGTGCTGTACATTATAGGGACTCCATTCAGACCATCAGTCTTTAGGGATGCCATCGTAGGTATTTCGCAAATGCATAAAAACAAAAACAAGGAACTTTATCACAAACTATTATAGATCTTGAACAAAGAACTTGGTCTTGAGAGAACCAAGGCTTGATAACCCGGTTAATTTTTAAACCAGTTTTCGCACAAAGTACTTGAAAACTTCATTATTCGGTTTATTTAAGGGTTTCGTTCCCATAATGCCTAGTTTATTTTATTCCAGTCCAGTGATCCAGCGAGAATACAGTCCAGTGCTACACTGGATCTGTAACGTCTACATTATTCCAGTCGCACTGGATTGGTCGCATTGGATTCATAATTAGACCGCCAATCCAGTTACTGGACCGGAATGCTAACTGGATTCAGTGCATTCCAGTGCCGGTTTACATTTTCCAGTAAGCAATCCAGCGCTGGATTCGGTCGCTGGACTGGAATAATGCAAACTGGGCATAAAGTTCACATTTTCGGAGATTCTCCAACATCACGAGCGGGGACGTTTGAGTTGGACATTTCTTAGTTTTTTAAAACATGGTGACCAAAATGGCTATAGTACTTCTTGAAATACTTATGGCTTCGGAATTATAGTTCGGCCGTTCAGAGAATGCGTTCCTGACACGTCATCTTGAAAAAAATGTTTTTGGTCGATATCTCGGAAACTATGTACTTAAGGGCAAAAAACATTACTACCATTATTGTGGAAAATAAAATTTCGCATCTTTTGTTTCCATTAAATTTTTTGTAAAACTTACCGTTTACGATTTATGGCCCATTTAATGAAATTTCATTAAAAGGACCTTAAAACATAATAATAATCTTGATGTTTTTTGCCCTTAAGTACATAGTTTCCGAGATATCGGCCAAAAACATTTTTTCAAGATGACGTGTCAGGAACGCATTCTCTGAACGGTCGAACTATAATGATTAATTCTTGTGTGCTGTATACACGACCCTTCAATTAATTTTTAATTTTTCTTTTCTAACTAAAAACCACAGAACAGGCCCTATCTGCTAAAAACCTACCTAAAGGAAGTACATAAATAAATAAAACAAAGTTTTGCTCTAATTCATTTTTATTTTTTAATTTGGTTCGACATTTTTCTATTGCTTTCTCTAAGCTGGTTTTTCAGTTTTGTACAAATATTTTTGGTATCAGACACACAATATAGTCATATCTAAGTCTTCAGAGAATACTACATTGGCATCCGTATGATGGTAAGCGCTCTCGCGGACGCCCTCGACGGCGCTGGAGCGACGACATCTACCAGATGGCCGGACCAGCCTGGACTCGTCAGGCTGATAGAGAAAGCTGGAAAATGATGGAGGAGGCCTACACCCAAAAATGGGTGACCCATTACTAATATTATTTATAGAATTTTAACACTTTTTTTTAAATTTTAACCGTGTTTATTATAAATTAGAAATGTTTTGAAACTTTGTAAATTAGTGTGAATTATGGGAAATAAAGGCTATATTATTATTATTATTTACATATTCATTTAATTTCTTAAATTTAAGTTTTTTTACAATATTTATATAAAAGAACAAAATACTATAAAAAAAAACCTAAACCTAGAGTGCCGCCGGCAGCGGGGCAGGGCCCAAGCTACCGGTGGTTGGGGCTACAGTGAGAGGAACCTCCTGACGATGCGCGCCGTGTCCAGGATGACTGCCTTCTGTATTTGACCCTTGACCCAACCGTCTAGCGAGAGCCTCTTAAGATGGTGGTCGAGACTCTTCGCTATTAAGCCGTTTACCGAAACGACTATCGGGACAATGATCGTCGAGTCCACATCTCACATGGCGGTAACCTCGTGAGCCAAGTCAAGGTACTTGCTGAGCTTGTCCTTCTCGGCCTTCACGAGGTTCTCGTCATGTGGGATGGTGACGTCGACGAGCACTGCCCGGCGCTGGGACCGGTCGACCACCACGATATCAGGCCTATTGGCGACAATAGTCCTGTCCGTGATGATAGAGCGGTCCCAGTAGAGCAACGCACGACCATTATCGAGAACTGACGCCGGTGCGTACTTATAGTACGGCACCTCAGACTCAACAAGGCCGTATCGAAGAGCAAGTTGCTGATGGATGATCCTGGCCACTTGGTTATGCCTGTGCAAGTACTCGCCGTTGGCAAGATGAGAACAACCAGAAGTAATATGCCTGAGTGACTCTCCGGGACGGTGGCATGCCCGACAAATGTCGACCGTACCGTCCTTCAGGATATACTTCCGGTAGTTGTTCGTCAAGACAACTTCGTCCGCAATTGCACAGGCAAAACCCTCGGTTTCCCCAAAGAGGTCACCGAAGCGTAGCCAGGCCACCGACGCGAGCAGGTCCACATCGGGTCCTGTTAGGGCCCGATAGAACCGCCCATGCAGCTCCTTGCTCTTCCATACCGCCTTGAGATCATCGGTGCTGAGCACCGATGGCCTGCGCCAATTCTCGTTCGCCAGGGAGAGCGGGGTGAGGCCTCTGTCAACCGCCACCACATCGCAATGCATCCCACGTCCGCTGTTTCGGAAATAATCCCGGAGACTGTACACTTCGCGGTTGTGGAGGTCCTTGGCATTTAAAAAGCCTCGGCCACCACACTTCCGCGGAATGTACAGTCTCATGACAGACGAGCGCGGGTGTAGCATGCGATGCAATGTGAGCAGTCGACGGATCCTCCTATCCAGGGCGTCCAGCTCAGTCTGAGTCCACCTCAGTATGCCAAAGGAGTACATCAGCAGCGGCATCACCCAACCGTTGAAGGCGCGCACCTTGTTGCCGCCAGACAAAAGACTATTAACTACTTTTGCCAGGCGACAAAAGAAGCGCTCCTTCACCGATTTCTTGATGTCCACTGCCGAAATACCCAACGACTCTGACATACCGAGGTACTTGTAGGTCTCGGCTTCGGAGAGAGACCTGATAGTCATCATCTCAGAAAGTTGTAGATTTGGAGAATCCACAACTTTCCCTCGCTGTACATGCATGACCGCACACTTATCTACACCGAACTCCATCCTGATGGGACTGCTAAAAATTTCAGTTGTTTTTAGCAGCTCCACCAGGTCTTGGTATTTCGGTGCAAACAGTTTGAGATCATCCATGTACAGCAGGTGAGAGATGACTTCACCCTGTCTGTGAAGCCGATAGCCCAGCCCTGAATTCCTCAGCAAAGTGCTGAGAGGATTCAGGGCAAGGCAGAACCACAATGCACTCAGACTGTCACCCTGGAATATTCCCCGCTCAATCCTTATCAAGTCTTGCGGGCCAACGGAGCCGTCTCCACCACTTGGTTGACGAAGGACTGTGGCCCATTGCCCCATGCATGACACTAAGAATGATTTTAGAGTTGTATCGATTTTATACAACTCTAAAATCCTCTCGAGCCACGAATGAGGCACTGAGTCATAGGCCTTCTTATAGTCAATCCAGGCAGCAGAGAGGGCTCCCCTGTTCCGCCGGACTTGCTGGCTAATGGCCATGTCTATGAGGAGGAGCTCCTTAGTACCACGGGACCCAACCCTACATCCATTCTGAGCGTAGGCCAAAACGTTTTGCGCAACGACGTGCGCGTTAATTTTGATGGTCAGAATGGATGTAAGGAGCTTGTAGATGGTAGGCAAGCACGTAATGGGCCGATAGTTATTTGCTTCCGTGGTACTACCGGACTTATGGAGCAGGAAGGTGACACCGGTGGTGAAAAAGCTAGGCAGAGAACCAACCTCGAGGGCTTCCTGAAATTGCATGGCTAAGCGGTCATGCGAGCATCGAAACCATTTTATCCAAAAGTTGTGCAGCCCGTCCGGCCCAGGACTTTTCCAGTTCTGAGCCGTACGGATTGCACAACTAACGTCTACGGGATCTATTAAAATAGATCCCATGGGTTCGATAGTCTCGCATTCCCGCTCAACCACACGCATCCAGTCACCCTCCGTGTGCTCGACGGACACCGACCAGATGCCGCGCCAGAAGTCATTCATAGCGCTAGCATCCGGCACCTGCCCATCGCTCACACGTTGGTCGGTTCTCTCCCAGCCTCGGTACACATTATTATTATTATTATTAAGTCTTCAGAATACGGTTTTTATAATTTATACTTCGTCTGCGATCGCAGCTCAGCACACAACATACGTTTTTTTCAGAATGATAAGATACACACACCAAGTCCGCACAGACCAATAAATTAACACCAACGCATGAAGCACAATGAATTCGTGACCCCATCGCCATAGTCACACCTGCGGCGCTGGGGTCGGCCGATCCGATAGCTCCTTGCAACAGGAAGGATTCCGTTTTTGGTATAGGTGCCGGTTACCAAAAGCACACAGACACATACAGACCTTGCCGGCGAGGTCGAGGACCCTCTGGATCGGCCAGAAGATCGGTTAGATTCCGTCCAACTAGTCAAAAAGTTCAACCTACTAGGGCCACTGGGCACACCCCTTCTGGGGTGCCCGGGCAAGTCTAATTCCCTCGCCGGGTAACGGCCCAAGTCGAGGTCTGTACCTTCTCAGGTGCCCTTGCGCTAGTCAGAGGCTGTAGAAGCCTCAGTGGCCAACAGATCTAGAGAGATAGCGAAAATCTGGCCCATGGCTGTCAAAACTGTCAAATGAGAAGGGTGTACATAATTATAACTCGTATCACAGAGCCAATACAACCAGAGAGATAGTCAAGTCAAGTCAGGTTTCATCTCTCTCCTGTACTGGGAGCGAGGTTGCAGCCTCGAGGATTCCCTCTTTACTGTGGCTGGGCGCTGCGGGATCACTGCCCGCAGGGAATTATTCTGAGAGTGCGAGTATCCGACTCGCCCGCGAGAGCGAGTAGTTTCTCGAGCACCCTCTCAGCTGTGTTGCTGGTGGTCGTCTTGGCTTTGAACCTGAAACAATGGATTAACGGAATTGGAAGAGGGAAGGAATAGAGGGGGGGGGACTAGCTTGGGATGGAGGGGAGGGTGGGTTGGCTTGATGGGAGAGGCGAGCGTCCGACACGCCCGCGAGGGCGATTGGTACCTCAAGCCCCTCTCAGCCTGTTGGCCATCACGGCTTTGTGGGCCATCATGGCGTTGGTGATCTATGTCTTCTTCCAACCAGAGAGATAGCGCTGTTTTCGTTTGAAGCAATCCTAAACCACAAAAATGTAGGGTAAATCTTGCCCAGAGCTGTCATAGCGGTCAAATTTGAATTGAAATTTAACACTATCGGGAGAAAAACACGGCAACAGCCACTGAATCGAGATATTTTTCATGTCTCTTTCTAACGCAAGCCGTATTTAAAAATCAATGCAAGTCTTTCAGATTTTTTTCGATCAACCATAATTATCTCTCTGGCATCTCTGTAGTATTGTATATATTATATGTTTTTGTCAAATAGAGGCCAAATGACTTCATTCCGACTCCACCTAATTACTTCATCTTGACTGCATCCCATTATTTTTTTAACTTTGGTTTTTTCAGCGAAATAAAGTAGTCTTTATACCTATTTGCTGTTTCTATTTGTAACGGACTACATATTACTAGTAAGTTCGTTCTTGCGCCATTTTTGGAGGCGTTATAGAGTTTGTGCAAAAATAGAAGCGTCGTAGGTGAGGTCACCCGTGTGCCATTTTAGTAATTTTGTTACGTTGACAACACTGCTCTGTAATTGATAATGAAAGTGTTTGATACCTCATTTACATCTGTAAGGTTGTTTATATTCTCTTAAAAGTAACCAATACTTCTGTATAAACGGATCAAACCAGATGTGAATTATTCGAATTAACTTGTCCCCCCAACACAGAACTATATTCGTCTATTGGTGTATAAAGATCACCTAACACATAGAAACTTCTTTAGTAAATAGATTCGCGGAACAAGTTAGATCGAATATGTTGTTTTAAAAAAAAATAAAGGACAAATAAGGTTGAATATAGACACTGGCAAATGCTTAACCATGCGACGCCAAAACATAAAAGAAGATGAAGGTTGCATACCTTTTGGCGGGAATGGACGGAGAAGGAAAAACAAAGGACGATCGAAGATCTATGTGAAAATGGAGCGAGGAATAGAAAAATGTTTGTAGCGATATGTTAATTGAACAATGGAGAAACATGTAATAAATTATATTGTATCACTGACTACGAGGTGTTTGAATCTTATACATCAGTAGACTCGCGTCTACCAAGTAGTCGGTCGGTACCTTGGCTGCTGATTAAAATATTATGGTTAATTCACCGTAATGCCACGACGTTTCTCTTTTTGCACAAACTACACTAGCTTCTTCTTCTAGTCCGTTTCCTCATGGCCATCTTTTATCCGTTGTAGTTTCGTCTAGCGGCTAAAAATGGCAGCTCCAGGCTACAATGTTCACCAGTCAGCACCCGAAAGAGTTATCGAGAGAAAGAGTTAGAGAGTAATTCTGTGGTAATTTTATTTTCATTCATATATCCAATCTTATATCGACGATGCGATGTTTGTTCGAAGAACTCATTAATTAACGCAATATAAAATAACATTTGTAATTTAAAGTAGGCTGCCACTGCTGAAAATGAACTTTGATCCTAAAATGACAAACATTTACATGAATAAAATTACACACTTTAAATGATCACGATTACTTAAACAAGTAATGTGTAAGTAACGGTAGTGAGAATACATGAAATTGAGTGATATTAAAAAATATGGTTGAAATCAGTAAATTTATGACGGACAAATCGGAAGTAATAGCACATCAAACGTGCTCTCAACTAATACATCCGTATACCACTAGTTGCACTAAGGCGTTTGTAACAATGTTTTGTAACTGTGCCATTGGCTCCTTAAAGTTTTATGCTCCAATTTATGTGATTACTTTTATGGTGAGTATTAATATTAAAATATGCATATTTGACAGATTTGACAGCGCTGGCCAAGATTTTCCATACATTTTTGTGGTTGAGAATTGCTTCAAGCGACAACAGCGCTATCTCTCATCTCTCTAGGTGTAATAGCTCTGTGCTTCCTCCTTATATTTTGGCGTTTGGGCTACTGTGAGACCGTGACTGATATTCGGCTATTTTAGGCTACTATAAGCACAAAAAACGGCAACTACAGGTCAAAAGTTGTTGGCAACACTGGATTTCCGTTCGTTTCATTTCCACAAACTAAAGGTTTCATTTCTCTGAAAGTACTGTGTACATACGTAGAGCATATTAGCGCAATTTTTATAAATAATTATGTTATATTTTAATAATGCCAAGATTAATTCAGTGCTAATTGCGGTAATTTTCAGTTATCATTCATAAGTGCGCGTGCTGTGTTGTTGTAGTCTGAATATATTTTTTTCAAGCAATCTGATAACTAGTGGCTATCAAACGAAAGGAACTCGTATTTTTTATTAATAATAAATTTTACTGTCTTCGCGGTTTACTAAAGTTTATGAGTGATAATGGTTGAGGCCAGTAAACTGTGGTTCGAGAGAACCTGCAGTGGGTCAGAGTGCCGCGATCTGATTCACCCCTGGACTTCAACATGCTCAGATGCTACTGCCACGATGTTGATAAGTTGTATAAAGGGCAGTTATAAATTTTACGCCATGGTGTATCTGGTAAGTAAACAATAGATTGACTGATACGCTTAGAATTATCGTAAAGTTAATTTCTTCAAGGTTCTAATTTATTAACTTGTGTAGAACTTTATTACTTAGAATCTATGTATCCAAGTCTTAAATCAAAGTCCATTGTAAACATTAGAATGGATACTGAGCAAAATCTATATTTTTTTATTTCATAATCCCGAGTTCTTCCGAGTTTGTGCAGTCCCTTCCCTCTTTTTTGGTGACCTATATGATAGAGAATAAGATTATAAAATTTATCATGAAAAGGTATTTTCTAGGTCTACATACCTACTCCATCTTCGGCTACAACTTCACATCCTTCAGGCGAGTTGGTGGTCTAATCTGCATTAGGCCACAAACTCGCTAAAAAGGTGTGTTATCATATTCTTTATTTTTTTTATGCATAATAGGGCTACTAAAAAAAATTTCTAGAAAATGCCTTTTTATTTCCATAATTCATGTTACGGGTTGGCTATACATACCCGGTACCCAATTTTGATGAAAAAGTCAGTTTAGGGGTATCAAAGAAGTTCACCTTTCAGCAATTTTTTTTGCTGGAGACCCAAGTTAAAATTAATTCATGTTGCTAAATGACAGCCTCTAACTAAACATATTACAAAACTTTGACCTCAAAAAAATTGTTGGTCAAAGGTGTTAAAAATGTAACACCAGGGCCAGCCACCTGGCTAAAACATACTCATATTTTAGTTGAGGAGTATACCTAAAAAAAATCAAACATTGAAAAAAACCTTTAATAATGTAACTTTAATTACTACATTTAACATAAATAACTATAGATATGCATTTCTTTATGAACAAATCTGACTGATTAGTTGTGTTATTGATATATTTGTTACTGAATAAATACAAAGAGGCCACATAACAAAAACTCATGAGTTGTTTTTTATGTAAAATTCTGAATAATCGTGGCGATTCTTAGATGGGAGAAAAAGACACTGACAACTATAGAAGGTTTTTGTAAAGAAGCCCTTTCACTTTTTATCTCTGATAGGATATTGAAAGCCGATGTGAGGAAGGCCCCTTAATCAAATCATATTATGTGAAAAAAAATGCACAGAATAAAATATGGGACTATATGACTAAACTTGTTGATCTTATGCTTGAAATATCATTTCACTCTTTTTTACGATCTTTTTAACCATTTTGTCATAATGATTTCTTTTCATTTTTTATTATTGTGAAATGATGAGAGTTAATTTGCGGTGCCATACAGTTTATGATGTCAGATAAGGCAGAATGTGAAAGTTGTGCATGGTAAAAGTATTTCAATCTGGTTTTAAAATGTTGCCAAGACTTCGTTGCCTAGCCAAGACATGTAATCATGAAATGTTTATTATTCTGTAATAGTGTGTCACAAACTTAAAAAATTGAAATAAAAGTGTTATTACATATTTTAAATAGCTGGCATTTCAACCATGCACAGTTATATCACATTTACATTGTCATGTTTGGGTACATAGACATTGAATTACTGAAAACAGTCTACATAACTTTATTTACATCAGAAACCAATATTTAAATACACAACAATAACAGCGAAACTATTCATACCATTTATCAATCCATCTATCAGCCACAAAAAGTCCACTGCTGGACATAGGCCTCCCCTATAGATCTCCAATAAGACCGGTTGGTAGTGGCTTGCATTTAGAAACCTGCGCTCTTAATGAGATCATCCATTCACCCTGGACACCCTACGCTGCTCTGCTTTCGATTTATCAATCATGATACTTATAATTTAATAAATACAAATTTGCTTTGATATCTTTGAATTCAACAAAAGATGAAAAAAATTTCTGTTATTAATTTACAAAGATTCTAGAATTGTAATTTTTTTTCAGATCCAAATATTAATGAGAGGCAAGAAACTTGGAAAGAAAGATATTATAGAACAGTTGAAGTTGTACCTAAAATCTGGAATCTTCGGACTCACAGTGGGGAGTTCATTTGTCACATTAAACTGTATTTTCAGGTGTGTATTGAATTGATTATCTTGTTTCTTATAATAATAGGTACGACATTTTTCCTAATTTTTACTTGTTTATCAGCTGTTCTTTGCGATGTAGTAATAAGCTTAGAACTGGCCTCTTGTTATTCTCTGTGGTTTCGTAATCCTTATCCTTACTAATATTATAAATCCGAAAAGTTTGTTGGTTTGTTGGTTTGTTACTCTTGCACGCACCAACGGAGCAACGGATTGACTTGATTTATGGCATGGACATAGTTTAAAAGGCGGAAGGAGCTTTAGGATACTTTTTATCCCGAAAAATTGCATGGTTCCTGTAGGACAGGACAAAAACCATCGAAAGCGAAACTGTCGCCACTATCACAAAGACGCTAAGTGATTAATTCCTCTATGACGCTAATATGGACTAACGAAACGTCACAGCCAAACGTAATTAGATGACAGGTGACATTGTCTGCAGACTTTTATAAATCACAAGTAGCATGGCAAGGGGACAAATTGTTTTTCCATCATTATATCCCCTTGAAGAGGAAATAAAGTATGGATTGAAAATGACAACTGACATTAAAATTGGATAAAATGTTATTTTCCCTCTGCATGCTACATGTTACTATGACGTTTAATACCAGGCCGTCATTTTGTCTGACATTAGAAATATTTTTAAATCTTCTATCATTAGAGGTTTAACATGTTTCTTTATTCTACCTTTATGGTACAGAATCATCATACTTTAATATTATCAATCCGAAAAGTTTGTTGGTTTGTTTCTCTTTGACGCAGCAACGGAGCAAAAGATTGACCTGATTTTTGGTATGGATACCTATGGTTTAAAAGACAGGAAGTGATAATAGGATAATTTTTTATCTCGAGTAAATTCGTGATTCCCATGGGATAGGACAATAACTGTTTCTCAGCAATGGAGCAACGGATTGACTTGATATTTGGGGTGGGCATAGTTTGGAAGACGGAAAGTGACATAGGATACTTTCCATCCCGAAAAAATTGTGGTTCCCGTAGGACTTAACAATAAATTTTTCTCAGCAACGGAGCAACTTGCCTTGGCTTATTGCATGAATATAGTTTGAAAGACGAAAAGTGACAAAGGCTAATTTTTATCTCAAAAACTTTAACAGTTCCCGTAGGATAGGATAAAAACTAAGCGCCAGAAATAATCTGTCATGGCAAGTTTGGGACGTTCCTACATTTTTCGCACTCCTTCGCGGCACTCAGCACACAGCGCACACAGCGCTAGCCCAGACTCGGGCTCCATAACGGAGCTCGCGCTCTCGCCATAATGACAGAGTGTTTCGGAGCACAAGACACATCGTCATCCACCACTCGGGACTAACCAGTACTGAACGTCAGACAGCATTCCAACGCCCTGGTCCCAGTGCAGCGGGTCAGTCATAGTAGCCCAGCGCCTGCCTCTTCAACTGCAGAGGGCAGTGAGAACAGCCATCGCGATACCGACACCTCTCTTCCCCTGCAGCCCTACTGCGTCTGCCAACACGTTGACGGCCTAGCGGAAGGTAGGGTAGGTGGCGGCACCCACACCACCAGTTCCATTTATCCCACCGCGGCCCCTAATCTTCGGCTGTCATATCAGAGTCCAGGAAGCAGCCTTGCTTTATGAAACTAAGAAAGGTTATTCCCAGCAAGTAACTGGAGATAGAGAGACAGAAAAGAAGCCACACCCAGCGCAGCAGGAGGAGCTGGAGTTCATATACCTGGCAGACGGAGCAGCACTAGAGCAAAATCTTAACCGAGAAATTAACATATTTACAGACGGCAGCAAAATTAAAGGGAAAGTTGGGGCGGCATTATCCATTTGGGATGATGCCGCTGAGATCAGTACCCGCAAGCTAAAATTGGCCGATTGGTGCTCCGTGCACCAGGCCGAGTTATTGGCACTTCTTGAGGCTACCGAAAAAGCAAAAATATTTTGTGACTCCAGGTCTACACTGGAAACGGTAGTTGGCGTATCTTCCCTCCATCCCTTAGCAGTAAATTCAAAGCTAACATAAAGTTACTACACGCACAAAATAAAATAGTGAAACTTTATTGGATTAAAGCGCACGCGGGGATGGAGGGAAATGAGAGAGCGGACCAGCTAGCAAAGGAAGAAGCACTGCACTCGAAGTGCAGACCTATTTACGATAACTGCCCCGTTTCATTCGTCAAGCGAGAAATCCGAAAGGACTCTCTTACGAGTGGAACCGGCGGTATCAGGATGGACACACAGCGGCGGTAACCAAAACATATTTTCCAGATGCAAGGGCGGCATACAAGATCGTAAGAGAAATAGCACCAGTGGGAATCATAACTCAAGTGCTGACGGGGCATGGTGGGTTTTCCCAATACTTACATCGATTTAAGTTGAGGGAAAGCCCATCGTGCATCTGTGAACCCACAAAAGAGGAGACTCCACTGCACATAATCTTGGAATGCCCAGTTTATGGAAAGCAGAGATTTGATTTAGAACAAAAAATTGGAATTAATCTAACACGTAAAAACCTTAAAAACAATTTTATCGAATTTTTGCACAAATATTTGAAAAAAAGCAATAATTAGGAACAAGTAGGTATAAACTTTGCTGTACCATTGTAATGTTTATTATAACTGCAAACAGCCAAAAACATTGAAATATAGGTATAGTTTTTATTCATTTGTAATTCAGACCCCTGATCATGTCAGGGATATTTCGCGATATAATAAAAAAAATCCTCGGATGCCCGCAGCCCGCCTAAGTTGCGACACTCCTCATAAGGCATGCAACCTACTGGCCATCCTCTTAGAGGTTTCGCAGCCGACATAAACATAAGCCAAAATCAAAATATTACGCGGGCGAAGCCGCGGGTAAAAGCTAGTAGTTAATAAGACAAAAATCAAAAAGTAAAGAAAGTAAAGAAAATTTTTAATGTAGAAAAAAAATCATCACAAAAGAGTCGATTCCTAGAGGTAGGTAGTAGAGAAAAGAAAAGAGTAGAAATGCAGCAGAATAATGCAAGTGAAATAAAAAACAGACTATTTTTTAATTTACATATTCCTTCTACTTACTAAAGTGCTTATTTTAAATACTTAAACATTTGCTCGGCTGTCCTGGACATTCCTCTAGCTAGATGATGCCAGTGCTTCCTGTGTTCTCTTTCCTGTTGCTTTTGTACACCATCCTGCAGGAAGATCCAGCTTGTCTGATTCGTAGAGCCAGGGAATAGAAAAGTCTGCCGGCTTTCTCTGACTCATCATCATCATCATTTCGTTTCAATGGCTAATATATTTTATATTTTTCTCTGACTGCCTTGGTGGCTCAGTGGTTAGTGACCCTGACTCCTGGATCAAAGAGGCGTGGGTTCGATTCCCACCCAGGGCAATCATTTTGTGATGAACATAGGTGTTTGCTCTATATCTGGGTGTTATTTAGGTATTATCTATAGAAGAATGTATTTAAAAATATATTTAAGTAGTATATCAGTCTCTGACAGCTATATCACAAGCTTTGCTTAGTTTGGGGTCAGACACCGTGTGTAAGATTTCGCCTAATATTTATATTATTTATTATATTTCTTGTTACAAGTAATCATCTAAAGTTTTTAAACTCAGAGTGAATAGGCATTTTCTAAGTCTGCGTGCTTCTTCTTCGACCAAAACGTCGTGTACAATCAGGCGAGTTGGTGGTCAGACGCGGACTTATTCCCGAAAAAAACTGACGTTGTCTACAATTTCTAACTTGGTATTGTTATCAAAACAAAGTCGCTTCCCGCTGTCTGTCCCCATGTAAGCATATACGAGTATCTTTAAAACTACGCAACGGATTTTGATGCGGTTTTTTTAATAGATAGAGTCATTCAAGAGGAAGGTTTATATGTATAATACACCTGTGCGAAGCCGGGGCGGGTTGCTAGTCATGTAATAATTGTACAAACTATAATCCTTGTAATTTATGGCTTATGATTATTATCAATCACTTTTACTTTGATAAGCCATGATCGCTCAAACAACAGCAGATCATCATGTAACAGTACATGGCTTAGATAACGTGATAGATTAAATACATAATTATTTAAACGTGATTACGACTGATATCGCGTAAAGTAGATATTCGCAACAAAGTTATAGGGGGTTGAAAATGACCTGAATGGCATCGAGAAAAGTATGGTACGGCGTTGCTGCCAGACTTGGCCGAGGCACTGCCGTGCCCCCAGATATTGTACTGGCCTTATTGGCATGGCTAGAAACTTTCGTATATCATTCAAGCCACTGGAGCAGTTGTGCCAGAGGCCCAGAGCCACACTCTATTACTAGGAGCTGGGCTGGCTCGGGTAGACGCTGTAGGGGGAAATGCATAAAACACCTCATACGGGACGTCAGTGCAGAACTTATCGCCTCCACTCCGATTAAGAATAGCTTTAATGCGTCTAGAAATTTTCTTTAGGGGGGCAACTGTTTACCTACTCCAGAAAAATAGAATGTATTTACTTTTAAGATTTTGGGGTGAACAGAGAAGTTACTAGGGTGGGTACTGTTCACTTATGTATCTTTAGATACGCCCATGTTGGAATTTTAACAGTCAACTGCTGAACATAAGCTTACCTACTCACGAAGGGCAATTGGAGTATAAGGTAGTATTATTATATTTTCTTTGGTATAAGCGTGCTTTTGTCATATTGCCAAAATACTGAAGCTTTGGTTTGAGCAAACCACCACAAAAGAAAAAATATTCCCCACTAAAACTTAATACGAGTATATCTAAATTAATCCGAAAAGTTTCAAAGAGGTCTCTTTAAGTTTCACTACCTTTGAGCCTTTTTAACCCCCGACGCAAAAGAGGGGTGTTATAAGTTTGACGTGTCTGTTTGTCTGTGTGTCTGTCTGTGTGTCTGTCTGTCTGTCTGTGGCATCATAGCGCCCGAACCACTGAACCGATTTCAGTTTAGTTTTTTTTTGGATGAAAGGAGACTTAGTCGAGAGTGTTCTTAGCTATGTTTTATAAAAATCGATTGAGCCGTTTAAGAGTTATGGTGGGTTAAGGTGGAGATGGAAGAACCAAAATTCTACAAATGTGCTCAAAATGGTTGTCAATGTGTCGGGGGTTTTTTAAATTTTTATTTGCGTATGATATGTACCGTTAGTGTAAACAACAAGAATTTAAGACAGTAGAAACGCGCTGGATGCAAGCCGCTTCCTACCGTGCTTATTCGCAAATCATAGGGGAGGCCCGTGTCCAGCAGTTGACGTCCTACGAATGATGGATAGTGTAAACATTAAAAAGTTTTATCAATCTATCTTAATCCGAAATCCCAGAGCCGCCAGTTATCTTATTTTGCCACTAATATTAAAAGGCATTGCATTAGGTAATTTCTAAATACCTATTGGACGTCATTGTTACAATCAGGATATCTAAAATACTTAGGTATATTCTAAGACTACATACTTCATCCTCCGCCACAACGTTGCTTTCCATCAGGCGAGTTGGTGGCAAAATTCTCCATATTTCTACTGGCTTCCTGGCTTACTGCATTAT
This sequence comes from Hypomecis atomaria, assembly GCA_964007245.1. NCBI lineage: Eukaryota > Metazoa > Arthropoda > Insecta > Lepidoptera > Geometridae > Hypomecis > Hypomecis atomaria. The sequence continues at coordinate 19,424,293 of OZ023285.1, read as the reverse complement.
GCTATGATGTTGTGTATTTGTCGCCAGGAAGCTGTTCTTCAGCCAGTTCTCGTACTACACCACGGTGCTGCTGCCGTGCACCGTCAGCGGTCTCGCCGTGTACTTCGAGCCGCCATACAGAAGAGTCATGGTCGTCAACCTCTTTGTCAATCTGGTGAGCATTTCAGAGGCCATTTCAGAGGCCATTAGGTGGCTTAAAAACTCTGACACCACCCGGCATAAACAATCTTACTAAACAATAGACGGATCCGCATCCGTCTTACACCTTAGTTTTGACTCTTGACATTGTGTAGTTTCTGGGAGCATTATTAATGTGTGTTTTTATTAGTTAAATTTTGTTGACAACTGTTGCTATATTATTATTTCGACGTTTATTTTTGTGACATTCATAATATTAGTGTTTTAATTGGTTTTAATGTAATAATGTAATGGCTCAATAAATACAATTTAATTTAATAGACGCAAGAAACATACCTACAGGAAACGCATGAATGAAAATTCGAGGGTTTGATTATCGTGAAATGGTGTCGAAAACACTTAAAACTGCAATGTAACCAATAACATAAAATGATTTATAGGCCGAATCATACAAGTCGGCGGATGTGAAGTTGCGCAAGCTGCGCAATATCCAATCAACGCGAAGCTTTATGTGAGCTTGTCAGGTTTAGTTCAGTTAGGTTTAGTTATACGATTTCAACTGTTCGTTCTACGATTGCAACGTTCTACGACTTGCAAAACTAGGTAGGTAGGTATTCTACTTTTGCCGTGCCTGACGGTGTCACGAACGTTCTACATAGTGGGTCCGGTGCTAGAAATGAGATAGCATATCGCCATTGCTTGAAAATCGTTGTTTATTTCAATGAATGCACACGCACACCAGTATTTTTATTGGGTTCTGTAGAATATAAGGGGTTTTAAAAAAAAAATGTGGCTCCTATCACCGGATCCGTTTTCCAGGATTATGTATATTACAGAGATGTCTCTTCTTATTCTATTTCTACATTTCTTTACATGATATGTTTCTTGCCTTAAACTATTTCTTTACATTCCACATCTCATATTGCACTATTACACAACTTATACTTAACATTATACTCGTAACACACATTAAAAATATAAGGGTTAGATAAAAAGATAAAGGGCAAACGAAATAAATATGAGTGAAATATGAGCGTCTACACTAAATCATTATTTTACATTCTTCATAATCATTGAAATTAATTTATATGTCAAAATTATCTTAATCTTACCACCAAGCGACCGATTTACTTAAATAATCTATCTTATAATCCTTTCTACTTCTACTTAACATTATAAATCCAAAAGTATTTGTTGGTTTGATTGTTACTCCTTCTCGCAGCGATAGAGGAGGGATCGACTTGATTTTTTGTATGGACATAGTAGAACGGAATAAAAAGCATACAAATTTAGAGTTTCTATGAGATATCTCAAAAACCATCAATACCGGGCAAAGCCGAGGTCAGAATCACAATTTATTAAAAGTAAGTAATAGTAGTAGGTAGATACTTACAATCTACTTACTTAAATTATTACGGTTGGTTGATTAATTTCAATTGCTAATTTTCCAACAAGAATACATTATCATGTAAAGTGAAATAATAAAAACAAAAACCTTACCTAAAATTAGGTAACCAAATGCATTAAAAAACATTACATATGTGTAAAAACAAGTTATTTTTGTAAAGAAACAATTGAATTAAATTTTGTGTATCATATTTAAACATTGAGTAAATAATGAAGCCTTCCGCTGCCTAAAAACTCTGACACCAAAGCCAACCACCCAGCCTATACGAACTTACTTACTTTTATAATGAGTTCTTTGAAATGATTTATATTATAGTTAAGAGTTTAAAATAAAAGAAAACAATTTGATGGCATAACTAAGTACCCGTGCCTAAGCTGCCTATTTGTCCCACACTAGCTAGCCGTCTCTGCTTTTTAACCGACTTCCAAAACGGAGGAGGTTCTATGTTCGTGTGTGTTTTTTTATTTTTTTGTGTATGTTATATGATAGTTTCGGCAATTGTGAACTGAATCGAAAAATTCTTTTTTTATTCGAAAGGGTATACTCCCGAGGTGGTCCCATTTAAATTTTACAGAAATGGGAATTAGCACGGAAGACTGACGACCGATGGGTTCTAAAAAATCTTGAGTGTAGACCACGTACCGGCAAGCGCAGCGTAGGACGTCCATTTACAAGGTGGACATAACTGGACAGACAACCTCATCAATACCGCGGGATCGTGCTGGATGCAAGTTGTTTCCAACTGGTCTCATTGGAGATCCAGAAGTTCGGCAGAGGACGTCCTGTGGATAGTGGGTGTGGTCAAAAAGTGTGGTAGACCACTTTTTGACAACACCTTTTTCGACTTTGGGGGTTCTATGATATGACGTCATCTAGTAGACTTATCATCGTCGACCCCCGAATCTCTCGCTGCGTGTTCATCTGGCTAGTGGGGTGGAATGAAATACTTGAGGTTTCTTGGTGATCACCATTATATTTGCCAATTGGATATTTATAAATCTTTGTCAGCATTCTGTAGCACACACCGCCACACTTCCATCTTGTCTTGGGTCTGACTCTGTTTCTTCTACCGAGGATGGAAAGTTGTAGCGTAAAAAGTTGTACGCACAAAGAATGAATAGTAGCAAGGTTACAATCAGTTATTTATAATAAACAACTTTTATTATTATGATCTACATGTCTTCAAGGCTAGAGTGTATAAATGTCAATACAACTCCGCGTTTTTGGATTGTTTTCCGGAAAAAGTGAGCTAGGTAGTAAGTAGGTAGAGTACATGCGAATAAATAATGAACATAAGTAAAGTTGTAGAACCAAATGTAACAAAGGACACAGAACCTGGAGTTTGCGGAGCAGTTATGTAAATATAAACAAAAATGAATTAGGTAATTTCATTACTGTTATTTTCGGTTAATTAGAGCGTTATCTTGTCTCACATCGCTGGTTTGTCCAAAAGTGGTTTGTGTGACAGGGATAACGCTCTACAAAGCCGAGTCATTACCAGCCGATTATCTCGATTTACTGTCAGTACCACCAAAGGCCAATGTCCGTTCTTTATTCCCTATTACTGTAATATTACACGTGCCTGTTACCTACATTCATATATCAGATTTTACAAGCACTTATATACATATTACAGTTGTAATTATGTTCTAGCCGTCGTAAAAACATTTCTTTTCATACAATAACATTGAATGGCAATTTTTAGGCTAGTTTTTTTATTATTCACGACAATGAAGAATAATAAACGACTGAACAATTTACATAAATTATAAGACATTATTACAGTTGTAATTAGTTCTAGAATGTCTTAGAATTAATGTAAATTGTGTAGTGTTTAGTGTAGTAATGTGGCCAAATTTAAAGTCGCCATCGTAAATTTAATAACAATTTAAAGTATTGTTCTCTCTTTCAAATGCATATAGGGAAAAAGAAACAGCAATATTTTTATTTGCTACTAAAATTACGATGGCGCCTTTAAAATTGACAACAATTTGTGACTATACAGATATAGGAAACTTGTATTACTACGTGACCAGTCGTAATATTGTAAGTAATCGTCCAAGTGTGATTCGGACTCGCGCACGAAGGGTTCCGTACCGTGTGGAAGCCCCCTTAATATATTTTATTTTAATTATTTATTTTTTAAGGGAATATTCAACTTAATGTTCTGTAAATATTTCAAGCATCTTCCTGTTGCCGTTATTAATATCGGACAAAAAATCAGGGTTCTTGTATGGGAAATTAAATAATATTTTATTTTAATTTAATTATTTATTTTTGAAGTGAATTTTGAACTAAATATTCTGTGAATATTTGAAGCATCTACCTGTCACCGTTAATAATATCGAGGGAAAAACGGTAAAAAATTAAATATCAATTTTTTTATGTTTTTAGTATTTGTTGTTATAGCGGCAACAGAAATACGTCATCTGTGAAAAATTCTACGTTCTAGCTATCACCGTTCATGAGATACAGCCTGGTGACAGACAGACGGACAGCGGAGTCTTAGTAACAGGGTGCCGTATTACCCTTTGGGTACGGAACCCTAAAAGTCAAATAGATATATAAGAGGGCCTTATTTTTTTCTGGATTAAAAGCAAATAACTCAGTGACGCAAATCACAGACGCAAATAGATTTCAGAGTAGGGCTTAATTGATTTAGAAGAATTAATTTGTTTGCTCGTAACAAATCAAAACTAAGTAACTTAGATCTTTAATACAATCGTAAATCTTAGAAGCGAGTTCAAGTTCAAGGAGTAACGAGTTAGTATAATTTTATCGCCTATTATGAGATAAATAAGTACCTGCTCAAAATAAAAATAATGACGCTAATTTGGAATAAACGAAGTAACGAAGGTTAATCTTATACAGGGTTGTCTGTCCAGAGCTGGCGTACTAAGCCGAAAGTAGGTAATTCAGACCATCATTACAAACAACTTTTACTATTGCTCCAACCCTAAATTATAGAAAAAACCGGACAAGTGCGAGTCAGTATCACCCACCGAGGATTCCGTACAAATCCCAAAAATTGTAAGAAACCGGGAACTAAGTTGTTAAAACTTCAGGGAAGAAAGAAAAGACTTAGCGAATGCAGTTTTCGACAAAAAGATTTTTGTTACGTTTCTCTTAATAAGCCGAATAATACACATTGGATCGGTTATGACTAGTCCATGATATCAGAATAAGTATTGTAGAATCTACAGACAGTAGATTCTACATTCAAATTTAGTAAATCCACGATCTGGAACGCTAAGTTCTTATTTTTTGTATTTAGTATAATTGTAATTAATACAACATACCTACATAATATACGAGTACACAACTACGTCTTGCTTGGCTTGGAAATAATTATGAATTTAGGTACCTAATGTGCAAAATGTTATTTAAATAATCTGCGAAGTACTAGTCGGACTCGCGCACGAACGGTTCCGTACTGTATTCCCATACAGTACGGAACCCTACGTGCGCGAGTCGCCCCCCTTAAATATTTTTTTATTTAATTATTTATTATTAAAGTAAGCATGCCGCTAAATATTCACAGAATATTTCAAGCATCTACCGGTTACCATAATTGTTATCGAACGAAAAACGGCTAAAAATTTAGATTTGTTGAATGGGAGCCCTTCAATATTATTTTTGTTCTATTTTTAGTATTCGTTGTTATAGCGCCAACAGAAATACATCATCTGTGAAAGTTTCAGCTTTCTAGCTATAACGGTTCATGAGATACAGCTTGGAGACAGACAGACAGACGTACAGCGGAGTCTTAGTCAAAGGGTCCCTTTTTTACCCTTTGGGTACGGAACCCTAAAAAAATATACTGATTGATGTCGATGATTATAATTGATTATTATCGAAGTTACGTGCGTAAATATTGCAATTTGCATCGATCGGTCTGCAAAGGAATACGTGAGGGAGCATGACATGCAGATGCGTGTGAACTGCCAACGTGCACCATTTAGCCACCTTAAGTACTTATAAATAGGCTAACTCGTCACGTGATAAAAAGAGACTAGTGTTCAGTAGCATACGGATTTATACATTTTTTTTAACGCAAATAAGTCTGCGTTTGACCACCAACTCGCCTGATGGTAAGCGACGTTGTGGTCGAAGATAAAGCACGCAGACCTAGAAAATACCTGTTCACTCTGACCTTGAAAAGCTTTAGATTATATCTCTTAGCAAACAAGAAAGCAGGAAGACTGTTCCATTCCCTGGCGGTGCGAATCAGAAATGTTGAGTCAAACCGCATCGTAAGTATCGAAAGAAAATCGACAGTGTAGGGGTGGTAATGTGGCGTCTTCCTACTTGTCCTGTAGTAAAAAGGGGATGGTAGAATAAGGTCGTGCAGCTCAGATGCACCCTCTCCGAAATTAATCCTATAAAAAATGGACAGACTCGCAACCCTACGGCGATGCTCCAGGCTATGACGTTTTTTTGAAACTAACTTTTCATCACAAATAAGCCGAACAGCACGCCGGTCCACCGATTCCAAGGCCTCGAGTTGATACTTAGCCGAGCCATCCCAAAGATGGCAGCAACACGAACGAATTTGTGCTTGATACAGAGTAAGCAACTGTCCCGGTGTGAAATACCGCCTAACCTTGTTCAGGATACCCAGCTTCATACCAGCCAATTTGGCCCTAGATTCTAGGTACGTGCCGTAGTTCAATGTGGGAGTAGTGTTAGCCCCCAGCAGTTCAAGGCGGTATGTCATATTGTCATATCAGTCATACATATTAAATTGGCCCATATCCACCATGCTATTTTAGTTTTTACCGCCTTTACGTAGTCGCGCGAAACTCGTTTACTACCTACCTGTATAATTTGGGTTATTTTTTGACTCAAAACGGGACATCGGTTTGCCTCCGCACGGGCTTGTCCAGGCCCAAGACCCGGAGAGACCGGCCCCACCTCGGGTTCCTCTTGGTTAACCAGGCTGGCAACACAACTATATGCGTTTACCTGCCTTAATATTGTAAAATGAATATAATTTTTTTTTAATCAGTAACAACCGTTTTTTCCCGTTGTAATTTAACTTTTTTCATTAAATACACGGTTAGATTAGATTTATCGGAATAGTTATATTCCGGTAAATATAATCAAACCGTGTATTTTTTGTAAAACTGACTTACCTGTAACATTTAATGTTATTTATGGCCAATAAATTTTCTGATTTCTGATTACGAGTTTGAATTTTTGTATGTTTTTAATTTCAAACCCCCATAACTCCACCAATTTACAAAGATTCCGCAATCGTTCATCAATGACCGGTTCGTCGAAAAGACAGAACAGGTGGGGACAAAGTTGAGATTTATATCCGGTGTATAGTTTTTTAAATCACAGAACTAATGTGGAGAAATTATCAGTAATTCTGTCAACAGAATTACTCAACAGAACAGGTGAGAATAGTAGAGATAAGTCAGGTGTAAAGCATAGTCTTTTAAGTCACAGAACTAATGGGGGAAAAAATCCCAGTACTTCTGTCAACAGAACTACTCAACAGAACAGGTGGGAGTAAACGTCTAGGTTGACCTCTTTGCTACAGCAGGACGCTGCAGTTCACTGCCTGCAGGAAACTTCTCGGAGGGTGCAAGCATCCGACACGCCCGCGAGGGCAAGTGGTACCTCCAGCACTCTCTCAGCCGGTTGGCTGGTGGCCTTCCTGGCTGGAGCCTGAAACAATGGTTAATAGGAGAAAGGGAGGGGGGGAATGGGGGGTACTAGCTAGGGATGACGTCAGATAGATTATTAAAAAACGTTAGACACGTATTTTTAATTTTGTCACAAAAATTGATGAAAATATAGACCGTTAACTCTGCGTGACGTCACGAGTGTCACGAGATAGACTTTCGTGAGAGACGTGACGTCTCGACCCCCACTCCCAAACGTTGACAAGGTTTATCTTTGCCATTTGTTGTTTTATTGACAAAAGAAAAAATACGTGTACAATATTTTTTGAAAATCTAAGTCAAGGATTAATTATGTAATCATGTTTTTTTACCGTGCAGTCATCATGCCTATTCTGTTATGTATTACAGGTGTTCGAATACTGGCTGCGAACGTTAGAAATGAAAGGCTGGCTGCGGCGGTCGCCCGGCAAAGAAACGCTCATCTTCATGCTCGGTAGCGCCGTCTTCTTCTATCTCATGCGGAGAGACAGAGAGAACGAAACACGAACGCCTATATTCTGGTTAGTGTTACACTTATTGGGAATATAACTCTCATAGCGTAGTTTAACTAGGTGTTCGTTAGTGATCATTGTGGTTAAGTTAGTTATAGGCCGAATCATGTAGTCAGCGGATGTGAAGTTAGCCACAAGTTGCGCCCAATATTGCGCACCTTGTAGCTAACTTCACATCCGCCGTCTTGTATAATTTGGCTTGTAAGTAACGTTCAGCACAGTCAGTCTTCGGATGGGCTACCGCGGGTGCCATTTACAAATGAGAGCTACCGTGACTTGGATGACACGTTAAATTGTAGGTCCCGTTTGTTTTAACTGTTTAGAGATGCCAGAGACCTTCAGGCGGTTTTAAAAACTGACACCAAGGCTATAGCCAACGGCCCTATACGCACTTACCTACTTACTTATTAGAAATGGTCCTATACAAATTCTGTATAAGTTTGATGGAATATAATAAGGAAAATATAATTGCAATTTTACTAGTTATTCGATATTAAATTTACTTTATCTGTCACAGATTAACGATTTCTTATCGAAACGAGGAACTCCTCGATCGTATTATACGATGATTAATTTTCATTTATTGCCAAGTGCGATCAGGCGTAATCTTAAAATAAAACCACACCAATCAGCCATAAACATTGATATGGACAAGAATGCCTTGAGAGTGAACAATAAAAAACAATGGAACACAACATTCAAAAACGCAACCGTGTATGACTTTGTCTTCGGTCACCGAGGTCAAATTCATTATCAGGATTTTTTCCAATTTATTTAAAGTTAAAACTATTCAATAAGTTTACGAAACTAATTTAGCGCCCTAATAGGTTGTGTTAACGAGGTACATTACCTACCCCTAAAACCAAAATAGTGGTCAGTCTATGCAAGTACAGTAAGTGCATCAACTAATTTTACCTTAGTTTTAGTTGATAAGTACACTTTGTGAAGAGACTGACCACTATTTTGGTTTTTGGGTGTATCATGTACCTAAAAATTGAATTTCACGCGCTGTCCTAAACGTTGGGCCTTAAGAGATGATTCATCGTGCGATTTGTTATCAACACCTGCAAGTAATTATGTATTTATAGGCCGATTGCTTAACGCGCGTATCGCCTGCGCGGTCAAAAGGGAGCGGGGGGAGATGTTACCGGGTGGGTGACAGGGGTACGCGGAGTTGCGCTCCGCTCCGCGTAGCCCTGTCACCACAGAGCTATTACAACAAGAGAGATAGCGCTGTTGTTGCTTGAGGCGATTCTCAATCACAAAAGTGTATAGACAATCACTGTCACTAGTTGTCAACTGTCAAATATATGTTTTGGAATGAGACAAGAATTCGACACTATCGTGACAAAAACACTGCAACTAGCCACTGAATCGAGATATTTTTCATGTCTCTTTCTAACACATGTCATATTAAATCAATGCATCTCTTGCTTTCATTTCTCGATCGACCACATTATCCTTCTGGTAACTCTGTGCCTGTCCCGGTGACCCGGTAACATCTCCCCCCGCTCCCTTCTTCCGCGCGTTAAGCGATCGGCCTATAGTTAGTATTAGTTTTTACCCGCGGCTTCGCCCGCGTAGATTTTTGACTTTTGTGCGAAAATGTGTGTTTTTATTTTTTCGGTATAAAGCGTAGCCTATGTCACTTTCCGACCTTTGAACTATATCCATGCGAAAAAAATCAAGTCAATCCGTTGTTCCGTTGCCACGTGAAAGAGGAACAATCTGACAAACCAACAAACACAATATTTCAGATTTGTGACATTAGTAAGGATAATCATATTTTTTTATCTGGCCAGTGCCTTTATTAACTAAAACAAAATACAATACTACTACTTATGCTAAATCTACTTAATTCAACTACATACTACTTGAATCAACCAAAGAGCCTTGAAGGTCTAAAGATAAGATATAAGATAATCTAATATTGTATCTGTATGTTCATATTGTAGGTTCTTCACCCCGCCACGAGTGTCGAAGGAAGTGGGAGAGCCGGTGGAAGGCATTGAAGGGCGGAGCGACGCGTGCCCGCACAAGGGGACCTGTAAAAACTATATATTGAAGGTAATCATCACTAAACAGGAGATGATATCGAACAGCTTGTAGATAATTGTTATTTCATGATTGGACCCATAACAAAAGATAATCATAATAGCCCGGTGCAAAAAATTGCAACTACTTTCTAAAAGCTGAATTTTTGTTGTCATGGTGGTGTACAATAAAACCCAGCTGGGATGCTTAGCGTTTGGTGGGGATACCCGTTTGAATTAAAATATAAATAAATAAGTATCTTGCAACTACTTTTAAGAGCTGAAAATTGGTACGGGTAGAAAAATAACTAAATAAAAGTTTAATCACAGAAAATTACCTGAAACGAGTAACAAGGCCTGTTAGTCAGGCTTTAAAGTAGCGCCGCTTTAAAGCCTGACTGACAAGCTCTGTTACTTATTTTGGGTGATTGGCTGTGTTTCAGTGGCTGTGGGCTATTCATATGTCTAAGACCCACTTCACTGTTGTTATGGGGGACTTCAACGCAAAGTTGGGCAGAAAAAACGATGATGAGCTAAAGGTGGGGCAATTTGGATATGGGCAACGGAACCCTAGGGGCCAGAGGCTGGCTGACTTTCTGGAGAGAGAGGAACTCTTTATGATGAACTCTTTCTTCCAGAAGCCGCCTCACAGGAAATGGACCTGGATGAGCCCTGATGGTTCCACGAGAAACGAGATAGACTTCATCATGACCACCGAGAGACGACAGCTCATCATCGTTTTTTCTGCCCAACTTTGCGTTGAAGTCCCCCATAACAACAGTGAAGTGGGTCTTAGACATATGAATGGCCCGACTCACGTCCTCATACATAGTCTCCACTTCATCATCTGGGTGTGACGATGTCGGTGCGTATACCTGAATGACCTTCAGCGAATACCTCTTGGATATTCTGAGTATTAGGTATACCACCCTGCTTGACACACTTTCGATGGTAATAATGTTGTTGGTGAGGGACTTGCGAACGAGAAAACCAACACCACCTTGGGACCGTTGGTCACCTTCCCGGTAGTAAAGCAGGTTGCCGGAGTTTAAGGTTATCGTGTCCTCCCCCTCTCTACGGATTTTAGACAACCCCACAATATCCCAACGCAACCTACTCAACTCTTCTTCCAACTCAGCAATCTTCTCGTCAGTCCTCAACGTGCGCACGTTGTGTGTTACCAGGGCCAGTCGTCGTTTACAGGAGTGGTAGCCGGGCGTCTGCCAGCGATTCTTAGCACCCCCTTCTCCGCCGTTACCGGGGCCGCTACCGTAGCCCCGGGTTAGCGGAGCTGCTGGGGACTGGGGGCCTGGTCTATTTGTTTTTTCCATATTGGGGTTTTTGCCCATAATCGCCGCGCTGGGCAGGTGTGGTGGCGATCGCAGAAACGTAGCTTCGCGACAGGGATGCTGCTCCCCATCCCTGCCCTGTGCCATTTTAGCTACGTTTTTATTTGAATGGTTATACCGCCATTAGTCGGTTCCGCTGTACCTCAGTCGGCTCTTACGGCACCTGGTACTAGAGGGGGGTGCTATTCTACTCTGCCGGCACCCCACGGCTAATATACATTAATGAAATACATTATGATATTGAAATTGGTGTAATTACAGTCACTTTACGAGCAAATATGTTATAAAAATTATAACATGTTTCTGTTATGTTTTTTCAGGGCACAGCGCAACTGTTCGGTGTGGGATGTGCAATGACCATGCTACGAACCATCATTCCAAAAATCCTGACACCCACGAAAGCGTTGAAATCCTTGAGGTTTTCTCATCTCAAGCTCGGAATTTTCTTTGGCGGATATATTGGAATCTATAGAGTAAGTATAGCATATTAATAAAAAAAGACGGGGAAAAAAACAAACAAAAAATGAAAAATTGAAAAATTATGCTACCACTTAAATACACAATTTTAGAAATTTTAAGAATTTAAAATAGAGTTAAATATTTCAACTATCATAATGTCCAATTTCATTCAATTTGGTTAATAAATGTGGAAGTTATAAGGCTCTGTAAAATTCGGACTAACAGACGGACGGACAACGAAGTTATAAGGGTTACTCGTTTTACTATACGGAACACTATAAAAGTGCTTCCATTGAAAAAAAAGGTAACTTCGTGAAGTACAAACAGGTATTCTTGCGTCGAAGGCACAGTTCTTCGATTTCGATTTCCGGTCGTGTATAATTATGTTTCAATGACGAAAGAAGGATGCAGAGATTCGAGCTGTCAAAACATTTTTATTTAAATTTTTTGCAATCATGGACAACAAAGCATCTTTCCTAAAAATGAAATGTGCTTCAAAAATATAGTGATTTTTGCTGTTTTCATTTCACTACTTGAAATTAAACCGCCAGAATAATTACAATGATTTTTTGTTGTTTTTACAATCTAAATCCCCTACCAATGCTTGTGTGGCCAAATATTTTAAAACTTCATTTAAAACGAACTTGTACGATATCAGAACAGTTTTAGAAGCGTCATAAAATACTCTGACGAAACATAACATTTTTAGAAATAAACTTGGGAGAAAATTACTGTTTTCGTGTACAACAGGTATTCGTATGTATGAGCTGCTGAGATCCTTCTTTATTATTATTTCCGGGTGTGGGCTTGTATGCGTGAGTGTGTTAGTTGTAATTATCTTTTTAAGTATTTAGTGTTATCCCTTGTGTAGGAAATCCTAGTTGGGAGCTAAGAATGTGAATGGATATACATATACTTATAAAGTTGATATAAATATTGGTTGTCTGTAAAGTCGGTTAACAGACTATATTTCTACTTGATAATGTCATAAGAAAACAGTATTGAATCAACAACTGAAATAAGCCGAACGCTTAAGCTGATTGTGCCTCTTTATCCCTTGTTCCGAGCTCTCGCTTGCACGCTCGGCTCATGTGGAACGTGACACTTTTCGTGCGTGCAGCCGGCGTTCATCGATTTATAAGACGGTATTACGTCAACAAGACGTTTATCGTCATATGCAATGTTCTCCTAGATTGCGTATACTAAGCGCCACACAAAGTCTCTCTAGCTCCCGCGCATACCTATATTTCGGCATTTGAGAAGCATTCTGCGTATAACTTCCCATCCGCCGATTTGTGTGGCGCTTAGTATAACATGTTTAATCAGTAACTTTGTATAACAGAAAGTGTAATATATGATTACAGCTAGTAGTGTGCCTCCTGTGTCGCGCGCATGGTCGGGACGCGGCGTGGTACGCGGCACCAGCTGGCTTCCTCTCAGGCGTTGCCTTCAGAGCTTCGCCATCCACGCCTATCGCGCTGGCTCCAGTCACTTCTGCGCTGCAGGTACTTTACTGCTAATACAATAAGGTTCATTATCGTACGGTCGCGACGCGGCATGGTATAGGTCGAATCAACTTCTTGACTTCTGTGATGTTAGCTACAAGGTGCGCAAAATTTCAACTTGTAGCTAACTTTACAACCGCCAAGGAGTTTGATTCGATCTATATCTCGCTCTCGCCAACTTTCTCCACTTCCGAGGTCCCTGCACTTTGCAATGCTGTAGCCTGTATCAAATCGTCTAATGTTACATATTATAATAACTGTAAATATTGTATACTAGTTGACCCGGCGAACTTCGTTTCACTTCTCGCCTTTTAAACCTTCCCTAGACCTCCACGAACATTTCAAGACTAAGATAAGATAAATCCGTTCAGCCTTTCTCGAGTTTTAATCAGACTAACGAACAACAATTCATTTTTATTTATAGAGATGATATTTGTTTTTTTTTTCGTTTTCAGATTTTGGCGTCATGGGGTTGCCAGAAAGGCATGATCCCAGCGAACTGGCCGCTGGTGGAGCTGCTGTACTGCGTGTGCCAGGGGCTGCTGTTCCACGCGCGCGTCATGCACGAGGACGTCTGCCCGCGGTACATCATCAACCTCATGCACACCGTCACGCAGAACAAGTGAGTCACACCCAGCTGTACGCGTCAATTAATTTACCTTTTTTAGGGTTCCGTACCCAAAGGGTAAAAACGGGACCCTATTACTAAGACTTCGATGTCCGCCTGTACGTCTGTCTGTCACCGGGCTGTATCTCATGAATCATGATAGGTAGGCAGCTGAAATTTTCACAGATGATGTATTTCTGTTGCCGCTATAACAACAAATACTAAAAACAGAATAAAATACATATTTAAGGGGGGACACCCATAAAACAAACGTGATTTTTAGGAGTTTTTTTGCTCGCTATTAATAACGGCAAGAGGTATGGGGCTCCCATACGGTACGGAACCCTCCGTGTGCGAGTCCGACTCGCACTTTGCCGATTTTTATTTTATTTGTCCAGCGAAAAAATAATTATAATTTATAATATTTTCTTGTGCAGGGCCGACGAAATCCAAGCCGCCTTCATAGAAAAAATGCTGAAGTCCAAATGAAATGGACGCGGGAAATCGTTTGAAAAACGACGTGATACACTCAGTTACAAATAATTTTATTGTTATTATTATTTTTCTCAGACCAAATAAAAAAATCAAGAAAGAACGTCGTGAACATTGTGACAATGTGTTAAAGACATTGTGTTAAATTATCTAATGATGATAACCTATTGTCAAGACAAACCAAATCTTGGTTTTTAGACAATATTTATTTATTTTAATCACTATTGTTTTAAGTATTTGAATAAATAAAAAAAACAGTCAAGTGAGGCCAGTTTTTTTATACATGTAGTGAGTGCGTCGGTGTTGCGCCGCCATAGTTCGACTGACGATCCAAGGCGTAGTTTCGTACGTGTTTGTGTGTGTAATTGTGTTTGTACACGGCGAGGCTTAGTTTTGCCGGCCTCACTTGTTTGTTTCTCAACATTCTGTCTGGATTTTTTTATTTGGTCTGTGTTATTTTTGTATTTAATTTATTGTTTAGGCGGATCTGTGATTATTACATTATCGTTATGGTGGTCCGCTCAAACCAAAATATTTGAATTTTCCGAGTATTTGAAATTATGTTTTAAACTAATGTTTTAACTCAATCTGAAAATGAACTGTTTTATAGAACAGTTTTATGAACATACAGAATGTGTGGGTATATATAATTTATACATATGAAAATATTCTAGATTATCATTGTACACATCGTTATGACTTAACCAACTTTCACTATGGGGCAAAGGCAAAGCCTAAAATTACGAAAAAATCTGCTGATCCATATGTTTTGTTAATAGTTGCTTTTTGGTATACAGGGTTATTTCTAATCAATTACATAGCATCCTTTTAGGGGCTTATTCTGTACATCAAAACTAACAACATTTGTTCTGCGAATTTTCACAAAACTAAAAAAAAAAGTTGTTCCATAGAAAAATATTGTTCACCTGTGACAAAATGTACAGAACCGCTGAATTTTTTTTGAGTTCTGACAAAAGTAGCAGAACAAAAGTTGTTAGTTTTGATGTACAGAATAAGCCCACAGAAAGATGCTAATTGATTAGAAATAACCCTGTTTGACAGCTGTTTTTTTTTTCTTTTTTTGTGATTTCATGGTTGTTCCCCATAGTAAACGTTTGTCATAATGATATCCTAGGTACGTCCGTAGTCTAGATAAATACTCCGTATTTTAGCTGCAGCATAACCCTGTGTTGTTATAGGCCGAATCATACAAGTCGGCGGATGTGAAGTTAGCTACAAGATGCGCGAAATCCAATCAACGCGCAGCTTTATGTGAGCTTCAGTCAGGATTGGATAGATAAATAAATTATTGACACAAAGTAAAATATACAGAAAAAAGATTAAAACTATAGCGTGCAACTAGAGGCGGCCTTATTGCTAATAGCAATATCTGCCAGGTAATCTTTGCAACGATATTGCGCAGCTTTAGCTAACTTCACATCCGCTGACTTATATGATTTAGCGTATAGTTTTTTTTTACGTCTCTAAGCATAATTTTGAATATCGCCGGAAAGTTTTTGCAGATTTGTCGGTTTCTGGGACAAATAAAAATTAATCTGGTACAGGGTTTTGTACTAATATTTATATATTATGGTTTCAGGGTATAAGTTTAATTATGTTGATTAATTTATGTATTTTATGTTCGGAATATGGAAACAATAATCATCCCACATTTATATGTTATGAATAGTGGTATATAGGAAATAATAGGAAATAGGCATTAGTAAAAAAAAAACATTACTATTAACCTAGTCCGGTAGTTAGATTATCAAAAAATATTGGACACGTAATTTTTCTTTTGTCATTCAAACAATAAATGAGAAAGATAAACCTTGTCAAAGTTTGGGAGTGAGGGCTCGTGACGTCACTGTACATTTGTAGTGCACTCGTGACGTCACGCAGAACTTTAACGGGCTATATCTTCGTAAATTTTTGTTAAGTTGACAAAAGAAAAAATACGTGTCTAATATTTTTTTTAAATCTATCTCACGGACTAATTATATTTTTTAGTCATCTAGCCTATCATACATTGAATAATGTATCTTATGTTGAGAGTGCATTAAGTATGTTTTTCTGTAGCACACTGGGCCAAATAATGTTAGTTTTGAAAGCGAAGAGGCTAGGACTAAACTATTTATTTAAAAAGATAAAAAAAATGAACTCATAAAACCATCAGAGGCCTTAGACAATGTAACAAATGGAATCGATAGCATTAGCGAATCGAAGGTTCGAATCGTTAAAAATGTATGGGATTGACATAAGTCACGTGAGCAAATCGATTCCATCACAAATGGTAGCCAATGTAACATTCGACTAGTCGATTCCATCAAAACATATCGACAGTCGTGACGAATTCAGTGGGCATTGCTCACCGAATCGAGATCTTTTTAATATCTCTTGCTAACTCGTGCCTTATTATATCAATGCATCTCTTTCGGATAATCTCGACCGAATAAAATATCCCTTTGGGATCTTCGTGTCAAATCTATTTTTTTTTGAATGATCATGGAAACTAAGTCTTTTAGTCAGAGTCTCCATTTTATCCTAATTTATATTGTGTCTGTTTATGGCCGAATCAAACTTTTTGGCGTCACCGACGCCAGTCATTGCGCAGTTGCGAATTCGTAAAGTCAGTTTCGCGGGGAGTAAGGATGTGTAAAGTGTGAGTGGTCAAGTCAAGTGAAAATCTTTGCATGACTCCGACTAAAGGCAGGTATGATTCTGATAATAAAAAAAAACGTTTGACGTTTTTACATTGACAAATGATTGACAGTGACATATTTCGAATAATAAAAATTCTGTGTTAAATAAACAGTGTTGCCGCCTTAGCCCTTTCGGAGCTAGATCTAGCAAAAATGTTGTTGTAATTCAAATAAAATAATACATAACTGAAATTAGGAATTTCAATTATAAAAAGTGATGAGGGTATGAAATGACATTAGGAAAGGTGTTTTTTATTCTTTTTTTTTGCTGCAAGTCTTTTCTTGATAGTTTTTGCTCCATCTAGCTATTTTTACAGCTTCTTCAACAGCCCCAATTACTAAAACTAAGGTGGCAACACTGAATTTGCATTACCCTTGAAATCTTTCGCTTTCGTTTTGAATGTTGTTTCTTGTTTGATTTGTATATTTACAGGCGTTTTGTTAATTTGTAAATCACATTTACGCCTAAATCAAGACAGCAAAATTATGAAAGAGCCACAGAACAAGCCATTGAACAGTAAAAAGAAAAAAGATTTATCTAGCTTACAAACATGGTAGGTACAATATTTTTTGAATAAATTACTACGAGAAAAAACGAGGAAATCCTATATTATAAATTATGCTTTCATTCAAATGAAAGTTATAGCATGATATCCACTTACTTTTTACAATAGAAAAGAGTTCGAAACTATGACATTACAAGATTCATATGCAGTTAAGGTATATCTAATAACTGCTACAGTTTGGCTGAGCTAAACTTACTTTTGTGTATGTGTGTTCTAAGTGCCCTAATGGACATGCAACTTTTGGCTCCGTTAGTCAAGCAAATTGAAATTTGTAGATAACTTTTTAGCTACTCAAAAAATTAATCATTTATCGAGTCTGTGTAAAGTTAAAAGGAACTATTCATACAAGAATCAATGTAGAAAAATGTTTTGTTAAGTCAAATTACAGACAATACTTATAAGTGATAATGTTATAAGCTGAGGCCGATCGTGTCTCTCTATCGCTTGTTCCGTGCTCTCACTTGCATGCTCGACTCAGGTGGGACATGACACTTTTTCATACGTGTAACTGATGTTCATCGATTTATAGGTGCTATCACATCTAAAACAACAGGCATGTAGTTGTAAATATAAAACATAGAAATGTTATCATATTATAATGAACACTTAATTCATGTTTCAGGTTCAAACGGGTACTTCTTCAGGATTCAAGAATATTTATTGAGATATCTATGGCACCATTGTGATGCCATCGGCACGGAATTGGTTAAGAGAAATTTCAGCAAGTATTTACAAGAAGATTACAAACCAATTTGAGCTCTGCTTATGTTGAATCAAATACCACAAGAAAAGTCCTATAATTTGCTCACATAACGACCCGCAACCCGGTTGAATGTGCATTGGTGTGTGGAGGCAACGGTTCCAGTGCCAATTGGAGGAGTTGACAACTAAATACTTATCGAGAGGCAATGTATCATGTTCTCGTGTCAATAAGCACCAGTGGCAGTCGTTAGGTCTTAAAAAAATGTTGGTATGAATGTCTCCCCACTACAATTTTATTTAGAATAATGTTTTTTACGTCAATTATTAAGTTAAATAAAAGAAAACATCACAGCCCACTCTGTCGTGGTTGCCTGCAGGAGAAAGAAACGGTGGAGCATGTTTTGTGGCATTGCAAGGCCACGGCAGAAACTAAAATCGCTTGCGGGTTGCATGACGCTACTATTGCTTTGTCATCTGCATCAACATCATCATCCTCATCGCTATCTGGTACACTATCCAAGCCACTGGAGCAGTTATGCCAGCGGCCCAGAGCCACGCTCCGTTATTTTAAGGAGCTGGGCTGGCTCGGGTAGACGCTGGATGGGGAAATGCACAAAACACCCCATGCGGGACGTCAGTGCAGGACTTATCGCCTCTACGTCGAATAATAATAAGAAAAGAAAACATATCCTAGGAATTCTTAGTAAAAGTAGGAATTCTGCAAACTGGGTGTATCTTTGTGGACGGACAGTCGTAAGCAGTATGTAGTCAAACGGAAACCATATTATTTTAAATAAAATAAAAAACTTCATAACTAACGCAAAAACTCCAAACGAAATTTTAGTGGGGAAACTTTAAGACCAATATTTTTAAGGACCCAATGTCCCTCAGTAGTGGCAGTTTTAGTAGAAGTAAACCAATAAATGCTTGTGATGGGAATCAAATCCACACCAGTTTGATCCAGAAGTCAGGATCACTAACCACTGGGCCACCGAGGCAAGATAGAATACTATACATACATTTTATTATATAATTTTTAAATACATATTTGGGGTTAACAACTAAAAATTGTTTTATTGACAGTAAGTATTTTAAAAACTTTTATCACTTACAACAAGATACCACGGAGTATAAGGGAATTAAATACAAATCAAGACAAAAAATACTGTAAGATTTATTTACTGCTAAATGGTATCATAGGATAAATGACTTCCTATGTGATAAATAACTCTGACATTACTATTAAGATTTTTTCACTACAGAACGCTATTTACTAAGTAAATGTCTTCCTGTGTAATTCTGACATGAATATTTAATAATTATTATTCTGCTGGATTGAATAAATCTCGACATTTGACAGTTTTGTACTTCAACCTGTTTTATTGCTTACTTCTAGAAGAAACCTCTGCCCAAGCTGTTGAGCCTAGGAAAAACATAAAAAATGTAGGTATTAATTATGGTTTAGGCGAGGAATGCCCAATTGTAACAATAGCTAATTCTAAGAATGTCCAATTCTCAAATTGGCAAAATAACTTAAATTGAGAATATTATTAAAAATATCATACATTTTATATACAAGGTCCATCTACTTTTACCATGGGGCCAACCAACCCAAATTCTGCAAAAAAATGTACTGTCATTTAGTTGATAATCACGAATTTGGTTTTGGTTGGTCCCATGGTTAAATTCATTCTTCTGAATGTACTAAACTCGCCCTTAAGAGGTTGTTACCGTTAGGTACCGGTCACCCTATGTATAGAAAGTTTAGTAAACTTATTTTTATGTTATTTTTTCTTAATTTATTTTGCCATTCTGAGAAATAGGCATTCCTAGATTTAGCTAATCAAATAAGTCAGAATTTTGCATTTCTGGACTACTTGAGCACTATGAGAATTGGGCATTTCTCGATGTGCAGAAGAACATTATTGTGAGACAACTGTATACCATATAAAATATTCAATGGCATTTATGTAAATCCACCAACCTGCAGTGGACCAGTGTGGTGGATTTTTCCCTATCATCCTTCAAGTTTAGGTCTGTGTTCAGCAGCGGACTATTAAAAATATTGGTATGGTCTGAAACTACAGAGTGCAGCTAAACAAACTATGCCAATGAACCATAACTTAGCTAAGCCGGGTAGGTACAGACTTCTAAATGTTCTGCTGAAGCAAATTCCTATCTATACACATAATAATATATAATATATACCTTATAAGTGAAGCAGAGCAGGAAAATTGTTAATATCAATATCTTATATTCATTAGTGCAAACAAGATATCATATAGGTGTACCTTCTTCCACCTGTCCGCAGTTTTGTTTTCACCACCACCGATTGAGTTTAAAGTATGGGTCAACACCTGCCACAAGCAATTAACCTCAATGCGCCCACGGAATACCAGACAGAAGATCAGCAGCATCTTTTCTTAAATCCCAACAGGGTTGAAAGCTGTTCCGCACTGCCTTGTGGTCTCAAATCCATTTTTAGGGTTCCGTACCCAAAGGGTTAAAACGGGACCCTATTACATTATTATATATTCTTTGCTATTACCTACTAAGACTTTCGCTGTCCGTCCGTCTGTCTGTTACCAGGCTGTATCTCATGAACTGTGATAGGTAGCTAGGAAGCTGAAATTTTCACAGATGATGTATTTCTGTTGCCGCTATAACAACAACTACTAAAAACAGAATAAAATAAATATTCAAGGGGGGCTCCATACCTCAAACGTATTTTTTTGCCGTTTTTTGCTTCATATTAATAACGGCAACAGGTAGACGCTTGAAATGGGGCTAAGGAACTTGTTCTCTTATTGGTTTGTGGGCTAAGGGGGTTCCCATAGGGTACGGAACTCTTCGTACGCGAGTCCAATTCGCACTTGGCCAATTATTAAAGCAAACATTTTAAAATTCATGACTGATGTCTATGTGCAAAACGCACCATTAATTTCATGTTTTATAAGTTATAACACTTTACGGCTTATATTAAATAACACTATTTACATGAACTCCTCAATTTTGAAAAAACTTACCAAATTCATTACATACATTAAATAGCTCTTCAAGTTTTTAAAGTCGTGAATGTTAGTGCTACCTACCACTTACCACTTTAAAATCGAAGTTAATCGAATGATAAATAAATTGCTGAATGCTTATTTTGTTGTAAAATGTTTACTATTTAGTTAAAAAGTGTTCTCGCCGTCCATTTTTACACCTTACAAATATTTGTATACATCAATAATCGAGAAATATTCTGTTTATTACGATATTTTTAAGCCTTGCTCAGCTTTCTACAGCATTTTTGTCTTCGCTAGATTTTCGTTCAAACGAATAAATTAGCGAACTTAAGCGAACGAAAACAACTGTCAAAAGTGCAACTTGGCTACGGTTTAGCGAAAATTCGACGACGATTCCATTAGATGGAATGGAAAGAATTTCTATCTCTTTTTTGCGTGGGCGCTGATATATGCATTGGTCTCGCTTACTCTACGTGACAGTTCCTTTCGACGTCGACGTTTGTTAACGAATCGACATAACGATTCTATTCGAATCGTTAGAACCGAGTGTCGCGTTGTCTAGCCCTTCAGTTATATTTTGCAGTGACCTTTGACATTTGATTCAGTTTAATATTTTGAGAGCAAGATCGTTACGATACATTAGTATACATAAGTAGTTATAACGATATATCTTCTGCTTAAAAAAAAGTTATCGCTGATCGAAAAAAAATCATTTTAGGTATGAACCACGATTGCATTCTATTTTTATTATAATTGTATCTATTTGTGAATCGGGATTTTGTTGTAATAAATATGTTATAAATTGATGCGAAAATTGGTTCAGAGAAACCAATCCAGAGTGCGCATAAGATATCAAGGTGTTGCTTAGTAAAGTGCAATAGAGACAAAAAATTAGCCGTTTCATATAAAAACTTCATTGACACTCGACAGCTGTTTTTCTTTTTGTGATTTCGCTGTTATGAACAACTTTTACCATTTTGACCAACAGGTCTAAATGGTAAAAGTTTAAACGGTAATAGTACAACTTTTACCACAACTTTTACAACATATTCATATTCGTAAATACAGTGTGACACAAAAGAGTAGAATTTAATGACTTGGGATTTAAAAAGTCACTCTAGCTGTGGTACCAGTAAGAGTGTGGTACCTAAGCTATGAGTCATTGTTTTTTTTTAAATTATACTAGTATTTGTGTTATTTTCTGGATTCTGAAAAAAACAGTGTCATCGTGAACAAAATTATGCAAATTATTATATGCTAACAAAGCGCTGGTGGCGCCCTCATTTATTTTTAACTCTTTCATGTCGCACTGTACCTCTAAAAGATTCGACACTTCGCAAAACAACATCTTGTATGTTACAACAAAACTCGAAATATGGGTTCAGACCTTCGAGCAAATATCTAAAGAGTCAAAATAGTGCAAAAAAAAACCGAGCCAAAACCCTGCCCAAGCTACGTAGTGGGCAGGCTTTTTAGTTTGTCGTAAGGCGATTGCAAGTTGATTACAACGTCGCGCGATGCCGAAGTGCTCGGTTACTAGCACAAATTAGGTGACATAACGTCGAGATTCGAGAAAACGAGTCATTGTTAATTATTAATGGAAATATCTAAGTCGGTATGTATGACGGCGCTCGGACATTTTTTTACTACTTTCACTTAGGGACTGTAGCTCTGTAGATATTTGCTCAAAGGTTCCAAAGTGCGCATAAAATATGTGCATTTATTCGCATGTAGTAATAATAAAATGTAACAAAATTGTCCGCACAATACAAATTAGTGCCTGTATCATAGACGTACTCGCTTTAAACAAGTGCTTTATAGTATTCGCTAGGAGACACTATCACACTTAGGTGTAATAGTAGAATTCTTTCACATCTATACTTGCACATTCTAGAATTATGCAAATTGAGGTGAATTCATTTCTTTGTAAATCAATATAAATACATAAATATTAGGGGACATCTTACACACGGTCTCTGACCCCAAATTAAATAAAGCTTGTGATATGGCTGCCAGAGACTGATATACTACATTTACATATTTTAAATTCATACTTATCTCATAGCAAACATCCATGTTCATCATATAAATGCTTGCACTGGGTGGGGATCGAACCCACGCCTCTTTGATTCAGGAGTCTGGCTCAGGAGTCAGGAGGGTGACTAACCACTGAGCCACCGAGGCAGTCATAAATATAAAGGCAGTAATATGTAAAACAAAGACAACTAGGGCAAAGGGCAGGGTTTCTCATCTTATAGACGTGACATCGGCAAACTCTCAGAATAATGAAAGACAGTAGAAGTGATATAAAGAACAAAGTTGTAACACATGACCACAGCAAGATGGCGTCGAAAACGCACATAGACTGCTATGTAATCTTGACACAAATGTAAACTGGAATTAATGATCAAAATGTCACATTGTATTGCATTAGTCTTCCATCCATCAGCCATAAGAAGTCCACTGCTGGACATAGGCCTCCCCCATGGATCTCCAATAAGACCGGTTGGAAGCGGCCTGCATCCAGCGCGATCCTGCGGTCTTAATGAGGTCATCCGTCCACCTTGTGGGTGGACGTCTTACGCTGCGCTTGCCGGTACGTGTTCTCCACTCGAGAACTGTCCGACCCCATCGGTCATCAGTCCTCCGCGCTATGTGCCCTGCCCATTGCCATTTTAACTTGCCAATCCGTTGGGCTATGTCGGTAACTTTGGTTCTTCTACGGATCTCCTCATTTCTGATTCGATCTCGCAGAGAGACTCCGAGCATAGCCCTCTCCATAGCTCGTTGGGCTACTTGGAGCTTACTAATAAGGCCCATAGTGAGAGACCACGTTTCTGTGCCATAAGTCATCACTGGCAACACACACACATTGCATTAGTATGGCGGACAAACTTCAAAAGCAGCCTAGGCGGAGCTTACACAGGGTTATCTGCTTGCCTAGTACCAAGCCGAAAGGGGGTGATTAAATGAGACCATCATTATGAACAACTTTTACTATGGAGCCGACCAAAAAAAAAACAATTGTTCCATACAAAATTGCAACTCGGAACAGCTGCGGGTTATTTTATATCGAATTCCGGGTTGGCCCCGTAAATAAAGTTGTTCGTAATGATGGTCTGAATCACCTCTTTCGGCTTAGTACACCAGTTCTGGAAAACCCTGTATATTCTAGTATGTTATTGTACTCATCAATATGTCAATTTTTTTCTACAGGAGCAACCCCGAAATTGCGAATCATCTGTTCTATAAAAGTTCATCGACTCGCGACAAAAACTTAAATTTAAAATTTAAAAAACCCCCGACACAAAAACATACCTAAAAAAAGTACGAAAAGAATTTTGGTTCTTCGATCCCCACTTTAACCCACCATAACTCTTAAACGGCTCAATCGATTTTTATAAAACTTAGCTAAGAACACTCTCGACTAAGTCTCCTTTAATCAAAAAAAAAACTAAACTGAAATCGGTTCAGTGGTTCGGGCGCTATGATGCCACAGACAGACACACAGACAAACAGACACGTCAAACTTATAACACCCCTCTTTTGCGTCGGGGGTTAAAAATGTTTGAAAGAATAGTTTTTCAGTGTTTTGTGTGTTTATTTTTCCTTTTTGGGATTGGTCCTTTATAAAAGTTGGCCATAAATGATGCGTACAATGATATCCTAGAGTATCGTTCTCTAGAGAGACACGCTGTATAACCAAAACCACGTTACATATCCAACAACTATGAGTTTAATCGAACGAAAGTTCATAGGATGAGAAGTCTTGTAACAACTAATGTAACTAAATCAGTTATTATAGACAAAGTGCGCCTTCGAGCAAATATCTGTAGAGCCACAATCGTGTAAAATAAATGTCCGAGCTAAAACCCTGCCCAAGCTACGTAGTGGACCGGCGTTTTAGTTAGTCTTAACGTAAGGCGATTGCAAGCCAACTACAACGCCGCGCGATGTCGAAGTGCTCGGTTACAAGCACTAATTAGGTGACAAAACGTCGAGATTGGAGAAAATGGGTCATTGTGAATTATTTAATGTAATTATCTAAGTCGGTATGTATGACGGCATTCGGACATTTTTTTACTACTTTCACTCAGGGACTGTGGCTCTGTAGATATTTGCTCGTAGGTAAGTGCCCTTAGAAAATACATTCATAATTTTTCGGATCACCTCTATGCTCGATATTATAATCTAGTCTATTTATACTAGTAAAGTATCATTTTGTTTGATATTTTGGCATATATTTTATTATTCCTAGAAAAGAAAATCTGTCGATTCACAGAACACGGTAGAATGGTGGGAAGTGAGAAATATAGCTAGTTATTGCTAATGTAATACTGAAATACCTACTTTTTAGGGTTCCGTACCCAAAGGGAAAAACGGGACCCTATTACTAAGACTTCGATGTCCGTCTGTCTGTCTGTCTGTCCGTCTGTCACCGGGCTGTATCTCATAAACCATGATAGCTAGGCAGCTGAAATTTTCACAGATGATGTATTTCGGTTGCCGCTATAACAACAAATACTAAAAACAAAATAAAATAAATATTTAAAAGGGGCTCCCATACAACAAACCTGAATTTTTAAACGTTTTTCGCTCTATATTAATAATGGTACCAGGTATAGATGCTTGACATTTTCACAGAATATTTAATTGTATATTCCCTTCAATAATAAAATTAAAATAAAATAAATATTTAAGGGGGGCTCCCATACAGTACGGAACCCTCCGTGCGCGAGTCCGACTCGTACTTGGCCGATTATTTATCAAAATGATGAATTTAAATATACATTTATTATTCATTACGCCCAATTTTAGCGGCGCCATCGTAATTATATTAGCAATTTAGAGTAGCCCTGTTTCTTTTTCACTATATGCATTTGATAGAGAGAACACTATTTTATGTTGCTAATTTACGATGGCGCCTTTAAAATTGGGCCTATTGATTAATTTTTATTTAGTCTTTAATTAGTTGATTTCCTACAATTGTTTTATTTTGTTTTTATTTACGAGCTGAAAGCAACTATTATAGCACTAGCAGCGCCCCGCGGTTTTACCCGCGTTGTGCCCGTTCCCGTGGGAATTTCGGGAATTTTTATACATATAAACCTTCCACTTGAATCACTCTATCCATTAAAAAAAACAGCATCAAAATCCGTTGCGTAGTTTTAAAGATTTAAGCATACAGACAAACAAACGAAAATGGCGACTTTATTTTATACTATGTAAGGATAATTATAGCGGTTATCTCACACCTAATTGTGGTTTTATTCGATTCTGCCATTTTGCCGTGTCAATACGTAATAGTAATTATATGTATTTCCTTCTGTAATTGTGGGTACGGATTTTTCTAAAAAAGATAGCATTTAATCATTGCACAAAATCGTAAAGTAAGAAAGTGAATTTTTATGATGATGTTATATTTTGTAATAAATTGTTTGGGCGACCAATACTAGTATTTTATTACATCTTTTAAAAACTACGAAAACACCTACACACATCCCTTTACCAATAGCTTGGTAAATAATAATTAATTGGCATAAATATAATTAATAGCTGACTTAAAACAGGTCTAGTTTTTTTTTACAGACAGGAGCTGCAAAAGCAGCTCCGTTACAAAAAAAAAACACAGTTTACAGTCGGCGGGAAAACTAAATGTCTATGATGCTGTAGGGACTAACTTCGCTACATGCGGCGCCACCACACGCGCGCCCAAGGAACTAACGTCAGCCAATCACAAGCCGAGGGCTGTATCGCGCAAA
The DNA here is from genome assembly GCA_964007245.1 of Hypomecis atomaria. Taxonomy (NCBI): domain Eukaryota; kingdom Metazoa; phylum Arthropoda; class Insecta; order Lepidoptera; family Geometridae; genus Hypomecis; species Hypomecis atomaria. The sequence continues at coordinate 19,397,375 of OZ023285.1, read as the reverse complement.
CGAAAATTAAACACTGTCGGATACACAGAAGAGAGAAGTTCTGCTGTTCTGAGGTCGGATAGCTATCCCCGAGCGGCGAGCACAATACCTCGCTCAGTGGGTGGAGTACTCCTTTGTGAAGACTGAAGTGGTCGTCCATGTGGAGATGATGATGATGATTTAAGTCCATAATGCTATTACCGTAGATAGGCTATACCATTTTTAAACTCTATGCTAAAACTGAAACCTTTGACATGGTCGTCATAGAACCGTAAACTATGAATACTGTCCTGTCAAACTTGCTCTCTGAAACTTGTCAATCAACTTCCTACTTCATTGCAATCAACACGGAAATCGTTGGTATGTTTTTGTAAAAAAAATCGAGTAAATAGTTACAAAATGCGTGTAAAGGTTAAAGAAAAATTATAGTTCTGCTATCAAAGGCAAGTACAAATAAATCATTGTTCCTTATTAATAATTTCATCCAGGTAGGTATCATAAACTAGCTGGTTGAATACTTAACGTTTTCATTGTAGGTACCTAATGTACAAGAGCCACGAAGGCATTGGACCATTCAAAGACCTTTGATTTGTCCATTATATCCATCCACGCTGCCTCAGTGCGTGTTGGTGGTTTCACAAGCACCATCGAATTTGTTTTACGAACGTGTGCAGTTTTCCTCACGATATTTTCCTTCACCCATAGAATATTATTCTACTAGCGACCCACACCGGCTTCGCACAGGTTTATTATACATATAAACCTTCCTTTTCAATCACTCTATCTATTAAAAAAACCGCATCAAAATCCGTTGTGTAGTTTAAAGACAGCGGAAGCGACTTTGTTTTATACTATGTAGTGATAATGATGCCTTTACCGAAATTGTACATAGACTTAGTGCCTATGCACTTATTATGAACAACTTTTACTAGTGGATCTATTCTGAAATTGCGTAAAACATAATATATTTATATTGTATCACACATTTTGCGAGGAGAATGGTGATTCTCTAACTAAACCTTCGCTACATTTGCTGTTCCATAACTATAAATGGAAACTTTAGCAGAGTAGGTATACTTACCTATATACTTTTTTCATGTACTTAACTAGAATTGTTATCGGTCAGAAGGTTCACAATGGATATATTCAATCAACCCTATACAAAGGACGGGCCATTCACTGACCCTAACGCGCACTACCGTTAAAGCCACGAAATAACAGGCTCTGAGAACATAGAATAAGATTACCAAACCTTTTATTATGTAAAAGAGAACCCGCCAAATAAATTAGATCTTTTATGTGCATAGTTATTCCAGAATTTTATCTTCGTTCTTACGACTTGTTTATGATTTACGTAAGCCTGAAGTGTATAGGTAGTTGTACTAGGTATAAGTATCTGCCTAGGTAGTAACTAGCCTATGTATTCTGTCTGGTCGGGACGAAACCTTTGTCATATGGATAGCTATTTTATGGGCTATTGTCATCAATGCCATTTTGTTACAATTTTAAGAGCCCAGTCATGTTTGTAGGTAGCTGAATTAGTTTTCGGATCAGTTGCCATGAATAACTCCAGTGGTGCACTAGACTAGATACTTTTAAATACCAATTTGATTTCAAGAAATATTTTTCAATCAAACGAAACGCTGAAACTTTTAAAGTTGAAATTTAAAGTGACGCCGGCATTTTCCAATATTCGCTTTAAATCCGTAGTTGCTGAAGCTTACGTGCTTGTGAGGATATAGGTCAGTGAGCGTTGAAGTTTCCTATTTAAGAATGTAGCTAAATGTTTTCGTGTTCAATAAATGGTTTAGATTGGAACAAATTGTGCACTTTCTACGCTCGAGTAACACTAAGATCAACTTAGAGTGACTTAAGAAACTGCCGTAGATAGTAAAGAAGTCGTTTACTCCTCGTCTGAAGCTACGGAAAACTTTGTGCGGATTAGATTGTGTTACATTAGGCAGCCTTTCTTTTCTTATCAGGGGACAAGTTCGTGTTTTTAAATGCAACTGTAAAATATTTAGCATTGACTCTCCAATGTACCTATGTAAATCTCGCTGGTCCAGTGTGTCAAATCTGTAATGATGAAAATATATATATGTGGCCACTATAGAAATGCGGTTCGAGTGTTCCAACAAGTTCGCGATGTCGATGCTAGTCAACAGTTATTCAGACATCCTCGGCACAGCTCGACTTCATATTCTTAAATTACTTTTTCTTGCAGTAGGTTTCATTAGAAGTATGGCGCCTGCGGTGGGCATCGACCTGGGGACCACCTACTCCTGTGTAGGCGTGTTCCAGCACGGTAAGGTGGAGATCATAGCCAACGACCAGGGCAACAGAACCACCCCCTCCTATGTCGCCTTCACGGAAACCGAGCGACTCATCGGTGACGCCGCCAAAAATCAGGCAAGTTACAGCCAGAATAGTTCAAAACTTCTCAACTTTATACCATCATTAAAAGTTGGGGAACTTCGCTTTGAGCTCAACTGAGTCGTAATTTCTGTTTAAGGGCCAAATTCAGCATCTAATTTTCCACAAAACTTTGACACTCCATAGTCTTGAAGAGCTCCTTTTTTGTTTTATTTGTCGGACGAACAAGTTATACATGCCTAGAAAAGTTTGTTAACAATTTACGAAAAGTCCAATGCGTATAAAGAAACTAGATAAGTACTATATGGGTCACAGAATCAAAAGGTTTTCTTTCATTTTTCAGTTTCCCTCAATGTTCCATGTATAAAATTGGTTGCCTGAAATAGATTCGGCGTAACAGAATACTTAATATATTTTTCATGACAAAAAGAGAGAAAATGAAATGCTTAAATTAATGTGTACCTAATTGTGTGTTCTCCTTAATGTGAACTTGGATTATTGTCTATTGCCTTTGTAATGTTCGTACTTATTAAAAAGACCGGAGACGCTGTAACTATCAACTTACCATTTGAATTGACTTGTCCTTTAGAACTTCAATTATTATTATTATTTCGAAAGGCATTATTACAAATACTTATGAAGAGACATTGAAAATAATGAAAGTGATTTATATTACAGATTGCAATGAACCCCAGAAATACAGTGTTCGATGCAAAACGCTTGATAGGTCGCAAGTTCGACGATCCAAAAGTGCAGGGAGACATGAAACACTGGCCTTTCCAAGTTGTTTCCGAAGGCGGCGTACCAAGAATAGTAGTTGAATACAAAAAAGAAAAGAAGAAGTTCTCCCCGGAAGAAATATCATCCATGGTGTTGACCAAAATGATAGAAACAGCCGAAACATTTCTTGGTGGAAAAGTAAAAGATGCTGTGGTAACAGTGCCTGCGTATTTTAATGATTCGCAACGGCAGGCCACTAAGGATGCTGGAGTTATTGCTGGTCTAAATGTCCTCAGAATCATCAATGAACCCACAGCAGCCGCATTAGCCTATGGATTAGACAAAGATTTAAAAGGCGATAAAAATGTGCTGATATTCGATCTCGGAGGTGGAACCTTCGATGTTTCTATACTAACAATCGCTGAAGGATCTTTGTTCGAAGTTAGGTCTACTGCAGGAGACACTCATTTGGGTGGAGAAGACTTTGACAATAGAATGGTGGACCATTTCAGCCAAGAATTTGAGAGAAAGTTTAAGAAGAATATGAAGGATAATCCCAAAGCTTTAAGAAGACTTCGAACATCATGTGAAAGAGCGAAGAGAACTCTCTCTTCTAGTACAGAAGCTAGTATCGAAGTCGACGCTTTGCATGAAGGCATAGACTTTTACTCGAAAATCACAAGAGCTAGATTCGAAGAACTGTGTTCTGATTTATTCCGTCAAACTATTGCTACCGTCGAAAGGGCTTTAAAAGACGCTAACCTGAATACCAGAGAAATTCATGATGTTGTTATGGTTGGGGGGTCTACTCGCATTCCAAAAGTACAAAGGTTATTGCAGGTAACGAAAATCTGCATTATAAGAAGTCATCAAAAATAACTGTAATTAATAGATATTAATTTAAAATTAATCATTAACAGGACTTCTTTAGCGGAAAATCACTAAATATGTCCATAAACCCCGATGAAGCAGTGGCTTACGGAGCTGCAGTCCAAGCCGCTATTCTAAGTGGTTCCAAAGACACTAGGATCCAAGATGTATTGCTGGTTGACGTGACCCCTCTGTCGCTGGGCATCGAAACAGCTGGTGGTGTCATGACGAAACTAGTTGAAAGAAACACCAGGATTCCGATTGCTCAAAAGCAAATATTCACTACATACTCCGATAATCAACCTGCTGTAACAATACAGGTATGTTTTTTCAAGTGAGTTACTATTTCTATATCCTTCGTTTACTAAAATTTTCAAAAATGCGTGTGGGCTTTCAGATTTATGAAGGCGAACGTGCTATGACGAGAGATAATAATCTGTTGGGGACATTTAACTTGACAGGACTCCCGCCAGTTCCTAGGGGAGTGCCACAGATAGAGGTATTTTCGATTCCTATAAAACTAACATTCTCTGTTCAGCCGATTTAGGGTCCTATTGAATGATATTTACAGGTTACTTTTGACATCGATGCCAACGGGATTTTAAACGTGAGCGCTCAAGACCGCAGCACCGGAAGATCTGAAGGCATCACAATATCGAATGACAAGGGTCGCCTCAATAAGAAGGATATTGAAAAAATGCTCCACGATGCAGAAAAATTCAAGAATGAGGACGAGAATGTAAGGAAAAAGGTGGAAGCCAGAAACCATCTCGAGAGTTACTTGTATGGATGCAAAACGGTAAGTTTTGTTTGCAATGATAGATTGTTATTTTTTTTGCGATTCAAGGCGTACCTACCTAATTAAATATTTATGCTTGTCAATTTAGTTCTAGTGAAATTCTTACTCGTGATATTATGATAAAAGGCAAAATTATTAAAAGTTGTATGACTTGCGTCCAACTTAATGCGTCATTTAAGAACACAGATTTTAACCGAAACCCGAAAGCCGAAGCTGGAACTTTTAACTTGAAAGTAACTTTGTATAGGTAGGGAGGATAGGCCTGGTGTTAGAGTTATTAAGCCGCCTGGAAGTCTCTGTTATAGCCAATATGTAGAGCATGTAGTATTAGGGAAAGCAGCAAGACCACCGTCAGAAGGCTAGAGCGGGTATAAAATACACGGTGGTTATTATTAGTAGCACTTATTTGCCATTGTTTTGAATTTATATTTCTACTGAAATGTTGACTTTTATTACATTTCAGCTTCTATACCAAAATAAATACCAAACGTGAGTTTAATTTCACAGGCAGCTGAAAACGCTAACGCACGTCTCACAAACGAAGAGCGAGAGGCTGTCCTAAAAGAATGTAACACACAGCTCCAATGGCTTGAGCGTAACCCGACAGCAGACAAAGCAGAGCTGGAACGCAGACTGCAGAACGCTCAGAAGGTCTGCCAGCCGTCGATGATGAAGCTGGCTGGAGGCGGCGGGGGCCCGAGCTGTGCGCGCCCTGAGAGCCCTGGAGGTCCTCGGGTCACGGAAGTTGATTAAATTTCACTATCCTAATGGCCGCAAAATTTACATCGCCTATATGTCACTAGCACTTCCGGGCACAAACCATGTGTATAGCCGACAAAAAACCGAGGCCAGTCATAGAATGAAATTTAAAAAAAATAGGCGTGGTCAAGCCGGTTAGAAATTGATAGTCAGCGCTAGTTCAATATTTCCATGCCATGGCAATCTATGTCGTTTGCAATAAGTAATTTGCTCGTAGTTGAAGTAAACCTTTAGCGCGGTAGAATAAGATAACGCAAAGTTTTGCATACAGTAATCGACTTACTAGAGCTCACTTAAAGTTTGTTATCTGGTAGGCAAATATTAACTCAATAAAGATTCACAAAAACAATGATTGTGTATTTTTCAAAACTATTGATAAATTGGACTATCGGTACATCGAAGTGTTGAAGTGCTTGTATAATAACGCCACTATGTAGGTCCGAGTACAGGAAGAGAGCTCCAAGGCGATCCCTTTAAAAAGAGGCGTAAGACAGGGAGACGTAATTTCTCCGAAACTGTTTACGGCTACTTTGGAGAACGCCTTCAAGCTCCTGGAATGGAAAGGATTCGGCATCAATGTCAATGGCGAATACCTCACTCACCTTCGGTTTGCCGACGATATAGTAGTCATGGCAAAATCGATGGAAGAGCTCAGCACGATGCTCGAAGGCCTCAATCGGGTTTCTCAACAGGTGGGTCTTACGATGAACATGGACAAGACGAAAGTTATGTGTAATTCCCATGTTGTACCCACCCCGATCACGGTTGGGAACTCGGTTCTTAAAGTCGTTAACTCGTACGTCTACCTAGGACAAGTAGTCCAGTTAGGTAGGTCCGACTTCAAGAAAGAGGCCAATCGCCGAATCCAACTCGGCTGGGCAGCGTTCGGAAAATTGCGTAGCGTCTTCTCGTCCGACATACCTCAGTGCCTCAAGTCGAAAGTTTTCGACCAGTGTGTGTTGCCAGTGATGACTTATGGCACAGAAACGTGGTCTCTCACTATGGGCCTTATTGGTAAGCTCCAAGTAGCCCAACGAGCTATGGAGAGGGCTATGCTCGGAGTCTCTCTGCGAGATCGTATCAGAAATGAGGAGATCCGTAGAAGAACCAAAGTTACCGATATAGCCCAACGGATTGGCAAGTTGAAATGGCAATGGGCAGGGCACATAGCGCGGAGGACTGATGACCGATGGGGTCGAAAAGTTCTCGAGTGGATACCACGTACCGGCAAGCGCAGCGTAGGACGTCCACCCACAAGGTGGACGGATGACCTCATTAAGACCGCAGGATCGCGCTGGATGCAAGCCGCTTCCAACCGGTCTTATTGGAGATCCATAGGGGAGGCCTATGTCCAGCAGTGGACTTCTTATGGCTGATGGATGGATAAATTAGACTTGAACACTGGTTTTATAAAAGTTGCATAGTCTAACCAAGGTAAAGTTTAACTAATATCTATCTAGCAACAAATTTTTAATCAATGTCCAAATTTGAAAAGAATAAAATGGCATAATATTAAAACCATTAGAGGTTTAATGTAAAAGGAAAACAGAATTCACTGCAACTAAAAAACAACTCAAAGCAACAGAATTCACTGCAAAAACAACGAAACTTGTTAAAAGCATCCGTTCTCGTCTTTATTTCTTGCCCTTCTTTTTCTTCTTATTAAAATCAGGAGGATGGAAGCCTCTAGAGGCGAGCAGTTCTTGCACATTGTGGCACGCGTAGTAGACATTTTCCATCGCGGAATCAGTCAGCATATCCACGTTGCACCTTCCTTTGGACTTCCCCTTCTTTCCACCACCACCGCCGCCTTTCTTTGATTTCCCTCCTTCCCCGCCTTCTTCTTTTTTCTTCCCTTTACCCGCCATTTTTGGAAGATATTAGTAACAGTTCCAGTTTTCACCTCTAGAGAGTTTTCAGCGTTCTCTACGAGCCTAACTTTGCTTGTACAGTAAATTCTTGGTTACCGCTGAAAGCTATTGATTAAACAAACTTTGGGGCGTCGTGATGTGTACGTGAACGTTAAGTATTTACATTCTAGGTGATTATCTACGTTGTGAAACTCAGTATAGATAACTTTGGAAAGGTAACTATACCAAAACTTCCAGACTAAATACCGTAGGTATACATAAGGAATGGTGAGGCAAGATCAATGTAAAAAATACTGCGTCTTTTATTAATTAAGTGACTGTCGCAAGCCGTGGTGGTCTAGTGGTAATGATGCCTTACAATCGTGGGTTCGAATCCCGGTCCCGTACCAATGAATTCCTTGGAATTTAACAGCTCTGGCTTTTCGGTGAAGGAAAACATCGTGAGGCAACCTACATACCTATATACGTAGAAGAAATTCGATGGCGTATGTGAATCCATCAACCCGCACTGGGCCAGCGTGGTGGATATGGCCCAATCACCCTTCGTGGGTAGGCCTACGTCCTGCAGTGGACTAATAAAAAGGCTGGTACAGTACGTCTTTTAGTAATTATGTAACTGTCGCAAATCTTTATAAATTAGAGAAACAAGCGAATACAAACAAGCAAGACTAATTATTTTTCTTTTACTAGCATTGTGTTACGTGTGACCGCGAATGATGGTATTGAGGAGTAGAACCTGGAATGCAATCGTTTGGATATTACACACTATCTTAAAGCATGCATGTTCTACGTGGCACATGCCTCACTAAATAGACTCGGAGCCTAATGTGCATGGATTTTAATTGGTCCCTAATCTAAAATAGGTTCTGATTTAAGGGTCAGATCGTGTTTGTATTGAATCAGTTAATAGCGAGAAATTAACTCTCATATAGAGTTCGCACTTGTGGACCGCTCGGCTCTATACTAGCCTAGAACATTTTAAGCTATAGCCAGTAACGTTATCCGTTTCAGAAAGTGGGTTGTGAATCTTAGGTCATAAAAAGTACTCAATTAGAAAGTTATCAGTATAACAATCAGGAAGTCAATGATTACACTTTATGTACCTAATTATGAACCTCATTTTTTGAACAGTAAATAAAGTTCTATCTCGTATTTTTAATAGTTATCGTCACAATAACTATTAAAAATACGAGGTATAATAAGTCTTGGTGCTCAACACGAAACAATATTATTGTGTCGTGTTGAGCACCAAGACTTATAAAAAGTATGTCCTTACTTAGATACTTGTTTAAGTATGTATTTTACTGAGTTTAATTAATAGATACTTATCTACGTTGGGACTTAAAACAAGTTCTATTAAACCTAAGTCGGTACTTTTCATACTCTACTCTTTAAAATTCCAAAGGATATAAATTTTATTGCCTGACTACGTAGGTACATTTACATTGAGTCAGAAAGAACTCATTTCAATTCAACCTTTTCTATTTAAGGTTGAAGCTGTGCGAATATTTTGTTTACACCAAACAAAAGCAGCTCAAAGCACCCAGGTTACTGTACTCCTGGAATCCAGACATTTCGCGGAATCACTTTGTTTGGGGTATTTTCCTCGTTGTATTTATAGAGATCACCTAATTATTCGCTTTTAGATTTTATTTTAGTGCGGGCGACCGGTTATTTGGCTCTCGTCCAAACTGTAAAATAACCTGGACGCCAAAGTAATGAATGGTGTAAATTACTTTCTTTTGTCAGTCCTGTAAAGTAAATAACATATTCTAGCTTATTTATAGCTAATTATTATGATTTATCTACATTGACCTACTGACACTGGTTACCATTTCATTTCATACTTACTCGTACATGGGTGTGGGAAAAATAAAATGCGTAAATGTAAATTAACAAAACATTTATTTACATTATCCTTACTCCTTACTATATATTATATATTTATATATTTATATATATATATATATTATATATTTATATATTTTATATATATATATATATATTATATATTTATATATTTATATTTTATATATATATATATATATATATATATTTTATAATATTATAAATGCGAAAGTAACTCTGTCTGTCTGTCTGTCTGTCGCGCTTTCACGCTAAAACTACTGAACCGATTTGAATGAAATTTGGTACAAAGATAGTCTAGAGCCTGAGAAAGGACATAGGCTACTTTTTGATTTCAAAAAATAGTTTTAAAGGGTTGAAAACGGGGGATGAAAACGCATTGGCTAGAATCTTAGAAGAAAAAACTTATTTTCTACCATGACAAATGGTAATTTGCATCTTGACTTTCCAAATAACATTCTCTATGCCCAATGCCTATTCAAGGCTGCTCGAGTTGCAAATGTCAAAGTCAATCAATCTTTTCCTGAAAAATTTAGAGAAGGTTACATGTATTTCTTCAGTTTAATTAAGTAGTTTTCATTCTAATAGGTATGCCTACAAAACGCAAATCGAATCTAGCGCGTAGTTCTAGCGGAGCTCGCGTAAAGAAAATTGCTAGAAGCCAAGAGTCTGAAAAGCACACTTAAATGCGTTTGACATTAGATGCCGAGCGCCACGCATCTCAAAGAGCTGCTGAGACTCAAGAGCGAAACCAAGCGCGTCGAATTTTAGATGCTGAACGTCACGCAGCTCAGAGAGCTGCTGAGACTGAAGTTGAAAGTCAAGCGCGGCGTTTTAGATGCTGAGCATCACGCAGCGCAAATAACTGCTGAGACTCAAGAGCAAAAAACCAAGCACGTCGAATTTTAGATGCTGAGCGTCACGCAGCTCAGAGAGCTGCTGAGACTTAAGGAGAAAGTCAAGCGCAGCGACTTTTAGATGCCGAGCATCACGCAGCGCAAAGAACTGCTGAGACTCAAGACCAAAACCAAGCGCGTCGAATTTTAGATGCTAATCATTAGACGTTAAGCAAAAAATTGCATAGTTCCTGTAGGACAGGACAAAAACTATCGAAAGCAAAACAGTCGCCACTATCACAAAGACGCTAAGTGATTAATTCCTCTATGACGCTAATATGGATTAACGTAACGTCACAGCGAAACGTAATTAGATGACAGGTGACATTGTCTGCAGACTTTTATAAATCACAGGTAGCATGGCAAGGGGACAAATTGTTTTTCCACCATTATATCCCCTTGAAGAGGAAATAAAGTATGAATTGAAAATGACAACTGACATTAAAATTGGATAAAATGTTTTATTCCCTCTGCATGCTATAGTCTGACCGTTTAACTCAGTCCTCGCCTGCGCGGTACAGGGACGCGGGGGTAGACGACAAAGGGGACTGAGACCGGTGCGGGCGGCGGGTGCCTGCCGCCCGCACCGGTCTCAGTCCCCCTTTGTCGTCTACCCGCGCGCCCCTGTACCCGCGCAGGCGAGGACTCAGTTAAATGGTCATACTATACATGTTAATGTGACGTTTAATAACAGGCCGTCATTTTGTCTGACATTAAAAATATTTTTAAATCTTCTATCCTTAGAGGTTTAACATGTTTCTTTATTCTACCTTTATGGTACAGAATCATCATACTTTAATATTATCAATCCGAAAAGTTTGTTGGTTTGTTCCTCTTTGACGCAGCAACGGAGCAAAAGATTGAATTAATTTTTGGTATGGATACCTATGGTTTAAAAGACAGAAAGTGATAACAGGATACTTTTGTATCCCGAGAAAATTCGTGATTCCCATGGAATAGGACAATACATAACTGTTTCTCAGCAACGGAGCAACGGATTGACTTGATTTTTGGGGTGGGCATAGTTTGGAAGACGGAAAGTGACATAGGATACTTTCCATCCCGAAAAAATTGCGGTTTCCGTAGGATAAGACAATAACTTTTTCTCAGCAACGGAGCAACGGATTGCCTTGACTTATTGCATGAATATAGTTTGAAAGACGAAAAGTGACAAAGGCCACTTTTTATCCCAAAAACTTTAACAGTTCCCGTAGGATAGGGTGAAAAGTAAGCGAGCGGGCCGCGGTAGCGGCCGTCTAAGCGCCAGAAATAACCTGTCATTTCAAGTTTAGGACGTTCCTACATTTTAGCACTCCTTCGCGGCACTCAACAGCGCTAGCCCAGACTCGGGCTCCATAACGGAGCTTGCGCTCCCGCCATAATGACGGTGTGTTTCGGAGCACAAGACACATCGTCATCCACCACTCGGGAGTAACCAGCACTGAGCGTCGGACAGCATTCCAACGTCCTGATCCCAGTGCAACGGGTCAGTCATAGTAGCCCAGCGCCTGCCTCTTCAACTGCAGAGGGCAGTGAGAACGGCCATCGCGATACCGACACTTCTCTTCCCCTGCAGTCCCACTGCGTCTGCCAACACGTTGACGGCCTAGCGGAAGGTAGGGTAGGTGGCGGCACCCACACAACCAGTTCCATCCCACCGCAGCCCCTAATCCTCGGTTGCAGCGTCGCAAGAGCGACACTGCAGCCCGCCTCAGAAGCAACACTCCTCATAAGGCAGGCAACCTACCGGCCATCCTCTCAGCTGTTTTAGTTAAAAGCGGCTGCACTACGAGTGCCAGCCTCTAAGATGCCTTGGGGGAAAGACCCAAAGAAGAGGGAGACTTCGAGCGCCGCCTTTTCAGCTGCCTTAGACCTCCCCTGCCACGACAAGGCGGGAATACACAGGGGGGTTGTATATACACTCCAACCGTAACTTAACCAACAAAAGCATTCCTCTAAGGTATTTTGATGTTTGTCGCTTAGGTTAGGTTTCGCAGTCGACATAAACATTAGCCAAAATCAAAATATAACGCGGGCGAAGCCGCGGGTAAAAGCTAGTTTCTTATAATTTAAAAATAAATGCCACAGTGCCGATTAATGCTTTCAACAATAATAAATTAGACAACAGCAGGTAGAGACCACGTTCATAGCAGAGGAGAATTATGATCGTAGCCAATGAGCTCGTAGTACTTGTATCGTGTTTACAGATTTTTATTCTCTGTTTTCTTTCTTTGCATCACCTTTCTGATAGACAGATGAACCGATTACCATTCATTAGTATTGTTGGCAAAAGTTGAATGTCCTACTAATACTATAAACGTGTTTGTTCCTCTTTCACGCACAAACGGCTGAACCGATTGGGATGAAATTCGGCACGAAGGCAACTTACACCTTGGATTAACACATAATAACACACACGCTAGCTAACGCGGGTAACACCGCGGGGCGCAGCTAATATGCCATAAACTTGAAGAAACGATAGCAAAAATACCTGCTTTGAACATGACGCGACGTATCGATAGCAAAATGCTTCATTAATGAATGTAGGTATTGTTTGAAATTTCCAATTCGAGATCTCTATACATTTATCTATAGCAGTCTATTACGTGCTGAACGTTAATTCGAGAAACATATTTTGTGCTAGCTGTACAGTTTCGTAAAAACGCCGACTAAGCTTAATAAAGTCGATCAAAATACGATTAAGGATCGAGTCGATAAGTATAGCACGACTAAAGTCTCTACCAAACATATTTCGTGCAAATGAAAGGGGTTCCGCAGTTGCAAAACGAGATATGGCCTAGGTACTTTATTTTTCTTTTATTTGCCAACTAACTAAAATTTATAAATATTAATAACAATGTTGTGTATGGATTAAAAAAACAATAAGATTCATTATGCCACACGGCGCGACGCCCTCGCGAGAATAAATTAGGCTTTGCTATGAGCGGGTGCGGGATCGCACGCTCATTTTTAATAAAATTTTCGGGATTTATTTTGCGTTTCTAATTTGAGTGACGTCTTGATTTTTTGGCATAGTAGCATTTATCATAATAACAGGTAATGGGAAAAGAAGCGACCGCATAAAATTAAAAAAAATGAGGAGACATATTGCTCTACCCTCGAGACCTGTGGTCTACCCTCTTTCTCATTTCTTACGCTACGAATGTAGTTCGTATTTCTAAAGTAAGTATGACATTTGGTGTAGAGTTTATTTGATGTTGTAAAGTGGTTCTTTGAGCACGTGTTCGACTTCTTTCCTGTGAAGCGTGGCCGCGCCCACCGCCGGCGTCGCAGCCTCGCCGCGTCCCGCGTACACCAACTACACAAGTTTAAAATTAAAAAAGTAGAAAAAAAGTAAACAGTATTTATTACTCGTTCAAAAACAACATGTTAAACAATGAGCACCAGGTACAAAATGACTAAAATGAAACTTTGAACTTATTATTTGGGTACAGGATCGTCCAGAAATGGTGTACCGCCGAAAGGAAGTGACTCAGACCATTATTATGAAAATAACTTTTACCATGGAGCTAACCCGGGATCGGAGCTGTTTCATAGATCAATTCCGACTTGCGATTTTGTATTGAATTGATGACCTTGTTTTCTTTTTTCGAATCAGTTGATCCCATGTTGGTCATTATGATGGTATAAATCACCTCCATTCGGCTTAGTACTGGGAAAGCAGATAGCCCTGTAGTATTTTAAAAAAATGTTCTACGTTTATTTCAATAAATACGAAAACTTGTAGTATATCGTAGTAGTAGTCGGTCTAGTCCTAATAACCATCGCTAAAATATTTAAAGGCAATGGTTTTCGAGTGCTATTTATAAGGCAATAATGTTAGGAAAAATCAAAAAAGAGATGCAATTTTGCTACGCCTTGTATTTTAATGTAGCGGGTATTCTACATCGGCGTAGCACATCTGTGTTTACTCGTTTACTCTCATAGTTTCGTAGAACTCTAAGAAACTAGACCTTTTTAATTTTTACTTTTAGCTCTTTCAAACATCGGTCAAATTATAATTTTAAGGCTACATTTTCACATCCCTTTTACCATTCTGATGTTATCTAGAACCTTGTAATGTTCTTTGAAGGCTAAAATATGTTATGGTCAAGCAAACGTGCTATATAGTTTTCATGATCAAAACTAAAGAACTCTCACATTTCTCTGACAAAATATAATTAAAAATTACTTTCTTGATAAAACTTACTCTTTTAGAGTAAGGTTGGCATGAATGGATTAAAACTTTGTTAGATCTGCTAGTGGAAGTTTGAACAAGACAAGCTTCCAGTTTGAAGTACAATCTTAGGAGCAACTAAAGTTTTAGAGCTTGTAACTTTATTCGCAAAAAAAACTTAAGACCAAGAAATTATTTCAGAGATGAAAGGAAATATTTTGCTGCTAAGTTAGAAGATTTTGTGTTTGATGGAAAAGGTGTTAAAGAAATGAATATTTGCGTGGTAAAATCGAATGACATCGATTAAGATGGATTTGAGATTTTAAAAAAGTTGTTTAGGTCAAGGACATATTTGCGTTACAAAATATCCCTTAAAAAGTATTTTTAAAAATACTAAAACTAAATAGATTTTTGTTTACTTATTATGCACCGAATGATTTTTAGTGACTTCTCTGTAACCAAATCCATAGGTATTTCCTAAGTAAACGTGCTGCATCTTGAATGCAGTTTAGCTTAATATCAGTCACAATTTGGTCAGACATAACTCATAGCCTATCGTAAATATAATAACAGTTTAAAAAGTATCACTTAGAAAAATGCTTCATAGATTCATACACGTTTCATAGTAATCTAAATTAAATTTTCAATTTAAAATCCTGAAAATATCATCAAATGTAAATAATTTACCTGTTTCCCGAGCATATTGTCAAACCGCGGCTTGACGAAGCCCCACGCGCCCATATTGCGATGCTCCTCCTGGCTCCAAATAAACTCTGCAAGCAGACGTCAATTTTACATCTCCCTCCATGAATATCAAGTGCTATTTCAGGCCGTTTCCCTTTTTTCGCATCATTTGAAATTTAAATTTCATTTATGAAGGCGTTTGGGGTGGTTGTACACTGGGGCTTGACTTGCGCAAGTTGAAAGTACCATAATCATCATTGAAAAGGCTTATTTTGTCGCAAAAAATGTACAGTAGGTCCAGTCCAGTAGTAGTATTTAACTGTTCAACAAGGATTTTTTCTTTTGCAAATTCAACAATAAACTACGCAAATATAGCCCGTTGAAGTTCTGCGTAACGTCCTGTCTCAACTGCGATCTATCTTTGTTATTTCTTATTTCACAAAACAAAATACGTGGCAAAATTTTTTGATAATATTTACCCGACTAATTTTAATAATATTTCTTTTACCCAGTCATCATGCTTGTTATCGCTGTGTTGTGCCTAATCATTCAGGTTGTCGAAGAATTATAATATCTAAACTAAAGTCTACAGCAAAAATATCAATTTTATTTTTGATCTGTGCCTGTACTGTAATTTACAGAGGCTTTAGTTGTTTAGTTCTTCTATACTTATTATTTATTGGATCCTAGGTGTCTTATTATAAAATATACAGGATATTAAATTATTAACGCCCAGCAATGCAAGTTTTATGGCTGAGACAGCGATGATGATGATATGATGAAATTATCAACTAAAGCGTCCAATTTCAATTCCGTCGTCAATACATAGATAATAATGATTTGCGCAAGTTACAAGTAAAGTGTAAAATCATCCTTATATTATAAGGCAGAGTTCCAAGAAGGTTGGGAATTCGGTTACTTTGTTTGAACTTGGCCCGATTTAAGGGATGAGGATAGATCCTTGGTTTATTTTATCTACTACCCATGTCTACGGGTTGTAAATTGGTATGTACACGCATCTCATTAGGTGTGATCAAAGTGAATGAGTGAGTGAGTGCCTGTAATAAAATTGTAGATATTTTTTTTGGGGTTTAGGGTAATTCAGAAAGGCCTTGTTTATGATGTTACTATACCTATACAGTCCTGCGAAATAGTTGGTATATTACAAGTGCTCCTGTATATGATATGACTCTACCAATCCGATACGCAAGGGAGATGGATTTGTCCCAATTGCTGTGAGTAGGCCTATAGTACTGGCCTTTTAATAGTCTACTGTTGAAACAGTGGATTTTATTAAAAAGCCAGTACTATAGTTACTTTTAGCATTATTGTATTTGTCCAGCTCAGCCTTCATAGGGAAGGGAGCTAAGGACTCCTGCACGGGAAGCATGGCAAAGGGACTAATAGTCTTTCCACC
Source organism: Hypomecis atomaria (assembly GCA_964007245.1). Classification (NCBI taxonomy): domain Eukaryota; kingdom Metazoa; phylum Arthropoda; class Insecta; order Lepidoptera; family Geometridae; genus Hypomecis; species Hypomecis atomaria. Next base: position 19,380,964 of record OZ023285.1, on the reverse strand, counting down.
ATTATATCCCCTCGAAGAGGAAATAAAGTATGGATTGACAATGACATTTGACATTAAGAGTGGATAAAATGGTTTTCTCCCCTTGCCGTGCTACCCGGGCAGGGTAGACTTATGTTCCACAGTGAGCTTATAAAAGGTCAGTACAGTCAAAGACGATCGGATCAAGAGGTCCGATCGTCTTTGGTACAGGTATAGTTACTGTTAGTAAGTTGAAAGACATTGGGCAGGGCACGTATTTAGAACGGGTGGCAGATGGAGCTATTAAGTTTTCGAATGGAGACCTCGCACCGTCAAGCGCAGAATCCACTGACTAGGTGGACCGACGATATAACGAAGACCGCAGGAACACGCTGGATGCAGGCCGCTTCCAACCGGGTTCATCCGGGTCCATAGTGCAGGCTTTCGGCTAGCAGTGGACATACTACGGCTGATAATATATTTAATACGACTGAAGACTATAGTAGGGTTGTAGTAGAGTACCTATAGTACTTACTTCTAGCATTCTTGTATCTGTCCAGCTCAGCCTGCAGACCAGTCAAAGGGAAGGGTGCTAAGGACTCCACTCGAATAATGGCGACATCTTCAATGTTGGCTTTCACACGTTCCTTGTGTAGTTCGTAGTAATGCTTGCCGCTCACCAGGATCACGCGCTTTACTTTCACCGGATCTGCTATCGGGTCCCCTGAAATATTTTGTTACATTTTATGGAAATGAGTTGTGTACAAGTCACTCATTAGTGAATAATTTTTATAGTGCTTTCCACTCTAGGTATGTCTCAAAGATTAAGTTGATAAAAAGATTTCTTCACTACACAAATTTGGCTAATCTTATAACACATTGCCGCTTGATGTCTCATGATTCACATAAGTAGGTATGCCTAAACAGGGCCTTTCTGTGTAAGCGCTCTGACGTTTGGCTTCGCTTGTTCAGTCACTCATGCCACGAGAGCGAGCGGGAGGAAAAGCGAAGCCGAACGTCAGAGCGCTTACACAGTAAGGCGTCACGTCAGAATCGACCAGAACTACGAACTGAAAAAGAAAAACAAAACGCTATAGTGCTCTCAGGAGTCTCGATTTTTCAATATCGAGATGTAACATTTTCTGTTGTCCAAAAATAAGATTAAGAGTATTATCACCCTACCTTCCTCTCCGAAACAAAGTAAAAGTCTACACGTACAGCTTGCTAAGTTCATATTCCCCCGTATTGTGAAAGTTGAAACTCATGTTAAGTTTGCGAATTCAACTGGTTTTAGTTAGTTTTTATGGCTCACCTATGACTGTTTTGAAATGCGTCCCGGGAGTGAAATCTGATAGAGGAGATACAGCATCAGCTAATCTTAAAAGAATTTTGGGTGCCACCACCACCAGGGGCTTTCTGTAATTCCTCACCACCTGAAACAAACAGATTGCTGTGAATGCAAACTAAGGTTTAACGCGCACCTGTTCGTGCTTCAGGAGCCACACACGCCGCAGTCGTCTGACGTATAGAGAATTTAACAGAAATAAAGCACGTGAAGCGCGAACAGGTGCTTAACATTGCATAGAAGATATTCAAGACTTGTTCAGTACGTACAGTTTAATACAAGGCCGATAATATGACCTTCAATATGCTTTTTCTTTACCTGTCCCCTAAGCAGGTGATAACATTGCGCAGGCAAGGTGGGATTAGCCACGTGAAGACACAGCCTCAAAATCGAGCGTCATCCTGTTATAGAGACCAATCCATATGACAGAAAGAATGTTTTGTTTGGATTAACAGACCTATGTTGCAGACTCCCCATTTAATCAACGTAGGGGACTTTGGCTTAATTTTTTATAATGGAACTAGTGACCCGCCCATGCTTCGCACAGATGTAATTATATTACATTTAAAACTTCCTCTTGAATAACTCTATCGATTGAAAAAACCGCATCAAAATTCATTGCGTAGTTTTAAAGATATAAGCATACTTGGGGACAGACAGCGGGAAGCGACTTTGTTTTAAACTATGTAGTGATAGTGATAGTGAAGAGGCCTATACTCATAAGTACAGTTTAAATCAGCTCCACACCACAGAATGAATGTTTCAAGCATTACTAGGCCCTTGCTGTAGATCCTTCATTCGATCTGTATGGTAGACTATGACCTAATCCTTCTCGTAATGATAAGCTCATCTTCAGAAGTGGATTCAGTTTAATTCAAGGTTGAAAATGGCTTGCTTTTTTGGATTGTTTTCTTACCTGTCTTCTAAGCAGGTGATAATACTGCGCAGGAGTGGTAGGGTTGGCCACGTGGAGACACACGGCCTCCGAGTCCGGCGTGGTCTCAGCGCTGTCCGTCAGCTGCAGGAACCGCTCCACTCGGCAGGAGGAATGCTCCGAGGCCGCGCCATCGTACCCGTGGGGAAGAAGCATTACTAGACCGTTGCTGCGGACCCATTTAGCTAGGAAATATAAGAAATAAAAATGAACTGAACAAAATAAAAGTAAGTACTATTAATTATATTCAGCCTATATTGTCCCATCACTGTGTAAAGGGCATTCTGCAAGAAAATTCTATCATCATTTACTAAAAGCAACCATCATTTCGGTATCAAAAGTTTGCGATTATGGGCCCGCTCCCCTGAAATTCTTCTACAATCATTAAGTACCTATATACGTGATTGCTTATTACTGTTTTTAAGCTATTGCATAGCTTCTATCGCGGGCCTTGAGCGCGGGGACCGAATCCAGAAATTCCGTAACGAAAAAACCTCACGCTCCCCACTCCGACGGGCAAGGAGGTGTGGCTTGAAGGCCGTGCATCGTCTAACGTCGTTTCAGTTCGGCAGTCTTCGACACAGCGTTGTGTGCGATTAGACGTATTGTACGACTCTACGAAACTCGCACGAATCGAGACGAGCTGCTCCGAAATGCAGTAGCTTTACCGCGGCAGTCCCCGAGTGCCACACGTCTTTTTTTTTTTTAATTTTCAAGCGACTCCCATGAATGAGAACATTCCCAATTCGCCTTGTTTTTTTATCCTTCACACGTATAAGGTTTGGTTTACATGAAGTCAAAAAAGGCTTACATTCTCCAGAAGCGATAAAAGCGTCCACGATAATCTGCGCACCGTTGTAGAAGTCTCCAAACTGCGCCTCCCAAATAAACAGGTTCTGAGGATTGTCGTACGCCATGCCGTACTCGAACCCGAGCACTGCTTCTTCCGATAGAATTGAGTTTGCTACCTGCAATATCACAAAGTTCATTATAATTATGTACCACGGGACTAATCGCGCACTAAAATTCCGAGATAAACAAATACCTCATCTTCCCGACGTTTCGACCAAGTTGCATCGATCGAGATGGGGGTCTACACGTAAGCCCGTGACCACGATCGATGCAACTCGGTTTAATTTAAGAACCACATCACAAAGTTCGTCAATTGGAGCGGAATGGCTAAGATGCGGAGTCTTTACCCGTGGTCCCGGTAGGTTGACCCATTACCGGGTCCATTTTAATTACTCGTGGTCCCATGGCATTAGGAATTGTTCCCTGGACTTTTGCGGGTGTTTAGCAGTAGTTAGCTTAAATAAAAATGCTACGACGCAATCATGTGCCTCAAGTTCAGCTCAGATCTTTTGACTGCCACTCCTTATTTTTTTGGCTTCGTTTATGGAGCCCGGTTTAATTATCCATTTGAGAAATCGATAATGATTTTGACCGTAGAGATATTTGAACTTGAAGATGCGTGGTTTAACTACATACATCGTGGTACGAGTTTCTTGAAATGTACTCTTGAAATACGTTTTTCTACATAATATTTAAATCGTGTTGCATCGCAAATTACTATTTGAAAGAACCAAGTTGGGTTAGTACTTAAGTATCTGTTTACGACACAGTTTAAATATTTTTTTATGAGGAAATTCACTCACTCTTAAACTCTGACACCAAGGCCAGTCACTGGCCTATACGAACTTAGTTACTAGCTGCGCCCCGCGATGTTACCCGCGTTAGCCCGAGATAAAAATATTTTTTCTAAAATAAACGTAGCCTAAGTTACTCCTTTTATTTTAGCTACCTGCCAATGAAAGTCCCGTCGAAATCGGTCCAGCCATTTCAGAGATTAGCCGGAACAAACAGACAGACAGACAAAAATTTTAAACAACGTTATTTTGGTGTAATGTACCGTATATTTATTCATATACATGTAGTAAAAACGGTTATTTCAATATTACAAACAGACACTCCAATTTTATTTCGATGTATGTATAGATTAGAAAGTACCTGGAAGTTATTTGCACAGATGTACTTTCCATATAGAAAAAATGTAAAAGTCTCGAATACGGACATAATCTCCTTTGAACGATTCCCCATTCGACGATTCTGCGGAATCGTGAAGCAAAGTACATAGTACATATAGTAATAGCGAATAAACAATGGACACCGCTCTTTGGAACTTAAAGATTAAGCCCGATTACAGAGGCGCCATCGTAATTATATTAGCTAAATAGCATAGTTCTGTTTCTTTTTCACTTTAGGCATTCGATAGAGAGAACGCTTTTTACGTTGCTAATAAATTGGCGCCTCTGTAATCGGGTTTATTGGCTGGTTAGGGATCATTCATTAATTATTTATTATTTGTGATGTTTTAGCAACTTTTTAACATTTTTCTCCATCCATTGTGATATGTGATTGATTAATAAACTCCTACACAGGGATTGCAATATGCAGGGAAAAAAAATAAGAACTTAAATATGAGAAACAACCGGTGGCTTAATCACTAAAAATGATCTCTTCCAGGCAACTTTAAGGAGGAGAGAGACAAATGCAGCAAGAAATTACGAAAAGGTGTGTTAAGTTAGAGGACACTTAAAAAGTTGAACTAAAATATGTCGTGCGGTTTTAGACTTCCCAAGGATTTGTATTGAGATTAAAGATTTGTTGCGTAATCTCTGTCTTGCTAACCAGTCTAACTACAAATTGACTTTTGTAGCTGGTTTGTCTAATAGCGGTTCGTGAGACAAATTAAACTCTGTGCAAAACCGAAATTAGCCGATTATCTCTTTCCAATCGTAGATTTTCATTATTCACTCGCGCGTACTGTAGGAGCAAGTACCTATGTCCCATTTTTTGATGACATCCTGGAGCTGTCGCAATTCACCCTCGCTGACGCCGCGGAATGCCGATATCTGAGTGTGTGGAGTGACAGCTCCAAGGGTGTCGTTGAAAATAAATTACGGTATTCGATAATGGTTGCCTTTGTCAATAGCGGCCTAAGCGCAGTGATTGCGTTCAATAGATTTAAATTTTGTTACGCTCATAGTTTAACTAGGTGTTCGTTAGCGATTATCGAAGTTCAACAAAGATCAGCACGGTCAGTCTTCGGATGGGTGACCGCGGGTGGCATGGCTCAGATGACACGTTAAATTGTAGGTCCCGGTTGTTTAAACCGTTTAGCCATGTCAGAGACCTTTGGGCGGCTTAAAGCCCCTGACGCCAGGGCTAGTCACCCGGTCTAACTAATTTCAAATTCGTTCAAAATACAATCCGAACTTTCACAAAATTAAATATATTATCGTGTACTTGCTTACTGACTGCAAACGCGTATAGATTTCAAGAGACGCTATTACCCGGTGCAAATAGATTTCGTTCCACGGTAGAGCTCACGTTGCGGTGAGGCACTTACCGCTTGTTATTTTATTTGGTTTTCACAGTACAGTACTGAAACCCGTATAAAGCCGTTATGCATCAAAAGAAAAGCCTTATACAGGTTAGTCAAATTTGTAGGCCTGCTGCGGATTTGCTGCATGCATTTAGAAAAGCTTTATAATAATGTTTGTCAAATTCGTAGACCCGCTACGAATTTGCTACGCGTATTTCGCGTCTCGATCGTTCTCGTAAGTTTAGTCCGTCGTCATTACAACTACTTACTGTACCCTACTTACTCCGTGAGCGTAGAGTAATGATAGCTAAATATATGATGATTCGTTGTTTCCAAATTCAATATCAATATCAATAAAATCATACATTTAGTTGCCATTATGCGACGCCTACGGAGTACGTAATATTTTGTGCAATACCAGGCCAAATTTTGACAGTTCTATGTACAAGTACATAAGTAGTGAAACATTCCAGAGTGGTTTAGTACATGTAACAGGGTCAATATTTTTCACTAAAACAAAATTTTAGTTTGAGTTTACTCGTAGCTACTAAAGTTATCATGAAATTGAGTCAATTCATTTACGTATACAAATTCTTGAAAATTATTTTGTTTACATATATACGTACCAGGCAGTTTTGCAACCCAAAACAGGTTTTTTGAAGCGTCAATTTAGGTTTAGTTGGTTTTCCTGGGAGCAAAATTACCCTTATCTACTTATCGGAAAATATTAACACGACGGAGAATTTCAAAGATAATTTTAAACAAAATAAGCAAGATAAGAGACGCTGTAAGCAGCAAAAATGTAGCTCTACTCGTACAACAGATGATTAAAGCAAAAGGTAGAAGAGAAAAAACTGATATCATCAAAAGCGCCAAGAGGGGTGGGTGGTCAATTTTCGAATGTGTACCGTGAGGTGCTAAAATCCGCTGTGGGAATAGCCACCTGGCTACAATTTTGCCGGTTTTTTGTGGCGAAAGCGACTTGGCTTCGATATATCCACACTAGAAAATGATGATCCAATTAGAACTGTACGTTTCTCGAGTAAAAAAGTAATCTATGTCACTCTCCGGCATGGATTAATAGATCCACGCACTCCAGTTATGTCCGTTCATCCGTGAAAATTATTGCGTTAATCTGTTGTTTTGTCGATACGTGGAAGAGAAACGCCCACTTAATTTAATTCGTATTTACAATGTTTGTTAGAATTTATATATCTCGTTATTGCAGTCTAATAGAAACAACGTACTTAAATATATGATGTGTAAATGTGTAATACAGTACTCTCGCTAATCTGCCACCATAAAATCCTAACTATCGGCGGATTACTGAAAACGGCCGATTATAATGTACAGGAACAACTAATTGAATCAAAAAATAACAAAATTTCACTATCTTTTGCACTAAAATAACAGTTTCATTGTCGAGTCTAAGACTTTCAGTTAGTACAAAAAACGGCGGATTATAGTACTTGTCGGATAATTAAGCGGCGGACTAGCGACCTGGACCAATTTGGCCAAATCTTTTTTTAAAATGTTCGTTGAAGTTCAAGGATGGTTTTTACGGCGAGAAAAATTAGAATTATTGCTGGAAAAACCCTAAAAATAGCCCTTTTCTTTTTCCCATACAAATGATTTCTAACTAAAACGTAGTCAATTTGAGCTTTATTGCTATGGTATAAAGTTCATATTAAATTACAAGCACTCACTGTTGTCTAAGCAATGTAGCTGGTGTGTTCCTAACGTCAAAGATCATATCTATCAAAACAATGTGCGTGTGTGCGTTGGAGCACAGAATACATAGTTGGAGGAGTTTAATGTCGCGCTCCGAAACTCGCGTTTCTTTTGCATTAGTTTCGGCACGCGAGATAAAATGCATCAGTTTCCACGTCATTACATCAGTCAAACAAAAATCGCGTTACCAACAGTGTTTTATTATTTTTAATATACAAATCCTTACTTCCTTACTTATTTATAATATTATTTATATTATATATTATTATATTTTATATTATATATATTATTATATTATAATTATTAATTATTTTAATTATTTTAATTATATTATATTATATTATATTATGGGGGGAAAGGGGGAGAACGGATCTAACATCTTTCCGGCCCCAACTGTCATCCTCACCTGCACGCGCAGATGTTGAATCTGCGGCGGTTGCCCTTGGGCGACCGCGGTCCCCCTGCTAGATAACTGACGAGGCACTGGCGACCGAGCAATGGCGGTATAACCATACGCCTGGCTGGGAAACTGGTCGGAAGAGGCTTCAGCAACCTTGAGGTTTAAATAACCTCAAAAATGTCTGGTGCAGAAGGCAACGGGAAACCACTGCAACTATTCTCCCGAGAAAATCATCATGGAAGTAAAGACAAATAAATCACGATTGCCATGCGAGCCGCTTAGCAACCGGCGCTGCGCAGCGTCCGGGGCGTGCGGTGGGAAATGGACTACCGGCCATGCAGGAGTAGGTAACCAGGCTCCTCATGGAAACTCTGCTACTGGAAACCCTATCAAACTGCGTAAAATCCAGACGATAGGAACATGGAATGTACGTGGCTTGTTGCAAACAGGAAAACTGGATGTCTTGGAAAAAGAGATTTCCCGGTGTGGTTTGAATATTTGCGGATTAGTAGAAACCCACTGGAGAGAGAGCGGACATTTCCTCACCAACACACATGCCATATACTCTTCTGGAAATGACACCCACAGTCGAAATGGAGTAGCTTTTGTGGTTCCGAAACAATTGAATAATTGCGTGTTAGGTTACGAACCAGTGAGTGACCGAGTAATGACAATTAAGCTGAAAGCTTCACCCGTGAACCTGAATCTCGTACAAGTTTATGCTCCCACTAGTACTGCACAACCAGACGTTATAGAGAGCTTCTACGCGGAATTGGAGACCACTATCGCAAAAATACCCAACAGAGAGCTACTTTTCATTATGGGCGACTTCAATTCCAAGATTGGAGCGGATTCTCGACAGTTTGGCAATTGTGTGGGAAACTTTGGACTTGGGACACGGAATGAAAGCGGGGAACGTCTAATGCAATTTGCAAATGAAAATAACTTAGTTATTGCAAATAGTCTATTTGAACATCATCCACGGAGACTATATACCTGGACATCTCCTGGAGGTAACTATCGCAACCAAATTGATTACATCCTGGTACGGTCGCGCTGGCGAACATCTGTCCTAAACGCCCATACGTTGCCTGGCGCTGACTGTGGATCAGATCATGAACTCCTCATTGCGAAGATAAGGTTGAAATTGACAGCTGCGAGACCACGCAACAATCAACGGAAAGTCGAAGTCAAAGACACTGAAAAATTCACTCAGGTCATTGAACAGAACTGGACAGATTGGTCTAACGTAAATGATGATAGGGCCACGCCGGAGATGTTGTGGAATCAAGCGAAACATCTCATCGAAAACGCAGTCGCACAGTCGGAGCCGCCAGTTTCTACAGCCCATAAGCGACAACACTGGATGACGGACAGTACTTTACGTTTAGTCGAGGAGAGAAGACAGAAGAAGGCAAAAGGAACAGATATCAGAGAAATCAATAGACTATCTGCCCAAATTCAAGCCAGCTGCAGAAGAGATCACAATACATATCTTCGCAAAATCTGCGACGAAGTTGAAAGGCATGCGGAAAAACATGAATCCAGAGATCTGTATCATAAAATCCGTCTCATAACAAAAACTCTACCTTCTAGAGCTTGGGCGATTGAGAACGAAAGTGCTGAACTGGTCACGGAATTGGATGGGATCTCAGAAACATGGAAGAGCTACTGTCAATCACTATACCAAGACCCGCAGTCACGCTGTTTTCCTGATACAGAACCAAAGGACGATGATCTGGAACCAGATATTCTTCTGTCTGAAGTGAGAGCCGCTATTAAGCATCTTAAACTCAAAAAGGCAACAGGCAGAGATCGTATTCCCATTGAGACTATAAGGGCTTTAGGTGAACGTGGTGAACAAATCTTTCATGTCATTTGCAATAAGGTGTGGCGAACAGGAGAATGGCCATCAGAATGGACTCATACGGTATTTACTCCTCTACATAAGAAAGGTTCCACGAAGAAATGTAGCAACTATCGTCTTATTGCTCTAATTTCACATGCTAGCAAGATTTTGCTACATATTCTAAATGAACGACTGAAGGCGTATCTATCGAAGGAAATTGCACCAGAACAGGCTGGATTTGTCAAAGGGAAGGGAACGCGAGAACAGATCCTAATTGTCCGCCAAATTATTGAGAAGGCTAGAGAATTCAACAAACCAACCTACATTTGTTTCGTTGATTTCTCAAAAGCGTTTGACTCAGTAAAATGGCCAATATTGTGGAAAACCCTTCTTGAAATGGGCGTACCGAAGCATCTCGTACACCTTCTAAGGCGTCTATATGAAGAAGGTACCGCATCGGTACGTACAGATGATGTCCTATCTGGTAATTTTCGTCCTAGTGCTGGGGTCCGTCAAGGCTGCATAATATCACCTCTCTTGTTCAATATATACACTGAAATCATCATGCGCATCACCCTGGAGGATTGGACGGATGGGGTCACTGTTGGAGGCTATAAAATTGCAAACTTGCGGTATGCAGATGACACCACACTTTTTGCAACTAGTGCACCTCATATGGAAGAGCTGCTTCTTAAGATGGAACAAGTGAGCCTTACATTCGGGTTAAAGATTAATCGCAGCAAAACCAAGGTGATGATTGTGAACCGAACGAATGACAACTTGCCGGAAGTCACTCAGATGGCAAATTGTGAAGTAGTCCAATCATACACCTATCTTGGAGCTTTGATCTCCTGTCAGGGTGGATGTATCGATGAGATCAAGAGGCGTATGGCGATCACTAGAACTGCTATGGATAAAATGAAGAAAATATGGAGGAACAGGAACATCACCAAAACAACGAAGACCAGGCTCGTGCGAACACTAATTTTACCCATATTTTTGTACGCCTCTGAGACATGGACACTGCGAGAAATTGAAAAGAAAAAGGTAGATGCCCTAGAGATGTGGTGCTGGAGAAGAATGCTTGGGGTATCGTGGACTGAATTTCGTACCAACGTCTCGATACTACAAGAACTCGGCATCAAGCAGCGTCTATCAGCCATAGTACAGTCTCGCATACTCGCTTACTTCGGACACATCTCGAGGCGAGGTAGTCAGTCCATAGAGCGTCTTGTCGTCCAGGGCAAAGTTGAGGGCACAAGACCACGTGGAAGGTCGCCCATGAGATGGACCGATCAGATCAAGTCTGCTGTGGGTGGGTCCGTGCATGAATGTACCCGATTGACGTCCAATAGAGAGAGATGGCGAGATATCGTGAGGCGCATTACATCTGCCCCTACCAATAGTAATACTGCGTGATGACCACGACCGCTCTGTCAAGAGCGTAACGATCAAGAAGAGATATTATATTATATATTATATATTATATATTATATATTATATATTATAATATTATAAATGCGAAAGTAACTCTGTCTGTCTGTCGCGCTTTCACGCTAAAACTACTGAACCGATTTGAATGAAATTTGGTACACAGATAGTCTAGAGCCTGAGAAAGGACATAGGCTACTTTTTCATTAGAAAAAATAGTTTTAAAGGGTTGAAAAGGGGGGATGAAAACGCATTGGCTAGAATCTTTGAAGAAAAAACTTATTTTGTACCATGACAAATGGTAATTTGCATCTTGACTTTCCAAAATACATTATCTATGCCCAATGCCCATTCAAGGCTGCTCAAGTTGCAAATGTCAAAGTCAATCAATCTTTTCCTGTAAAATTTTGAGCAGGTTACATGTATTTTTTCAACGTAGTTTTCATTCTAATAGGTATGCCTAGAAAACGCAAATCGAATCTAGCGCGTAGTTCTAGCGGAGCTCGCGCAAAGAAAATTGTTAGAAGTCAAGAGTCTGAAGAGCACATTTAAACGCGTTTGACATTAGATGCCGAGCGCCACGCATCTCAAAGAGCTGCTGAGACTCAAGAGCAAAACCAAGCGCGTCGAATTTTAGATGCTGAGCGTCACGCAACTCAAAGAGCTGCTGAGACTGAAGTTGAAAGTCAAGCGCGGCAACTTTTAGATGCTGAGCATCACGCAGCGCAAAGAACTGCTGAGACTCAAGAGCAAATCAAGCGCGTAGAATTTTAGATGCTGAGCGTCACGCAGCTCAGAGAGCTGCTGAGACTGAAGGATAAAGTCAAGCTCGGCGACTTTTAGATGCCGAGTATCACGCGGCGCAAAGAACTGAGCTGAGACTCAAGAGCAAAACCAAGGGCGTCGAGTTTTAGATGCTAAGCGTTAGACGTTAAGCGAAAAATTGCATAGTTCCTGTAGGACAGGACAAAAACTATCGAAAGCGAAACTGTCGCCACTATCACAAAGACGCTAAGTGATGAATTTCTCTATGACACTAATATGGATTAACGAAACGTCACAGCCAAACGTAATTAGATGACAGGTGACATTGTCTGCAGACTTTTATAAATCACAGGTAGCATGGCTAGGGTACAAATTGTTTTTTCACCATTTTATCCCCTTGAAGAGGAAAAAAAGTATGGATTGAAAATGACAACTGACATTAAAATTGGATAAAATGTTTTTTCCCTCTGCATGCTACATGTTACTATGACGTTTAATACCAGGCCGTCATTTTGTCTTACATTAAAAATATTTATTAAATCTGCTATCATTAGAGGTTCAACAGTTCAACATGTTTCTTTATGGTAAAGAATCATCATACCTACTTTAATATTATCAATCCGAAAAGTTTGTTGGTTTGTTCCTCTTTGACGCAGCAACGGAGCAAAAGATTGACTTGATTTTTGGTATGGATACCTATGGTTTAAAAGACAGAAAGTGATAATAGGATACTTTTTTATCCCGAGAAAATTCGTGATTCCCATGGTATAGGACAATAACTGTTTTTCAGCAATGGAGCAACGGATTGACTTGACTTTTGGGGTAGGCATAGATAGGAAGACGGAAAGTGACATAGGACACTTTTCATCCCGAAAAAATTGTGGTTCCCGTAGGATAAGACAATATTTTTTTCTCAGCAACGGAGCAACGGATTGCCTTGGCTTATTGCATGAATATAGTTTGAAAGACGAAAAGTGACATAGGCCACTTTTTATCCCAAAAACTTTAACAGTTCCCGTAGGATAGGATAAAAACTAAGTGAGCGGGACGCGGTAGCAGCTGTCTAAGCGCCAGAAATAACCTGTCATTTCAAGTTTAGGACGTTCCTACATTTTTCGCACTCCTTTGCGGCACTCAACAGCGCTAGCCCAGACTCGGGCTCCATAACGGAGCTTGCGCTCCTGCCATAATGACGGAGTGTTTCGGAGCACAAGACACATCGTCATCCACCACTCGGGACTAACCAGCACTGAGCGTCGGACAGCATTCCAACGCCCTGGTCTCAGTGCAACGGGTCAGTCATGGTAGCCTAGCGCCTGCCTCTTCAACTGCAGAAGGCAGTGAGAACAGCCATCGCGATACCGACACTCCTCTTCCCCTGCAGCCCCACTGCGTCTGCCAACAGGATGACAGCCTAGCGGAAGGTAGGGTAGGTGGCGGCACCCACACCACCAGTTCCATCCCACCGCGGCCCCTAATCCTAAGCTGCAGCGTCGCAAGAGCGGCACTGCAGCCCGCCTCAGATGCAACACTCCCCATAATGCACGCAACCTACCGGCCATCCTCTCAGCTGCTTTAGTTAAAAGCGGCTGAACCTCGAGTGCCGGCCTCTAAGCTGCCTTGGGGGAAAATACCCAAAGAAGAGGGAGACTTCGAGCTCTGCCTTTTCAGCTGCCTTAGACCTCCCCCGCCACGAGAAGGCACTATACACACACTCCAACCGCAACTTAACCAACAAAAGCATTCCTCCAAGGTATTTTGATGTTTGTCGCTTCGGTTAGGTTTGTCAGCCGACATAAACATAAGCCAAAATCAAAATGTAACGCGGGCGAAGCCGCGGGTAAAAGCTAGTATAATATATAATGAAATTTCATCAATTTTATTCTCTACAATAACGATCTTAATGACTTTTGCCTTAAAGTGTTGCCTTAAAGTATAGTTTCCGAGATATCGGCCAAAAACCTTTTTTTTCAAGATGGCGCTTGAAGCTCTACCTGGATCTGTCAGCATTTTGTGATTTTATGCTTAGTAAGTGATCCTAAACCTTATAAAAAAAATTGGATCGGAAACTTAGAGTGCGAAGTTAAATTCTTTTTTTCCTGTACTATCAGCGAGACGCGAAAAGCAAAGGTTTAATTAAAACTGATTTTATGTGGGGCTGTAATTAATGAAGGCGACCTGTTGAGGCTTCAGACTCAGGTTACGAGTATGATATTTGTTTATTGCGTCTTAGCTTTTAAAGAGTGAATGTTAAAAACTTTTTTCATACCACCTGCTCGAAAATGACCCATTATATGTCGTAGAATCTCAACGTAAAACGAGTCATTATTATCTTAACACATTCTCGAGGCCTATGGCAGGTCAATAATATTATATGAAAGTCCTAGGGAGTAAAGTGATTTAAATTTGGAACGTCTAATTCGTATGAAAATTTCTCAACTTAGAACATTTAAGGACATCGTAAAGAGGTTTCATTTTGCAAAATCGAATATAACCTCTTTACATTGCACGGCAACTGGCATTATAAGGTGGTTCTACTCGACTTTACAGTCTAAAACCTCTTTGGAGCCCATATCAGTTCGATTTTATAGAATAAAACCTCTTTGCAATGCCCGTGCTAGGCCATGATAATCGAGCTGGCCATGGTCTTTTTTTTTCATGTAGTATTTGCATTCTCTGTTTTATTATAAATTGTGTGCGATTCTATGAAAATTCGTAGGTACATTCTAATTTGTTTTAATTTATTGTGAACAATACCGTATGACGTAAGTATTACTTATATTCTTGGGGTTATATTTTCTCGCAGGATGTATGAAAAGTAGAGTATGCACGTCTTGAGCGACTAGAGCCCCTCGCTTCACTCAGGACTCAAAATAATTCCCTCGCTTCGCTCGGGAATTAACTTAAAACACCCACCACGCTGCGCTCGGGAGTTAACTATAGAGTCCCTCGCTACGCTAAAGGTCCAATTGTCGCCCGTGACATTAAGACACCACTTGGTTCTCCTGGTACAAAATCAACTATTAATAGTTATCTAAGAAACTTAGTTATCTCATCTCACAAGGAAATAATAAAGTAGATAAGGTATACTAAAGAAGACTTGATTTGACTTACCCAAAAAAAGCTCGCTCCGCTGATAGCTACAATTGAAAACGCAGCCTTAAAGACGTAATAGACGAGAAGTGTTCTAATTCAAGCTTTTATTTCTAAAGCTCTTTTGAAAGCGTGTCGTAAAAGGTTTGGTGGTCCACTTTACTTCGGTAAAAGCGACGCTTAGTGGTCTTACGTACTTATTTGTGCTGGAAATGTTCATTTATGATAATCGGTACAATATTCAGTTTATGGATATATTTAAAAAATATGCGCATTGCGAACCAGCATCAATCATTTAACCTATCACTTTTATTATTTTGTTATTTGTTGTACAAGAAAGCAAAGTTGCTTTTTAACCGCGTGCTCAATTTTGATGACCGATCAAGCGAAAATTTCTAAAATTTTATCTTTTTTTTTATTCCGTATAGGTTTGCGTTTGACTACATACTGCCTGATATTGAGCAGATATGCGGTCTAGGGTGTGGCAAGCTTACCTAGAAGATACCTATTTACTCGGGATTTTAAGACGCCCACGTTGTACTTTAGCGGGAAGACAGACCCAGGCAAAGCGTTCCAAATTCTGGTTGTTCGTATGAGGAATAAGGATTCGAAACGCTAGGTTCTAACGCGCGAAATGTTCACCATAAAAGGGTGGCGCTTTGGTCGCGTCTGTCTAGCCGTACGATAGAAGAAAGGGGCAGGTGGGACCAGATTGTGCATTTCCTGAGCTCACTGTCCGAAGTGTATCCGGTAAAAGGCCGATAAACACGCCACCTTACGTCGATGCTCAAAAGTTTGCAGCTGCGACTTAGTCAAGGTGTCGTTGTCAATCAGCTTCCTGGCTCGCCTCTCAATCAATCTCTCAATCAGAGCCTCCAGTTGAATTACGAGCGCAGCGAATTGATCCACCAATAAGTACGTGACGTTAACGATGCACGTCTCCTTCGACTGTTTTTTTATCTTCTGTGAATAAAAATCCTGGAAGGGTCACTAACCTCCAAGAACCCTTTCTGTTCGGGATGTATATGGTTGAGCGGAATGTGTATGCCCTCAGTCCGTTGGTCCACCAACATCGCGTGTCGATGCGAGAATGTCCCGCGGCCGACATCTTCTCCGCTCAATCTGACGCTTCGGCCTTCCATTAGGAGGGACCCTGGAAAGGGAAAAAGGGTTTTAGAAATAAATTGGTCATTCTCCAATTTGGCAATTTTTTCCTTATTACTGTATATTTTATTACCTTATTTATTTCTCGTTTATTTGACACAGATTGAAAATTTAATTTTATAGTTTTTGCGCGCAAATAAGTCCGCGTTTGACCACCAACTCGCCTGATGGTAAGCGACGTTGTGGTCGAAGATGAAGCACGCAGACCTAGAAGATACCTTTTCACTCTGACCTTAAAAAGCTTTAGATTACATATATCTCTTAGCAAACAGGAAAGCAGGAAGACTGTTCCGTTCCCTGGCGGTGCGAATCAGAAATGTTGAGTCAAACCGCTTCGCAAAGTATTACGGATTATGCAAGCCCGGGACACGTAAAAACTTGCTTATCGGAGAATAACTAGGCGAAAAGCGCTTAATCGGAGAAAGGCCGTAATCGAGTTAAAAAAATACTCCTGATTTGTGATGTTTGTAATTTAGGATTTGAATGTGTGCCTTTTCTCTTGCTCTTTATGTCATTGTCATCGAGCTAAATACATTGGTGGTTCTAGACTTCAAATGCTTCACGAAAGACAAATTGCACAAGTTCTGCCAAGCTGGCATACACACCATGACAAAATTTTAACGACGTGTCAAACCGAGACAGAGTTATGGTGAAGTATTACATCTGTAACTTTTTCACGCGTCGATAAAAAATATGTTGTGGTGCGTATGCTGGGCTAACTGGTATCAAATGTTGTCACCTAACCTAATTCACATCAGAAATTAACTACAACACCCAGTTTCAACTACAAGTAATAGCGAACGTGAAAATTTATTAATAATTTATTAAATATTCCTGTATTTGCAAACCACTATATCATAATCTACAAATATGAAAAAGGCCTGAGGGTGATTATAATAACATCTGCAATTAATTAGCTATTTTATTTATCTTGCAAGTACAATGCTTGTGAAATAGATTAAATCTGTGAGAGGGATGGGAAGCTCTACGTGTAATAATAAATTACTGGTGAAGGATTATGATGAAGCGATGTTTGATGTGGCCGGGTGTAGAGATTACTGAGATTAGTGCAGCGTGCTGCGAAATTAATTATAATCTACTCTAACATTAAAAGTAAATTTGTATAGGTCGAGTAGCCAGCCCTGGTAGTGTGGTGGAGTTTTTAAGCCACCTGAAGGCCTATGCTAAAGAAGACTGACGATGCTTTCGAATGTATGTCGTTATTGTTGCCAATTTAGGGGAGTCAAATCTTGACTCCGATTACACAAATGCTTACACCATGTTTACAAATTGTTTGTAAACATAGATAACCAAAAATGGAGAGCACCTTTTGGCAAAAAAATTCGTAGTAAATGTCAAAATCGCGAAAAAAAACACTTATTCATCGTCTCTCAATAAAATGTATGGAACTGGTGATTTTTTCGTGGTTTTGAGATTGGCCCATAGTAGACATTGTTCATAATAATGATCATTTAAGACATCTGAAAGCACTTTTTAAAACAAAATGAAATAAAACTCTATGCAGAGGGTTCTGGACCTAGTCGACAGGTCTCTACCTAGGTATTTGCTAACACTAGGTTACCAAATACTTATAATACTACTAAAAAAAACTCTAATTCTAACTAGGGAAGTACCTCATAATAAGTTTGACTAAGAGATTTACCAAATGCTAGTGCTTCGGCTGTAGCCCAATCCAGGTCTCTTCCTTCTGCTATCTTCGTTAGTCTATTTTTCACGTGTGTTTTTGCTAAATGTGTATGAACGTTCTGTAAAATAAGACAATTTCATTGTGAGCCACGTGAGACACAAACTCTGCTGCATTCATGCAATAGGTATATTTACTTAGCGAAAGACAAAACATAATCGTGAGTTTTTGTTTGAAAGTTTCGTAGCGAAGTTTTTCTTTTGTTGTTCGCATCGAGTCGATAGTTGTTCGCTAACACAATACACAACAAAAAATCCTTGCTACTGTTAATGCGCTCTGCTCTCCACTTCGCTCAGTTTTGGAAAAGTCTGCGCCTAAAACTCTATCAATGTTTTTCTTGTTTTTCATATAGAGTAGTTCTTGTTTGTATTAAAAACAGTTTTTTTTCTAATTAAATAAATATCTTTCATTCCTATCTTTTTCTTCTTATGACGCCTATGAATTTATTTTCATCTTGACTATCCTAGAGCGTGCTTGACAAAAAGCTCATTTGCCGATAATGTTACTAGCGACGTCGAGGATACAAATCAACCTCGCTAGTTCCACTAATGGTGGGTACTAGCGACGTCGAGGATACAAATCTACCTCGCTAGTTCCACTAATGGTGGGTACTAGCGACGTACATTATATATTTGAGTTGTACCATCAATGGTACTAATCGGTGGTACTACTGACATTTAACCATACAATCAATTCACGACACACGTTTCATAGGTTTTCTTAACTTTTTGCATTGACACTGTTAGCTTGACTACTGGCGAAAGATGATGGATAACAAGATTGCACCCATCAACACACATTAGATTTCATAATGTTTCCGTATCTTTCCATCTCTAAAGTATACAAAAACGTTATACCTATCTTCCCAACATGACCCCAACATCCCTAATGCAAACGATGCCTAAATTAAGGTCACAGCACAAAGCACGCTTATTAACCATATAAATATGATCGTTAAATGCGAGCTGACCTTTAGGCAGTGAACTTAGGCCAAACGACCCTTGAAGCGGCTCCTTTTAAAAGATGGGCAATTAAAATTATGGCGCCTGATATAGGTTTATAGGCGGTGAAACCAGAGAGGTTTTGTAACGGCATTTTTTATGAACATAAATAGGACTTGGGACAAATGTGTTATATTGATAACTAGCGACCCGCCCCGGCTTCGCACAGGTGTATTATATGTACACATAAACATTCCTCTTGAATCACACTACATATCTATTAAAAAAAATATCGCATCAAAATCCGTTGTGTACCTTTAAAGATATAAGCATACATGGCATACAGACAGCAGGAAGCGACTTTGTTTTGTAGGTATACTATGTAGTGATTATGTCACGATACGTGGCAGACCCATTGTCCATTAAAATACTAAAAATAAGTAGATACAAGTATGACATTAAATAAATATTAAATATTAGGGGACATCTTACACACGGTATAGCTTGTGATATGGCTGCCAGAGACTGATATACTACATATATATTCTTTAAGATAGTACCTAAATAACACTGGGTGTACCTAAGTAATACCCAGACACAGAGCAAACACCTATGTTCATCGAACCCACGCCTGACCCAGAAGTCAGAGTCACTAATCGCTGAGCCACCGAGGCAGTCTCATGTTTATGTTTGGTACCTATTTTTTAATAGAGGACGCTGGCACTATGCCAAACTTTATAATAGGTTACCTAGGTTTAATGGTGTTATTTATTTTTAAAATTTTTTCAATTAGTATAAATAAATTTTAAAAAAAACCTATTTTTATTGGCATTACAATGGAACATTACATAAGTACAACAATACAACTATTAATTATTTATTTTTCTCGGTAGACTGAACGACATTTAGGGGACGTTTCTAGTAATCAATCCGATACTGAGATGGTCTGCTCGTGAACCTCTCTATTTTCTCCACTACTGTCTTCGGAATCTAATCATCATCAATGATTTTTGCATAGAGCGTGGACGTTTTGTCACAGCTTTTGAGCCGCGGATACTAGTTTTTGGAAGATTGGACGACCAATTTCAAACCCGAGTAGGTGGTGGTTTTCGTCATTATACCAAAAATAACGCCCTGCTCTTGGTGTATTGCCTACTATGCCCTACTATCGTTTAGGGCAGATTGGACGACTACTATTTTAGATTGACTGGAAGACCACTATTCTGCACAAACTACGCGAACACTAGCCGCCTTACCAAACAAAGGATTACAAAAGATTTAAACACTGTTTAACTATGCAATTTTTACTGTTAAACATTGTCTAAACCGTGCGTATAACTTTTGTGGTAAGACAGTAGTTGTTCAGTCTATTAATGATGATCAATGATAGATTGAACTACCAGTGTTCGTGGTGGAATGGACCATTCTTGTTGGCAGACTGGATAGCCACTATTATTTATTCTTAGCAGCCTATTATATAGCCTTGTATTGTACAGGTAGCCTTGTATTCTTGGGTATAGGTTCTTAACCTACAAATATTTAAAGTACCTACAAAGTAACCTACAAATATGTATTTTAAGTACAGTAGGTGCTTACAAGTGAAAAACTTACAAAATCACTTGGGGTTTTAACTGAGGCCTGCCCAACAAGTTTCAGCGAGGCTTCATCGACCCCGGTGTCCCAGGTCTCGACGGCCTTCGGGGCTGCGCTCATTGACGACCATTGCTCTTGGTAGTATGATACCTGAGATAACCACATAAATACCGTAATAGTGAGAGTAGAATTAAAACAATGTTTGAATATAACGCATAAAATGTTGCGTAGACATTGTATTAAGAGATTGACCTTTAGCACTGACGCTAGTCCTTGTAGTCTCGACACTGTGGCTTGTCGGTTAATTAAAATATTGTGAAGAAATCTGCATACGTACGTAGAAGGAATTTGATGTCGTATATGAATCCACCAACCAGCAATGGGCCAGCCCAATTATCATGGGTAGGCCTATGTTCAGGAGTGAACTGATACTGTTAAAAAGGTCGGTACAGATGTGCTAAGACAAGTTCATCACTTATTTAATATCTACACATATTTAAATAGAAAAATAAAATTTTTGGCAGACACAATCTCAATTATTTTTGTTTCACAAAAGTTGGTACAAAAATATAAACACTTCACAAATTTGGCGGGATCGCATTTGAGCGTTCTAGCTTAATTGGCGTCTGGGCCGGAATCCCAAAGAGATGCAGGTTTAAATCCTGCGATCGCGGCAAATTTTTGAAATGTTTAAAACAAAAAGAACAGACACAATCTTCATTGAACTGATATCCAACGCTACTTACATCCGGCGTGTAAGAGCTGACGGCTTCATACTGCGATTGCAAATACTTTGTGTACTCGGTGAGGATGTTGGTAACTTCTTCGGCAGTCACTACCCCGGAGGAAACTAGCGTCTCGGCGTACACGTCGGGGATTGATCTAAAAGTATATTTGGATATATGGCTTCATCAAGTTTTCATATTGGGTTTACGATGTACCTCTGACATTTGTCTCAGTCTAACATGTAACGGTGACTAAACAGAGACAGCTAGAAATGTCAGAGGTAAATGACTGAACGGACTGTACATATTGTACATCGTTAGCATCTACTTGTCATTTATTTGTGCAGGTAGGTAAATGCACCGGTTGTGGCCACCTTAGTGGGATTTTTGGGCACTTTGTATTTTACATACATACAAGACCTACATAATCTAAAACTACATAAACTATGATTACATAACAAGCAATTGGATCATCTAAAGATAATCCAAATGCTCAAGCCTACTGCCAGTTGGCAGCGTGCCCAGCGTTCTGGCAGCATTGCCACGCTGAATGGCAATGCTTATACGTTGAGCCAAATAAACACCAGCATTTTGGTCACGCCTCATGTAATTTTAATATCATAATTGATATAAAACTTTATTGCAAATGAAATTCGCAAATGTCATAAAAATACCTGCAAATCTAGTTACGTTTCGTAATGTCGAAATCCCGGAATCAGGACTCGATAAGGGTAGATGCTTGACTATGTATCTGTACATAATCAAAGGTTAGATAAACGGTCTCGAGTTTTCAACTAGTGGGGTTCAGTAAACGTAAAGTAACTTAGTGAAATGTGCAGTTCAATATTCTGATTTTAGAGATCTCCAATAAAAAGTCACGTTTTGATAAGAGCACACACTTATAATAATAATAATAATAATAAATAATAATAAATAATAATAAATAATAATAATATAACAAGCTGATTGCTAGCATAAGAGCTTTTGACAGGTTGGACCACAATTGCTTTATCCTTTCTTCTTTTGTTAAGAACGTTATCACTATATGGCGTATCTTTATGAACTTTGAGAACTACTTGTACAATGTAAAGTTTTCTGACAGTTAGAAGCTGGCTTAATGTATATAGTTGGTTAGTAGGATATCTATATGGCATGAAATACATAACTTTGAGTAAAATTCTCTGGGCCCTTTCAACCACTATAAATTTAGTTTTAGCTGCTCCTCCCCAAATTGGCAAACAATACGATAAAATAGATTGACCTAAAGCTATATAAATTTTATTCAGTAGATGTTGTGGTGCAACATGTCGTAGAGACTTAAAAATCCAAACCAACTTTCTTATCCTAGCACCAACAGCATCAATTTGTGTAAACCAAGATAGTCTCTGGTCAATATGAACTCCCAAATACTTGGTTGAATTTACTTTATTTAATATTGTACAATTACACATAGAATTATGTATAGTATCTGACTCATGGAGTTTTATACTGAAGTCGCTTTTAGGTTGGGTTCGATTATACTTAGTATAACACATATAATTTGTTTTCAAAGCATTTAGGGTGAGTAAGTTTTGCTTTAACCAGTGGTTTATTTTTAGAAGACCTTGTTCTACTTGTACCCGTACTTTTTCCCATGTGGTGTTGGAAAACACAACCGCTGTATCATCAGCATAGGAAAAGATTTTTGCGTTCGATAGATTAAGGTTGCATAAATTATTAATATATATTAAGAACAAAGTAGGTCCCAACACACTCCCTTGAGGTACGCCGTATGTAATATCTGCATCTTCACTGATGTGCACTCCAATTTTGACTCTCTGTTTCCTATTACTTAAGTAGTCTTTCAGAAGAGCTAGGGCTATATCTCGAATACCAATCTCGTGTAATTTTTGCAGAAGAATGGGGACGTAAACGGTGTCAAACGCTTTTTTTAAATCTAAATATACAGCTACGCATTTACGTCCTTGGTCTACTTGATCTACTATAAAGGAAGTAACAGCTGTAACAGCATCTTCAGTAGATTTACCACTTTGGAATCCAAATTGTGAGTCAGATATTATATTAAATTTTCTAAGGTATTTAATAAGCCTGCTATTAATTAATTTTTCTAGAATTTTTGAAATACACGGCAGTACCGACACTGGTCTATAGTTGTTTTCATCTTTTGTGTCACCACTTTTATGGACGGGAGTTATTATAGATTTCTTTAAAAGCAAAGGAAATACGCCCAGAGAGAAGCATAGATTTACTAAGTGGCATATAATTGGAACTACGTGATGATTAGCCAATTTAAGGAAACTAGTTGGGATATTATCCCACCCAGGAGCACTCTCTGACTTGAGGCTCATAAGCACATCATGCACTTCTTTTAGGTCGGTGTCTAACAGCACAAAAGAATTCACTTGTGTCTTATTAATGTCAGCTGTATTTTGATCCGGTGATTTATGTTTTATTAACATATCCTCTGCCAACTTTTTGCCAATATTTGCAAAGTAGTGATTCATATAATTAACAGACTTTGCCGGAGATGGTTTTAAATTCAGTAATTTTGAGTTATCTGTTTTAGTTTTATTAGAGTGTGTTATTGATCTTATATTTTTCCAAAGAAGTTTAGCATTTTTAGTAGACTTAGTCAATTGTGTTCGTTCGTAGTTTCTTTTTAGTTTTTTAATCAAATTATTACAAAAATTTCGATATCTTTTATAAGTTATTTTTAATATTTCGTTATGAGGATCTAACTTTACCTTTTGCTGAAGCTTGTTCCTGTTTTTAATGCAACGTAAAATTCCCGTACTTATCCATGGTTTTATATTGCGCTTGTTTCTCGGAATTTGTACAGTACTAGTATTCTCTCTGAGAGATTCTGAAATTTTGTCTACTAATTGCTCAATTAATAAGTTGGGATCATCACAAAGTAACAGTTCCACAAGATTCTTATTTGCTAGACTTAAAAGTGCTGCATTAAAATCAGTGAGAGTTTTTATTTTTGTATACGTTTTATTAGTCCTTTTGCCAGATAGATTTATAAAAATGGTTAGATGGTCAGTAATACTCGTGTTTAAAATCGCGATTTTTACTGCTTCTTTATCTTTCTCACATTTTAACATAACATGATCCAGACAGTTACCTTCACGAGTTGGTAAAACATGTCCTGGCATTATGCTATGTATAGCTAACATATTAAGGAAACTTACTCTATTTGTCCTCTCATGACTTTGCTCCGCCTCTTTTGAAATTAAATTAATATTGATATCGCCTGTTATAATTATATTTTTACAAGATTTTAATGTTTCCAAATGTGAATTAAGTGAATTTATAAAAGCATCAGCATTACTGTTTGATGGAGAACGATATATACATAAAAAAGAATAATTATAAGTTTCTATCTGCAAACACGATGCATGTCTCAATTTTACTTCTTTTATGTTAGTAATTACGGTTCCATTTTTTATATACACGACAACTCCATCGTTTTGATTTAAATGGTGAGTTGTTGCATATGATGTATAATTTGCTATTGCAGGAATTGGTTTATCAGATTGTATCCTGCATTCAGTTAAAATCAGTATATCTGAGACAATACTGGTTGCACTAATAGTTAAGATAAAATCATCAATGTTGCGATAAACGCTTCTTATATTTTGGCAAAAAATTTTGAGATCAATTTGCGTAACAGATATTTTCTTATGAAGATCTTCAATATCACATTGGATACTTTGAGCAATATCAATATCGTCTATTTCGTTCAATATAGAAAGGGAACTATTAGCCATAATCAATTATAAAAAAGCTGCAGTTGCATATCAGACAGTAAATGTCACGTTTGTTCATCAAGTGTGAGAATGAATCATAGTTTTCACACAATTTATTGCAGAAATACATAAATGGACCTAATATGAGGTGTATTAAAGTGTACAAGTGTATTTTTGAGATGTGTAACTGTGCGTATATGGTGTAATATATAAAATTTATAGTATACATGCGGAAAATCAATACAGAATAACTGAAATCTAAATTTTGAAAATAACTAGAATCTAAATTTTGATTATATATTATACAGGAGATTTGAAACAATACTTTAGGTTGATCTACAAAGTCTAGTCAATCCTGTTGCAGCAGTTGCTGCACCTGACTCTCTGTTTTTATTAAAATAATAGGTGAGCTCTCATTTTTTCTTAAATAAACTTTGCCGTATGCAGTCCAACAGAATTTGTATTTTCCGGATTTTTTCAGATCCCGTGCCAGAAAATGAAGTCGAGAGCCTTTAGCTGTTAGTTGCTCTGCTATATAAATGGGAGTATCTTCAGCCGTCCGTAGTCCTAGGTGCAATGCACGCAGCTTCGCTTTATGTTTGATGTTAAAAGTCTTGCACAATTGGAGCATTTCATTTTTTATTAACGTGGAAGACGTTTCTACTACAATGGGAGTATTTTTAACTTCTTTCTTACTTTTCACTCGATAGATATCTTTTATGTCGTTTTTGTTTAAGTTACCGCCCACATTTTTTGACAGACATACAACCATTTCTAATAGATCTTCTTTAGTCTCTGGTGACTTTTTTGGTACATTTTTTAGTTCAAAGTTTACCTTACGACTCGTCATTTGCAGATCTTCAATTTTGTCTTCTAAAATCGTTATATAATTTTTATCTTCACGTATTATATTCTCCAAATTGCATATTCTCTTTTTGAATTCTTCATTCTGTGACGTCAAGAGAGCTATAGCTGATCTCACATCCTGATTCCCTTGCTGAATCTCTTTCAGAATTTTATTTTGTTTGTGTTCCTGACTGAGCATCAAAGACTTTATTTCTTCCTTAAAATTACTAAAATCTGAACTACATTCGTCTTGTCTCTTTCTTTTTTGACGCGAGGTAAAGAAATCGGTGGGGGTTTTTTGAAGATGAGTCTGACTTACGTCCGGGTCCGAGTAAGATCTGTCCATAACGCCTTCCATTTTCTATGTCTGCGGCAAATATCTATCTGGCGCGTATGTAAACAATGCACAGTGTTGTTGTATGCAGTCCAGCGACAAGTACCTAATCCAGTCATACAACGACCAAACCACTTTAACTTGAGCTTTCTTTAGGCGAAATTGAGCGAGGGGGTCTCGTTAGCTGGGCGGCTATCGATGTTCTCCATACAAACGCGCTTGCCGTCAATTATAACTAGACCTCTCCGTCCTCACGCAGATAACAACGTTAGCACTGCAGTTAATTTCACTTAGCCGACGAATTGTAAAACTTAACTGAATGACTTAAGATTGGGTTTACAATTTACTGACTTTTTTAACTGTTGTTGTGTATTGCGATTTTATTAAGAATTTTACCGCGGAGACACTATGACACGTCCGAATAGCTCGGCAATCCAAAGCGAAGAGGATACATAATCAAAGGTTAGATAAACGGTCTCGAGTTTTCAACTAGTGGGGTTCAGTAAACGTAAAGTAACTTAGTGAAATGTGCAGTTCAATATTCTGATTTTAGAGATCTCCAATAAAAAGTCACGTTTTGATAAGAGCACACACTTAAATATAAGTATTCATGAGTGTTACTTTTCAAAGTGCCAAGATTTACAGAAATGTATACATATACCCAGGTATTATCATGTACCTACCTACAATTTTTACAATTGGATCAACCATGAAATCGTATTAATTTGTAACATATTACGTGTATTGAAATGAAATAAGACCCTACTAAATTAGTTCCTTAGAGTTGATGACAAAATCGATGCCAATATCAAACTAATTTATAATTAACAGAATACTGATCCCAACTAACTACAACGATATGGGGAAAGCTATCTAATATTAACGTGCCTTTATAGAGTTTTGGTCAATCAAAGTTGTATGAAAATTACGTGTTGGGTTGAGCCCTCTAAAAGTTTTGTGCGGGCTTATAAAGTAGGTCATCGTTTTATATGGTAGGGCCCGTACTTTACTTATGGCTTTTCCACCCTTAGAGAGAGAAAGGTGCACGTTATATTAAATGCAATTATGTATAGAACTTTTAACTCACGTACTGAGGCGAAGACTATGGGAGTTCACCTACCTTGGCAGTGTCGTGACTGAAACTGGAGGAACGGAAGAGGACATAAATTCAAGAATAGCTAAAGCTAGAGCCACTTTTGCTCAACTTCGACCAGTATGGCAATCACGGAAACTGACCAGACGGATAAAGTTGAAGATTTTCCGGTCCAACGTAAAAACCGTTCTTCTCTACAGGTCCGAGACGTGGAAGGTGACAAAAGACCTTATGCTGAAGCTCCAAGTGTCTGTCAATAGATGTCTTCGCCAAATACTACGGATTTTCTGGCCTAACAAAATCTCTAACATAGACCTACATCGGAGATGCCACGAAAGTCCAATTGAAGACCAGGTAAAACGCCGTAAATGGAACTGGATTGGTCACACGCTCCGTAGGACTCCAGACCACATTCCAAAACAAGCTTTGGACTGGAACCCGCAAGGCAAGAGAAGACCGGGCCGACCAAAGCACACCTGGCGGCGTTCTATCATGGCGGACATCCGGAAAATTGGCAAAACATGGCCGGATGTGAAGCGTGAAGCTCAAGACAGGCTGCGATGGAGAGTCTCTGTAGACGCCCTCTGCCCCACCCTGGGGACCTAGGAATATAAGTCAAGACATTGATACTAAAATAAATATTAAGAAATATCTTACACACGGTCTCTGGACCCCAAACTTGTGATATGGCTGCCAGAGACTGATATACTACATATACATATTTTAAATACATACTTATATAGATAGATACCTAGTACCCAAATAACACCCAGACACAGAACAAACACCTATGTTCATCACACAAATGTTTTCCCTAAGACCGAACCCACGCCTTTTTGACCCAGAAGTCAGGATCACTAACCACTGAGCCACCGAGACAGTCAATTAAAGTACTTACCTGCCTACCTATAGAGGGTGATAAGGCCATATCCACCATGCTGACCCCGTGCGGGTTGGTGGATTCACACACGCCATCGAATCCTTTTAAGGATGTATACAAGTTGCCTCACGATGTTTTCCTTCACCGAAAAGCCAGTGGCGTGAAATTCTGCACATACGCTCCAAAGAAACTTATTGGTACGGGATCGGAATTTGAACCCACGACCTCACGCTTGTAGGGCGGGTTAGGGTTAGGCTATTTACTAATGCAGGACGTAATTTTGAAGCCATATTCGTCCAGATTTAGATTTTAACTGCTATATCTGTATATGGGGCCCAATTATGAAGCCGCCATCGTAATCATAATAGCTATTAGGATATTTCTGTTTCTTTTTCACTTTAGGCATTCGATAGAGAGAACACTTTTTACGTTGCTTTAAAATTTACGATGGCGCCTTTTAATTGGGCCTATTGTTACTTGAATCAGTCTGGTTTTCCAGTGCCATATTAAACCAGTCAGGGCCCTAGGCAATGCAATTTTTGGGGTTCCTTTCTATATCCCTTTTTACTTTTAGAGTTTCGTACCTCAAAAGGGAAAAATAGGACAACCGCGAGTCAGGCTGCGATGGCGCCTCCATAATTGTGCCTAGTGTTTGTTTTAACTAAAAGCTAGAAAACAAGGCTACGGAAGGCCCATTACTAAATTATATTCTAGCTGTGGACGTTCTGAGGCTGAAAAGAAGAAGATTATTTGAAGTAATTCTACTCACTTCCTACTATGTATAAGCTGGTATAAGAGAGGGTTGGTGAAGGTAGGGTCGTCCAGTTCGTTGTGTCCCCAGCGGCGGAAGCAGTTGTAGTCAATAAACACGTCCTTCCGGAACCGACGCTGATACTCGAATGCTATGTTTGTTGCTCGAGCCACTAACTGGAAACATCAACGATCTTTTATGAAAGCATAGGGAAATTTACTCGCTTCATATGGGCAGAACTTGAAACTGGGTGAAGATACGAGTAATCTATATTAATTATATTCTATTTATAGTCTCGACTATTTTCTAAGACCTATGCTAAGTAGGCTGTTCTTTTTGCACCTTGTCGGTATTCAATTACTAAGTATAATTTAGCAAAAATATCTGATGATTATAATGATTCAAAGGTAGATATAGATAATATAATCGGCCAAGTACGAGTCGGACTCGCGCACGGAGGGTTCCGTACTGTATGAGAGCCCCCCCTCAAATATTTTTTTTTTTAAATTTTATTATTTATTATTAAAGGGAATATAAAACTAAATTTTCTGTGAAAATTTCAAGCATCTACCTGGTACCATTATTAATATAGAGCGAAAAACGTCTAAAAATTCAGTTTTGTTGTATGGGAAGGAGCCCTTAAATATTTATTTTATTTTGTTTTTAGTATTTGTTGTTATAGCGGCAACCGAAATACATACAAATTTCAGCTTCCTAGCTATCATGGTTCATGAGATACAGCCCAGTGACAGACAGACAGACAGACAGACAGACGGACAGACGGACATCGAAGTCTTAGTAATAGGGTCCCGTTTTTCCCTTTGGGTACGGAACCCTATTAATCTATGAAAACGGATTCGGACCTGCGCTTTATAGCTAAACGCGCATATGTCTTCTCCGTAGGAGACGAACGCGCCGCAGTCATCACATTTCGTATGAAATAGGCTTGTTTACTAAAAAAATATGAGTAGTCCTTTTTTGTATTTTGTATTTTTTATATAGCCCGTTAAAATTCCGCGTGACGTCACTAAACAACTACAAATGTACCGGATAGTGACGTCACGAGCCCCCACTTTCAAACTTTAACAAGGTTTATCTTAGTCATTAATTGTTTGATAAACAAAAGAAAAAATACGCGTTCAATTTTTTTTTCTTCAACTGATGCTGTTTTTATGCTATGCTGGGCAATGGACTCCCCTCTCCCTACTTCTTTCCATTTATCGAGTTCTGTAGCCAAAATGCCGTCAACCTTCTTGGAAAGTGTCAAGATCGTCACACCAGTGTTTTTTAGGCCTTCCCTGCCTTCGTCTGCCCTCCGGCACCCACTGTGTGACGATCCTAGCAGTATAATATGTAGTGTCCAATACATATTTTTTAATGATCTAACTAACATAGGTACTTTTTATAATAATAATTTTTATCCTACTCAGTAAATATGCCTAACAATCTGTCCGAGCTGTTTGACTAGCGTAAGTAGTGGCGAAAACATGTGTGCGATAACTTTTAAAATTAAGACGCTATTCGAAAACAGTTTTTGGGACTTTATAAACGCAATTTTTATTTTTCGTAGTGCTACAAGAGAAAGATGGAATGAAATGCTTACCTCAGGATAATCACCGTTGACGTGTATGACGGGAACCGATATAGCTTTCGCCAGATCCGTGACGTAGCGGCACGAGCGGCCGCGGTACGCGGGTAGGGTGAAACCGACCTACGAGAGTAAACAAATAAGACTCAATTTTGAACGCTTTTGTTTGGTAATTAAATGAAGTGAATTGAATCAGAAAGAAGTGGAGTGAAGCGGAGTCAAGAAAACAATGTGAAGTAAAGTCAAATAAGGTGATGTGATGTGAAGCCAAGTAAGGTGAAGTGAAGTGTTTTGAAGTAAGTGAGGTAAAGTGAATTAGCAAGGCACTGCAGTTGGCACTAGAAGATAGAAGCTTACCTATACCCAGCAGTGAAATAGAAGTGAGGTGAAGTGAATTCAAGTAAAGTGGAGTGAATTGAAGTAAGGTAAAACTGACCTACGAAAGTAAACACTTAAGGCTTAATTTTGAACGCTTTTGTTTGGTAATGAAATGAAGTGAAAACAGTGAAGTGAAGCAAAAGGAAGTGGAGTGAAGCGGAGTCAAGCAAATAATGTGAAGTAAAGTCAAATAAGGTGATGTGAAGTGAAGCCAAGTAAGGAGATGTGAAATGTTTTGAAGTAACTGAAGTGAAGTAAAGTGAATTAGCAAGGCACTGCAGTTGGCACTACAAGATAGAAGCTTATACCTAGCATTAAAATAGAAGTGAGGTGAAGTGAATTCAATAAGTAAAGTGGAGTGAGTTAAAATGCAGTGAGGAAGATGAAGTAAATTGAAATAAGGGGAACTAAATTGAATAGATGGAAGTCGAAATAATATGAGTGAATCAATGTAAAGACAAAAGGAACCTGGTTGTTGACTACGATGTGGAGCGAGCCTCCGACATCAAAATGTGGCGCTCGAGACAACATGAGCGTCTCTTGGTTCACGCCCTGTCCTGTGAACGCCGCGTCACCGTGAATCTAAATACAACATTAATAAGAGCGAATTTTTATTAAATATTTAATAATGACATAATCGACTTCAACCGTCTACAGAATTCAAATAGTTCGCACGAAAGTATTGATTTTTCAAAACCGCCTCTTAAATGAAACCACCTTTGTAGTATGATTTACCAAAAACAAAAAAAAGGGAATCATTAAAATTGATTTATTAATAATTAATTGGCGGAGTAGTAGCGAAACATACTATACAAAAAAAAAAAAAAACAGCCGAATTGAGAACCTCCTTTTTAGAAGTCGGTTAAAACATTCGAACTTATTGGTATACAGGGTTATCCAGAACTGGTGTACTTAGCCGAAAGGAGGTGATTCAGACCATAATCATGAACAACTCCTACTATGGAACCAATCTAAAATTCAAGAAAAAACATCAGCTGTTTCATACCTTTTGTCGATTCCGAGTTACAATTTTGTATGGAACAGCTGTTTTTTTTCTCGAATGCCAGGTTGATCCCATAGTAAAAGTTGTTCATTATAAGGGCGGATAACCCGTTTCGGCTTAATACAGGGTAAGCTAATAATAATAATAATAACGCAGGGGCGGCTTTGTGGCGAGCCGTCGGTGAGTGGCGACACCGCGAACCCTGATTCCCTGGGGCTAAATGAGACCCCTGACTCCTCTCTTGCCTTAACCGGCCGGCTTGGAGTGGAAATCGCAAGAGCTAGGAACCTAAGCTCCAGGGTGGAGGTGTTAAAGGGCATAACGCCGCGAGTAGCGTCTAGTGAAAGTGCAGCACACCTCTCGACACCCTAAGCCGTCCACACCAATGTTGCCCCTCCGCCACCAATATACGGTAGCTATTATACGGGGGGCCCATTTAGTGGATGGCAAGTCACCACCCTCCTGGATATTTTGAAATGAGGCATTATTTGGCGGGTGCCGTACCTCATTCCATAGACCATCTTTTTAAGTCATCGATCACTACATCACAATAGCCCGATATCCTGTAAGTCACATCTAGCAATAGTTATTTATAATTATTTTCATTCTACTTTTTGTACACAACATTTTATATGTTTTGTAAAAAGTGATGGAAAAGGGCCTCTCAGTGTTGGCTTCGGCTCCACTGATGCCTACCAAAGGACCAAGCTTTGCTTGTGAGTTAATGTGAATAAAAGGAATAATAATAATAATAAATATTAGGGGACATCTTACACACGGTCTCTGACCCCAAACTAAGCAAAGCTTGTCATATGGCTGCCAGAGACTGATATACTACATATCCATATTTTAAATACATACTTATATAGATAGTACCTAAATAACACCCAGACACAGAGCAAACACCTATGTTCATCACACAAATGTTTGCCCTGGGTGGGGATCGAACCCACGCCTCTTTGACTCAGAAGTCAGGGTCACTAACCACTGAGCCACCGAGGCAGTCGTAACTCCGTAGTTACAATTACAAACCTTGAACTTTTAAAAGTTTTGTAGGTTAGCACGATAGTAGGCCCAATTATGATGGCGCCGTCGTAATTATAATAGCTAATTAGCATATTTCTGTTTCTTTGCACTTTAGGCATTCGATAGAGAGAACACTTTTTACGTTGCTATTAAATTTACGATGGCGCCGTCATTATTGGGCCTAGTGTACCTGTACGTTGAGCACTCTATCGCCCATTCTGGAGGAGCCATCCTCAGAGTAATCACCTTCCTTTAGTTGCATTTGTCTCGATCTCGCTTTGCCCATTGATACTGGATTTGCTGCCTGAAAAACATTTTTTAATTTACAGTACAATATTAATGATTGTTGTTTATACGAATAAAACTAATGCGTCAACTTGCCCGGAGATGATGTAAATTGGTAAACAAAACAAGTGGCTTGATTTTTTTTAGAAAGTAATCGTTTTTATGAAATATGCTTAAGCTCATTCCATTGATTCTGACCGATGGAATGAGCAGCATAGTGAATAATAATCAGGGGCTTTATTGTGTAAGGGCTCTGACGTTCGGCTTCGCTCTTTCTCCCGCTCGCGCCAGTTTTTCACGCCACCAGGACGAGAGCGAGCGGGAGGAAAAGCGAAGCCGAACGTCAGAGCGCTTACACAATAAGGACCCTGGTCCCTTCTTGGAAAAAGTAAAAAATAGGTACAATACGAGTACTTCAAAATGTGCTGTGGTGACTGGTGATATCATCAATCTAAATTATCTGCGAGAAACACGACGCACCTTTCGACAGCTGTGAAAAAATGTTGAATAGAATTTCAGAGACCCACCAAAATACATAAAAAAGCTCTCCGCTCGAGTGCTTAAAATGTTGATTACGATTTATTGTTTGATACGGATTTTTCTAGTTCTAAGTGCGTAAGTAGGTACTCCTACAATTCAACTCTTTGATGAATAGTTACCTAATGTGTTCTGTGTCTATGACTCAATAGAACATTAATACGTAATATTTCTTCTTCTCAGCCAGTCCACTGTTGGACGTTGGCCTCCCCTATAGACCTCTAATTGGACCGAATCGAAGCCAGCCATTACATCCAGCGCGACTCTGCGGTTTTAATAAAGGCATCCTGCCCCAGAGGCTCAGTGGCTAGTGAGCCTCACTTTACGGTCAATTTCGCGTGGGTTCGATTTCCACCCAGGGCAAATATTTATGTGATGAACATATGAACATATGATATTTATGTTTGCTTTGTTCCTGGATGTTAACGATATTATCTGTATAAGTATGGATTTTAAAATATGTATTATTGTATATGTAGTATATCAATCTCTGGCAGCCATATCACAAGCTTTGCTTAGTTTGGGTTCAAGACCGTGTGTAAGATATCCCCTCATATTTATTTATATCCGTCCACTATGTGGGTAAACGTACTACGCTTGCCGTTACGTGGTCTCCACTCCAAAACTTTCCGTCGCCTTCAGTCTTCCGTGCTATGTGCCCTAACCACAGATGTTTCAACAATCTGCTGGACTATGTTGTTTTGATGTTATGGAGGACTATGATGACCGTTGGGGTCGAAAAGTCGAGTGGAGACCACGTACCTACCCGCAAGCGCAGCGTAAAACGTCCACCCCCAAGGAGGACGGATGACCTCATTAGGACCGCAGGATCAAGCTGGATGCAAGCCGCTACCAAACGGCTTTATTGGATATTGGAGAACCATAGGGAAGGCCTATGTCCAGTAGTGGACGTCCTATGGCTAATGGATGGATGGTTGTTGTTTTGGCTCGTCTATGGATCTCGTCATTTCTGATACGATCTCGCGAAGAGACTCCAAGCATAGCCCTTAATTTAGCATAGAATTTTAATTAGGTAGGAGAAAGGCAGGAATATTTACAAATATCTAGCAAATATGAGGCAAATACTTAGGTATGGTCAAGTAAATAGCTGTGGAGTCAATTTGTAAAACCCTCTGACTTGGAGTTCCGTTTGAATTAGGTCAATTCGGTGAACAAAAGTTACATTGCAAATTTCATCACGCAGAGCCAAAGTGAAATATTTGGCACAGATATTTCTTTGGCCATTTTCCTTTAGCTCCTTCAATATTTGTGTCTGAAAGGAATTGAATTGAAGGTTCACGAAATTACGTTATTTTGGGTCACAGAACAAATACAAAAATTAGAAGCAATTTCAACCCACGTTGCACAAATAGGTAACTAGCCAGTGTTAGCATAATTTTTCTTTAGAGAATTATTGTACGTAGGTTAGGTTACGTAGGTTAGGTTAGTTTACTACTTATTATCTTATAATATAAAAATGAATCGCAAAATGTGTTGGTAAGCGCATAACTCAACAACGCCTGGACCAATTTGGCCAAATCTTTTTTAAAATGTTCGTTGAAGTTCAAGGATGGTTTTTACGGCGAGAAAAATTAGAATTATTGCTGGAAAAACCCTAAAAATAGCCCTTTTCTTTTTCCCATACAAATGATTTCTAACTAAAACGTAGTCAATTTGAGCTTTATTGCTATGGTATAAAGTTCATATTAAATTACAAGCACTCACTGTTGTCTAAGCAATGTAGGTGTGTTCCTAACGTCAAAGATCATATCTATTTGTCTGCAGACTTTTATAAATCACAGGTAGCATGGCAAGGGGACAAATTGTTTTTCCACCATTATATCCCCTTGAAGAGGAAATAAAGTATGGATTGAAAATGACAACTGACATGAAAATTGGATTAAATGCTTTATTCCCTCTGCATGCTACATGTTACTATGACGTTTAATAACAGGCCGTCATTTTGTCTGACATTAAATATATTTTTAAATCTTCTATCATTAGAGGTTTAACATGTTTCTTTATTCTACCTTTATGGTACAGAATCATCATATTTTAATATTATCAATCCGAAAAGTTTGTTGGTTTGTTCCTCTTTGACGCAGCAACGGAGCAAAAGATTGAATTGATTTTTGGTATGGATACCTATGGTTTAAAAGACAGAAAGTGATAACAGGATACTTTTGTATCCCGAGAAAATTCGTGATTCCCATGGGATAGGACAATAACTGTTTCTCAGCAATGGAGCATCGGATTGACTTTATTTTTGGGGTGGGCATAGTTTGGAAGACGGAAAGTGACATAGGATACTTTCCTTTCCGAAAAAATTGCGGTTCCGGTAGGATAAGACAAAAACTTTTTCTCAGCAACGGAGCAACGGATTGCCTTGACTTATTGCATGAATATAGTTTGAAAGACGAAAAGTGACAAAGGCCACTTTTTATCCCAAAAACTTTAACAGTTCCCGTAGGATAGGATGAAAAGTAAGCGAGCGGGCCGCGGTAGCAGCCGTCTAAGCGCCAGAAATAACCTGTCATTTCAAGTTTAGGACGTTCCTACATTTTTCGCACTCCTTCGCGGCACTCAACAGCGCTAGCCCAGACTAGGGCTCCATAACGGAGCTTGCGCTCCCGCCATAATGACGGTGTGTTTCGGAGCACAAGACACATCGTCATCCACCACTCGGGAGTAGCCAGCACTGAGCGTCGGACAGCATTCCAACGTCCTGATCCCAGTGCAACGGGTCAGTCATAGTAGCCCAGCGCCTGCCTCTTCAACTGCAGAGGGCAGTGAGAACGGCCATCGCGATACCGACACTTCTCTTCCCCTGCAGCCCCACTGCGTCTTCCAACAGGTTGACGGCCTAGCGGAAGGTAGGGTAGGTGGCGGCACCCACACAACCAGTTCCATCCCAGCGCAGCCCCTAATCCTCGGTTGGAGCGTCGCAAGAGCGGCACTGCAGCCCGCCTCAGAAGCAACACTCCTCATAAGGCAGGCAACCTACCGGCCATCCTCTCAGCTGCTTTAGTTAAAAGCGGCTGCACTACGAGTGCCGGTCTCTAAGCTGCCTTGGGGAAAGACCCAAAAAAGAGGGAGACTTCGAGCGCCGCCTTTTCAGCTGCCTTAGACCTCCCCTGCCACGACAAGGCGGGAATACACAGGGGGGTTGTATATACACTCTAACCGTAACTTAACCAACAAAAGCATTCCTCTAAGGTATTTTGATGTTTGTCGCTTAGGTTAGGTTTCGCAGCCGACATAAACATTAGCCAAAATCAAAATATAACGCGGGCGAAGCCGCGGGTAAAAGCTAGTAAATAATATAATAATAGGTAAATAATTGAATGTCAATTAAAAAATAATGGAAAATTGATTCTGAAATGGCTCAAAAATCAATTTTTAGGGTTCCGTACCCAAAGGGTAAAAACGGGACCCCCTCTAACTAAGACACCGCTGTCCGTCTGTCCGTCTCCAGGCAGTATCTCATAAACCGTTATAGCTAGAAATCTGAAATGTTCACAGAAGATGTATTTCTATTGCCGCTATAACAACTAATACTAAAAACAGAATAAAATTAATAATTAAAGGGGGGTCCCATACATCAAAACTGTTTTTTTTCCGTTTTTCGCTCTATATTAATAATGGTAACAGGTAGATGCTTGAAATATTCACAGAATATTTAGTTGTATTACTTTAATGATAAGTAATAAAATTAAAGTAAAATAAATATGTAGTGTCCTATACAGAACGGAAACCTCCGTGCGCGAGTCGGACTCGTACTGGGCCAATTATTTCTATACTATGTGTCCTACTTCGCTATCTATACCTACAGGGCAGGTATATTCCTAAGCACTCTCTCTCTTCTGTGTTCCTAAACCACAGATATATCCTTTATTGTAGTCATCCAAAACCATATTTTAGTATGGGACCAATCATGAAATTACAAAAAATTAATCTGTTCCATACATTCTGTCGGAAGGAATAGAACTTTTAGTACGGAACAGCTGATTATATTTCTAGAATGTTACCATAAATAATTATGACCTAAATCAATAGATCCACTTCGTATTTCAAGAATGGTATTTTTCTATAGAACAGCAGTATTTTTCGCGATTCTAGTTTTAGCATTTATTTAGATAAATGATAAAAAAAAACTAATCAGTACCCGGTCTTGACCGTAAAATACTCATAATTAGTTAAGAAATTCTTACTCGTGTAAGCACCTGATTAAATTTTCGTAATGTTTTCTTACCACTGGCGTCTTATTGTTAGTATAAGATGTTATTTAAATTATATCTTACCTCTAAATGTGAAGGGTTATTCAGGAGTGAAAATCTCACGAATTTGTCTTCTACGGCGATATCCACGGAGGCGCCTGTAACCGAAAGGAAATTAATTAATTTAATGCCAATAGCAAAGGACTTCAATTTGATAAGCAATGGGCAGTTCAACAGGATTTATATTTCAATAGGCAGACGCGACGTCTCAGTGAGATCATTTGGAAATTATCGCGTAAGTAACAAAAACAGTACCATCTACTTTGTTTTATTGCCTGTGTACTTTTGTAAGTAGTTGTAAGTTCGACGAAAAATAAGGTTTTACGTCTAAAGCTCGTGTAGATTGTTTCTATACAATCATGCGAAAGAGAGGCGCGTCCCTGGTGCGGCGAGTGCGAGGGAGCACCAATGGCTTGCTGGCCGCGCTCGCCGAGAGCAAAGAATATATAATAATACTGAGAGGCTCGACTGCCCGTATATACAGCACGCGTGTCGGTTACACCTTGCACACAGAGATGAAGTCGTAGCCAGAATTTATTAAATTTTAATGTTGTAAATTATGTAATTATTGTTGTATAATTTTGTTAGTAATGTTTAATGATACTTTTTAAATATGTTTCCAAAACATTTTTATCTACACTAATGTTGTAACATTCTACTTATGTTTCCAATATTTGACTTATAATGACTACTGTTATAGCACAGACAACAAAACACTCAATTTAAGCAATTTCAAATGATGTTATAATATCCACATGGATATCGTAAAATCTCATTATAACATCGATAAAACGCGACCAATTAACCTGGCGAGCCTTATGTCAAAATCCTCATACAAGTTGTATAAAATTTTGATATTAGGCTGGCTTTTGAAAACAGTTGGGTTATACGTGAAAACTTCGTCGAAACTACTAAACTTACATACACAAAACTCTTTGGTAAGATCTTGTGCCAATGAAATAAAAAAAGAACAACAGCGCGCGGTCGCTCCTGATTGGCCCTGCGCACGCAGCTGCACTCTCATTGGTTAGATTTTAATGGCGGCAAGTTCACTGTGACAATACACGTACGCGTGAATTTAATGTTTCGCAATGCGTTTTGTTTTTAAAATACAAATTAAAAGAGTGTAGATAAAGTAGTGTATGCAACTGCATATATATAACACAGGTATTAAAACACTCGTTACTATTATGGAACTCGCTGCGCTCGTTCCATAAACTCACACTCGTGTTTTAATACCCTTTGTTATATGACAGTTGCATAAACTACTATTATTGTATTTGTAAGGTGAC
The DNA here is from genome assembly GCA_964007245.1 of Hypomecis atomaria. Classification (NCBI taxonomy): domain Eukaryota; kingdom Metazoa; phylum Arthropoda; class Insecta; order Lepidoptera; family Geometridae; genus Hypomecis; species Hypomecis atomaria. The sequence goes on along the minus strand of OZ023285.1, from coordinate 19,341,903 downwards.
TGATAATGTTTTATGTATTTTTTTTTAAATTCTTTAATGTTGAGTCTCTGATACTTGAATAAATGAATATTTAATTTAATTTAAAGGTAATTAGTTTATTTTCATAACGTTCCTATAGGTTTTTACGCTACGTATCGCTGTGCATCATTGCACAATTTTGGTAGATATGCAGCCTAAAAAGGTATTTTTACTTTTTCATGTTTTAGACAAAGGTACAGACACTAATAATGTACCTTTTTCAAGTAAAATTACGAAGACATGTAAATTGTGAAGTCGTGTGTGAAGTTAAAGTAAGATCAAAAGACTCCGTGGTATAAAGTGCTTTAGTTTATTTCCTTGAACTCTTCGCTCTTTGTTTACTCAAGTAATAATTTTTTTTAATTAATAGTATTTTGTATTATTATGTAAGAACTGATTTTTATTCTCATACTACATATTTATATTTATTTCATATCATTTTCAAAGTGATCTAACTTTTTTGCTTGTTTTTCCACCTCGGGATAAAAATAACATAGTTTTGTTATTTGACAACTAAAACCGGCAAATCTAAATATTCATAAATGTTAACTTATTACTGCTAGAGAAACTTAGGTGTTTCCTAAAAATTAAGAAAGGTGCTGGTAGAAAGAAGTGTGAAAGATAAAGCTGCAGCAGCGTGTAGGTGTATTACTTATATTAAAGAATCAATTGATAATTATTTTTTGCAAAAAATGCCAATACCGCCTGCCATCGTGTACAAAATTCGAATATTTCGATCGAATTGCTTACATTATTGTTGATTTTTCAAAAACGGCTCAGCCGATTTCTGTAAAATTTAAATGAGACTACCTCGAGATTATACTCTTTCGAACTAAAAAAAGAAGTTTTCGTTTCGGTTTACAGTTGGCAGAATTATCGATGAACATACACAAAAAAATACATACAGACGAACATAGAACCTTTTTGAAAGTCGGTTAAGAAAATATTTATACGCTTTGAAAAATTGGTTCTGTAATTACGTCAACAAAGAAAATCTGTATAAACGGCATCCCTAAACATAAATTATGTTTGCAAACAAGGATGTAATCTGCCTATTACGACTTCCTTATGACGTCATATCCGCACGGATGTGTCGTATGGACAAAAATTGAAAGAAAATGGCTCAAAGAAAATCGTTTAATTATTTGTCATAAAAATCTGTTAGCAATTTTTCTAGCAATAAAAAACAAGAATTTTTAACGTAGATTTATACATGTAATACATAAATAAATATATTATCTAGAGAGGCAGATACAGCAGAACGCTCGTCAGATGTAACTACGAGTAGAACCAAGCTTTTTATTACGAGTATATATCTCTAAGCGTTACTTTCATAAGAAGTAAAATTGTAGAGATGGAAAAAGCAGCGTTACATTTTAGGGTTCCGTACCCAAAGGGTAAAAACGGGGCCCTATTACTAAGACTACGCTGTCCGTCTGTCTGTCTGTCCGTCTCCAGGCTGTATCTCATGAACCGCTATAGCTAGAAAGCTGAAATTTTCACAAATGATGTATTTCTGTTGACGCTATAACTACTAAAAATAGAACAATAATAATATTTAAGAGGGGCTCCCATACAAAAAATATTTTTTTTTTAGTGGTTTTCGTTCGATATCAATAATAACTGGTAGATGCTTGAAATATTCACAAAATATTTAGCTGCATTCCTACTTTAATAATAAATAATCAAATTAAAATAAAATAAATATTTAAGGTGGGTTCCCATACAGTACGGTACACTTCATGCGCGAGTCCGACTCGTACTTGGCAGATTATTACTTCTTCTTTTGGGAACTAGGGCTGTCTGCTAAAGTGAAAAATGTTGACGGTCATCGTGGTTTTACAACCTTTTGTTTAGTTTCACCTGTCCCGTTGTCTATCTGTCGGTCTGTAATCAAATCTTGCAAGTTAAATTTGATCCACTTCCCGGTTACCGATTAAGCTGAAATTTTGCATACATGTGTAAATCGCGTGACAATGCAAATATTATGATAACATGGTGCTGATCTGATGATGGAGCTGGAAGGTGGCCAAAGGAACTTAGCGATGAAACGACACAACCTCATCGAGTATGGGTTCATTTGAATAGTCTAGGCGAGCAGTTTGTCTTTCAATGGTAACCAGGGTCTGATGATGGAGCTGGAAGGTGGTCGTAGGAACTCTGTAATGAAACGACGCAACCCTATCGAGTTTCGGCTCGTTTGATTCGTCTTCGCGAGTACTTGTTCAGTAAAAGCTTGTTTTGTTTAAAAATGTTATTTTTTAATATAATACTTGTTAAACTTACTGAGATGTGTAGAGATGTCACAAGCAGCGTTAGCTTCTGCAGGGAACTCGGGCTGTCCGCTGAACTTATGGAAGATCTTGACGGGGGGACACTGCAGGACGCCCGAGAGCGCGTTCAGCTTGCCTCGGTGAGCCATCGCTAGGATCACTTGCTCTACGCCTTCTGTCGGTCACATCATGTTGGTTTACTGGATGATCTGTTTGTGCTTTGAGCTTGGCTGTTTAAGCCAATTGAGACTTAGATTTGAAAAATAATTGTATGTTAATGTATATTTTTTAAATAAAATAAATTTAAGTGCCTTTATTAACTACCAATAAATACAAGACTTACGTAATCTAAAACTACATAAACTACTACTACATAACACGCAATTGGATCATCCACAGACCCTTGAAGATCTAAAGATAATCCATTCGTGTACCGCTTTACGACGCGCACGCGTCTCCGTTGTAAAAATTAAAATAGACTTATTTCATATCCAGTGTGTGTATAAATTATAAAATAAACGTTTTTAAGTGAAATCTCATCTTTGATTCAATATAGTTAAATGCACATAGCTGAAAATAACGTTCATTAATTTGGTCATGCTCAAGCCCACTGCCAGTTGGCAGCGTGCCCAGCATGCTGGCAGCATTGCCACTCTGAATCGTAATGCTTATAAGTTGAGCCAAATAAACACCAGCATTTTGGTCACGCGTTCCGTCCTCCAGACGCTCAGAAGGACTTTTGAAAACAAGATGAGCTCCCGGCCCCATTAGTGTATTTTCCATTTTTGAGCATTATCGACATTTGAAAGTATGCGTCCTACATTCATTTGTGCTCTATTATAGATATATATATATATATATACATATATACACGCGATTTTATTTGCTATTCTACTGTTTGTAAAATATCACACCTTTTAAGGTAAGTACTCAACCATCTGTTAAAAATTAAGCAATCATGTTTTGTGATAAGGCCACCGGTTGCTTCCGTGCTTTAGCATCTGTTTTTTCTGTATACTACGTAATGAGTGTAAGTCAAAAAAGAGTGTGTGTAAGTCAAATCTATGTGACTGTTACGAGGATTAAGATATTTTACAAACAGTATAGAATAGCAAATAAAATCAAGAGCCTTAATGATTGTAAGTAAGACGCGCACTTTCTAATACTTAAAAATGGAAAATAAATTAACATGTTCATTCAAATCACAGTCTCGATTGGTTTTAAACAGCAAAGCTCAAAGCGTACGATTCCCATCGAGTTATATTCAGAGCATTATATCTGAAAACTCTCCATTCAAAGTCACAGCTCTTTACGCTGGAGACTTGTAATTAAATACAAAGAGGTCAAAGAGAGTTCCTTATGAAAAGGGCCAGGCTCAAAGTTTTTCTGCGAGATTAAATCGGTATTGAGATCCGTAAGCAAACGAAAGTTACCAACATAACAAAGTGGATTAGCAACTTCTGTGTTTTTTTCCAACATGTTTTTTAACTTTTTTATTTAATTTAATCACTAAGCCCAATTTTAGAGGCGCCATCGTAAATTTAATAGCAACGTAAAAAGTTTTCCATCTATCGAATGCCTAAAGTAAAAAGAAACAGAAATAGTCTAGTTAGCTATTTTAATTAAGACCTGAAAACTCAAGCTTTTTTCGAAGATAAGAGATGAAAATTCTGCTATCATCGTACAGTGCGAATAGAAACGCAATCTATGCCAATCTCGATTCAAACTAATCTGATGGAATTCGATTGAGCTGGGATTCTCGCTATCAACACGCGCTGCATCCAATCATATCGATATTTGCGGCTCATTCGATTTGTTCGATGGATTCGGTGGCCTCCGGAATAGATTGCTTCTTTATGCATAACCACACCTAAGTACAGTTTTTTCACTATTTCAGGAACCTATTGCACAGACCATGGGCGTAGTCAGTTTCGAAACAAAATTTTATTATTTTTTGTCATAAATGACATATTCGATTTCAAACGAATCGATATAGTAATTTTTAAGTAATTGTTGATTTTTCAAAAACGACATAGACGATTTCGATCAAATTTAAATGAATCACCTCTCTGTGGGGGCCGGGAGCTCGTATCATTTTAAAAAGTCTTTCTGAGCATCTGGTGGACGCGACGCATGACCAAAATGCTGATGTTTTTTTGACTCAACGCATGCATTGCTATGACAATGGCAATGCAGCCAGCATGCTGGGCACGCTGCCAATTGGCAGTGGGCTTTTGGATTATCTTTAGACCTTTAAAGGCCTGTGGATGATCCAATGCTTTTTATGTAATAGTAGTGTAGTTTTCTTGTAATTAATAAAGGCACTTTTGCGCGTAAAAAAAAACACCTCTCAAGTATGATCTACGAAACAAAAAAGAATGTTCTAAATTGCTTCATAATTGGCGGAGTAATCGTGTAACATACTTGTAAATATATCATACAGAAAAAAAACATACAGTTGAATTAAAAACCTCCTTAATTGAAGTCGGTTAAAATGAGATTATCGTCGGATGAGCATTTGCTGAACTACCCTATACTCAAGAAAACCTGAAAGAATACATTTCAGTGGCGACACTGCAAATAGAAAATCTAAGTGCTACTGTAGCAGCATCTAGACTAGACTTCATCCGTCTTACCACAAAAGATTTAAACACGCCTTAAACACTGCTTTTGCCATGTAATTTGTACTGCTAAACATTGTCTAAAGAGTGCGCAAAACTTCTGCGGTAAGACGGCATTTGTTAAACCATTTAGTCACGTCAAAGGCTTTCAAGCGGCTTAGACCCGAGTTCACCACCGCTTGTTTAAGTTAAACGTGTGATTACTGTATTGAAACAGCGGTTAGTGCTTGGTGAACAGCAAAATCTCGTTAACTAGCCGTTTAAGATTTAACCAACGGTTATGAAATTAAACATATGTTGGTGAACTCGGGTCTAGGACCAAAGTTTAATCGTTGTTTAGATACAGTAATCAAACGTTTAACTTAAACAAGCGTTGGTGAACTCGGATCTTAAAATATTAGACCCAAAATCTAGTCTCTAGTATCACAAACCTGAGGTAGTAAGCCTAAACAGAGTGGAGAAGAATGTGAGCAGAGATTCAGCTCCTTCGCCGCAGTACCTCTTCACTGTGGGATACTTGATGCTGAGGAACTTGTCCCACGCCTGGGAATGTAGCAGTTCCTTCAAGATCTCTCTTCTTCGAGCGTTGTCGATGGAGTCTGAGCCGCTTTCTATACGCTGTGCGAACCATTCTCGTTCTGCTTCTGTCTGGGGAGAAGATTAGTCATGTGAAAAGGTAAAGAAGTTTTAAGGAGAGGGTTATCCACAAATTAGGTAGGTAGATAAATACCTAGTACGTAATAATAAAATAATAACATATACGTGGAAAATAAAGACTGTTAACAAAATGTAACCTTCTGTGGTTCATAAGACTTCGGCTAGTAAAACTAAGGTCTTATGCTATGTAATGATAGAGATCATTAGATACGGGACCCGTAGATCCCATAGTGGATACGTAATCAGTAAAATAAATAGGTAATAATATCTCGCCATAAATTGGTTGTCTTTTTGATAATTAAAAAAAATATTACTTATGTGGTAAAATGTCCATAGATTCTTGAAAGTCAATATGAAAATATATTAAAATGCAATACGTAAATGTAATAGAGTTTAATCAAAAAGAGAACCGTCGTCGTGGCGTTACGGTGAACTAACAATAAGATTTTAATCAGCAGCCAAGGTACCGACTACTTGGTAGACGCGAGTCTACTTCAAAGAAAATATTTACTCCTAGCGGTCTACTGATGGAAACCGAATTGGTGTCTACCAAGTATCAAACACTTTTAGTTGTACTAGCAATGTCATAGCAGTGTTGTCAACGTAACAAAATTAGTAAAATGGCGTATGGGCGACCTCACTTACGACGCTTCTCTTTTTGCACAAACTAGCAAAATTGTTTCCGCACATAGTAAGCGAAACAAAACAAAATAAATAAACAATCGTTCACCCTTCGTGGGTACTTAGGCCTAATAGGTCCTGCAGTGGACTATTAAAATGGCCGGTGCAGAAACAATATGTATTGTATTTATGAAAAGATACTTAGCTAAACAAACACGATCATAAACAGCTACACAAATAGGCAATATCGAAAAGAATTGTTTGAAGGAGCATATTATTTTCTTACTTTGCCTGCTGTATTTATCCGGTATACAATTCTGAAGTCCAAATATTATTCATTTACTTCCATCAACCTTCCATCCAACTGATTTAATAAAAATATTGTTAATTGGAAGGATAACAACTGTAGGTACAGGAAATGTTATGTCGTGTCACGTAAAATAAAAAGAACGCTGGAGTTCCGCTCTCCGCTCTAAGAGTAGGTAAATATTTTCTTTGCGCTGGAGTGTCAAGCGGCGCATAAGAAAATTAAACTCCTATTGCACACGTTCGTCATCATCTACAGCCTTCTTTATCCCACAGATGGGTATAGGCCTCTCTCTTACTGTGCCATCTGCATCGGTCATGAGCCAATCGTATTGCAAACGTTATAGGAATTAAATCTCCTTGCTGCAGTTAAAGCTGCGTACTAGAAAATTTAACTCCTATAAACTGTGCAGTACGAGTTAAATTTCCTTGTGCGCAGCTTGCAGCTCCAGCGTTCTTTTTACATGACGTAACCTGTTAGAATGCTAAGCCAAAAGGGGGTGACCAAAATTGTGAGCAATTTCTACTTCGCGGTTAACCCGGAATTCGAGGAAAAACATTTGCTGTTCCATACGTAGGTAGTATGTATGCCAGTCTCCACCGAGAAAAAACTAGTGTTCAACAATGAATAATGAAAATCAAATTTATCACCTAAAGTTTGGAACTCCGATGGAACCGCACCTTAATATTCAACACAGAGAGGACGTAAAAGTTTTCTTGAGGAGACTTTCGGCACATAAATACTCAATGTGGCCAATTTTAAAGGCGACATCGAAAATTTAAAAGCAACTTCAAATATTATTTTCTCTTTCAAATGCGTATAGTGAAAAATAAACCGGAGTAGGTTATTAGTAGGTATTATAAGTTACCATTAAAATTACGATGGCACCTAGAAATTGCTGTTCTGTGGGCCATAATAGCCATTTGAGATCAACTTTTTTGAGTTTCTAAATTCATATCATAAAAATTTCGTGTCTTGGCAAATCGCAGGGGCGTAGCTACCGCCGTATCTGCCGTATCAATTATAAGCAAAAACAAAAACTTACCACATTTTTTATTTCAGAAATGACAAAAGTTAAAAAAAGCAATCATTTTTTTTCCCGCGCGATGGATAATTATGATGAATAAATATTTATTTTAATTATATGCAAACATTTTTAGTAGGTACCTATATACTTACCTATATGTATTTTTTGTATTTAAAAAATTCTTTTTTCAGACTAGTTAATAAATATAAAATATAATATTTTTTTTTAAATACAATATAAATATAAAATTAAAAAATCTTTCAAAACCACTTCAAAACCATCCATAAATTCGTGAATGGCACTTGAAACCACGTTTACATCAAAGGCAACAAAACCACTGTTGACCATCATCATCATCATCATGATGATGATGATCATATTATATCTATATTTTGTATTTAAAAAAAATATATTTTCAGACTAAGTTAATACGTATCAAAGTAGAAAATATAATAAATATTTCAAACTTCAGAAAATCTTCTTTTGGTAGCTTCTTTGCTATATTTTCTTAGAGTGCTATTTTTTGTAGACCTGTGATCAATTGTTGGTATTTTATAAGTCTAAGTTAAATGTTTGTAATATTTAACCTAGACTTATAAAATACCAATATAATATAAACGTCATACAAACAAAACAAGCAAAAACGTTAAACCTACCTCTAAATAAGAAAATTCATAGGAAATGGGACCGCAGTATATTTTCTCCAGTTCTTGTACTAAACTCTTCACGGGTTGCTTTCCATTGTATCCGTACAACAGTCCCGCGTCCACTGCATCTTGCTCTGATAAGCCATATCTTGATAATTCCAGCGCTTTGATATTCCTAACAAGATAAAAAATGAGATGTAAGATGCGGTTTGCTGCATCTAACTTTTTTAATTTAAACAAAAGGCACCATTGCCAGTTTTCTTTGGAGTTTCCCGAAAAAGCAATATGGCGTTTCCCGCTAATAACCTTTTTGACATTTTACTACCGACCTATGAAAAAAGTATGTCAACCTGTTTTCTTCTTCTTCTTCTTTTATGATTTGGCGTCGCATTATTGTGCATTTGCCAGTGTCAAGTATTTTTATAATATATTTTATCAAAACAGTCAGTCGTAGTCACGTCATGGTCCAATAAAGTCACAGTCAAGTCCAAACATAGTCCAAGTCATACCTCAGTAAAGCAGTGGAGACTTTACTGGAGGCGTCTTTGGAGTTTTGGTAACAACACGGAACAACATGATACGCCACATTGTATCACTTGCCTACACGTAAATCAACCCACAATCAAGAAATACCACAAAATTTCAGTAATTATCACTGATAATAACAAAAGTTTAACAAAATAATACAATCAGGCGACATGATTTTTCCGCGTTCCCGCCAAAACTCCCAACCTGTTTTCCCAGATTTATTTTTCAGTGAATGTGGAATTATTATACTTATTTTCAGCAAAAAGTTTGTATGGGTAGGAACTAAATAATGAATAAACTATTTGGTTGAAACTTTTCCACTTGGGAGTTTGTACTGTACTGTGTTATTTGGTACGTTCTATAGTAGAATTGTATTGACGTAAGTGAATATCTTAAAAATTACTTACTAAGCTAATCTTATTTTAAATGACTATGCATAGACATAGTATAATTCTACATAGTACACAATTTCAGTTACAAAACATAATATAGACAGAACTAGTTTGACATAAATTCTAGAGCATACTACAAGCTACTTTAAATGTTATTATTATTTAGTTTTATCAGTGAGATAATCGTCTAAACTGTAATAACATTTATTTATTAACAATTTTTTGAGATTTTTATAAAAAGAGTTTTCATCAAGTTCGTCTTTTAAGTGGGTAGGTAGAGCATTGTATATTTTTATGAGCATGTATTCTGGACCTCTTTTTATAATTTCAAGTTTTGGTTCTGGGGCTATAAGCTGAGTTTGTCTTCGGGCATTTGTGTTAAAAGTGAAAAGTTTTAGGTGTTTTAATTAAATATAGGTTTATCTACGAAGGGCGATTTGGCCATATCCACCACGCTAGCCCAGTGCGCCTCGGGAGGCTCTGTGCGGCAAAGCAGCTGTCTTTTTTCCTAATAATAGGTAAATATTTACTTTACTTTTACGTAAGCTAATTATATTTTTTGACCGACGAACCAGAGGAGGTACACAATTCGACGCGTATATTTTTTTATGTATAACCACGCATAACTTTTTTCATAGTAGTCCGATTTCAATATTTTTTTTATATTGCAAAGAGTATACTTCGAAATTGGTCCCATTTAAATTTTATTGCAATCGGCTGAGCCATTTTTGATAAATCAACAATAATGTTAAAAATTCTACATCGATCCGTGCGAAATATTCGCGAATTCTGTACACGGGTGAAGTCGGTCATGCTATTTTTTGCAAAAAATAATTATTTTACCTATCTTCTTTCCTGTATTCCACATTGTCTATTGTCGCTTTCAGGTGACCATGAGTCCGATACGCGTTAACTAGTTGTTGCGCGCGGCAGTTCTCGTAACGTCTCACCACTACTTCTTCGGGTATATCTGAAACAGCAACAGTAAGAGATAATATAATATAAGATTTGTTTGTTCCAGGCTGTCCCACTGATAGGAAATAGTCTTAACCACTTTCTTCCATCTTTTGCGTTGCAAAGCCACTATTATATTGAAAAAAAAAGGTAATTTTATTTCGTAAGTATTTACCTAGTAAGGCTAAGTTCACACAATCTTGGCCAATACTAAACAGAAAGGAGATTAGTGCTCATCATAACTACGAGTATTACTAAAATTACCTACTATGGGTTTAACCCTAAAATCGTGAAAAAGAATTAAGTATGTTCTATAGTTTCAATTAAGTTTGGCATATGGCACAGCTTAGTTGGTCCCACCGTGATAGTCATTTAACAGAATGAGTGTAAACGCCTCTTTTTGTTTGTTTAAATATACCAAATCTCATTTAACAACTATTGTTTCTGATAACGTGTAGACAATACCTCCGATATAATTAAGTAGGTTAGTAGTAAGTGGGTTAACATTATTTTATTTGACCACCTATGTGTATCAGTTGAAGCGCATTATTATTACACAGAATCTGTATAATAATGTTTACTTGTATACAGGTGAAGTAAACATTTTATTTGTGTTGATCTAAATTATTTTAGAGTGTAGGTATCACTACATAGTATAAAATAAAGTCGCTATTTGGTCTGTTTGTTTGTCTGTATGCTTAAATCTTTAAAACTACGCAACGGATTTTGATGCGGTTTTTTTTAATGGATAGAGTGATTCAAGAGGAAGGTTTATATGTATAATACACCTGTGCGAAGCCGGGGCGGGTCGGCTAGTTTTGCATAAACGCTTCATAACTTATTCTATATTCTATGTGGGAAAGGGACAAGACTACCAAATCCCTCTTTATCCCTACCAAAATCTTTACAAGCTTATATCTCTGAAAACTTGATGAGCCAACTTCAGTTACATTTAAGTTTACGAATCATATTTGATTGCATAATAAATCACTACTATCTATACTTTTAATTAATAAAATACAGTCAACTACCCTATTATTATGTTGTCACGCTAGCTCTCAAGTTTATTATCAGTATTACAACAACATCACATATGGCTACCACACACTGCTACCTAATCTGCCAGCCAACATACCGGCTTCAATGACTCTCCTAGGTCGATGGCCGAACACTCCGAGCCCAGAATGATACTTCCGACAATAATTACTCCACTTTGCCACCTTCTCCATTCCACTTTTATTCAAAACCAACATTTTTAACACTATTCCATAATCAAATTATCAAAAAAAGTAGATGTCAATGTCAATGTTATTTTAAATTTAGAACGCGTGCGCGGGAGTGGCCGGCGACGCTGCTCGGCGCTAACTGGTTGGATAGAGATGGAAGATTGTGTTGATAACGATGTTGTCTTGTAAATAGGACAGTATTGTGTCAATAAGTTGTTCCAGTTAGAAGTACTATAATGCAATTTATTTAGGTTACTAATTTACATTTTAATCTATATTTTATCAGTAGTCGTTGTGTAATTACCATTGTGTTGTCCAAGATGTTAATAGAATTATATTATTGATTACATGATTTTGAGTATAATTTGAGCTTTTTTTACTTAATCAGAAAAAAACTAAGTACTTTTACATAAATTACACGCTCACTAACTCACTATAAATATCTTATGCGATTCTAACAATATTTTTGAGTGACAATATGCATGGAATTTTAAGTACCTACCTAGGTACCTACTTAGGGGAGCTGAGGGGAACTGCAGCCTACTAACTAGTGAATACGAGCTTTAGTTTTGTATCTAGCCGCACCGCTCCCATTACCCCCCCCCCCCCCCCCCCCCGGCTCCCTTACAATTTTTTTACAGATAGTTGCTGTCTTTAATTCTTGGATATAATCTGATTGATTCAAGCCTTCATTCATTCAGGTTCAAATTTCTGTGTTCAACGTACTCGACCACTGTATTGGAACGAGTATCATAACTAACGTAAGATACGTAATTTGTGATAAAGATTACATATTACTGCTTAATTGGCTGCCGTTATGATATAAACTAGAACTCAATCATACTTTTGTTGTACAAGTCATAATGTCAATATAGATACTCGTATTATAAATAAGTACAATGCTTATTGAACATTTTGTCCATATGATATTATATAGGTCACGGACATTATTAGTCTTAATTATTAATGTCAATGTAAGGCAAGTAATAATAGAATAATAAAATAATGTAGTGTATAGCGGTTATCATGTAATATAAAAGACCTCACGCGAATGTTGTTCGTGACGAAAAATTACAATAAGATAAAATATCAGCCGGTATTAAATGATATCAGTGGTAGGCAAGGCAAATCACAGGTTATCAAATTAAATGCGCGAAACTTGTATGATAAGTGATATTTGCTGATAGCACTCGATGATATTGTTGTTTGATAACTAAAAAGCATAGCAACTGAAGATATTTGAGACGTAAATAGTAATGTACTCGTAAATAGCATGTTTATTACGGGTTAGTTCTACTTTTTACTCCAAATAGGTTTGTTTGAGTAAGAGGAGACATGGTAACTTATTGTAGTCTAGAACTCCTAAAATATACTTAACTATCCACTTTGTGACAACTTTTATAAGTTTGTTTTACTGAATTCTTGGTAGCTTAGCAAAATTTCTTAGGAATGACTTCAGTAGTTCAGTACATCGAGATGAACAACTTTTACTATGGGATCAAACCTGAAATCGCAAAGAAATCAACGGTACTTACCATAATTATCATTTAGTCGGTAGCTATACTAATATACTTATTTAAATAAAATAAAAAATAAATTGTAATATAAGGGAGCATCTTACACACGGTCGCTGACCCAAACGAAGCAAAGCTTGTGATTTGGCTGCCAGATAAAACACCCGGACACAGAGAAAACACTTATGTTCATCACACAAATGCTTGCCCTGGGTGGGAATCGAACCCACGCCTCTTTGACCTGGGTGTGAGTAACCACTGAGCCATGATTGATGATTTCTTTGCAACAGTCGATTTTTTTCACGGTTTCGGCTATTTCGAAATTGGTGTCAAAGTGAACGTATTCAAGTAGTATATAAATAACTCCGTACAGTGCTTTTGGTACTTACGTCTCTACTATGTAGTAAGTAGTTAGCTTATTTATTAGGTACCTGCTTGCAGATAGATTAGGTATCCTAGTTTCCCCTCCGAGTGGGTTCCCGCCTTGTCGTGGCGGGGGGGCTTAGTAGCCAGGTCTCGCCAGCCTGGTGAACGAAGAGGAACCCGAGGTGGGGCCGGCCTCTCCGGGTCTTGGGCCTCGACAAGCCCGTGCGGAGGCTGGCCAGTAGGTCGCAAGTCGACTGAGGTGGACTGCGGTGTCGCGCTCGACGAGATACCGCGGCCGAGCCCATTGAGGCGGGGGCGGCGACGGGATGGACGGGCGGCGAGTGTGCCGCTGTCTATCCGTCCTGCCAGCGGCCCTAACGGGTGCCGCCAACGTGTTGGCGGAGGCGGTGGGGCTGCAGGGGAAGAGGAGGGTCGGTATCGCGACGGCCGTTCTCCCTATCCTCTGCAGCCGTAGTGGCAGGCGCGGGGCCACTTTAATTGACCCGTTGCATCGGGACCAGGGCTGTCGGACACGGGTGCTGTCTGACGCTCAGTGCTGGTTGGTCCCAGGTGGTGGATGACGATGTGTCTGGTGTTCGGCACATCGTTATTCTGGCGGGAGCTGAAGCTCCGTGGTGGGGCCCGAGTTGGGCCAGCGCTGTCGGGTGCCGCGGAGGAGTGCGCAAGCGTGCCCGTAGCCCCGACACCAAGCGCAGTGGCGGAACACCCAGGGGTTTTGGTGGGTATACTGTCCAGTCGGCAGGACTCCCACATAACCACCCGCCTGCCCTCGAGGTGCGGTGGTATCTATAAAAGATTTCCCCTGGTAAAAAAAAAAAAAAAAAAAAAAAGGTATCCTAGTTTATTTAAGTAATGTAGGTATATCGCAGGAGGAATATTTAATTCACGTAGCTTCGCTTACTAATACCATACAATACGAGTATAATGATTGAATTTCACTGTCAGACGACATTGATGGTAACGAACAAGTTAAATACATTAGTTGACTATGATTAATTGCTGAACACATGCGATTTCCATAATATTCGAAGGTTTCCACATATATTATACAAGTCCATCATCAAATAAGAGTCAGTATCAGAATTATTTCCTACGATTCGTATTTCATTTCCCACTTGGGAAAAAATGTCATAAAATACAACGCGAAAGGCATTCGTGGTCTTAATTCACGGGGATAGAGATGAATTTATTTTGGCAAAGGAATTTGGAAAGATTTAGTGAAATATTGAGGACGAATCGGGAGGTATTCGTTATGAAGATCAGGACGAGGATTCAATATTTCAGCGATAACAGCAGCCTCAAAAGCGTCGGCTATGTGATATCTTTGGCGCGAACGTCCCTGTTTAAGAGGTAAAGATGATTTAAACTTAAAGAGGTACCAACCAACATTTTATCTTAGATTTCTGTGACCTTATGGGAATAGAGGACATGGGAGGGAGAGTAGAGAACTGACGTGTGGTTTTTGGTAGACGAAATTAAGATTATAGTCTTTCTTCTTGGCTGGTCTTTGAACTCATTTAGTAAAAAAGTACAGCCGTTGTGGAGAGTTATTGAATTTCTTGAATGAAACACCTGATTTTGTATGAAACAGCTGGGTTGGCGCTTTAGTAAATGTTGTCTAAATTGATGCCTATACGAGTACAAGTTATTTGCATGCCCTGTACTAAGCTGAAAGGAGGTGGTTAGGAACAAACTTAAGAACAACTTTTACGGGGCCATTTTTTGTGATGGAGCCAACTCGGAATTGTAGAAAAAGAATCAGCTGTTCCATACAATATTGGAACTCGGAATCGTATCAAACAGCTGATTTTCTTTTTTTCGAATTCCGGGTTGCAATTCAAATTCCCCATAGAAAAGTCGTTCATAATGATGGCCTGGGTTACCTCCTTTTAGCTTACTACACCAGTTCTGGATAACCCTCTATAATACCTATAGGTAGTAAATTCCTACATTTTGCATGACAATGTTAGTTACATCCTGTATCTATGTTATTTTTGAGGATTGTCGTTTTATATGGCAAATAGGAGAGCGGTCATGATTCATCTTTGACTCGAAATTCTCTATTTTAGTAAAGGTAAATTTAAAAAGGACACATTTACCTTTGAACTCTCTGACCGTGGTCGCAAACAGTACAAAAACAAAATGAATAAAGATAAGGAAAGAACAACAAACTCAGGACGCGATTAAGATAAGGATGCCCGAAGCTTTCTACAATTAGCTGGCTTTCAACGAATACCAAAAACTCAAACCTGACGATAACTTAAAAAAAGTTTTGCTAATTTACCATTGCAACATTTGCAACTAATTAACAAAGTTAAGTACATATTTATTGTTCATGTTTTTAGCCTTATTATTTATTTTAGAGTTTATCTTTGCAGTTATTTAAATAATTTGACAGCCTCAGTGGTCTAGTGGTTAGTTTTCCTTACTCCTGTGCCAAGAGGCGTGGATACGATTCTCAGTTCCCACTTAGGGCAAACATTTTTTTTGATGAATATAGGTAGATCTCTGTGCTGTACTTACGTAGTCTGTGTGTCGATGTTATTTTCTGAATAAGTATGTGTTTAATAATTATTTTTCGCAGAAAACAGCATGACCGACTTCACCCGTGTACAGAATTCGCAAATATTTCGCACGGATCGATGTTACATTTTTCACATTATTGTTGATTTATCAAAAATCGCTCAGCCGATTTCAATAAAATTTTAATGGGACTAATTTCGAAGTATACTCTAAAAAAGAATTATTGAAATCGGAGTACTGCGAAAAAAGTTATGCGTGGTTACACATTAAAAAAAAATATACGCGTCGAATTGAGTACCTCCTCCTGGTTTGGTTCGTCGGTCAAAAATATAAATGTACGACAGTCACCGGCAACATAGTTTGCACCGCCTTAGTTTGGTGTCAGAAACCTTTTATAAGATATTCCTAACTTATACAGGGTTATTCAGAACTGGTGTATTAAGCCGAAAGGGGGGTGATTAAGACCATAAAAATGAACAACTTTTATTATGGGACCTACCCAAAATACGAGATAAAAACCAGCTGTTCAATACATTCGTCGATTCCGAGTTGCAATTTTATACATGGAACAGCTGATTTTCTCAAATTTTGGGTTGTTTCCATAGTAAAAGTTTTACTATGGAAATTTACGTGGTTTTCACACATTTTAAACGATATAAAACGGGACTCACTCACGTGTTCGTATAGTCATAACACGACTATAGCAGTGCATTGCGAGACGGCTCCGCGTGCTAGCACTCGCCAAATTGAGAAAGGTCGCCGAACGCGACCGAAACTGTAGTCGTGTTATGACTATACGAACACGTGAGTGAGTCCCGTTTTATATCGTTTAAAATAGTAAAAGTTGTTCATTTTGATAGTCTTAGTCACCCCCTTTCAGCTTAGTATAGGACAAGCAGATAACCCTGTATTACATTTTCATGTTCCATCAGGTTATTCTGGCTAGTCACCCTTTCAGCGTGTTGTTTTGGCTTTGCTACTGTCCTGCGCGGCGCTCTACGGCTCTACACACAGGATGCAGTCTCCTACTCCGTGGAAACAGACTACTTGAACTGGGACACACCTTTCCCGGCCGTTTCAATATGTGAGCAGCTGAACAACGTGAAAATTAAAAATATTATCGAGTGAGTACCTAATTTAAAATGAGTACGTATATCATATTGAAATAGCACTGAGCAGGGTACCTACGAGTACATAGCACGGAGGACTGATGACCGATGAGGTTGAAAAGTTATCGAGTGGAGACTAAGTGACGGCAAGCGCATCGTAGGATGCCCATCCACGAGGTAGATCTCTTCAATACCGCAGGACGGTATCACGCTGGATGCAAGCCGCTTCCACCCGGTCTTGTTGGAGATCCATAGGTAAGGCTTATGTCTAATGATTGAATACAATAAGAATTAGATTAGGATAAATTCAAAGTACAATATTTTTATTTTGCCTGTTGTTTTATTTAGTTTAATGACAGTATAACGAATAAAATTTTATTTTTCATTATTCTACAGAATAATATTACAGAAATACGCTACTACAAAGTATTGTAATTATGTTAAAATTTTGCAGGAAACAATACAATAACAATACATCACTGAATGAATTCTTGAAACAAGTCGCATTTTGGAACAAAGAGTATTGCAAAGTTTGCTCAACCTGTAAAGTAAATGTGAGCTGTGTTGAAGACTTCGTACCGATCGTGGACCAAGTCAGGTCTACTTGTGAGGAAGTCATGGGTGAATGTTCTTTTAACGGAGTGGACTTTCCGTGCTGTGAAAGGTACTATTGAGTGGTGTACTGTACTGTCCTTTTTTTAATAGTCCACTGCAGGACGTAGGCATACCCACGAAGGGTGATTGGGCCATATCCACCACGCTGGCCCAGTGCGGGTTGGTGGATTCACATACGCCATGGAATTTCTTCCTTCGATATATGCAGGTTGCATCACGATGTATTCCTTCACCGAAAAGCCAGTGGTGTGAAATTCCGTACATAAATTCCAAGCAATTCATTGGTACGTGGGCGATGTCGCATCAGCGAGGCAATGGGCCTCGCTAATGCGGCCTTCTTTCCTTTCCACGTCTACCTACCCAATAAATCTGTTATACTAACCGTATTTTGATACTATATAAGTAGGTACATCAAATGATAGTAAAAAACAATGAAGCATAAAACGAAATTCAAATTTGTGTAACGGGGCCACCTACTTATTTAAATAAAAGCAGGTGGTACGTACAACAAAATTTATTTGCGGGTTAAAACAATTGCCCGGATCATCATTATGTATCGTTACGCGGCCACTAGGCAGTTGTAGGCGAGGACTTCCCTTCTTCCTAACGGGAACCGACGCGGCGCGGCGCGGCTGAGGGCGTGCAGTAGTGGCGCCGCCGGAGTCCTGGAGCGGGAAGGGCGGAGAACGACCTCACTGGGTCGTGCCGTGAAATAGGTGGAGGCGAGGATAAGGTCCTGCTCCCAATCTCGGAACGTTCTGTCCCCAAAACTCGGAAGATGAATTCCCCCAAATCTTGGACCCCAATTGGGGATTGAAGCACTGACTTATTACAGTTATAAGGAACAGAAAAAAGAAATAAATTTATAATAGCACAAATAAAGGTTGTGCATACAAATTATAAAAATGCGTATATCGCGATTGTGCAATTAAAGTGTTGCACTTGGAGGTCGCCGGCAGAATGACGTACTAACTCCTGCGCTCGAACCGTGCGAACAAAAGTTCGTAGTGCAGGGCCGGCTGCAGAAATGTGGGGAGAATGGGGTAAGGATTAAGGACGGGGCATATTGGGCACTGTCAACAATAGTATTTTTTAAAAGGTGACGATACATCGTTACATTTGAAATAATTATTTTTCGCAAAAAATGGTAAAACCGCCTTCCATCGTGCACAAAATTAGAATATTTCGCTCGGATTGTTGACATTATTGTCGATTTTTCAAAATCGGCTCAGCCGATTTGTATGAAATTTAAATGGGGCCACCTCGGAAGTATCCCTTTTGAACAGATAAAGAATTTTTTCGATTCGTTTTAGAATTGGCGAAATTATCGATGAACATACATAAAAAAATACATACAGACCCTCCTCCTTTTTGGAAGTCGGTTAAAAAAAGGCCTCGCGAGTCCTATGCGCCACTGAGGCAATCAAGCGATTACTTTCATTATTTCGACTTCCAAAAACAGAGAATGTTCTCAATTTTACTGTATATTTTTTCTAGGTTCAAGCCAGTGGCAACAGAGTATGGAGTGTGCTACGTGTTCAATTCTCACGAGAAAGGCGACGTACTGGAACATGTTAACAGAATAATCGGCCTTCCGACCCTGACCTTAACCACCAATATAAAATCTTACGTAACTGACCAAAAAACTATGATAATTGCACAACACATTTTCTGACATTTACATACACTTAAAAAAAAAACATAGTATAAAGCCGTAGCAATTTTTGTGTGTCTGTCTGTGTATCCGCTTATATCTTTCAAACTAGACAACAGATTGCAATGCGGTTTTCACTATCTTTTAGAATATTTATTAACCCCCGACGCAAAAGAGGGGTGTTATAAGATTGACGTGTCTGTTTGTCTGTGTGTCTGTCTGTCTGTGGCATCATAGCGCCCAAACCACTGAACCGATTTCAGTTTAGTTTTTTTTGGATGAAAGGAAACTTAGTCGAGAGTGTTCTTGGCTATGTTTTATAAAAATCGATTGAGCCGTTTAAGAGTTATGGTGGGTTAAAGTGGGGATGGAAGAACCAAAATTCTACAAATGTGCCCAAAATGGTTGTCAATGTGTCGGGGGTTTTTAAAATTTTTAATTTATATTATTCTTCTGGAAGGTTTATAGCTACAATTTATGTGCAACCGGACGAAGCCAGGTCGGGCAGCTAGGTAAATAAATAAGTTCCTTCTATATAAACATACAAATTTAACTAAGTACTCCTCAAAAAATTGAAGAGTTTTATTTTTTTGTCTTGTCTTCAACTCTTAACAGCGGGATAGTTCAAATAGAACAAACTTTTCTCACTACAAGAAATAATTTTTGATATAATATGTAAAATATTTGACTTTTATTTATACAGTAAATAGTGGATAATACTTCACTGGCGGGCGAATTATTACTATTACTTAACCAAATACACAAAAGTTGTGTTCAGTAAAAATGCCACGGTTTTCGAGATATTCAACATTTTCGAAATTTTAAGGAAAGGCACACTTGGTCTTATTTTACAATCCTGTGACCTGAATTCTAGATTTTTTTGTGTCTGTTTTTTGTGAAGTAATTACGGATAATTTTACTATCAAATTCAAATAGCCATTTTTGTGTCGCATCATCAGTTTCTTAGTTTTCTAAAATTTTCTGAGGAGCAATATATATTTGTGATGAGTTGGAATTAAATATGTTACAGGTAAAAGTGCATTCACCAGAAGAAAGGATCTCTGTTGTAACGGAGAACATTTTAGGATTACATTGCTACAAGTTGGTCGGTGGAGTTAATATTGAAATTAACGTTGCGGTAAGGATCCTATAATCATCTAACCGAGCATTTTTTTTACTGCTCTGATATTTTTGACCTGATTTTTTTTAAAAGTTTTGACAAAACTCCCAGAACAAAAGTTGTTAGTTTTGATGTACAGAATAAGCCCCTAAAAGGATGCTAATTGATTAGAAATAACCCTGTAATTTTTAATTTAAATTAATGATCCACAGACTCCAGAGTCTCTGCCCTTTGTTGACTAAGTTACAATTGAAAGAATGCGACTGTACAATAGAGATGGGTTAGTTTAAATCTTAGTCTAAGTTAGTAGTTTAAGTGCATTGCGTGAATACCGCGAGCAAACCGGCGACCCGCATGCAGCACCCGATCACGAGTGTGACCCGATCACCCTGTATTATTTTTAAGTGCATATTTTAGGTGAATATTTTAAGCATCTACCTGTCATCGTTATTAATGTCGAGCGAAACACGGCTAAAAATTGAGGTTTGTTGTATGGGATCCCCCCCTTTAATATTTATTTATAATATCTGGTTTAGGTATTCATTATTATAGCGGCAACAGAAAAACGTCATCTGTCAACGGTCTAGCTATTACGGTTCATGAGATACAGCCTGGTGACAGACTGACGGACAGACATACAGACGGACAGCGGAGTCTTAGTAATAGGGACCCGTTTTACCCTTTGGGTACGGAACCCTAAAAATGGCGGTGCTTGATACTATTGATTCGAGGTCAACTTTGCCAGCGATGCCTGACACTACCGATTCAAACCCAACATTGCTAGGCTCTATAAACCATGCTGGGGCCTAATTGTGTAAACAAGCGCTGTAACGTTCGGCTTCGCTTTTTCTCCCGCTCGCTCTCGTGGCGTGAGTAGCTGGCGCGAGCAGGAGAAAAAGCGAAGCAGCGCTTACATAATAAGGCCCCTGGTTGTGATGATGTTTGTTACAATTATTACTAAAACTAATTGTAGTTTTAGTAATAATTGTAACATGTTTCTAGGCAGAAGAAGTAGTAAACGACGCATCAGTGCGCTCGATAGCACCTCGGAGCCGCGACTGTCTGTTCGAGGACGAGGTGCCTGCGGAGCTGGAGGGTTGGCCATTTGAGGAGTATTCGTACAGCGGCTGCGTCTGGTACTGCCGCGCCCGCGCGCAGGCAGCTGCTTGCAACTGTACCACGCATTTCATGCCTAGGATCGGTAATACTCATACAATAAGAACAAAGTACTAGAAACAGTACTAAAATAGCAAGAGATTTAAATCATTTTGTCCCATTTTATATATGAAATTTAAAAGGTGTTAGAAAAAGATGCACATACACCCGAACTTACATAATTTCGAAGGATTTCGCAAACTAGCATTGAGCTATCTCGGGTGTCCAAATTCAAAAAGGTAAAAAGTAGGAAGGTAAAATGGCCAGATATTGGAACCTTCTTACTGGACCTAGAGAGTTCAAAATTCCGAAAAAACAAATGACCAAATCTAACCAAGTTTTAACCAATTTGACATTCCAACTGGTGATGTTGACGTATGTGACAGACTTTGTGTTTTTTTTTGTTCCAATCACTCTCGCGTATCCTGTGTAACCAGATATGAATAAGACAGCTATAAAGTACTTTTTATTTGAGTAAAATTTAGCAGTACTTCTATTATTCTTCTAATTCTTCTGAGGTAATACTACTGCTCCGCCTGCGTCTCTACGCCTGCGCGACGTCCACTATCTTCTACGGTCACAGCGACACTAAAGAAATAAAGTGGTCGATCGAGAAAAGAAAGAAAGAGATGCAATGATTTAAAATGGCATGAGAAAGAGACATGAAAAATATCACGATTCAGTGGCTAGTTGCCGTGTTTTTCTCTCAGTAGCGCTTGAATGTATGGAAAATCTTGTCCAGAGCTGTCAAAACTGTCAAAGTTTTAGTACATTTTTGTGGTTGAGTTGAGAATCGCCTCAAGCGACAACAGCGCTATCTTTCTAGTTGTAATAGCTCTGAGTCTAACGGTCCTTGCGTTACGTAACGTAACGTTGATGTTGGTCACATCCAAGTAACAGCTTTAGCGCAATAATTCACGCGTTATGACGCAGATGGAGCAATAGAATGAAATACGAATGTAAGATGTTGCTTTATAAAGTCCAGAGATTCGACGAAATGTACAGGGAAATAAATTAAAAAAATATAAACAAGTCTTTACTACTACTACACACAACAAACTGGTGTCTACACACCAAAACCTAATACGGTGGCTGTTGGTGGATTTGATTGGTAGTGCATTTTTGAGCAAAATTTATGTTACAGGTACAATTCCGGTGTGCAACCTTCAAGGACTAAAATGTCTTTATACAAAATCTAAAAGTAAGTACCTACTTAGTACTAAGTATATAAATGAATACAACAACGAAATGTAATGAAAATGATTACCTTGACATTTTTTTAGAGTCTATCGAAACGGACAAAGCTTGCAAGTGCCCTATGAGTTGTTATGAGGTGACATACAACCCTGTTCGTGTTAAATGTCCGTAAGTATTCATGCTAAAATAATAAAAAAAAATATACTCATCCACAGAGCTATCACAACCAGAGGGATAATGTGGTCGATAAGGAAAATCTGAAGGAGATGATTTAATATGGCATGAATTAGAAAGAGACATAAAACATAATCTCGATTCAGTGGTTGTTTGTGTGTTTTTCTCTAGATAGTATCAAATCCAATTCATATTTAAAAGTTTTGACATTTCGAGGCATTATCTGTCTCAGTTTTTTTATTGTGGTTAAGAATTGCCTCAAGCGACGACAGCGCTCTCTGGTTGTATTAGCTCTGTGCACTCATCATTACACTTATTTCCAAATTACACGTTTGTCGTACGCTTATTTCACTCGTCATACACTTTTATCCAGGAAAAATAAAAGGTTTCTATGGAATAGCACATAAACCAAAATATAACGCGGTTCAAGCCGTGGGCAAAAGCTGGCTGTAATGTCAGCTACAATGGATCTTGACTGAAGCTCACAACAGCTGCGGGAGAAATGGATTTCGCGCAGCTTGTAGCTAACTTCACAGCCGCCGAGAAGTTTGATTGGCCTTAATAAATCACCCCCATACCGTCCCGTCACTAGGATTCTCTAGGATAGGGTTGCCATAAAAGCCAGACCCAGATAAAACATTTAAATTCCCAACAAAGCCCAGCTGGGAATCGAATCTCGGCTAGTTGATACAATTTCATCAAAGATTATTTACCCAAAGCCTAAAGGCACGTGTTAGATCAGGGTTAAAAGAGGCGGTTACTTCATCTATTTTCTACCAAAATATTACTGTTAGGATGGAAATCTTACTTTAAACTAATGCAGCAACCCTGATTCTAACTTAATAACAAAGAAACTCTTCAATCTGATCCTTTAAATGTTTGTGAGGGTAGTTACCTAACTTGAGGTTTCTAAGTTAGTAAAGGAAACAAGTAAATAAGTTTATTTTGTATATTTTTTATACTTCATGGGTCCCTCGAGGGTACCACCATGTATTGCAATAATTATGCCACGTTCGCAAGGCCCTAGACGTTTTGAGAAGAAGTGGCAAGAAACTCAAGACGCCATCAGTATAATCTTTTGATCAGTCACCTTAATTTAGATATTACACAAAGTACTTAACTTTAGCAACATGGCGACGTCCACTCGACTTGGCTTCGAATATAAAAGGTACCGACACTCAGCATAACTAGCTAAGCAAGACTCTAACGTTATTATCAGAATACCGGGAAAACACTAAGAGATACTGAAGCGAACACCAAAAGGCACTAAGAGAGCGAAGCCGCGCCAACAGACCGTTTTATACTCATTTCACAAGCTTCCACCATGCCTTACCACCACTGCTCGATGTAAACATTACTAACAACCAATAGGAAACGAGCAAGATGGCGGGCACGGTGGTAGCTTCCATTTTACACAATTGTTAAACATAAAATCATCTTAAACTGTATTTCATACTTATTAGAATTATTAGAACAATTATTGATACGTTTCAAGTAATCTATAACATTATGAAATCACAGTATTAAATAAATGGTATATGTAAACAACAATGGCCGACATTCGGAAGTCATGATTTAGCTACCAATAAGTCTTATATTACTTAATACATCTTGTAATCGTTATTAAATTAAATATTATAATAACATTATTATTCTAACACACGCATGAAAATTTAATTTCGTGAAACTTGTTGCAGGACTTGTAAAACTTGTTTCGTTAAAATAAATACTGTTATGAAACCTTCAGTATAAAGGTGGGTACTGACCAACGTTACGAGGTGTAATGTAGCATTCGCATCGAGCGTGTACGCATCGAGCATGTTACGCTGTGTTTTAAAATCGGCGTAACATGTTCGTCAAAACTCTGTGCTCCGCTTTCGCCGAACCGCGTAACACTCAAAGGATTCGCCAAAAAACCGACAGCCGGGTGGAGCACTCAAAGCGAGCAACGAGCGGCTCGTTGCTCGCTGGTTTCCCCGTAACACGACGTACTGACTGCACGAATGCTCGCGGTGTAACACGTTACATTACGCCCCGTAACGCCGGTCAGTACCCACCTTTACAGTAACCATGGAACCGCATCGAAACTTATTTCTGAAATGCATAACATTTTTAAAAACAATCTAGAAAATTAAGAAAAAGTATTCCGAGTAACAAAAAACCAGTAATATTATATTTTTATCGATGTCCAACATTGGTTCGCCATTTCAAACACATATCCATTCTTCGCATGCGCTTTTGTGAAACTAATTCGTCGCGTTTCGCGTGTGACATAAAAATAAATTAATGTTATGAAATTAATGCATGCATTGTTAAATTTGATGTTTACACGTGAAATTGTTGATGAAACTATTGTCGTAAAATTAATTTTATTTCACTAAGTAAGTAAGTTCGTATAGGCCGGGTGGCTAGCCCTGGTGTCAGAGCTTTTAGGCCGCCTAAAGGATTCTGACCTGGCTAACCTGTTAAAACAACCGGGACCTACAATTTCACTAATTTCGTAATGTACCTCTTAAGAGTATATATACTTGCGTTATTATATTATCCAACATTACAGCCAGCGGGACGATTCTCAAGAGATGAAAGCACAAGTGAAGATCGGACAACTTCCCCACCTGCGCGTGCGTCGGCAGGCCATCAGGGATATGCTTGGATTAGTTGGTAATGACATACTAGTGCCTTTTAATAGTTTACAGCTGAACATAGGCCTATCTGCGATAGGTTTATTGGATTAAATTCACCGTGCTGGTTCAGTTGTTGGCTGTATTCAGGACGTCATCGAATTTCTTCTCCAGACGTATGCAGGTTTTCCTCATTATGTTTTCCTTCACCTCCACAAAAGCTAGTTTTGTGATCATCAGTAAACATAATGCATAAACAAGGCTCACGAGCCACATAACGTAGATTTATTATTGATAGCGGAGCGAGACCAATCATTAATCTAAGGTGAACACAACCCCAAAACACAAAAGCGGCTTGGGGTCTATGACTTTTGTACAAAATCGTAAAGCTTTACGACGTATATGGAGACTACAGGCAACCTCGGGCCAAGCGGCAGCCACGACCCGAAGCAGCACAACTGGAGATGCGATCCTCAGCCGAAAAGAGGATGAAAAGCTGCCTTAGACCGCCTCAAATAGAGGCTGCTTGGTGGCTGCTCATATGGATACATGAATCTTATGAAACAGTGATCAATAATAAAAAGGACGTAGACGCAAAGACCGAAATGTCTCACACAAGCCGCTGAGAGACCTTCTAAAAAGGAGACGGTATTTGCGGCAAACCATATTCCCCAGAGGTCGTAGCTTCTGGCGCCCAGCCTTGGCAAAGGCGAGAGACCCCGAGGCCAATACTCACCACGCCAAAGAAAGTGGTGGATGTACCACAGATGATCTTTGAAAATACGTCGTTGCTGGCGTTTTATCGCGGCGTTCCGTGTCTGTGGCGCGGCGCCTGTATTCGGCTGTTCTAGGGTCTAAATAGTTTGAGCCCACGATTGTAAAGTGAGAATTTTGCCACTAGGCAATCCCAGTTGCATGTTACAGGTATAATAAATTGACTGGTGTGTTTCAGTGGACGTCGGTGGTGTTGTCGGAGTATTTTTCGGAGCATCGCTTCTGAGCTTCATCGAGATCACCTATATTTTCTGTATGCGCAAGTATAATTATCAATAATTAAGCACTAGTAGCTTTATTGACACAAAACTTATATAGCATTTCATAAATTTAACTATATATTACAACTACTATGTTATATGTACAAACCAAAACAAATGAATAAAAAAAACCACAAGAACTAAAAAAATCGATTAATATTCGCTTTATTGATAAAACTTAAACTTTCTTGATATTGATATGCCTGCATTTCAGATTCGCTTTTTTTGGTATTGCTTCAGTATATTATATTTCATGATTGATTTTAATGAATACAAAATGTAAACAACATTTACCTAGTTTCCTTCAAATACTTATAATAAATTCTCTAGAAAAATTGTAAAAAACTTAGATTAATGATTGAATAAATCATCATTTTCATTGATGATTGATGATGATATAATCATGAATCTGTGGATATCGGCCAAGTGCGAGTCGGGCTCGCGCACCCAGGGTTCCTTACCGTATGGTAAATTTGTGAAAATTGAAACGTTCTAGCTATCACGGTACGGTTCATGAGTTACAACCTGGTGACAGATAGACGGACAGCGGGGTCTTAGTAATAGGGTCCCGTTCTTACCCTTTGGATACGGAACCCTAAAAAATATTGAAACCTTAGATTAATAAATTGATAATTGGCATCGCTGCGCTTGAATCGAGACCAAGGAAATGTTGTAATACATCCATGATCGAGACAAATCATTAATCTAAGATTGAAACCTTATCAAATCAGACTTTTTTAATTCCGATGACATATTTTCACATTCTATGAAGTTTTTGGTTTTCGATTTATACATTCTCTAAAATTATCTTTAAATTCTAGCAAATAGAAGTAAATTACAAAGTTTACAGAATTTTTATAGATAATACCTAGTGACAATATCACAACATGATGAATAAATGGTGCATTATAATTTCTGCGGTTATGTGTTATAGTTCTGTGAAGGCCACTGAGCTTATATGGTCGGAATACCAAGATCGTTATACAAAAAGTAAGGCATACATTAAAGTAACACGTTTTTCTGCGTGATCGAATCAGAAATGAGGAAAATCTTACTGCCTCCGATAGTAAAAAAGACGCATCTACCGGTTTTCCTCATGCACTTTTTTGTAAGTAACTCAATCGTGAAAAAAATATGATGTAAGTACTTTTTCAACGATTGGAGGCAGCATAAGAATCAAAATTACCGACATCATATCCTAGTAAAATTAGAGAGGTTTCAAATTGCAGTGGGCAAGGCACAGAGCAGGGAACGATGCGAATTTTCTGCGATTTCCTGTTGTCAGCCCTGACAACAGGAAATCGCAGAAAAAGGTTAGCCGTCCCATGTACCATTTATGTATAGTGGGTGTACCGGTTGTGGCCTTAATAATATAAAAATGCAACTCGTAATTGATAAAATTATGCATGAAATAGCAAGGTTTTTATAATTCCGGGCTGCCCCTTAGTAAAAATTTTACTTTGAATCAACATCTATCAGCTTACCTACTCTTTCTGAATAGCCCTGAACAAAGCATCAATAAATACAAATATTAGAATGAGAATCTGGGAATTGCACATTTTCGAAGTTCGACAATTTGATGTTACATTTTCTTCATAGGAATATTTTATTGAGGGGAAACTTGAGTTCCGACTCCCTCAGATTATTTCCGTTTTCCCTAGTTTTCTTCGCGGAAACGTAACTCGGTAAAGTAAAGGATTTGCCTATATTTTTTAAGTATTTTCTATTCGAATTTTATACGTAGATAGCAATGATTTAATTCGGTTGTGCCATTTTTCAGACAATGTAAGTCGTCCATCTATCAGGCCATAAGACGTCCAAAGTTAGACATAGGCCTCCCTATGGAGGAAATGGAGATTGTTATTAAAGAAAATAAAAGGCAAATATTAAAAAAAATACTGTACACGGTGATGGCCAAAGCTATGGAGGAAATGGAGATTGTTATTAAAGAAAATAAAAGGCAAATATTTAAAAAAAAAATACTGTACACGGTGATGGCCAAAGCTCTATTTATTTTTAACCCCCGACGAAAAAGAGGGGTGTTATAAGTTTGACGTGTCTGTTTGTCTGTGTGTCTGTCTGTCTGTCTGTGGCATCATAGCGCCCGAACCACTGAACCGATTTCAGTTTAGTTTTTTTTGGATGAAAGGAGACTTAATCGAAAGTGTTCTTAACTATGTTTTATAAAAATCGATTGAGCCGTTTAAGAGTTATGGTGGGTTAAAGTGGGGATGGAAGAACCAAAATTCTACAAATGTGCCCAAAATGGTTGTCAATTGAAAGTTTGTTGTCAAATATTTTTGTGTCGGGGGTTTTTTAATTAGGTATATTATTACATTATCTCCTTGCAGCAGCCACTCCCCATTTCGTCTGATAGATGTAACGCGTCGTATTGCACCAAACGCTGCCCGGGGTCTACGCCATAGATTATACATATGGTCTACGCCGCCCCCATACTGCCCCGCGTACGTTCCTCAATGTGAATCTGGCTGCGTTTGCATTAAAAAAAATTTGAAATCGGTTGAGTGGTTTTTGAAACATCAACACAATAATAATCTAATAATAGTAAATTTTAAAATTTTAAAAACTCCCCGACACAAAATAAACTCTCTGTCATTTCAATATCATCGAAGTAATACGGTACCAAATTTCGAACCGATAGGACATTACATTATATCAACACTGATACAAAATTATCGAAGATGATTTTTTTTTATTTTGTTCTCCACTCGTATATTATGTACAAAAAAAATCGATTATTTACGTTCTGGTATTTATTTCGAAAATGTGTAAATATTGATTAAGGGGATTTGTAGACCTTTAGTCCGAAAATCCCCTGCGGCATTGCGGAAGGGGATTTGTGGACAAAATGTCCAAAAATCCCCTTACGCAAAACCGTAGGGGATAAATGGACAAAAATTCCACTTATCCCCTTCGCAGGGGATCATCTAAGGGGATTTGTGGAATAAGCCATATTATGGAAGGTAGTCAGATTCCCTCACCAACTATTAAAGAGCTGATGATCTTCAAACGGCCGATCAGGTCATGGTACCTGACCTGGACCTTAAAATGCCATATCATTGAAGTAACAAGGTACCAAATTTCAAATCGATAGGACACATGGAAGTTAGTCAGATCCCCTCATCAACTAGAAAAGAGCTGATGATCTTCAAACGGCTGAACAGAATTTCATGAAACATGGCTAAAAGCACTCGGGATAAAATTATCTATGACAAAAAAAAAACTACACGCAAATCGGTTCATCCGTTTGGGAGCTACAATAACACGGGACAGATACACGTTAAACTTATAACACCCCTCTCTTTGTCGGGGGTTAAAAATGACAAACATCGATTCCAACGAACTATTCGATTTTATACATAAATTGCAATAGTTGAAGTTATTTAAGCAATGTTAAATTTTATTAAATGATAATTATTATAATTTAAGTGATATACTTAAATTGCAGTAGCAACTCCTGATGCGTCGGATAGATGTAACGGGACGTATTGTACCGAGCCCTGCCCGGGATCTACGCCCCCTCCGTACTGCCCCGCGTACATGCCTCGATGTGAATCCGGCTGCGTTTGTATGCACTTCTGCCAATACAGAATGTATTTCTGTTTCTTGTCTCAATACTGCAACGAAACTAGGAGGTGAGTTACTGACGCTAACGTGGATATTGATATAACATTTTATTTAGGTTCAATACAATTAGTTAGGTACTTGTCACATAACAGCATGTGACGAGTCAGTTATATACCTAATAGTCGTAAAACTAAAAATTGAATAGGTACAAAATTATCAAAAATTGGTAGATTTCCAAAACTTCCAAGACTTCTAAAAAGGAGAAACTTCTCTATTTATATGTTTGATTCTGATGTTTCTTTGGTTGTGCGCCAGTTGGCGAATTTTTTTTCCCATATACATTTTTGAGAAAGGCAATGTTCTTCTACAAAAGATCATTGCGGTATGATTCTTTAAAATTATGCTTTACTTCGGTGTAGTAGTTATAAAGTAGTTCCAGAAAGCAAAAAGCAAAAATTGCAGCGCCTTCAGAAATTGAATAGCCAAATCAATAGTAAAAATTAAGTATTAAGAAATCCCTTTTATGCGTCGATTTTTCTTTATTTTATATTGATTGCAACTCAGAAGAATGACAAGTACCTAAGACAAGTAGACAAGAGAATTTTGCTAAATTTTACTCCAATCACACTCAAATAAAAAGTTCGTTACAGCTGTCTTATTCATATCTGGTTATACAGCATACGTGAGAGTGAGTGGGACAAAAGAAACGCAATGTCTGTCAGCATACATCAAAATCACAAGTTGGAGTGTCAAAATGGTTAAAAATTGGTTCCACTTTGTCTTTTTATGATCGGAAATTTGAACCCTCTAGTATCAGCAGATGGTTCAAATCTCTGATACGTCCCCTCGTTTTTACCTTTTTGAATTTGGACAGCCGAGTTAGTAGGTAGGTACTCAATGCTAGTTTGTAAATCCCTTCGAAATTACGTAAGTTCGGGTGTATATGCATTTTTTTCTAACACCTTTTAAATTTTATATTTAAAATGGGACAAAGTGATGGATATCTCTTGCTATTTTATTACGATTTTTTACTTTAATTCTTATTCTATGGATTGCAAGAATTTGGTTGTTATGTTTTTATCACAAGATAGTTAGTAATTTGTGCGCATCAACTGGCAAAACTTTTAAAAATGAAACTCCTTATTTCCAGGTTTCTGAAGAAGATACCATATATGCCTACATTGACTCCTAAGACTCTGGACGACGAGCTGACTGACGAACAAACCTGATTGGCAATATATTTCACAGAATTTTCCGGCAGCATTTGCTATTTTGATTCAGCGTGCTAAGATATTGTTTTGCCGAAAAAACATTTCAAAGTACCTAACTAAAATATACCGAAATCAATACAAAGTTAATGATGTCGTTATAGGGTATTATTTTTGATGTGCTAGATTTTTTTTTTTATTTCTACAGTTTCTTTACATGTTCTTTTTAATAAATCTTTACTAAATTCACTCATTGTTTCATATCTTTTCGAATCGATTAATAACACTATGGTGTCATAACCATAGTGTTATAAGTCTATTCGCATCAATCAAGCCATAATAATTTGTTTAAAATATGATTCACCGTGTCTTATCCCTGAGGTCGTTTTGGGCCAATCATAGAATTAGCAGGGACACATTATATCTATGAATATGGCGCACTTTTGCATTAGGTATACCTAATCCATGTGTAATCATAGTTTTGTGAGATACAGTCGTGATTGTGAAGACATTAATACACCCTTATTCGTGGTAATACGACAATTTGGGGACCTTAGCGTCAAATTATTTGATTTAGATACAAATTTATTCAGGCCAGCGTCATATTTCACTTCAGCTAAACGCGGCTATAAACTATAGGCTTAGCAGAACTTCCTCAAAGTTTTTTTGTTTTATTCCTCTCGCTTCCTGAGGTGGTTCAGTATTTCACGAGCGACGGGAATATCCGCCTTCCGACCTAATGCGAAATGCTACTTTGTTTCATTAGCCAAGAAATCCGAGAGGACTACTGCTATTTCTTTTCTTTTCTGTGGGTAGCAGAGCCAGGATTACATCTGGGATTCATGCTATAAGTAGTAAATCCTTACATGATGTCATTGTTACCTACTGTAAACTTATTTATTTAAAGCTAAATGCAAGAACGCCGATTTCTTTAAAAGTCTGTAATGATGATACCAACGGGTTGTTTTTCTATACGGCGGACATACTTAGCTTACTGAAAATTTCTTAGTTATGTTGCCACAAGACAGGTTCATTTGAATAAAATACGAAGCCGACATACACATTCTAGGATGTAAGTATACTCCGCTCGCTATCATTATGTGCTAACTAGATTTTGCCCGCGGCTTCGCCCGCATGATATTTCGAGGCCCTACCTTACGACCCTTAATAAAGGAGGTGGAAAATAAAACAACAAAAAAAATTCGATTTGACATTTGTTCGATTCGACAGTTCTTTTTTGACATTTCTTGGAGCGCACGCTAGAATAGCTCGCAGATGGCAGAATTTTTCCTACTTACTTAACACTTATTGTTAAAATATGGAAAAATTACGCAATATCATTATACTTTATAGCCTATGTGTTATTCTGATGTATAAGCTATATAATTGCAAAGTTTCATCTCAATCCAACCAGTAGTTTTTGCGTGAAAGAGTAACAAACATCCATACATCCATCCATCCTTACAAACTTTCACGTTTATAATATTAGTAGGATTTTTACTATCGGCATAACCCTAACCCAAGCACCTAACTAAAAATTTGAATTCTTTTCGATAACATTAAAATCTATCAATTGCAGCAGAGTTTTTGGCTCATACCCAGACTACGTTCGCCATCCTTTCATGGGTAGTTCTTTTCACCGAAATCATTTATAGGTTTTACGCAAAATTTATCTGAATGATTCTTTTGTGTTCGGGTTATTAATGAAAGCCGTTATTTACGTCGAGCCAGCGGTAAATCGTATCGTCAACGTAGGAAACGTCCAAAAAGAGCCATAAATAAGAAGGGACATGGAAAGTCGCACAACACCGCTGAAATGTGAAGCCCAATTTTCAACAGCTGAGCGACCGGGTTTTTTTTATTTATCGTGCAAATGAAAGTATTAATATGGATTAAGCTACATGTGCCTACGTATATGAATGTTAAGGATTAGGGTGGTTCCAATAAGCTCTAAAACATTTCCTTAATTGGCCCTGAATTATGTGATGTGCTACTTGAAAAGTGCCAATGTAAAGTCTCTGCGTTGTTGAAAAATACAGTACTTATATCATAACTCGATGAACATTAAGCATGTTTTGTTTTGAACGATGTAATTTAAATCTAATATTTAACTTAGACTGCATTTTTTTTGTATAAATGATGTAATTCTCAACATGTAGGTACGTAAGTAAATACCTACCGGTATCTTTCTATAGTTATGAACAAATTGCTTTACGACTGTGTGCCACACTTAAAATCGCAATCTTATGATTGCAAACAGAATCGCTACGCTATTTTATGACCATCATAAACAGAGATATTAATTCCTACATAATGTTAGGTGAAACGTTAAGAAAAACGACTAAATTGACGGGCAAGATAACATTTGGCTAAGATTTAATTTTGGAGGCTGCAATGGTTAAAAATAATCTCAAACGAGGCAACTTATTTTGAGATCGTTGTTGCCAGGGCATAAACTACATAATTATGGGCTAAACGGGGCGAACATCTAGTCGACAGACATGTTTTAAGATGGAGTAAAGATAGACTTTAAAAAGAGAAGCGTCGTATGTGAGGTCGCCCGTGTGGGTGCACACGGGCGTGAGCCATTTTACTAGAGGTAATTTTGTTACGTTGACAGCCACAGTTGACAACACTGCTCTCACTGCTCTGTCATTGCTAGTACAACTAAAAATGTTTGAAACTTGGTAAACACCAATTCGGCTTTTATCAGTCGTTTCGTTATTCGTGTCTAACAAGTATAGTCGGTATAGACCGCGTCACACAAGTAGGCGGAAATAAAGTTAGCTACAAGCTGCGCAATATCCAATCCTGACTGAAGCTCACACAAAGCCGCGCGTTGATTTAATATTGAACAAATTCAAAAAACTTCATTTCCGCCAACTTGTGTGACGCGGCCTATACCTTGGATGCTGATTAAAATCTTTTTGTTAGTTCACCGTAACGCCACGACGGACGGTCCTCTTTTTGCACATACTATATCACTATACTCATCGATATTGGCAACTTTCAAAAACAGTTGTTTCAGATAATTTGTCTAGAAGTAATAAATGTATGGAATAGACAATAGTTGGTATCTATTTACACGGTTTCAGGGTTTTCCTCGTAAAATGAAAACGTCTTTCATTTTTCCAAATTTCCATAACAATGTTTGCCTAGCATAAGCTTTTTTTCATAACTTTTTCCCCAAATCTAATATTCATCTTATTAAAAACCTGCTCTAATAGTAATATTATCTGCTATATCTCTATACCTACGTCGTGAGATACAATATTATCTTAGTAACATATTTGCAAAATAGAAACTTACATGAAATGGCTCAAAATATATGCTCTATATTGTTCAAAGTTGTTTCAATGTTAGTCGATTGTTATTAAAAAAATATTTGGCACAGGTTTGTGGTATGCTTTGGGTACAGATTTCTCGCCGGATTATGCCACATATTACTTTGCCGAAATATCAAATAACGTACACGTGTAAAAAAATATACCAAAAATTACACGTGTAGAAATATTATATATTTTTTTTTAGGGCCATTGATCTATCAGACACTCAGTATTTGATCCATAGGCATTAGAGCTTGAAAAAGCGGTTGTAATGTATCAAAGTCAAGGTATATTATTTTCCTGGAATAAAATCGAGTTATTGATCGTGATAGGGGTTTGAATGATTAGATTTGATGATAGGAAAATTGCTTGTAGGTATTAAAGTTGAAGCGTTGGATGTTTTATGATTATAAGATCGGTTAACGTATTGAAATACGCGGTATTGAATTAAGAGGAATTAGTTTGTAGAAGTCGTACATTAAATCAGGACCACCCAAGCGTTAACCATTCGTTGTATCTTAGGTATTACTGAATTCTACGAAATGTTTTTTAAAGTTGTTGATAAGTATTTGACTAGAGATTCGAATCTTACGTACACTAATAGTCATTAGTATGCAGGGTTTTCTTTTCCATTGCCTTCCTTTTATCTTATGAATAAATAAAAATATTAATATTAATAAAAAATAAAAATATTAATATTAATATTAATCTATAATATTACGCTTTGCCTGGGTCTGTCTTCCCGCTAAAGTACAATGTGGGCGTCTTCAAATCCCGAGTAAATAGGTATCTTCTAGGTAAGCGTGCTACAACCTACACCGCTTATCTGCTTAACAACAGACAGTATGTGGTCAAACGCAAACCTATTCAGAATAAAAAAAAAAAACTATAATGCTTTTCAGCATTGACAGAATAAATTGGGTTTGTGGCCTGTGTTTTGACCTATAACGCCATTTACTTGTAGTGAAATGATGTGTTCTAACTTGGTTCTATCTTATCCATGAAATATCACTACAAAGTATAAAACAAAGTCGCTTCTCGCTGTCTGTCCCCATGTATGCATCTTTAAAACTACGCAACGGATTTTGATGCGGTTTTTTTAATAGATAGATTCACGAGAAAGGTTTAATTATGTATGATACACCTGTGCGAAGACGGAGCGGGTCGCTCGTGTCAAATAAAAAAATCATATTGTGCAACTTACATTGTAAAAAACGTCGTAATAAAATTTCTGTGCCTATTCATTGCTGCAGTTCAATCAAATACAAGAGTATCTCTGGAGATCAGGGCGTCTTGTATTGCGTTTACATTTCTGAGCAGGATTACCTACAGTGCGACAAAAAGACTTGAAAATAAATGAGGTCGCCACTATCGCTTTGTTAGCATATTTTGCATTATTTTTTGCATAATGATACTGTTTCCCTGTTCAAAATCCACAAAATAGCACAAAACGAGAAAAATGCTAGTATGTTAACTATGATTGACAGCTCAAGTTGTGGTTGCAGCAAAAGTGATAATTTAGTTCCCGAATAATTAATTTCATCTCTTTTGTGTCGCACTGTAAGTACATTTCACTTGATTTTCTCAGGTCGCCATGGTAGTTTTATTTCTAACAACTTAATATCCACGTAAAAAATAAACAAGCATTTCACACTGCGTCCAATTGCGAGCTCTGCGGACTGTCCGCGAAATTGAATTTTTCATCTGACCTACATTTTACGTGTTCTACCCGTTGCGGGTATAAATTAATCATGAAAAGAATTTTGCTTTTTGTTAATGTTTCTTTTGAAAAAGCAATAATATTGGCGTTCTACGGCGTAAATAGAATTTATTACAAAAAGGGTTGGTACAAAAAGGTACCTACCTAAGTATAGAGAGAAGCAGATTGCGAAATAATCCAATAGCTTATTGACACGTGCAGCATAGGTCTTCTCGACTTAGGCGTTCAAAAATGAAGCCACTAAAACTACTTTTTAGTGTTCCGTACCCAAAGGGTAAAAACGGGACCCTATTACTAAGACTCCGCTGTCCGTCTGTCTGTCTGTCTGTCACCGGGCTGTATATCATGAACGGTGATAGCTAGAACGTTGAAATTTTCATAGATGACGTATTTCTTTTGCCGCTATAACAACAAATACTAAAAACAGAAAAAAAATTATGGAGGCTCCCATACAACAAACCTGATTTTTTTACCGATTTCACTCGGTATTAACATCGGTGACAGGTAGAGGTTTAAAATATTCACAGAATATTAATTTAAATATTAACTTCAGTAATAAATGGATAAATTAAAATAAAATAAATGTTTAAGCGGGGCACACAAGAAACGTGATTTTTTGCCGATATTAATAACGGCAACAGGAAGATGTTTGAAATATTTACAGAACATTAAGTTAAAAATTCCCTTCAAAAATTAATAACAAAATCAAAATCAAATATATTAAGGGGGCTTCCATTCGGTACTGAAACCTTCGTGCGCGAGTCCGACTCGCACTTGGCTGATTATTAATAGAGTAATTTGTAGAGCACTCTTTCTGTTTTTCAAATCGGTGTGAAGGGTGTCGTCGATGTAAATTTTGAACACGTTCATTTTTGCATTCAAATTCATCGTATGATGCCCGCTGACTAAGCCGACCAACCGTAAGAACTTACTAAATGCAAACCGCTTCCAACTTATCTGACTGAAAATTCATAGGTGAGGCTTATGACTAGCAGAGGTCGTCCTACGGCTAATGGCAACTTTAACCAGAAGATGTAGACGTAAACGTATTTAAATGTAAAGTTAGGTACAATAAGTACAAATAAACACTTTTGTAAAATAAAGATCAAGGCAGAGTTTATGATGTTCTGAAGAAAATACATCGTGACTTTCAACTCGATCAATTGATCAGAAGGTTCATTCTAGCTCAAATACGGAAGGCCCATTCAATGATGTTAGACGGATAATTTCAAAAAACCCTTTTTATGAAAGCGTCCGTAAATCTCCCTCGAAGGTACGATTTTCCCGAGTGGATTAAGCTAAAATACACTTTGGGACTCCTCTCTAAGGTTCAAGCCCTCATTTGATCTTTAGCTGACATTGGCCATGTCAAGTGGCACTTATGTCAATGTTTTCTACAGAGTTACATAGAAAGGGTTTAAGCCTATTAGAGGTCTTAAATCATCATTATTAACAATAATAATTTTCACTATGGGTTCATAATGGTGATCTTATCCACGACTACTTAAGGCGAAAAAATATAAAAGTTCTAGTAGAAGTTGAATCCTAATAAAAACACTGAAACGTCTGTTTACAACGGACACATATTTATAAAGAGTGCAGTTTAACCGGTTCCTATGTGTTGTCAGTTTATTTGCGCTAATTTTAAATGTAACCTTTGTAGAGCTGAATGTATTTCAATAAACTCTGTCGAAAATTTACCGAATTGGCTTACGATCGAATCTTGTAAAAAACTTGAGTCTATTTGTAGTCATAAATTGCTTTTTTCATTAGATCCTTCTCCCTTAAATAAGGAAAAAAGTGTAATGGACGCTAGTAAATTTATGTCATGAAAAATAACTTTTTATTAAGGTTCATATTTAAAATGACGATGACTCTATTTTAGATAAGCATTTGGTTGAAATTGTTTTATCCTTTTTATGCAATACTATATTTTCAGTCCTAGTAATGCCACTATTCTTCAATCTGTGCTAGGACTTACATACTTATATGAAAAATGGAGTTTGATTTTTATTAAAATTTTACTGTATTTAATTTTTAACGATACAACTCCTCTACAGTTTTTTCTTCTTATCAATTATTTTCTATTTTTATAACAATTTAACATAAAATTATGGTTGTTATCATTTGTTTGCATTACGGTTTCGTCTTGTTTTTCTTGCCTGCTTCCTTATTCCGCTCTGTTTATCTAAGTACAGGAATGATTTAAGTTAGGAGCCATACAAATCCTATTCCTTTATTTACGTTAGTTCAGAGGGATTTGTAGCAGTTTCATAAATTCTCGTGTAAATACAAGAGCCAAGGAAATCTCTCTGATTATACCTAACGGTGTCGGGGGACCCATGGCTCGTATCGCCTCAATTTATTGATTCGCGTTGCCAAATCTGTCTCGGGGAACTTTTATGTGACGCAAAAAACACTGCGTTCCATTTCAGATAAAATCTTTCTAAACATGGTTACTGGTAATCCTTTATTCATTAATTGGTTATATTTGATTTACAGAATTTACCCTTAAAGGGATGCCTTTCTGAACACACATCTACGACTTCTAAAAATTTGTAATTAAATTTGTGCTTTCCATACATAAGTTTAAAATATTATTTGACTTGTCTAAACATATTTAACTCTATGTAAAAAGTCCTGTTTTGATGTACAGAATATTAAAAGGATGCTGATTGATTACCAACAAACAACCCTGTATAAGCAGTGTTACTTCTTTCTACATACAAAATGCTGCTTTGTAAAATGTAAGGGTGTATAGTCAATTTTGCGAATCGGAACCCGGACTACAAGTGAAACCCTGGACAACAAATGAAACCCGCCCGGACGCTCCCTGGACGCCCTCTAAACTCATAGTAAAAGTTGTTCATAATGATGAGTACATCATACAGGTTTATCTGTTAATCATGTACTAAGCCCAAGGGGGTGATCAAGACCATCATTGTGAACAACTTTTACTATGGGGCCAACGCGAAATTCGAGAAGTCAGCTGTTCCATAAAAAAATGTAGATTTTGTAAAACAAAAAAATTAATCTCGAAATCCGGGTGCCCTTTAAGTAAAAGATGTTCATAATGATTCTGCCCATAAGGGTCCTGGATAACCTGGTATACCTCTGATAGTCCCAATATTTTCCGGGAAGTTCCAAAGAGTAAAACGGACATTTCAGACCGACCCAAATCCGAGAATTTCCCAAATTTACTGAAAATTGAATGAATGAATGAATGAATGAACACTTTATTGTTTGCACAGGTAGAATACAGAGAAATACACAGAAAGGAAAAAAAAAGGAACTTAAAACTAGTGCCACAAAGGGCGGCCTTAATGCTTACAGCAATCTCTTCCAGGCAACCCTTGACAACCAAATTGACAACCCTGCGGGCTTAGCATTCGGACCATAAAATAATACTATCGACGTGTCAGAAAGTGACAGAGTTATGATGAAGCATATATCTGTCACCTTTGCACACGTCGATAAACTCTTGTTGTGGTCTTGTATGCTAAGCTAGCTGGTTCTAACAAAAGTGGGTGAATCCATGAAACAGGAACGCATAGCCGCTTCCGCAAAGGTGATTTCAATAAACTTACAAACACGCGGGATACCGATTTATGTTCATAACAACTACCGTTATTTATAGGTATATGCTGCTCTCTTCACTAGTATTTTGATATTGAAATGAAATATTGCTGGCTGAATATTTCCCTGAGAATAGATTGATTGTCTGATAAACTAAACTATTAATGGAGAGAACGTTTATTTTCACGCAAAGACTTAATTTTGGTTTTCTCTTGTTAATAGTTGAACCCATATCTTGTATGATAAATATTTTTACAAGATTTAGGATTGCCATTTAGTCACCAAAACCTGTGAACCACATGAACTGGTGACAGGTTTTTTAAACGGTAGAGTGACGAAATGATTTGTGATTCAAAGTGGTCACTAAGCGTAGTACCC
Organism: Hypomecis atomaria; assembly: GCA_964007245.1. Taxonomy (NCBI): domain Eukaryota; kingdom Metazoa; phylum Arthropoda; class Insecta; order Lepidoptera; family Geometridae; genus Hypomecis; species Hypomecis atomaria. The sequence continues at coordinate 19,301,733 of OZ023285.1, read as the reverse complement.
TCTAAGTGATAATTAATCAACCAACAATTCTTTTTATAAATAAAGGCAGTAACTATGTTTATGATTCGGGTACTAGCAGATAAATAAATACAAATAAAATGTCAACACAGAAGAAAGTTAAATGAGTTTACTCATTTAACTTTGATTCTTATCTTTGATGATTATCTTTTGTTTTATTTAAATTTTCACTGGTTTAATGTTAACCTTCTTCGTAAACGAATTTATTAGCTAGTTAATTTTGGATAACAGCCTTGTTACTTGATGTTATGGTTAATAATTTGAAAATTTAATAATTCTGCAGTTTTGTGATTAAAATTATTTTATTCTCAACGGTACGTTTTTAATTTTAACAGTGAAGTTTAAGAAAGTTAAATGAGTAAACTCATTTAACTTTCTTAAACTTAAAGAAAGAAAACTCATTTAACTTTCTTAAACTTCACTGTTAAAATTAAAAACGTACCGTTGAGAATAAAATAATTTTAATCACAAAACTGCAGAATTATTAAATTTTCAAATTATTAACCATAACATCAAGTAACAAGGCTGTTATCCAAAATTAACTAGCTAATAAATTCGTTTACGAAGAAGGTTAACATTAAACCAGTGAAAATTTAAATAAAACAAAAGATAATCATAAAAATGGAAGTAAATTGCTGCAGGGACGTACTACGGATTGCAGTCAGGGGCATGGTTATAATCTTGCCCTATCACCTTGATGCTGGAATAGATGCTAATGATGGAATAGCTAAAAATGTGAAAAGAATATTACAGCGGTCCTTTGTAAAAATGGTCAGTACCTACTTGGTACTGATTCTAGTATGCCAGATAAAAGAGTCTGTATAGTTAAAAATATTGGCAATGTAACTAATTCAATTACCTAAATAGCCACAGATATTTAAATTATTGTTATACTCGTAGATAATAAAGTCTTTAAGCATTGTACTAACATTTTTAATTCATCATTTCAAATTCCGAGTAATCAGGCATATTTTTTACATATACATATGTTTAACATCCGAGGCCGCATCTTTATTTAACATTGAGCAAGATGTGGTCAAGCGTAAATTCATCCTATACAAAAAGATTCTAATGGGTTAGCCTGTTACTATAACACATTTTGAGTTAAGCCCCACTAGCCCCTATCACACAAACCCTTAATACGTCCATGTACGTTATATTACGAGTACTGTGCATGCAAACCAATCCTAGGAAATCGTTTTAACACTCATTTACATTCACGATACATTGGCCGTGATTGGAAATATTGGTTCTAAATAGCAATATTTGTTATTCTCAAAATCCGATGTTTGCTATTGGTTTGAAAGCTTGGAACAGACTGGAAATGTTTAGATACTATTCTGGGAATTTACGTTAGTGTATTTCTGTAACCTAAATTAGCACTGTAAAGGTCTGATTGCATACATAAGTGTTATTGTCTGGGCCATATGAAGCTTATTAAGTCAAATAATTGAATTGGTCTCATCAGCTGCCAAATTTCGTTAAGTATTTTTTGCATTTGCACATCTCGGTGACCACTCTACCAATTTGTATTACTTTTTATGTAAATTTAGATACCTCACTTTAAATCTTTGATAATGTTCCTTTTGTTCATTGTCTCGTAATGGTTTCAAAAAATCTTAATTTAAAATTTAGGTTTAATTGTGACAAGTTTTGTAAGATTTTCTCGCAACTTCCGTATGTATTACTGCACCTTGTATTTTTTTTAGTTTTGGCTAGACATTTATATATTTTATTTTTCTATTTTTTTTTCAATTGTTTTCAGTTTTTTTTTTTTATTCTTTTATTATTTATCCAAGGTTTTATGACATGACACCCTTGTACACTTAACAATTATTTTTTCAATGTTTTTAGTTAGATTTTAATGTTTAGCTAAATATTTTCAATTGTCATACTAATCCAAAAACTTCGAATCTTATTAGTGTTCATCACTAAACGCAGCCTGCACTCTACTTAATTATGAATGTTTCGTAGAGCTAAAGGTTTGGTAGAGTTAATTGTTTTTGTTCAGAATACTGTTAAAATAAATCAGAAATTATTAAAATAAACATTGTATCAATTAATATCGAGCTGATAGCTTGTTAATTGTATTATTTTAGTAAGTACCTTAATCTTGTTTGAACAAATTTTGTAGTAACAGCATTACCCGTTTGAAACTATGAATTAATTAATTTATGGAAGAGAAATGGATTAAAAATGCTACCGAGAAAACATTTGCCATGTATTTATATCTATACATATACAGGTATAGAATATATGTCAAACCGACCAATAAACCTAAAATGACCGGCTTGGGTGTTATCCTCCGCAGCAGAGCCACCATCTTAGAAAAAAGTATATCTTAAAATAATGTACGGTAGACGTACAATGTACATGATGTACGTATAATGTAATTGCTGTACGTCTAATATGTACTGATAAAATATAAATCAATTGTGCGCTCCGCTGGAGAGTATGCTCCGCAGCAGAACCACTCTGAACACGTACTCAGGAAAAATAAAAGCGACTGTTTTATGATGGAAACTGTTGTACGATCAGTGCTTAATGCGTACGTGTAAAAACATTACTATAATGACAGAGATTTCACTTATTAATACGAGTACTTCACTCTTCGTAGAAGCGCCTGGTTAATTTATGTCAGTAAAAGAAAGTATACCCTACTTGGATATTATATTTTCGGGATAATAGTGTTTCCTGCATTAAGGCACGTAGTATAATGCTCCTTCCATACCAAATTTCATCCATAAACCTTTAGCCTGTTCGATATTATTGATGTTTTATTTCACTAAATTTGGGACCTTATTGCTGCTGCACACGATGACAACGGGGTGGTGATTTTAAAATTAGATTATAAAAAAGCTGTATTTTTGTGTTTGAACAGACCAGACCAAACTAATAAGAGTTCAATACACCTAGTATTGAACCTTACGTTGGATTGAAAGTGGCGAAACTTGTCTTAAAAAGTTCTTTTTTCGATTTTCAGCTTTATCACAATTTGTTGTCAGAAATAATTTTGAAATCACGAAAAAAATTACAGATAGAAAGTTAACTTTCAAAAACATTTGTTGCTGATTTATTTTTGCGATTTCTTTCTGTAATCCCTGCACTTTGCATAGCAACATTTCTATGTCAAATTCTTTGTCTCAGATTTTCAGCAATATACTTACTCTCTCCCTTTACATATAAATAGACAAACTTGCCTCAATAAACTTGAGGGTAACCTACTTTGGGAATAAACAATTGTCAAGTGCCCATCTAATTTTCTAAGAAAGGTTGTTCATTCAAACTTTGCCCATAGAAACAGGAGATTGAATGTATTCCAGAGAACAACAACCACATGAAAAGGGACTACAAATTGATGTATTATTTCATTGTAGTATGTAATTAGGTTCAGGATGACAAATTACACTTCAGGGATCTTGTTTTTCCAATATATTTCATTTTACAGCCATATCTTGTATTTTACCTAAAAAAACCGCACCGCCATGTTTTTTTCTATATCAATCAATGTTGCCACTTTAGAAAGTTAAAATCGCCTATGAGATTATTTTAACAAGTATGAAAATAAATTAATATTCAGGCATTAAGCGGTAGCACAGCTAATTATATTATATCTGACGGATGAGGGGACGAATTAGGGGACGATAAGGTATGCTCTGTAACAAGTACCTCCCTCTATTTGTTGCATTTCAAGTAGGTACAAATAGAGAAAAAAAATTACATGAATCGAAATAACAGATTTTGTTTATTAGTTTAAAGCGTACTGAAAATCTGCAAATAAGAAACTAAATCAAACAATTTAATATTTAGAACAACTCTGTTTCTTTTCACTGGAAAAATAATAATGCAAAGGTATTAAAAGGCTTTGGCATCACTTTATTTACACTTGGACAGTTTATATAAAAAGCTTGTTACAAGTAGATAATTTATTATTAAAACATTAATAATTTCATAAAGTAGTGTACAAGTATGTATAAAATATAAAATACATTACAGCAAAAAAGCCTTAGATTAAGATAAACATTTTATGTTACAAAATAATAGGAAAAATTCGATTTAAAACTGACTAGATTATGGGTAAAATCTTAACTTGGAAACCAAGTGAGTACTTATTACGAACATTTATTACACTTTATTTATAACACTTTACTAAAAAGTTTGACTAATTGTGGTACAAACTTAGGGCGCTTGCTTTTACACTTTTTCAAAGTTATTTGCACAAAAATCCTTTTAAAGCATCTCAAATATTTATTTTTTCAGAAATATTTGAGATGTACTTAGTTGGTTTGACAATCAATCAGTAAGTATAAAAACACCATCTACTCACAAGAGCACCAAATCTTAAACTGAAAATTAATAACATTAAATTTCAATGTTGACTACTTACATTTTAAGACAACATTCAATAATTCTATTGTCTATAAAAATAGATTTGAGTTTACCTCCATGAGTTTACCACGAGAAGGTACAGCAAAAGTTTAGGCAATGACAAATGAACTAGTTTTAAAATTTATCAAAAGCCTGAGTTTAATACCGGACACGAAACTGATCTGACCTTTGTGGACCTACCTAATAAGTATTTATTTTTGCTTCGTTAATGCTGTCAATTGACGTTCCGCAGTTACGGTTGATGACTATAGTTATCACAAATGTTTGATCTTAGTAGAATTGACTGGCAGGTGTAATAATTATAAAAATTATATAAAAAAACACAAATTAATACAGAAAACTTATCAGATACAAAAGTGACAGATCTTAGCTAAGCTTCACACTAATACACAGTCTATCAAGTAGAGTTTAGTCCATTCAGTCCACTGTTGGGCTTCACGCCCACGCGTTGGTGCATCAAGTGGGCGGGTGGTGGGTCGGCAGCTCTCGGTCCTTCCCCTGCGGGCTGCCCCCGGGGTCGCCCTCGCCGCTGTTGCCGCTGTTGATGGCCACTGATGTTAGAGGGACCTGGGGAAACAGATTGACATAATTGACATAATCAAGTTGCTTAATCCAGACAATTTCAATTATACAATCTAACGTCGGGAGTTGATTTAGATGTTTCCAAGTAATTAATAAAACGGTGAATGGGGGAATTGTGTCTGGTACTAAGTTAAATCAAGATCTATTTTTCTATTGTTTAAGTTGATAGATGTTTATCATTTTTAAAAGCTCATCTAGAGGGCCTTTGTTTTGTAACGTCTGAAGTTTGGATGGATCACAAGATTAAGCGCGAGTTTAAGAAACTAAAGTATTTTTATTTTCAGAAAAAGAGACAATGAAATTATCAGATGTTTTTCGTTTATAATACTTAAAAAATCTCGATTAAAATATGTTATTGGACCAATTTCTCTATTGACACGATTTTCTTAAGCCTTTTTTATGTGCTTTGGGGCTTAGGATATTTCATTTGTTCACTATGTATAGATAGCGCGCGAGTTGAATGCAGTCGGGGTCTGAGGTAAAGAGCGGGAGCATCTCCCCCCGCTATCCGCACGCCCCACCTCACGCGCCTGGGCGGGTTGGGCGTGCGGATAGCGGGGGGAGACATTCGCATTCCTAAGCTCTGCATTCAACTCGCGCGCGTACAGTAGGTACATATTTTTAAGCGATAATATATTTGCATTGTAGCTTATTTGATATTAGGTATTTTTTTACAAAACAAAAGAAAACGTCAGTAGGCTAATTTATATCAAAATTTATATCCGTCCAATATTCATGATTATTTTATCCTCATTAGTTTTAATACATGCCTACACTCGATGAAATATTCATAAAACCTACAAAAACATACAATCGTAGAACTTAAAAGATTACAGATAGGTAAAATTTACCATTTCATATGAATTGTTTACCCAACGTTTGATATGTAAATGTGATATTTTTTAATTAATATGAATATCGGGAGCACTCACGCTTGAAATGTTAGCTAGAAAATAATATGCGCTGAACTCGTAACAGTGTTACAGCATCGCAGACCAAAATTGCTTTTCTTATTGTTCTCAAAGCAATGAAAGGGCGAAATTCAAGTGCTCTATAAAATTAAAGAACGTTATTTATTTAGTGTAGCTAAAACCTTGGGTAAATTGTCAATTCTTCGTAGCTGTTAACATAAATTTCTTGATTGTGGTCGAATATTTAAGCTTGTCGGGGTAATGGGGCGAGAAAAACCACTCTACGCAGCCGTAGCTATGAGACTGGTGCTTGTAAATTTTATTGAAGCTTTAGAATGGGTCATTAAGGCACGTAATGAGGAGAGAGCGATACTTGAGTACGGTTTGACATACTTATACTTTGTTTTTAAATCTTTGCATTAGGTACATGGAAACTATTTCTGGTAAATGCGACTGATACTTATTATCTCATTTGAAAATTAGTGCATCTGAGCATTTTGCTGCATCGCTGTTATTGTACTTTCCTGCTAATAAATAACTTTAGAAAAACTTTTCTAGCTATTCGTACATTACACGATAACAGTTTATAACACTAAAAGTGTAAGTTTATACTAAGTACAAAATGTAGGTAGTAATATGTTCTATTTATTAATCCATTAAATTGTTCTAGTAAATACCTAGTTGAAACGTAAGAATATTTGTACCATCTTTACTAATTATTTAATATGTCGTGACCATGTGTTACCTACTAAAAGTTGGAATGGAACAAATACTTTTCTCAACAGTTACGTCATCATTACTCTTGTCTAGTACTTAATGATATGAGAGCGAGCAATTTCAAGACAAAAGCTATTTTAGTTAGTAGGTACCTATCTGACCATGATTTTTTCTAAAAACTGGAGAGCGATACAGTAACTTCATATCCAACTGAAATACCTACAAATGTCGCAGCCATCTATCTTAGTCAGTTGTTTAATCAACAGCTTAGCCTCTTTACTAAGCAGCGCCGTTTAACTAGCGGCCATAATGATATTCAGCCCTAGCGTTTATTACAACATTTAATAAACTGGCTGGCTATTGCTTAGGCCATTCTTACGATAGGGTTTTCGATCAAAATTAGAATTAAAAATTAAATAGCTCGAATCAGTCACAGCTAAATAATTAATCTTATTATTATTTTTCATGAAACTTTGGAAAACACCTTCAAATTTGTTGTTTGCCGACGCAATATTAACAGTTTGGAGAGTTTCTGCTCTAGGTAACAGAAAGTGAAACTAAATTGAAATGAACAGGCTAGGCAAGTATAATGCAGTCAAACTGCAGATCTAGTTGTAGCATTCATGAACACTGCTGCGGCAAGTGTCGACATTGACATTGACAGCTGCACCGCCTTCTACTCTAACGTATCATAACTAAGAATAGGACATTTAAAACTTTTAAACATTTAGACTTTGCGTACCATAGAAACAGCAGTGCAGATCTGTGCGTCAGACTGTCTCGGTGGCGGCGAGAGTGACGCATCAAACCGCAGGTCTAGTTGCAGCATGAACACTGCTGCTGCAAGCGTCGTTACTGACACTGATAGCTGCGCCCCCGCCACTCCTAAACACGTTGTACTGCCGCACCTGTCAGAAAAATACGTAGCATTAGAAAAAGAGATTACGAGAATAACATTGCTACAAAGTACATAGTAGCACCTACAAGCAAGCATAGTAGCAAGCTTTAGAAGATAAGTTTAGAAGATAAGCATTGTCATGAGGCTCGTAGGCGAATTGACGTTGTTGGCATTTTGGCAACGGTTGCTTATCAACTTTGGTGACTTCATTGAATGTCTAATTATCAATATTGTCTTTTAATGATCTAAACATACGAAGTAGCCCAGTAGTATATAGCACTTTATGCCTAATTTATTCACCAAGTATGCGGGTACTTGGTGAATAAATTAGGCATAAAGTGCCACATACTACTGGGCTAATTCGTTTTAATCTTATGTTTTAATAAGTATTTTGTTTTCTAACTATTGTTAGCTTTAAGTTTTAAAAGGCGGCCTTAGCCTATAAGACAAAACAAAGTTAAGTTTAATGTTATTTAAGCCACCTAACGCTAAATACACATTGTACTATTTACAACAACAGAATACCAGCAACAGAATACCAGCGCTGGTTGTTTACAACCAGCTTTCAACGCTGAGTTGGGACCGGTTTCGTGGCAAACATTTGGGTGCGTTTTAGTTGACGCCTATTTGTATATAATTAGATATGTAAAAATTTGTAATTTGTTTGTATGCTGCGAAAATAAAATATTTCTTTCTTTCTTTAATTATTATATTGATTAAAAAGAATTTTCAAAATCAAAAAATGTTGTCTTCCACCAATACTACGGAGTAACGACCGCGTACCGGCAAACGCAGTGTAGTACGTCTGCTCACAAGGTGGACAGGATGATTTCACTAAGACTGCGAGATGAAGCCACGCTCGCTGGGTGCAAGCCGCTTCTAACAGTTTTTTTTAGAGATCGGGAAGGTTTGGGAAGGTTTATAGCCAGCAATCTTCGAGCAAATATCTATAGAGTCAAGCGCAAAATAGTGTCCGAGGCATAACTCTGCCCAAGCTATGTAGTGGGCAGGCTTTTTAGTTAGTCGTAAGGCGATTGCAAGCCGACTACAACGCCGCGCGATGCCAAAGTGCTCGGTTACAAGCACTAATTAGCTAACATATAGCTAACATTACATCGAGATTCGTAAAAACGGGTCTTTGTAAATTATTTAATATGAATATCCACAGTAAACATCTAAGTTGGTATGTAGGTATGATGGCACTCGGACAGTTTTTTACTACTTTCACTTAGGTACTGTGGCTCTGTAGATATTTGCTCGAAGCCAGCAATGTCCAGGGTGTCCTGTGGCTAAAACACAGAAAAAATGCCAAGCCGATGGGCTAAAATGTTATTGAATAATTGTTCTTTAGATTGCGAAAAGCTAAGTACTACTATCAGATATTCCCTACTTCTGCTTGACCTGGATGTAGTCAAAGGCAAACCTAGGTAATATCTACTTATGAATAGAACTAGGCCGTCAGCGATAAAGCTATACAAAGTAAGATGTAATAAGCGCATTCCAAGACAAAAATAAGGAAAACTGCCATGGATCCTGCCAAGATATTTGCAATAGGTATTTGTGTGGATACAAAATACAAGACGCGTCATGAAAGTGAGCGTTTGTCACGCGATTTAAGTTTCCGATCCGTTTCCCACTTCCCGCGTCGCTGACGTCTGTCTGATAAATGGCATACCATGGAATTCATTCGCACAAGATTACGGCACCGTGGTTATAAATACGATGGGATAGGACAAAATATATGCTTAATATAAAAGTCTTTTGATCTACCACTAGATATATCTATACATCTTGTCATATGCTTTGTAGTAGGTAAGTAAGTACCTACTTAATAGTATCGGAGAAGACGATTAAATCACAAAATTCATTAAGTTATTTCTAAATAACATATGGAAATGGAACTGAAATTAACAATAAAATTTCTCTTTTTGTGACAATATATGAGATGCACAAGGACGAAAATAAATAAGTCTAGTAAGTGAAGAAAAAAGCATCACAACAGCAAAAAAATAAAAAAAAACCGGTTTAAGTCTTCGAATTTCATAGAAATTATATCCAGAGCCACGAACGTTGCAGTCTATTTTCTCAGCGATATTATTGTTAGGTACCTGTACGTAAATATTTCAGTATACGCTCTTAATAATGGACATTCCTTGATAGTTATAACGCACAATGGATTGAAAACACACGATATATTTGAGATCCCCACATGAATTTCCTGACCCTCTCAATGACAGTTATGTGATGTGATGTATAACTCTCCAGCTCATAGACAGCTCCAAAAATAACTTCGGGTCTTTTTCCATCTGGATATTACATTGATAGAGTACCTACTTATAAGGGTACCTATTGAATTGAGATGATAAAGAGACTTTGTACCGCACCCTCTTTGAAACGGCGCGCGGCGCTTAGCTTCTATATGAATGAATGAATGAACACTTTATTGTTAACACAAATTACAGAAAAATACACAGAAAGGAAAAATAAAGTAACTTAAAACTAGTGCAACAAAGGGTGGCCTTATTGCTTACAGCAATCTCTTCCAGGCAACCATTACATCTAGAGAGGAAATAATAATGATAGAAAAAAAAACGGGGTGAGTAGTAAAGGAGAAAGGAACAAAAAAAAAACATTTAGTTAGTAAATACATAACAAGTTAAAATTCGAATACATATATTTATTACCTACATCCTAATACATAAATAAAAAATAATAAAAGATGGACTAGAACATACAATTTGATAAAAATAAAAATATATAGCAATAAATAACAACAAAATATTACAACAGATCTGCTCCTCTCATCTACTATTTCTGCTTTGTATACTTAAACTGGGTGACTGGATGAATGCTTTGCAAACGATATCATTCTACAGAATATGATTCTGAACAAGTTTCAATTTTACAAAAAGAAAATAAGATGTTACATATTTTCACTTTTCACTTACGAATGACACTTTGGAACAAACGGTAATATTTTTCTTCTGTATAGGTACAAGTAAGTAGGTATTTAAAAAAAACTTAATCATTCCAAAAAAAATATTCATTAATTTCTACTTATTGAACTGTACCTACAAATTACGATCGAGGTTAGTAGGTTAATGAAAAATATCCGATATCCCAATAAAAAAACAAGTAAACTAATTAAAACCTTATTAGGCAACCCCAACCACAGGTACCTACCTATTGTTGAAACAGAGTCAGCATTATATCAATTTATAGTTTTCAAAAAGAAAAAGAAATATATTCAAATCCCATTTTTAGGGTTCCGTACCCAAAGGGTAAAAACGGGATCCTATTACTAAGACTCCGCAGTCCGTCTGTCCGTCTGTCTGTCTGTCTCCAGACTGTATTTAGAAGCTAAGGTGCCAGAAACATACAACTTTTTTTTTTTTATATACCTATGTGATCTTCTGCAAAGACTTTTACGTTTTTTTACGTATAGGTAGGTGTATACATTACACCCACACCCCCAGTTTTCAGCAGCCGACCATTGATCGTAACAGTTGATATTCAGAACACGAATTCATTAAATTGTTATCTGCGGCATGGGAATTAGGTTTACGTGCGTAAGTAAATTATTGTGCGGTTGTGACATTGCTCTCCATACCTAGTCTAAACGTGATGCTATTTATAATAATAGTACTCGTATTTGTTGTCGAAGATCACAGCTCCGATTTGGCAATTAATGACCAAAAAACCTATGGCCCTAGAGAGAACGCTTGTCTAACGCTTGTAACGGTAGGTCTGTCGGAAGATCTTGCAAAGTGAGCTCAGACTTTGTACAGTAGCCCAAAAAAAAGCTTTAAAATATGGTAAACAAATTCACAGAAAAAACAACGGTATTCAATAAGTATAAGTTATACGTATTTGCGTAATTACAATGCAATTTCGTATTTTCTAATTTGATTTTCGTTCAAGGCCGCCATCACGCCGTCATATTTTACAAGTAATGTCAAAAGATAATAAGATCCGACAAATATGAAATTCCTTTGTTGTGATTTTTACCAAAGATATGTATTATCTTTGGTAAAGCAAATTGTTAAATGCTGTACCAGGTAATGGCTCAACTCAAACTTGATTATGTTTTTGCATTATCTCTTTTATGTACGAATCCATGTCTATATACCTACAAGCTGTAGCCATTTAGAGGCAGTCGATAAACTTTAGGTTTCATAGGAAGTAAATATTGTTCACAGTGATGATATTAGGTATCTTCTAGGTAAGCGTGCTACAACCTAGACCGCATATCTGTTCAACATCAGGCAGTTTGTAGTCATACGCAAACCTATACGGAATAAAATAAAATATATATGTAATAGATATGCACCTCATTAAGTTCTTGCACTATTCAAAACCACGCCTTGTATACAGTTATTTAGAAAGGAGGTAATAAAGCGAAAGAAGGATGAAGTAATAATGCGCAACATTTACCTGTGACAAATTCAATTTTTTAATGTTCGATCTATCGCACTAAGAGGATTCCTAAATCCACTTTGTTCGATTGATCGAAAGATGTGTATTTTGAAATCCTCTTAGTGCGATTGATCGAACTATGTTGCCGGAAGGATTTTTTTTATCAAATTCCGGTTTTGCTCTTTAGTAAAAGTTGAATATAACGATGGTCTGAATCAGCCCATTTCGGTTGAGCACTCCTTTTCTGAATAATTATGTTTAAAGACTGTAACTTACCCGATATTTAAGAGCGATCTGATGCAGAAAGTGAGCCAGAAGAACCCAGCGGCCGAACCCCTCAGCTGTAGTAGGCACACTGTGCGTTTCATAAAACAAAGGTAAGTTTCCACTTACCCAATATTCAAGAGTGATCTGATGCAGAAGGTCAACATGGCGATGTGAGCACCGATCGCGGCCGTCCACAGGAGCGTCAGAGGAACCGCGGCGCAGGGTGAAGGCCCCAGCGCTCGCCAGGGAACTCCCCAGTTCGTGGGGCCTCGGGACCGCGCGGACACCCATCCGCCGAACCCTCGGCTGTAGTACACCGATGTCGCTGGAAATTAATCATATTTGGAAAATTGGAAAATCGTATAATATTCATAATTATTCTATAGGGAAACGCATCCAATATCTATACTAATACGTGACTTATTTTTAGGGTTCCGTTCCCAAAGGGTAAAAACGATTTGATTTTTATTTCTATCTAACTTGTTAGCTAGCTTATAGACGAGAGACTACGCGTAATACCTGCTGGTTCATCTCATTACAAAAAACTACGATACAAATACTTTAACGACAACATTTTTTATATAGAACGTGTCGGTAGGTATTATCGTAGACGAAATATTTTTTTCAAAGTCAAAGATCATTTATTGTTGAATTGTGTTTTTAACTCAGAAACCACGATTTAGTTTTTCATTATAAGAACGCGACGGCACACTAAACTATACTTAGGCCTTAGGTAAATAAATTGTTATCCAACACTGCTCTTTTAGGTCCAATACCAACTATAAGCATACAATATCTAAGTTTGTATTCCTATATAGCCATCTTAAGTACTCGTATAATGTTTATTGGGTATAGCTTCGTGGTTTGGCAACGTACCAGTGTTGATTTGTTTAGGGAACACATTTAGATCCTGAAAGCTTGCGGCGGGTTTTCCTCGAAGTTTTCATTACCCTAGAGACTAGAGTATGTTTAGGAACTGAGACTGTTTCTAATCAGATTGAGATGGACAGAAAACTGTCAACATTGAATATTGGATTAGATATTCCAGGTGTTAGTATGAGTTTATACGTAAACGGAAACTACAGTAGTTTCCGTGTGGCTCCATCGAAAATAACGACGAATTAATAAATAATAATAATAAATAAATAATAATAATTAATAAATAATGGAGCAACGAAAAAATTATAATAGTTTTCATTTACTATGCAAAATAAGGCCTCTAAACTAAACTAAAAATAAGGTCTCAGATTTCGCAAGATGTGATATGAGAGATCTCGATCTTTCGTGGACCTAAGTAATTTCCCACAAAATTCTTTGCGTAAAATCTGAACTACCCATAACGCCAATAAGCACCTACACGATAATTATGCACGAAGCCTAATTATTGCAAATAATAATACCTCTATAATCATATACACAATAAGAAGGTCATGTAGTGTACCTTGGGACGCTAATACTTAGGGACATTCGTTATATTTCGAAAACTGGCGACAGTAAAAATTTAAATTATATCATATGCATACTATTTATACAGCTTAGACTATTTATACGACTTAGATTTATAAGACTAGTGAGCCTTGTGACCATTCTGGCTTTAAGTGAATTGTGAGAACGGTTGGAAGTTTTTTGGAATTAAACCGAAAATATTGAGATATTTTTGAGTAGTTTTACGTTAGATAGGTGCACTTAATTGATATAATTAAATCACGTATATTTAGCCTGTTACTTTCTTTCTATAAAACCATGATTACCAAAACCATTTCCTGACATAAAAATCACGATAATTTAATTTGGTTAAACAGAGCTGTTTTTGTACCTTGGGACATTATTTTTTTGTACCAAGGTACCAGGTTTGTCCCAAGGTACTGACGTGTAACGTACCTTCGGACGAAACCTCCATTTTTTATTTTTCCTTTAGTAAAATAAACTAGCATCACTAAAGCATCCAGATAATAAATAATTCGATCCTTAGCGGTTAAATGTCCTACGAAATAAAGTAGCTTCAACTTAAAAACCGTTCAGTATGTGCAGAGATATTAACTTAAAGTTAAAATGTCCCTAATGTCACATTACATGACCTAGTCTTTCGATATCTATGGTTTAGATTCTGAATATATCGTACTTAGATAAGCAGATAAATAATATTATATTCAATATTTTACATCGCGTTTGTGTCGAGTACTGTTCAATCTCCTGAAAATAACATAAAAATCATGATATCGCAAGAATAGAATTCCATTCCACGGAAAAATACCAACCACGCTCAATAAAAGAGAAGGAAAATATTTTAGTACTTATCAGATTCTTTCAAGAGTAAATAAAATAATATATTAACTAAAGTAAGTTCGTATAGGCCGGGTGGCTAGCCACGGTGTCAGAGTTTTTAAGCAGCCTGATGGCCTCAGACATGTCTAAATGGTTAAACAACAAAATATTTAACGTCACATCTGAGTCATGGTAGCGCTACCATGACTCAGATGTGACGTTATTATTTTAGTTGTAAATGCCACCCGCGGTCATCCATCAGAAGACTGACCGTGCTGAACGTTGCTTAACTTCGATGATCGCTAACGAACACATAGTCAAACTACACTATGAACCACACACATAGAAATTGTACCCACTCTATGTTTGCCGATAAAACTACATATTGGGAACCGAAAACCAAATAATAATGAATATCGATGTTCAATTGGCTGGTTTAACTCCGCGTGCAGTATAACAATAATTTATCCTGCTGTATTAAACTAATATGCTAATGGACTCACAGTCTGAAGACGTGTTTTGGAATGATACTGTTTCAGTGTAGTTGTGTGAAAGTTCGTGTAGAAGTTCCGAAGAACCCATTGGAGCGGGACCGGGATTTGAGCCCACAACCCCACGAATAATAGGGGACTACTAGACCACCACGGCTTACAACCGCACCGATTTCATGTAATACAGATTTATAGTAGTAGAACCAGCAACTTCTATGTGTAGAATCCATAACAGACAGGAAGTTTCGTTGGAATGAGTAAGTATAACAATATCCTCTAATACGCCACTCTAATTGAACATCTAGGTCTTCAAGTGAGGAGGGTGTATATGATGGGTACTATAAGAGGTGTGATGTAAAATATCCGCAGTAAGAACAGGTTTTGAGTCAGCAAAGTTTATCTTAAGTTGAGATATAATATGATTTAGTATAAGTAACACTTCTTAAGAGGATTCTGAATCGACCAGAGTTTTCGCATTTTCTGTAAAACATCAATGTTCTAAAATTCGCGCTAGAGATTCGACTTTTATGAAAACATGGCTCGCCCCTCCACATTATTGTTTCAAACATTTGAACAACATTAAAACGTTTTGAATGTTGGAGGGGCGGGTCATGTTATCGTAGAAGAATCGTAGTTGAAGTGCTGGTGACATGAAAAAAAAAAAACACTTTCATCGGATAATATTTTGAGGTAGATAACAGCTTATTGTTTTTGTATGGATAAGTTGGCGCTTCACAATTGCCTTAAGGGTTCTCTGTCATTATAACTTATTTAGTCTTTTCTGATCTGGCTCTATCACCAACTTTCAACTATTCGTGTTTTGTTTTTTACAAGTGAATTGAAATACTCGTAGTGAAATAAAAAAAAAGCTTCACTACTCCAAGGCTACTCTGGGTTTATGAATAACGCTGCAAAAGTTATTAAAATAAATCGCAACCAACAAACTTTCATAAAAATTAAAATATCATTGATTGCAACAGTTAAATTGCCTTATTTCGGTACATCACAGAGAGGTCCCCGCAGTGTTTATACTTATTTAAATGCAATCATGTCTCCTCAAAAAGAAAACTAATTTTCTCATGCACTGAATCGTTATATAGTTTCAAAGTTACGAGCAGATTTCCAGCTGACCAAGAGATAGTTTGTGACCACATGTTGCTGAACAGAGTAGGTTTACAGCTGTTTACAAATTTGCCTTTGCTTGTAGAGCCGAGACGTTAAAGTTCAACCTCGATCGTTAACTTCAGCAGTTTCACAAGTGAAAGTGCCTCTTTGTAATTAGTGCCGTGCAAGAATCCACCAAAACTGAGTGAAGGAGAGTGAAGTGGAGTAAAGCAGTATGAAGCAGAATAAAGGGCAGAGAAACAAGGCATGTTGAATTGTAAAGATAGACGAAGGACGGGGCTGGTTTGGGTTAATTCCTTATAAATAACCGTGATTTGAGCGTGATGAGAGATGATTTTGGTCCAGTTCGTGAATAAACCATTTTTTTTTTTTTCTCGCGATCCATCGCAACTTCCTGCCAACCCCTCTCGAATGAGTCAAGATCGGGACATGTGGCGCGGATGCACCCCGATCGATGGGCCAGGATCGTCACGGAGTGGGTGCCTGACGGACGACGCAGCCAGAAAAGGCCCAAGAAGCGCTGGCGTGACGATCTTGAATACACCATTATGAAAAGTAAAATTTTGTTGAAAAGTAGATACATAAACGACATACTTTTTCCTGTTAACTTTTTTATCGTTTCTAGACTAATATTCTGACTGTTGGGAATTTTCGTAAACTGGAACTGTGGGCTTGAACATTTGGATTAGGTATCTTTAGACCTTCATGGGTCTATGGATGGTTAAATTGCTTTTTATGTAGTAGTAGTATTAAGTAGTTTTAGCTTATGTACTCATGTACGTAGTGTTGTATTTTGTTGTAGTTAATAAAGGCACTTGCCATATCTATTATGCAAACTGGAATTTCTAATTTGTCTTAATTAATTTGTTTAGTAAAGAATAAATCGCAGTCGTGTGCGGAATGGAGCTGGGTGGAGTTGTCTTTTGCACACAACTGAGCCTTTAGTACAGGTTTAGCATAGTTTATTTACACTTGCGCGTTTGCGTGTTGCTCCATATATTTTTGTTAGTTCTTCCTCGTTTCCGCCAGGGGCGCTGTACAAAAATGTATGGAGCCATGCGGAAACTACTGTAGTGTCAATTGACGTGAATACTTGTACTAAAGGCCGCTGCATACGTAACGGGTTTTTTCACGTACGGGACGGGACGGGACGGAACGGGAAATTTTAAAAATATCGTTTCATACAAAATGTATATGGAAGCGCATATGTCACGGAGACACGGACGGGACGGGAACGTGGCACCGACGGGGCGGGAAAAATATCGTCGCCAACGATGTTTAGCCCGTCCCGTCCGGCACGTGCCCCGTCCCGTCCGTGTTTCCGCTACGTATGCACAGTCACTCCGTTCGTTCCGGAGAGAAAAGTAGTGTTGTACGTTTGCATCACCGTCGAAAATGGACGACGAAAAACTAATCAAGTGTGTACGGTCACACATCCAGCTTTTTACCTTTATAATTTAGCTAACTCAAAGTATTTTTTCAATTTTAGGGTTCCGTACCCAAAGGGAAAAACGGGACCCTATTACTAAGACTTCGATGTCCGTCTGTCTGTCTGTCTGTCACCGGGCTGTATCTCATGAACCATGATAGCTAGGCAGCTGAAATTTTCACAGATTATGTATTTCTGTTGCCGCTTAACAACAAATACTAAAAAGAAAATAAAATATATATTTAAAATATATATTTTTCTTGCGTGAGTCCGACTCGTACTTGGCCGATTATTTAGTTTGTTATATGTTGACATTGTTGTTAGTATTTTGTGAGCAATAATTAATATTAATGCATTGTAGACATATTATTGTGTTTAATTAACTATAGAATTGTAATTCTATCATATTAACGTAATTGTAATTAATTGAATTGATTGTCTTATTAAATGATAAATAATTGTTTTTTTACAAAATAAAAAGAACGAATGATATTTGTAGAATATTCAAGACGCGATCTTTTTAACTGAATATATATAACTTGTGACAGAATGTTATGAATAAAGTGATTATGATTATTATTTAGAGTTCAAGAATTATCTGTGGCATAAAATTGCATTCGAATTATCACTCACTGGAGACGGTAATCATTTATTGCATTGCAATTAAAGCCAATTGTTAAAATGAAAAATCCATCTTTCCTGTTTCAGAACACTAGCACGTTAGATCCGAATTTACGTTACGGTACGTATGCATTAAGAACACGTTCCCGTCTCGAACGGGGCAGCCACGCCCCTTTCCCGTTCACGTCCCGTCCGAGGTATTTTCTCGTTACGTATGCAGCGGCCTTAACTCTTCTGTAAACGTATACTACGTAGTACTTATGACATTTCTGCAGTCGACTCAGCGACTCCAACGTTCCGCCCATTTCCACTTGCTCCGCTTTAGTGAACTTTAGGCCTACTTAAGGGTTGCCATTCTCAAGGGGCAGACTCGTAAATTGCTTATAATAAATAACATCTGGAACGTTCGCTGACTGAAGAAGCAGTTTGTTTATTTATTGCTTGAATTTATTTGTTAGATATTTGATTTCAGACTGAAACTAGTTGATAGAAATTGGGATTGACGATAAATTTAATTGTACCCATCTAAATTTTGATTGATTAAATTAATTAATTTTCGTGGAAAAAAAGCCTCGGGAGATAACGGATCGGGGAACTTAGGTAATTATTAGTAATTATATTTATTATTATTACTGACATTAAATTAACCACATACTCGTATGTACTCGTAGAGATATGTGCCAAATACATTTAATTATTGAGTATGTACTCGTATTTACCTACTCGCCATAAATTTTGTTAGGGCATTTTGAATGAAATTTTATCAGGAACTTAACATTTTGTTTGATGTGTGTGTGTGTGTGTGTTTGGAGCAACTTTTTTTTTACTCATGGAAAATCCTTTATGTATACCACGCCACCCCGAGGGAGGCAGGGTCGTTATGTGGGAATCCTACCTTGTGGCAGTGTATCCACTAAAAACCCTGGGGGCAATACCGACTAAGATGCGCAGAGAAGGAATTCTCTGCGCATCTTAGTCGGCATTGCGCGAACGCTTGCGCACACTTCCGCGACATGTTGGGAGCATCTGACTCAACTAGCTTATTGGTTATCAATGCGGTTGATATACCGTACTTACAATTAAACTCTGCATCAAACCTCTTTTTTGTCATGTGTTATCGGCCTTATCGCGCATTGATAAAGAGAACGACTTTCTAAATCTATTCGACTCATACGAAGAACTGCTGTTTTGTTGCTGAAATAGTTGGTAACTAAGTTTAGGAATGAGGCGTTTTTTTTAAAAATAAAAACGGAACCCGCAAATTGCGGCCTAACAATCGCACTAAACGGTATCGTTTCCACCTTACAACCAAAAACCTTTCAACCCGATATTTTTCCTGAAACCGAGAGGTATTTTAAAATGACACAGATTACCTTTGGGGCGGCTTCGCCATCAATCCAATAAGCGCGGAAAATGAAATGAACGTCGCGGGAGAAGGGTTTCTATTATGTGAGGTTTAGATAGGATTTAACCACATTCGCTTGCGGTGACTCCACGAGGAATAGGGCGCATTCACACGGGATACGTCATTGACGATTTGTAAAGAAACACGATATGTCATGACGGATGGACGTTCACATTGCATTTGAAATCGTGTTTTTTTAGGTTAGTCATTCGTCAAATAACACGAATTGATGTTCACATTTGTTTCGTGATTGAGTTAAGTCTTAGTTGAACGTTGGCGCAGGCAATCCATCACAAAATATTCGTGTTTTTTAACATTAGTGATTTTTAAAAGACGATACAGTTTAAATGACGTTTTCGTCATTTTTCACGATTCGTGAAGCGTGTGAACATGGGCATTTAAAAAGCAAAGCGTTTTTTTTACGGTAGTAAAAAAAGACGAATCTTGAAAAAAAACGATTCGTCAAAAAACACGAATCGTCCTCGTGTGAATGGGCTCTTAGGGTTTGCGAGGAAGCAATAAAACCGTGGATAAACAGTACAGATTTGTCATTGTCCTTGATAGACTTTCTGACACGGGTAAACTAAAGAATTACTTAGACAATTCTACTTTAAATTCAAGTATGTAGATATTTTACTCGCAGTAGGTTTCAAGTAAAGAACGATAACTTAAAATGTGAACAGGATGTGATAACATTAATGCTTCAAAGAAATGAATGTGAAATAAAGTGAACGTGGTGACAGAAGGGTTAATTTCTGATGTTTAGATGGGATTTTACCACAGTAGCTCGCGGTGACTCCATGAAAATTAGGGTTTGTGATGTGAGGAAGGAATAAAATAGTGGAAAACTGTACTGGTATGCCATTTTCCTTGATAAACTTTCTGATACTGAGCAATCTAAGAATACTAATTATATTTCAAGGATGAATTTTATTAGCAGTAGGTAGTACTTAGTATAGTAGCGCTCATAGCGTAGTTTGACGATGTGTTAGCGATTATCGTAGTTAAGCAACGTTTAGCACGGTCAGTCTTCGGATGGGTGACCGCGGATGGTATTTACAAGTGAGCGTTATCGTGGCTCGGATGACACGTTAAATTGTAGGCCTTGGTTGTAACCGCTTAGCCATGTCAAAGGCCTTCAGTCGGCTTTAAAAACTATGACACCAGAACTTTAAGAATGATAACTTAGAATATAATGTGAATAGAATGTAATAACTAAACAGGATCTAATAACATGCTTCAAAGAAATAAAAATTAAATGAATTTAAAATAAAATTAACGTGGTGACAGAAAGGTTTAAAATATCTGAGGTTTCGATGGGATTTTACCACTTTAACTTGCAGTGACTCCACGAGGATTAGGGTTTTTGAAGAAGGAATATAAACGTACACGTAGAGCAGCACTGATATCTAGGTATACTACATAATATTCTAAGCATGTGTTTTAGTAGGTATTTGCACTGCCTTATATCTTGTTTGGTACTGTACCGACCCGGTTTTTTGGACGACTTACTTGTATACATTCTCGGCGCCCGGAAATGCTGGTTAAGTAGACGACTTTGTTGGTAAAAAGTTAACAGTTCGTTGAATATAGGCTATATTATACAAATTGTGGGTTATTTTAACGCTATCAAGAGTACATTACTCGTACCTACTATGCATTTAATATTGTTACTGTATTTAAATCAACAATGCTTCGAAATATAAATTTTTAGTTAATGAATGTAAAATAAACGGCAAGTCATGGTCAAACGAAAACCTTTTTGCAATAAAAAATCCGAGTGCGCTTGTAGTCTGAATGCGGGATCGTAATCCTACATGATTGATCCACTGGTATCTTTCACGGAGAAAAAAGGGCTCTCGTGAAAATGATAACACTCATTCGATGTACGTTCATAGTTTCATAATAATACCTAAATGTAACTTGGTCGAAACGTCGGGAGAAAAAGAGGTATTTAATTAGTACATATCTCATTTTTTATTGCGCGACAAATTCCGTGGTATTAAAGATGCTGTGCTGTCATGTGTGGCAAAAGTTTAAAAATAACAATAATAAAATAAATGTCTTGTTTACATCTTATTATACTGAAGACAAAAAAATAAAACCGAGAAGATAACAATTTAACAGCAGGAAACAACTAGGTAAAACTGCTATGGTATCCCGATGTAGTAATATCTGCATCAAAAACTGGTATCCCGATGTAGAAATTTGATATCTACATCAAAAACACAATTCACCTTTTCTAAGCTATGGATAAATAATGAATGAATTTAAAAAAAACGATAGATCTAGATTTAAGTAGGAATTTAGAGTTTTCTACAGCGTTTTTGACCTTCTTACATACGTTATACGGGTTTTATTCTAGGTTGGAGTTGGCAATACTGTTTCTACATTCTATCCACTTCTATTTCATTTCCACATTCTTATTTCACTCACACGATTTCACATTATCAAGATTTTTAATATTATGTTTCGATCTGCAATGGTAGTTCGATATTTAGACAATTATTTTAGCATATTGTGACAGCCTGTACGATAACTTACCGTCCTACCACAAAAGTTTTACGCACGCTTTAGACAATGTTTAACAGTACAAATTCACGGCTAAACAGTGTTTAAAGCGTGTTTAAATCTTTTGTGGTAAGGCGGTATGATTTTATTTTAGTTTCTTTTAAGATTTTTTAAAAATATATTTGTAGCGATTATTATGATTTCTTTCATAAAAAATTGGTTGCCTGTAAAGTCGGTATACGGGCGAAAGTTTTACGTGACAACGACTTTGAGACGAATGAGACGAATGAGAGCGAGTGAGAGGCACTTACGTGCCTCTCACTCGCCCTCATTGTGAGCGCATAACGTGAGCGGAGCGTAACGCAGTTTCTTGAAGTGTCACCCGGCAAACCAATTTATAAGACGTTGTCACGTCAAAAAACCCTTTCTAAGTTCACTGCTTCAATTCAGTTAGCTTAGCCAAACGATGGGATTGGGACGTATGTAGATGGATTAAACTTAGTCAATACATAGTATAAAATAAAGTCGCTATTTTTGTCTGTCTGTATGCTTAAATCTTTAAAACTACGCAACGGATTTTGATGCGGTTTTTTTTAATGGATAGAGTGATTCAAGAGGAAGGTTTATATGTACCTATAATACACCTGTGCGAAGCCGGGGCGGGTCGTCTAGTGATTGATAAACCATTATAACGTAACGTATGTGTATCTACGCAGTAAAATTAGTTGCAAGCTTTTTCACGAGTTGTTGAACTCAATGCTCTCTGAACCATATCATTATATCTAAGAATACCCCTAAGGAGTGTTTGTGTGAAAGATGAAAATATTCTAGGATTCCTTACTAAATCCTTACTATTTTATTGTTATTACTCTTTCACGCAGCTACACATTGACTTGATTTTTGGTATGGAATGGACTTAGGTTGAAACACGGAAAGTAATATGGGCTACTTTTTATCCCGGAAAAATAAAAGGTTCCCATGGGATAGCACAAAAATAAAAATATTACATGGGCAGAGCCGCGAACAAAACTAGTCTAGGATATTACTGTACCTACGTATTTATCAGTATGGCCTCTTTTGATTGCAAGACCTAGACTGAATTCACGAAAATACTCTGCTGTTTCATACATTTTGTTGAATATCAATGGATTTTTCTCTAGAACCTTCAAAATATTTTTTGGCAATCACTAGGCTGGGCTCACGATACTTGAGCTATATCCTAAAATATGTCCGACATACCTATAATAACTTACAAGGATTACCTTATTAATGAATTTTTGTATGGAACAGTTGATTTTTTTCGCGAAAACACAGTAAAACTAGATATCTTCAGAATTTTTTAAGCCACTCTGACGAAACGATTAAAACAACCAGCACTCAAAACTTTACGTGTGATTAGAACCTTTTTTGGGTTCCGCACCCGAAGGGTAAAAACAGGACCCTATTACTAAGATTCCGTTGTTTGTTCGTCCGTCCGTCTATCTGTCACCACGCTGTACCTCATTAACCGTGACAGCTAGACACTTGAAATTTTCACAGATTATGTATTTTTGTTGCCGCTATAACAAAAACAGAATAAAATAAATATTTAACGAGTCCTCCCTTTACAAAAATCGTATCTCTTTTCCATTATTTGCTCGATATTAATAACAGCAACAGGTAGACGTTTGAGATAGGGCTAAGGGGGCTCCCATATGGTACGGAACCTTTTGTGCGCCAGGCTGACTCGCACTTGGCCGATTTTTTCTCTTCTTTTGCAAAGTACGAAGTACTTACTGGCAGCTATGACTGTGATGGCTCCTGTCGGTACACCAAGACCCAGCGCTGGCTTTTGCCGCTCCTCCAGCCACCCGACAGCACCCACCACCAGCCCGCCGATACCGCAAACAATCTGCACCGACATAATAAGAATTATTTTTCGCCAAAAATCGCACAGCTACCTAATCGACTTTAACCGTTGCAGTATACCTACGCAAATTTCGAATATTTCGTCCGAATCGCATTCCTTTTCCTAATACAATGTAATGTGTAGTAAATCTCACATTATTTCACGTCACATGCCTCGCATCCTGCATAATTTTAAAGTCTAATAAAGGCGCAGCCTACCTCAGAAAGTACGCACCGAAGTGAGCTATAGAAGCTGTACATGCGAGCTCGCACGACTGCCTAATTAGCTAAGAGCATTATATCAGCGCCGCGCCTCTCATTACCATGCAAACGAAGTCTTCAAGTATGCATTAGATTGGGGACTTTATCTCTACCAGTTCTACCTAGGTATCTTTACTTACGCTTACACGAAACTGTGCAGTATTCCGCTATATTAAACCGTCTGAAGTCGTCCTACTTGACTAATATTTTCTGAATGCACAGTGAAAATGTTGACTTTTATTACTATATTCTTTTATTCTTTATATTCCACTGAATACCTTGAACATTGGTTCAAGGTATTCAGCGGAATATAAAGGTGAATACCTTTATATTCCGCTGACTTACTGATAGGTGGGGACTATCCCAGACTGTACGTAAGAAATGAAATTAATATCACATAGCTTGTTTTCATTTTGTAAATATAATTATACTTCATATACTCCAATCAAAATTAGTCCTGTTTACACATGTGAAGTTTAATATTAATGAGCGTAAATACACAAAAGTTCAACCTTATATTTACCTTACTTTATTTAATGAAGCGACGGTTCTAACTTTGAATGAAATGTTATACGTAAGCTTGAGCATAAAATAAGTTACGCACATGTTGAACATACTGAAAAGTCGCAATATTTTGAACACGAATTTTTGGGTGTTTTCGTTAACAAAGCAAATTTTAATGAAACATACCTACGCACCAAACCAAACAAATTATGTCAAATGAGTTAACGAAACTAATTATCGAGGGTCGGAAGGTTTTTTTTAGAGAACGTGTTACCCGGATAATTGTTTTTCGCCATAAACGTGACAAACGTTAAATCGATTGTGGTCTGTTATCGCACCCTGCGAGATCCCGTACATTTGTCATATTGATTCAAAACTACTGAGTCGACCTTAATGAATTAATATTTATGGTTTATAGGTCGAATCATACAAGTCGACGGATGTGAAGTTAGCTACATGCTGCGGGAAACCCAATTAACGCGCAGCTTTATGTGAGCTTCAGCCAGGAGCTTGAATGTATCAACTATTATAGAAAGAAACGCGAAAATAGTTTTTCAGGAGGATAGGTACATCGCTATGAAAAGAAATAATAAATGTCTTAAACAAGATCTCGTTCTATCGATATTGTTCAATAAAATTCAAAAAGCCATGACCAAAGCAAGTGCTGACGTTTTATAGTTACGTTCCTGTTCAGTTTGCTTGTATTTTTGCTCTTTATGGCGCAAATTACAGGGCAGTTAAAGACGGACGGTCATCAAAGCAGAATCACAGGATAGTTTGCTTGTTTTTAGGTTAAAATACCAATAAAATTGGTCAGTATTGTGATGGGAAAGCGTGGAAACGTTTGATGCTTTCCAAAGCTAGAGCCAAAATAGAACAATCAAAGAGTATCATGTTTTAACGAAGGTGCGAGCTGACTCTCGACTCTTTAAACTCTTTTTCTCCTCTCTCATTTCTATAGCATTTTATCGCTGGTGATCGGCATCTCCTTTATCAAGAACTGTGAATACATTAACACAGGTATGAGAATCGTGGCAATCGTGAAGTCAAATCCCGGTTCCGTACCAATGAATTAACTGGTGGATATGGCCCAAGTGGACTATTAAAAAGGCTAGTACAGTACAGTACAGGTATGAGAATCGGGTGGGCGCTTGAGAGTTTCGGTCAAAATGTGTAGAAGGTTGCTATGAGGCATTAGGCCACTAAATTTATAGACAAATTTTGCTGATATGTGAAATTTTTGCTCAAATTAGGTGTTATGTGATCTAATACTCGTTCTAAAATACTAAACATTTCAGATACGAAACATATATTACACATTTGAAAGGAAAATAATACAGTTTCATTATAGTAGGTGTATTGTATACCCCAATGAACATCTTTGTGCCATTTTCATTGGTTCATCTAGTTTTCAAAAATCTCTCTGAGCGTCGTATGGGCGCGACGCGTGACCAAAATGCTGACGTTTATTTGGCTTAACGTATAAGCATTGCCATTCAGCAAGGCAATGCAGCCAGCATGCTGGTCAGAAATACTGCCACCAGGCAGTGGGCTTGAGCATTTGGATTATCTTTAGACCTTCAAGGGTATGTGGATGATCCAATTGCTTTTATGTAGTAGTAGCGTATATAGTTTTAGCCTTTAAAGTAGTATTGTATTTTGTTAGTTGTAGTTGATAAAGGGACTTCTGCCTGTTATAAAACACTAATTTAATAATATTTTTAATACCTTTTAATTTTTTTGTTTTTTTTGTAAATGATAGGTTTTTTTGGTTGCTTTCTAGTAATCGTACCTTTATAAATACCAACATTGTGAATCATTTTTTGCTTTTAATTTAATGTGATGAGTTTATATATTATGACAAAATAAAACCGTCTAAGTCCAGACTTTTATGTGCAAGACGTGGTCTCGTTCTTGATGCACTATAAAGTGAAAGCCCTCTGGTCTATCATCAAATAAAATTAATCCATCAACGACGCTTGATGTCTTCATACAGTCTAGTGAAGCGTCTACAAGAATTATATCCCTAAATAAATTCGAACAATGTAAAATGACAGAAGAATATCACGCAAACCCTATCAATCTATTTTTCGAAGGAAATTAATTTTACTTTTCTATTTAGGAAGTAGGGTGATGAGTTATGCACCGGTATCTTTCTCTAATTTTGTAACTTTTGACATCATTTAGAGTGCAACTGTCCTGCCTTGAAAATACAAAGACAAAAGAGAGATTTCGTACCCCTGGAACGCCGGGACTTTCAGTATCGTATCGGACTTTTAATTTAGTATCTACTTTTAGTATAGTACATGATAAATACTTACAATTATGTCATAGAATATGTCTTTTGTAACATGAATGAAATGAATTTGAAGCTTCTATAATAGCCTCTAGCAATTCTCAGCGCGACGGCAAAGGGGTAGAGTTAAGACTTTTGTAGTTACCTGTAGCACTCGTAACTCTCCGCGCGACAGCGAAGGGATAGACCTAAGATGTCGGTAGTTACCTGTAGCACTCTAACTCTTCATGACCGCTAAGAGGTAGAGCTAAGACTTCTGTAGTTACCTGTAGCACTCTTAACTCATTTCGCAACCACTAAGAGGTAGAGCTAAGACTTCTGTAGTTACCTGTAGCACTCTAACTCTCGGCGCGACCGCGAAGGGATAGAGCACCGACTTAGCATTTTTTTTGATGGGGTAGGGCTAAAGCTTCTATACTTAGCTGTAGCACTCCAATTCTTAGTGCGACCGCCAAGGAGTAGAACTAAGGCTTTTGTAGTTACCTGTAGCACTCGTAACTCTCCGCGCGACCGCGAAGGGATAGACCTAAGATTTCGGTAGTTACCTGTAGCACTCTAACTCTTCATGACCGCTAAGAGGTAGAGCTAAGGCTTCTGTAGTTACCTGTAGCACTCTTAACTCATTTCGCAACCACTAAGAGATAGAGCTAAGACTTCTGTAGTTACCTGTAGCACTCTAACTCTTGGCGCGACCGCGAAGGGATAGAGCACCGACTTAGCATTTTTTTTGATGGGGTAGGGCTAAAGCTTCTATACTTAGCTGTAGCACTCCAATTCTTAGTGCGACCGCCAAGGAGTACAACTAAGGCTTCTGTAGTTACCTGTAGCACTCTAACTCTGAGCGCGACCGCGAAGGGGTAGAGCTTAAGGCCGGCTCCCATAGCGTCGGGCTCGTCCCCCCGGGAGGTGCCGCTCACGGCGCTGCAGACTGACTCCTTTCGCGACCACATCGCGCACTTCGCGTGGAGAACTGCACAAAAAAAACTATTTTAAGGAAGGTACGAGGTACTCGTATATTGAAATTAGTGACCACTCATCCGAATATGCTGACTGCCTAAGTGGCCTAGTGGTTAGTGACCCTGACTCCTTGACCAAAGAATCGTGAGTTCTTATATTTGTGTCTATAATTAAAGCTTCTATACAAAGGTAGGTGTGATTCGCGACGACTCTCAGTCAGCACAATATATCGGAGCTCACAATACGAGGTATTGCTTCCCTGCAATTTTAAATGGGTCCCCTTGAACTCTATTCAGCAAGTCTTTAGAAAACAAATAGAACTTGTGGAAGTTATTTAAGCATTTTAGTATAAATTTGCAGTACTTACAGCAATGTTTTAAAAAATTGTTTTGTTATATTTGTACCCACATACATTATTTTGTACTAGAAACTCCATTTACTTTTGTTCTATGAACTTTATTAGTTATCTTATCAAGCATTTTGGAAACATTATCACGTTGATTGGTTTCTTCATTGGACAAACATACTCATTTATGTAATTTAGAAGTACAGTTTGACTTGGCTTAAATTTATAGTTGAACACAGATGTTAAACTATTTCGTTGCCATTCAGCAAGATATTGCTACGAGCATGCTGGTAGCATGATGGCTAGCATCCAACTGGCAGTGGATTTTAGCATTCGGAATGTCTGTGCTTGATCCAACTACTTTTTATGTATGTAGTAGTAGCTTAAGTATGTAGTTAGCTTGTTATTTGTTGTAGTTAATAAAGGCGAGCCAATAGAGTAGTTGTGCCATTTGTGCCCAGAGCCATGCTTTATTTTAAGGTAATGGGTTGGCTCAAGTAGACGCTTGAAAGGGAAAAGCACAAAACACTTCATACGGGGTGCCAGTGCAATACCTATTGTCCCCACACCGAAAAAGTATAAGAAAAGCACTCGTCCTTTTAAACATTTTTATACTGCAGAAATAGGCACTCTCAAGCTCGCGGTAGCAAATGCAGGTAGGTATTACAGGATCACGTCTGACGAGGGTTGACCCGCTTACTTGTATACCTACTGGTAATGCGGGACCAGGGACTAAGTATGCAAGATATTCCTACCGGCAGAGGTACGAAATTAGGACGGCAAAAATATTTATGCAAATCCTTCACTTGCGGTGTGAACGAATTTGTGTCGGCGGTGCGGTACTCTGTATAAACAAGATGTGTACCTACTGTGAAAGCTAGATATAACTGAAACATAGAAATAATAAACAATTCATATTTAAGCAGAACCAAATGACATAAGCTGCAGTTCCAGTTGGCAGCGTGACCAATATGCTGGTAGCAATACTTTGCCGAATGGCAACGAAAAAGTTTCACTTGTAAATAATGTAGGTATGTACCTACATGATTTACAAGTATAAAACATTAAAGACTGTACTACAACAAATATAGTTTCCACAACTTCTAATTATTTTGTAAGGGCTTATGCTGAATAAGTATTTCAATGGAACCCTTTTGTAAGTGCAGAGAAGCAATAAAATATTATACCTCGTATAATGAGCTCCGATATAGGTACTGTGCTGACTGAGCGTGTCGCGGCGAAGCGTCGCGAATCACACCCACCTTTGTATTAAAGCTATAAATATATAGATACGAGTACAGCTACAAATTACAGTGGGTGGCATACTACTAAATAATAATATTAGGTAACGCATGCGATAGCCAACAATATTTTGATATTAAGTACAAATGTTTATGTACACGAAATGTAGGAGGTGTTGCTTTCCACCGTGAAATATTTTACAGTTGTAGTTGTAAATTATAGTCATCACCATGATAAACTTTTCTAAATTTCGCGATTTCCGGATTGATTCCATTAGGTATATTGTGAGTGAGTCCCGTTATATATCGTTTAAAATGTGTGAAAACCACGTAAATTTCCATAGTAAGTAAAATAGGTATATTGTGTTGGGCAAAAATTGCATATTTTAATTAATGTGTGGTTTTTGAACGGATACGACAGTTCGAAGGCGGTAGTCAACCACAGATTTTAAAATAATCGGCTAAGTACGAGTCGGTCTCGCGCACGGAAGGTTCCGTACTGTATATTATTTATTATTGAAGTGAATATACAACTAATTTTCTGTGAAAATTCCAAGCATTTACCTGTTACCATTATTAATATAGAGCGAAAAACTATTAAAAAGTTAGGTTTGTTGTATGGGAGCCCCCCTTGGTTATTAATTTTATTCTGTTTTTAGTATTTGTTATTATAGCAGCAACAGAAATACATCATTTGTGACGATTTCAGCTTTATAGCTATAACAGTTCATGAGGTACAGCCTGGAGATAGACGGACAGCGGAGTCTTAGTAATAGGGTCCCGTTTTTACCCTTTGGGTGCGGAACCCTAAAAAGTAAGTACATACAGCAAAAAACGAGCTGTGGTTGGCTATGATAGATAGATAGATAAACTCTTATAAAAAGAGGAAGTGGGCAGATATTTTAAAATAATATCGTGGACAGAGACAGTTTTTTGAGACAATTCTGGTCGAGCCGTCGCACGGAGCGAAGTACAAGTATAAATAAAATTAGTTATTTTTAAATCTTAAAGAACACTGTGATGGAAGAAATAAATCTGCTAAGTATTATTGTAATAATGGTGTTTCTACCGCATCGAGTCCTCGGTTTTCCTCACAATCGCGATATTTCGAAAATCGCAGTTAGCTCCCTAGCAAAAGTTGTTGATAAGCATAGTTCCGATTTCTGTAATTCCCTACACTTTGTGCAAAGTGCAAAAAGCTAGTGAACACATGGTTAAAGGGACTGACATACGATGACACAGAAGCACTTTTTAAAATAATTGAGTGACTGTGATCTCTTAACACACACGCACACACACACACATACACACACACACACGCACACACACACACACACACATACACACACACACACACACACACACACACACACATACAAATTGACATACAAATTGACATAATTTATCTCAAACTAATCGTTAAAATTAAATTAATCAAATTTTTCATGTTTGACATTTAACTTGAAATTTTGTGAACTTACAAATTATTTCTTATACCTATTTAATAGCGAGAATGCCTAGGCCCCAAGATACGGGTGCTTTATTGTACCCAGTTTGGGGAATAGTGACTCTGTAACCATTGCATAATTTGTATCCTGTGACAATAAATAATTTTTGAATTTTGAATTTTGAATTTGAATTTTGACTTTGCAGAGTAACACATTGTATGGGCAGTCATCGAGATATCCATGGTCAAAACCTACAAAATAAATTGGACGCAGAATATTAATGTCTGATTTTACTTTGGTTGGCTTTACTTGGGCATAGCTAAGGGACCGCCTTCTTCAAGCTGCTTCAAGCTGGAAACTGTACAGTGCACTGTAAACTTATACGTGCTATAAATCGATTGATTGCTTCAAACGTAACAACACTTGCAAATTTCCTTACATAATAAAATCTGGCAACAACTTTACTGAACCAGTGAGACGGATATGGCTCAATGGCTCTTCGAATGTAAGAGAGGTGTAAAATTATATTTGTAACAAAGTTACTGAAATAAGTAACACCAGAAAAATCTTATTTAATATGGAAGATAACATTGCTTTTTTACAAAATAATTGATTGTAAAAGCGTAGCGTAGTTTGATTAGGGAAATTAAGCAACGTTCCGCAGGGTCAGTATTAGGATGGGTGACCGCTTGTGTTATTTTCCAACTGAGCGCTACCGTGGCTCAAATGACACGTTAAATTGTAGGTCCCGGTTGTTTTAACCGTTTAGCCGAGTCAGAGATCTTCAGCCGGCCTAAAAACTCTGACACCACGGCTAGCCACCTGGCTTATACGAACTTACTTACTTAGGTACTTACTTTTAATGATTGAAATTAATACAATTTTGTAAATCGTATACAGGTACTTATCTACTTATCGAGTGTAAAATTTATTCCTCTCTTTTATGTCGTAACCCACTTAACCTAAAAGAGCCGATAATGGCTGTTGAAATTGGCAAAGATAATTGTTTTAATATCTTCTGCTACTAGGCTTTTCCATTTTACGGACAATAAAATTAAAATTTTGTACCGGTAGTCGTTTCACAAAGAGTTTTTTTATCATTATAAAAAGAAAACTGAAATAAAAACAAGTTTGGTTTCCTGTGTATTTAAAAACGGTCTGGGGGTTCTGTACCTAATAGGGTAGCTTTGATCCAGTTTAACAAAAGCTTACACCTTCAATAGATGTCTGGGCTATAATTTTTCTTGGCGAGACAAGCTTGACGGCTTGGTAACTAAATAATCAGCATTTGAACGCGGAAAAACCAGTATAAACGAGTTCAAAAAAATTAAGCCACCTAAAGGGTAGTTTGAAGCGCTCTCTTTGTATTTTAAAGGAGTGACAGGTTTTGTCTGCGTCAATTTTGAACACAGCGCATTTCATTCAAATACATCTTAAGTGTCCTTCAGGGTTCTTCCATGGTCAATGTATTGTAGGTACCTATCGTATCAGCTGAAGGTTTCTTTTGACGGATTTTTGATTGAAAATGTCCTATAAGAAACTTTAGCGTGTTATTAGATCGACATACCTATAAAGCCCTATACACATATTTTTTCATAACAGCCCCGGATCGCTCATTAATAAATAAAACACATACGAAATATCTGAGATTATATTTTGATTTGATGCATACTTTGAGCACATTTATTAGTAACAACAATTATACATTACTACTGCTTTAATTAAATATCTAAGTTTATGTTTAAATAATGTACTAAGACGATGTAGATATTAAAAAAAAATTATGAAACAAAGTATCTTTTTTATATAAATGCCCGCCTGATTACTCCAACCGCCATGTTATGAAAAAAATTAGCTCATAGATGCAGCTTCACGAATTCTTTTCAAGATTTCAAGATTAAATATCCTGTAGCTTGAAAAGTGAATTTAGTGACTATAAAGTAGTGTAGTCGCTGGCTAGCTGCTCCTAACGAATGTTAATGGTGTAAAATAAATAGTGAATTTCACTCTGCCAGTGTTAAAGATCGCTGTCGCGATAAGGCCGTCATTTGTGGCGCTAAATTAAGATGTATATATGTACTTTGTACCTTTTGTTGTAATTATTTATTAATGTTAGTGCACACAATAAAGAGTTCTGTCTGTCCATCTGTCCGTCACAATATATTTGATTCGTTAGATTCGTATGCATATAGCGTCCAAATATGTCCTCCTACAAAGCCAGAGTGAACAGTTTTTATAATTACAGATCACAGAATCGGTTTTCCCAATTTACAATGCAGTGCATAATGCACGAAGGGCGTCCCCAATAATGGCTTTAGAACTTTCTTATCATTAATGATTTCATATTAAAAAGGCCAAAGGAAAGCCACAAGTAGGCGGTTAATAAACAACCGCACGGCTTCAATCAATCAATCTGTTTGCTTCTCATTTATCGGCGGTTTCCCGAACATTAATCATGTATGGTCTTGGGTTAACCCAACAACATAAATATACGGTTAGAAAGCGTAACTACGAGTTTTTCTTCGTGAAATAGAAATTATTAGATTTATTAAATATTTAGAAAATGAAATTGCCGTGAATGCAATCTCTTATACTGCAGAAAACTTTCTTAACAGGCCGCTATATGACGGATATTGCTATCCTAGGAAAATATAGAGCTTTAGCGAGTTGCAGAAATGTTATTATTTGCTTAGTGAAAATCTCTGCTCAGTAACGATTGCGTTTTAGTTATTACTAAAAAAATCTGATATTTATTCACGTAAAAGACTTATTGATTTTTGATAATTTTACGCATTGCTAGGGAAGTGTATTTGAAAGGCTGGAGAAATTGTAGAGAAAGGAAGTAAGAGAGATATTTATTTAAAAAACAAATTAAATAGAGTTCTTGTTCGACCACATCTTGCCTGATCTTAAACATATAATAGTATATCCATATTGCAATTTATCAATAGATTTATAGAACAATTAAACGAAGAGCAGCTGTTTTATACTCATTTGTATCGAACAGCTGGCTTTTTTGAAGTTTTTCGGAATAATCAGGACAACGACCTTTTTGTAGAAAATTTAATTTAGCTATGTATATATAGGTCAATAAGATTCCCTGTGTCAAAACAAAAGGAAAGACAAAACCCTCCCAGACCACTTGTTCAATTTTTTACTAAACCATCTGACTAGTCGAGAACTTGGAATCCTTACTTCGAACGTAGATACACTACCTACTAAGCCACGGCTACCAAATAAATCTACACCTACTATATGTAGAGTAATCAATTAGTAGCAACTAGAGAACAGAGGTCTAATAAATAAAAAGCCCGTGTAACTCCTAACGACTCTCCCGAGACCATTACTAAGCTAGATAATGTTCCGGCTTTTCTTTCTTTCCTAGCCGTAGTTCACGAGGAGTACCTAAAAAGTAATTCTCTAGGCTTCGCTAACAATGTTTGCTGAACTCTTAACACTTTAAATGGGCACTGAAGGAGGAACTAGCGCCTTGGTGGAGTAAAACTTTTTAGTGATAAGAGTTTAGAGATAAGGGTAATAACGGGACCCTATTATTAAGACTCCGCTGTCCGTCCGTCTCTCCGTCTGTCTGTCAGGCTGTATCTCAGGGACGGTGATAGCTAGAACGTTGAAATTTCCACAGATGATGTATTTCTGTTACCGCTATAACAAAAAATAAGAAAACATTTAAAATAACGAAAAACAGAATAAAAATCCTGCCTGCTTGAAAATTTACAAATTAAAATGCCAGCAGCCACATAACCACAAAACAATTGGTTTGTTTGCGTGGCATGCAAATCGAACCGGGAAATTTAATTTGAAACAATCCCAAACTAATTCAAACTTTATAAAATTATAATAGTTTCTGCATGGAGTTCGAGTATTCACAACGAGATGGGATCCAAATAATGCTTGTGTGAAAGCTATTATACATATAAAAGCTGTTTTACAACCGCTATCAAATTTACGGCGAGTTTATGATACTAACAGGACCAGGTTTCTAGCGGGCTCAAAATGTGTAAGTAAATACCTCTTCCAATTGGCCTAGTTCTCATGTTTTCTCTCATATTCAGGACAAACTTATGGCGGTATCCACCGCTAAGTAGGTACTTAATGTTTATGTAATATTAACTACGCTCATAGCGTAGTTTGGCTAGGTGAAGGTGACGATCATCGAAGTTAAGCAACGTTTAGGACGGTCAGTCTTCGGATGGGTGAAAAAATGTGGCATTTACAACTGAGCGCTACACACTTTTGATTGTAGATCCCGGTTCTTTTAACCATTTACCCATGTCAGGGGCCTTCAGGCTGCCATATAACTCTGAACCAGGAATAGCCACCTTGCCTTTATGAACTTACTCTAATATCTATACATGGCAATATTTCGCCACTCTAGCAACACGGAGTGCGATTGAGAGCATTAGCCAACACTTATTTTCGACCTACAATTTGATAATTTTGCCAAATTTTGCAATCGGCGACGTCCCAATTAACGTTGGACGGACGGTCTGGTATTGGGTTCCGTCTGGCAGACACAGACATCGCGGTCCCTCCTACGGATAACATTTGTGATTTTATGGTTTCGGTATACATATAATATAACTTTAGACCTGCCGCTGCTTCCTAATATCTCATCGAAATACATTGAATACTAAATGCACTATATCATTATTTAGTCTTCAATGAATTTCTTCAAAGGAACTAATGAGCTTTCTCTCTGCCAGGGGGCGTTTAGAATAGTTTTATTTGGTATGTCTTATTTTAGTTTTGGGATTTTTTTACTTTAAGTGGGTTAATTTTGATAATTTTAGGATTACTTTACTAGTTTTTATGAGCTTATAGAACCGAATAGAGCATGTTTTAGAAAACTAGAACATAGAGTGAACTAGAACTAATAAATAACGTAGTAACGCCAAACATCTTAGATCATCTGTAGCCAATAAAATAAATAAAGAGCTGCTAAAATGTAATAACAGTTACATCGACAAACATATTAATAGTGCTAAAATCGGATTTTCACTTTCGGGCATTTTGAATGACATCATGTAAACGTTCATAAAGTGTTAAAAGCAAACGATAAATCCTTACTATAAATAGAGATTTCTTTCGAGCAATGAAATAAATTCAATTTTAATTTGTCTCTGTGGACGAGATTAAAAGTCATAATGAAAATAGCAAGAAAGTCAAATAAGTCTAGATTGTAGAGATAAACCTAAATGACCGTAGTGAAATTAAATTACAGAGTGGGTAAGTGCAACAAAACTCTATACAATACTCGTAAAGATGGAGTGATGAGTGCTTAATTTTTCGAATTAGAAATTCTTTTCATAACAGTTACATTTCTGTCTTATGATTTATTCGTAGCTTAATAGTAAAAAAAAAATTCAAATAAATAGCTGGTCAAACCCGCTGAATACCCAAATTACATAGTATAATTACCTATAATTATTGTATTTAGTTTGTAAGATACAATTTTCCTACATTTGTTTATATGATACACCACATTATTGTAGTCTGATTTCTGTTCATCCAAAGGTAGTCTGGCCGAAATTGTAAGTCGATTGTAAGTAAAAACTTTGTTACTTACCTATTTGTTTTTTAGTGTGCAATAAAGTTATATTGTTTCGTATTTTAACAATTGCATCA
Source organism: Hypomecis atomaria (assembly GCA_964007245.1). Classification (NCBI taxonomy): domain Eukaryota; kingdom Metazoa; phylum Arthropoda; class Insecta; order Lepidoptera; family Geometridae; genus Hypomecis; species Hypomecis atomaria. Next base: position 19,265,102 of record OZ023285.1, on the reverse strand, counting down.
GTTGAATTTCAACGCACAATGAACAGAAATAGTTATATCACTGAGTATTATAACGAATATACAATTATACATATTGGCCCATAGTACAGAAGAACTAGGTTGGGACAAATAAACACCAGTATTTCAGTCACGTGTCTCCTACAACAGGCGCTCAATCAATCCTTACTTAGATACTAAGTAATGAATTAGAGCTTTCCGATAGATTGTTCCAGTTTAGGCTTTAATTCTAGAGGGATAATTATTAAGAGCGCACTCTATACCTATACCTATACATATTGGTACATCTGTTCTAAATGTTACACTCAAGTAGAAACTTTTATTTATCTTAAAACATTCATCAATCAATCAAGAGGAGTCAAGAAGAGAGCATCAATATAAATTAGAACAATCAAACAAACATTAGGTATATAATTTATACATTTAGCAATTCAAGAAAAGATGTTTCGAGTCTTTCTGTAAATATCTCCTAGAATATTATTGAAGAAATAATAGAGAAGACGCAAGAGCAAGATGTCATAAACAAAAGCTGATGGGTGGTCACGACCGTCAAACATAAATAATACGGACGGACGCGAGGAAGATGATGAATGAATTAATGTCATTACAACCTTTTAATTGAAAAGCTTTTATCAATTCAATATTTCACTTACCTTGAAGAGGCTTTTATTAAATTTTCAACTTGAACAATTAATTACAAATGAAGTGGCAGAAAGGTGAGAGGTCTTTTAATGTCGATTGGTTGGTTTATTGTTGGCTGGATTTTGTTCACGTCACCTATTCTTAGAGCATCAGAATTACTTTTTATGATAAAAATTTCAAAAATTCGTCGCGGATGCAGGATTCGAACCTTACGTCTTCGGATCACTAGCCCGACGCTCTAAACCACTGAGCTAACCCGCTATACTGGACTCGCGACGAATTCTGTGAAGTGTTTATCATTTTTTAACCAACTTATAGCGTTGGTGGCGCCACCTGTGATACTTGTATTAGACAGGTTATCACTCAATTGAAGTTATAAGAACTTCTGTATTGACGAGAGATGGCGCACTGCTATTCAATGAAATGATTTTAATTTTATAGTGCATCCCACACTAGGTTTAGTATCACAGGTGGCGCCGCCAACGCTATAAGTTGGTTAAAAAACGATAAACACTTCACAGAATTCGTCGCGAGTCCAGTATAGCGGGTTAGCTCAGTGGTTTAGAGCGTCGGGCTAGTGATCCGAAGACGTAAGGTTCGAATCCTGCATCCGCGACGAATTTTTGAAATTTTTATCATAAAAAGTAACTCTTTGAGATAAACCTAGTGTGGGATGCACTATAAAATTAAAATCATTTCAGCATCAGAATTTGACAAATATTGAAACTCTCTGTACAAACAAAAGAGGTAACATACATTGAAACTGACAAACTTTCTAACAATAGGTATCTCACATTAGTTTGATTAAAATGGCAGGTATTGGGTTACATTTACTGCTCTCTAATGTACGTAGTAATGCTAGTATAGTCGTATATACGACGACCTAGGGATTCACATTCCATTTGCCGCACCTTGTACAAGTTTATTAGGTATTACATATTGTACCTCACTGACCTAGTTTAGTTCCTAGCTTTAGCAACTGTGCAACTCCTGTTACTGAGTTTTTACTTTTTCATGATATTTTAAGGGTGTAGTCATAGGGAGAGGTGAAATAGATTTGTGGATTCAAATTCTTTCAATAGGTCTTATAGAAGAGGAAGGTCTGATTAACCAATGATTTGATAGTGATGATGACATACATGGCTGTTACTTTGCAAAGTGCGAGAACTAGATTTGTATGTAACTACTACCAACTCATCACTGCAAACAACTTTTACTATGGGGTCAGTGCGAAATCGCTGCTCCCATACATTTTATCGTGAATCATTGAAGTTTTAGTATAGAACAGTTGTTTTTAGGGTTCGTACCCAAAGGGTAAAAACGGGACCCTATTACATATATACTAAGACTCCGCTGTCCGTCTTTCTGTCCGTCTGTCTGTCACCAGGCTGTATCTCATGAAACGTGATTGTTAGGACGTTGAAATTTTCACATTTGACGTACTTCTGTTACCGCTATAACAACAAATACTATTAATTAAAAAAATTAAAGAGGGCTTCCATACAACAAACGTGTTTTTTTTTGCCCACTGCACACAGCTGTAGTTTCTGCAAAAATATTGTCTACGAATGAGCGAAAGATGTTTTCGGTGGAGCCGCGCCTTTAGCTTCGTACAAAATTGAAATAATTTTTCAGAATTTCGTAGTGTCCAAACCCTTGTCAAGAATGGATGTTGAGTAAGGGATGATAATTAATCATAACACCATAATTAGGGAATAATAAAGACCACCTAAAGGGAGGAAGAAAAATAATCTCGAATGAAAACTCCAAGCGCGTATGCATCCCCCAGCAAGGTTTTGCATTCAACTCAAATTTTAAGTATAGGTACTTATTAATAAAAATAGCTGAAAGAGAAAATTTAGATTAGCCTTTAAAAAAATAGAGAGACCTGGATCACCCTCATCACCTAGGGGTATAAAAATAGCTTACGACCTACTTACCTTATAAACCTACCAAATAAACCCAAACAAAAAGTTTCGTAAAAATCGGTCAAGCTTTTTTGAGTAGTTGATAACAAACAAAAACATGAATCATGGCCTTTTTTAAGTATTAGCTATCAAATAATAGTAATTATTAGTTCAGGCACACGTAGTATCTATAGTAGTCTGTGGTTCAGGCTATTTTATAGAATAAGCCAAACTACGAGTAAAGATAAAAATTACTAAATTATTACTTAAAATATGCTCCTGAAAATACCATATTTAAAAAAAATGTTACTTTGCACTCTGTTTAATGCAAGTGAGTAACATTTTTTTCTTTTATTTGAAATAATCATATTTTATTTCATTTTTAGGCTAGCTTATAGTCCGATAGTAGGTAAGCACGATACTTTTAGTTAAATATCCTCGTGGTGTAACAGGTATGTGTAATAAACGATCTAAGTAGTAACCTACTGCTTGAACTAGAATTAATAAACGTAATATAAAATAATACTGGACCGTAAAAAATATCCCATCACGTAGTGCAGCCATACCCTAAACTAAACAATATCGCTTACCAAATCATCGATCCATTGCTATTAGATTTAATACATAACACCAATCAACGTTATATTCAAACAAAATAACCAAACTTACCAGGCATTGAAATCTCACAGTATACTAAAAAACACTCACATCACTTTCATTCAATCACTACACACAAATAATCACATGTAAAATCAAACAAATTGTTTATAGTTATTTCGTCCAAAAGTTGCTACGAAAGTTTCAGGGATAAGCACACGTCCTCCCTCTGCGATGTCTGGAGAGCTACTGAATTCTGAAGCTCCTATTTTTCAGATTCAGAATGGCTCTCATAGGCTATTGAAAGAAATAAGTTATCCGATGTAGATTGTAGTTACTCGGTAGAATTGAATGGCTTTGCCCAGTGGGATACTTTTGATTAGGCTATCATGAGCTTTTCTCTTATCTACCGTTCTATTTATAGCAATTGGGTTGCTTATTACCTAATATCGTTGTAATATCGGCTTCACGACTCAATTGATATCGTTGTTTCGGGGGATAATGTTGGAAAAATATATTTGGTCCTCCGATGGTTTTTGATGTTATTAGGTAAACAAACGTCTGGGTGGTTCTGTTTTCTGTGTAAAGATATTTTGATCTGTAATGTAAATTATCTTTTGTGGATAGAAATGTCGAAATGTCAATGTTGTATTGGAAATTATATTATTTTGGTTGCTTTTGAAAACGTAATAGGAATGTAATCAAGTATAGAATATGTTCTACTATAAATGTAGAGTTACGAAAAATGGTCGGACTTATGTTGAAAGAATAATATTTTCTTTTAGTGGCTTTATCGTATTTTAAAATAATGATGTTCTTAATAGGTACATGATTATTTTGATTTTATAAGCAAAAAACTGCAAATTTTTCAAGACTCACATGTGTTGAATAGCGAAATCATGAGCGCCGCCAGAATTATATTCCGGTAAACATGCATGCATGGGGTGCATCCAAAAGTACTTTGCCGTAATGATTTCAGCGCCCATAGGCGAAATAAAAAATTTCGTCTCCCTATCAATCTCATACAAGTTAGGTATTGGGTTGGGAAGATTACTTTAGACAATTGATTTATGAAACGACCAATACACGTGAAATACTCCTGAAGTAGAGCGCCATGTCCACAACGGGTCATAGCCACCCACCTCCTTACCACATAATATTTAAACAAGCTTTAAACACTGTTTACCTGTGTAATTTGTACTGTTAACCATTGTTTAATGCGTGCGTAAATCTTTTGTGGTAAGTCGGCCAGAGTTTTGAACTATCCAACTTAAAACTCTACATGACACAGCACTGATTCATTTTGTCTTAAATTAAATAATAAGGTAATTTAAAACATCTTTAAAACTTATCAAAATTTTGATTTAACTCTCTTACCTTTATATTTCACTTGCATGGTTGTGGGTAGCAAACGTAGTGATCCAAATAATAAAATAAAACACTTCAATAATAGTGCACAAGTACAAAACTACACTGGAAGGCACTGATGAAATGACTTATCTTTTAAAAATAAAACCAGAACGCAACGCATTTCCACCTCATCATAATGACGTCAATGTGGGAAGGCCTAGTTTGATCGTGACATTACATTTATCCTGACCAAAAATGATAAATTCACATAAATATGATGTGCTGAGAAGTGATGATTCATGTGAAAAACAAGAAAAATAATAGTGTTACTTCGGATTAACAAACCATACTAAGTTTGGGTTATCGTAGTAAGTTGTAAGTTACAACTTACATTACTTAATATAGGCTTGGCTAGTTGACAATATTTTTTGATGTCCTCTTGTAACAGCTAATCACAAACAGAGCCGATTAACGAAAACAAACACGAAATCAACTTAGAAATAAAGAAGTTATAAGCCTTTTCATTTTCTTGCTAGACAAAGAGCGCACTATAGCAGGCTTTGACGTCACTGCCCGAGTTTAATTTAGAGCCTAGCCAATTTTAATTATTTTATTTTATGAATCATATTTATTTTCAGAATTCAATAATTCTAATATTTCTAATTAATTAAATACCAGTCAACTACCCTATTACATTTTAGAATCGAAAACTGGCTAGTCGAAATGAGCTATTTTGGGGCAAGTGCCTTTATTGACTCTCCATTAAAAATCAATATAACATCTAAACTAGCCGGCAAGCGCAGTGTAAGAGCGTTTTCACATTATTCGACCTGATACCAGTATCAGAAGCGACCTGATATCGGGAAAAGTAAAATGTATGAAATATGTACCTCTCTTTCAAATTGTCCGGCCGGATATCGAATAACGGATCATACAATTTATTCTTATTGAAAATTTAACAACCACAGACTCTAGGGTCTTTGCCCTTTGTTGACTAAAAACAATTATTTGATTATACTGTACAAAGAAAGTCAACAAGAGTGTACAACAGTGTTCATATTTCATACATTTTACCTATCCCGATATCGGGTCGGCGTTCGACACCATTATCGGATCGGATAAAGTGAAAACGCTCTAAGACGTCCACTGACAAGATGAATTAGGTATGTTCTGATTAAGACCGTAAGAAGTTAGGAATATTTTATTTTTATTTTATTTCAGTTCACCAACATTGTGTACATCAATACATTGTAAAAAGATTATACATAAAAAATAAGAGCTAAACGTCACAATAATTATAGGTGAAGACAACATGCATTAATATCGAGCTAAAATTGTTAAAAAATTAAATAGTACTGAAAAAAAAATACAGTCAAAAATAAAAATAAAACTAATTGTGTCAAAAATAATAGTAAAATTAGTGTCAGTCATCAAATTAAAATTAATTGGAAGTTATACAATCATTACATTAAAATTAAAAATAATAACATTAAGGTAATAAACATTAAGATTCAGATTGTCAGAGACTTCAAAGTATTCCTGAAAGCATTGAAGCTGTCACCAAATATATCTATATCCGTGGACTTCGACAAGGTATTATAATGTCGCGTGATTCTAGATATAGGTGAATTCAATCCTAAGTTAGAACGAGCACTTGTAGTGGAAAAAATGTTGAATCGCGTTATTCTTGGCAACGTTCGCGGATTTGTCAACGATAAATCTGATAGTAAGTCTGGAGTGTTAGAAATTCCATTGGCAAGTTTGAAAAGAAATAAAAGGTCCAGCAACAATCTGCGGTTTTCAAGTGATTCCATTTTGAAATATTTTAATCTAGAGTCATAGCTTTTGAGTTCTTTGCCTAGATAGCAAGAGAAGGTTAAATGCCACAAAAATCGCTTCTGTACTCTCTCTAATTTACTTTTGTGTACCTCATAAAAAGGGTTCCATACAATACTGCAGTATTCCAAACAACTGCGGACAAATGAATTGAAAAGCATGATCTTAGTGCTAGGAGATTTAAATTCCCGACAGTTGCGTAAAACAAAACCCAGACACTTAAAACCCCTGGACGTAATATTGTCGTAATGCAGGTGAAAGCGTAATTTACTATCTAGCGTAACACCAAGATCACGTATCCGATCCACATTAGAAATTGCAGTATTTTTGAGGCGAAAGACAGGACAATCGATATTTTTCACTTTCCTAGTGAAACGCATAGCATAACATTTTGATACATTAAGGCTCATGTGATTTTCGTCACACCAGACGTCCAATCGATTGATATCCTCTTGAATCATTTCTGCATCATCCTTCGAGTCCATGGTGCGATAAAATTTTAAATCATCAGCAAAAAGAATAAACTTACAATGTTTGAAACACTCGTGTATGTCATTAATAAAAATGTTAAAAAACTCAGGCCCAAAATGTGAACCTTGTGGTACACCTGAGGTTACTTCGAATGGATCTGACATATCTCCGTTTACAACCACGATCGACGATCTGTCACCAAGGTACGATCTACTCCAGGTCAGCAGAGAATCAGCAATACCATATTTTGCAAACTTGCGTAGTAGTGTCGGGTGGTCGACTTTATCGAAAGCCTTACTAAAATCTGTGTAGATGGCTCCCACTGTAGAATTTTGATCGAGGATGCGAGACACGTCGTTGACAAAAGAAACAAGATTTGTAGTTGTTGACCTCGATTTCGTGAAGCCATGCTGTTCTGAGATGATTAGATTCTTAAAGTGACTGGAGAGAATAGGCAGTATTGACTTCTCGAATACTTTGGCGAAAACAGAGAGTATGGAAATAGGCCTGTAATTACTGATGACATCCCGGTCTCCGTTTTTGTAAAGCGGTACAATCAAAGCCTTTTTCCATACCGCGGGAAAAGTTCCTGTGCAAAGAGATTTGTTGAATATTATACATAGGGGACGAGCTAGAGCAGAAGCACATTTAACGACAAATACGGAAGGTATGCCATCCGCGCCGGCACCTTTAGAGGGGTCCAGTCTTTTTAAAATTTTCAAAACTTGGTCATCCTTGAACATAATTTTTGTCAAAAAATTGCTGGTAAGAGCCGGTGCACTGCAAATGCTTTGAGACGACGGAATATTGTCATCCTTCTTATTGTAAACTGAAGCAAAATTTTCTGCGAAAAGGTTGCATATCTCTCTACTGCCCATAGCTGTTTTGGATCCTAAAAACATCTCAGCTGGGTAATTAGTACTGTTTTTGCGTTTATTTTTTATGAAAGACCAGAACAATTTTGGATTTGAACGTAAATTGAGTTCCAATTGAGTTAAATATGCTTTATAACATTGGGTCATCAGTTTGTCCGAGCGAGATTTAGCTAGGTCAAATGCCAACTTGTCACGAGGGTTGTTATTGAATTTACGCAATTTTTGGTGATATTTATATTTTTCACGTAGTAGATTAATAAGATCTCGAGTAAACCAGACCGGGTATCTTTTTGATCGAGGCTTAGATTTAGGTACATGTTTAGCAATAGATCCGCGCAGCAAAGCATAAAAAATATCGACCATTTCATCGACTGTGATGCAACAAGAAAACTCTTTGTCCCAGTCAATATCATTTAGTTCTTGAATAATATTTGCATAGTCAGCCTTGTGAAAGCAATATCGTTGCTGGTTATTACTGGGTAATGTCGAAGCGCAAGCAAAGGTAAAACAGAACTCTAAAGGGGGATGAAAACAGTCGACCTTTGAGAGTGGAGATAAACATTCTGTTACATTTATAACCGGTTGTGAGCTCAACACTAAGTCCAAAATTCGACTTTGAAAATTCGGAACTGTATTGTACTGTTTTAAGTCATTTAATGAGATGAATTCTAAAAAATTACTGACCAATTCATTATTATGTTCAACCTGCGTCTGACTATAATCATCCAGAGAATCCCAACGAATCGATCCCAGGTTAAAATCACCCAGAAACGCAACATTGTCGATGCCGTATCTCTCGATGACTTCATTGGAATTTTTAATGAACTCAAAGAGAACCTGCTTCTTAAGCGGAGATGGAAGGTAAGTAGCGCAAATATAAAGTTTGCTGGGTTTGCCCTCAGCATCCTTAACACCAATACTAATCCATAAGTCATCGCATCTTGACTCAAAGGAAGACAAGCGCCTCGAATTCAAATGCTTAGAAACTGCTATTAAGACCCCGCCTCCAATTTTCTTGTGAGTGTGAAAACCTGTGCCATTTCCTATTTCTCTATCCCGCCTATAAACCACATAACGATCATCAAAAAGCTCGGCGTCGTAGAAAGAGTCGTTTAACCACGTCTCAGTCAACACTATGATATCATATGAACAACATGCCGTGTTATTAAAAAGATTTTCAGTCTTTAGTCTGAGCCCTCTGACATTCTGATAATATACATTTAGTTGCTTTCCCGAAACATACGATGAACAAAAATTAGAACCAATCATATAAGCCAAATACAATACAAAAATAAAATTACAATAAATATAAAATTGGATTGGCTTTTGTGTGTAACGTTAATAATTTAGGACAATAATTTTATAGATTCTTCGTTACGAACGTGAATATAACCGGAAGACTCGTTTTTTCTAAGAAAAACTTTTCCGTCCCGCACCCAAACGAATTTATATTTTAAGCTTTTAGCTGCTCGGCGGGCTGCGGCATGCAGTGACTTGGCCTCAGGAGTCAGGTGCTCACTCACGTATACAGGGCTCTTTTTCTGGCCGCCGATACCCAGGTGACTGCTGTTTAATTTCTCCTTAGGGTTGTTGCGGTTAAACTTGATCACGGATGCAAGGAAGTTGTCACGGAGCCGTTTACTACTAAACTTGACCAAAATCGATCTCGGCCGGGGGCTCTGGCTGTTCAATTTCGCAATCCGGGAACAGTATTGGAGATCAGTATCAGCCACAGGACATTTGATAACTTTGCCCAACTGCTGAATAGTGCTATAGATGTTTTCACTTTTATTCTCTGGCACGCACTGTACTTCAATATTATTTGAGCGCGACAGCTGCTCCAATATATGTAGTCGGCGAGTTAAGTCGCTGGTGGTAGCGCGCAGGTTCTCGTTGTCTTTTTGGAGATCAGCTATCAACGCTTTCTGAGACTCGTGTTCCCGATAAAGTGTATCACTCCGTGTATGACAGACAGCAAGAGCTTCTTCAAAACCTGTTAATTTCGATTTAATGTCACTTATCTGAGTATTGAACTTCCTGTCGAGCTCCTCCCTCAATATATCGCGGATGGTGTCGGCTGAGATACAAGTGCAGCTGCAGGCGCCGCGCGGCCTCGACCGCAGGGTGACGTTGTCGTACTCAGTATCCGAGGTGGCCGACGGCGGCGGCCCAAGCGGCGATTGTACTTGTGTTGCAGGCGCTGATTTTTGCGTCGAGATTGCGGTGTGCCGGATGGGAGTGTTAGAATTATCTCCGAATTTAGGCTCCTTGGATCGGCATAAGGGACACACCCACGATGCTTTAAATTCGCTTGAAAATCCGTTGTAATCTTCTTTTGTAAAATTGAGACAAGTAAAATGATATTTGTCCGAACAGCGACAACAAAGCAAAAAAGACGATCCCTTTAGTTGTTTAGGGCACGCAGCACAAACTTGGGCATTCATTGCTGCGATTGCTAATAACAACAGTCGTGTGTCGATTCAGTGCAGGTAAAATGCGGCGATGTACAGCGTTCAATTAGTAGCGCGCGTAGTAAGTGTCCGTTCAGAACGGCGTAAGCGCCATGAAAAACGCTGGACTTACGCGTTTGCTACAACGGCTTTTTATGAATTGCTTAATGTTGCACGAAAACAAAGATGAATGCAATTATCACTAATAAGCACTAATTCCAACTGTTAATTAACACTTCACTATGTAGATATAAGTCCGAACTTCCGTTTTTGATGTGTGTAAGCCGTTTGCAATCGCTTTTATAGGAAATCTAAAGAGGAGGCCTATGTCCAACAGAGGATGTTCTACGGCTGAATTGATTGGCCGGTGTGGCGGCAAAGCAATTGGATCATCTAAATACCACTGAAAGTCTGGCTGGAGAGAGAAAAAGCTTGTCGCACTTTTTTTTAATGTTGTTTGTGTTTATACAAATGTGATATTATTATGTGCTTATACTTATACCCAAGAAAGAATCCCCCACACTGTGGTGGCCTGGGGCTGTGGTCTCCGTTCAGCCAATCACAGAGATCGAATCAGTAAAATACGAGTATTTTGTCAAATATCCATCCAAGTAGTCCATCCTCTACAAATAAAAGTTCACATCTTTCACGTTATAATCAGACTAGATTTTTTGAGTCATACGGAATAACAAAATAGTATGATATACAGGCTTATAAGTTCAACAGCCGTGCGTGGTTCTTATTTGCTAACGCTTCGAGAATAGCAAAAGACAGCCAGAATCGTAAATTAGATCAATATTGAAATGTCGCCATTTGTCGAAATTCAGCGCAAAGACCTCGAACCCCTAAGCCGGTTCGTGATTTAGCATTTATAACATTTATAAATAGGTAACTCAGTCACTTCGAGCACGATTCTTTGTCTCAGCGAGTTGATTCAGTTATTATTAAATTTAACCGAGCAGAACGAAGATTCCGGGTTTTACAGAAACAATTTTATTTCGAGTAGGTTTTTTGCGTATGAATGTTCATGAAACGTCATCTGAATACTTAATGTTCAAAATCTAAAATATTGAATTTTTAATGGCATTCCTCTTTTCCTCATCATACCGGAAATTAGGTATTTGTGAAGAGACTTTTAGACATCGCAATAGCAAAAAGATTCATCTCTTTAAGGTTAAAATAATAGCGAGTTAATTAAGAGATCCATCGCGTGATCCTTTAATTTAAAGTTCGTGGTTCCTACGTTCCAATCCCAACAGTAAGTGCGTATTGTTAATAATAGCCAATAGTTTTGAAGGAATACATCAAAAACCTGCAAGTTTGAGAGTTCGTCATATTGTTGAAATAAGTATGTGGAGTTTGTCGACCAACTTTTGGCCAGCACAGACTTTACGGAGTGGTTCTTTACACGACGGACATATTTAGTATAGGTATAATTGTAGCCATTACTACAATTACTTTTACTACGTGATTAATTTTTTTTCGTAATTTCGAGTATTAAGATTGGCCTAATAGTAAAAATTGGTCATAATGTTGAGTACAATGGTGCCTACATTATAACAATCTGTCGTCTAGAAAACCTGTACCTATGAACTTAATGAGAATGTCCATGTTCAGAAGTGGAAGTTACTTTATGAAATGAAATGAAATGAAATAATTTATTGTCATAATAGTTACACTGACAACAAATAATGAACTATTCGCATCGATGTTCCTATCCATGGACTCGTCCAACATGATAACATAATAAAACAAAACATAGCAATTAATAACATCAAAGAAAATTAATAATTAAATAAAAAATAAATAAAACCATGCTCAAAAACCTATTTTGTGTCTCCGTCAGAAAGCGACAAATATTAATCTACCCGCAAATTGTCTACTGCACTAAAAACGTCGCGTCGATCAGCTGTACTGTTAAGTCATACCTAAACAAAGTAGATAACAATGTTTTCAAAGTAATATTTGTATTTTTTAATCCGCTGCTGGCTTCGTTACTAAACAATATCAGTGAATCACTCACATTATAAAATATATTAATTAAAAGTAAATAATCAAATTAAAAATCTTAAATACAAGACTGTAACGAACTAAATAAAGATCTTGACACAAACCACGCCTTTCAATAGTTGATTGAATTAATCTAACTCAATTAGTCGGGAAGTTTCCCTAATTCTTGATCAGACGCTCTGTGATAGATTTATTATGGTAGTTTTCGGACAAAAACATTAGCTTGTTAACTCGTACTCGTTATATCAGTTACGTATATAAGTCCATACTTATATGAAGCTGGTCGCATAACATCTGACCAAACAATGAAAAACCATTCTTTTATCTCAGAGCACAAGAAACAGGTGTAATAAGTACTATGGTTGTAGAGTTTTATTATTTTTTCTTCAGATTTACTAGTAGTAGTATAAAATTCTATAGATATCTGTAATTTTAATTTTTCGACAGTTTCAATATAGAGTACCTCTATAGAGTATCTCGTGTTTGTAGAATATAATAATTTGTACTCAAATTATTTAAAAAAAAGTGGCTTTCCCATCATTCTCGAGTATATACAGGGTTATTTCTGTCAACTAGCATCTTTTCAGGGGCTTATTCTGTACATAAAAACTAACAACTTTTGGTCTGCGACTTTTGTCAAAACTCAAAAAAAAACAGCTGTTCCATACATTTTAGTCGCGGGTGAAAGATAATTTTCTATGGAACAACAACTTTTTGTTTGAGAATTAATAAATATCGTAGAACAAAAGTTGATAGTTTTGATGTACAGAATAAGCCCCTGCAAGTATGCTAATTGATTAGAAATAACCCTGTATATGCATACTCCGGTGCATACGTCTAGATCCAGCTTAACTTATGGATGACCTAGCTTATGAATCAAACGGGACCGAGTTTTATGCACTTTTATGTCAAACTGCTTTTAGCAGGATTGGCATTTCCATTGTAAACTTTTTATTAGCTAGGTAAGATAAAAAGTTTTTTCTTTCATCTCTGTTATTTTTCCGAAACTGATTTTATTCGTTTTAGTCCCGAATAAGTTCGTGTTTGACCAATCTCTACCAACCACCTGAATCTTTAAAAAACAAAATCCATACATCAAATGTTGAAATATTCCACAAGCAAGAAAAACAATGTGACGTAAAAATAATTAAAAAAATATTAAAACTGATTGAAGAATCATTATTAGAATAAAAAAAATATATATTAGGGGAATCTTAAAATCTTAAATCTTACACAATATGGTCTCTGACCCCAAACAAAGCAAAGCTTGTCATAAAGCTGCCAGAGACTGATATAAGACAAAATTAATGCAATTATACCTAATTTTTTTTAATACATACGTTGATCGATAATTACTCGTAATTACTAATAATAACAACCAGACACTAAGCAAACACCTTAGTCCATCACATAAATGCTTGCCCTGGGTGGGAATCAAACCCACGCCACTTTGACCCAGTAGTCAACTACTGAGCCACCGAGGCAATCGAATCTTTTGTTTGAAGACGTAGAATAAATAATTTCGGAGCAATATGTAGAGGAAAGGGTGCACCATAAAACCAAACGGGTAAATCTTTCAAGAATTGTTTTTTTTTGTCACGATGTAGCTTGGGTCGACGGCTGTTTGGAAAAAAAGTATCACTAATAAAAATAAAACAAACATAGAATTGGAAAATGCAGTCAATACCTTCCAGATGGGAGGTATAAAGAAAATCTAGCGACATATCATTCATTAAAGTCGGATCATCCATTACTTATAACTGCTCTACTGTACAAAAGAATTTAACATACATTTACTGAGGTACAAATTACTATCATGAAAACTGCCACTTGCTAGACCTCTTGATCAGACGGACTTGACAGACACATTTTATTAGCTAATGCTAGCTAATGTTAGGCCCAGATTATTTAGACGCTACACATCCATCACCTAGAAGTAAAATTACCATAGCTAGAAGTTAATAACATAAAAACAGGTAAGAACAGAACAAAAATGTTAGACAGGCACAAACATACATATGTCTGTACTCGTCTACAAGTCTAAGTTGTTCATGTTCACGCTCTGCTAGAAAAGAGACGCATTATGAGAAATGGTACAGATATAAGAGTACCGAGCTCGCTTGGCTACAAGATAATATTTATATTATAATTGATGCACGAATTCCGGTAGCGTCGCGCATTGTAAATTTAACCAGTATTCCTTATCTTCCAAGTAAAGCGCGGGAGCCGCCTAGTATAGAGCTTTGTACTTATAGCAGCCGACCCGAGACGATTCGAGCCATTCTGCTAGGGCTAAGGACTAAGGAGACAAGACACGCCCTGAGGCCCTTTTTGTTTGAAAGAAACAAGATGGCTCAAGTACAGTTCAAAAGGAAAATAGTAGAAGTATTACGGTTGAAGGTTTGTGCAGGTCTTGGAATTTAAATAGGGGGCACAAGTGATATTTGTTTTCTATAAGAGATAGCTCAGAGTAACCAATATTATTTATGATGTATCCTGATCAAAAATATAGGTATCTAATACACTTTTTGGGCAATCGTGCAAAGGATGGTTTGAAAAAATCCCTAGACAACAGAGTTTGTTTATTTTTTTTCTAGACTGAGACACCTTACAAACAATGCTATAAGAAAAAACACTATGTATATTAAAACTAATCCATGAGTTTAGAAGCTATAGGTATACTTATGGGAGGGGACGACCAAAAAATGCGTGGATGAATTGTGTGAAAGATGATATGTGAGAGAAAGGAGTTGATGATGAGATGACGTATGATAGAGTGAAGTGGCGAAAAGAAACGTGCTGTGCCGACCCCACCTAGTGGGATAAGGGCAGGATGATGATGAGGTATATTAGGAAGTTATATGTATGACTAGCTTAAAACCCGCGGCTTCGCCCGCGTTGTCTTAGTAGACAGGTACTTACTTATGAAAATAGCCCGTGGTTTGACCCGCGTTTGTCTTAGTACTTGCTTAAAATTATAAAAGGCTGCCGGTTGGCCTGCGTTGTCATGGCACTTGCTTAGAATAATATTAGGTCGTGGTTTAGCAAAGCATTATCTTATAATGTATTACTTGCAAAGATAATGCCTATGGTTTGGCCTGAATTGTCTTAGTATTTGGCTAAAATGATAATAGGTCGCGGTTTGGCCTGCGTATTCTTAGTACTCGCTTAAGATGGTAATTTATAGCACGCAGCTTAGCCTGCGTTGTCTTAATACTTCCTCAAAATTATAATAGCCTACCGTTTGGCATGCGTTGTCGTATTACTTGCAATGATAATAGCCCACGGTCTGGCCGCTTTGTTTGAGTAACTGCTTAAAATGATAATAAGCCAAAATTTGGCCCGCGTTGTCTTAACACTTGCTTAAAATAATAATAGTTCGTGGTTTCGCCTGCATTGTCGTATAACGTATTACTTGAAAAGATAATGCTTAGTAGGCATTATCTTTTCAAGTAATAGGCATTGCCTACGATTTGGCCTTAATTGTCCCAGTGTTTAGCTAGAATGATAATAGGTCGCGGTTTGGCCTGCGCATTCTTAGTACTTGCTTAATATGGTAATTTATAGTACGTAGCTTGGCTCGCGTTGTCTAAGTACTTGCTTAAAATTACAATAGCCTGCTGTATGGCTTGCGTTGTCGTATTGATTGCAATGATAATAGCCCATGGTCTTGCCCGCGTCGTTATAGTATTTGCTCAAAATGATAATGGCGCGCGGTTTGGTCCGCATTTTCTTAGTACTTACTTTAAATGGTAATTTCCCACAGTTTGGCCTGCGTTGTCTTAGTACTTTTTTTTTGCTTAAAATAATAGCTCTTTGTTTAGCCCACGTTGTCGTATTACTTGCAAGGATATTAATTAGCCCACGGATTGGCCTGCTTTTTCTCAGTATTTGCTTAAATTGACTTGTGTCTAAAGCTTATTATGGAGTACGACAAGTTTTAGATGATAAATTGCAAAATATTCGAATTAAATTTAATAATAATGATTGTATAATTTTTTCACGTTCTAATGATTATTTTATGGCCATATTGGACTTAACTGATAATTCAATATTTTTGTGATTAGTAGTAAGATCTCAATGTAACATAGTTCAACAATAAATGTTCTTTGACTTTAATAGCCCACGGTTTGGACCGCGTTATTTTATGACTTGTCTTAAAATAAATACTTAACAAAGTTTTATTTTAATATACCTACTGATTTTTTTTTATCGAGAAAAGAATATTTTTCGATATATCGCTGGATCATGAGTTGACCCATGCAGTTTCCCACTCGTATACCAAATTTTATCCAACTCCATTCGCATGTCATGGTCTACATTACAATCGTAAGGTCCTAATCCTGGTCAGACCACTGAGCTCTTTGAAACTTATGTACGGAATTTCATACTACTGGCTTTTCATTGATGGAAAACATTGAAGCAACCTGCATATGCATTATGCACGCACTGTATGCACGTCCTTAGAGAAAAATCGATGTCGTATGTGAACTCAGCAAACGGCGCTCGGCCAGCGTGATGGATATGGCTTAATCACCCTTCGTGGGTAGGCCTACGTTCAGTGGTGGACTATTAAAAATCGGACAAGTGTGAGTCGGACTCGCGCACGAAGGGTTCTGTACCGTATGGGAGCCCTTACCTCTTGCCGTTATTAAGAGCGAGCAAAAAACTCCTAAAAATCACGTTTGTTGTATGTCCCTTAAATATTTATTTTATTCTATTTGTTGTATTTTTTGTTATAGCGACAACAGAAATACATCATTTGTGAAAATTTCAGCTGCCCAACTATCACGGTTTATGACATACAGCCCGGTGACAGACAGACAGACATCGAAGTCTTAGTAATAGGGTCCCGTTTTTACCCGTTGGGTACGGAACCCTAAAAAAGGCCAGTACAGGTATTCATCATGTTTCATTAAGTCATTAGAAATTTAATTTCGATTATTCTGAACCCAATGACAATCTCGCCCAAAACCGTTTACGCGGTCAAAAGTGATCGAGACACTTGTAGGACTTTCAGACATTCTCTGACCAAGTACAGACGAAAAAGTAGCACACAAGAAGGTACATTTTATTTGAAAAATACATAGCGCACCTACATCTAGACGACAGGCATGTTCTAGGATTCCATTATACTCATCATTTGACTAACTTTTACTATGGTACCAACCCAGAAATCACGTGAATAAAATTAGCTGTTCAACACAAAAAAATCATCGACCCGCGACAAAATGTAAAGAATAGGTAATTTTCGCTTTTTCAGGGTAGTTCCCATAGTAAAGTAAGTAGTTATTGATCCGTATGTACCCTAAGTTCAAGTCTATTGGCTCACAAAATAAAATCGTTCATAAACTATTAGGGACCCATTTTGCCCCCATTGAAGGATCTAAGTTATCTCAATTTAATTCTAGATATTTCACTACGTTTAAAAAAAAACGCGATCAAGTTTTGGTCTAGCGTTAGACAAGGAATCCGGGACTTTTCCCAGGACGTTAATAGTCATAATTGTATTAGTTAAAAGAGTGGGCTATTTTCAAACAATATAGCATCGGTTTTTGAACAGTCATTTAGTAGTTTTTTTAGGAAATTGATATCCTGAAGGACCCACTGAAATTTTCCGGGATAGCAGTACCCCAAGTGGTAATTTGTGTTATTGTCTAGCGTCGTACCAAATTTCGTTAGAATTCATTTACCCCTTATATCTTAGCTTTATAATTGATTATTTTGGCTATTGCTAAGAAACCCTATAGATTTTCCGGGATAAAATAGTTACTGTATTGAAACATGTGTGCTTCCTACATACCTACCAGATTTCATTTATAACCGTTCAGCTCGTCTGATGTAATTATTGATGCTTTTTTCACCAACTTTGGGAACTTATCTGACCCCTTAGATAAGGAAAATTCGGAAAAACAGGAAGAATTGTAACTTTTATTTTCTTTGTAAAGCATATATACAAAGTTTTAAGTCAATCGGTAAAGGTAATAAAAAAATAAATGCAAACGAAAAGATCCCGTTTTACCCCGTTAGAGGTCGATTTTTCGAAATTTTCGTCCTTTGTGCTTCATTACGTTGTACATTGTACCTATGTTCGAAATTTCAAGTCTCTATCTTTAGCGGATTGGGTTGTAGCCTAAACTGATTAATTTTGGCTATTCCTAAGGATCCCCATAGAATTTCCGGGATAATAATAGTTCCTGTGTTGAAACATGTTGTGTGCTTCCTCCTTACCAGATTTCATCCATAACCGTTCAGCTCGTTGGATGTAATAGACGCTTTTTTCACCAACTTTGGGACCCAATTTGACCCCTTAGATAAGGAATATTGGGAATAACAGGAACAAACGTAACTTTTATTTTGTTTGAGTAGCATGTATACAAAGTTTCAAGTCAATCGGTAAAGGGAATAAAAAGTTACATACAAACGAAAAGGGCCCGTTTTACCCCTTTAGAGGTCGATTTTTCAAAATTCCGTCCTTAGTGCTCCATTACGTGGTCCAATGTATCTTTGTTCCAAATTTCATGTTCCCACCTTTAGCGGTTTGGGCTGTAGGCTGTCTGTCAGTCAGTCACTCAGGGAAGCCTTTTATATAATAGATTGTACAGTATATTTATGCTACAGATGTAGACAGATAGGTACCGTACAATATGTACATTACTTATATTTCAGCACGTGAGATACCAAGGAACCACCTTACTAAATGTTTACCCGCAGTAGTTTTATACTTGCCACTTCATTTCATTCCAAGTCTTCAATAAGTACGAACAAATTAAGTGAGTTTTGAGCATTAAGGACAAAGAAACAGACGGCTACTGAGTAAAAAGAAGTAAATAAAATCGTGTTTCTTTTCAGAAATTTCTACACTAAGATTTGTTTAATTTAAACATCAAGTTGGACTTAGGTACCTACCTATCTAAAATAAAAATCTGGCGTATCGAATAGAAAGTTCAACATACGAGTAAAATAGTTACGGTTAACCTAACCTAACAAATGCAAAAGCATTCTTCTGTCTTCTTAAAATTAAATCAATAAATAACGCTTCGCACTCAGAGCCTAAGGACCTAAATACTAACATTCAGATTCAGACAGACACTTATTTTATAACAAATATTTGTATTGCTGTACGCTCTAGAGCGTTAAGCAGTAAGGCGATTCAACAAGTCTGCGTCTCAGGTATGAAAAAGATAATTTTAACAAATCCCACATACTACACGACTATATAGGACTGTCCAAAGGAAGAACATAATGTTATTTTCCATAGAATATTTTCACCCCGTCTGTACAAGTGCTAAAGTCCCAATCGTCCGCCAGATCAGGTCAGATATGGCGCGCAATATTCGGGGATTTCTTGATGGATTCTCGTCCCGCAGGACCATTCGGACCAGATGAGCTCCGTCTTTATTTGCTTTTCTTTGTCAGCGTTTACATAAACTCAGATTTGAATTGACAGAAAGATATACAAACAATAAGTCGAGAACGTAATTCAAACCTTTCAAGTCAAGATAAATCTAGATTTATCTACATTTCGTATTTTGTCAACATTTGATATGTATCAAAGATCTTTATAAGTAAGTACTTTTAATATGGGTATCGATTTAGACAGCCAAAATAAGACCCAAGTTCACCAAGTTTTTTTATGATACTGGTACAATTTTATTTTTGATTCATATTCTATTTTGGTATAAATTAAATATGTTGTTTGTGTACCTAATACTTGATCTTGTAAAATCTAAAGGGTGTGCTTACTTAGTTGTATTAAAAATGTAATTTGGTAGAATTTTAAAATATTGTTACCAGACGATTCCAAGTGCCTGTATTGTGTCTACGGAATAAAGAAATTTTGACTTTGACTTTGACTTTGACCAATACTTGATTAAGTTAAACGTGTGATTACTGTATTTAAACAATGATTAACTCGGGTTTTATACCCTAGTTCACCAAGAGATGTTTCATTTATCAACCGTTGGTTAAATCTTAAACTGCTTTTTAACGAAATTTTGCTGTT
This sequence comes from Hypomecis atomaria, assembly GCA_964007245.1. Classification (NCBI taxonomy): domain Eukaryota; kingdom Metazoa; phylum Arthropoda; class Insecta; order Lepidoptera; family Geometridae; genus Hypomecis; species Hypomecis atomaria. Next base: position 19,244,962 of record OZ023285.1, on the reverse strand, counting down.
CACCAAGCGTAAACCATTGTTTAAATACAGTAATCACACGTTTAACTTAAACAAGTGTTGGTGAACTTGGGTCTAAGTCAACGTAGACGCTTGTAACTAATAAGTAGTTTAGGTATGTCTAACGGTGGATATCCTGATATGGTAATGACACTTCAATCAATATTGTAAAATCCTAATTAGAGCAAAAGTAACGTTCACCCTTCAAACGCGAGTTGGAGGGTTCGAATCCCGATCCCGTACCAATGAGTTTTTTTGGGACTTCTGTACAGTATGTATTTCACACCACTGACTTTTCAGTGATGGCAAACATTTTAAGGCAACCTGTACGAGTATATTTCCGGAAAAGAAATTCGATAGCGTTTGTCCGTAAATAAACGTAAGAAATCCACCAATTGCACTAACGTGGTTCTGTACCAGTACCAGCCTTGTTTTAATAGTCCACTACAGGACGTTAGCCTACCCACGAAGGGTGATTGGGCCATATCCACCACGCTGGTCCAATGCGGGTTGGTGGATAACGTGGTTAATATGGCCAAATAGTTTTTCGAAGCTAGGCCTATGTTCAGCAGTGGACTGTTAAAAAGATCTGTACAGAAAAGTACAATATTGAATGCATATTTTATTGCTTACACTACATATAATACCTACATCATGCTATAATGCCATAATAGTACCTACCTAGGAAAGTAATTGACTTCAGATGGACAAATACCTTGATGAATGTCCAGTCTTCAAATAATTTAGGTCAGTCCGGTCCGTAGAGAAACTTGACTAAGTGCTTATCTAAGTTTGTTATCACTAAGATTTAGGTAAGTGCTCTCCGTATTTGTAGAGTACCAATCTACCAATGTATAATTGTGTACATGCTCGGTTCGCCCTGGGTCAAGTCAAGCAAAGGTCAAACAGTTTTATGAGATACCTACTGTACTTACAGCTACCGAGTGAGTATTAGTATTGTGCGGTGACTTGATCTATAAGGCGAATCAAACAGCGTGGCGCCTGTGAAGTTAGCTACAAGCTGCACACATCCCTTTTCTTGTGTCGCTAACACATGGGTATGTTACTATACGTATATAGGGCGAATCATACAAGTAGGTGGATGTGAAATTAGCTACAAGCTGTGCAAAACCTAATCTACGCAGCTTTATGTGAGCTTCACTCAGGATTGGATATTGCGCAGCTTGTAGAGCTAACGTCACCAACTTGTATGATTCGGCCTATAACTGTGCTGCAAAATTTGGAAAAAATGTGTATTCTATTTTTACACTAGTCATTTGGCCGAACCAAATGGTTAGTGTAAAAATACACATCTTTTAAAAAGTAAACTCTTTGAATACACATCTTATTCACACTTTGCACTTAGATAAAATATTAGAATGTCTTATACCTAAACTGAAACTGATAAAATCCTATCACGCACGTATAAAGACTGCTGTTTGCCTAGTGTCTTTATTAACTACAAATAAATAACAATAATATAAATAAATAAATAATAATAGCTTATAAAACTTAGTAAAAAGTTTTATGAAAACCATAGTTTAACTGACAAGATTAATAATTTGCTCTATGATAACACCCCTTGACATTTCTCCAAACCATAGCGATTTTTACTTTTGAAGTACTCAATGTCACTTGCAAAGGCAAAAAAATAAAAATACTGAAATGGTATAAAGTTCTGTCTTAAGTTTATATAGTAATGTTACGTTGGAAGCTGTTAGTGACATGGACCCAGAAGAAAAGAAAAAGTCAAGATTACTTAGGAAATCACAGCTGTCTCCTAAATTCACGGCTAAGGACCCGACTTTGTCCGCATCCGCGCCCTCCACCTCTCGCCCTCATCGCAAAACCCCACAGCACCGTACAACCAGAGTAGACGTCGACGAAGAGCCTAAAATACCGTTCGGCAAAAGATGCTTAACATTCATATACAACAAAGAAAAAAAGTCATTCTGTGGTAGAACGTGCTTGAGTTGGCTCTACATTATCCTGTACGCAATCATATACCTGTGTTTTTTAACCACATACACATTACTGTTCCTTTTTGGTGCTCTCTGGTGCATCAGGTTAACAACAGACTTCAAGGAACCTGACAAAATCAGTCTACTAACCTACGCCGATCGGGGCGTTGGCTTAACCATGGCGCCGATATCCGAATCATATCAACCTTTAATTTGGTATCGGAAAGATCACAGTCAAGATTACGAAATTTATGTAAAAGCGCTGGATAATTTACTTAGTAAGAGAAGAAAACCTCAACTGAACTTGGGTCCATGTGGAAAGTCGCCATATGGATATTCTAGTAACATGCCTTGTGTGATAATAAGGATCAATAAGCGGTTGAATTGGGCGGGGAAACCTTTAGAGCTCAATTCGAGTGTGGCGAGGACTGCGCCAGTGGAAGTACAGAATTGGATTAAGAAGGATAAGAAATTGTGGCTGCACTGCGAGGGGTTTCATCCGTATGATAAGGAGCACGTTGGTAGAATACGATATTACCCGGACCCGCCCGGGTTCGACCCGGGGGTGTTCCCTTTAGCTATGGAGAGCGACTCCCCGCTCGTTGCGATGCAAATATCCGATTTCACGTTGAGCTTGTCTATCTCAGTAGAATGTAAGCTTTGGTACGCAAATGGCCCTGCGACAGTGGACTTTATGCTATTTGTTGCTTCGGATGACAAGGCAGTTTCGAATAGGTCTAATGTGTAGTTTGCGCAATAATGTTTAGTGTATACGTATTGTACAGTAGAGTATTAAAATATTTTTACATGAGACTTACTGAGTTGTGTTTTAGTTAGTAATTGTATTTTTATATATACCTAAGGTACTTCAACCTAGTCTTATATTTGCATTAAAATATTTAAATGTAGGTCCATAAGGTAATCGCAACTTGACCATACAATGCTGTTATCTACCTTTAAATAATTATCCGATTTGATTTTTTTCTTCTTGTAATCAGCACTTCAATCGCTACGATTATTCATCTTAGTTTTTACAGTTTTTTAAATAACTTTATAGTTATAAGTAAGCCTCTAAAAAGTAATATTTTTACGCAAGAACTTGGCTGAGAAGTAAAAACTATTCTGAAAAAATAAGATTAAGTAAGTACGAGTTATACTCAAGTAATTGACAACACCAAAATAAAATTTTGGTACAATTTAAGGGGTGACAAGAGATTTCCCCCGGAAGGTACATTTTATCAAAAATACACCAAATATTTTCTCGATGTTATAGAGAAAACGCAAAAACTCTGGTCAATTCATGATCCTCTTACGCAATTTTTGGGCATGATCGCACCGGATACAAGCCGCTTCCAACTGGTCTTACTGGATATTTATTAGACTAATTTTCTCGTGAGTAATTTCACTTAGCACTGCTAGTTGAGCCAAGCAGTAGAAGAGCCACGGGGGATAAACGGAAATAACGATGAACAGTTGGTCCACGAGAACCTCCTCGAATCTCATTTTACAATAAATTAAAATTAAGTACCTATAAATGCTATAAACAGCAGAATAATAAAATAGTACTTGAAAGGAAATAAATTGTATTACTAAACGAAATCACAGTAGTAATAAATAATTTACGTTAACATAATTGAAATCTGAGATTGCCGCCAAACGTATTTAATGTTCGGTGTTTCGAAACAATTTTCCTGGATAAAGTTGGACAGGACAAAGCCAGGAGATAAAATTATTTTGAAGCTTTTTATTAATCTCAAAACCAAAAAAAACTTGTGAGTAGAAATAAAAATTAAATGTAAACTGTCATTAGCAGCGACTATATATAGCCCGGGAGGTAAGCGCAAAAAAGGCAAGTACTTTCTATAAGCTGATTTTTTGGTACTAATAGCGTTATCATGGTGGTGTACACCACCATGCTGTACCCCGGAGTCATTCCGCTGGGTTTTTTAGCTTTCGGTGGGAGTACCCGTTATAATTTAAAAAAATGTGTATCTTTCAACTACTTTTAAGTGCTGAAAATTGCTGTACGGGTAGAAACATAATTTAAAAAAAGGTAAGCTATAGCCACCTAAAACATGTACATGTGCCCAACACAGTAATAGGGCAACAGGGACTGTGTAAAGCTTTAAAGCTGGACTGTCAGGCCCTGTTATAGTACTCGTACATGTTTCAAGTGATTGAGCGTCCTTAAACTTTTTTAAATTATTATTCGACCCGTACACCAATTTTCAGCTTTTAGAAGTAAATAAAAAGCCGTGGTGGTAATGACACCGGCCTTATAATCGCGAGATCGTGGGTTCAAATTCCGGTCCCGTACCAATGAGTTCTTCGGAATTTATGCACGGAATTTCACACCACTGGCTTTTCGGTGAAGGAAAACATCGTGAGGCAACCTGCACACGTCCGTAGAAAAAAATCAATGGCGTAAGTGAATCCACAAAACCGCACTGGGTCAGCCTGGTGGATATGGTCCAATCGTCCAGCAGTGGACTATTAAAAAGGCTGGTACAGTACAGTACAGAGTTTACGAGTAGGTACCTACTTATGTAGCTAGAGCTTAAAAATTGATACTTGGAAGGTAAAATATACTCTGAAACTGCTACCTACTCATTTCACGTACACGTGTCTAAGTTCCTAACAAAACATTGCTCCACTAACAAAAGTTATATTATGTCTGCACAGAGAAAATAATAATGAAGGTTACGTCTTGTGATATTGAAACGTCCAATTCGGTTCTTTGCGGGGTGTCGTATTACTTAACTAGATGGCATAATAATATCTGCTAGCAAAAGTACTCATATTTACGAATATTGCAGTAGATTCGTTAGTAAGCTTGTTTTGTATATATACGGTGTGAAAATAAAGTTATTTTGTATTTGTAAGTTTCTACTAACGAAGCTACTGCTATAAGCCGGTAGGAACATAATTTGGTAGGAAATCTCGACGCACGGGAATTTTAGTGGAGTAGGTAGGTAGGTAGTACCTAGTTAACTTTCGGAAGCGCGAGAGAATGTTTCTTAAAAACTAGAAATAAAACTAAGATGTTGCCGATGCGAAGGCACTATAATTAATGAATAAAATACACTGATACATCTTACAAGATAACTTAGGCATCTAGATGGTCTTATTCGCAGACGCATAGTCAGCTCTACTGATAAGACCAGTGCTCGGTTTGTTTCTTCGAACCGGCCGCTTATCTCTAGTATTTAAGTTACGTGGGAACATACATCGAATTACATCGCTTAGAGTACTAGAGGTGGTGCTGTTCGATGAGAGAACATAACGACCTAGGTAAAAGAAACGAAAACATTAAGTTTATTCTGATAAACTTTACGAAGTTTCTTGTGACTAATACGAGTACATAAGAACCTCATAATTATCATCATCATGATATCATATCGAAGGATCATTGCTAGCTGCTAGACGTCCACAGGGAAGATCAATTACCTATGGATTTCCAATAAGACCAGTTGGAACCAACTTCTGTTCAGCGTATTCTTACAGTCTGGATTATAACGTCGGTCTCCTTTATCGCTCGATCTATGTTGCGGTAGCCGCTACGTGGTCTCCATTCGAGATCTTTACGGCCCTATCGTTTATTATTCATTGGATATTCGAACTAAGATATACTCCTCACTTCCTGTTGAAGAACCTGCAGTCAAAAAAAAAATTAGGGTTCCCTGCTGATTTCGGCTATGGCAACCTTCGATTCTGCTCTATCTACAGTTAGATAGGCTTCGTTTGTGTGCTCTCATATGGCAAGTGCAAGGTTATCACGCCAGTGCGTAACACGTTCATGTTATGTTAGCGTTATGGTATTAGCCTAAAATATTATTTAAAAGTCAAATAAGAGTTTAAAATGAAATGGAAGCTAATTAAAAAAAAAACAAATGATATTTAAAAAAGTAAATTAGTATAAATGGAATTAATACTCATTTCCTCATAACAAATGCCTGACAATTTGCTTAGCGTGGCTTAATATTTCTGTTTTAATATTCTTACCCTACGTACCCCATGTTTTATAACAGCTGATTAGGGCAAATATCTTAAGTTGCAAACAGAGTTGCTTGATAATGACTGTGACCTTTTGAGATCTTATCTGCATGTAAGTATGTTTACATACATGCATGGACGACAAATACAGGAAATTAACAAAAATAATTCTGTTCCAATGTCTTCTCTGATAACGTTATTTTTTTTTTAATAATTGGAGTATCAGAAGGTCGCACACGATGTGTGAACTTTGTTGCTCATAACATTTCGTTAGAATTCCAATAAGTATAGGTTTCATTATCATTGTGCTCAAGTCTCGTTAGTGAACTTATTATTTGATAAAAGATGCTTATAATTAGACCCCGTGTTATCATTGTACGATGATTCTCTTTGAACAAAATTGAGAGGAAAAACGACGTTAGTTAATCAACAAACATAGCGACGATGTCTGGGATAACATCTGATTCTGTGGCTGGCATGTTGTCGTGGATCTTTGTTCTATATCTGTGTAGGTTGATATTTGTAATGGTATAATTACCTATAGTCAGCTAGAGATTTAGATAGCTAGAGATATGCTATCAGCTAAGCGCAAATTTATGTAGAGATTTAGCGACCACTAGCTTTTCGGTGAAAAAGAAACATCGCGAGGCAACGTGCATACCCTCGTAGACGAAATTCGTTTGCTTATGTGAATCCACCAATGCATTTGGCGTGGATAGTGTAACAATCCTGGTCGCGAAACCAAATTGTAACAAACCTATCCTAGGACGCCGAAATGTAACAAACCTAGCCTAGCCTGCCTAATTAACCTCATTTATAAACCTAAGAAGAGTCGAATTTTAAGAAACCTGCCTAAAATAAAATGTCTATGAAAATGATTATAGAACCTTGATTTGCTTTCAATGAATCCTAGCTTTATGTCAAACTAGCTATGCGTCCTGATTCCACTTGATCGTGAACAAATTATAAATTGAACCTCATTTAAGAAATATCCTAAGATATTAAGAATGCATTAAATATCAATACAGATATTCAATAAGATCTCAGCTTACTATTTGTATTGATAAATAATAAGAAATATGAATACTAACATTTTTGAACTTCTGAAGTTCACAACGAAATAATTCTTACCTAGCGCCGTCTGCTTTATTAGTTTTCTGCTGAGAGATTCCTATCCTAATTATCTAATTTACTTACCTACTTGTACGTTAGTTTGGCCAGTGTCATCTTGTGGTGGATCCTGCGTTATAGACCGCATAAACCCTAGGTAAAGGTGATTCGAATTACCTGTCTAATAGATTACCTAAGTTCAAAACAAAAACCCTATGTTTTACCTATTTTGAATTTCTATGATCCTGAAAGTATGTTACTAAACTCAGAATGAAATGAAGTACCTAACTAATGTCTCGAGAGCTATATAGAAATAGAGATTCTAGAGTTTCTCTGTTTTATGTGGAATTTATTTAGAATATTTTTGTATTACATAAATTAGCTTCAATAAAGCTAGGTATAAAATATTGATTTAATTGCATAAGAAAATATTAGATATGAGATGAGAAGGAAATTCCATTAAACTAGTACTTGAGAACAAAGAAACTCTATTATTGAACTAATATTATTATCAAACTACGAATATAATAAAAGATTGGAATGCCAGAAAGAATAGTATTGATTTATTTCTGACAATTAATTTTAATATTCTAAATTAATCAATTTTATTTAGGTATCAGAGATTTATTTTATTTTATGTTTATCTCTGATTATTTAGTCATGGCGCTCGAGAGAGCTGAAAACCATGAAAATGACTCTACTCTGCTTTCGTAAATCTAACGCCATCCTGGAAAAAGAAAGCAGGAAAGAAAACCAGGAGTCGCGAGTGTGTCTGTCTAAGATCAGTCAACTTATCTACATCACTTCATAAAGTCAGGAAAATCATAAATCTTGCATGAATTCCAGAGTGTTCTCAAGAAATGCTCCAAGATTACTATAGATAAAGGTTCGAGAATCAACTTCGCCTTGTAAAATAATATTAAAATCAATAAGCTATCAATAGCTTTATTTCAAAGTGATCAGAATTTACACTCTTAATACGGACACGGGATATCCCTCCATTTCGGAAATGAGAAACACTGGCCCAAGCTCTATCTGGCTTCAAAAGTTCTGCACACTAATGAAAATACAGCATTGATCGAGTAGCACTTACGGCTAGTATTAAAATAATGAGATGTAGCAATAATAAGATATAGCAATAGTCGACTCTTCAATCCCCGTAATATAAATAAATGACATTTTATCTATGATCACTCTGTCCTTCGCAAATTGTACGAGTAGGTAAAGCACGTCATGTCTGGAAATTTCTCAATTTCTGAAGATTCTCAATCCGCATAGAATATAATATCTTAAGATTTTATGTTCACAAATAGTTGAAGCTGAAAAAGACAAATAATTAAAACATTTGTAATTCATACATAGAATCATAAAGGGCGAGTGTTAAAAGCTTCTTCTATCTTCTACTCGTGAGTAAATGCTCATAACATACGAGTACTTCTATAGAGTAGGAAACATCGTAAGTCAACTTATGCAAGACCGCCATAGGAACCTGAAGATGTATGCGTATTTATTAACCCGCAACAGCTCAGAGTAGATAATATTGCCTTGTTTCTGTGGTGTAGCGTAGCGTCGTAAGCAACTCGTTCATACTCATAAAGTAATAGATACGTGTGAGAATCCTCCATACCGCATCGTTTCAGTAAGGCGGATATAGGCCTATCTCCATATGATAGACCTCCTCTTTTCATCTGATGTCCATTTGTACATTAATACAACAGTAAATCATCCAAAAGTCCAATGCAGTACCTACTGATCTGGCCGACTCGCAGGAACATCATCTGCTGAACAATTCTATACCTACTATGACATATCTATTTAAAAAGTGATACGATTATACGAAACCAAATCCTCTAGGAACATCCTCGTCCTTCGATCGAAAACAACTTTCTTCCAACTTCCACTTTTTAGACCAGGATCAAAATTCTCCTAGTTAGTAAACTCTTCTCTGCTTTTCCTTTCTCTGAATCTTGCGGAACAAAACTAAATATACCTATTAAAGATGAAATATTCCAACATTTTTCTATAATTTTCTCAAGTGAAGTCCCTGCTGTCAGTCCCGTCAAATTCTCTGTTCTTTTTTTTTTCTCTTATTTTAAATTCTCAAGTTCTGCAAAGAGTTTTTATACCTAGATTGAAGTTCTGTTGCTTTTCTAATATGTATTTATTTTCCTGCTTGTTTGTAAATCATTTGAATGGAAAATTTCTTTAGATAACATTAGAAAGAATTATAACCTCATGTGAGATACTCCTGACCTACAAGAATGCTTTCTTCCTATGCCTAATTACTCAGATGTGGACGATCAAACCATCTGAGGTTTGTTACAGCACCCCCCAAAATTTTCGCAGATGAAAAGATGTTGGTAAACATCTAAATCGAAGTAAATTTTCCTAAAAAAAATTATAATAACTTTAAATTTAATCAAGTGCATAATTGTATTTATCAAAATTCGAGTTCCAACAGTGAAATTATATGTTTCGAATGCGAATGTATCCCTACTACAATATGCGAAAATGTTTTTATACCAGTCTACAGATAATCGTCTTAAAACCTCCTTCTCTCAGTTTGATTACATATCTACCATGAAGAAAAATTGCCTTCCCCACTAAATTGTTATAATCTGCAAGGAAGTTCTGGTTCGGTGACAGAAACGGAGCCCTCGTAAGGGAATTCTGTTTTGAGGTAGAACCGACCTGAATGGTCGCATGTTGAGTAGTCTCAGCGAACCAATCTTTCGTTCGGAGATTTTCCCAACACACCCCTTCCAAACTACACGAATTGTCCATGAAAAAGGAAAATAATTCCGCATGGCATCAATGTCCCGCCAAAAGTGAATGGTTAAAATTCAATTGTCTATAAACTGGAGCATGTGCAGTGTATCAATTCAGAGTTTCCTACCTTGTAGAGTAAAAGATCCTTATGAAATCAACTTATGTTGATGGATTGCCTGCTGGCCTACTCCTAACACCATACTCCTTCATAAAGATCTATTTGTTCAAGTGATTGCCAAAACTCGAACCCTGATAAACCGCTTCAAATCCTAGTAATGCTATTGTCGTTTAGTCCCTCTTGAACTGAATTAAATTTTTACTATCACTCTCTACTTTATTATTTTTACATTACTATTTCACAAACGCAAAATTTATGAAACAATAATATATCATCAAATTCATCAACTCTCTGTCGCCCTTCATAATACAAAATTCTCAAATCCACCTTCCACCGTCTACACGCCAACTTCACGACGTAGCATCACCTTTTGAACTCAAAGCGAGCCAATATTTGCACATTCCCCATTACACCCTATAGCAAAATATTAAAAATTCGTCCACACCCTCGTAATAAACTTCTACCTCACTATCCTTACTAAAATATGAATAAGTTGGAGGTTAATTTTTAATTGAACCTCGGTTAAATTTTTAATTATAATTTTAACCTGTTTTTTTTTTAAATATATATTCAACATTGTGCTTACTTTCCTACTTGCATTTATCTACCTAAAAATCTCTCACGTATTCTCATTTAATTTAACAATGTGCAAATAAATGTCAAAATGTTCACTAAAGAAATTTAATTTTCCAAATTTTTTTAGTAACTGCTATAGCTTATAGAATGGCTTCACCCACTAACAAAATTGAACTAGATAATAATGTGTCAATATGCCCAAGTTTTCAAATAAGTAAAATTTACACTCTTCTAGTGGAAAGGATCTCTTCCATATGGTTAGAGAAAAAAATTCCTGGCACGGCATTGCTTGGCCATCAGAGTTCTACCTACTCGAATCCCGACATATCTCCACGCGTATAATTTTTGGTAATGATCAATATATTGAAACAAGTTCAGCCAATCTATTGAGCTTATACTCTACTTCCTTCAAACCAGCAAATCATCTTTAAATTCTTTAATGAACATTTGAAATCAGTTTTTCAATTTTACATGAACTTGATTTTTATTTTGCAAGGTTTTTTTTTCAAATGAAATGTTATTTTTATTTCCTAATGATATTCAGTTTTCTTATCTTGATGTAGTTGATTCCTAAAAATCTAGCAAAAGTATACAACTGAATTTTAATTTAATTTGAGATAAAGAAAACCATTTATTGATTTATTTAGTTAAGTTTTCAGTATTATTGCTCACTTCTAAAAACAAAACAAATTTGAATCAATGTTATTGCATTACATTCACTTACTTTAGCTTTTACTGAAATATTTTAAATCAAGTATCCTCACAGCTATGTTTTAACCCGTTTAGTAACCAACCAATCAGTAAAAGATACGCTAACAACAAGAGTTGATTTGATTGATGATCGACCATTTAAAAACCCAGCTTACTTTACTCACTTTAAGTGCATTAACTATTACAGTTTACCTGATTATTTAGACTGAATAATCGCTGTAGATTTAGCTAACACCTGTTTGATTAAAACTGATGTCTAAGAATAATAATAAGGTTTACTTACTATCTGAAAAGATTAAGCAAATGTTCCACCCCCCTGACTAGAATTTCCTTGCTTTAATTTATAAATCTACCTTTTATTTGCTCAACTCTTTCATCCCCTTTTTTTTTTAATCGCGAAAAGCCTGCGTTTGACCACCAACTTTCCTGATGATAAACAACCTTGCGGATGAAGATGAAGGTGACGTAGCTAGAAGACACCTATTTACACGAAATAGGTACTACTATTTTTTTAGCATTCATGTTGTATTACTGGGTCTTAGTTTATTTGATTGATTTTATTTACTGAACCCAGTTGTTTTTTTTTTTTATTAACTGACCAATTATTTGGTGATACAACCCCCTGTTTAGAATTCCCATTTTACTCTACTTATTTAAACAATTAAATTAAACTTCCATTCTTTACGCCTTACCAGATACTCTGTCTTACTTTCTGTTGTACCCATATTACTGTAATTTTGGTGTACAATAAAGATATATTTATTTATTTATACTAATCTGACAAATTACCTTATCTCCCAAATCATCTTATTTAACTAAAATTATTATAAAGCTTAAAATAACCTCAAACTAGAACTGATAGATTCCTAATAAAAATACATTTTTAACGTATCTTTCACTGTTAGACTACTTCAATAAAATTTTGATGTAAGCGAAATAGACGTCTCAATATTATATGCATTTGCTATGCATTCAATCTCAATTAATATAAGGACACAATGTAGATTAACCCTATGTTTATTTTATTTAATAACATCTCTAATTTTCCTGTATTCAATTTTTTTTAGAATTTAGTAAAACAGCCTGATTGTTAGATTGAATTATTAAATTGATCTACTTGCTAACTTCCTGTGGTAAAAGTAGTATAATACAAATGTCCAAAAAAATCAAAGTCATTCCGTAACCTACTAAAACAAATCTCTATCAATGAAAAATATTACACATTTTATTACTTTGATTTACAAAGTCGGTAATTGTTAAATATACTCTACCCCCGGTTTTCTAGTCTGTAATAAAATTATACAACTGAATCAGCTCCCTGACTTTCCTATTTTAAAATATTAATAATATACTTTGAAGCATAATTACTAATCACATCTTTTATTATAAATTGAAAATATTTACTATCTACAACTATTCAAGCTATACTTATACATGAAGCAATAAATTATATTATAAACACTAAACTACTACACCATATTTACTACAAACACATTACATGAGCGACGAATGATCCTTGGATAGACCCCTTTTTTTTGTAACCTGAATGAAATAATTACCCATGATACAAAATGCTTGCTATTATTTGCAGTCTTTTTTAAACAAATCACCCCTTAACGTTTTAATCGGTTAATACCCAAAGATAATGATTAACCTAAAAATTGATAATTGATGAGACATTCGTTACCTTTTCTAATGAATTCGCGATTGAAATTATTACGTAACCCTAGTTTTCACTAACCTATAAATTTCGAATCACCATCGTCTCCATTTCACAGCAACAAATTGTGTTCAGATAGTCTGACTACTGAACACAGTCCTATAATAAACCTGAATTGACTTGCCTAAACAAAGTTAAACTAACAAATCAAATATTTATGAGTTCCGCCTATGTTAAAATATCACAAAAATACTTTAAACCTATTTTTATAATAAAACGAATCATTTTTATTGCTAATCCTGGTCGCGGCCAACAAATTGTAACAATCCTGGTCGCGAAACCAAATTGTAACAAACCTATCCTAGGACGCCGAAATGTAACAAACCTAGCCTAGCCTGCCTAATTAACCTCATTTATAAACCTAAGAAGAGTCGAATTTTAAGAAACCTGCCTAAAATAAAATGTCTATGAAAATGATTATAGAACCTTGATTTGCTTTCAATGAATCCTAGCTTTATGTCAAACTAGCTATGCGTCCTGATTCCACTTGATCGTGAACAAATTATAAATTGAACCTCATTTAAGAAATATCCTAAGATATTAAGAATGCATTAAATATCAATACAGATATTCAATAAGATCTCAGCTTACTATTTGTATTGATAAATAATAAGAAATATGAATACTAACATTTTTGAACTTCTGAAGTTCACAACGAAATAATTCTTACCTAGCGCCGTCTGCTTTATTAGTTTTCTGCTGAGAGATTCCTATCCTAATTATCTAATTTACTTACCTACTTGTACGTTAGTTTGGCCAGTGTCATCTTGTGGTGGATCCTGCGTTATAGACCGCATAAACCCTAGGTAAAGGTGATTCGAATTACCTGTCTAATAGATTACCTAAGTTCAAAACGAAAACCCTATGTTTTACCTATTTTGAATTTCTATGATCCTGAAAGTATGTTACTAAACTCAGAATGAAATGAAGTACCTAACTAATGTCTCGAGAGCTATATAGAAATAGAGATTCTAGAGTTTCTCTGTTTTATGTGGAATTTATTTAGAATATTTTTGTATTACATAAATTAGCTTCAATAAAGCTAGGTATAAAATATTGATTTAATTGCATAAGAAAATATTAGATATGAGATGAGAAGGAAATTCCATTAAACTAGTACTTGAGAACAAAGAAACTCTATTATTGAACTAATATTATTATCAAACTACGAATATAATAAAAGATTGGAATGCCAGAAAGAATAGTATTGATTTATTTCTGACAATTAATTTTAATATTCTAAATTAATCAATTTTATTTAGGTATCAGAGATTTATTTTATTTTATGTTTATCTCTGATTATTTAGTCATGGCGCTCGAGAGAGCTGAAAACCATGAAAATGACTCTACTCTGCTTTCGTAAATCTAACGCCATCCTGGAAAAAGAAAGCAGGAAAGAAAACCAGGAGTCGCGAGTGTGTCTGTCTAAGATCAGTCAACTTATCTACATCACTTCATAAAGTCAGGAAAATCATAAATCTTGCATGAATTCCAGAGTGTTCTCAAGAAATGCTCCAAGATTACTATAGATAAAGGTTCGAGAATCAACTTCGCCTTGTAAAATAATATTAAAATCAATAAGCTATCAATAGCTTTATTTCAAAGTGATCAGAATTTACACTCTTAATACGGACACGGGATATCCCTCCATTTCGGAAATGAGAAACACTGGCCCAAGCTCTATCTGGCTTCAAAAGTTCTGCACACTAATGAAAATACAGCATTGATCGAGTAGCACTTACGGCTAGTATTAAAATAATGAGATGTAGCAATAATAAGATATAGCAATAGTCGACTCTTCAATCCCCGTAATATAAATAAATGACATTTTATCTATGATCACTCTGTCCTTCGCAAATTGTACGAGTAGGTAAAGCACGTCATGTCTGGAAATTTCTCAATTTCTGAAGATTCTCAATCCGCATAGAATATAATATCTTAAGATTTTATGTTCACAAATAGTTGAAGCTGAAAAAGACAAATAATTAAAACATTTGTAATTCATACATAGAATCATAAAGGGCGAGTGTTAAAAGCTTCTTCTATCTTCTACTCGTGAGTAAATGCTCATAACATACGAGTACTTCTATAGAGTAGGAAACATCGTAAGTCAACTTATGCAAGACCGCCATAGGAACCTGAAGATGTATGCGTATTTATTAACCCGCAACAGCTCAGAGTAGATAATATTGCCTTGTTTCTGTGGTGTAGCGTAGCGTCGTAAGCAACTCGTTCATACTCATAAAGTAATAGATACGTGTGAGAATCCTCCATACCGCATCGTTTCAGTAAGGCGGATATAGGCCTATCTCCATATGATAGACCTCCTCTTTTCATCTGATGTCCATTTGTACATTAATACAACAGTAAATCATCCAAAAGTCCAATGCAGTACCTACTGATCTGGCCGACTCGCAGGAACATCATCTGCTGAACAATTCTATACCTACTATGACATATCTATTTAAAAAGTGATACGATTATACGAAACCAAATCCTCTAGGAACATCCTCGTCCTTCGATCGAAAACAACTTTCTTCCAACTTCCACTTTTTAGACCAGGATCAAAATTCTCCTAGTTAGTAAACTCTTCTCTGCTTTTCCTTTCTCTGAATCTTGCGGAACAAAACTAAATATACCTATTAAAGATGAAATATTCCAACATTTTTCTATAATTTTCTCAAGTGAAGTCCCTGCTGTCAGTCCCGTCAAATTCTCTGTTCTTTTTTTTTTCTCTTATTTTAAATTCTCAAGTTCTGCAAAGAGTTTTTATACCTAGATTGAAGTTCTGTTGCTTTTCTAATATGTATTTATTTTCCTGCTTGTTTGTAAATCATTTGAATGGAAAATTTCTTTAGATAACATTAGAAAGAATTATAACCTCATGTGAGATACTCCTGACCTACAAGAATGCTTTCTTCCTATGCCTAATTACTCAGATGTGGACGATCAAACCATCTGAGGTTTGTTACAATAGGTTTATGTACATCAGAGGACTTTTAAAAGGCCGCTTTAGAAGTGGCTAGAGATAAGCTAAGCGCTATGGAAAACTTGAGTGTATCGTTCACCCTCGACAAAATGTATGGAACAGCTGATTTTTTTTGAGTTTAAATAAAAGTTGCAGAACAAAAGTTGTTAGTTTTGATGTACAGAATAAGCCCCTAAGAGGATGATAATTGATTAGAAATGACCCTGTATGTATATAATATACCTATATATAGAATATGGAATAAATAATAATATTATTTATTCGTAGCTTAAAAATAAATCTATGTAGATTAATACCAATACTATACCTATTAAACTATTAAGTAGGTATCTAATAATATTTTATGTATTGATACATTAAATGAAGTTCATGTTTTAAAAGCAAGATTTTGAATGAAATATTGTAGCGCTACGTAATTAGCGCTACGCTTTAACATCTCGTAGCACTTCAGTCGACTCGGTTACTCCTCCTTGGACTGTACTCAAGTTACTGCATCAAGTGAAGGATAATTAGCGAGAAGAAAATAGATTTACTCCAACAAATGGTCGCGTCAGAGTCCGAGCTCTACTGCTGTCCAATTCCATTAATCAGAGGGTTTAGTACGAGTTTGCGGATAGGAAAAGAATTCTATCATAGTTTTCTTTTATCATAGTTTGGGGCCCGCTGTTAATCCAACTAGTTTAATTTACGATTTTACGTCAATCATGTTCTTTAAACAATTTGTAACAAATTAATTGTTCTGTAAATAAACGTTTTTCTTTTTTTTTCTTTTTTCCGTTTGGTTCCATACGTTTGTAATAGTTTTTTCTTTTAGTTTTTTCTCCTTTCCGCCAGGGGCGTTGCACAGCGATATATGGAGACTACGGAGATCAAACGGAAACTACTGTAGCTTTCGTTTACGTATAATCACATACTAACCCCAAAACTATAGGCGTATACGATATATTATACTACTAGCTTTTACCCGCGGCTTCGCCCGCGTTATATTTTGATTTTAGCTTATGTTTATGTCGGCTGCGAAACCTAACCTAACCGACAAATATCAAAATACCTTAGAGGAATGCTTTTGTTTGTTAAGTTACGGTTGGAGTGTATATACAAACCCCCCCACCCCCGTGTATTCCCGCCTTGTTGTGGGGGAGGTCTGAGGCAGCTGAAAAGGCGGCGCTCGAAGTCTCCCTCTTCTTTGGGTCTTTTCCCCCAAGGAAGCTTAGAGGCTGGCACTCGAGGTTTAGCCGCTTTTAACTAAAGCAGCTGAGAGGATGGCCAGTAGGTTGCATTGCATGCCTTATGAGGAGTGTCGCAACTTAGGCGGGCTGCAGTGCCGCTCTTGCGACGCTGCATCCGAGGATTTTTTTTTTATTATATCGCGAAATATCACTGACATGATTAGGGGTCTTAATTACAAATGAATAAAAACTATACCTATATTTCAATGTTTTTGGCTGTTTGCAGTTATAATAAACATTACAATGGTACAGCAAAGTTTATACCTACTTGTTCCTAATTATTGCTTTTTTACAAATATTTGTGCAAAAATTCGATAAAATTGTTTCTAAGGTTTTTACGTGTTAGATTAATTCCAATTTTTTGTTCTAAATCAAATCTCTGCTTTCCATAAACTGGGCATTCTAAGATTATGTGCAGTGGAGTCTCCTCTTTTGTGGGTTCACAGATGCACGATGAGCTTGCCCTCAACTTAAATCGATGTAAGTATTGGGAAAACTCACCATGCCCCGTCAGCACTTGAGTTATGATTCCCACTGGTGCTATTTCTCTTACGATCTTGTATGCCGCCCTTGCATCCGGAAAATATGTTTTGGTTACCGCCGCTGTGTGTCCATCCTGATACCGCCGGTTCCATTCGTCAAGAGAGTCCTTTCGGATTTCTCGCTTGACGAATGAAACGGGGCAGTTGTCGTAAATAGGTCTGCACTTCGAGTGCAATGCTGCTTCCTTTGCTAGCTGGTCCGCTCTCTCATTTCCCTCCATCTCCGCGTGCGCTTTAATCCAATAAAGTTTCACTATTTTATTTTGTGCGTGTAGTAACTTTATCTTAGCTTTGAATTTACTGCTAAGGGATGGAGGGAAGATACGCCAACTACCGTTTCCAGTGCAGACCTGGAGTCACAAAAGATTTTTGCTTTTTCGGTAGCCTCAAGAAGTGCCAATAGCTCGGCCTGGTACACGGAACACCAATCGGCCAATTTCAGCTTGCGGGTACTGATCTCAGCGGCATCATTCCAAATGGATAATACAGCCCCAACTTTCCCTTTAATTTTGCTGCCGTCTGTAAATATGTTAATTTCTCGGTTAAGATTTTGCTCTAGTGCTGTTCCGTCTGCCAGGCATATGAACTCCAGCTCCTCCTGCTGCGCTGGGTGTGGCTTCTTTTCTGTCTCTCTATCTCCAGTTACTTGCTGGGAATAACCTTTCTTAGTTTCATAAAGCAAGGCTGCTTCCTGGACTCTGATATGACAGCCAAGGATTAGGGGCTGCGGTGGGATATATGGAACTGGTGGTGTGGGTGCCGCCACCTACCCTACCTTCCGCTTGGCCGTCAACGTGTTGGCAGACGCAGTGGGGCTGTAGGGGAAGAGAGATGTCGGTATCGCGATGGCCGTTCTCACTGCCCTCTGCAGTTGAAGAGGCAGGCGCTGGGCTACTATGACTGACCCGCTGCACTGGGACCAGGGCGTTGAAATGCTGTCTGGCGTTCAGTACTGGTTAGTCCCGAGTGGTGGATGACGATGTGTCTGTGCTCCGAATCACTCCGTCATTATGGCGAGAGCGCAAGCTCCGTTATGGAGCCCGAGTCTCGGCTAGCGCTGTTGAGTACCGCGAAGGAGTGCGAAAAATGTAGGAACGTCCTAAACTTGCCATGACAAACCTGTCATGGCAAGACGCGCAAGACGCAAGATTATTTCTGGCGCTGAGACGGCTGCTACCGCAGCCCGCTCATTTAGTTTTTATCCTATCCTACGGGAACTGTGGCCTATGTCACTTTTCGTCATTCAAACTATATTCATGCAATAAACCAAGGCAAGTTGCTCCGTTGCTGAGAAAAAAATATTGTTAAGTCCTACGGGAACCACAATTTTTTCGGGATGGAAAGTATCCTATGTCACTTTCCGTCTTCCAAACTATGCCCACCCCAAATATCAAGTCAATCCGTTGCTCCATTGCTGAGAAACAGTTATTGTCCTATCCCATGGGAATCACGAATTTTCTCGAGATAAAAAAGTATCCTATTATCACTTTCTGTCTTTTAAACCATAGGTATCCATACCAAAAATCAGGTCAATCTTTTGCTCCGTTGCTGCGTCAAAGAGGAACAAACCAACAAACTTTTCGGATTGATAATATTAAAGTGTGATGATTCTGTACCATAAAGGTAGAATAAAGAAACATGTTAAACCTCTAATGATAGAAGATTTAAAAATATTTTTAATGTCAGACAAAATGACGGCCTAGTATTAAACGTCATAGTAACATGTAGCATGCAGAGGGAAAATAACATTTTATCCAATTTAAATGTCAGTTGTCATTTTCAATCCATAGTTTATTTCCTCTTCAAGGGGATATAATGGTGGAAAAACAATTTGTCCCCTTACCATGCTACTTGTGATTTATAAAAGTCTGCAGACAATGTCACCTGTCATCTAATTACGTTTGGCCGTGACGTTTCGTTAGTCCATATTAGCGTCATAGAGGAATTAATCACTTAGCGTCTTTGTGATAGTGGCGACAGTTTCGCTTTCGATGGTTTTTGTCCTGTCCTACAGGAACTATGCAATTTTTCGGGATAAAAAGTATCCTAAAGCTCCTTCCGCCTTTTAAACTATGTCCATGCCAAAAATCAAGTCAATCCGTTGCTCCGTTGGTGCGTGAAAGAGTAACAAACCAACAAACTTTTCGGATTTATAATATTAGTAAGGATACGATATATTTGTCATTCCAAACGAAGAAATGGATTTTGACGTAATTTTATTGGCTGAAATGGTTCAAAATGCTTAACACACAAGTTAACGTGTAAAATAATTCTACATTATTTAAAGTAGGAACACTTATGTGTTATTTAATAAATCATAGTTGTAAATGCTGACAAACAACTCCTCAGTATGTACCTACATTTTAGGTACACTTCTCTAAAATCTCTGTGCCTGTAATAGGCACGCTTAACATGTAAAACCTCAAAGGGTAACCTTGAATATTGAAGTAGCGGAGGGACTTTCCTATTGACCTACTATGTAATTTGCCCTTTGGCGGACAAATAGACCAATCCACAAGGGACAAATATCTAAAGGGTATTATTACCTAGACGGCCTTGACAGCCAATCGATTTGCTGATCACTAAAATAGAACGCTTCATTGAAAAACGTATGTTTAGGTAAATTATAACCCAGCGGCTCAGTAATTTTACCAAATAAAAAATAAGAAGATCCGTAGAAGAAAGTTACCAACTTAGACCAGTGGATTGGCAATTTGAAATGACAGTGAACAGGGCACATAGCAAGGAGGACTGATGACCGATGAAGTCATCAGACATATGGCCTTATCAGGATCACGCTGGATGTAATCCGCTCTTTCAAACGGTGTCATTGGACATCCACAGGGGAGGCCTATGTCCAGCTGTAGACGTCCTATGGCTGAGAGATGGACTGAGTCCAGATCAGTACATAACTGCATAGTAGTATAATATCTTCTATCTCTCCGTAGTAAGTATAGGTACATTTTAAATTCAGATAAACGCCAGCAGACACGGCATGAAAAACAAATGAATCCAATTATTGACTCTCAGCAACATATATTTTTTCCAAATATGTAAGAGGTACGAAAGTTAAAAAAAACATTCAATCTCATCAGCTTTCAACTTCAAGAAAAGAAGGAAAAAATAAACGGAATACGTAGAACAAAATCGATCCGTTCCTAACGGAGCAATTAGATGACATTAACCAGCCCGCCAAACCAACACACTCATTCCTACCACGTGCCTAACACCCTCTTTTTTCGTCGACTGTAAAATAATCATATTACGTTGTGGCTCAAAATTTTAGTACGTAAGTTACATAGTTAACACAATTTATGTCCGTACGAGAGAGGCTTATGCCCAGCAGTAGGATAGAGAAGGCTGCGGATGATGATGTCCATGATTGCGTAATTCAATTAAACAGTCAACCAATATTAATCGAATTGTAGAGCTAAAGTCATTTTTTTATTTTCTCGTTCGAGAAGTAGTCTCTCTGTGTCTGTGTACGTTAGGGCGTCCTCGGGCTATTGCGGCCCCGAAAGCGTAGATTGTATCCCCCAATCCTCATAAACGTGACTCTTATATAGCACCAAGATTCGAATGGCTATTTGGTCTAAGGAAAATTTTCCTACGCTACTTTCGAATACTAGGTATACATATACACGTTTTCGTGTGGCTCCATAGAGTCCATAGGTAGGTACAATTATGTCTGTAAAGCGCCGTAGAAATAAGTATAGAGCCACACGAAAATAATTATAGTTTTCGCTCAATGAACAAACTGTAGAGATCTACGCAGAGAGAGGTATTTTCTTCAATTTTTTCAATTTCTTTTGCCGGTCGCATAATACTAAGAAGTAAGTACTCGTAGTAAAAAATTTGGCCAAGTACGAGTTTCGCGCACGAAAGGTTCAGTACTGTATGGGAAATATTAATTTTATTTTAACTATTTATTATTAAATTGAATAGATAGCTAAATATTCTATTAAAATTTCAAGCATTTTACTGTTACCATTATTAATATCAAGCGAAAAACGGCAAAAAATTCAGGTTGGTTATATGGGAGCTCCCTTTAAATATTAATTGTATTTTGTTTTTACAACAGAAATACATCATCTGTGAAAATTTCAGTTATCTAGCTATAACTGTTCATGAGATACAGCCTGGTGACAGACAGACGGACAGCGGAGTCTTAGTAATAGGGCCCCGTTTTGACCCTTTGGGTACGGAACCCTAAAAACGTACACTGAAAAATGCAAGTTTACGAAACATAAAATAGGTGCAGTTTTTTGTGAACCTAGGTTCCTAAATAAGTGATATTTTGTGCTCCATGAGTAATAAAAATTTGTGTAATTATCGGCATTGCGCAAGTAGTTGTAATGTAAACTAAGTAGAGTTTTGTTCGAAATAGTTACCCACTGTAATGAGCCAACATTTCCTAACCTCAGAGATCTGTGAAAATAATCATATACTCAGGGTGCTGTTTCGCTGCGAACGTCGAGACGCGGTGTGGGGTATGACCTCATTTCGGACGTCGTTGGTTGCCCTACATTCTGTAGTTGTAGCTACAAAAGCTACATTAACGAGGCTTGCCACTGCCCTGCCACATGTTACAATCAAGGGGACATCCAAGGATACTGAGAATTGACCTATACCTTAAGAAAGTTGTGAGGCCAAGTATCAAGGAGATACAATCCTTCGTTCTCAATAGGACAGATTCTAAAAAACATTCTCAAAAGGACAGATTTTCAAAAAGACAGAAGTACACTTAAGCGCAATGAGGCAATTAAACTTTTTGAAATTTGCTGTTGATAGAAATATATTAGCTTTGATAGAGAACGGCATCTACCGAGATGGCGCCTGTTTAGTACTAAATATTTTAAAAAATACGTTGTACCCACTCTGCGAAAAAGTATGAGGTAGTACCTATTCTTAGGAGGATCGTGAAACACTGTTTTTGCGTTTTCTATAGAACATCGAAATAATTTTCGATACATTTTTGATAATATTTTGTTCCGGGAGAAAACTCTTTTCTTGGTGTCAATCGCTTGAGTAAGAAATATTGCACGCTCGTACCTACGTCTTATTTTTCATCATCCTTCGTGGGTAGGCCTACGTCCTGAAGTA
This sequence comes from Hypomecis atomaria, assembly GCA_964007245.1. Taxonomy (NCBI): domain Eukaryota; kingdom Metazoa; phylum Arthropoda; class Insecta; order Lepidoptera; family Geometridae; genus Hypomecis; species Hypomecis atomaria. Next base: position 19,222,144 of record OZ023285.1, on the reverse strand, counting down.
GACTATTAAAAGGCTGGAACAGTACAGTACGTCTTATTATTTTCAGAAAAGTTTTTGGTTTATGTATATTTTTCAGCCGTGTATTTACGTAAAAATATGACTGTTTAGAGACTTATGACTTTAAGGTAATTTAAAAACCTGTAAAAACTAAGATGTATAGAGGTAATCCTAGCGATTGAAGTGCTGAGGACATAAAAAAATCACTCAAATAGGATAGAGGTAGATACCAGTTTATTGTTTTGTAAGGTCAAGTTGGCGCCTCACGATTGCCTTAATAATTAAACAAATTACAAACTAGATTTATTGCTTAAAAAAGAAATTGATGCCGAATACATTGAAAAGAAAATATGTGTAGAATCTCGGAAACAGATCTTACCGTGGAAATAATATTCGGATAATCTTAGACAGAAAATCTCTATCGACATAAAAAAAATAAGACTTGAGAATAAAAAACAACATATTTCGCAATAATTTATTTTCAATACGCTAATAATTCAATGATTACCTATTTTAATATAGTAATATCTTTTAGACTCGTTAAGTAAGTAGTGAAGACAATGTTTCCTTGTCCTACTCTCCTTAAACCAAACAAACTCATAAGTAGAAATGGCATTGCATTAGGTACTTTTTAGTAGAATTATTTATAAATATTTACAGCATTTTATTGTAGGTAATTTGTAATTCGAGTATTTTTGCTGCAAGTAGAGTTCTAAGACGCTATATCATAATGAAAAAGGAAGTATAAAAATTCAAAAAGTAAATCAGAATTTTTTGGCATACGCAGTATTTAAGTATCTTTCAACCCTCGACAAAAGCTAATTATTTATATATTTTGTCAAAGAAACACGGTCGATTTCATACGACACTTAGTTTTCATAGCTCTTTGCGAGTTGGGCTTATATGTTAGATATTTCTTAGAAATCCAACATAGACAAACATCGCCATGGCTTCTATCTCAATTCTTCTTCACATGAGAGCGAGACGAAAGTCAAAGTTTAACAACGTTTATACAATTCAAAATGCTATGGACCAAAACTGCATTTTAAGAGCTTGCAGCAAAAATACCGTCTATCTTCTATAGTAGGTTGATTGGCACTAACTATATCTATCACAATGAGACCTTGCTGACGAGTTACTTTAAACATTTCCGCTTATTTTATTAGAAAATTTATTATTATAGAACTGAAACTGTTTTAAGAACCTTTCCGTAGTAGTAAAATTAGTTCATTAAAAGATTCTTCAATCTAATTACATATATTTTTAACTTCGCTTTATTTCGGCTAAGCCATTTACGGTAAATATTTTACAATTTGTAAGGAATTGTAACTCTATGGCTACTAAGGAAAATAGTTAACTAGATATTTGAACTTTGAAAAAAGCGCCATTTATTCTATTTTTTCTTTTTAATAAAACCTGAATTGACAATGCGATGCTACGATTACAAGCAGTAAGTTAGTTTAATGATATTTTAAATTGAAATATACAATTCCAGTTATATCAGCAATATTACTTGTAGGCGATATCAAAAATAGAAGGATTAGAGTACATAATATATATCACAAAATATATTCATTGTTACAACGACACCCCCTTTGTTTTCAATACCAACGCAAAAAGGCATTCTCACAACTAAATATGTGCCTTAAATTAATGTTGCTTTACATTGATCCAGTAGGTATCAGTGGCCAAGATTAGGCAGTGACAGTTACTGGACAATAGCTCATTGAATATTTCGTAAGGTGTGTGTTGTTTAGTCGATTTGGATTGTCTCTTTCTTTTTTATGTACTTGTCAGCGTTACTAAGTACTCAAAAGAGAAAATACGAATCGGTACACCTCGAAATCGTAGCAAAAACCATAATGAGAATGTGATAAGAATGAAAATGCAGTGAAACATGGCATTGAAAACAAAAAGTCGACAATTAGGCCTGACACCGAATCTAGATCAGATCTGGACCACTGAAAAAGAGGTATTCCATTAAAACTCACTCGTAATGGTCGCAATAGACACGTGCTTTAAGCTTCAAATTAACATAGCGTAAAACAACTACGGCTAGCGTGCATAAAACGTTTGTAAAAAATAATAAACAATAAAATAATTCGTATCAAAAGCGATAGCAATTATAAAGAAAGCCACAAAGGACATCTTACAATACAAACAACGTTCAACACTCTCATCTTAATCTTCAATACTTTTCGGAGATTTCGGTGATTCGAAAAGAGTAAAAAAATCCGTTCTAGCAGATTTTTTCGAGCAAATATGTACACAATATTATCAATGACTACAAAATATACTTAACAGTTAAATTAAAATTTGTGATTTTTTGAATTATAGGCATCTAATGCCTAAAAACCTTATACCCTTTCCGAATCACTCGCTGCCCATACCACCCGAAACACTTATATCAGTCGTTAAAATCCTAATTGTTACACGATGACATAATGTAATATATTACAGCATGCTCCGTACATCTACAGACATTTTACACAATATATGTATTAAAATATGCTTCAACAATAACCAGATAGACTTTGTAAACAGCTAAACAATGGAACAGGTAAAGAGTTAAGCTTAGAAGATGGTGAACTCTGAGTAAACAGTACGAGAGATGAATATGAATTTTTATTTTTTATATATTTTTACTCATAAAATTCGACGTCTAGATAAATTGACGTTTCTAGTATTATCTTTAAATGGGATGGAAAGAAAACGGGAATGGTAAAGGCTAATTCGTAACCTCGACACTTCAACAGGTATTGACTGGACCCGCTATTCGTTCAGCGTTCCGGCAACTCGAGTGAGTTGCTGGATCGTTGTAAACCAGCCGCAAAAGTGAATTGATAATCCTATACTATACTCTATTACAAAATGAATACATCTATAAATAATATATTAATGGACGAACACATATCATTCGAGCGAATGCAGTCTACTCAGACCATTGAGTCATTGCTTTCTTGTGAACTTATCTATACATCCGTTAAATGCAATTTCTAACGCATCGTGCCCGTCGCAAATCGCATACGACACTCGCTTGACTAAACATGAATTATTGTAATATGAACCGTGTTTAAATGACATTGAGTACATATTTAAATAAAACTGTGACGCTCTGAGATGAAGAGAGAACTGATGCGCTGAGTGAAAATGACCGAATACCATTTCGACTGAAAATGACCAAATATCGTTTCGTTCATTTTAATTAAAATGAAATAGACAGATCATCACTTCGTTCATTCTTTTATTTACTCTACAAAACAATGTACGATATGATAAACTGAAATTGAACTTTAAACTTTTTTTTAACCAATTTATCCTGATTTTAGTCTATGCCGTGTCAAGTAAATGCGATATGCGAAGGGCCATAAGTGCACTTCCAAATGCGTTTTATAGCCATCATTGAGTATATTGAGAATTATATCTACCTTGTAAGCTGTACTACGAGGTAGTACAAGTACATATAATGAGTTTTATCAAGCATACAGTTGAATCTACATACCTTAGTTTTATTGCAATATTTATTAACAATGAACAACAACGCGGTAATCCATTCAACATTAATAGAAAACTTAGCAACTGTTCTGTTGAACAGTTGCAAATCAAAAAAGCAAATCCTTGATTTTATTCATCTTTGACCATTGGAATCAAAAGTACTTGAAACCATTTTTTCAAGTCATGCTTGTTCATTTTTATTTTGTCGCTATCTCTATCTCGTTTGCATCAACGCACTTGCTCCTTGGACGTGAAATAGACAGCTAGCTACTGCTGTTACAATGATATGCAATAAAACTTCAGGCGATGCAATTTTTCACCAACTTGTTTCTCCAAAACCACCCTAATAGCAAAGGTTTCAAGGTACACACTCGGTTATAAGAGAAAAAAATCAATGACAGCGTTTAGAGTCAATCAATTGAGATCACACATCCGCTTTTTATTATTACAATCACATTTTAGGCTACTCTTTCTATAGCACTTCACTTCCCATAGACAAATAAATACTTATATTCCTTGTCTATGACTTCACTAAGTGTCTTAAAGAAAATATATCGGCTACAAACGGATCAGAATCTAGTAGGCCACGAGGACAGGTACAGAATTCTATTTTATCTATGGTTCTCACTCCTTCCTGGATTCGATTGAAGTTAAACTTTCTTATATTTACAGATAAAATGTATGTAAGACTATTTGTGTAATTTTATCTTTGGTCTGTGTAAAGCTGGTGACGATACTGTATATTTGCACAAGTTTAGAGCTTATTACGTTAGATTTAGATGGTTTTTCGTAATTGTTTAGTTCTTTTGTTATTTTTCCTGTTCAGACATTATCCAAAGCACTGAAATATTAATCTAGTACAAAACATTACCCCACTGAAATGACCTGCTTCTACGGCCTGGCTCACACCCAATCATGGGCTTTAATTTAAAAATTGAAATCTCTGATTGGTCGAACACAGGAATGCGAACGCAGGCTGCTTAAGCGTGGAGAATGCTTTCAAATCTTATGGTGCGACACATTTGAACTATAACTTAAGCATACAGGGTTATCTCAAAGTGGTGTGCTAAGTCAAATGAGGCTCATCATTATGAACAACTTTTAGTAGGGGGGGCAAACTGGTTAGAGAAAAAAAAACAGTTGGAATTTTGTACGGAACAACTGTTTTTTTTTCGCATTCCGGTTTGTCTCTATTGTAAAAGGTTGTTCATAATGACGGTCTAAACTATCCTTTTTCGGCGTAGTACATGGCAAGCAGATAACCCTGTATAGTCCATAAGATAGGCGAGGATATGGAAAAGTCATAAGCACCTAGCAATTTGACTGTTAATATAGCATCTAGCCCATAGTAATAAAGCTGTCATTCCCGTGCAAATACCCAGTATAGGTCGAATCATACAACTTGGCGGCTATGATGTTAGCTACAAGCTGCGGATAAACCAATCCTCTCGCAGCTAATAAGTGAGCGTCAGCAGTGCTGGATTATCTCTAAGGCAGATTAGACAATCCCTAGTCGAAGCGAGGCACGGGCACGGGCACGGGGCCCCATGGACAAGTGCGAGTCAGGCTCGCCTACCGTAATCACTAAGATGCCTGATATTGAAAAACTATTGAAACAACCCCGGCTGTAAAGGTTCTGTCATAGGGCCCCGAGAATCGCACTGCATATGGGCCCCTGATAAAGTTAATCCGGCACTCAGCGTCAGTCCAGATTGGGATATCCGCACCTTGTAGCTAACATCACAGCTGCCAAGTTGTATGATTCGGACTCTACGTGACCAGCTGGTAAGCTCCGCGGCCCCTAAATGCCGTAAATCCTCGCCAATATTCGGTGGTACTCTTTGTACTCGCCCAGTAGCCACATTAATCCTCAGATGTACAGCATGGTCGCGATCGTCATCGCTAAAATGATGAGCGGCTTCGGTGACTCGAGGAACGCTCTGCTCCAACCGCAGTCTAGATCCCGCGTGATCACCTAGAAGAACAGTTTTATTTACTAACTTCAGCCGGCAAACGTTTTGCGATGTAAAAACAATTGAAGAGGGTTACCCTTATCACCCGGTGGTATAAAAATAATCTACTATCTATTCTCAGATGTAACAAATATGCACAAAAAACAATAATAATCGGCCAACATTTTTGGAGGAATTCGGTAAATGCTCCAGATTTACACAAAAATTGGTTTTCAATACCTGTAAGAGTTAAATGTATCAAGCAGAGCGTAGATGAAAGTGTGTTAAGAATCGATTGAGAGCCTTTTACTCTGTAGTTCGTTATTATCATCATAACTTCAGTCATTGGACAGTCAGACATCAGCTGAAGGTTATATGTATCATCACAGATACAATCCTAACCAATTTACACTAATCCTGGCAGTAAGCTGAAGCAGTATCGTGCGTTCCTACATACAATATTTGTCAATCTTACAAATTTCTTTGTCAATAATAATACAATTGTCTTTAATTGAATCTTCTGTCCACTCTGTAGGTTAATATCAAAATTAAAATAGGTCTGTAACATTTGTATGAATTGCGTTATCTCTTCTTCAACTAAGATAATGAGACAAAAGCCAGAGCCATCCCAGGCTAAGTCTTTATGGTACAAGAGCAACAGTGACACTCACATCGTTGAGCGTGCGGTTGTCCCAGGCGGGGCAGGTGGCGAAGCGCGCGTCATCTCGCGTCGCCACGCACGCGGCCGGGCCCGCGCATAGGTACTGCCGCCGCTTGCGGTCCCACGCTTCTATCCATCTGCACACACAAACAAACACTTTTTAAACTATCTGTCACACTAGCTAATCACAACGTCTACCCCATAAACCCTCCTGTTGAGCTAGCATACGGACCACGAAATAATTCTTTCAACGTGTCAGAACGAGACAGAGTTTTGGTGAAGCATCCGTTACTTTTTCACACGTTGACAAAACTCTTTTCGTGGCCGTATGCTAAGCTGGCTGGCTACGCATATGGCTGATACTTAAATGTGTAACCCGATAACAATACTTTCTTCCTAACCAATTCTCTAAGATACTGTGCAGTAATTTATTTAAAACCAGACGCCTAAAAGCGGACTCCCGGGCACTAATATATATCCTGCAGGAAGAACATTCCCTGGCTCTGCAGGCCAGGGTTTCATTGCTGGGTTCCGCGTTTCATTGCTGGGTTCCGCACACTATGTAGTTCCGCCGAACATCTAGAGTTTTTCAACCTACCAGAACCACATAACACTTGGGAGCTATCTCGTTACAAGACCCTAGTCCATGGCGTCAAAGTCTTGTGGCTGACTTTGGCATTCCCTAGATGTGGTTCACGACTAGTAAGACACCTTACCCAATTGCACAGTCACAGTGAAGCGGATTTCCAGCCACTAATATATCCTGCAGGAAGAGATTCTCCGGCACGACAGGTCAAGGTCTGGTGGCCGGGTCGGGCACGCGCTAGATGTAGTTACCCTAAACATCTAAATTTAAGTTCCGCAACTTACCAGGTCGTCATAAAACTTAAGAGCTATGTAGTTACAAAGCCCCGTAGCGTCACAGTCTCTCGAACATCCAGGGTAAGGTTTCACAGCCTACCATGCCGTCATACAACTTGGGAGCTATCTAGTGCCCTGATCCGTGGCATCAGTCTTAAAGCTGGGTTTGGCAAGCGCTAGATGTAGTTTCCTAATATATCCTGCAGGAAGACATTCCCTGGCCCAGAAAGCCAGAGTCTCATGGCTGGGTCATGCACACGCTGGATGTAGTTCTCCCGAACATCTAGAGTTCTTCAACCTACCAGGGCGACATAACACTTGGGAGCTATCTAGTTACAAGACCCTGGCCCGTAGCGTCAGTCTTGTGACTCGTTTTAGCATTCGCTAGATGTAGTTCTCTACTAAACATATTTAGACACAAGTTACTATGATATCTTACCCAATGCCACAGTCGCAGTAGAGCGGATTCCCAGCTACTAGAATATCCTGCAGGAAGACATTCCCTGGCACAGCAGGCCAGGGCCTGGTGGCAGGGTTGGGCACGCGCTGGATGTAGTTCCCCCGAACATCCAGGGTGAGGTTCCGCAGCCGACCAGGCCGCCAGAACACCTCAGGAGCTATCTCCTCGATGCTCGTGTTGAATATCGTCAGCCGAAGGACTTTGGATTGGACGCCCTGGAAAGATACAAGTAAGTTTCATTCAGAAATGTTGGCTTTTTAACAAAAAGATTTTTTTAACGTAGTGTTACTTTTGTTTAGTAAACGAAATATCATGTTTTGGTAAAGTTAAGAGTTTTAAATCTTGGAAGGTTTAGGAATTTAGTTCAACAAATTTAACTACAACAAACTTACACTGTAAAACGAAACACGTATTTCTCGTATTCAATTTACATTTTTAAGCACTGAAACTAGGACCAATGTGTCTTCAAAATTAACCCTTTGGGCACCATAACTTAACTTAATCTCTTAATAGTACAGTGTCTATAGACACAAACAAGCTACAAAATAAGACCTTCATCGTAAGGTTTTACTGTTCAATCGGATAACTGAACGTAAAAGCGACTGCGAGGACAGTTTTAAGTTGACCGAAAGAAAACAGACATTAGGGTTCACAAAAGTTTATCTTTCTTTTCTAGATAGTGAGTTCACATAGGCCGGGTGACTAGCCATGGTGTCAGAATTTTAGGCCGCATGAAGGACTCTGACATGGCTAAACGGTTACGACATCCGAGACCAACAATTTAACATGTCATCCGATCCACGACAGCAGTAGGAATTGTCCCCGCGGTCACCCATCCGAAGACTGACCGAACGTAGCTTGACTTCGGTAATCCCTGTCAAACACATAATCAAACTACGCTATGAGCAATACTTCTAGAGAGTCAAAGTACAGTATATACTTACGCTTAACATATACTGCGTCAGATACTTGAGCGTCCGTCCAGTGATCGTGATATTATTGAGCTTGCAAGGCAGCTGACCATACAGTTCCTTTCCAAACTCCACGCCGTCGTCGTCGATATCAATATAGAGGTTTTCCAAAGCCGCGTTATTGGTCAGCATACGAGGTATGTCGTAGTCTCGAACGTTCGAGAATACTGTAAGCTTGAGGGTCCGTAGTGCGTATAGCTTGCTAAAAACTCCATACTGTAAAAAAATAACATGCAGTAAATTAGTATTTTTTCAACCATTTAATGAATATGTGAAAAAGAATCTTGTTTGTTATAATTTCACATTTATCTCTGAATCTTCCTCCGCATACAAAGAATCCCGGGAAAATATTCTACAAGTTTTCCTTTTTTTTCTCTAAAATATGGAGTGGGTATATGATCTAGGGCAGTGGTTCTCAAACTATTTTGGTGACGGAGCCTTTTTGGAAAGTGAAATATTTGACGGAGCTCTAAGGTAAATAAAAAAAATGTTTGTTCTCTGTTCTTCGGTAAAATGTCTTAGTAGAAGCACGCATTAAGTGAGATAATTGTTGGCCAAATTCTATCGTCTCAAAACATTTCAGAGTAGCTAGAAGATTTTTGTTTTTATTTTTTCTCATTATTATCAGTATTCTCGTGGAGCCCCTACAATGTGGCCGAGAGATAATGTTATGAAACAACTATACCTCCATAATCCTAAGCCTGAGCCGCGTGACGTCGAGGTACTCCAGCCGCGGCGACACTCCGTACAGGCTGGTGTTCACGAGCGTCGTTATCGGGTTCCCTGATAGCGACAGCCATCGCAGATCGGTCAGCGCATGCGTAGCCTGAAAAACAAATAAGTTACAATTAGGCTGCTGCGCGGCTGTGATATTAGCTACAAGCTCAGTGGCTTTTTACGTATTTTTTGCCAGTAGGCTTTAAATTCCGGCGCCCCCTGAAATCTACCGCTCTAGGCTACTCCTACTCAGTCTGCTGGTAAATGCGCCGATGTACAAGCTGCGGGTAACCAAATTCTGGCTAAGCTAAGCTAAAGCTCACGAATAGGCCGCATCACACAAGTTGACGGAAATTAAGTTAGCTACAAGCTGCGCAACATCAAATCAATGCACGGCTTTGTGTGAGCTTCAGCCAGGATTGTATATTGTGCAGCTTGTAGCTAACTTCATTTCCGCCAACTTGTGTGATGCGGCCTATAACAAGCTGCACGTACTCGTAGATTGGGTTTCGTGCAGCTTGTAGTGCTTGTACCTTACATTGCAACCGCCAAAAAGTTTGACGCTGCCTATACTACACATCCATGTCAGATCAGATGAACATAATATCTTGAACTTACTATAGAGAAGATCGGGTTTTAGAAATGAGATAGCATTATTACTTAATAATTTTAATAAAGTTGAAAATATAGGGCTAGGACGGCTTTTGTTTTTATGACGGCGGGAGCAGTAAGAGGAGAAGTCCAAAGAAAGTATGGCTGACTTGTTTGAAAGATGATATACGAGAGAAACGATGCAATATAATGAAGGAAAAGAAACGTGCTACGCCGACCCCTGTAGTAAAAGCAAGAAGATGACGATGACTTACCACAGGAATCATAGTTAAGTCATTGTACGAGAGATCGAGCGCCCTCAGGCGTGTGATGTTCCCCGTCGTGTCGGGCGGGATCGAATGAAGATTGTTGTATGACAGGTCCAGGCTTCTTAGCTTTGGTAGGTAGATCGGCGGCATCTGATGAAAAAAATAGTATGTAGTAATTACAGGCCATACATGCGTAGATGTATATTATTTAAGGCTTATTGTAAGCTCCAAAATGGGCCAAAAATTAGCCACTAAGTAAAAGGTTTGGCTAATTTTGTTTGTTTGTTTGCATCGAATAGGCTCCTAAACTACTGAAGTGATTTGAAATAATCTTTCACTGTTGGAAAGCTCCCACCTACTGCTGCATCGATCGTCGTCACGGGAAGACCACAGTATCAGTTAATCTGTCCGTCGCCGTCGGGACGGTACAAAGTCAGCTATTGATTAATACGAGTATAATTAAACTACGTTTGGACACTCACCGACATCAGACTAACGTTCTTCAGTCCGAGATGCGACAGCTTCCTCTCTAGTCCCTTGAACAGTCCGACGACGCGTTCGTTCGAGTTGAAGGGCAGATTGTTACCGAGGTCCAGCCAGCGCAGTCGAGGCAGTGCCGAGAACGACCCGCTGTCGACGTGGACGAGGTGATTGTTCGACAGGTCTAGCTTCGCAAGAGACTGGAATAGTAAGACAGTGTTAGCTAGGTCGAAGGTCGTAGCTTTAGAAGCACAATTGGACAATGCCATCACTAGAAACTTCTTTGCGCCCAGAGAACTTGAAAGTCAATTTACTACTATTCTACTTTTCTCGAGGTCGTAGCTTTAGAAACACGATTGCGCTGTACCTACTGTAGAAACTTCTTTGCGCACCCCAGAAAACTTTAAAGTCATTATACTTTCTTAGAAAAAATCAGTAACTGCAGCCGTGAATAAGCTGACCTACTAGAGATAATCTCTGTTCACGTCAATGATCACAGGAGGTGTAACTTCTTTATTAAGTGGATCCCCATTGAAGACAATGAGGTAGGTAGACCACCTGCCTGATAGGCATTCATGCAACTCGTGAATTAATGATATCAGAACCATCTTATAGTCAAAATGATAATGATAATAATGATGAAGGCCGACACATGCTAATAATGATGATGATGATGGAAAAAAAATACAGTAGAAGTTAATAATAATCGATTGACGCAAATTTTAATATATGCGCAAATGATACTGAATGTTATGTAACGAAAATTTTAAAAAGTAGACAGTAACTTTTGTAGTTAGATATGAAAAATATAAGTAAAATATAACAATTTTATTCTAAAAAATAACAAACTAAAAGAGCACATAAAATAATTCAAATCAAATGCAACTACAACTAACTACAACATGCAAAGTGCATAATAGGTTTATGTAGTTCAAACAACGTAAAGAAACTTATATTTACCTATTGTAGAAATCGATGAGAAGAAGTGTAAATTGATATGAGAGATGATGATGATCGTAGTAGACAATGTTCCAGTTGAGTTTCTAACAATGACAATTCGACAAAGTCGAACATAAAGTAGACCAATAGAGCAAGCCTACATAAGTATGATGATGAGACATGCAGAGCTGCCAACCTTCACTAGCTGAAGATGACATCTCTTAAACACAGCTGGACTGGAGCAACTTAGGCGAAACGTTGCAATCAGTAAATTGACTACAATGCCACATTTGCTTATTAGCAAAATAGTAATAAGAGCTGTAATTTGTTCTTTGCTAAGAAAATGTTTCATTTCTGCCTGCGACAGCGGCAGCGACAGCAGTGGCGGCGGCGGCGGCAGGGTTCTACGAGCTCTCGGGAGCGGGACGTCGTGGCGTCATTTGAACATTTTAGTTAATTATTTTCTTGCCGCGCGCCGCTTCGCGTTCCGCTACCTTTCATAGTGGTGAGATCTTGGCCAAGCGCTTAGGGACTGTAATGCTTAGCCCAGTTCAGCGCTTTGTCACTTTGGTGGAGTCAAAGCTCTATGGGTCTACTTTCCGTAATAGTCTGAAAACTTGGCATTTCCAGCTTCATCCACCTACCTTGTAGAGTATATTCTGCGGATACTGTTTCTTCTGACTGTAGACGCGCGTGTGGTCGCGGCGCGCCGTGTGGTACATGTACTCGTCGCTATAGTCAGGCTCGTCCGGCCACGGCTCGCCCGCCGGCTGTGGTTAGCGCACACATCACACATTTCTACTAGAGCTCCGTTTTTGAACCGATAGAAAGGAATTATCTTTCGTGGGTAGGCCTGTTCAGCAGTGGACTATCAAAAGGCCGGTATAGTACAGAAAAGAATCGCATACTTCGCAATCCAATTCGCACTAATACAGCTCTATTATGCTTGCTTTGCTCTTGCTCAGATCATTTACGCATACATATAGGTTCAAAAATGGAGCTCCTGGGTTATAGCAAACTTTCCTTCTCGGCTAAGCGTGGTGGGTAGCACGGGTGAGGGGTGCCCATATTAGAAACTTTTTTGCTCACACTAGAAACATTCAAAGTCAACAAGGACTTTCTATCCTTTCTGGGGTGTTATCTGTGGTCTTTCTCTTAGCTATCCCAATAAAAAAAAGAGAAACTCTCTAAGCTCTCCCCGTGGATGGACTAAAGCTATTTCGTTTTTTACTCTGCTTGCGCCAAAACGAAATACGAAGATAAATGCCACCACGCTTAGCTGATAAGGCTCTTAGTTAGAGCTCGCAGCATTCGCGAAACGATTAATACGCCTTTTCAAATATCTATATTTTGCAAGTCCATGTGCTTCAGTATTTTATTGTTTCATGGCTAAAGTTGTTTTTATTACTTATTATACAGGGTTATCTGCTTGCCCCTGCACAAAGCCAAACGGAGCTGATTATTACCATCATTATGAACAACTTTTACTACAGGCCCAACCCAGAATATGAGAAAAGAAATCAGCTGTTTCATGCAAATATTATAAAATTGCAACTTGGAACGACATAAGTAAATATAATATGAAACAAACAGCTGATTTTGTTTCTCGAATTCCGGTTTGGGCCCATTGAAAAAGTTTTTTTGTAATGATGGTCTGAATCAAATTCTTTTAGCATAGTAAATCAGTTCTGGATAACCCTGTATATTATCTCTCAAGCTCAAAAAAAGTCCTGATATCTGTGGATCGTTTCGCGCACGCTTTGCAGTTTATCTACTCAAGAAGGCAAACAAAATCAACATTCAGTTATTAGCTATTTTACTAGTGGCAAGACTTATACGGGTCAAACTTACTATTATCATGGAGCTTTTAGAGCGAGCATGATTTGGAACTGCTTAGATTATATCCATCTGATCAAAAGGGATAGTGAAACAATAGCTATCCAATCCAGACTCTCGCTAAAAGCTCGTAATATAAACCTATAGTTATAACTAGCAAATTGTACTTAAGTTCAATACCATTAGTAATGTGTACAGTTTCAAAAACTCATACGATTTATCGAGCTGTTACTTTAACTACTGTACAAAAATTTGGTTAGAAATTTGTTTAGTTACTTACAAGTATATATTAACACAGATTCTTCCTAAAAACGACATCATTAAGGCAATATTCGAGGAATAAATTTCTCCATTAAACTAGTAAATTTATCAAAGCATGCTTTTTTACTGGAGTGATATTATTTTCAACGCAACTATGGCTGAATTTAATTCGTGGTATGAAAACATGTGCCAGATACTTTTCTTGTACGAAACCATTGATTACATGAAATGTCATGAAAACCGATCAAAATATCACATGAAAGGTATACGTGCGGAGAAGAATTGTAAGCCTAAAAATTCGCAATTTTACGTGGTGGTTAGGTGTCTGTGTAATATTGAGCCACTAAATTCCAATAAATAAATAAATAATAAATATTAGGGGAGACCTACACAATATAACGTTACAGATTTAATTTTTTTGCAAATTGATCACTACCATGAACCATACCATAATTGGGGTTCAACATATTAACAGTACCACATTCTAGAAATTATCGTTTTGATATTTTAAATCTCATAGAAATTAAACTTTTGACAAAATCTACTTTAAGCGCCAGATGGGTAAGTTCGTATATTCCGTTACCCGGTACCTATGCGTGGTACCCGGTATACCCAGTGTTAGTTTTTAAGTCATCTAATTACTTTTGACACAGATGAAATATGGTTCAAACAAGTGAGACAAACAATGTAACGTGACTGCAGCGTAGATACACCAAAAGTTGTTTATGCCAAATTTTTCTTAGCATTAAGCTAATAGCGCTTTCTACTTTTGAAGGCAGGCTGATACGGTACGATACGGTATGTCACAAAAGTTACAATGCAATACATGCAGATACTCACTCGGAACCTCTGCACTAGGTCCGCCATGGAGACAGTGGGTATGGTGTTACCACTGAGGTCTAACTCCACCAGATTTGCGGCCGCGGCTGGGGAGAGACTGTTCGTGGGTATGCGCGATAGGGCGTTGTGGGACAGGTCCAGTCTGGAAATAACAAGAACAATAAATAGCTAGCTCTAACGCTTTAGAACCACGCATATTGATTCATTGATTAAAAATAAGAAGGAAATATACATCTCTCTTTCCTATCTAAATCTATAAGGACAATAGACAATCAGTAAATGTGGTGTTCACAGATATTAAAAAATACCGAGATCTTATTGACCAAGAGAGATACTGGTGTTGAGCTTCGGTTTTCATTTCAGTTATGAGGTAGAATTTATAGGTATAAGGGAGTTGGATTTAACGCTACGAGTATAAACCAACGTCACTACTCTTAGACCCAAGTTCACCAACGCTTGATTAAGTTAAACGTGTGATTACTGTATTTAAACAACGATTAAACTCGGGTTTTAGACCGTAGTTCACCAACAGATGTTTAATTTATCAACCGTTGGTTAAATCTTAAACAGCTTCTGCTCTGCTTTTCAATCTCTGCTTCTCAATTTTGCTGTTCAGCCAGCAAAAACCGTTGGTTAAATACCTATACAGTATTCACACGTTTAACTTAAACAAGCGTTGGTGAACTCGGGGCTTAGTCAGTAATAGCTTTGCTATAATGACGTCATATTTCCACTGATAGCGTACTCGGAAGATTACTTACCTACTTAGTAACAAAAAATAATAAAAGGAAAATTAAATGTAACCAAAAGCGAGTTTAAAATTAAGAAATTA
The DNA here is from genome assembly GCA_964007245.1 of Hypomecis atomaria. NCBI lineage: Eukaryota > Metazoa > Arthropoda > Insecta > Lepidoptera > Geometridae > Hypomecis > Hypomecis atomaria. The sequence goes on along the minus strand of OZ023285.1, from coordinate 19,206,982 downwards.
AAGAGGAAGAAGGGTGAGAGAGAGACTGTGATATTACAGAAAACCAGAACAAAAAATGTTGTTCGTTCAATGAAATGGAAGATGGATATAATCAACATAATAATGTTGTATGGGGAGGTAAAAGCTCTGGCAGGGGACCGCGAGACGTGTAAATTGCTTCACAGACAAGAGACTTGCTCCTAAATTTTTAATAAGTCAAATAGTTTTTTTTAAAGTTTGGACAAATTTATTAAAAAAATCTCACCTTTCTAGCGATGGGGATGGTAGGAAGTTATCAGCCAGATTCCTAATGCGGTTGTAGGAGAGGTCCACAGATGTAAGCGACTGCATCTCACGGAACAATTCCACCGGCATTTCGATCAGATGGTTGTACGACAGGTTTATTATCTGAAAATTCAAGTTCAAATTGCAATAACTACCGTAATTTTGATATACCTATATCAGAGCATCGTTTTTGACATGGAAAGTACCATGGCATGGTGATATGAATATAATAATATTTTCTTCCTAAGAGTTAAGATCCATGAAAGACGAAGTTTGATGTGTTTTAAATTCAGAATATTACAACGTTCTATTTAGATCATCTGTTCATGGGACTGTCATACTGTTAGCCAAAGTCCCCAATAATTTAAGGACTATAAAAAATGATGATGATGATAAAAATCATCTGGTCACCTTATAAGTAAACTCTCATATCTCTCATCTTTGTACAATTATTGACAGTCCGTGCATATATAATTATATTGATAATTGGCCAGCACTTCAAGGCGTAAATCATTTTTACAGGGTTATTGATAATCAATTAGCATCTTTTTAGGGGTTTATTCTGTACATAGCGACCAAAACCCGGGCCATGTAATAATTTATCAGCATCATCCATTAGCTTATCAATAAGACCAATTTCACATACCTGAAGATTCTTAACCTTCTTGAAGCAATCGTACTCCATATCGAAGATGTGATTGAACGATAAGTCCAGATATTGCAGCATGTGCATCGAGCCAAACACTTCGCGAGTTATGTTCCTCAGTCGGTTGTGGGACAGATGCAGCTCAGAGAGAGTCAGGTCAGCATGTCTGGAACAATTCAATTATTATATTTTACTTAAATTATTTCATTTTGAATCATAAAATATATTCCGTAAAATAACCTGACAAGTGCGAGTTAAGCTCGCCGATCAACTTTCGGTCGAACTAAAAACGAAAATTGCACGAAACATGGAACTAAGTTATTAAAACCTCAGGGAGAAGCTAATCATCGATAAAAGGCGAAAATATCTTTTTTTTATATTTTTGGTTATAAACAGTGTGTTATCACATATCGTATAAATAGTTCTGAATGATTCAGCGAGCAGCAGTATTAGAAGATGTAAATAAGTCTGAATGGGATAAAAAGTTATTTCAACCACGATGAAAGTTTAGTGCCAGTCTCGCTGTTTTTAGGGTTCCGAACCTCAAAATGAAATAAAGAACCCACACCTATAGGATCACTCATTTTCACTCAGTAGTTATTTGTTATTCACTTTTGTAACGTCGGTAAATGTGGCTTACCTGAAGTAATAAGGCGCAATATACGTGATGTTGTTGTGTGAGAAATCCAATACTCTGATGTTCACGGACACTGTTCCCAAACCTGAAATTAAACCATTTTTGAGATTATTTCAAATTGAAAAGCTTTGAAAAGTTAGAACAAAATATAAAGAGGTGACTAATATCGCCGAAATATTTTCTTAAAAAAATAATGGCACAGTGAAAATTATAGATTTTGTTATTATTAGAAACCAAAAATTTTCATTATTATTTCAGCTCTTATCGATCCACGTTGGACTATTTGTATTTATCTTTTAACCTGCTACAGAAACAAAAACGATAAAGACAACACAATATCCGCAACCTATCGTTTAGTCATTGTTTTTAAATATATAAAAGCCTCATTCATAACGTTCATAGTGAGAGACTGACTTGAATAGTTGTATTTCATCAAGCGCAAACTTGCCGGTGTATATTTAAATTTTATGTTGCATAAAGCTTGGCATTTTTATATGGATTATCATTTACTTACATTAATTTTATAATCTGTTTTATGTATGTTAAACTTTTGTCGCACAAACTTTTTAAAAACTTCGCACTCGAACTAAAACTTAGGTAACTAAGTTAGGTTTACAATATATTGTTAGATATAATTTATGTATTCTAGAGTTTTAACTTATTTAAGTATTATTAAATAAATTTTTGAATATTCTTTTTACAGAACTCTATTTAGTATTAGAAGAACAATTTTCCTGAAGTTTTTCAAAGTACCATCACCTTAAAACAGTAATAAACGACAATCACCTGGCGATTGAGGTCGTATGTAAGGCCGTGTATCTTCGTCACTGTACCCTGTATAGGAAGTCAAACAAAAATAATGAACATAATAAAAGAACACAATGCAGATAAAATTAAAAATTCAAAGAAGAAAAACACAAAAGAAATAGCAATAAAAATGAACATAACAGAAATACAAACAAAATATATTTGTAATAAAAATAATTATAAGCTAAAGAATAATAGTAAAGATACTAAAGAATGATAAAAATAAAGAATAAAGCTATAAGATAAAGATAGCAAAAATATGCGATTGAGTGAGTAAACATGCGACAATTACAGGGTTCCCCATGGTTGTTCCCGGAAATATTAGAAACTTCTTCGGTTGTGTAAATTAAAAAAAAATCATGAGTCAAATTCAATAATAGATGTAGTAGATGGAATACTACAATTATCTCTAGTATCCGCAGTGCATTATGGAAATGTCCCTAATATGAACATACATAGGCTCAATTATGAAGGCGCCATCGTAATTATAATACCTAATTAGCATGTTTCTGTTTCTTTTTCACTTTAGGCTTTCGATAGAGAGAACACTTTTTACGTTGCTATTAAATATACAATGGCGCCTTCATAATTGGGCCTCATGATAACATGATTATGGATGAATGACAAAAATAATGAATACCAGATATTTTCTAACCCCAGCTCATAGTAGCTAAATATTATTTGATTAATAAATGACATACTTATAACAGTACTCATAGAGTAAAATATGATTAAACGTCTGTAGTACCATTAAAATTTCAGTTTTGATTCTGTATTGACATCACATTCACTACAAATTATAATGGAAGACGATTAAAAAAAAAACGAACTTCAGAACCCCATTAGCAAAATTAGCAGTACCCTTAGCCCATACACAAAAACAATCAAATGACAGTCACCTGGCGTTTGAGACCGTAAGTAAGGGCGATTCTGTTCATCAATCAATTCTGTTTAAACAAACAAGCATAATGAACATAAAACAAATTAAACACACAATTACAGAAAAAAATGACATGCTGTTAAGAAGCAATTGGCACATATGGTATGGTTTTGCAGACAATATAAATAATTATGATAGAAATTAACAAAAAAAGTTAAATGTGGCATGTAACGATCTTGTTATTCAGTTTGTTTCACTTAGAGATTAACTTTGACATCAACTTTATTTTTTATTTTGACAAATCATGTATAGGTATATAATTAAAATTCTTAGCTCGGGACAAATAAAATAGTTCTTTAGTTTTTAATTTACAACGACATCTCATTAAATGCAATAGGAAGACGCTCTTGCAAAAAATAATGTCCCTGTTGTATTATAAAACTTTATAAGCAAAATTAGCAGTACCTTCAACCCATGGGTACATTGGCATAGCTGAGGGGGGAGAAAGGTGAGCAATGCGCACCATAGAATCTTCTATTCCCCTGAGAATAAAACTTGACAAGTCAATATGTTACAGTTATAACCCGTTTTTAGGTAGAACGCGTTTGCCTAATTAGAACTAGTTATTACGAAATGCCTTTGTTAAAACTAGAGCTAACTAATGCTAAATATTTAATATCAGTTAAAAATTAGTTCTGGAGCAGCTACACTTAGGGCCGACAGCAGTTTCTGGCGGTAGCTCATTCGGAGTCTCAAGATTCAAATCCGACACGGATCAGTTAGGTTCTAAATAAGTCAGAGATTAGAAGCAGGGCACTCCGACTCCACGTAGTCTTGTGGCTAAGACTCAAAAGTGTTTTTTTTTTTAAATCGAGAGTCAAAACTTCAAAGAAGGCCCTGAGTGGAGCGAGCCAGGCGTGGCAGAGTGTAGCAAAGAGGGAGGCGGCGAGCGAAATAAGCCGGCGTAGCGTAACGAAGACCGATTCTGCGGTTGCAGCGACATTCAGGGTCGACTGCAGAGTTTCTGACGGGAGTCCACTCGGATCCTCAAAACAGAAATCCGACACTAATGATTTAGGTTTTAACCATTAAGTACCTAAATACTTAATGGTTTTAACTGACACGTTTCGGAAAAACGCATTGTATTAAAGGCATTTCGTAAAAACTAATTCTAACTAGGGAAAACGCGTTCCACCTAAAAACGGGTTATAATTGTATTTTTCTGGGGAGGGCAAAAGCAGGCAGGAGTCCCCCTAGAGAAAAATTTCAGTTCAATTTTCATTACGCCAATATTCATACAAAACAATCAAATGACAGTCACCTGGCGTTTGAGGCCGTAAGTAAGGGCGATTCTGTTCATCAATCAATTCTGTTTAAAAACAAACAAGCATAATGAACATAAAACAAATAAAACACACACAATTATGAAAAATAATTATATGATATGCTGTTAGAAAGCGATTAAATCAAATGCATGTTTTTGCAAATAATAGACACTTTTGACAAAATCTGTTCATACACGCATTGCGCATTTTTTACTACGCCTGTAAAATTTACAGCTATCTTTCTGAAATATTTTTATAGTGACTCCAGTATTGATGTTTTCTAAAAATCTGAAGCTGGATGACGTCTGACGTACCTACTCGGTAAATTAATTTAATTATTTATCTTTAATCGTACACAGTCTTTAGTCTACGATTCAAGATAAAGTCTTTAGGTAATACTGCGATTCTGTGTAGTTAGTGCAGGTTCAAGTCTTGCAGACACGAAAAAAAAAATGCGAAAATTTGCTTTTTCATATTTTTTTTTATAATCTAAGAAGCCACTTTCGTCTAGTCCTATATAGTTTAGGAATGGGAAAGTTTCTATATGCTTGATGAACACATTTCGTCAGTTTTGTATTTGTATGAGAGAATACTAAAAGCAAAACTTAGCAGTACAAACAATTGGAATAACATTCACCTGGAGGTTGGGGTCGTAAATAAGGACGATTGTCTTCATCGTTGATTCCTAGGTAGGAAAATAAATAAATAATAATGAACATAAAACAAACACAATAGGTATAAGTAATGATACAATTAAATAACTATAAAAAGCTAATGAATTTTTTTGTTAGTGCATACTCCCAAGACCCAAGTTTATAAATATTATGTTTCTAGAGCATATCGGTTATGATTATTTAAACACACCAAAATTTGCTCTACTTAATTTTAATTATTTTTTTGAATAAACCCCCACAAAATGTTAGTCATTTTGTATTCTTTTCAGTATCTCAACAAATATCATATTTTAAGATAATTTTATTGTATTACAGATCCCAAAAAGCACACATTAGCGGTACCGTTAGTCCACACAAAACAATTAAATGGCAATCACCTGGCAATTGAGACCGTGAGTAAGGACGATTCTCTTCGTCAACAACGCCTGCGTAAACAAAGACATAAAATATAGAACATAAAACAAAATATATTAAATGACACTTCTCCTCCACGCGAATGTCAGTGTCACTTGCGTGGCCAACATTCTGGTATTATTTCCAATGATTCTAACTTTAAAATTTATTTTTAACGAGATATCAAGTGCTACACCTTTTTTTTTTACAAAAATATTTCTATGTAAACATACTCGTAAGATGGGCCACGAAAGTGACGATGAGAAGTGTGACAAGGAGAAATACCCAAATTATGATAAAAACAATGAACATAAGACAAACGTAAAAGCAATGATAAAAAAACCTTCCGCCCGAAAAAAAAACAATAATTACCTTGATATTGATATTGCGGTCGTGAGTAAAGACGATTCTGTTCATCATAAAATCCTGTGAGAAAAAAAAACAACGAACATAAAACACACACACACACAAAATAACAAAAATAAAACTCAAAATCAAGCATGGAAAAGGGGAAAAAGAACACATAACTAAACTAAAAAAAGAACTAAAAATGAAGCATATAAAACATTGGCAAACATAAAAAATACTAAAAAATTGCAGACATTTATCTAATGCTCTACGTACTCATTTGGCAAATGAAGAGCAAAATTTGGTGCAAAAATAGGTTGCATGCAATTTTTGTATCTACTTTTACTTACTCTGCCTTGTGGCATGATGGGAAAACGGGCGCCTTAAAATTATGAAAGCCCTAGTACCTTGTACAAGCCGTGGTTGTCTAGAGGTAGTGACGCCCGCCTTACAATCGTGAGGTCGTGGGTTCAATCCCAGTCCCGTACCAATGAGTTCTTTGGAATTTATGTACGGAATTTCACACCACTGGCTTTTCGGTGAAGGAAAACATCGTGAGGCAACCTGCATATGTCCGTAGAAGAAATTCGATGGCGTATGTGAATCCACCAACCCGCACTGGGCCAGCGTGGTGGATATGGCCCAATCACCCTTCGTGGGTAGGCCTACGTCCTGCAGTGGATTATTAAAAAGGCTGATACAGTACAGTACAGTACGAATTTTCACAATTGCTTTTTGGAAATATCGTGAAGAAATTTGCATGTCGAGTCCTTTCAGGAATAACACCGTATACCTATTAGGCGAAATTCGTATTTTTATCGTAACGTAACCTCTTGTTCAATCGGTTTTACGCTTTACCACGCTCACTCCTAACTAAAATTTCAAAGTTAAACAACTTTAATAGCAGTAAGAGGTTTATATCGTAAATGACAATAAAGTCATTTTCACTCCACTCTACTCCACCACTTCCAGTGTAGTAAATGAAATACTTGTCATTTACGAATTCTGAGAAAAACTCTTCTCCTTTTTACAAAAAAAGGAATTTGTCGGTTTTCCTGAAAAGGCTCGATAAGAGTGTCCGGGGAAGAAGTTAGGTTGCATAGGTATGTGAATCCATTCAGCAACTGCACCAGGTATAAGGTAGGCCTATGTTCAGTAGACTATTAAAGATAACTACGCTACTTACTCTGCGCCTTAGGCGGTGGATAGAAGTTTCCAGTAAAGTAGGGTAAACTGGGCGCGTTGGAGTCAGTCAGGGTAAAGATCCGGTTGTACGAAGCGTTGACTCGGAGAGCAGTGGCTGAGCCCACTTGGTCGAATATTGAGAACCTGAACGTCTCCAGATGGTTGAACGAGACGTCCAGTCTGAAAACATGAGATAACTTTGTTTAAAATTTCGATCAAAACACAACAACACACGGTGGATGAAACCTTAGCTGTATAATATCACAATTAATCGCAAGATGATGTAATAGTGTTCGTTGCTAACGTCTCCGACTTGTGTTGGAGGAGAAGTCTGACGAACATACAAAAAAAAAAAAAAATATCACAATAGGTGGCATTTCTAACTGAGCAACCGTGGCTTGCACGACACATTCAATTCTAGGCCCCGGCTGTTTTAACCGTTTAGCCATGCCAGAGGCAGAGGGCTAGCAGCTCAATCTACACAATTTAACTTTTTTTTAAGTTTGTGTAGATTGGATTTTAAGTTTGTGTAGCTGAAATGAATGGATATATTCATGGACGTATAATACATCCATGGTGCTGCTTTGTGAAGTGTAGAAACTTTCAGAAGCAGTTATGAGGTACAGTCGGCGCGCGAGTTGAATGCAGAGCTTAGGAATGCGAATGTCTCCCCCCGCTATCCGCACGCCCAACCCGCCCAGGCGCGTTAGGTGGGGCGTGCGGATAGCGGGGGGAGATGCTCCCGCTCTTTACCTCAGACCCCGACTGCATTCAACTCGCGCGCTATCTGTAGGTATATACTCATCATTGTATACAAATCAATGAGACCCGTGATGTCTGACAAAAAAGCAGTTGTTCCGTGCAAAAAATTCATTGACTCAGACAAAATGTATGTATGGAACAGATGATTTTTTCGCAACTTGGGGTTAGCCCTGTATAAAATTAGTGAGTGCTGCATTGGTTTTCAATAGCAACATAAGCCTTTTCAGACACGAAATTGAATAGCAAGAAATCAGCTGAACCTTATCGATATAAAGTTTGTACTTTTAGTTCGGTTAAAAAGATAAGATATGAATAAAGGCAATAATAAATAATCCATCAAAAGTATAAAAAACCGATCATAGGTCACTAATTTTTTTACAAATTAGTGACATATATGGGAGGGACAGACCAACTGGACGACTGCAGCCAAGTGAAAGTAAGTGAGTAGGTATAAATATTACTAGTAGCTTCAATTAGGATGACTATTTCATTAAACTTACTCTTTCAAAGCCGGTATATTCTGGAACGCCTCTTCACTGATCTCCACAATCCTGTTTCCTCTCAGCTTGATAACGTTCAGGTTATCCAAGCTTGTGAAAGCTCGTCTCTGTATGACTTCAATGAGGTTGTCTTCCATGCGGATTTCTTGTAGTTCTTTTAGATCTACAAATGTGTGTTGAACGATTTGGCGCATTTGGTTGAGAGAAAGGCAGATGCTTTCGAGTTGGCCGTGGATATCACCCTGAAATAAAATGTATATTGATGTATATCCTTATTTCACTCGGTGGGGTCGTGTCGTCACACGTTTCCTTTAGTAGAAATTTAATATATCTGCGATATCTCACCATCTACTCCTTTCAAATATATCTTTTGTAAAAAAACATGCTTTTGAAATACAAATTAATACAGAATACAAAAGCGTAGTAGCAGTTGGAAATGGAAATTAACTGATATTTAAATGTTTTTGATCGAGCACCGAATACAATAACAACTATCAGGAAACAACCGCTTAGGTGAAGTATACATATATATCGGTAAACCTAAATTGGAATATCATTTCAAAAATATACAAGCAACATGGAAAAACATTACATCTATTTGCAACGGGTTAGTGTTCCGCATTGTAAAGGTTTTGTATATGGCTTGCTACACACATAAGCGGACCGGCATGAATCGCCACTGCCATGCGGTAAAGTCGAATATGTGTCGATTAATGTTTGGGAAAGAAACCGCTCGACTGCTGCACAAAATCACTCTACTCTGCAATTACCGACTTATACCGTTTGGTCTGCGATGCCGCAAAAGAGAAAGACGCATAGCGGTAGAATTAAAACTGAATTGTGCCGATAGGACCCGAAGGAACTACCCGATCGGCACAAGCCGAATGGTGCTAAACAAATTTTGCCGAACCGACTGTGCCGGCTCGTTTGTGTGTAGCAGCGCTAAAATAAAAACTTACCTGTAAAGTTCCCTTTGAAAAGTGCTCTATGAAATTATCTTGCAGATTGAGCGTCTTCAATTTATAGAGGAAATGGAAGGAAGTATCTGGCACGTTCTTCAGTCGATTGTTGCTGAGGTCCAGATGCTGGAGCTCGATGAGCGCCTTTAGAGGCTCGAAGGGCAATATCAACACAGTATCCGCTAAGCCGTTTACCATTTTGAGGGTGGTAAGACTGTGGAGCTGTAAAAAAAGAAATTTAATCATTCATCATCATTATTATCATTCACAGCCTTCTTTATCTCGCTGCTGGGTATATTTATTTATAATTTAGTAATAATGATTTACTGAAAAATCTGAGAAAACATGTTTTGTAAATCTAAAAGTAATTTTATCTATAAGAGATCAGTCCATTTCAGATATTATTTTTAGACAACGGTACTAGCACTATAATTGGCCAAAAATATTGGCAAATATTACCTAATTATACTACTATTATATATCTTAATTATTCTTATCCAAAACAGTCAAAACCAAAAAGTTAAAAGTATTTTTCTTGTTTTGCACGATTGCCAAAAAAGGAGTATTATAGGCCGAATCATACAAGTCGGAGGATGGGAAGTTTACTACTTTGCTGGGCAAAATCCAATCCTGACTGAAGCTCACATAGAGCTGCGCGTTGATTGGATATTGCGCAGCTTGTAGGTAACTTCACATCCATCGACTTGTATGATTCAGCCTTTATCAATTTGAGTTTTAAATATTACTTTTAGGTACCTAGGTACTATATCGCACATGAAAACGAAACAAATCAACCACTATTAGAAACGCATGAACCCAGAGGTCTAATTCAGTTGCTATTTATTATCAACTCTTGTTAAGCAAGTTGATAATACCGTACTTAGCGCTGACAGAATGGTTAAAATAACTAATACTTAGCGCTTACAGAATGGTTCAAATAAACTTACCTCAGCAAAAGCGAACGGGTCAATATACTCTATGTTATTCTCCGAGAGGTCCAGAGTCTTAATAGTCCTGACGTGCTGGAAGGCGCTGCTTTCTATCCTAGTTATAGTGCTGCCGAATATCTTGAGGTCTTCCAGTTCCACTCCGAATTCTAGAAAATCTTCGGCTCTAACGCTTTGACGGATTAACTTGCTGATGGATAAGTAACGAAGCGAGCGCATTCTGAAATTGTAGATTGTGGTTTACGGTATAAAAACAACACTTTATTGATACCACAAAAGAAATAAAAGGAACAGACGAAAGGCACAAAAGGCGGTCGTATCGCTAATAGCGATTTTTACCACATTTTTGGACATCAGAAGGTTAAAAGATAGCATAGTTAATAACTTATTAACTTCCACTAAATACTAAACTTATATAATCTAAAACTACTTAAACTACTACTACATAACAAGCAATTGGATTATCCACAGACCCTTGAATGTCTAAAGATAATCCAAATGCTCGCACCCACTGCCAGTTGGCAGCGTGCCCAGCGTTCTGGCAGCATTACCACGCTGAATGGCAATGCTTATGCGTTGAGCCATATAAACACCACCATTTTGGTCACGCGTCGCGTCCACCAGACGCTCAGAAAGACTTTTGATAACACCATTGTCTTATTCAGATTTTCACAACAATTTTTTTGAGGCAAATGAGTTCCTAATATCAGGTAAGAATTAAATTGTCCTTTCAGTTTTAACAGAATGTAAAACATTCCGTGATGTTTTATAATGTTATTTAGCTGTCGTCTATAGAGTTGCCTGGCAGAATTAGGTCCAGAAACAATCAGTTACGCGAGAGTTCTGGACTATGTCGTAACTGTGACGGACATTTTGTCATTGTTTACAATCATGCTTCTGAGAATTTTATGATGAGGGCACTTATACCTACTTACAAAACAAGAGTGAATATTAATTTGTACTGTAAGTACTATATCGTCAGCGCTATGTCTCAAAGTATAGTCATCTATTTAGAACGAAGTAATTTATCCCTAAGAATATTTTACGTATTGTCAATTTTCGCTTTAAGAATTTGCTCAAACAAACTATTTATTGAATAAAACATACCGTCTGAAGTCCTGTAAGCTCATTTCGATAGAGTTAGCTCCGCTCACGTCCAGGAAGAACAACTTGTATTGGAAGTTGTTAAATGAAGCCAGCTGATAGTCCGAGGGCACGTTTGTAGCCAGAAGATTTATGTCCACCTGAAAATATTTTTATTTAAGGTTTAGCGACGTCTTTAACTTAAAATAAATAGGAAAAGAAATTGACATATTCTTATTTCACAAAATCTCATGTTAATTGGAATAGGTATTTATTAACATTGGGAGATTATACACGAAGGAGCACAAAAGAAAATATGTAAATCGTACTATATTTTTGGATATGAGGTGTATAAACCAAATCATACAACTTAGCGACTATGATGTTAGCTACGAGCTGCAGATAACCCGATCCTCGCGCAGCTGTTAAGTGAGCTTTAATCAGGGTTGGACTATCCGCAGCTTGTAGTTAAAATCTCATCCGCCAAGTTGTATGATTCGACCCATTTGATATACGTTTAATTTGTGGCGACCGCAGGATTTGAACATGCATCTTTGAGTTGCCATCCCAGATGTTGGTGGCGCCACCCGAGATCTTCTTATAAGAAAGGCAATCACAGCTTGAAGTTATTAGAAAGATTGACGGGTATATTTACTTTATTCTCTCTCAAGTTGAGAAACCGCAACGAGTCGAGCTTGTTGAGCATAAACTTGGATATCATGGTTAGGTTGTTTTCAGCCAGGTCAAGGCTCTGCAGACTGTTCTCAAGGCCCGCGAAGGCAGCTGGAGATAAGTCTGTGATGCCGCAGTCGCGGAGGGAGAGCGTCTTGATCTTGGCATTTCTGAAGGCGTCTTCCTGAAATGACAGCAAAAGATTGGTTAGTTATTGACTGAGTCGAGGAAAATCTACTCCACAGTTTATATGGTTTACTCGTATACGCGGCGGGTTTTCAGATGGTAAATTCAAGTTGCCGCAACTTAATATCACGACAAAGCATCAAGCCGCTCAAAAATAAGTGGTCGCGACGACGAGGTAGCCTAAAGATGCCAAATCTTTTAAGTTTTAGTTTTTCCATACATTTCAGGAGGTCAGTGGAGTCTGATCACCAAAGTTGCACGATTGGCGATATTCCGTGTACGTGAAACAGTGTGAATGTAAAATAAAAATTATAAACTGCATCACTGCAGTTGGTGCGGCAAGTCTGTACCTACTCCTGCGTCAAGTTCGCCTCAAATTGAGATGCGCAGTGGATTATAAAACTCTCACGACACGAGTTCGGATTTGTGCCCGTTTGCGTAAGTAGCGGTCAAACGATTTGAATTAGTAAACTTCACTTTTGGGACAGAATTAGTCTTCTATTCCTACTAGTACTTATAAGCAAGGTTCTTTTTTTAGTGCAGGTTGAGTTAGGTCACAGTATGAAAATCAGTATAACAAACATTATTGTAATTTCGTTGTATGATACAGGGCATTAAACGGCGTGAGCATAGCTCGAGGTCACGTATCTATAATAATGGGCTCCATTCACCATCAGTCCAAATGGATGACATCCATTCGAATTTACGAGTTTGCGACTTCGTCGTTAGAAACGGCGACTTTTCATTGGTATGGCGAGCGCGTCAAAAATAGTTTAGCAACTTGTCTGATTACTTTCAAACTAAATCATCTGTGGATTTATCTTTATGAATAGGTACATACCTAGTATTTCTGGCTACCTATATCTTCAAACAATGTTTCTGTAAAAAATGAAGTCTAAAACTTACCCTTATAAACCAAATGGGGTTGCCATCCAGCGACGTAGAATTCAAAATGTTGAAGTTCTTGAACGAGCCAGGGTCGAGGACTTTGATGATGTTGTTGTCAAGCCTGAAAATATTTATAGAACATTTTTAACTACGGCTATCTTTAGACACTTTCTCACAGTTTTGTATAAATGGCATTTTTCTATAGACAGCTAAGAAACATAATTCAAAGATAACTGCGATATAGTACCTTTAAAAAAAACCTTGTCCACATTGTATAATATGATGTTTATTACCAGTGTTACTACCAATCTTACTACCAGTAGTAAGAACGGTAAAAGAATTACCGTTGTTACTACTGCAGTTGAAAGTTGTTAGAACAGCAATAATAAATTACCCATGTTACTACCGTAAAATTAAAATAACAAAAAGAAACAAAAAAATTATTGTGACTATGGAATAAAACAAGGATGTTAGACAATGAAAAACAATTATAAAGAGGCTATGTTGCCCGCAGAGTGACAAATTAGAATAGTTTGGTTTGATTGGTCCCAAATGTGGTATTGACGTGTCTCAAACGTGTTAGTTCGACGCATGATGCCGAGTAAACGTCAAACATGTGAGCACACCAATCTCTAGGCTGATGTGGAATAGGCAGGGCACTAATCGGCTAAACTGGACGTCAACAGGTGGACTAAGGCAGTCACAGAGAACCCAAGAAATGGACGAAGTCATGGAAGCAGACAACCACCGCGATGATCGTTAAGCATGTCGGAAAGAATGGCGAGAAAGATAAGGAGGCCTATAACCAGCAGAGAGTGAAACAGAATAGATACTCGAGAGTACTTAAGCTGAATGCCAGTGACGAATAATTGCCCAAATGCGGGTCGGATTTGCGCACGAATGGTTCCGCACCGTGTGGAAGCCCCCTTAATATATTTTATTTTAATTTAATAATTATTTTAGAAAGGAATATACTACTTAACATATGAAGCATCTTCCTGTTGCCGTTATTAATATCCAGCAATAAAAATAACGTTACTTGTATGAAAAGCCCTCTTAAATATTTATTTAATTTCATTTCTCTTATTTTTTTTAAAGTGCGTATTTAACCAAATATTTTGTGAATATTTCAAGCATATACCTTTCACCGTTATTAATATCTAGCGAAAAACGTCTAATAATTCAGGTTTTTGTATAGGAGCCCCCACTAAACATTAATTTTATTCTGTTTTTAGTATTTTGGTGTTCTAGCGGCAACATAAATACATCATCTGTGAAAATTTCAGCTTTCTAGCTATAACGGTTCATGAGATACAGCCTGGTGACAGACAGACTGACAGCGGAGTCTTAGTAATAGGGTCCCGTTTTTACCCTTTGGGTACGGAATCCTAAAAAGGATTTCTCTAAACAAATATACAGCGCCTTTAGTACTGGTAGCAGTGGTAGCTAAAAGTAGAAAGACGTCGCAATTCATAGTGTGCTCTATACTTTATGCAAGATAATGGATAGGTACAGTACGTACATTGCATCAAACGTTCTGGTTCATGGGCCAAATGACAATCAAGGTTCTTTCATCAAAAGTCACCGTATGGAACGAAATGCATCATTGTGAGCGCTTTGATCGAATTGATTCTGTGGTGCTGTCATAAAATGATATCGCAAATGAGCTTGTTAGAACCGTAATGGAAAAGGATAAATCCGAACGTACATAATGTACCTACTTATTGTCGAAATAGAGTTTGAAAGAAATCATAGATAAGTATGTCTAGAATCGTCGATGAGAAAAAAGATGTGCTATACATACTTAGATAGCGATATATACGTTGTTATGACTTTATCATATTTAGGACTCTAGATAACAGTAAAAACCTGCAAAACACTAATAGAAGTGATAGAAAATAGATTATAGGTCATAAATGTGTTTATTTACTTAAGCATCTCATCAAAAATTCAACAGTAGTTTTTGGCGCGAAATGTTGTCTGACTATTACGCCTAGGCCGTGCGTAGTAGTCAGGCAAAAAAAAACGTATACGCAGATAGAGACAACAGATATTAGTTTCGTCCTGTTCACACTTTAATACTTGCACATCTCGCCATCTCTTACTTTTGTAATTATTACTATTGAACGCCCTGTCTAGTTAATACTTGACTATGAAAGAAATAGATTGTTTTGACGAGAATTTCCGGAAATTTAATGTAGGTAGCTCAGACCAAATAAAAAATGAAGACAGAATGTTGTGAACAAAACAAGTGAGGCCGGCAAAACTACGCCTCGCCGTATACAGGCACAATTACACATACAAACACGTACAAGGAAATTACCCGTTGGATTGTCAGTCGAACTATGGCATCGCAACGCACTCATTACATGTATAAAAAAACCGGCCTCATTTGTCTGTTCACGACATTCTGTCTTGATTTTTTTATTTGGTCTGAGGTAGGTAGAGGACAATTCTTGTCTCGTTTACAGATCTATTAGGTGTTATTTAGTTACTATCTATTTGTCTAAGTATGTTTTTAAAAGTATATTAGTCTCTGGCAGCTATATCACAAGCTTTGCTTAGTTTTGGGTCAGAGACTTGTCTTACACACGGTCATGTCCCCAAATATGTATTTATTTATTTATCTCTTAATATATTTTGTAATAAATAAGTAATTTGTTAACTTGTTTTCATATGCAAGGAATTCAAGTTTTAAAAGAGTATCTAATCCCAAGTAAAATTTGTCATGGAATTACTACATTTAAAATGGAAAGTGAAAATCAGTTAATATAGATTTTGTTCTTCAAGTCCAAGTTTTACTAACTTTTCTCGTGAAAGAATGTGTACTTATAGTTATTTACTTGTCAAGCTCTATTTAGATTTTATTATACTGTTTTGTATTTTATCCATTTTTCCTTTGTATTTTACAGACCATTGTTTTAAGATAAAAATATTCATTTGGTTATACTAACTGACCATTACATTTCATTTTATTTAGAAAAGTATTGACCCTGCGAATATCCTATTGCCTCGGATATCAATACCTCATTAAAATTAGTTTCGTTTTTCAATTTTATTCAAAAAAGGCGTACTTAGCCGATAGGGACTGATTCGGACCTAAAAGAGCCGCGCCCTTAAATTCTGAATGAATAAAGATGATGATGACTATGAGGAAGTAACTTACTTCAACAAGTCCAAAGACAGCCGGACTCCGTTGATGTCATGCAGGGGCGGCACTTGTTTGATCAGGTTGCTGGAGAGATCCAGAACCCTGAGTTGCCGCAGTGGCGCTATTTCCTCGTACGGTATAAAGGCCAGCTGATTGTCTCCCAATAGCAGCTGAAATGAATTGATTATGATATCAGTATCACAGCTTATTAAGTATTATCAGATCAAGTAGATGGAGTGAGGACGAATCAAGAGCACATTTTAGTAGTGTCATGTCAAGAGTGGGTTCAAATCCCGGTCCCGTACCAATGAGTTCTTCGGAATTTATGTACGGAATTTCACACACAGGCTTTTCGGTGAAGGAAAGCATCGTGAGGCAACCTGCATACGTCCGTAGAAGAAATTCGATGGCGTAAGTGAATCCACCAACCCGCACTGGGCCAGCGTGGTGGATATGGCCCAATCACCCTTCGTGGGTAGGTCCTGCAGTGGACTATTAAAAAGGCTGGTACAGTACAGTACATGTCAAGAGTCCGGCAAAAATACCAAAAAGTTTGGATACATTTACGTGCCGCTTCCCTTAATTTTTTTTTTAAATCTCTCAACATATTAATTGTGGCAATGATTTTCTTGAAAGGGTTGGAGTTAAAAACGTTCGAAATTCGACTTTAAAATACAAAGTAAACTGAATTAATTTTTAAATTATACAGATGAAGTATGTTGGTTCAAAATGGAAACAGTCTACTGAGAAAAGAAGGCAACGGAACGCTCCCAGGGGGTGGTTTGCAGACACAATACGTAGGTAGTTATTAATTGCTGCTAGTTCTAAACAGTGTGGAGGAAAACATTGAGAGGAAATCTGCTTGTTGAGAATTTTCCATGTTCATTCCTAGCACGGTAGATTACTATGATCATTAACAAGAGGAGCACTAAGCCTTGGAGCGAGCGATCTCCATAGATATACAGGGTTATTCCTCAAATAATAAATCTGCTTTTCCATACCTACATTTTTTCGCGGGTAAACGATATTTTTCTATGAAACCAATTTTTTTTTGAGTTTTGACAAAAATCGCAAAACAAGAGTTGTTAGTTTTGATGTACAGAATAAGCCCCTAAAAGGATGCTAATTGATTAGGAATAACCCTGTATAGATATCAGGTTAAGTGTGTTCATACCGTCTCTAAAAAACCCGAGGTCGATGATGAACAGCCTAGGTAATCCCTTGAAGATGCAAGGGCCTAAGTAATTTTCTTGACGGTCCAGCTCTAACTGGCTCGTGAAGTTGTTGACTAGCATGTCTGGACTGGGCATGTCATCTAACTAAGCGATTATTTAGTTACAAACATAGTTGCTTGGTTAAATGTGTTCATGCCACCCGTAAAAGATGATGTGAAATGATTCCTACAGAAACCGGTTTTCGTGCAGGGTGATAATAAAGTTGTCAGCTAGCATCAGGCTTCGGTGCGTATTCTCTAATTCTAGTTTAGTTGCCCGGTTAAGTCTGCTCATGACATCTCTAAAAGATAATGAGAAGTGGACCCGTAAAGACCGGGCATCTGGCAGACTGACATAAATTTAGCAGCTAGCAACATGCTTTTTAAGCATATTCTCGAACTCTAGGTATAAATAGTTGCAGACATAGTTACTTTGTTTAGTCTGTTCATGCCGTCCCTAAAGACGCCAGGGTCAATGAGAGTGAGGTGGTTCCCGTGAAGATCCAGGGTCTCCAGCATCGGCAGGCCAGTGAAGGCGTCCAGTGGTAGACTGGAGATGGAGTTGTCTGCTAACACCAGGGTCTGCAGGGTGTTCTCTAACCCTCGCCAATTGTCGCCAGATATAACAGTTATTTCGTTACCTGGAACAACGTAGAAGTATAAATACAAAAGTATTCTTGCCATATTTAGGTATACGCTTTTACTATGGGATCAAAATTGACTGCAGTGCAGACGGCAGGACTTTACTGTTTTTTCGCGTCATAAAATCAAATAATAAATAATTAAGTAATTAAATATTAGGGGACATCTTACACACGGTCTCTGACCCCAAACTAAGCAAAGCTTGTGATTTGGCTGCCTGATATACTTTTAAAAACATACTTATACATATGTATGGTAACTAAATAACACCTAATAAATCTGTAAACTAGACAAGAATTGTCCTCTACCTACCTCAGACCAAATAAAAAAAATCAAGACGTAATGTCGTGAACTGACAAATGAGGCCGGTTTTTTATACATGTGATGAGTAGTTAACTGTAGTTAAAACGTTTTGTGACAGTTTTCACGAAAACAAGAACGTAAATATATAAACGTTCTAGTTCGTCTCTGGCTAGCTGATTAAGCCTACCTACCTACTTGGTAAACAGACATAATTGGTTAGGTATTTGAATATTGGAACGGAAGTTGCATCTAGTCTACTTTACATATTACCACTAAGTAGTAGACCTATATTAAATTGTCTTACATTCGTCTGTTTGAGAAAATTGCCTATCGCCATTCTTGATCTGGAAAACTGTCATACTGTACTATATGCTTTACCAAAAGACGAAAAAAAGCCCAACACAGGTTTACAAAAATAAAATACAGATTACTAGTCACGCCAAATGTCAGACGTATCATAATTCTTAAAACAATTCAAATGATTTATCGTGTTGAATAAATTATTTCGGTTCCAAAACGATCAAATTGTAAAGAAGCATTTGAAAATAAGCTCCCTTTGCACAGTCAAACACAATTTGTTTAAAATCAAATAAAGCACCCCTGAAGGGTACAAATCACCTGCCAAGTATAGCACCTCCAGTTTACCGGTGCCAGTGGTGCCTTCACTCACTCCGACATCAATTTGCACTTCTGTTTGCGAATGGTAGCGGGAATAAACTATCTCTTGTAAACTTTGAGAGATACAAATTACATGTCAAGTGCAGGGCTTGTAGGTTTGCAAAAGATTTTTGTGAGTAACAATGTGGTACTTAAAATAGGTACTTTTGCAATACCTAATTTATTTAGATTTTGAGAGAGATTTAAAATCAAAACTTGCACATGCAGCCTACAAAAGTGGCATAGTGAAAACATTAGCCATTGATTTTTATTCTAGGTTATAATTATTCTTTAAAAAGGGGACAGGCCCTGGTGTCTATGTTTAGTTTTGGATATGTAAAGAAAAGTTATAAAATATTAATTACAATTTCAATAGTCAACCTATTAGTCCAATTCTGTAACTAACCGCACGTAGCAGACTACAGTGTTGGCAGGCATTATTGCATCGAAACTAGAAGAGCGGCGGTGACACCACTTGATGCTGCGTGCAGCCGCCTATAGAATGTTTAAGAACTCATGATACAGGCAATATAAAACTTACCCGTCAAATCCAAAAGCCTCAACTTCTGTAGATACCGGAGCGATCTGCTGGGCACTTTCACCAGGCGGTCATGCCGAAGCTCCAACTCCCATAGCGTGTTATCCAGTCCATAGAACGCTTCCTCGTGAATACTCTCTAGCGGATTCTGGTTTATCGCCAGCCTGTATAGTCCTGAAATTGGTAAAAAAAGTTAGTAGAAGTATCTAAATAACATTATTTTAAATTTCGATTTCCATTCAAGTAATCAAAATTAAAGCTTTGAATTTAATGAAGATCCAATCATGGGTTCGAATCCTGGTACATATTTTGACGTCACTGCATTTTCAGTGAAGAAAAAACAACGTGGAGAAATCTATGTCTACTTCCGTAGAAAAATTGAAGAGATGGCTTATACACCAACCCGCAATGGGCCAGCGTGGTATATTCAGCAGTGGACTATTAAAAAAACAATATTCAACATGAGTAAAGACGCTTTTTTCAAATGTACGATGGGTAGGTAGGTACCTAGGTATACTCTTATCTAGCTAGGTAGCAAATGGGCTTTTAGTATTATTCCTAAACGTCCAAAAAAATTCTAATATTACTTGAATGTGATTTTACAAGACTGACTAGAGATCACCTCCTAAGCACTTTATTTGAGTGAAGTCTAACCAGGTAGAGTGTAAAAGCACTAAAAACCTTAACCTTCATAAGTTCAAAATACGAAATAGAAGCACAATTTCACACCAAAGAGACACAGTTGCGAAGAAAGTTGAGTGAAATTAGTATAAATTAGTATTGTCATGCGTTTCTCTTTATAGCTGTTTACCAGTTCCCGGTAGGTTTGTCGAATGTAATTGCTGTTCCGAACTCACGTGCGGGGGATTGTGTCAAAGTTAACGGGACCCGCGTTGAGGGGACCATTCGCAGTAACGTTTGTTGTTTTGTTCCTCCCAAATAAACCTACAACATTTATGTCAGGAATTGTACTCAGCTGAGCAGCGTGAAAATTGAGTAACATCTTCTCGTCCGATATACATCAGTACCTCAAGTTGAAAATATTTCAATCATAACTTATAACCCTGAAACGTAGACTCTTACTATGGGCCTTATTAATATGCTCTAGGTAGCCCATGCTATGCTGTCTCTCTGCGAGATCAAACCAAAATTTAGGAAATCCGTAGATGAAAGGAATAGTCCAACGGAAATGCCAGTTAAATTGGCAGTGAATAGAGTTTATATCACGTAAAACTAATAGGGCCGTAAAGTTTTTGAACGGTCATTTCGCATACATATATTATTTAAAATTGGGTGTTATTTTACCCTGCACTTGTACAAAGCAAAATAAAAGCTATCAATTCTGAACAAGTCAAAATAGTTTCCGTGTTATTTAGTGGGAATAAAAATAAAATAAGAGATCTCTGGAACAACGCAAAGCCCGCTTTCAGGAAAATCCCCGTGTAATTCATTTTTCCGGGCAAAAGGGAATTTGACGTCACCGCTGGCTGTTACGGACGTGAATGTTTTACTAAAATTCAACTAGATGGCGGTAGGAATAGGAATCATTCTTTTATTATGCACTCAGCATCATCATTGTAAACCTGTAATGCCCATTTTAACTCAAGGTGGGCGGGAAACGGAGACAATTGGCAAGAAAGGAAAGGAGGATTATGTATGGGCTGAAATGAACTATTTATTATGATGAATAGTCCACTGGTTGAACACAGGCCTCTCTTATTATACGCCACTCATCTTAGTCATGTGATATTCTTGCCCTGATTTGAGGTAAACGTTATGATATAAATATATATTTCATTATTGAGGTAAAAACGACCTGAATCAATCACAATTTTGCATCACAATATTAAAAAGAAAAATAAAGAATTAATACAATAAAAAAATATACAAAAAATATCAAAAATAATAAGTATAAAAACTGAATAAACATGAGTCAATTATAATCATACAAAGTCAATAATAGAATTATGAAATGTCAAGTAAAAAAAACAGCAGACTCAATGTCAAATTATGGTTCAATGTCAGAAATGAAAAAAAAGTAAATTGTAACTAAACAATAGGCCCAATTATGGAGGCGCCATCGTAATTATGATAGCTAATCAGAATGTTTCTGTTTCTTTTTCACTTTAGGTATTCGATAGAGAGAACACTTTTTACGTTGCTATTAAATTTACGATGGCGCCTTCATAATTGGGCCTAATGTCAACAATAGAAATATAAAATGTCAAACAATAAATCAGCAGATACAATGTCAAAATTAGATTGAATGTCATTTGTCAAAAATTATATATCAATCAGTGTTGGCAGACAAGAGTGCATTGAAGTAAGTGCGAGAGCGCAACCGAGGTGACATAGAGCGTGCGACAGTGCGACTATGGTTAACGTAGAAAACGTTCGGCAACCGAACTCCACCGAGATGATAGGAAAACCATGTCAAAATTACAACAAAGAATTAAAATCATAACATTACGATGTAAACATCAAGTCGAACTATAAATAACACACCAGAAGTGTTTGTACGAAACCCAATTTTGTGATGTTAAGGGAAAAAGGAGAGTCAATAACAAACGTTTGTTGACTCATCCCTTTTTCCCTTGGCATCACAGAATTTCTATATAAATGTTGCTGTAACCATCGGAAGTCACGTAAACATTAAGTAATAACTTTGTGTATGTGTAAGTGAAAGAAGTACAGAAACTCAAGTATGCTTCTATGTATTTAACGTTAATAAAAAATATAGGGGTGAAAAAACCTGAGTGACTTTACGTCTCTATATAAAATATCTTAGAATAGAAGGAGCATGATCAAATTGAATATTCACGATCGGTAATTTGTTGATGTTAAACTGAAAAGATAATGCTACAGAAAGATGGATGGCCATTAGCAAGCTGGAGCACTCAAATATCTACTTAAACTCCATAAAAATACAGATGAAAATAGAGTGTCGGTACTGGCTGCCTGAAAAAAACTGTGGCTCAAGATCTATGATATTGTTTCAGTTGACCTCAAGCGAAAACACCTTAGAGTTGTTGATGGTGGAAGGCACCCAGGCAGGATGGGCACATCGTTGCAGGTCACGATGTCAGAGTCACCAGCGAGCTTGGAACGTGCAGATTTCTACTTTAGCTTCATATAGATAAGGACGAATACCTATAGAGTGTCAGTACCTGTGGCTTGGAAGAACTGTGGTTCCAGATCCATAATATTGTTCCCGTTGAGCTCAAGCGAGAACACCTTAGAGCTGTTGATGGTGGAAGGCACCCGTAGTATGGGCACATAGTTGCACGTCACTATGCCCAAGTCACCAGCGGGCTTGGAGCACGTGCATAGCGCTTGGAACAGGCACGGCGGATGGCCTGTGTCCACGTGAATCTAAAATAAAAGAAATTGTTATTACTATCGACCCTGTGTGTGTGTATAACTGAGCTAGCATGGAATTTTATTTATTTATTTATTATTTAAATGCCCACCGTAAAAGGGTGGTGCTTTGGTAGCGTCTGTCTAGCCGTACGAAAGGAGAAAGGGGCAGGTGGGACCAGATTGTGCAACTCCTAGGCACACTCTCTGAAGTGTATCCGCGATAGAAGGCTGATAGTCACGCCATCTTACGTCGATGCTTGAGACTTTGCAGCTGCGACTTAGAGAAGGTTTCATTCTCTATCAGCCTCCTGGCTTGCCTCTTAATCGTCTCCAGACTGTCAGTAACCGGAACGGAGACACCACGTAAAGCAAGAAACAATTGAAAGGGCCTCTTTTTGACCGAAAACAAACAGCCTTGAGTTTTTGTGGCGTTAAACTTGACCAGGTTAGCATCACCCCAGTCAGATACCGCCTCCAGACTCAAGTTGAGCCATTCGATCATAGTCTCTCTGAGTGACTCGATTTGTGGCATGCTGATTCTTGCTGGTTCTTGTATTTATTGAGTTAGACCATTAATTTACCACGACGGAAAATGGAAGAACAATGAATGGATAGAAATAAATTAAAAGTAGTCAAATGGAATTTTGTTGACCTCGTATGTCTTCAAAAGCATTTTGAACTCTGAAATGCAAGTTTTCGATCGATACTTTTATTTATTCACCATGTAAAGATAGCGACATTTATTACGACACACACCTACAACTTCAGAAGTACTCGTATATTAATGTAACATCATTTGCGTGAATATAATATGTGCAAAGAGATTCCAACCTCGGATTAAAATCCAATTAATCTCGCAGCTAAGGCATCAAAACTATATTTAAATTATTAAAGCAGACGTCGAAGATCAATAAATTCTGCCACAAATAGGTACATTTTATACCCAGACCTGCTATATCTCATCCAACAAAGAAATCTGGAGCAACGTCCATACCAAGAACTTGAAGCTGAACTAGAAAGCCTACCTATATATTCCGTCTACCTACTCTGTATTCCTTAACTACTTGGTGTACGTTGCCAAATGTCATATCCATTCCTGATGCCACAATAAATAGGTCAGTGGCCTGTATTATGCGTGACAAATTCAGTTTATGTTTGTCGCCGAAAGCTTATAAACCTACTCCCATTTTGTGCGGCTATTTTCTTGGGATAGGAAACGGGTATTGCTTTAATGTAAACGTTTTGGGCAAGCTTAACATCAGGGGTCTCGAAAGAGAACGTCTCTTTCTCTCCCACGACCTGTACAGGGACAAACAGTGACGGAGATATCTAAAACTCTCAAAATTGCCATGGATGTATGTGAAGATGTAAACGGACTCAGTCTCTTAGTGCATAAAAAGTACGTATGCAACCAAAATTATTATTGAAGTGAAACTTGTAATGGGACTTCCAACAAGGTTGTGTTAAACGTTTAACACTACTATGGAGGGGGTATGGAAGCACTGTTGCGTCGAAGTTTCACCTCTTCCGCGTGGAGGGACACCTCTTCCATTTTTTATGGGTACATAATCGACTAAAACAATGGTAAAATTAATAACGATGAAAATCATTTAATAAAAAAATCAGGCAAATACTTCACTGTTTTGAAAATGTGGCCAAAGTTTCAATATTTACCCATTTTAAGCAGTATATCTCACATAATGTCACCTACTCACTTAACAAAAACCCAATAGGAAGAAAGGTTCTCAAGATTATCACCCTATTTCCATATACGAGACTCCCTACGTTAAATCAGTTACGGCGTGCGGCATGGGATGCATTAAACTGATGTCCGACACTCACCTCTAATGCCCTCGATAGAGACGCCCATATCATCAGCAGTAGGGTTACGACCACTAGGGCGTAACCGAACTTTATAATCGCCATCAAACTCTGAAACAAAAGAAATAAGTGTTAAGATGCTGTAGATTATAACTAGCCACGTGCGAGCAGGTTAAACAAATCAAATTTCTAATCAACCGGCGACTCAAACATTTGGTTCGCAAAATTCACTATCTAACAAATAGAAAATATGTATCCATAAGCATAACGCGCCTTTTGTCTTGTAAATCAACTGTCCATCCATGGTATTACACAAGAGTATCAACATTATTATAAAAGTATTAATGAGATCATGAATAAATATAACGTTAACGAAATTGAATATAACAAATCATCAATTTATCACACTTCCGTGACCCAAGATGAATATATTGCCATTACTACAACGATAATTATTTTTCGCAAAAAATGGAACCACCACCGTGTACAGAATTCAAAAGTTTGCACGAATCGATAAGACATCAATGTACATTGTTGTTGATTTATCAAAAACGGCACAGCCGATGACGATAAAATTAAAATGGGACCACCTCGGGAGTACACCTTTTCGAAATATTGTTTTTTTAAACAGTGCATAATTAACGAAAATATCTATGAACACACACAAAAAAATACATACAGACGATTATAGTACCTTCTCCTTTTTGGAAGTCGGTAAAAATAGTAATCAAAGTGTTTGTGTTTCTAAAAAGTTTATTTTGCAATGACTCAACATACCTACACTTAGGTCTGTGCTATAAGGCGAATTCACACCTGACAATCAGACGTCATCATTTCAGTACAAAACATACAATACTCAAAATTCCTGTTTATGTTATTCTGGTGAATAACCTTTAACAATTCGTACACCAACTGCACATCTAAAGCGACCTTTTATTTCACTTTCCTTTAATCACAAAACCTGTCACATTTCAGACGATTTTCCACATGTTTTCTTTCAGCGAAAAAAGTCCATTTACATACACATTAGCATTTATATCCCGCATTCTACTTCCGGCGTTTCAGGAGGCAATAAATAAATGAATCACGCGAGTGGCTGAAGCTGGAGGCTACAGCCGTATTGGAGCCTGCACCTGGGACAAATGTCAGGGCGTACGTACTGTCGTCAATTATGTTTTTATGATTGCCAACGAAATTGCTTCTACGATTCGGTTGCACGTAGTTCTTTACTACGCATAAGTTAGGGGTTGAGTAATGATGATAGGTAGGTACTATTGAAAATTCTTGGGTAGGCCTATGCAGATTCTACATTATCAATGTATGATGTCTGGTGTGAGTAGCGATGTGTTCGACAATATGCTTAGGACATCATTGTGACCTTGAAACATGCAAGATATTATCATTGTTTTGACCTATTCAAGATAATTGTTCGATAAAGTTTCGTCTTACGTAGGTTTATGAGTGTACAATGCGATATATTATCGTATTGTATATACGATGAGATTTTTAACCACTATAAAGGTTCGAGGGTTCGACTCATCAACTACTCGGTTGCCCTGATAAAGCAAATAGCAAAGATTTTTATTTTCTACAAACTTAGATGAATTTAATAGACATTTTACAATATCATATATCTTCACGCGTAGGCATATTAGGATTATATTAAACTTAGTGAGATATATTACAGGACAGTATAACGGCAAACTTTGACCTTACTCATCAGTCAAAACAACTAGACGAAATCCAGTCTACCGAAGATAATAAAAATGTTTTCGAAGTAGCCCCCATCCCTCTCAATAACAAGAATCCCTAATAACGACGAACATCTTTTATTTTATTGCCAATTCAGCGCTTAGCGTAATAATAATTGTTCAAGTTAGCGATATGATAATGCTGACGTATGTCTTTTACAGTGCCGAGGCTGTTTTAAACGTGATTTTCAAGCTTGATTGAGAAAGCGTACACTGATTTCGATTGTAATACTATGTGCTACGGGTGCCTTTTAGTAATAGAACCACTATTTAATTATAGAGCTCCATACAAACTCACTAATACAGCTAGTTAGGTAACCAGAACTGGTGTACTAAGCCAAAGGGGGTTATTCAGACTATTATTATGAACAACTTTTACTATGGACCCAACTAAAAATTCGATAAAATAAAATCAATGTTTCATACATTTTGTCGATTCCGAGTGGCAATTTTGCATGGACAGCTGATTTTTTTTCTCTCGGCCATAAATAATAAACATTAAGTTTTACAAAAAAAATATAAAAAACTAAGATGCAAAATTTTATTGTGTACAACAATGGTCTCGATAACTTTTGCCCTAAAGTGCATACTTTCCGAGATTTCGGCCAAAAACGTATTTTCAAGATGGCGCTTGAACGCTACTCAGTAAGTGAACCTAAACCTAAAAAAAAAAAATTGGATCGGAAATTTAGTGCAAAGTTAAATTCTATTTTACTGAGGTATATCTCCTTTCTGCTTAACACAGGCAAGCAGATAACCCTGTAGAGCTCCGACCTATAAATAAATACATATATAGAATTACCCTTAAACTATATAATTGCTCATAAAATTCACTGTTCGCCGATTATCAGCACAAAGAGAAAATTTTCAGCGCTACCTTTTTATGCCGACCCACAGCAGAACAAATTGTTGCTAATTGATCGTAGGTAATAAATTGATTTACTATTGATTGATACTAACATGACGTGTAAACGGCATTTATAAATGATTATGATTGTGAACCCTCAAATTCGGTTTTTCGCGCATGAGCGGGATGTTCTTGCGGTGGGATCTCGGACTAATAGTATATTCAATTACATGATGAAGGGTATAATTTGTTCGATTTTATTTCTATATCTGTTATTATCATCAAATGTCTCAAGTTACCTTGAATGTTTCACATTTACCTTTGAATCCTGCTAGCACAATTTCTTTTTTCGGTGGAGTAACTAATTGATAAAGGGATTGTACCTCCTTCCAGCGGACATCGCAATAGAGCTTCCAACTGAGACAGTTGTGGCGCCACTGTCTATGAGATCGTTAATGTTGATAATATTTACGACTTTAATTAAACGTAGACATGCTAACAAATGAAACAGACGAGTGTGCTGATTTTCTATGGGAAATGAGAGAAAACGCAGGCGTTTTACTTGTTTAATGAATCGGGAGCTCGGGGCCCAGAGGTTGTCAAACGTTATCCTCGCTGACAGCTTAGCGGTGGTGGGGAGAGATTTATATAACACAGGGTATGCTTTGCAAAGTTCAAGGATATTCATAATTATGAATATCTTCAACTACGGTGCCAATAGCAAAATCACGAAAAAATATCAGTTGTTTCAAATATAAACATTTTCTCTAGATTCAATTGACTTTTTTGAACAGAGCACAGCTGATTTTTAACCGACTTCCAAAAAGGAGGAGGTTGTATGTTCGTCTGTATGTTTTTTTTTGTGTATGTTCGATAATTTCGCCAATTGTGAACCGAATCGAAAAAATATTTTTTAGTTCGAAAGGGTATGCTCCCAAAGTGGTCCCATTTAAATATTACCGTAAACAGCTGAGCCGTTTTTGTAAAATCAACAATAATGTAAACAATTCTAGCGAAATAATCAAATTTTGAGCGTGATGGAAGGCGGTTTTGCCATTTTTTGCGAAAAATAATTATACTGTCATGATTTACAAATTACGTTTGAAATAAATGATTAAATTCAACAGTACATTAATGAATACACAGACAAATAAGTATTAGTAACGTAGGTATCCTTTCCTTATTAAAATTATACTTAAATCCGAAAGTGTGTTTGTTGGTTTGTTCCTCTTTGACGCAGCAACGAAGCTACGGATTGGCTTGATTTTTGGCATGGACATAGTTTGAAAGACGGAAAGTAGTTCGCGGGCGAAGCCGCGGGCAAAAGCTAGTGTGTCATAAAAAATCTGTTTAAATTATTTGTAAATGGTTTTTTTTATCTTTCACGAGTAAGTACTACTTCTAGTTTTAAAGTATATTATACTCGTAGATACAGTACACGTGACAAGTATACTGTAGAGTTACCTTTACGTACCATTATAATTTGTCATTTTTCCTGGAGCTTGAAAACATTTTCCGCGTGACGTAACGTAACCGGTGAAACCGCGGACAGTACCACAATATAATAAAATATTAACTGTGACATGAATAGTAAATAATAACGGTACCGTACAGGTGGTACATATAGATACATATAACGTTCACCCAGTTGAAACCATGAGGTTACCGTTAACTCTTACATTTATTACATTGAGTGGTTCATGTAATGCAATATTTACTTACAATTTAAACATTTATAGCTTTAATATATAGCCAGCTTTAACCTGGGCCTTCATCCGCGTGATATTAGTAGCCTATACAATCTCCAACCTAGAAACTAGGTATAGTCAACAACCACCTATGCAAAAAAATAAAGTCGATCCTTCACTCCGTTGCTACGTGAAAGAGTTATAGACCAACCAATATTTATACACTTTCAGATTTATAATAGGTATGTACGAGCATTAGCAACGGTAGCTTTAGGGTTCCGTACCCAAAGGATAAAAACGGGACCCTATTACTAAGACTCCGATGTCCGTCTGTCTGTCTGTCGGTCACCAGGTTGTATCTCATGAACCATGAAAGCTAGGCAGCTGAAATTTTTACAGATGATGTATTTCTATTGCCGCTATAACAACAAATACTAAAAACAGAATAAAATAAATATTTAAGGGGGGCTCCCATACAACAAACGTGATTTTTAGGAATTTTTGCTCGCTATTTATAACGCTGGGCAGGACACGTGGCCAGACGTGATGATGGAAGGTGGAGTACATCTTTGACTGAGTGGCTTCCAATAGCAGACAGGCGTTCCGTAGGCAGACCACCAGCCCGATGGGTCGACGACATAAGATCCATCGCGGGACACGCGTGGGTAAGATTAGCCCGAGACAGGGAAAACTGGCACAAGGGAGAGGAGGCCTATACCCAGCAGTGGGTCGATACAGGCTGATGATGATGATGATTTATAACGGCAAGCGGAATGGGGCTCCCATACGGTACGGAACCCTTCGTGCGCGAGTCCGACTCGTACTTGGCCGATTATTGATAGTTACCTACGCAATATGCCAAAATTCGACATCCACAAATTGTGTAATACAATCACAGTTCGTTAGCTAAGAAATAAACTTACTCTATGTCCAGACAATGTTAACTTCCGAATCAGTAAAACCGAATCAAACCCCTCGGACAAAGTCATATTTGCCTAGGACTCTGTCGCAATCGCATCGGCAGTTAGCTCTACGATTCGGCATTTAGATTGTCAAATATTTGCTTGGCAACGGTTGTTAAATATTCAACACGCACAGTTTGGGGAATCAGGTCCTGCCAGATGTTCAGTTTCCAACTCGCTCTCATATGAAGTTCGGGGGAACATTGTCAAAAATTAGCATAGAATAACTTCATGCGCATTGTTCTGTGTTTCCTTTTTAAAATAGGTATGTCATCGGAAGATATATAGGTATATGATTTTAGAGCTTTCTGTGATTAGAGGGTTAAATTATAAATAGGAGCGCTCATAGTGTACTTTGACTAGATGTTTGTCAGCGAAAACCAAAGTTAAGCAACGTTCGGCACTGTCAGTCTTCGGATGGGTGACCGCGGGAGGCATTTCCATCTGCGCGCTACCTTCGCTCGGATTCTCAAATGTTACGTTAAATAGTAGGCTTGGCCGTTTTTACCGCTTAACTAGAATCTTGCAGTTGGCTTAATATCTGACACCAGTGCTAGCTACCTCAGTCTATATCTATTGTGGTTACGATTAGTTATGATGGGAAAAAAATGCTATACTGCTAAAACAACCTATACTTTGTTTCACTTGGTCAGGAAAAATGGTAGATCAGATACTAAACAGCCAACATACATACATTTTCAGCTCCAAATATACTGAAATTGTTCACACAAAGCTTAATATTAAATCTTTGGTTCACACCTTCCGAGTTGTTCTACAACCACACTTCCGTAACATATTAACAAAAGGCGGAATAAGTAAAGTATTTTCAGATGATAAATCACTCTCCCCACACAGTGGGGTAGAAGGGACCCAATTACGCCGCAAAATTAGCCGCTCCTCAGGCGCAACCGAAAGGAAATCCGCACAAAAACTAGCCTCTTGTAAAAACCGTACCATATTACGGGTCACGGTACAGAGCTAATCCAATCAAGTTCAGAATTCATTTTCGCGAATATATTATTGCAAAAGGATACAAATCCTAATGACAAGGGTCGACAGACGAGCGAGGGTCTGACAATTTGCGTTCCCTGAAAGGATGAGGTGGTTCCGTTATGCTGCTGGTTCTTTGTGCAATGATAGAGGTATAACCATTCTTGTATGTTATCATTTGTGTACATTTTGGAGCGAATTTTGACCTAAAAAGGAGCAGTGGAGTGGCGAGTCTGAGGAGTTTGAGGAAATGTTGATCTGGGCCCTTGTCGGCTTGAAAGAGGCAATGGCTTTCGCGCTCCTTTTCACACCTTTTGTTTGAGTAGACTGGTGTGAGCAGGATAGAGCGTAATAGCTATTAATGCTAAGCTTAACTAATAAAGGATTCGACCTGTGATCAGGAAATACTGTATAAAAGAAAATTAAACGCTATTTTTTTATGGAAATTCATTACATCCTACTAATATTATAAACGTGAAAGTTTGTAAGGATGGATGGATGGATGTTTGTTCCACTTTCACACAAAATCTACTGAACGGATTGTGATGAAACTTTGCAATTATATAGCTTATATATCAGAATAACACATAAGCTATAAATTAAAATGATATTGCATACATTTTCCATATCACTACATGGTATAAAACAAAGTCGCTTCGCTGTCCCCATGTCCCCATGTATGCTTATATCTTTAAAACTACACAACGGATTTTGATGCGGTTTTTTTAAATAGATAGAGTGATTCAAGAGCAAGGTTTATATGTATAATATAAACCTGTGCGAAGCCGGGGCGGGTCGCTAGTTATAATAATAAGTGTTAAGTAGTAGAAAAAATTCTGCCATCTGCGAGCTATTCTAGCATGCGCTCCAAGAAATGTCAAAAAAGAACTGTCGAATCGAACAAATGTCAAATCGATTTTTTTTTGTTTTTTTATTTTCCACCCCTTTATTAAGGGTGGTAAGATAGGGCCTCGAAATATCACGCGGAAGAAGCCGCGGGCAAAAGCTAGTTAGTAATAAACTTTTTTAAACATTTACGTTTTATGCATGAGACATCGCAAATCGAACATCAATACTGGGCGAATAAGATTTATTTGAGAAAGAAACATTCTGCGAATGGCACGTTTAGCGATAATACCATGATGATGGGTAACAATGTTAAAAGGAAGACGATCGATCGCTCAAACTTTTTTATGCGAGCCAAGTTAACAAAGTCACTGTTTCCGGGATGAGTGACATTCTTAGAATCGAACTAAGTTTTTCTTTGTCATGACAAAAGTGACTACCAGATATAATAGTCTCTATACTAATAACTACATAGGTAATACATTTTCCATTCAGTATTTTTACCAATTCTATTGTTCTAAAAAGACCGGCCCGGTTGAACTAACTAAAGACCGAATGCCTAGCCCTGGTGTAAGGTTTTAAGCCACCTGAATGCTTAATGATTAAGACATCTGGAGATCTATGTGTGTCCTTGTGTGTGTCCAACAACGTGTCATCCGAATCACACTAGCACTCAATCCTAATAAAATAAGCATCAAGAACTCTAACATGGCTAAACGGCTAAAATAACCGGGACCTACATTGAAACGTATCATCCGAGGCATGGTTGCGCTCAGTTATAAATACCACCCGCGGTCACCCATCCGAAGACTGACCGTGCCGAACGTCGCTTATCTTCAATGATCCCTAATAAACACCTAGTGTTACGAATATGCCCCCCCTCACCCGTCCCAATCTCCCACCTGCGTTTGAGGACGAGGAAAAGGCCGAATGCTTGGCCGACAGCCTCGAGTCGCAATGCAGCCCCAGCTTAGGCTTCGTCGACCCTGTTCACTTCGATACGGTGAACAGAGAAGTCGAAGAAAGACTATCCGTCCCCCCCACTGACGCCCTTGAGCCTGTCACGGCTTCGGAGGTTGAGTCGATCATAAAGCGCCTTCACACCAGGAAAGCTCCCGGTGCTGATGGCATCTCCAACAGAGTGCTCAAGCACTTCTCAGTATCCCTAGTGTGTCTTCTAGTCAGCATCTTCAATGCGGCTATGAACAACTGCATGTTCCCCGAAGCGTGGAAGTCCGCCGATGTCATCGGCATCCACAAGCCCGGCAAGAAGGCGTCCGAGCCATCCAGCTATCGCCCTATCAGTCTCCTCAGTACTCTGGGGAAGATCTATGAGCGCATCATTCTGAAGCGCATCTGGTCCCACATTAAGGACAACAATATCCTTCCCAACGAGCAGTTTGGCTTTAGGGCCAGACACTCTTGCGTCCAACAAGTACACTGCATAACGGAGTATATTCTAGAAGGCTTCAACAAGAAACCCAGTCACGGGTTTCTTACCACGCCAAAGCCCCAGGGATCCGTAGCGGTCTTCCTGGACGTAGCGAAGGCATTCGACAAAGTCTGGCACAACGGCTTGATTTTCAAGCTGTTTGCGAAACAATTCCCAGACCGTCTTGTATTCATAATACAAGACTTTCTATCTTGTCGGAAGTTTTCCTACAAGGTCGAAGGAGCCCGCTCGATCCCCCGCCCTATCACTGCTGGAGTCCCTCAAGGCTCAGCATTGGCCCCTGTGCTATACTCGTTCTACACATACGACATTCCCCGTTCTCCCAACGTTGAGCTTGCGCTCTTCGCGGACGACACTGCTCTTTACTCCAGAGGCTGGAAAAAGAACCTCCAGATGACCCATGTCCAAAAAGCCCTTGACCAGCTTGGTAAATGGTTTAGGAAATGGGCCATCTCGGTAAACCCCGATAAAAGTGCAGCCATGTACTTTCATCCCACTGTACTCAAAGGCAACCCGAAAAAGCAACTCACGCTTAACGGCCAGCCTATTCCCTGGGCCTCCACGACCAAATACCTTGGCGTGACCCTCGACCGTCGACTCAGCTTCTCCAAACACATTCACATAGTCCGTAACAGAGCAGCCTTCTTCCTAGGCCGCCTCTCCCCACTTCTCGACTCACGTAGTAAAATGTCCCTTAGAAATAAGGTGACAATTTACAAAACGTGTATCCGCACAGTCATGACCTATGCTTCCGTGGTCTTCGGCCACGCCTCCCGCATTGATCTGGACAAACTCCAGGTCATTCAGAACAGGTTCATTCGCAAAGCAGTCGGAGCTAGCTGGTTCATGCGAAACTCTGACCTGCACTGCGATCTCGAACTCCCCTCCATCACTCAGTACATCAAGTACCTCTCTCGCCGCTACTTTGATAGGGCGCCCCACCACCCCAACCCACTCGTAGTCCAAGCCTCAGACTATACGACAGACACGACAAACACACCCACCCTCAGACGTCGCCCAAAACACCTCTTGGGCGACCCGGACGACCCCATCGCCGTAGTCACATCTGCGGCGCTGGGGTCGGCCGACCCGACAGCTCCCTGCAACAGGAAGTACTCCGTCTTTGGTATAGGCGCCGGTTACCATAGGCACACAGTCACACACCGACCTCGCCGGCGAGGTCGAGGACCCTCCGGATCTGTCAGAAGATCGGTTAGATTCTCTCCAAATAGTCAACCAGCTCAACCCATTAGGGCCACAGGGCACACCCCTTCTGGGGTGCCCGGGCAAGTCTGATCTCCCTCGCCGGGTGACGGCCCAAGCCGAGGTCCGTACCTTCTCAGGTGCCCTTGCGCTAGTCACCCTATAACCTAATCTTAGGGCTCAGCCGCCATCCGCGCTCGCCCATGTCCGGTAAGCTGTAGAGGCCTCAGTGGCCAACAGCTATAAGTCATTCAAAAAAAAAAAAAAAAAAGTATAACTACGCTATGAGCGCTCAATCCTAATAAATTATTCTTGTAAAACAATGACACTTCTACCCCAATCATACGTCTTATCGCAGCTGGTAGCCTGGTACAGCAACGTAAATACTCATTCGCTACCCCAATCTTTTAAGAACCCTTTTTCCCTCTCATAAAAACATGGCTGTAGATAATTTACCCAATAATATGTGAGCGAAATTTTGAGATCCCTCCTTAGACAATAATATTATTTTAATAAAACCTCGAGCGTCTCTATCGATCTCGGGGCGTGCAAACACCCTCTGCGAGGTAGGCCGTATTTTTCTTGAGGCAAAAAAGTCGCATCTTTAGACCTTGGTCGGGAAAGCGACGTTTATCTTGATAGAAGTGAAGTACCCTCTGTATGTCTTATTAGTAAGTAAATTCGTGTGGGCCGGATGGCAGGCTTTAGTGTCAGAGTTTTTAAGCCGCCCGAAGGCTTCCGATATAGATAAATGATGAAAACAACCGGGACCTAACCTGCTTGGTTAATTGGTCAAGCTTTAATGTAGTTGGAAGATTTTTTGAGGTAGGTAGTGTATGTATGTTTATGGCGAATATTATGGACAGTAATTAACATTTGAATCCGAACAATAATTTTACTGTTTACATGAATTGAAAACATATATATACCTACATGAAATTCATTGAAAAAAATATTTTGCTGCATTATGAATACGACTGCAATTAATGTCACATCGAACATTTTAAAAATTATTTTAACTTTATTAACTACAACAAAACTACACTACTACTACATAAAAAGCCTTGGATCATCCACAGACCTTTGAAGGTCTAAAGTTAATACAAATGCTCAAGCCCACTGCCAGTTGGCAGCGTGCCGAGCATGCTGGCTGCATTGCCGCGCTGAATGGCAATGCTTATGCGTTGAGCCAAATAAACACCAGCATTTTGGTCACGCGTCGCGTCCACCAGACGCTCAGAAAGACTTTTGAAAATTATATGAGCTCCCCGCCCCCACGGACCCAATGTCTCAACTCCAAATGGTTCAAATATGTAACCACTACCAAGGTTAGCATACTTGAATCAATAAGAAATCTGTTTTTCCGAAAAAATTACAATAACTATACCTATACACTTTTCAGGGCGGGGTTTTGAACTATGTCATACTTAAAATCGATGATGACAGTAGGGCTGACCCCAACCTGGCCATCTGTCCGATGAGCAGGTTAGGCGAATGGACATGGAGGGAGCGCAGGTCGCGAAGATCTCCAGGTCAAGTCTATAATGTTATCCTTCTCGTGGTTGCCGCCCGTTTTTGGTCTGGTCCCCTCAGGAACAGATGTAACCAAAACTTATAGACGCAAATGTTTTTCCCAACCCATCCAATATCCACTCACAGTGGGTGGTCTGGTGGGCGGGCGATTTCGCGACGGCAACCTCCGATACCATAGAACGCGTGTGTTTGGTGCGGCGGCCTGCGCCTACGACCGCGGGCCGCAGCAGTGTGGGGCAGGCTTTAGATAGGCATTCTTGCCGGATGTCAGTGTCAGTTGTCAGAAGGTGCCAACAAGTAAAGTTTGGAACTTTTGACAGCTGCTTACAGTTGAAAATTTTAAATTTCTTAATTCGAACTGCATTGCAATCGGACCCAAAATCTTTTCGCCGATCATTTAAAATCCGCGCTTGCTCTCTCTTTTTTAAACGCACGAAACGCCGCGCCGTGTACGCTATAACCTACAGTACAACTATCGGATGATTGTGTGATTACCATGATGACCAATAACGCAGCGGGTAAGTACCTTTTACTCTCTCTTCACTTAGGTCATAAGATCGTGGAAGCGCCCGCCACTCCTATACTACCCTTCTTCCTTCCTTAATCCTACCCAATCAGCGACGGTGGTAAAGTGATCGGGCCATCGTTGGCACGACGTCTCATAAAAGAGAGAGGTCGTGCGGGGGGCCGATCACCCATGTGTTTGATGCTGCGCATGGGGGCCCGTAAGGGAGGATGCAACAATCCTGGAGACTGAGCTGCGGGAAGGACAGATACAGAGCCTTCCCTGCCGCAACACTTCTCTTTGGTGTGAATTTCACCCAAAACGGGAGGCCAACTGACTAGCCATCGTTGGCAACTCAGCATGGCAGGCAGCCTTCAGCTACTGCCAGGCGAGAGGGGTGGATTTCTGGGGCTTGCAGTCGGCGGTGCACGCCGTGCGTTGGTGCTAGGTTGGCGCCGACCGCGGTGGTATCGTTCATGGCTCGTGAGTTACTTAATTTGCCCTTCTATATCCTTACAGGTAGCCCTGGTGTCGCAACCCGGCATCCCCCAGGTGCGGGCTCCGTGGAGGGTGGGGAGCCTGTGGGACGAACGAGGAATCTGAACATGGACAGCTCATCCAACCATACAAACAAAACAAAAACAAAACACTCTGGGAGCTCTGCCGGATCCTCTCGACTCATGGCTGCGGTGGATGGCGTCGCGGCGGCTTTTGCTGCCGGTGATGCAAACACCAGCGGCTGGACTATCCAGAGTCAAAGGAGACAGCAGGGAAATCGGACTGGGGGGAAACGGTCTTCGGCCGGAGGTCCCAGCTCTGGAGTATCCCACCCCGTGGTGGCTAACGTCCCGGGGGTGAAGCTCACCAAGAGTCAAATAAAACGACTAAAGCGCCAACAAAAGGCGCTTTCAAGGAGAACGGCGGCAAGTGCGGCTGCCCCACTGGTCAATAGACCGGAGGGAGCCGGCTGCGCAATGCCTCGGCCCGACTCCGGCAATAACAACCTTAGGCCGCATGACCCGCCGGTGGGCGCAGTGGACTTGTCTGCTGTGACTACCGGGCCTGATGGTTTCAGAGGCGAAGGAAACAAACAGCACAACCGCTTCAATAGGAAAAAACGCGCGGCAATAGCCATATCTAAAGCTGCGCTGGCTCCAGCCCACAAGGAGCCCCAGAAGCGGGTGCGCTTGGACGATACGATGTCTCCCCGAGGGGACCGCAAAAAACAAAGGACGGACAACGATCGTCGACCTGGACCTAGCTACGCGGACATTGTGGGCAACGAACTCTGCGTAGCTATAGTCAGGGCAGACAGCCAACAGATGACAGAGGAACAAATCACATCAGTAAAGCGTTACCTAGAGGATCAGATCAAATCTGACTCTCGTAATGCCAGCCCAACTGTTGCCCGGTTTCAGGGGAAACCCATCACATGTGATGGTGTCCTGAAACTGTGGTGTGAGGATAGGGTTACGCTGACGTGGTTACACGAAGTCGTCACCAAGCTACCTGGGACTTGTCCTAGGCTAGTGGTAAAAAAACAAGGTGAGCTTTCTAGGAATCACCGAGCTACCCTGGTCCTGCCCGACTGTGTGAACTCTTTGGAGGACATCAGTCAGGTGCTGGACTTCCAAAACCAATGGGCGCTTGTGAAGACCTGGACGGTTTACTCGTTCAGCAGGAAAACCGACGACAGATATCACCTTACCCTGGGTATACCAGACAATGTCGTCCCATTGCTGCTGAAAAATGGTCGCAAACTTTCACACA
Organism: Hypomecis atomaria; assembly: GCA_964007245.1. Lineage (NCBI taxonomy): Eukaryota > Metazoa > Arthropoda > Insecta > Lepidoptera > Geometridae > Hypomecis > Hypomecis atomaria. The sequence goes on along the minus strand of OZ023285.1, from coordinate 19,168,593 downwards.
ACCTAGGCAGTGTCTATGTACGCTTCCTCGCGGCAGACGGTTCGTTGCATGACGAGCCCCCTTCCTTAGCGATAGAAGCACGAGAAATGGACAAGGCAGCAAATGTCCCATCACAAAATGTCAGCACTGCGGCCACGGATGCCTCAAACTCCCTCCTGCAGCCAGGCACTAGCACGGAGACCGAGGAGATGGAGGAGGAACCTGAGCTTGCAGTGGGATCATGGCGTGATGTAGCTGAAACGGAGCTATCAGATGGGGGGGACGGGGATAACCTTGATGATGGCGACCCAACCTCCGACGACTAAGGTCGTCCAGGCGAACCTCCAGCACAGCACTACGGCGACGGCTAACCTGCGTAGAGTGCTGGAGACAAACGACGAGACCATCGCATTGATTCAGGAGCCGTGGATCAGAGCGGGACGAGTGTGTGGTCTCAACAACTTAAAGGGTAAGCTAATACTTGACTATACTATAAACAACGTAAGAGCATGCATTTACGTCCCAGGCAATATGACAGTAACACCACTAACACAGTTCTGCTCCAGGGATCTAGCAGCTGCGAGATTCCTAAGTATATGCGGAAGGACAACGGAGGAGGTAATAGTCGCGTCAGCTTACATGCATGAAAAAGACGAGATGCCACCAAGGCATGTAACCGAGCTGGTAAGATACTGCGACACAAACAACCTAAAACTAATTATTTCAACTGACAGTAATGCACACCATCCAATATGGGGGATGCCTACTGCAAACGACAGAGGGGAGGATCTGGTAAATTTCTTAATATCTACTAATCTCTCCATAGCCAACACAGGAGCAGAGCCCACCTTCGTCACAAGACGAGCTCGCACCATTATTGACCTCACCCTGGTCTCAGGTAATTGCACTCTTGTTAAGAACTGGAGAGTCTCAAATGAGCACTCAGCCTCAGATCACCGATGGATCAGGTATGAACTTACACTAGAACAATCGACACCAATGCCGACACGCAACCCACGCAAGACTGACAAGGTCAGGTACTCTTCAATCCTCAAAAGTAACCTAGACCCTGTCATACAAGCGAGTATAACAAACACCACAGAACTGGAAAGAGCTGTAGTGAAACTAACTAATACCATCATCAAGAGCTATGAAATATCTTGTCCTTTAACAGTCCCTGGAGGCCAAAAGCAGGGGCAATGGGGATGGTCAAGGGACCTGGATAAGCTCAAAAAGAAGATGAGAAAACTACATAACAGAGCCATGAACACCTACCTAGAGGTAGACTGGGACAACTATAGTGAAGCCCAGAAAGAATACAAAAAACAAATACGCAATAAAAGACGGCAATCATGGAGGAAATACAGTTCAAATATTGAATCCAATCATCAAGCTAACAGAGTTAGGAAATTACTAGCGGCTGACTCTAAGCGTGATATTGGCACACTGAAGAAGCCTGACAATGATTACACGAAAACAACTATGGAAACAAATAATCTTCTGCTGCAGACACACTTCCCGGGATGCCAGATCACTGATCAAACAGGATGGGAAGACGGTGAGGCAACCACAGCAGCGGAGGAGGACTGGACAGCCGCACGGTCAATAGTAACAGGGGAAAGAATAACTTGGGCAATACAGTCATTTCAACCCTACAAAACACCTGGCCTAGACGGGATCTTCCCAGGATTGTTGCAATGGGGAGAAAGTATACTAAGAGAAACACTAACACTGCTTTTCACAGCCTGTATAGCCTACAAGTATACACCCAAGGGTTGGAGAGAGGTGAGAGTACAATTCATACCAAAACCGGGAAAAAGTGACTACACTGACCCCAAATCTTACAGACCAATCAGCCTCACATCTTTCCTTCTGAAAACTTTGGAGAAACTTTGTGACAGGCACATAAGAGACGAAGTCCTGAACAAAATTCCACTACATCCACAACAACATGCATACAGCTCAGGGAAATCAACAGAATCCGCTCTACACAATGTTGTGTGCACAATAGAAAAAGATATAAACAACAAAGCCATATGTCTAGGAGCTTTCATTGACATAGAAGGAGCCTTTGATAAAAAAACTTCAACAGCATCAGCAGAGCACTCCAAAAACATGGGGTACACCCAACGCTGGTGGGATGGATACTAAACATGTTGAGCATGAGAGCTGTTCGTATCGACTCAGAAGGCTCTATAAGGGGATTGGTGGTCAGAGGCTGCCCTCAAGGAGCAATCTTGTCACCGATTGTCTGGAACATGGTGGTAAACGTCCTAATCGCCCTGCTGAACAACCAAAGATTTTACACAGTGGGATATGCAGATGACCTCGTGATACTAGTGTCAGGACACTTTGCCAGCGTCACCTGTAACCTAATGAATAATGCACTGAAAATCGTAGAGAAATGGTGCACTGAAAATGGACTAACAGCCAACCCATCTAAAACAGAACTAGTAATGTTCACAAATAAGAGAAACCTAGGACCTTTTACCTTACCATCCTTCTTTGGTAAACAACTATCACTGTCGGAGGAGGTGAAATACCTAGGCATCACTCTTGATAAAAAACTCAATTGGGCAACACATGTAGACAATAAAATAAAGAAAGCTACAATATCATTTTGGCAGTGCAGCAAAATGATGGGGAAAACGTGGGGACTGAAACCTAAAATAATCCAATGGCTCTATAACACAGTGATCAGACCCGCCCTCACATATGGGGCAATCGTCTGGTGGACTAGAACTAAACTTGCCACTGCAAACAAAAAACTTGAAAAATTCCAGAGAACAGCATGTGTAGCAATAACTGGATGCATGAGATCTGCACCCACAGCGGCACTGGAAGCCCTCATAGGCCAAACGCCGCTACATCTCTTCATCCGTCAGGAAGCAGCAGCTGCTGCATACAGACTTAGAGCACTAGACCTCTGGACGCACAACAAAGCAGCCACGCACACCACTATCATTGACGAGTATGCGAACTGCAATCCGGAGATTCTTTCAATATATGACAGAGTCCCCAAAAAATACATCTTCAGGAAAAACTATAACATCCAACTACATGAGGAAAGTAGTGACAGCTCTGGCCTACATGAAGTAAGGATATATACAGACGGATCAAAAACGGGAACAGGTACTGGTGCAGGTGTTTTCTCGGAAGATCTTAACATACACATATCGACAACTCTGGGTGAGAACAACTCCAGCTTCCAGGCGGAGTGTGTCGGCATCATCCAGGCAACAACAGCGGTACTGAGCAGAAAGGTAACTGATTATAATATTAGAATCCTCTCGGACAGCGCTGCAGTTTTAAGAGCACTACAAAGTTTTGAACATTCCTCGGGGTTAACCATCCTGTGCCACGACCTACTGGAGAAAGTGAGTTTATCCAACAATGTTACACTCCAATGGATCAAGGGGCACAGCGGATCCAGAGGCAATGACGCGGCTGACGAGCTAGCTAAGAGAGGTTCAGGTAGACGCCCCATAGGTCCTGGACCAATGATCCCCCTGCCCTTCAGCCAAGTCAGATCATGGATTCGACAGCACACCAAAAGACAACACAAAGAATACTGGGCAAGTACCGAAGGCTGCAGGCAATCGAGAGAAGCATTCCCGGACCTAAATCCGAGATACTCTCGACGCCTGCTAAACCTTGCAAAAGACAGACTTCGACGCTTAGTTGGAGTTGTCACTGGACATTGCCCTCTAAACAAACACCTATTTAAAATTGGTGTTACAGACAGTCCCCTATGCAGAGGTTGCATGGAGGTAGAAGAAACAGCCGCGCACCTGCTGCTAGAGTGCAGAAGCGTGGCAGAACAACGTGAGAAGATCCTCGGGTCACCGAGGACGCTCCGGGAGGCCTGCGCCGGCGTCAGCGAGCTGCTGGACTTCCTGGAGGACACCGGATGGCTAGACTAGCAGCCAGCCGGGGGATCACGCAATTAAGGGCCCGAAGAGGCCCGTCTTGCGGAAAACGCCCGCCCACCAAGTACCAAGTACCTATACACTTTACTCGTGCTATTTGAAATCTGAAACTTTTTTATGATACTGTAAAGAGAAAAGTACTGATGAAAACCATTGCCAAGGGTTAGATCATAAAAACTACAACAACTGTTCATAGCAGCTCTGCGTTTTAATATTAAAATGTTTTTCATGTTTCTATTATCTCGAGATTACTAGATACTGCCCGCAGGGGTTTTATAGCAAAATGATGAGATTGCATAGTTATGGAAATAAGAAGGACAAAAAGCAAACTTGCTAAGGTTTTAACTCAATTTTTATATTTTTTAGTTATTGTAGAACAGCTCGGGGACAAGCAAGTTTCTAATTATAAGATTGTACTCGTAAGTACATATTCAACGGCACGCCACCTTATTACAAGTTTTTATTTTAACTTGCAATTAACTAGGTATGTATGTATGTAGGTATAAGTTCAGGTGGAATCTTGCATGTTAAATTTGACTAACTTCCCGGTTTCCAGTTGACTTGAAATTTGGACGCATATGTATATCGGATGACAATGAAATAATATGGTACCATGGAGCTGATCTGATAATGGAGTCGGGAGATGGCCATAGGAACTCCTGTACTAAACAAGATAGACCCATCGTGTTTGGGCTCGTGTTACTTGTCTTGGCTAGCACTCTGCTGCTATATGATATCCAGGATCTCAGTGAAGCTATGTGCGTTGTTAGAGCTACTAGTAGTAACAACCCGTAAAAACACTGTAAGAAAACTTAGATATCTTGAAAGAGATCACCCTGAAGGCTGCCAAGTAGTCGTTTCACTGATTTTAAGTTTTTTGATTGAATGTATGTTGTAACTAATTGTAACTTCCAGTGTGAATCAAACATGAGTTTATTTATCTACTCGTATCTATCATTTATGGAAGTTATTCGTGTCCTTGAAGATATTTATATCAAGTTTATCAACCGGAATTTGTATAGCGTGGTGGACTATGGCTTTACTCTTAGAACTATAGTTATATTATGGCTCTACCTCTATTTAAATGACGTCCGTGCAGTGGGACAGTGTAATAAAGAAATGAGCTGGATACAGCTAAAATCAATAATATCTGAAAAATGGTCCGCTTTGCAGAATGCAACTGAGGTGGTCCTCCAGATCCATAAATTTGTTTGGGGTGAAAAGTAGCCAGTGGGGTAATCAACACTAAAAGACGTCTACATTTATCTCTGGTTACATTAAAACAACCTTAAGAATAAATGTAATTTAAAAAACTAAAAAACACGCTAATCAGACCTTGAAACCTAATCGTGGTCAAAGTTCATTCGTCAACAAGACTTTTTTTAAGAAATCCAAAACAGCTATGATACGATTTTCCATCATGAAGTTCCAGTTCATATCTTCCAGCTCCATCATCAGATCAGTTCGACAGTACCATATTATTGTATTGTCATCAGAACTACATACAGCTGCCAATTTTCATTACGCTACGACCCTTGGAAGATGCTTAAATAAGTTACCTTATATTCCATTACACAGTTACATACAGGTCGACCTAACAAAAACGTTAAAAAACAATTGCATTGTGCAATGTTTATAATGTGGGTAATTGTCTCAAATAGGAGAATTTCACATCCTTGCTTTTCTTATAATAAACGTACCTTTAGAATCAGACGTCTCTGTGTGATGCCGAATCACTATAATGATAAGATGCATCGATACGATAAAATGAGACGCAATTAGTAAACAACCACCAAGATTTACCGACTTCAACCGTGTACCCACATACAGAATTCGAATAGTACGCACGGATCGATGTAACATCGATGAAGTAATTTTCACATTGTTTTTGATTTTTCAAAAACGACTAATCCGATTTCGATAAAATTTTGATGGGACCTCTAAAGTATGATCTACCAAACAAAAAAAGAATCATCAAAATCGGTTCATAATTGGCGGAGTAATCGCGTAACCTACATTTTTTTCTCAACCTATGCTGTCCCACTTCTGGGCAAAGGTCTCCCCCACTTTCTTCCATTTATCGCGTTCTGTAGCCAAAACATACAAAATAAAACATACAGTCGAATTGAGAACAACCTTTGAAGTCGGTTAAAAAGGCCAACGAAGGAAGTGGTTCAAGAAAGGCTGATAATTATGATGTTTGTTGATAAAATTGCCCCAGTTTTCATCTCGCCCACAATCGATTTTCACAGTTTACTCCGAATACTAATGCAAGCGTTTAATGTCCGCGTATATTCGCTATTTCCGTCAACAGCCGGCCAATTTGACCCAAACACAGCAATTTAATTACGGCTCTACGACGCAGCCAACTTCGGCAGTAAATTATACTTTATTACTTGATACGGAAAGGTTAATATTGCATGTACACGACGTGGCCGACGCGTTTCGATTTTCCATTTGTAGCGGAAATTCCGCGCGCTACCGCCGCGTTCATAATATTTCTCTTTTTCCGTTTTTGGTCGTAGAAACATTTATTTTGTATGTTAAGTGCCTCTGAGAGTCGGTACACAGTACTGAGTGTGTGATTGTAAACGGTCACGGGAGCGAGGAAAATATTTATGGGATCATTTGCGAAGGCTCAAAAAACAAGGCAAGTGGGTGTTCGTGGAAGGTTCCGTACCAGATGTGTTTATGTTTAATTTAGCTAAAACGATACTTTTATTTGGACCAGATCGGTATAACATTTATAGGATCATTTGCTAATGATCAAATAACAAGGCAAGTGGGTATTGGAATCGTGCGTGTAAGGTTCTGTACCGTAAAAATGTGTTTATTTTTCATTTAGCTGAATCGATATTATTATTTAATTTGGCCGATCAGTGCAAACATAATACCTACACAGTCTTTCTGGTTTTAGAATAAGTATTCAATGCTATCAACACACTATATTTAATGTTGTAAAGTGAGTAATGTTTTGAGATAGAACTATCTAAGACAAGAAATGTCAGGAATTTACTATTTTGTATACATCTTAAGACTACTGTGTTTCAAATCCTGAAAAGGTTTTTTTTACTTATAATTATATTTGTTAGAAAATCCGTTATAATAACTACTAAATCTGTGAAAAATTCAGTTTGTTTCAAGCGTAATATGGTATTAAACCGATTAAACTTAAGACTGACGTCTCGTTCCTAAAGGGGGGCAACAACTTTACTGTGAAGTGTTAAAAGAAAATAACCTTAAAACACGGAATCCTAAAAACGAGAAGCGAGCCTTTCAAACATTCATGTGGTTACGCACAGATTTATGACACTATTCGTTCACGTTTCACCACATTAAACTACGTATGAGTATATAAGTAATTATCTTATTGTTCCGTGTGAACCTTATTTTTCCGCAATCGACAGCTATCCTTATACATATTATGAAACCAAAAGTGTACTTGTTAGTTTGTAAAGGGGGATTTACACGGGTCGAATTACGCCGTGCGGCTAGTCGCTTCACAAATCTCCTGACCAAGCCGCATCGCTAGCTCATTTACACAGGTGACTAAAATCGCATGCGGCTCAGTCATCTTGTTCTCTAGGATTTTTCCGAAACAATCCTTAATGCGGCGGGCGATCGCCTCCAACTGATTGTTTACAGTTTACACGGTCTTTAATTATTTGCGACCTAGTCCAATTGCCATTTAGAGTTTTAGATGGTAAATTTTCGCCACGCGGCAAAAATCGGCAACTTTAGTCCCTCGTGTAAATCCCCCTTTACTCTTCTCATGCAGCAACAAAGCAACGGATAGATTTGATTTTTAGCATGGACATAAGTCAAAGGTTGGAGAGTGACATAAACATAGTTGTTATACCGCAAAAATGAAAAAAAAAAACCTATAGGAGAGCTTAAAAATTAAAACATAAAGCGGGCAACGCTGCGGGAAAGAGCTAGTATCTTATCTATATCCGCTTCGGTTTATTGTATCTGCGCAAACAGAACGTGATCGAGAATTGGCAGGTCCGTCGGCACCCGGGGGAAGGCCCGTCTACCTCGCGACCCGACCTAATGTATGATATCAAATATACAAGACGGCTTCAAGACGGATAGTCGGCCATACTTATCGTATCTTCGAGCTGGTCCTCGGGGAACCATATGGGGAAGAGTAATTGTTGCAGTGCAGGTGCCAATAATTTAAACATAGTAAGTTTAACCTTATGGATGTGGTTAAGTATTGCTTTGTGTCTCTGGGATGGATGGACGGATAGATAAATCACGTTGAGATAGACATGCCGGATGGACTGCAGGACGGAAAATAAGATAATATTCTCATAGAGGCTCGTTGTTTTTCTTATGAAACCTTAAAACTATCTAAGATTTCTGAGATAAAATGATTTTAATTTTATAGTGCATCCCACACTAGGTTTATCTCAAAGAGTTATTGTTGTGGTAAACATTTCTAAAATTCGTCGCGAATGCAGGACTCGAACCTTGCGTCTTCGGATCACTAGCCCTCTCTCCCAAATGAGGTAATTCTGAACTCAACTGAGGGTATCACAGGTGGCACCACCAACGTTATAAGTTGGTTAAAATGATAAACACTTCACAAATTCGAAGCAAAATCAGGACTGCGAATTAGCTCAGTTGGGAGAGCGTCGGGCTGGTGATCCGAAGACGCAAGGTTCGAGACCTGCATTCGCGACAAATTTTTGAAATGTTTATCATACAAATAACTCTTTGAGATTTCTAAGATAGTTGATGTCTAAGATAGATTTAAGCTTAAAAAATTAAGGCTTGTTATATTTATTATGTTTCTGTGCTATACTATTGTAATTTATATGCTATTAAATTAATATGAATAGTTCATAAGCAATAATGTAACGTGAATGATAAACAACATTAGGTAAGTTATTAATATGGACCTAGGTATTCCCAAGACAACCCTTTAATATGAAACAGACCTTTATTCCAAATAAGTGTATTATTTCAACAAATTGGTAGTTTATTGTGGCTGGCGGCGACCAGAGGTGATTGAAAATGGTTCAGGTCGACCTGAGGGAAATGCTGCCGTCTACGCCGTAGAACCGCTGTAAAGCTCATACTCTTCAAACAAATATCTACAGAGCCACAGTCCCTAAGTGACAGTAGCAAAAAGAAAACTGTCCAAGCGTCGTCATACATACAAACTTAGATATTTTAATTAAATAATTCACAATGACCCGTTTTCTCGAATCTCGACGTTATCTCACCCGATTAATGCTTGTAACTGAACAAACCGACCACTCTGGCATTGCGCGGCGTCGTAGTCGCTTGCAATCGCCTTACGACTAACTATAAAGTCTGCCCACTACGTAGCTTGGGCAGGGTTTTGGCTCGGACACTTTTTTGAACGATTGTGACTCTATAGATATTTGCTCTAAGCTCATACTCCACTAAAGCGTAGCTGAGCGGAGTTTTGTAGGGTACATGCTCGCTTTATGCAGAGACTAGAAGTTATAATCTATGACATTTAAGGGTTTACCGTCGTCTCTGGAAAACTTCAATTCTAAAGAGAGGTACGCGCGCGTTTCCATACGATAAGATTTGAGACACGATAGTGCCCCGCCAATACGAGCTAAGCGCAAGGGCACACTATAACCATGTTTTCTCGAAGCGATTCGCCGTTTTTTTTTTAATTTGTTGTATACTGCTACACCGAATTTCATGAAGCAATATTACTAACAACGAATCAACTTAAATAACACAATATACGAGTAATTATGCAAATTAAAAACAACGATTACGAATACAGATAATTTAATTTGCCAGTGAGTGCCACAAATTATGAGGTTTTATTCACCGCAAAGCCACAGCGAAATCTCATGAACATACACTATCATTTTACCGATGATCCGCTGGATCAACAAATAGAATAAAGATAAAGTTTAACCCAGGGGCGAATCCAGCCCTCAAAATAGGTTGTGGGCATGGCTACCTAAAATTCAACAAAGTGCAAGCGCAAATCAAACTACGAGTATAACAAACCATTGTGTTGAATGAGATGCGTTTTAGAAGCTGACATTTAATACAGACCTAAAGAAGAATTCTCTCCCTTCCGTTCTTCCCCTGAATTTACGCCAAATTTAACTAAGTTAGGTTAATTATAATAAAAGTAAGCTCGTATAGACCGGGTGGCTTGCCGTGGTGACAGAGTTTTAAAGCCCACTAGCATGGCTAAACGGTTAAAACAACCAGTGCCTACAATTTAACGTGTCATTCGAGCGACGGTAACGATCAGTTGTAACTTCCACCTGTAGTCACCCATGCGAATACTGGCAGTGCTGAACGTTGCTTAACTTCGATGATCGCAAACGGACATCTAGTTAAACTATGCTATGAGAGCTACAGGTTACTTAAGGGCAATATGGACATATCTACATTGCCCATAGAGGTAGATACGTGTCTGGTTTAATTACATTTGCAGACTGGTTGAAACTATAATCTTTTTCAAATAGCTAGTAACTTATGACACTTCCGAAATGTCAGCTGTCAAACATACATTGACAATTTTAATGATGTACCGCACCTATATTCGATTTGTAATTACCGATTATTATCGATTTTACGTACTTATCGAAGTTATCGAACAATATACCTAAAACTGTTTTGGTGAATTTATCTACAAGTCAGTAGGACTTACTTAGACGACAGGTATAGAGGAATCAAAAATAAATAAAAAAGTGACAGGGAAAAAAAGATTTATTTGGGAAATAATGTCCTCGTCACTTCGTCATCGGAGCTATCATCATTATCATCATTTGACGAATCTTCCAGATTTATAATCATTTGATTATCCGTTATATTGTCTATGTGAACATCGGAGGTAAATGGAAACTAAGTTTTTCATACATTTTTGTATCGAATACGCACTACATACATATTTTATAATTTTTGTACTAGGGGTACAGATTAACGATAACCCTTGCTTAAATCAAGTCGATTAATATGTTTTGTTTTCGATATTCTTCGATTTCAACAATAGTCGATTTCCCAGCCCTCTTATCATGACGTCACGATCGGCAATAGCACGTAACATAACAATTTAACGAATTTAATATTTTATTAAATTGAAAAGTGAATGCGAATATAAATATATAAGTGAATGCGAATAGAGCAAGCAAGAGGGCGCTGCCACGCAAACATAATGTTTTGTTGTTGCATATATAATTAAATAAATAAAAATAGTTTCAGTACTTATTCTATGAAATTCGAAGTGAAATTGTTTAGTATTAGTGTCTGTGCATCTATGTGAGTGATATCAAAACATTACACGCAATAATTAGTGAACTTTATACATATTTTCAAAATGACCGGTAAACCAGTTTAAATTTCGTATCAAACATTTGACATTTATGTTCGAAAATCGCGCCAACTACTGTGAACTGGGGGGCGATTCTGTTAACCGATCTCGTTGCTGAGGTGATACGTTCTAGAACCTCTCTCGTTCAAAAAAACGATAGAGCTTCGATTGATGACGTAAAAACGTGTGACGTAAGTGTGACGTTACTGAATCGAAACTTTCGTGAACTAATCCGTTGCTCCGACGTTTGAAAGCTGACACGAAACGTCGAAGATAAAATTGATGACGTCAAAGTCGTGTGACGTAATACATAACGATCGATGTCAAAATGAAATGACGTACCTAACTTAAGTGTACGTATTCAGGCAGGGCATTGATGTTGGGGCGTCGTCTAATTAGAGTTATCTCAAATAAATCATAATATTTATCAGTATCGTCTAGACAGAAAAACCTTCCAAATTACGCAAGTCCAAACGTAAATCACGAAATCCAATCCGTCCCGCCTCGCTAAATTCCATTCGGCACGATCGGTATTTGCCGAACCGAATGATTCATCAACACAGATTCGATTTTACTACAGTGGCAATTGTGCTGAACCAATATGTGTGTAGCAACCCATAGGTTGGACTTGGGTTTCGTTACCTGCTTCGAGGATAAATGATTTAAACCAACAAAATTAGGCAGTACATTATTATTTTATTTCAAAAAATACGTAATCGTAATATTGATCGTGTGTAAGATGTCCCCTATTATTTATTTATTTCTGTATTGTACCTAAATATCTCCAAACTTTAACGTACGCACTCCGCGAGCTACCCTAACAAAAAAGTCAACGACCATTGCAATAGATCTCGTAGCAGGTGGTACAGGTAACTGGCTCGTCGATCACTGGAGAGCCGCCGAAGAATGCCCCGTGGTAGTTGATACCACAAGGAGCTAGGATGGACATTGCAGAAGAATCCAAGTGATAGTAGATGTCACGGAGAGCTGGCCCGTCCATCACAGGAGAGCCGCCGGATTCTGCTCCGTAGAAGTAGATACCATGGGGAACTGGAAAGATCACTGCAGAGGCCCCAGTAGTTGTTTGAGAGTTGGCCCGTGGACAAGAGGACATCCGTTGATGGTCGCGAAGCTGATTGCACGCAATGCTCAGTTAAAGTGGCCGATATTCAAGCGCAAGCTAGCTAATGACCATCATTTTTAATAACCTGATGAAATTCGGCTGAAATTGGAGAAAATTTTGATTTTCTGTAAATAACAAAGTACCTACTCTGTGATTTTGATCTTTTGACAAGCTAACAGAATTTTAAATAAGGGTTTTGAATAAGGAGGTACTATTTATTGCCAGTCAGTTAAGAATGAGTAGGTATTTGATATAGGAAATAATCGGCCAAGTACGAGTCGGACTCGCGCACGGAGGGTTCCGTACTGTATGGGATCCCCCCTTAAATATTTATTTTATTTTAATTTTATTATTTATTATTGAAGTGAAAATAAAACTAAATATCCTGTGAAAATTTCAAGCATCTACCTGTTACCATTATTAATATAGAGCGAAAAACATCTAAAAAATCAGGTTTGTTGTATGGGAAACCCTTAAATATTTATTTAATTCTCTTTTTAGTATTTGTTGTTATAGCGGCAACAGAAATACATCATATGTGAAAATTTCAGCTGCCTAGCTATCATGGTTCATGAGATACAGCCCTGTGACAGACAGACAGACAGGCAGACTGATGGACAGACGGACAGACGGACATCGAAGTCTTAGTAATAGGGTCCCGTTTTTCCCTTTGGGTACGGAACCCTAAAAAGTATAAAATTGTATTGTAATGAATTAGATGAAATTGTATTATTATCGGAATTAAAGGTGTCTCAACCAAATATCTGTGCAACCCAATCATCAGATTAACCTATCCACAGAAAGCGAATCAAATATCAATTACTAGATTTAGCCAAAAAACAAGCAGGCATCTTCCTGCTTTCCTATTTCCTAAGAGATATAATGTATGGCTTTTCAAGGTCAGAGTGAATAGGTATCTTCTAGGTCTGCGTGCTTCATCTTCGACCACAACGTCGCTTACCATCAGGCGAGTTGGTGGTCAAACGCGGACTTATTTGGGTTAAAGAAAAAGCAGGTGAGGATAAAAAATACAGTTTAATAATAATTAATAAACTCTTTTTGTGAGCAAAACCTTATTTGTTGCAATCAAACATCAGAAAAAAAAGTAATAACGCACACATTGAATAAATATTGGTTTTGACTTAAGTCTGATATGTCAGATTTTTTCTTGCTTTATTATTTTAATCTTATTATTTCATATTTTTACAGATTTGCGACGAAATTATTCAATTAAAAAAAGAAGTCAGATCAAATTATAGTTGGATAGATGGTTGGAGTTTAAGAAAACAAAATTGAAAGGCGAGAAAATAGAGATAGTCTTCGTTTCCATTTGTTATTCAAAATTGTCAATGACGTAAGCGACATAATTGTGTATACAATATGTTTGTTTGTGTAGGTGACGTGATACTGTTTCGTTTCTGAAACGTTTCTGCATCGTTGCTGACTCGTTTTGTACAACAGATCATTCAGACTATGCTACAATATTAGACCGTATCCGATAGACGTACTCTACTGGATTTTTTTTTTGCTTGTGTAAGAGAATATTTGATACATTTGACTGTGGATTTAGATATTTTATTGTAAACAAAATTGCTCTAGTATAAATAAATTACTTGAAAACGGTTTGGTTGTTTCTATTTCAATGTTATACTCGTACCTAATTCACAGGCGTAGATCAGTAGATATTGGAGGGAGTTTCAAGCCTTAATGAGCCTACCCTATCAAAGGTAATCTTATAACATTACCTAGAGAAAAAATTGGTTGCCTGTAAAGTCGGTATACGGGCGAAAGTTTTACGTGACAACGACTTTATGTCTGTCTCTCTCGCTCTTAGGCGGGCTAACCATGCCCGAGTGGAAGGGACGCGTGCCTCTCACTCGCTCTCATTGTGAGCGCATAACGTGAGCGGAGCGTAACGCAGTTTCTTGAAGTGTCACCCGGCAAACCAATTTATAAGACGTTGTCACGTCAAAATGCCTTGAATTCAAATTGAGTAGCCACGAGATTTCTCCAAAGCGACCGATGCGTTTTTGAGAAAAAAATCGGAAGTAACTTCATCCTCGCGTGTCGTTTTTGAAAACGCAGCCTTAGTGTGATTAAGAATAAGTGTACCCTTTGCCCTATTCATAGCAGCTGACTGCCTGGTTGCTGATTGTTTTTAATATTTAATTATGAAAACTATATGTGATATACGGAATACAAGAAATAGAGTTAATAACATCCTCTTTTTTCTAAAATAGGTTAAGAAAGAATGTAGCGTAGTCTGAACGCACCGGACCAACCTTCAAATACTCCAAACATTTAATATGTCATAAAAACACATAAAAATGAATACGAACATTGACATTGACGTTTAAACGTTTGACGACCTAAAATAAACTGAAAATAGAGAAAATTAGTAAGGAGTCTTATTGTGATTGTAGGTCTAATTATGATTTAGACGTCGTTGTATGTTTTCCCTAGTTAGGACTTATGATGAAAATTACGATACTACGAGTATGTATTACGAGCTCAAGCGGGCCCGAGGAGGACAACAGCGTATCTGGCAACGCTGTCATAAAGGACCGCACAAGCCTGGCCCTACTGCCAGGCGAGTAGGCACACAAAGTGCTGGGAGCACCGGTGCGTTTCTGGCTCCCGCCAGAAACTCTGCAGACGGTCCTGAGAGTTTCTAGCTTCCACTTAAAAACACTCTTGGGTCGTAGCCACAAGATATCCACAAGACCACGTGGGGTCATTTGTGTAGCATGTCATTCACATGGAGAATTATAATAATGTAGCCGAGCCGAGTTGCGATCGTTATTGCACCGGTTTCTATTTCGGTGTTCTTCGACTATACTTCGGTTATACTTCGGCTACTTTTAGTAGTTAGGAGATTGTCATATGATTGTCATTCATTACAATTGATTGTCACTTGACAATTCTGCCATTTTAAAATCAAGCGTATTAGCTTTTACTATGGGGAGAATTGGATAGTATTGGCACTTGATCATTTTGATGAATTTTCGAAAAAACTATTTTAGTTAGTGGTTTAATAAAATTAACTAAATTTTAAAATATTTGTTATTTTACATAAATATATTAATAGTACAATTATAGTACTACTAAAACCTTTTTAAAATGAAAAATGTGTCAGAAAAACATGTTTCTTGTTAGATTTTCTCCAAAATCGTACATATTATTAGGTAAACCTACGGTTTAATGCTTTTGATTTAGCTGATATGAATAAAATGCGAAGATCACATTACACTAAGTATCTAAACTAGATAAGCAGTATTAGAGTGATTTAAAAACAACTGGAAACCAATTTTGGTTTATACCATGCCCGAATCAATGTTGCTGATAAATTGTAATCAAACTAACAAAAATATAACAGGCATCACATTTTATTGCATGCTAAAGTAAAAAAACATAGATTTCGGCATTTTAAAAGTTGCAATTTAATAAAAAGGATGAGACGATAAGTCTGTGATCAAAGTTTATATTTCAGAACTACGTTTCTTTCAGTGGTTTTTTTTATACAGTATAGGTTTGCATTTGACAACATTAAATGTAGTGGTATTGACTTATTTCACTTTCCCCGCTTGTCATCATTCGTTTGTCAAATGAATTAGAGGTGTAGTGAGGAAGAACTGCAAACGGGCTTTTTGCTCCGTTGTGGCCTCTAGAAGTAGACCATTGTTGAACATAGCCTATCCATGAAGGTCAATTAGGCCCTTAAAAAAATGAAGAAGCAAAGATCGAGGCTGAGGGGGAATAGGAATAGATTAAGACTATAAAATGTGCGATTAGGCCATCACGACTTCACAATACACATCTCCTACCTACTGTTAAACACGGATCGCCTCTGTTGTATGTTTTTCTTCACTGAAAAGCCAGTGGTGTATGGGCAATAAGTAGGCACATTTTAACTCTCTTCAGTCCCCACACGTGTTTGTGTAATATCTGTGCCATGTGGGCCCTGCGCAGTCCCCAAAGGAATAAATAAATGATACGAATATTTTTTGTATAAAAGCTTTTAATAGGGTTTAATTAGCTTTATCAAAATTGAAACAAAAATCCATCACATTTTTTTAAAGTTAAGTTTTTCAAAATGTTAGTACTTTAATTTTCTTGCGATGTGATTATTACATAATGACATGTAGATTTGATATCGCAAGATAAAAATGTCTAGAGTACCTACCTTTAGTATTTTGATTCTTTGAGCTAACTCTAATTTGACGATGAACCTTCCCCCCCTATCAATGCCCTAAGTACCTACAAAATGTATCACTTAGTGACGTCATTTGCTTTTGACATCAAGGTTCAACATCGCACGCTTTTCACGTCATCAATTGTATCTTTGACGTTTCGCGGCGGCTTTCGAACGGCAGAGCAACGGATGAGTATCACGTTAGTTTTAACTCAGTAAAGTCACACGTTATTACGTCATAGATCGAAGCTCTACCGTTTTTTTGACAATTCCGACTGTCATAAAAACGAGAGAGGTTCAGGAACGTATCACCTCAGCAACGAGATCGGTTAACAGAATCGCCCCCCTGTTATTGATGGTGACTCTAACATAAAACTGAACTAAATAGTATTATAACTGTTATTCTTTCCAATCAAATATAACCACAATATTCAAAATTGCTGTGGAAATTCTTAAATGAACTATTAACGAAAATCGACTGCTAGTGACCTCTGTGAACTCTGACACGCATACCTACTTACTACGTCATTTCCAATCTGCTTGTAAGCTACTCCCCGCCAGAGGTCGCTCAAGCAGAGACACCGAGTTCCACAGACTAAAAATGCATTTCCGCAAAATTAGTGTTCTGAGTTACCAGTTACTTCAGTCATAATTTCTACCACATCAATTTACTCAAATAAAGGGGCCATCACACAGAGGCGGTACGAGCGGTACAGCAATGGCACCCAGAACACCAACAACACCACGCGACTGTGGAAAATGTTCAATTAAAATTCTAAACAGAGAATTTTTGACTTGCTCATTGTGTAGTGTCACATATGACTTGACCTGTGGAAATGTTTCCATAGTCAGATTTTTGCGAATGACGCGAGAGCACAAAACGGCTTTCAAATGTCAGTGGTGTCTCGAAAAAAACTATAAAAATAAGACGAAACTTAAAAATAAAAATGATTTACATTTAGAAGAAAACAATTTCGTAACAATAAGAAAACCAAAAACTTTACCACAGTCAAATGGAACTAAAAAGCCAACGATGCCTATGAACACAGACGAATTTAAATTAAAAGAAAACGATACCGTAACAAAAAGAAAACCAAAAGTACTGTCACAGACAACAAAAACTGAAAAAAAGACGACACCTACGCTAATGAATGATTCCTCGAAAGAAAACCACTCGATAACGACAAGAAAACAAGCAATTTTACCACAGCCAGTAGCAAATAATTCAAATATTCACGATATTACCGATGGTTCCGAATATGCAACTCTGTGCGATAGCTCGACTAGCTCTATAAGCCTGACGGAAACACCAAAAATAATGACAAGTCAAAAAATGGAATTATTGAAACAGGAAAACGAAGAATTAATTGAACAATTATTAAAAGCAAAAGAAGAAATAAAAATGCTGCATGTACAAAACAATGAAATAATGGATAAGTTAATGGATATAGAACAAAAAATAACAAAGAATAATTCTGTCTGCAGCTGCAAATTGCGAACAAGTAAAGAAATTGAATATAAAGAAAAATCGACACAAACTGACAATGACGAAGCGAAACCTAGTAATGTAACACCATTTCCAACAAAAACAAGCAAGACTAAGAAAAAACTAAAGAAGGTGAATGATGCTACAATAACGAATGTACCATGTATAAATGTCAACGATTTCAATGAAACTGGAGATAAAGAGATAAAAACAGCTGTAACAACAAATAACCAGAATGAACCAGAAATCGCGGAGCAGAAGCCGAAAATTTACATTGTTGGTGATCAAAACTGCAGAGAAATGGCTTCATTGCTTATTAAACTACGAGATAAATACAAAACGCCCAAAGAATACGACATCACCTGTGAAACATACCCGAATGCTTCCCTGGACTACATCAATAGTAAATCTAAAGCATCTCAGCTTAATTTGAACAAAGAAGACTGGTTTATACTATCTGTAGGAGCAAATGAAACAAACCCCACAAAATTTCTTAAAGAATTATATTTGTTATTGAAAATTGTGGACTCAGCCCAAGTTGTTATATCAGGAGTTAGATATAATCCATACTTGAATGAGGCTAGACTAAACCGTAGTATCAAAAGAATCGCATATAGCTTTGAAAATTGCCAATACCTGCCAATAACCAGTTGCAAAACCTTGAATCATCTAATAAACCTAACTGACTACAAAAACTGCTATCTAGGCAAAAATGTAACAAAAATGATAAACTCAAATAATAAAACAAAACAACAAAATTTACCCACAACTCCAAAAAAACACGATTATACGTATAGACCGGGTACTATTCCGTATTATTTTAAAAAACATGAAGTTCAAACTTTATCTCCAAGCCCCGTAGCTAAACCAAACGGCATTTCGAACATAAACTACAATGCAGAAACTACTTTGCAGCCTAACAAAAATGCGTCTCGTTTTGAAAAAAGTCAGCCTATTACACAAAAAAATCCCGTGACGAGTACACCTCAGTTTTTTCGTTCATAAGAACAGAAACAGAGAATGTAGCTTAAAACTAATGCACCTCAACACTAGAAGTATAAGAAAGAAAGGTGACAAACTTGAACTACTTACCAACGAACACGATATAGACATTTGCTGCATAAGTGAGACCTTCCTAAAAGAAAATGAAGCCAACGTACTACAAATTGATGGTTTTCAAAAAGCAGCACACTTTTCCCGTAAAAAACAAGCCAATGGCGGCGTATGTATTTACACAAAAAATTCAATTGCTTATACGAAATTGGACTGGGTAAGTGAAATGAGTATAGAAAGACATTTTGAAGCGTGTGGCGTCAGCATAAAAGAACTTAATTACATTATTATTTGTGTTTATAGATCCCCAAATAGCAACTTCAACCTATTCATAAAAAACTTAGAGATCTTGTTACAAAAAATGACTCTCAGGAAAAGATACAATAAGAAAAAAATATTCATAGCGGGAGATTTTAATATAAATACACTTGAACAAAATAATAAAACCAATTTGTTTTTAAATACACTAGGCTCATCAAATTTAAAACCGGCCATACAAGAACCAACGAGAATAGGCAAAAAATCTCAGACGTGTATAGATAATATCTTTACAAATATTAAGAAATACAAAACACAAATAATAACTGTCGAACCAGATTTTTCTGACCACACTGCGCAAATTCTGAATATACCAACCAGTTTGAGCTTCCAAGAAAAATTTTGGTATGTAGAGAAACAAAATGTAAGAAAATATTTAGAAGTATTTATCAAATATATACAACAAGTCAATTTCCTTGAAATTTATGAACAACAAGACCCAGAAGCTGCCTACAGAGAGTTTATTCATCTTTTTAAACTAATATATGATTTATGTATACCCTTTGAACGAATAAAAGTAACTTACAAAAAGAAAGTAAACTGGAAGACAAAAGGCATTATAACAAATAAAAGAAAAATGTACCAAAAATGTATAGCTAGCAAAAACAAAGAACATAAAATGATCTATAAAAAATATTCTAAAACGATGAAAAAAATTGTCTCAGTGTCACAAAAAAATTCAAACATAAATTATATCAATGCAAGTGACAACAAAAGCAAGGCCACCTGGAAAATTATTAAAGAAAACACGAGTCAAATAAATACTATTCCCTCAACTATTGACAGTTTGCAAATCAACAACACCGAAATCACAGACCCTATACAAATAGCAAATTCATTTAACAATTATTTTACCAACATAAACAAAAATGATGGGAAAAACATCAAAAAAGAGCCGAAAACCCAAAAAAACTGTAAAAGCATATATCTTCAACCAGTTAGTCCTCATGAAATCAAAAACATCGTCAAACAATTAAAAAACAAACAAAGTGCAGGCCACGACAACATCCCCATACAAGTGATAAAAAGCGCTATAGATTTTATTGCGGAGCCATTAGCTCATATAATTAATTTATCAATTGGAACAGGACGTTTCCCCAGTGATTTGAAAAAATCCATTGTGCGACCCTTACATAAAAAAGGACCTGCAAATGACTTGGGAAACTATAGGCCAATAGCCATACTACCCTGTTTTTCAAAAGTTTTTGAAAAGGTGTTATACACTAGAATAATGTCTTTCTTGGAAAAAAACAATATTCTAAATACCAACCAATTTGGCTTCCGAAAGGGGAAAAGTACAACAACAGCTATATTTGAATGCTTAAAAAAGGTATACGAAGACATAAACTACAAACAAAAAGGAGTAGCTTTACTGCTTGACATGTCAAAAGCGTTTGACTGCGTCTTACACAGCAAAATAATAGACAAACTAGAGAGTATAGGAATAAGAGGACTAGCCCTAGAACTGATTAAATGCTACTTAACAGACAGAAAACAATGTACGAGCATAACATTTTATAACCGCCAAACTAAAACAATTGAAAGTATAAAATCAGATTTTCAAAATACGTCATTAGGTATCCCTCAAGGCAGCATACTAGGACCATTGTTGTTCTTAATTTATATAAATGACTTGCCTACAACAACTAAATATAATTGTACCATGTTCGCCGATGATGCTACTGTGTACATACCACAAAATAAACTAAATGAAAAAGATTTCGAAAAAGAAATAATAAATACGTTAAGAAAAATAGTCGAAACATTAGAATCTCTAAACTTAAAAGTTAACATATCCAAAACCAAGATAATCCAATTCAGAAATTATAAAACCCCGCCCCTTGAGCTAAATATTGTTTATAATGATATAAAGGTAAACGAAGTAAATGAAACAAAATTTCTCGGTGTAACCGTAGATTGTCATATGAATTGGAAACTACACGTATCTCAAACGAACGCAAAAGTTTCAAAATTTCGTTACGCTCTTTCAATACTAAGGAACGTCTCCTCCAAAGAAATTGCAAAGAACGCATACTACGGCAATGTTTACCCTCACTTAACGTATGGTATAATCTTTTGGGGTAACTCAGTTGATGTTAAAAGTACATTCAAAGTTCAAAAAAGTTGTATAAGGGCCATTTATAATTTACATAGTACTGACTCAGTGAGAAATGTTTTAAAAAAAAATAATTTATTGACACTTACGAGTATTTTCATATTAGAACTCTGCATGTTTGTAAAAAACAACCCAAAATATTTCACTGATCAAAAATCTTTGCGGTCTCATAGTTTACGCTCCAAACAAAAATATAACATTAGTATTCCTCAAGCTAACAATACAATTTTTCACAAAAGTACATACATGACAGCTATCAACACTTACAATGATTTACCCTATGAAATAAAGTCATTAGATGGAAATAGATTTAAAAATTCTCTCAAGAAATGGCTAATTGAAAAAACATTTTATGATATGAACGAATTTTACTCATGTACACACGGATCGGGCCCATACTTATATTATAAAAAATAACTTTGTGCCATAATAATTTTGTTTAAAAGTTTTGTATTTATTCAGGAATGATCTCAGGTTAAACATAAGATAAAGTTAATATTTAGATAGGTATTATTGTTGTAAATTGTTTTAAAAGGTTGATCTCAAGCACATGTAAAATTGTAAATACATCTAAAGAAAGGAAATTTTTCATGTAAATAGATATTATTATTATTACATTTAAGTAATGCTCTTCATCTATGGTAATGCTTATGGTACCCATCTAAGTCTTAGGATGGCTACCATATTATTGCATAATATTGCATGTCCGCTAGGACAAACTGTTGATACCAATAATCTACTTGTAACATCTTTGTACTGACACAGTTTAAAGCAATAAAAATTTACTTTACTTTACTTTACTTTACGCGAATCAATAACCTGTATTCTATTTCTTGCGTCCTTTGTCGTTTATTTTAGTAGTTTTTCTTGTAAGTTTGCTTAATGTTTTCACTGATAAATAGAAATATTCAACTATTGGTGTGACGTCACATGACGTATTTACGTAATATTTTACGTTCTATGGACCTGTCATAAGTGACTTCCTATTTGAAAAAGACTATAACTGAAAAGCTCTGAAAGCAACATTTTGTAGAGCTCTTCATATTATATTTTCATGCTATGGGAACTTCGTTAGCTTCGCATAGCCAAGTACTATGAGTTTATTTTTCAAGGGTTGATACAGAGCTTCACTAATGGGTAAATAAAAGAGTTTTTTAATGCATCTTTTGAGTTTGGCTTGCATATTATTCAGGATAACAGAAATTGGTACTGGAAAGAGCTCATTGTACTTTTCAGTACAATGAAATTGAGCGAACCACCGCGTACATAAATTTTCTTATAGATGAGAATATATTCAAATGAGTTTGATTTTGAATGCGTTTTTGTGACATAGTTTGGTCGATTCTGAGTTATTCAGTAGCCGTGAAGAAGCCTAAGTTATATTGTTACTGTGGCTAATGTACCGAGATAGAAGTCATGCAAAAGAGCGACATAGCAATACGAGTATGTTGTGTCCGGTTCGTAATAAAATAAAATTTGATACCTACTGGTTGACTTTATTAATAAGGTATTTAGGTATTTAAATAGTTTTTTTTCTGTCAGTTTAATATAGAGGGATGCTAGTTATAGGTCTTGACTTTTTACATAATATAAAACTGTACTGTACTGTA
Organism: Hypomecis atomaria; assembly: GCA_964007245.1. Lineage (NCBI taxonomy): Eukaryota > Metazoa > Arthropoda > Insecta > Lepidoptera > Geometridae > Hypomecis > Hypomecis atomaria. Next base: position 19,145,463 of record OZ023285.1, on the reverse strand, counting down.
CCAGCATTTTTTTTAAATAGTCCACTGCAGGACGTAGGCCTACCCACGAAGGGTGATTGGGCCATATCCACCACGCTGGCCCAATGCGGGTTGGTGGATTCACATCCGCCCTCAAATTTCTTTTACGGACGTATGCAGGTTGTCTCACGATGTTTTCCTTCACCGAAAAGCCAGTGGTGTGAAATTCCGTACATCAATTCCAAAGAACTCATTGGTACGGGACCGGGATTTGAAACCACGACCTCACGATTATAAGGCGGATGTCACTACCTCTAGACCACCACGACAGTAATATAAAACTAAATTTCTTGAACTACTACATGTTCTGACGCATACAAGCAAGCTAGCATACATCAGAAGTTACCACGTTCTCCTTACAAAATAAATTATACTCGTTAGCTACATATTTCCAAGTCGGTTTCCTCTCTACACTATAAGTAAGCTTCGCTAACATTTCTCAGCAGTAAGCAGACAGTACATTATGTCTGTTTGTCAGGCGAGATGTAAGGAATTAAGCTGCACGATGTGTCACGAAAGACAAAGAGACAATTAAGACGTGTCTTATCGTATTATGTACGAAGGTGTAGCGATCATGCTCATTAGCGTTCACAGCCAGTGATGCCTGTTGTACTGCTGTAGCTGGTTGTCTCTAAGTGGATTCTCTATTAATTTGCAGCAGTTGCAGTGGTTATTCATGACTGATGCCGAATAAAGACTGTGTACAGTTTGGAGGTACCATCCTTACTTCCTCACTAATATTCTAAATTCGAAAGTGTATCTGTTGGTTTGTTACTCTTTCACGCTGCGACAGAGCAGCGTATTGCAGCGTATAATTTTAGACACATTACTAAAGATTAGAGATTGTTTAAAACCTTTGTAGGCTAGGTTTTTCCTTGTAAAGGAATTTTATGTCCCTCAAGAGGATCGTGGATCGACCAGTGTTTTCACGTTTTCTGTAGAACATTTAACAAATTTACGGTACAATTTTGATAAAATTAACGTTCCGAGAGAAATCTTTTTTCACCCCTTAAATTGTAACAAAATGTTATGTTTTTGGTGTCAATCGCTTGAGTAAGAAATATTGCACACACGTATTATTTTTTCAGAAACATTTTTAGTTTATGTATACTTTTCAGCCAAGTTTTTGCGTAAAAATATGACTTCAAAAGTGCGTACCAACAATCACAGCGTAAGTCGTCTACTAGGTATGGAGAGGATAGAATACGAGTATTATGGGTTAAGGATCGCGTTGCATGTAAGCTCCTTACGATTGATCCTATTAGAAACTTGTAGGAGTAGCTTAGTCCAGCAGTAAAGGTCTAGCTGTATTGTAATGTATCAGTGTCTTAATAATCCCTAGTTTAGAATAAGTATAAGTCTATCCATCATGGGCAAGTGGTCCATATTCATCACGCTAGCCCAGTGCAATACATACGCCACCGAATTTCTATTAACGGATGTATGCAGATTTTGACATCATCACCTGACGTGACGAAAATGCTCGAAAAATGTTAAACCACCACTCTTTGTAAGTACTCGTATCAACTGACAGCTAATAAGGCCACTGAAAAAATGCTACAACTGTAAAAGAAATGGGCATACTTGAACCAATGCCAAGTTCTATAGAACAAAAAGTCTCAGAAGGTCACAATGGATAAGGCCGTTCGTACAATGAATAAAACGAACATTATACCCCTGAAATACAGTCGGTGCGGGTACGTGCAAGAGGTAACAATTGCGGCGATATCACGCGCAGCGAAACTCATAAAGTCGGCACCATAGAGATCTAGAGGTTATTTTTTTACCACGGGCGAGAGACACTTACACACGTTATTCTTTAGAGAATTTGAAATTTAGAGAGGTGAGTTTTATACAGTGAGTATTTACATTATATACATCATTCTGAACTGTAACTAAAAGATCAACTACAAGAAATCATTTAATTTTGTTGAATCAATGATTTTTTTTTGTTTGCAATAGCTATTTTATTCTAAGTTATTTGTTATAGATACGCCTACAGTGAACATATTATTCATACTTACAGTAATACACAGGCCTGATATAATCACCAATTGCTATTATGGGCCTAGAACCTCGAAATCGCGAAAGTACCTACTTGTACGTAGGTACTTTCGCGATTTCGAGGTTGATCCCGTAATAAAAGCTGTTCATAATAATGAGTATAAGCAAGCACTTTAAATTCGTGCACCTTGTGAAATAGTAACGCCTTGTGATTCAATAACAGCATGTTACAATGGACAACATTTCATTTTTTCTACTTTCTATTATTAATAAAAAGCGCTTTTATAACAAAAACTCATAAGCATTGAAGCAAATTCTCATACACATTCACAAACAGTATGTATGTGTGTGAGCGGATATGAATACGAGTAAGTGATTTGTGAGTAATACTTAATTGTGTAATTATTGGGTTAAATCTTTTGAAACAGAATTTCGTTTGAAAATAGGTTAAATCTATCCATCTATCCCAGTTAAATCTATACAACATGTCCCATCTGTAGAGATTTGTGGTCGGCACCAAGGACGCCGATATTACATCTAAAACGTTTTCAAGAACTGGCTACATGAAAATATGGCCTTTTATTTTTGCTAAACAAATCGTAACCTTTTGGATATTTGAATACATATTTACTTAACTCGTAATTTTATTTAAAGTACTAGCGACCCGCCGCGTTTTCGCACAAGTGTATTATACATAATAAACATTCCTCTCGAGTCACTCTATCTGTTAAAATACCGCATCAAAATCCGTTGCGTAGTTTTAAAGATCTAAGCATATATAGGGACAGACAGACAGCGGGAAGCGACTTTGTTTTATACTATGTAGTGATTTGAATAGGTCCGTAAGTAAGCCAGATGTGTACATATATGGGTAGTTGATATAAGTATATGGGAATCTTGTAAACAATGCGGTTGAATACGTTTTCTAGAAGCCTTCCGCATGTTATAAAACCGGTAGTCTACGGTGATCTGATTTAGTAACAGCATATAACAAGAAACCCCAATAATACCTATACACGGTGTTTTTATGAACGGTGGGCATATTGTAAATATAATAGACAATGTTGTTATTACTGATTATTACGATTATTTCACCCTGGGAATAAAATACTAGCTACTTTTTAATTCTTTTAAATCCACTGTTTCATACATTTTCTCGATTATCAGTTGCGATTGATCAATAAGTACTTAACACTAGATGTTATAAAGCAAAGTTACTATTTCTGTGTGTCTGTCTGCCCGTCTGTGTATCCGCTTATATCTTCCGAATTACATAACAGATTCGAATGCCATTTTCATTACATTTTAGAGTATTTCCACGAAAAGGTTTGTAGCAATAATAACTGTACTTGGGCAAAACCGGGACGGGCAGCTAGTTCTTAATAAAATGGTCCGAATCGTTCACTTTCGGCTTTCGAGCTGTCGAGGCTCTACGGTGAACAAACAATAAGATAAGATAATAAGACGCGAGTCTACTGATGAAAACCAAATTAGTATCTACCATCTACCAATTATCAAACACTATTAGTTGTACTAGGAATGACATTTGCTCTAACTCTACGAATAATCTTGTAGAGCGTAGATCGTACTACTTCTAGTCACTGGCCACCTACCTGCTCACCTACTACGATGGGCAGAGCAATAAATCGTTCAGAGCATCGTTATCACATTGTAAGCACTCACCATGATTTCTCGTGTAAGTGCGATATCCCATAAAATCTCCACATTTGGGTCACTTCGGATGAATGGCCACTGTAATGTTTAGAGCTATCCGCTTTCATTCACTCCCGTTACACAACACTGAACTGAAACAAAGAGAAATGTACTATTAGAGGTGGATTAGAAAATACAAAGGTAGGTAAATATGCATGAGTTCCATAGTCATACTTTAGATATAGGGTAGTTTTCGTCATCGTCGTTACAGCCATATAGACGCACACTGTTGAACATAATTATTACTTCCCTGTAGATCTCCAATAAGATCGGTTGGAAGTGGATTGCATTCAGCGCCATTCTGCCGTCTTAACAAGGTCATCCATCCTTGTTACAGGTGGATATCCTACGGTGAGCTTGCCGGTATATGGTGTTCAATCGAGAACTTTTCGACCCTTTTCTAATTATCAGTGAGTGAAGAGTTATTTGTGCTATGTGCATGGCATGATGACTAAAAAATATAATTAGTCCGTCAGATAGACTATCAAAAAATATTAGACACCTGTCCAATATTTGACACCTGTCCAATATTTGACACCTGACAGTGACTTTTGTCAATTAAATAAAAATTAATTCATAAACATTTATTTGCGCATATGGGTACAGAAAAAACAGGATGGTAAAAAATACAACAAAATGAACGCCATATTCGACCTTTCGTTATGCAAAAATGAGAGAAACAAGGGAATATAAATACAGGTGATAACAACTTTTGCAGTAAATGAAGATTAAAGAAAGTAAATGATGATTAAAGAAGATATAGTCCGTCCGTCAAAGTTCCGTGTGCCGTCACAAGTGCCATACTATTTAAATAGACTTCTGTAAGAGAGGTGACGTCACCACCCCCACTCTCAAGCTTTGATAAGGTTTATCTTTGTCATTTGTTATTTGATTGATAAAAGAAAAAATACGTGTCCAATATTTTTTTAATAATCTTACTTACTTATAAAAATGTTGTTTTTACCCAGTCAACATACCTATTACCATTTCAACTTGCCAATCCTGGTGGCTATTACGGTAACTTTGGTTCTTATACGAATCTCATTTCCGATTCGATCTCGCAGAGAGAGAAATTAATGCTACAGTTTAGTGGCAGTTTTCCAAAAATCAATCCCAATATTGTTTCCCCAAACAGACCGTTTACAATACGACAGAGAACCTCCCTCATTAACCCCCGAAAGATCGTTTCATAAAATTAAAACGCTTTTGTATCGCACAAAAGGAAACCTAATTAGAAAACATTAAAATTCCTTTTATATTCCTTGAATTTTCCGTCGTTTTATAGAGTTTTTTTAAGAGCAATCTGCAATAATGGAGTTCTTTGTTTTATGTTTTACTAGGAAAGTTCATTAGAGAAGCTGGTACTACATTGTTACGCGGAAATTCTACAGGATCTATTTATTTTGGCGTCAGTCTCTGAAAGTTTTACTTGATTTTGGGAAGGTGAAGTTTCGTTACAAAGGCTAAGCGCAGCGCTTAAAATTTGCACTTAATTTAACATTGCACTGCAAAAACTCTATAGAAAATAAGTTAAATGGATAAAATTTCGGGTTCAATTATAAAATATGATTATAGGTACATATTTCACATCACATTACACAGCAGGTTTATCTTTAGACTTTCAAGTGTCTGCGGATGATCCTATACCTACTTTTTATGTAGTACCTAATAGTTTAAGTAGGTATGTAATATCGTATTTTGCCGTAGTTAATAAGGCACTTGCCAAAAAAAAATGGTCGGTAATCACATTATTTTTAATGTATTAGTAAATGTATGTAAATGAAAAAATTTTAACTTGTTTTTATCGTTTTTTTTTTTTTTGTTTAAGAAACGCTGACGAGCATTTCTTGCAAAATTACTATCTAGCTATGGGCTAATAAGTAATTTAAATCTAACTTAAATTGCTAGGTATAATAAACTAAGAATGTGTCCATCAACACTTTTCTTATTGTCTCGATTAAGGCGAAGACACTACGTTATTGTGCTCTTTATACGTTTTTATCGATTAAGTAATATTTGTGAAATAAATAAGGGCGTAAAATATATCTTACCTGTTTCACATGCATTTTAATAAACGTTTAAAGCTACTGAAAACCTGATAACAATTCATTTCGTAAAAAATCAAAGTATCAAAACTGGCAGTTATTGAATAAGCGCGCGCTGAAATAGTAACACATTCATGGAAAATGTAGTTGCCCCATAAAGGTTTTCATTGTATCCTATACGGAGCACAGCAAATAGGACGTGATTCATAGTACTAGGTCATACTAATAGCGATGTACATTACTGCTAGGACTACACTGAGAGCGTATTTTTCACTGTATAAAAACCAAGGAAGAAAAGCAATTGGGAGTTCTCTAACGAATCTTGAATTTTAATTGCCAGTCAGTTCACGCCATGCCACAAGGAAAAGATCTTGAGGAAACCTGCATGCTCAATAAATGCGTATGAGAAAGAAATTCGATAGCGTGACGACTAAAAATATAATTAGTCAGTCAGATCATTAAATAAAAAAATATTATAAAACATAACTTATTAAATACAAGCTTTTGCGCTCCTGGATATCATGTAGCAGCAGAGTGCTAGCCAAGATAAGTAAAACAAGCCCAAACACGACGGGTCTATATTGTTTAGTACAGAAGTTTCTATGGCCACCTTCCGACTTCATGATCATATCAGCTCTATGGCACCATATTATTGCATTGTCACGAGATATACATTTATACGTGCAAAATTTCAGCTCATTTGGAAACCAGGAAGTTGGTCAAATTTAACTTTCGAGATTCCACCCGAACTTCCATTACCTACCTATATATAGGTACATCCATTGCAAGTTAAATAAAAGCTTGTAAACATAGCATTCACCCAGGTATTTTTTCATTTGCCTATTAAACAAAAATTGACGAAGATAGGTATAGTATAGCCCGTTAAAGTGGCACGTGACGTCACGAGTCACATACAAATGTATGGATTTCTTTCAGAGAAGTGACGTCACAAACCCCACTCCCCAAACTTTTCCAAGGTTTATCGTTGTCACTTTTATTCAAGTTGTTCTAATTATTACTTTTATTTAACATGTCATAAACTATAACATAAATTTGTAGTTTGATTGACACACGAAAAAATGCGTGTAATAATAATGATTGTATTACCCGGTCATCATATAACCCATACTGCGTCAACGTGATGGATACAGATCAAACGTCCTTCTTGGGTGAGCCTATGATGAGCAGTAGACTATCAAAAGGTCAGCACAGTAGTGGTGAATTACATCATCTGTTCTGATAGTGCATTTTACCACCTAAAGCTAGGAAAGAATCCCATATTAAGATATCACTAACTTTGTTAGCGCAGGGATCCATAATGTGTATTGCCGATCCAATTTTCTGATATTAAAAACAGCCACCCTTCTCTACGGGTAACTTTCTGCCAGGCTAAGTTATAATGTATGTCCTGTATACTAATGTAACGACAGTCATTTCATAGAACATTACTTACAATACAAAGTAATCTCATATCAAATAATGTTACGTTATACGTTAAATTGGAGTACAAGCCCCTGTGCGATATTGCCTCTAAGGTGCTGAAACACTCGCATTATACCATAGCTGTGTATAGTCATTACACATCATTAAGTTCACTAATAACGAGAACTCGCGAGGGAGCATCGACGCTGAGATGTGGAAGTAAATATAAAAGAACAGTAAAGTAACTCTGCTCAATTTTTTTTTTATAAGACTCCGAAAAGTAAATCGGGAGAGTATCGGCAAAATATAAAAAAAACAATAAATATTCAAAAATAAAGTTTGAGTAGGCGGGCCCTGTAACGAGGCAGGTGGCACAGTAAGAGAGAGGCCTATACCCAGCAGTGGAATAAAGAAGGCTGTGGATGATGATGATGAGGCGGACCCTGATATTACAATTTTATAAGTCGTAGGAAGATGCTGACATAGATTTTTAATGAGATCTAAGCGGATGAGAGAATCAAAAATGTCGTTATAATTTGAGATGTAGCATAAGCATTTTTTGAAGCGCTCATAGCGTAGTTTGACTAGGTGTTTGTCAGCGATCACCGAAGTTAAGCAACGTTCAGTACGGTCAGTCTTTGGATGGGTGACCGCGGGTTGTAAATCCATCTGAGCGTTACCGTGGCTCGTATGACATGTTAAATTGTAGGTCTCGGTTGTTTTAACCGTTTAGCCATGTCAGATACCTTAAAAAAAAGGCTAGCCACCAGGCCAATACGAACTTACTAGCAATTTTTTTACTCAACTGCTAGGAGTTATTTAAACTACGAACAATGTTCAGAGATACTAGTAATAATGAACTTTTACTATGGGATGCTTTTACTATAATATGGTAAATTTTGAAATCAGCTCTTTTAATATTGTCGGAAGTCAATGAGCTTTTTGCATGAAACACCATTTTCGGGCTGGTCCGGTACCTAGTAAAAGTTTGTCAAAATAACAAGCCCAATGATAGCTTAGAATAAAGTCCTTCGTTGAAAAAAACATCCCATGTACGGGACTGCATTTACAATATAGCCACATCTCTATCTCTCTCTCACCATAATCTTGCGTCTAAAAAAAACTGTTCGCTACGCAAACGACTTTTCATTTTTGCATGCTTTTTATAGTTAACTTTCTGCCGTGTTCCTGTGTACATTACGTCATTTATACAGGCCTTTGTTTTCTGGATATGGCTGCTCGCGCTCGGCTCAGATTTCATTTCATCTGATGGACGACCACCGAGATGAAATTATAAGGGTTCTATGCGAAAGCGTCCTGAATATAAATTATGAAATGTATGGCGTTTCGCGTTGTACATTTTTCAAAGTCAAAGTCAAAGTCAAAATTTCTTTATTCCGTAGACACAATACAGGCACTTGGAATCGTCTGGTAACAATATTTCAAAATTCTACCAAATTACATTTTTAATACAACTAAGTATAAGCACAGCCTTTAGATTTTACAAGATCAAGTATTAGGTACACAAACAATATATTTAATTTATACCAAAATAGAATATGCATCAAAAATAAAATTGTACCAGTATCATAAAAATAACAATGTCATTTTCAGTTTAAAAATGTCTACGAGTATGAAAAATAAAGAAATTATAATCACATATCAAAAAATTAAAAATATACATGTTACGTTATTCAGCAATAGCATCGTCAAAGTAAAACTAATGTTTATCACAGATAACAAATAATAGCATGCTAACAAATTATTCAGCAATAGCATCGTCAAAGTAAAAATAATATTAAGCTATCCTTGTAGAAAACATTATTGGTTAAATGTCACATTGGAAATAGAAAAAATGTTCTTGTCAGAGATGGCGTCTGCTAGTTTGTAATAGCTCTTTATCATAAGCTGATTTTTCACATAGTTTAAAATGTCAATTTTACATTTAACTCTTATTTCATCTCAACTCTTCATTCCCCTGAACTAAACAATATCTAAACAATATATAGAAGGCATAACATAAGAACTGTTTGCGTTAACTCGTAACATTTTATAAACACCTGAAGATGCCTAGTTATTGTGTTCTGGTTATACGCATAACCAATATACAGGGTTATTTTTGTTCCATAGAAAAATATCGTTCACCCGCGACAAAATGTATGGAACAGCTGATTTTTTTTTTTTAGTTCTGATCAAAGTCGCAGAACAAAAGTTGTTAATTTTGATGTACAGAATAAGCCCCTAAAAGGATGCTAATTGATTAAAAATAACCCTGTATAGTAACACATATTTTAAGTTTTATTTTTTATGGAAAAAATTATGTTTATCCTACTAATATCATAAACGTGAAAGTTTGTAAGGATGGATGTTTGGATGTTTGTAACTCTTTCACGCAAAAACTACTGAACGGATTGAGATGAAACTTTGCAATTATATAGCTTACTAGCAGCGCCCCGCGGTTTTACCCGCGTTGTGCCCGTTCCCGTGGGAATTTCGGGAATTTTTATACATTTAAACCTTCCTCTTGAATCACTCTATCCATTAAAAAAAACCGCATCAAAATCCGTTGCGTAGTTTTAAAGATTTAAGCATACAGACAAACAAACAAACAAACAAACAAACAAACAAAAATAGCGACTTTATTTTATACTATGTAAGGATATATTAGAATAACACATAGGCTATAAATTATAATGATATTGCGTAAATATTCCAAATTACAACAATAAGTGTTAACTAAGTAGGAAAAAATCTGCCATCTGCGAGCTATTCTAGCGTGCGCTCCAAGAAATGTCAAAAAAGAACTGTCGAATCGAACAAATGTCAAATCGTTTTTTTTTTATTTTCCACCTCCTTTATTAAGGGTGGTAAGGTAGGGCCTCGAAATATCATGCGGGCGAAGCCGCGGGCAAAATCTAGTTTAATATAAACCTTTCGTAAATGTATTCAATGGTAAATGTATAGAGAAAATGGAGGTCCTAAATTCGAGCTGCACAAAGTTCACAAAATGTATGAATATTTCATACATTTTCGTATATTTGCGAAATAACGTTAACTTTGCGCAAGATAAACTTATATAACCTCGTATCAAAAGAGTGACTAAAGAAAACCTAGATTCCACACTAGATCTTGTTACAGTTTCCTGTGAAACAGGAAATACATTCAAAATAGCGAAAACAGCAGAGCTCATCGCTATGCTTTTTGATGTTAAAAGCAATGCGCGCAACCAGTGCATGAATAATTATTTTTAGCAAAAATTAGCATGACCGACTTCACCCGTGTACAGAATTCGTTTTTCGCACGGAACGACGTAGCATTTTTACATTATTGTTGATTTATCGAAAACGGCTCAGCCGATTTTGATAAAATTTAAATGGGACCAATTTCGAAGTATACTCTTTCCAATAAAAAATATTGAAATCGGACTACTAAGAAAAAAGTTATGCGTAGTTATACATAAAAATATATATTTACATTAAGTATATACGCGTCGAATTGAGTACCTCCTCCGGGTCGTCGGTCAAAAAGATGCCACTAATGTTTTCATGTAGTTAGCTCTATTTAGTTTCAGCTTTGTGGGATATTTTCACACATACAGAAACGATCCAATCAATTAATTCAGGTCATTCGGCACGTTAATTAAATTATAGCAACACGTAGACCGAAGGCTTCTAATCCCGGCTCGGGGGGCTACCGGAAATTAGGTCGTTGAAATCGTGAGCTCTATCGATTGGCAATAAGTGCGATTGAGACAGCGGATAAATGGCCAGGACACTGGATCGGAATTCTAACCTGAATACTTAATAAGGTTGGCCGTGGACGTGGAGTTGGTTTGAAAAAATCGTCCAGCTTCTAACATAGAGCGCATTATATTTTATGTTGTACCTAAGTTCGTATAGTCCTGGTAACCACCAGCCTTAGTGAGCTTTTAAGCCGCATTTTTGTAATTAGTGGCAGGGCTCTTTTGCAGGGCTTGCCTGGGGAACTATAACTATGAAACGTTTTATTCATTCATTCATTTCGTGTCGATGGCTTGACTTTTTTTTACATATTATATTAAGGTAATTCTGACGTTTTATATGTACCCAATGGATTTTAAATTTCATCCGTACGTACATTATTGCGTGAAAAAGTAACAAGCACACCGCAACCCGCTCTGGGCCAGCGCAGCGTGGTGGATATGGCCCAATCACCCTTCGTGGGTAGGCCTACGTCCTGCAGTGGACTATTAAAAAGGTTGATACAGTACAGTACAGTAAATTAAAAATGTTCATGTTTTTGGACAAGAACGAACTATATTTCCCTAAGGCTAAAATTGTTATGCAGAAAATTGGGTTTATAATTTATCGACTGTAAGTACAATATTTCATCGTCCTGCCATCATCTTTCGAGATTAAACAACATTTTCCTTATGCTTTAACTTTTAGATTGGACTGATCCGCGCCAATAAATAGCGTGTTTTATCGTAAAAAGATCTATAGATATCTCCCTCGTAGAGATTTATTCAGCGACACGCGTCCTGAGATCTTGAGTGGTGCTGAAATGGGGGATCTCAGCAATAACGACGTTTCCACCGCGGAATAGTACGGATTTACTGGCAGTTGATTCATTTTCTCGCGATAGGGAGCTAGAACCGGTATTTTAGAGCAAGTTCGTGGAACCGCATTTTATATGTAAAATGTGACTTGATAGATTGTTTCAGTAAGTTCAGGTGACTTGTGGAATCATAACTGAGAGTAAGAATAAGAGTATTGAGACAAAAGTCCTAGTTCGTTCAACTAACTACCTACTGATGCTAGGCCGTTTTAAGTATCAAGCGGCTTTCATTACAGATTTATATTTATGTAAATAAAAGGGTTTTTGGATGTTGGCGTGTAATATAGACATAGGAAATTTTGTCAGTCTATGTTAATAGTTATCAAAAACACCTTCTGCAATTCCCAATAGAGTCAATCAGACTCGTAAAGACACAAGAATAAACTTGCAACTTGAAAGACTACTAATTAATGCAGCTAAAATTCCAAAAGCTTTTAAATACCTTATATATAATAACCCTATAGCTATAGGCACTTTAGAAATAATAAAGTTATAAATCCAAACTATGTTACGTTTTTTCCACACTTGCTATAAAATACTAGATGCCATTATTAGGCCACTAAAACCCTACTCAAGTTGAGTGGCTTTAAGCTCCATTAAAGTAAGTAAACGTATCTTTTCTCCACTATCATAAATTATATCCTTAACACGTCTAAAGCCCATTATAAATCAAAGTCAAGCAAAAATTGCTCGTATACAAGTAAAAATAATAAAGAACGTATGCGGTAAAAAAATCGTGGAAACTAGAGCAAACTTATTAGCTGTATGCTCAGGTTTAACCATGACCTGGTAGTTTCAAGGTGAGGAAAATTGTGGACCAAATGCTAAGTTAGAGCAAGCTTGTACTGAATGTCTGAACTTTTTACATAGTCGATAGTCTAGGACGGTACGTCATAGATAAACGTACTCTAGATTAGTGAATAGAAAAGAAAATCTTTTCTCTGATTCTTTTTAAGATATTGTAAGGCAATCGGAGCGTTGGTTGTTCGGAAGCGAAATTGGTTGCCGATATCGCGAAAATCACGGGTTGATCTTAGACACGATTAGTATTCAGCACAGTACATTAGCAGAGGATTGGGGTAGAATGCACCATAAAAGACAGGCCTATATATGATTAATCCCTTAAAATTATTTATTTTATTTTTTAATTTCATTTTTTACTACTTACTTATTATTTATACTACACAACATACCAAGTATAAAACAAAGTCGCTTCCCGCTGTCCCTATGTATGCTTATTTCTTTAAAACTACGCAACGGATTTTGATGCGTTTTTTTCGATAGATAGAGTGATTCGAAAGGAAGATTTATATGTAAATATAATACACCTGTGCGAAGCCGGGGCGGGTCGCTAGTAGTGCATATAGAGATATCCCGCAACTATAAATGACACCTTCAATTCCTACTTTTGATTGTTAGTTAGTTATAGTAAAAGTCGAAATGAAAAAGTTGATTATCTTTAGAATTATCTTTATTCTTTTACAGATTCTATATGATGCACTTATTTTACCAGCAATTCTAGATATATGCACCCAATGAGCAGCGCGTAAACTTTGTGTTGAAACGGCATGTGGTGTTGACATGAAGAATATCCGTAGACAAAGAAGACAATCTTCGTGTGTGAGAATATCCCATATCGATGACGTGTGGCCAGGGAAGTGATGGCGGTTGGCTGTGACAGATCGGTGGTCGCGCGAGCGATGGTTGCTCGGAAAATGGATAAACAATATTCGCAAATAAAATAAGCGCACGTTGAATCTGACCTTCGACGAAAAGAGAAAAAAAAGGAAAAAGATTATAAGTACTGATGGACGAGATGTAGTAAAAATATGAAACCCAGGATGTTATAAGGTGCCGAATTTTAGATATATTGCCATACCAAGCCTAAAGACTTTCTGATACAGAGCGTCTCATTGTGGTTTACTAACGTGATGTCATCTTAGTAAGATACAAATTTCACGTTTTATATTGTTAACAATTTTGTTTTTTAAAATATTTGGCCACACAAGCATTGGTAGGTGATTTTGTATTTAGGGTGTTTTGATAGTACCTATGTCGTTCTGCTACTGGAGACATTGTCACCGTCACAAATGAGAGAAATGTCACCATGTAGATGTTTTAACATATTTTTAACCGCCATTCTGTAAACTAATCCAGAATACATACAGTACATACTCTACCCATATATGGGTAGAGTCTTAAGACCCATATATGGGTAGAGTCACTATAAGGTAGCCCTGCCACCTTTTCCATTTACCGAATAAAACATCCAAACATTCTCCAATAATCCAAAAATTATCTCTCTTCTCCAAAAAAATCTCAAACTTAATATAAGTGTTTTGATCCTTACCTGTTAACAAAAAAAATCGCACTGGCAGAACTCACGCCTAAGTAAAAATATAATTGTTTCCGTTGGCTTAGTTTTCATATGGCTGCATTTAGCAACTAATTCCAAAAGTTGTATTCAAAAGTCTTTGTCCTGCTGTCTGTGTGTTTGCTTGCTGCTTTAAAAAATAAAGTTTATTAGATATTTAACTAAAATACCTACAAACAATACTTTTAATAGTTTTGGGCAATTCTAATTGCTTAAGTGGTTTATAAAAATTAAATTACAACGTGACTTTTACTGGGGACCCATCTAAAGACAACTTTGCCACGGGCCTCAGATGGTATAGTTACGCTACTGGGTAGAGTATAGTATATACCGAATCAAACATAATGGCGATACAGCTACATAGCTATAAGCTGCTTATATCTTCACTTCACCGCTGGCATATTATGAATTTGCCACTGCGCACTTACTAGTCTCGTCTTAACAGACTCCATTAAGTTTGGCCTTTACGCCTCTATCTTGACGCGGTGATTGCCTTCTATTTGAGTAGTAAACCATCAAAATCAGAAGTTTACTCGCGTTGCGTTACCAAGGAGTCTTTTATACCTTTCGCCTTGGGGTATTTGAAGTCGAAGCAAAGCTTTTTCATTTGTACGTAAACGAAAATAAATAGAACTGTTAAGCTTTCAGCAAAACTAACGGTGATTTCAGTAAATAATTCTCAATTGAAAGAAACGTAATTAGATACCTATCGAATTTTTCGAGCAATTGTACAACGTGCTTATGGAAGGTATAGCATATTATTAAAACCGTACAAGGACACAGTTTAAAAAAAACTTTTATGAACTAATATACTTATGAGGACAGCTGATTTCTTCCTGCAATTTCTCTTGTCTTGTAGTAAAAGTTATTTATGATTTAAACCTCACGTGGTTTGTATAACTACATATTTTATAAACAAGTTGTTTATAAATAATCTGCCAAGTACGAGTCGGACTAGCACACGAAGGGTTCCGTACTGTATGGGAGCCCCCCTTAAATATTTATTTTATTTTAATTTAATCATTTGCAGCTAAATATTCTGTGAATATATCAAGCAACTATCTGTTACCACTATTGATATCGAGCAATAAACGGCAAAAATATTATTTTTACTCTATTGTATTTATTGTTATAGCAGCAACAGAAATACATCATCTGTGAAAATTTCAGCTTGCTAGCTATAGCGGTACATGAGATACAACCTGGAGACAGACAGACAGACAACGGAGTCTTAGTAAATAATAGGGACCTGTTTTTCCCTTTGGGTACAAATACCACTATCATTTATATTCTCTTCCTTCTCTCTCTCTCTTCGTATCCTAAGTCCCCACGTCGGGGCAGAGGGCTGATACAATGTTACGCCATTCCTCTCTGTCCTGTGCCTTGCGTTTCACTTCGCTCCAAGTCAGTCCGATTCTCTTCCTTACATAGTATAAAATAAAGTCGCTATTTTCGTTTGTTTGTTTGTTTGTTTGTTTGTCTGTATGCTTAAATCTTTAAAACTACGCAACGGATTTTGATGCGATTTTTTTAATGGATAAAGTGATTCAAGAGGAAGGTTTATTTGTATAAAAATTCCCGAAATTCCCACGGGAACGGGCACAACGCGGGTAAAACCGCGGGGCGCTGCTAGTACATAGTATAAAATAAAGTCGCTATTTTTGTCTGTTTGATTGTCTGAATGCTTAAATCTTTAAAACTAAGCAACGGATTTTGATGCGGTTTTTTTAATAGATAGAGTGATTCAAGAGGAAGGTTTATATGTATAATACACCTGTGCGAAGCCAGGGCGGGTCGTCTAGTCTTATATATATAAGATACTAGTACCATCGGGTAATAAATTCTGTCCAAAATAATGACTCCTTACGTTTCATTGAAGAAGCTCGAGTTAACTTAATACTACGGTGATTACCAGCCTTCCAGAGTCCTTCGTTCCCGTACTAGCCCTGAAGGGATTTGACGGAATCCCAATTTATCCCTTACTAAATAGGTATCCGAGAAAGATTCCCACTGATGGCTTAGCGGCTTTGCGCTATTATTATATTATGATACACATTTCCCACGTGGACCTTAGCTTTATTTTCATGATGGAACATGCATTAGAACGTTAATTACAATAGATTGTTTCCTAGATTTGAACGTTTGAACGTGATAGCACTTGAAGTTTGTTTTTAGGATTCCGTAACTCAAAAGGAAAAAAAAATATTATAAAAATAAAACTTTTTAAAAACAAGCTTTTGAGAGCCTGGATATCATATAGCAGCAGAGTGCTAGCCAAGACAAGTAAAACAAGCCTAAACACGGTGGGTCTATCTTGTTTAGTATACAGGGGTTCCTATGGCCACTTTCCGACTCCATCATCAGATCAGCTCCATGGTACCACATTATTGCATTGTCACGCGATATACATATGCGTGCAAAGTTTCAGCTCAATCGGAAATCGGGAAATCAGTCATATTTAACTTGCAAGATTCCACCAGAACTTACATACAAAGGTACATCCATTGCAAGTTAAATAAAAGATTGTAAAAATGGAACCCTAGGATCACTTTGTGATCCGTCTGTTCGTCGTCGGTCCGTCTGCCCGTCTGTCCTTCCGTCCGTATGTCAAGACCTTCTATCTCTATAGAATGCGTAGTGGTAGAGGTATATGAACTTGAAATTAAAATATATACCTAATAAGTAAAGTCTATGACTTCTAGCAGTAATGTCAAAATTAAACTTCTCGGTTACCGTAAAAAAGTTAGAACCGTTTATGTCGGAAAAAACAGCATATTTCGACACTCACAAGGGAATCAAAACCTACAGGGTACTTGCCGTTGACGTAGAAGTATGAAATTTGACGAAGAGCATTTTCTTAGAGTACGCATATAGGAATCAATCAGAAAAATGCACATATTTAAATAAATCTTCAAAGTAGAGCCTAAATTCAAGAAATAGGGTCCAAATTTAAAAGTGTTCGTATCATGTGGGGTACCATATGAAAGAACTAAGGTAAGTAACCTAAGGTTGTAAAAACTTAATTCCTAATTTTTACATTTTTTAGGATTTGTACGGAACCCTCGGTGGGCGAGCCTGACACGCACATTTCCAGTTTTTTATACATATGAATATTAAATAGGACGGTTTACATATATCCACCAACTCGCCTGATGGAAAGTGATATTGTGACCGAAGATGATGTTCAAGAACTTCATTGGGCAAAGTCTCAGAACAATAACTGAAGTTTTTAATAGTAGGGCAAATAGAATGTGCTATCGGATGGTTTTTTGTATCAGTTCGTATCGCAGAATAGGGGATATTGATTTCGGTCGAGATCGTATCGGTGAGTTGATTGTCGATTAAAAACTGTTAGTGGCAGTTTTTAATCGATAATCAACTCACCGACACGCGACGTTACGATAGTGGCTATAATATTAAATGTGTATCTATATAGCAAGCTTTAATGCTGTTGAATAATTATTTTTCGCAAAAAGATGGCAAAACCGCCTTCTATCGTGTACAAAATTCGAATAATTCGCTCGAATGGTTTACATTATTGTTGCATTTTCAAAAACGGCTCCGACGATTTCTTTAAAATTTACATGGGACCACCTTGGGAGTATACCTTTTCGAACTAAAAAATAATTTTTCGCTTCGGTTCACAATTGGCAAAATTATCTATGAACATACACGAAAAAAAACGTACAGACGAACATAGAACATCCTCTTTTTTGGAAGTCAGATAATGAAATGTGTATCTATATAGCGAGCTTTAATGCTGTTGAAATACGCTATCGTGAAATATTGAAACTTCACTGCAGCGAGCACACAAAATAACTGAAAACACTTCGCAACCTTTAATGCTGAGACTAAGTTAGTGCTGCTTCAGCAAACATTTATCCTTGTCAACGCCTTCATCCACGTCTTTCTGGATGGAGAAAAACTGAACGTACACGATAAAAACTATTAGATAAAGCATAGAGTTTGTTGTCTCTTGATGTTACCAAGTTTACATATAGCCAAAACAATAATTATTTTTCGCGAAACGTGGCAAAACCGCCTTCCATAGTGTACAAAATTCGAATATTTCGTTTGCATTGTTTACATTATTGTTGGTTTATCAAAAACGGCTCAGCTGGTTTCTGTAAAATTTAAATGGGACCACCTTGGGAGTATTTTGAGAGTAGTTTGACGAGGTGTTCGTTGGCGATCATCGAAGTTAAGCAACGCTCAGCACGTCACAGTCTTCGGATGGGTGAACGCGGGTGGCATTTACAACTGAGCGCTACCGTGGCTCGATGCCACTTTAAATTGTAGACTATACGAACTTACTTAGAACCTACCTAGCTACTCATCTAAATATCTATCCATCTTTGCAAAATGATATTTGATAATAGTATGCTGCCTTCTGTACGACCGGCTGCAGAAGGCGAGCATAATTATATTTCAAATTAAACGACACATTACAATAATTATTCATCCACATAATTTATACGGCACGTGTTTTCTCCTTTCATATGCTTTCAAGAGAGTTAGACATTAATGAATACGGATTTGCACAATGAAGGTGGAATATTAACGAGTACTTATAAGTCAAGTTTAGGTTAAATTTAATTGAAATAATCCCGCAACGAAAATTAGAGAAAAATAGGACGTTTTAAGGAAGATACTAAAGAAAACTAGAAAGCCATGTTCATATAGGTATAAATTATAATAGAGGTGAAGATGATATTTGATGTACATAGTTTAATATATTCAAATATTTTTACTATAAGTTTTTTTTTAATTATATATGTAAATAATAAAGTTTTAAATAATACTTTTTTCAATGTGATATAAGTTTGGTGCAGTAAATTACCTTATAGTTATTTAATTGTTTGATGATTGAATGGGGACAACAATCATATACCTATGTATAAACACTTTTACACATAAAGTTTTGTGTTTATACAAGTCAACAACTTATGCTAGGTATTATTAACCTTTACTATTGAACTAAGCCCAAAAATATATCAGACGTTTCATATATTATATTAAAATAGTAAAGGTTTAAAATATATTACAAATTTTCAACAAAATATTATTTGGTTGAAAGTCAAAAAAATTTTTAATTGAATTTTTCGAATTGAAGCAGTTTTTTTTCGCTTATTCGGTGTTGGAGCCACATTAGGTTTTCTTAATTCTTTAAATTTTTTATACTTGCTAAACAATAATTTTGAACACTTTGTAACCTAAAAGCCTTCTTCACATCACATCATACAAGTAAGGGCACCTACCAGGTTTACACTTATACAGCCTTTGTCCTTTGAAAACTATAACACATGAAGCGTAACAGATAAACAAAGCGAGTTTTCAACTCCGGGAATTACATTTTTATACCAAAAAAGCGTTCAACTTTTATTTGCATTAACTCTGTTATGTGGTATCTGTTTATTATCTCGACGGGAATAAAGTTACCGAACTAGGTCAAGTTTGTATCCTGAAAATGTTGGCTAATTTTGGTCCAATAGATTTTTTCCCTTCCCTGCCTACGTGAGACAATTCTGAATCAGTGTCTCCGCCATTACTATTTTAACCTTTATCACTAGGGATTAGAGTAGTAAATAAAGTGAAGACGTTACTTGAGACGTAAAATTCTGTGAGCATCCTAACTTTTGCTATTATCCTAGTTAACTGCTTTAGTTTCTAGACAGGTAGGTGATTTCTTTTTACGGAATATTAGAGGAGGCCTTAATGGAATTTATTCGTATGGAAAGGAAATTGAGGAAAACAGCTGAATTATTTACGAGAATGGCTCACAAAAAATCATGAGAATTAACAATGCATTAGGTATTTTCACAGATACGTTCCGGAAAAAGTATTTGAGAAAATAATACTATTTTGTATTTTTTTATTTTATTAAATAAGCTGGCTTGTGTTTTTTTTAGCATTTATCATCACTAACAGCCACGTCTACTGCTGGACATTGGCCTTCCTTATAGGTAATTTTACAATAAGCCTGGTTAGAAGTAGCTTGAACTCCCTGGCTATGAAGCTCTCATTAGTACTTGTAATAAAATAGTCACCGAGGCGGTCAATGTCAGGACTTTTGTAGTTCAATGTTAATCATGCTTTATTTAAATAAATAACAATAAATAATAAAATATCTTTATTTCCGGCATTACAATGACCCATTGGCTGATTTAGATTTGACAGAAAAAAATTAAAAATAATAAGAGCGATAAATAAAATATCACAGTCATTTTCGGTTCGCTTTCTTGTGCAGCGTTATCCAGTTACGATTTTCTCGTACCTAATACCTCTCGCGGTTTCGCCAAAGTGAAGACAAAAGACAGATTGACATTGGTAAAGAAGGCGGAAATCCCTGAAGCCGTGAACTCTTTGTTCTTACCAGGCTTTGAACGCAGGATGGAAGTTCCCCTAACCCGAAACTTTAATCAAAGAGTTAGGGAACTTGTTTGTTTCTAATTAAGGAACAATTTCGGTTGCGTGGGATTAAAATTACACAAGATTTGTAATCATGATGAATGGTAGTGTGCGGAGGTAACGAACTAACTTATGTTATGATCAACATTACTTATACATGGTTCCATCCATCAGCCATAAGAAGTCCACTGCTGGACATAGGCCTCCCCTATGGATCTCCAATAAGACCGGTTGGAAGCGGCTTGCATCCAGCGCGATCCTGCGGTCTTAATGAGGTCATCCGTCCACCTTGTGGGTGGACGTCCTACGCTGCGCTTGCCGGTACGTGGTCTCCACTCGAGAACTTTCCGACCCCATCGGTCATCAGTCCTCCGCGCTATGTGCCCTGCCCATTGCCATTTCAACTTGCCAATCCGTTGGGCTATGTCGGTAACTTTGGTTCTTCTACGGATCTCCTCATTTCTGATTCGATCTCGCAGAGAGACTCCGAGCATAGCCCTCTCCATAGCTCGTTGGGCTACTTGGAGCTTACCAATAAGGCCCATAGTGAGAGACCACGTTTCTGTGCCATAAGTCATCACTGGCAACACACACTGGTCGAAAACTTTCGACTTGAGGCACTGAGGTATGTCGGACGAGAAGACGCTACGCAATTTTCCGAACGCTGCCCAGCCGAGTTGGATTCGGCGATTGGCCTCTTTCTTGAAGTCGGACCTACCTAACTGGACTACTTGTCCTAGGTAGACGTACGAGTCAACGACTTCAAGAACCGAGTTCCCAACAGAGATCGGGGTGGGTACAACATGGGAATTACACATAACTTTCGTCTTGTCCATGTTCATCTTAAGACCCACCTGTTGAGAAACCCGATTGAGGCCTTCGAGCATCGTGCTGAGCTCTTCCATCGATTTTGCCATGACTACTATATCGTCGGCAAACCGAAGGTGAGTGAGGTATTCGCCATTGACATTGATGCCGAATCCTTTCCATTCCAGGAGCTTGAAGGCGTTCTCCAAAGTAGCCGTAAACAGTTTCGGAGAAATTACGTCTCCCTGTCTTACGCCTCTTTTTAAAGGGATCGCCTTGGAGCTCTCTTCCTGTACTCGGACCGACATAGTGGCGTTATTATACAAGCACTTCAACACTTCGATGTACCGATAGTCAATACGGCATCGTTGGAGAGACTCGAGCACAGCCCAAGTCTCGACCGAATCAAAGGCTTTCTCATAGTCCACAAACGCTAAGCAAAGTGGCAAGTTATACTCTTCGGTCTTCTGTATAACCTGCCGTAGCGTATGAATGTGGTCCATGGTACTAAAGCCCTTTCGGAAACCGGCTTGTTCGGAAGGCTGGAAGTCATCAAGCCTGCGCTCGAGACGATTCGTAATGACCCTTGAAAACAGCTTATAAACATGGCTCAGAAGCGAGATGGGTCTGTAGTTCTTCAATAAGGTGTTGTCACCTTTCTTGAAAAACAACACCACCACGCTTCTGTTCCATGCTTCTGGCGTGATGCCCTTGAGGACGACGGTGTTAAAAAGCTTCTGGAGGACTTTTAGTACAGGTGTTCCACCCGCTCTCAGAAGCTCTGATGTGATACCGTCATCACCCGGCGCCTTGTTGTTCTTAAGCTGATTCAGGGCCAATCTAATCTCGTACAGGCTGATGTCTGGGATATCTTCGGTGAAGTGTCGGGTCAGCTTGGCTCTTGGATCTTTGGCCGCGCTGCTAACAGGCTTAGCGACCGAAGCGTATAACTGTCCATAGAACCTTTCGATCTCCTCTAATACCTCTGCCTTGGTCGACGCTAAACTTCCATCTTCTCTCTTCAGCTTTGTCAATTGGCTTTGTCCAATAGACAAATCTCTTGCGAACACTTTGGAGCCTTTGTTCCGCTCTATTGTCTTTTTAATATGTTTAGTATTAAAAAGACGGATGTCGTGCCGCAAGGATTTCGAAATTTGTCTATTGAGACGCCTATATGACTTTGCATCATCGGAAGACTGCAATCTTAGCGAGCGTCGTTCGGCCATGAGATTTACAGTGTGATCGGAGAATTCCTGCGGTTTATTTGAACGGCGGGGTCTAAAGAACTTAGCACCCACCGTTTGGACAGTTTCTACGAGCCCGTTGTTTATCTCGTCCACCGACGCAAGGTTCTCTAGGCAAGCAAAACGATTCGAGAGCTCGAGCTGAAAGTCCTCGGGGTTTTGGATATGTTCACGAGTAGGTCGGAGCGTGGACTTCATCAGGCGGGACCTTTCGAGCTTAACATTAATATCTAATGTGCCTCGTACAGTTCTGTGATCGCTGCCGGTTTTCACCCTGTGGATCACGGAGACATCATTAAATATTCGTCTCTCGGTGGTCATGATGAAGTCTATCTCGTTTTTCGTGGAACCATCAGGGCTCATCCAGGTCCATTTCCTGTGAGGCGGCTTCTGGAAGAAAGAGTTCATCATAAAGAGTTCCTCTCTCTCCAGAAAGTCAGCCAGCCTCTGGCCCCTAGGGTTTCGTTGCCCATATCCAAATTGCCCCACCCTCAGCTCATCGTCGTTTTTTCTGCCCAACCTTGCGTTGAAGTCCCCCATAACAACAGTGAAGTGGGTCTTAGACATATGAATGGCCCGACTTACGTCCTCATACATAGTCTCCACCACATCATCTGGGTGTGACGATGTCGGTGCGTATACCTGAATGACCTTCAGCGAATACCTCTTGGATATTCTGAGTATTAGGTATACCACCCTGCTCGACACACTTTCGATGGTAATAATGTTGTTGGTGAGGGACTTGTGAACGAGAAAGCCAACACCACCTTGGGACCGTTGGTCACCTTCCCGGTAGTAAAGCAGGTTGCCGGATTTTAAGGTTATCGTGTCCTCCCCCTCTCTACGGACTTCAGACAACCCCACAATATCCCAACGCAACCTACTCAACTCTTCTTCCAGCTCAGCAATCTTCTCGTCAGTCCTCAACGTGCGCACGTTGTGTGTTACCAGGGCCAGTCGTCGTTTACGGGAGTGGTAGCCGGGCGTCTGCCAGCGATTCTTAGCACCCCCTTCTCCGCCGTTACCGGGGCCGCTACCGTAGCCCCGGGCTAGCGAAGCTGCTGGGGACTGGGGGCCTGGTCTTTTTGTTTGTTCCATATTGGGTATTTGCCCGTAATCGCCGCGCTGGGCAAGCGTGGTGGCGATCGCAGAAACGTAGCTTCGCGACAGGGATGCTGCTCCCCATCCCTGCCCTGTGCCATTTTAGCTACGTTTTTATTTGAATGGTTATACCGCCATTAGTCGGTTCCGCTGTACCTTAGTCGGCTCCTACGACACCTGGTACTAGAGAGGGGTGCTATTCTACTCTGCCGGCACCCCACGGCTAATACATGGTTATTTCTAATCAATTAGCATCCTTTTAGGGGTTTATTTTGTACATCAAAACTAACAACTTTTGTTTTACGACTTTTAATAGGTAATTCTCAAAAAAAATGCTGTCCCATAGAAAAATATCGTTCACCCTCGATTAAATGTATAGAATAGCTGTTTTTTTTTTAGTTTGGTCAAAAGTCGTAGTGCAAAAGTTGTAAGTTTTGATGTACAGAATAAACCCCTAAAAGGATGCTATTTGACTAGAAATAACCTACCCTAAACCTTGTATACTTACTGAATGTTGAAGTTCAAGATATATTTTTATGGTCAGACATTTTCTCCTGTTCAGTTATGGGTATAAAGAGCTGAGATCACGAAATGTTGAAATGAGAATTACGTCTCAAATGATGCTGTTGAATACGAGCGATAGGTGTTAACAAAGTTTAATTTTTTGTATTAAAATACATAAGTTTGCCTTGTTGTTTTTAAAGATGATCCGTAACTTACCATCATAATTATTATTCATTGTAAGTAGTCGTTTTTAGGGTTCCGTACCCAAAGGGTAAAACGGGACCCTATTACTAAGACTCCGCCGTCCGTCTGTCCGTCTGTCTGTCACCGGGCTGTATCTCATAAACGGTGATAGCTAGAACGTTGAAATTTTCACACATGATGTATTTGCTATAACAACAAGTACTAAAAACTGAAAAATATTAATATTTAAGGGGGGGCTCCCATACAACAAACATGAATTTTTAGCCGTTTTTCGTTCTATATTAATAATGGTGACAGGTAGATTCTTGAAATATTCACAGAATATTTAAATAAATATTCACTTTAAAACTAAATTGTTAAATTAAAATATAACAAATATTTAAGGGGGGCTCCCATACAAGTAACGTGATTTTTTCTTGATATTAATGACGGCAACAGAAAGATGCTTGAAATATTCACAGAATATTTAGTTGTAATTCCATCAAATATAAATATTTAAATTAAAATATATGAAGGGGGCTTCCATACGGTGCGGAACCCTTCGCGCGCGAGTCCGACTCGCACTTAGCCGATTATTTGTTATTATTTACAGAACAAATAAATGCCGCTTGCATTTAGCAGATGCGGATTACTATTAATTATTATTACGGATTACTATTAATTTAATCAAATCATTAGTCCACTTCATATACATATGCACGTTGTACGCCACGTTGGCCAGTAAGTGGTTTCCATTCCAGAAGTTTGCGACCCCTTTAGCCATCAGTTCCGAGTGTATCTTTTGCCCACTGCCATTTCAACTTGCTATTCTACTGGCTTGTGTTAGCTAATAACATTAGTTATATATTATTTAATGGCGCTCATATTGTCAGTTAGACCAAGTGTTCGTTAGCAATCATCGAAAATAAGCACGGTCAGTCTTCGGGTGGGTGAACGTGGGTGGCATTTACAATTGAGCGCTACTGTGGCTCGGAAGATACGTTAAATTGAAGATCCAGGTTGTTTTAACCGTTTAGCCAAGTCAGAGGCTGGCAGCTTAAAAACTCTGACATCAGGGCTAGCCACCCGGCCTATACGAACTTACTAATTAGTAGAAATGTAGTTATGATCCACGTTTACAATAAAATTGTGTTTTGTTTATTTCTGCTAGAGTACTGAGGCATACCTGGCTTCCCCGACTGAGCTGTCCTTTCCACCCATTTTAACAGTTACAATATTGTCATTGCGACCCAATATCATTAATTTGAACGAGGGCAGCTGCAAAATATAAGGTACCAAAACCCTGTTTTGTAAAACAGGCGCGATATACATTCCGACTGCGAGAGATAAAATTAAATTGAACGCCATTATGCGGCGTTTTCCTTTAATTCTGTAAATGTAAATGAAAGCAGGGGACAAAAATCAATGGCGTTTTGTACTAAGCTCGCGGTTTTAAAGGTATCTGGGGGCTGAGAAAAAGAATTAAGGGCAAGAAGCAAAACAAAATAGCGTACAAATAAAGATATTTGAAAGTGTGATTACACATTACGAAAACGAATAACATTGTTGCCGATAATCCATATCAAACCTTCATATGGGTTGTTGATCAGTAAACCAAATTAATATAAGAAGTGCGTATGTCTGTACCAATTCCGGTCTATAAATAAAATTTATTATAATAATAGGAAACGACTTCGTTGTAGTTTTGATATGATAAGTGGTGGGGTGTTAAGGTTCACTTTGTACTAGTTTGGGAGAATGAATTAAAATAACGTGTTGTCGACTGCAGATTTGTATTGCGACTGACTTGACTTGTACAATGAACGAACTTGTAACATAAAGGTGTGCATTAGCTCAACCATACCGCCCACCAAAAGGACGATAAGACCTTTTAAACATTGTAAATCATGTAAACTATAACAAATATTACACAAAGTAAGGTTAATTACAAGTATCGGCGCGGTGCCGCTGCCGGCGCATGAGTAGGTAAATAACATCGCATCGGCGCTCGGCCGCTCGCTCGACTAGTAGGCATTGAATGCGCTGCGAAATGACAGCCGTGCGGTGAAACGTGGTAACTGACAAATTCGGTTTGTATTTTTACATTTCGTATAATGATTTGATGTTTCGTTTCTTGGTAGGTTCGGATGTCTTAGACGACCGCCCACCCTGAGGACTTGTTTTCCATCTAGATGAGGATTGAGAAATATTCTCTTTTGAAGTATGGTGATTTTTAGAATTTTTGTTCCAGGTGTAGAAATCTGTGTTTAGCTTTGTCTTTTGTATTGGTTGGCTGTGGACTGTATCTTTTCAAAGGTGGTTTGACGATGTATCTTCCTTCTTGATTTCTCGTTGTTGGTTTTTCGTAAGTTTCTTCGCATAGCTTTTCTTCTTTTGTTAGGTGTCTTTTGTTTTCAGGTTCCCGTTCCCTGCTTGAATTCAACGTCGCGTCGACGTCAACTTGGTTGTGCATCACGAGGTAAGTATCTTCTTTAGATTGTTTGTAAATATCTCCAAAAAGAATCCATCCCAGGCTGGTATTTTGTGCACAAGGTGTGCCTGGTGGTCCTTTTATTAAGTCTTGTTGTATGATTTGAGCATACTCTCGAACTCCCAAAAGTATGTCAATTGATCCTGACTGGAAGTATGTTGGATCGGCCAATTTGAGTCCCTTAAGATGAGGCCAATGTTTGGTAGGTATCGTTTGAGTAGGTATCTTAGTAGTTAGTTGCTTTGACATGACGTAGGCTTCGATTGGTATCTTGAAGTTTCTATTGCATTTCGATGTCAGTTGAAGTTGTACGGCATGCTTTATCTCAGTTCTTGTAAAACCTACTCCCACGACACTTCCTTTCACAGGTTGTCGTTTGAGCTTCAGTATTTGAGTCGCCTTTTCAGTGATAAATGTTGCTTGAGAACCTTGGTCTATTAGGACGCGTAGCGGAATGGTAAGGCCGCTCTCGTTTGTTGCTTCCACTACTGCCGTTGCTAATAGTTCTACGCCCTGCTTAGGTGTTGCTGTTACATGTGATGCTATCGTACTCACATGTACTTCCTCATCTACTATATGCTGTGAAGCCAGTGGTTGTGGTGTTCGAGTTTCAATTGAAGCCACTGGTTCCGGGTTCTTGGTATCATGTAGTAGTGAGTGGTGCCGTTTGTTGCAGATTCTACAGGACACAGGTAATTTGCATTTTAATACAGAGTGTCCTGGAGCTAAGCAGTTGAAACACAAGTGTTTGTTCTTTACATATTCTCTTCTGTTTGATGGTTCTAAGTTGATGAATTCTCTGCAGTGACATAATGTGTGATTGCTGCTGCACCTTACACATATCCGTTCAGTTGTAGTGTAAGAAACATGATGAGAACGTGTTTCTTTAATTTGTTTTGTTGGATTAGTGTGGGACGTAAGCAATTCCAATGTTTGAAACTTCGTTTCCAGAAAGCTTTTAAATTTGGTCCACGTCATTACTTGCTCAAACTCTTCGGATTCACATTGCTCACTCACATAATGCTCCCAATCTTTGTGAGTCTCTGGGTCCAGTTTTTGCACCAACAGATGTATAATCAACAGATCCCACGAACCAGTAGATATTTTCATGTTGTTTAAATTAGTGAGACATTCTGTGGTGATATCGACTAGTGTTTTCATTTGAGCTGCAGATGGAGTTGCTAATTTCTTTTGGCTAAATAACCTCTTCATTATGTTGTTTATGATGAACCGCTTATTCCCGTATCTTTTATTCAACATGTCCCACGCTATTTTGTAATTGTTTGCGGTTGTTTGGATGTGTTGCAGCAGTGACTCAGATTCTCCCCTCAGACTGGTTTTTAAATAGTGTAGTCTTTGTACGTCACTTAGCGCAGTGTTTTCATGGACCAGTGATGTAAATAGATCGCTGAATGCTGGCCACCCTTCATAACTGCTGCTAAATGTAGGTAGTTGAATTTTAGGTAGATGTACAAACCCATTTTGTTGGTTACACGTGCATTGCATACTAGCGCTTGTGCTAGCGGAACTCATCTCACTCGCTTGTGGCGTTAGGGATGTGTGTGCGTCGTTTAATTCACTTCGAATTTGTATATACAATTCTTCGTACACAAAAAACTCTTCGTTGACAAAATAAGGCAACTTGTCTCGTTCTGTTTTTGGCGTGCTCTTGGACAGCATATTGTGGTTCTCTTTAAGCGCACTCCAATACTCCTCAACAATTTTTAGACGCGCTTGAACGTATCCCTTTGTTATTCTGGTCTTTTGTGTTTTTCGCCAATTCGTAATTGTCTTACGCAACGCATTGGCGTTATCCTCCAGACTCAATAATAACATGTCTTGTTCCGATGTTTTGGTCGTCATTGTCAACTTGAAAAATGCCACTTACTGCGTTTCACTTTTTCACCGACGACTAATTCTCGGAACCCGATGCGCTTGTTGTTCCTTATCGGCCAGGTAGCTGAATAGATCCGGCGAGATTGCGACCATATGGTGGGGTGTTAAGGTTCACTTTGTACTAGTTTGGGAGAATGAATTAAAATAACGTGTTGTCGACTGCAGATTTGTATTGCGACTGACTTGACTTGTACAATGAACGAACTTGTAACATAAAGGTGTGCATTAGCTCAACCAATAAGTGTTTGTTTAATAAGTTAATTTCTTCTTTCTATTAAGGCCACGTTTTTGTCAATTTCTATTTTCTATCCGTACTTGAAAACTCCTGGAAGAAATCGTTTAAAGCGATAAGGCCGCCAGTCAGAAACCTATAAATTGTATTGTTTTGTCTCTGTTTTTTTTTTGTGTAATATGGTTGTCTAATAAAGTGTTATTGATGGATGGAAATACTCGTACTACTTTGCATTAGAAATATAATTAGCAAGATCCTGTTATTTCAATCTAAGACATCACATTCTTCACAAAAGGATCATAAAAATTCCACATCATGTTAAATATTATGTACCTAATCACTTGTATATAAAATCCCTATATTTATGCAAATTCATAAGCATTTTCTAGAATGTAACTATCAATAGGAAAAAATGCCAAGTCGATGGATGTAATAGTATTCATTGTTATGGAATATAACTTTCACTATGGAACTAGTCCCAAAAACACAAAAAAAAAACTCATAAGTATTTTACACAAATAGTTCGTTAAACCTCAACAAAATAGATACAACAGGAGAGAATACAGAGATACCAGTGGGATGATGTGGTTCATCGAGAAAATCTGAAAGAGATGCATTTAATTAATATGTCACGAGTTAGAAAGAGACATAAAAAATATCTCGATTCTGTGGGTTATGCCAGATTTTTATGAAGACAAAGTCAAAATCCAATACGTATTTGACAGTCTTGACAGCAGTTTTGCTAGATTTTCTATGCATTTTTTGATTGAGAATTGCCTCAATTAACAACAGAATTTATTAATCTGTTAATATTAGATATCTGTGGGCTGGAAGGCTGGAACACATGATTTTTTTTTTCGCGATTTCGGTGTTGGCTGCGTAAAAGTTAGTCATATTGACGAGCACAACTACATCCTATCCTAGACTCTAGAGTAGGTATTGCAAATGGATTCGCAGATTTACCTATATATTTCATAAACAAAATTTTAAAATTGATAGAAAATAACGAAGATAGGTATTTACAATTAAAATTGATACTGACTGCTGAAACAGCTGCTACGTTTACAACCTATCCTAGACTCTAGAGTATTGTAAATGAATTTGCAATTCACCGATATACATATTTAATGAGCAACATTTTAATATTGACAGTACATTAACGAAGTAGATAATTACAATTAAAATTGATGCTGACTGCTGAAACAGCTGCTACATTTGCTGATTATTGTAATTTCATAATTTCGCAATGACAAGCAAATATCGGATACAATTGTGTGGGAAATGCTCATTGTTACAAATTAACTACATATTGTGAAGTACTTATTGAGAGAGACTATTGAAACACACCTATTAAATCAGTTCGATAGTTTATTACTGATTTATGTACGTACAAGTACCTATTTAATTTGTATTTCTTTATAAAAAGGACGTGAGAAAATAGTACTCTTGTATGTATAAAAAATTATGACACGAAAAAGTAAAGTTTAACTACAATTATACGCTAAAACTAGTAAATTACAGTTTGTAAACAAACAAACATAAAAATAGCGCTAATTTTCAGTAAAAATACTAACATCTAATGTTGTATTAAAAGCATTTTATTACCAGTACATTTTATTATTAGTCTTATGACAATTTATCTTCATCAACAATTGCGAACAGTAAAACAATTACAACGCCACAGATGCAGAAAAAATACAAAAAATCGGCCAAGTAAGAGTTGGACTCGCGCATGAAGGGTTCCGTACCGTATTGGAGCTCCTCGGCAAAAAAATCACGTTTGATGTATGGGAGCCCCCCTAAAATAAAAATATATGTTATTCTATATTTAGTATTTGTTGTTATAGCGGCAATCGAAATACATCATCTGTGAAAATTTCAACTCTTTAGCTATTACGGTTCATGACATACAGCCTGGTGACAAACAGACTGACAAACGGACAGCAGAGTCTTAGTAATAGGATCCCGTTTTTACCCTTTGGGTACGGAACCCTAAAAATTAAACACTCCATAATAAATTCATACCAATATAAGACTTTTCCAGAGCCAATAAGTCCATTCGAAATGTCGTCACAAGGCTTCACAAAATACATTGATTGTGGAGTAAAAACTCAAGCAAAGTCTTAAAAGGTTCTGCTAAAAATCTCAGAGCTCTTTCTGGTTTATTTATTGCCCCGCTTATGAGGGCCCTTGCTTTCTTTCCATGAATTTTGTATTACCAATCTCTTTTGAGACGCGGTTCTTAGAAGATTTTTTCCGATGCCAATGGATTTTAGGTACCTATTATAATCGCTAAGTAGGCTGTTAGGTTTCATTTGAGCTTTAAAAATTGAGACTATTGAGTTTTTTTTCTATGTACGGGTATTTTCCGTTCCACTCGATTTGGGGATTTCTATTTCTTCCATTTAATTTTATTCTGTTTATGGTTCTCACAGTAAATTTAGCGAACTCAGCAGGACGTGTTTTACACGCCTTACTCTACAAGTCTATACTTCACAAACTCTACACCTTAGTCAATATATGCGGCTTGGCTGTTTCGCTAATTGCGCATGGGCGTAAAGTGAAGATTAATTTATTAATTCTGTTATGCAAACAGTTCTTGTTGTAACGAAACGGCCAAGTCACATATATTGACTAAGCTGTAGAGTTTGTGGAGTAAAGACTTGTAGAGTAAGGCGTGTAGAGTTAGAAGCTTGGCTTTACGTGAGATCTGACAACTTTTTGATAGTGGGAACTGTGATTTAATTAGACTTGGCGTCATTTCACATGAAAATGTTTTTGTTGGATTTAATTTAATCCTGATAATGGTTCTCACGGTAAATTTAGCGGACTCAGCAGGACGTGTTTTTAATAAAGATTATGTTTGTAGGTGGTATCTAAGTAGGTACCTATCTAAATTCTGTCAAATGGTATGAAGACGAACGGGCAAATGCGGTTCCATTGTCTGAACCATTTTGGGTTAAAATGGGAAAGTCATCCTTTACACAAATCGTCAATATCAAGTTGTTTTTGCACTAATTATTTTTGGAATCATACTAAGTGCGCTTAAATTGATGTATACAATTTTTACATTAATGTTGATTTTTCAAAAACGGCTCAGCCGATTTTAATAAATTTCGAACCACAAAAGATTTTTTGATTCAGTTCACAATTGGCTGATCGGCTGATATCGGAAAATAGCCGATATCAGCCGATTACGATAAAATTTAAATGGGACCACCACATACTCCTTCAAACAAAAGAAAAAATCGGTTCACAATTAGCAAAATATCGACGAACATGCACAAAAAAATACATACAGACGAACATAGTACTTCCTCCTTTTTTGGAGTCGGTAAAAATTACACATTTTGTCTTGTCCCTTTATGTCTATTCAAAGAAATAAGTCATCAATCAACCAAAGCCTTGAGTAAATCTATTTAAAGAATTCAATCAATCAAAAACAGTCCCGATCAAGTTGATGAAACGAGATCCGTTTCCAACATTATCCTGAACGTGGTAAAAATACCCTATTCGAAGGAAAGTTAAAAGGGATTTATCTATTTTTAGATCTCACTAATAGAAGAAGCATTTTCCGATAGCTAAGGTCAAAGCTTTATCAGTTGATGGTATTGACGCCCGGCTGATTTAATTGAGGGACGCTGCAATGCAGTTGCTATTTTTAAGATTCTATTCTTCTTCTTTTCGAGTCAATTTTGCGTGCTATAAAATTTTATATTCCGGCTTTTGACCAAAAATTGGCCACCTCAATGGTGTTGTTATCTGTTGCCTCATTTAGGTCCTGAGTGGTGCAGGTTTTAGGGCATTCTGCACAGTTGGTCAGATGTGGCATAGTTTGCGGTCTTACGCCGCAGAGACATTCGGTGCACCCTGGACAGTCAGCGCCCGCTATTCCTTACGCTGACTGACTAATCCTTCCACCAAGATGTCCTGTGCTAAAGATTCTGTTCACTGTGTGAAACTTTATTTAGAGTTCACGCTGTTCCTCTAGATATTATGTCAGATGTAAAGAATTAGGTCAAGGTTTTTATGATATTTG
Organism: Hypomecis atomaria; assembly: GCA_964007245.1. Lineage (NCBI taxonomy): Eukaryota > Metazoa > Arthropoda > Insecta > Lepidoptera > Geometridae > Hypomecis > Hypomecis atomaria. The sequence continues at coordinate 19,112,386 of OZ023285.1, read as the reverse complement.
TACAAAGCGAGGTGACGTTTTTAGGGAAGAAAAAATAATACAATAAGTGATAAGTAGCAATTTCAGGTATAAGTACAATGGAAACGTATTAATTATATTTTTAGAAACTGGTAGTTCTTCGGACTGAGAAGTGATTAACTCTATTAGGTATAGCATTATTTCCTTACAACATAATGAAAATCAAAAACATTCAGAGACTTTTGTTTTGGGAACACATTATTATTTAACCTTGTAATACCTACACTACCTATACCTAGAACGTACATCTCTGTGATGCAACGTTAGTACAATAAATGCGTCAATTTGAACAACAAACAATCAAACAGAAGCCCCAGTTCAAACCGCAGCAGATTCAGCAGTTACGCAAATGTATCTAAGAAACCGCTGGCTTTTTAGGTAACTAGCTTTTACCCGTGGCTTCACCTGCGTGATATTTTCATTTTTGTGTTATCCCATAGGAACTTTTGAAGTGAAATCTTCTCTATCGGCGTTGTGCACTTTTTGGGATGGGTAAAAATGTTAAACTCGCGTCAGGACACGTGACCTGATCGAAAATTCGTAAGACGGCGCAGAGCGCTTGCGCGAGCATGCGTGTGTAATATTGTATTTTACCACATAAATGATGGTACTTTATATGTTCAAGTTTTCACTTCTGCCGGCACTCCCGGAGTGCAACCCGTTGTATTTTTTTCGGGATAAAAAGTAGCCTAAGTAACTTTGAACTATCCATCCATCAGCCGTAGGACGTCCACTGCTAGACTGTTCTATGGATTTCCAATAAGGCCGGTTGGAAGCGGCCTGCATCAAGCGCGTTCTTGCGATCTTAATTATATCGTCAGTCCACCTAGTTGGTACGTTGCGCTTGCTGGTCCGTGGTCTCCATTCGAGAACTTTACTGCCCCATCGGCAATCTGTCTTTTGTACTATATCCATTGCAAAAATCAAAAACTTCGTTGCTCTGTTGCTGCGTGAAATAGTAACAAACCAACAAACACACTATCGAATTAATAATATTAGTAGGAATTCCTGATTCCAATTCAATTCCGAAGCTAAAAATATATGCGAGTCATAAAACTGTCTAGAGGTCCTAAATTGGGATTACATAGTAAAGCCGAGAAAGAGGGCTTAATAAGATAGTGAAAGGTAAATTGGATGGTCACATCTGCCGAAGATAAGGCATTCACCATGAACAATCGCGATCGCAATTACGTAATGGGTCTCGGTTAATGACCTGACCCTATTTTGACCCTCGTTTAGGTTCAGACGGCGTGTAAGTAGAAAAAGATAACGACAGTAATATAATTTATAGTAGGGGGTCTCTGTATGAATGCCATTTGCGTTTAGATCCATGCGCTTTTAAATTAAAAGGAGTCAAAACACGCGGGGCAAGGTAGGTGGCTCAGCGAAAGACCTCAATTTGGAGTAAAGACTGTACAGAGCATCTACTCTACGCTTTGGTACCTAATTATATTCTTTGCTTTACCGAACATAGAGCGGGTTTTTCAATGCTCTGCCAGATTTTAGGTCAGTGTTAAGTGGGTCTAATCAGTGAAGCCCTTAAATGTCGTAATTAGGTAGGTACTGATGATGTAAAATATCGCGAGGATACCACAACACGGTAATTTAATTACTCGAGTGACTAACACTCTTCAATTTCTGAATATGTCTCATCATCTTAACAGAAGTCTCTCTTAAGAACTACCTACTGGTAATTGTTTCTAGCAACTTCAAATAAAGTGTTGCCAAATGCTTAGCCCGTTACACAGAAACCCAATAAAGCCATAAAACCACATTCTTTGAATATAACTCCAAAAGAACATAATAAAATGTCCCGTATTTCAAATAAAACAGAGTCCAAAGTGTCTTGAAGAAAAACATGAATGAAATAAGTGATCCACTGAAAAAGTTGCGTCTAATGGGTTAACGAGGGCTATAAAAATGATTTATGCCATAGCAATTAACAAACTTCAGGACAATTAAGTTGAGTAAATGAGATTGAAACTGTCGAAAAATTGTAAGCGCTTTGCTTCACAATGTTCAAGAATTTGACGAGAGAGAAAGTTTAGGAGGAAGTAATTATAATCTGAAATGGGAACTGGATATGACAGTAAACTGAATCTATAATATAAAAATGAATCGCAAAATGTGTTGGTAAGCGCATAACTCAACAACGCCTGGACCAATTTGGCCAAATCTTTTTTTAAAATGTTCGTTGAAGTTCAAGGATGGTTTTTACGGCGAGAAAAATTAGAATTATTGCTGGAAAAACCCTAAAAATAGCCCTTTTCTTTTTCCCATACAAATGATTTCTAACTAAAACGTAGTCAATTTGAGCTTTATTGCTATGGTATAAAGTTCATATTAAATTACAAGCACTCACTGTTGTCTAAGCAATGTAGGTGTGTTCCTAACGTCAAAGATCATATCTATTTGTCTGCAGACTTTTATAAATCACAGGTAGCATGGCAAGGGGACACATTGTTTTTCCACCATTATATCCCCTTGAACAGGAAATAAAGTATGGATTGAAAATGACAACTGACATGAAAATTGGATTAAATGCTTTATTCCCACTGCATGCTACATGTTACTATGACGTTTAATAACAGGCCGTCATTTTGTCTGACATTAAATATATTTTTAAATCTTCTATCATTAGAGGTTTAACATGTTTCTTTATTCTACCTTTATGGTACAGAATCATCATACTTTAATATTATCAATCCGAAAAGTTTGTTGGTTTGTTCCTCTTTGACGCAGCAACGGAGCAAAAGATTGAATTGATTTTTGGTATGGATACCTATGGTTTAAAAGACAGAAAGTTAACAGGATACTTTTGTATCCCGAGAAAATTCGTGATTCCCATGGGATAGGACAATAACTGTTTCTCAGCAATGGAGCATCGGATTGACTTGATTTTTGGGGTGGGCATAGTTTGGAAGACGGAAAGTGACATAGGATACTTTCCTTTCCGAAAAAATTGCGGTTCCGGTAGGATAAGACAATAACTTTTTCTCAGCAACGGAGCAACGGATTGCCTTGACTTATTGCATGAATATAGTTTGAAAGACGAAAAGTGACAAAGGCCACTTTTTATCCCAAAAACTTTAACAGTTCCCGTAGGATAGGATGAAAAGTAAGCGAGCGGGCCGCGGTAGCAGCCGTCTAAGCGCCAGAAATAACCTGTCATTTCAAGTTTAGGACGTTCCTACATTTTTCGCACTCCTTCGCGGCACTCAACAGCGCTAGCCCAGACTAGGGCTCCATAACGGAGCTTGCGCTCCCGCCAAAATGACGGTGTGTTTCGGAGCACAAGACACATCGTCATCCACCACTCGGGAGTAGCCAGCACTGAGCGTCGGACAGCATTCCAACGTCCTGATCCCAGTGCAACGGGTCAGTCATAGTAGCCCAGCGCCTGCCTCTTCAACTGCAGAGGGCAGTGAGAACGGCCATCGCGATACCGACACTTCTCTTCCCCTGCAGCCCCACTGCGTCTTCCAACAGGTTGACGGCCTAGCGGAAGGTAGGGTAGGTGGCGGCACCCACACAACCAGTTCCATCCCAGCGCAGCCCCTAATCCTCGGTTGGAGCGTCGCAAGAGCGGCACTGCAGCCCGCCTCAGAAGCAACACTCCTCATAAGGCAGGCAACCTACCGGCCATCCTCTCAGCTGCTTTAGTTAAAAGCGGCTGCACTACGAGTGCCGGTCTCTAAGCTGCCTTGAGGAAAGACCCAAAAAAGAGGGAGACTTCGAGCGCCGCCTTTTCAGCTGCCTTAGACCTCCCCTGCCACGACAAGGCGGGAATACACAGGGGGGTTGTATACACTCTAACCGTAACTTAACCAACAAAAGCATTCCTCTAAGGTATTTTGATGTTTGTCGCTTAGGTTAGGTTTCGCAGCCGACATGAACATTAGCCAAAATCAAAATATAACGCGGGCGAAGCCGCGGGTAAAAGCTAGTAGGTAATATAATTGTTGAGGTAAAACAATGACATAAATTATTTTTCATTTAAGTTTTAATTTTAATGTAATAGTACCCTCTGCGCCCTAGAGAAGTAAAGTTCTAACCTCTTAGCGCTTCCGTCCATTCCTCTTCATTGTCACATCAGAATGATTTGATGTTTTTTTATATTCTACTAGAATGAGACAAACATATCAACAGAATTTTCGTCCTGGGATTTTCCCGTTAACGCGAGGATAAAAAGAGTGAGAACATTTTTCTTTTTAAATTTGAAAATTGCACTCTAAGCTTTTAACCCAGCTCTCGTGCTATGGGCAGGGAAGCAAATCTCAACAAAACCTCAAAAAAAGAAGACCAATATTATCTTAACATCTTTTCACTAAAACATAACATTTTAATATCGATATAAACAGCTTAATTTTAGCGGTCCCTTGCAGAATTAAGGGCGATTTATTAGACCGTAAAAGTTACGAGGGGCAAAGGTAAAGGTTAACCGCCATAATTTTGGATTGCATCGTTGAACCTTACGTCCTAGATTTCCTTGAGTCCGCTGAATATAGACTCATATTTTCCTGGAGTATATGACTTGACTTGGTTTAATTCATGTACCTTGACTTTGCTAATATTCATGTAGGTCTTGTCAGTTTATGTGTTTATGAAGGGTTAGCCTTGGGACACCGGACACCAGCTGTGACAGCTTTTAGAATTGATAATATATATTAAGCTAATTGTATTAAAGCTAGATTCATTTCAGAAATATAGCTATAAACTTTTTGAGCTGCATAAGGACTAATGTGGAGTCATTTTTAACATTTGACAGTTCATTTATGCAAAGAAAAATATACCTTACACTAAAGAATAAAACTCCAAGCCGTCTTCGAGAACACTTATCGGTCGTCGTCAATATTGTTTTCGTGAGTTTTATTCCTTTAGTGTAAGGTATATTTTTCTTTGCATAAATGTCTGTCAAATGTTACCTATTAAAATGACTCCACTGTAGTTATGACAACATTGCAAAATTTTGCTCAAACAAAAATTGTGGTACAGCTGTCCTATTTATATTTGGTTATACTTAGATCTCAGAATAAGAGTCCTTATTTTAAGTGCATAAATGACCCGATTTTCACTTTCCTTTCACGGCACGACCGACCAGAAGAAAATAAGTATCTAATGTTTTTGGGATCATTTACGTAAGTATGTATGTTCCTTTGTCACTAAACGTAGGAGACGTAATAGACTACACGGTCGGGCCGTTATTTTTCAGATATTTCAATAAGAATCAAACAATGCGATGCTGGCCTAGAAAAGCGGCATGAGCAGCTAAACATAAGTACGTACTATTCGAACGGATGTCACAGAATAGTGGCTCAATTGATATTCTAGTAGCCAATGCCACGACCGGTACGACGACAGTCACTGCACCAATGCACTTTTAATGGAGCCAATTTACTGACATAGGTATTAAGTAAGTAGGTACTTGACAAATTACGAGACGCAATGTTTCTTGGCCGTAGTCATATCGCTGACTCATAGACCCTTTGATTACAGCTGGTGACACATAAGCAACAGGTTTTACGTCACAGAGGTATTGACAGCTTGAACGATTAGTTCGATTGATTTAGTAACTTTTTTATTTGTTCCACGATGTTGTGGTTATATGCAATATTTTTGCACTATGAACATGAACATGCCGTGATTCTAAGGGACTAATTGTATCATAGTCTCCGGATTTTATCACATTTCTGATTAAAACGATGTTTTTGGTTCTAAAAACTAATTTTTATTACGTAGGTTGTCGACATATTCCTTTTTGTTATTTTCTTCAGAGTTTCCTGGATGGGCGTATATACTTATAGTTTATGTCTTTTATGCGTGGTCTTTAATACATAGCACCATTTTTTTTATTAATTACAATAATGTTATTTATTCATCATTCCTCTTCAGCGGTTTTGTATAAGATATACTAACTGGATCGTGACTACTTTACTGTACACGTTATTGAATTTCAATTTATTTATCTATGCCACGTTAATTATTGGTTTCCGTAGCTAGTTGCTATTTACTAATAACGTCTTTTAGATTATTACGTTATGTGTCACGTCGTGCGTGATTCACGATTATAATAGTGTTTGTTTACTGTAAATCCTCCTAGTTTCTACGCGAATGTGGTATATGTCATCATTTTTTGTGAATGATATTTACTTTGGCGATGTGGATGGCTTTATTAGTCCAAATTGTAGTCCCTAAATATCTACTCCTTTCTTCTATATCCATAAAAATGTATCCTTATTGGATAGCCCTATTCATTGGAGAAAAGAGTATTTCTGGACCCATTTAGGAGGATTCCTATCATAATATCCCTCTAATAATACCTTCCTGTTAAGAGTTATCTTAACGACTATGGTACCTAGATAGAATATTTCTTTTACAGAAGCATTTCGATCAGCGGCTGAAAAAGAATTGTTTTTGAATTTTTATTAGTACAGCGAGGAGCGAAATGTAAATGGGACCACAGTGTGAGTCTTTTTCCAAAAACGACAACAAGAACAAAACTTTACTCGACGTACAATTTACATAGGTACGCGTAGTAAGGGATATTTCCCACGTATGCCGACTTATACCCAAGTTGCGTTTCCACATATTTGTACGTACAGCGAGATGAGAAAAGCAAAGGTGCATTTGCTTTTCTCATCTGCATTTTCCCAAAAAGTTACTTATCTTAATTTGACTTAAAACAATTTCAAGTTTATCTTTGAAATTAATGATTTTGAAATAAACTCAAACGAATGTCTTGAAACCTATATAACAGACCTAACATAACATGGGACCACGGGGAAATAAAATTACCCGTGGACTCGGTAATGAGTCGACCCACCGAGACCACGGGTAACGACTCATTTTATCTGAAAAGATCGGGGGAGGCCTTTTCCCAGCAGTGGGACATGGCAGGCTAGCAATAGCAACAACCTAACATGGGACCACGGGGAAATTACCCGTGGACTCGGTAATGACTCGATGCACCGGGACCACGGGTAACGACTCATTTTATCTGAAAAGATCGGGCGGAGACCTTTTCCCAGCAGTGGGACATGGCAGGCTAGCTACAGCAACAACCTAACATGGGACCACGGGAAATTAAAATTACCCGTGGACTCGGTAATGAGTCGACCCACCTGGACCACGGGTCATCGACTCATTTTATCTTGTAACTGGTTCCTATACCACGGTACTGAATATTGTGTAATTTTAAGATGTGACCTAACACAAAATGTGGTAGAATGTGGTAGTAGAAATACTTACTTGAAAACCGCTTGTTTGCTTATCATTAAACTTTATTGGCGCACATTTTACGTGACTCTTGAACGCACGACGTATTTGCTTCCGCATTTTGTCATACGTTATAACTGAAATACCGACGTCTGCTTTTCAATAGATATTGTCTTCGGAATTTTCGATCGATTAACGATAGGAAATTATTTTTTACAAGTTTCTAGCGGCTGCTGCTGATGAGATTTAAGTGCAATTTTAGCGGCTTTTTTCTTTTCTCAGTTTACTGGGAGATTGGAAATGCTTGCCCGGCAAATAAGTAGTAATGTTGCAAACTCTGTTTTTTTTTGTCTTAAAGGTACTATTTAAGAATCTTGTTCCATTATTTATCCATAAGCTCATAGCAACTTTTACTGTTTGACGTCCAATATCCAAAACTAAGGTTTATATAATTATACACACCTACACGTAAAATTATTAAAAACTATTTACAAGTAAAATTATTCAGAACGACCGAAGACGCTTTAACCTCAGCTTACTTCACCCCCCAATTCAAGCATTACTTATACTAAAATATGACGATATTTTTGACAGGATTATACAACCAAAGCAGATTAAATTAGAAGCAGAGCGCTATCGATAAAATTGGAGGAAAGATGGGTAAGAAATAAACGCAGTTTCGACCCCATTTGGTGAGAACGGAATAGGAAAATGAGATGTGAGCCAGCTATATAAAATATTACGCTGCCAACCGCAAATTTTAAAAGCACACGGCCTATACAAACATTAAAATGCGCGCCTTTGTGCCCAGGTCAGCAGGACGCATAATAACATGTCGTAATTATAGGCTCATGCAATCAATTGCACCGTAATTATCCAGGCAGAGGTAATTGTTTAGGTATATCTAGTAGTTTGCAGGCGAGGTCGCGTTTATTACCTATAGTCACCACAGGTCTTTATGCTGTAAAGGTGCCTATAATGTATGACAGTAATTAACTACATACCTTACGTCATTGCGAGCACGGTTCACGTTTTTTGTTTAAGCTTATAATACCTATTAGTCGGATGTTTTAAAGTCAGCTATACGTATTCATTTAAACCTAAGTTTTTGCATCAAAATTAAGTAGTAGTCTTCGCTTTATCTCATACTATACACTATTATTTCTAATCAATAATCATCCTTTTAAAGGCTTGTTCTGTACATCAAAACTAACAACATTTGTTCTACTTTTATTAATTCTCAAAAAAAGTTGTTGTTCCATAGAAAAATATCGTTCACCCTCAACAAAATGTATGGAACAGCTGATTTTTATTTCAGTTTTGACAAAAGTCGCAGAACAAATGTTGTTGGTTTTCATGTACAGAATAAACCCCTAAGAGGATGCTAATTGATTAGAAATAACCCTGTATAAGATAGAGATCCGAAATCACAAGCTCTCTCTCTCTCGGCTCTCCAGAATTCTAGGAAGTTTGGTTCATTGATATAATACATTTAACTAATTTAACGACTTTTTTTACAAGTTCGGGCGCTCGAAGCATTCTTAAAATATTTTTTTGGAGTCATTTGTTACGTTTTTTTAAAATTATTGTTATCAGATACGGTGTTCACCAGAAAATTTTCAGGCACTTAAACACGTTATCTACTTAGTTAGATATTAAGCCCGATTACAGAGGCACCAGCGTAATTATATTAGCTAAACAGCATAGTTCTGTTTCTTTTTCACTTTTAGATGATAGAGAGAACACTTTTTACAATGCTATTTAATTTACGCTGGCGCCTCTGTAATCGGGCTTATTGTAAACAATAATATTTAGCCCATTAATTTCACTTATCACTCTCAGCTAAAGTAAAATGACGTCATAAGAAATAATTACACCGTAATGAGAAAACCAAATGCCACCAAAGTAATCATAAGGACGAATTATACGGTAATGCGAGCGACCCTTTGTAATACCAGGCCAAAGATTACACATGCTTTTTGCACATTACCACATCCCGAAATACCTCCCAGCTACCCCCATAAAATTACCAACAAAGGTAGGGTTGCCATTTTAACCGACTTTAAAAAACGAGGTTCTCAATTCGCCTGAAGGTTTTTTTTTTTTATGTATGTTATTACTCCGCCAATCATGCGCCGATTTTGCTGATTATTTTTTGTTTGGTAGATCATACTTCAGAGGTGGTCCTATTTAAATTTTATCGAAATCGGCTAAATCGTTTTAGAAATATCAACAATAATGTCAAAAAATACTACTTACATCGATTCGTGCGAACTATTCCAATACTGTACGGCTGAAGTCGATTAAGTATGCCATATTTGGCGAAAAATAGTTATTTAAGTACCTGACATTTTGTACATTTTGAATTCATAACATATTTCATTGTTATTTTCAGTCTGCATTGTTCCACTGCAAGGCAAAGACCTTCTTTTAGGCCTCCTTCTAAACTACACGACCTGTTCTTTTGATGGTCCAGCCTTTATAGTGCGAGTTCACCTTGTCACATCATTGGGGTAGGCCCTAAGATCCTGTGGATTTTGTGATCCAATCGGGAGTAACCTATATTTCTTACATGGATGTATGCCAAAAATAAAAATCGAGTGATATGCAAAATGAGTACATTTTACATTAATTTCTATTCGTCTATCAGCCATAAGACGTTCACTACTAGTCATAGGCTGCCCTATGGATCTCCAATAAGACCGGTTGGTAGCGGTTTGCATCCAGCGCGATCCTGCGGTCACACGTCCACCTTGATAAGTACATTTCTATAAAAGACATCAAATCTTTAAAAAAAATATACGTAGTAATAATATTCGACAAAAAAATAGCGTGTGTTTTTTGCGATTTTAGGGTTGGTCTCATAGTCGAAGTTGCCAATAATGATAGATATAACAACATCATTCCACGTCGTATACACCGTATAGTAGGTAAGATTGGCAGCCCTAGACACAGGGGTCTAAAGGTAAACTCAGATGTAAACATAGCGAAATAAACATAAATCGCAAAAGAAATTTTTCCACTTGCTCAGCTTTTCCAGGGCTTTACGATAAATTTATTCACAAACATCTAATTTTAGCTCCAGGAATTTTCTCTGCTCCTTTTCGCGTCATAATCAGGAATTTATATTATTTTCGTCATTAATGTGAGGGAAATTTCGCATTCGAATGTTCTTGTTATAGTCTTCGAAAATAACGTTTTATTTGATAACGTTTCATAAAAGGAACTTGCTTCATAAGGAAAAGGTAAGTTAAGGAAAACCACGAAACATTGAAACCCTATCTATTGAATTGTACCTACTTACATACGTACGTATACCAAATAAGATTTGAAATCATTTAGGTAAGGTATTCAAAAGTATTACGTAGTTTGATAGTTGCCTTATTATAATGACGACAACAAATTTAAAATAAAATATAATTATGTACCTATAACGCGACTAGATAACTTATACATAGACGAACCTAAGCCATACAGATCTAAATAAGTACCTACACATCAATACGTTTCATTCAAAGAGAATATGGAGGAACTATATCCACACTCCTACAACACAAGTGCTCTCAAGCGTGCAATCAATACCAATTTTATTGTAAACAACTAATCAGGAAACCATGAATCTGATAGTAGCGGAATGGTTACCCAAAACAGACAGGGCCCGTCCTAGGTACATAAATAATTCTGTACCAATGTTGTCAATGCAAGGGTTTCGTATAGACAGAGGCGGGATCCATTCAAAGCCAGAATGGAGGCCTCTCTCAGGTTTAGTAGACCCGTACCCGGGATAAAGGCAGCTATAAAGGCGCCTAGGACCAAACAAGTTGTTCTTTAGAAACTGTTGATTTACCTATCTTATTTGGAATGCAAAGTAGTTTCTAGAATCCGTGTGTCAAGTGAGTCATCTTTTTGTGAGAATGTATCGGTATATTTAATGTGCGTGCTTTACTTTACCTACATGCCAATATTATTTACCAATTTACACAGGTACGTTAAGATTGTCTGAGTCATGACAAATCACACCATGTTATTGTTATGACAGTTATGATTTAAATGCGCTACTCTACTCTGATACAGCTCTGTAACATCTGTTGTTATATCTTGATCGATCTTGGTGAACATTGTATGAAACTATAGGTAGTGTCTGGGGTGGGTTTACCTATGAACAAATGAAGGCACTGGCATTGAGTCGATTGAAAAGCGTATGACTAATAAGCATTTAATGACACTGTGGTCAATGGACGACGATTTATTTGATACCTACTAGCAACCCGTCCCGGCTTCGCACAGGTGTATTATGCATATAAACCTTCCTCTTGAATCACTCTATCTATTTAAAAAACCGCATCAAAATCCGTTGCGTAGTTTTAAAGATATAAGCATACATAGGGACAGACAGCGGGAAGCGACTTTGTTTTATACTATGTTTGATATAAATTTACCTCCACACGACGCGCATATTTCTGTGAAAGAGGTCTAAATCCTTTAATATTAAAGTTAAGTTAAGTTTTATTGAATACTTTTCCTTTGAATATAATAGTAAACGAACATGATATTTGCTAGCCTGCGACATACAATAATTTTGCGTGAAGGGCGTTTCTCGCACACGCACGTAACATTAAAATTGTACATTTTTCATTTCAACGTTATCTTCCAACCTTCGAGCAAATATCTACAGAGCCACAGTCCCTAAGTGAAAGTAGTAAAAAAAATATCCGAGCGCCGTCACACATACCAACTTCGAAATATACATTAAATAATTCACAATGAACAATTTTCTCGAATCTAGACGTTATGTCACCTAATTAGTGCCTGTAACCGAGCACTTTGTCATCGCGCGACGTTGTAATCGGCTAGCAATCACCTTACAACTAACTAAAAAGCCTGCCCACTACGTAGCTAGGTCAAAGTTTTGGCTCAGACGCCTTTTTTGCACGATTGTGACTCTATTGAATTATAGATACTTGCTCGATGCTTCCAACGTAAACTAAAGTTACTCTGAACTAACATTAGAAGAATATTTATCAAAAATGCCGTCCGTCCGACATGTCAATATAACCGACGATTTCCTTGATCGACAGTCATTCAAGCGGTACACGGGCAAGCCACGGTATTACTTTCAATCACATTTCACGGGCAATCAGGCATCATGTCAAGCCATCAAGCTTCAAGCCATCGAGTAGTACTGACGATGGTTTGCGATGCAATCTCTGTAATCGATAGCTGTTCTATTTTATGAGCAATATTATGAGTTAATGATAGGAAAAATGTTACTCTCATTGTTGTAACAACTTTAATATTTATTGCATTTTTTAAATAACATAAACATCCATCCATCCATCAGCCATAGGACGTCCACTGTTGGACATGGGCTTCCCCTATAGATCTCCAATAAGACCGGTTGGTAGCGGCTTGCATCCAGCGCGATCCTGCGGTCTTAATGAGGTCATGCGTCCACCTTGTGGGTGGACGTCCTACGCTGCGCTTGCCGTTGCGTGGTCTCCACTCGATAAATTTTCGACCCCATTGGTCATTAGTCCTCCGCGCTATGTGCCCTGCCCATTGCTTTTTAACTTGCCAATCCGTTGGGCTTTGTCGGTAACTTTGGTTCTTCTACGTATCTCCTCTTTCCTGATTCGATCTCGCAGAGAGACTCCGAGCATAGCCCTCTCCATAGCTCGTTGTGCTACTTGGAGCTTATTTATAAGGCCCATAGTTAGAGACAACATAAACACTCTTTATTCACTCTCTTAGGCTCTCTTTATATTTTATCAGATCGTTCGTACTTATAATCATGCATCTAAATCTGCTAGCCTGCTAAAGATTTTCGAAATATTTAGTTTGATGTTTTAACAATGTTCACGATATAAAATATCATTTCTAATATGACCTGTACCAATACATCCTGACATAGCCACATGCGCGTGTTAGTAAATTAGACAGTAAATGATTATCTACTATTTAGTAGTTTCCAATTCAACATTTGGAACATAAATGCCAAGTAAGTATATTTATTTCTGCCTGAAACCAATGAACTTGATAGGTCAATTCAGGAACAGAAGTTATTGCCCTTATAGAGTCCGTGAACTAGGCACTTGAATAATTGAATTAAGTCAAAATAATTACAACTAGGTGCTACGAGTACGTTGGTATTAAGAAATAAAAGTTCAACTACTGTTAAAGGTTAAGTACCTATGAATAAAATCAGACTGTGATCATTCACCCTTTCCTAAGCTAAGTGCTTATAACCCTCCTATATTTTTCACTATTCTTTCCAATCGTTGTAGGTATTACCTACTCGTACTTAGTGTACTGTACCAACTGAATACTCATAGGAAGATCCAAGGAGGTCGATAATGCTATATCCAGCAAACTGGCACAGTGTGGGTTGGTGCATTCATATCATAGGGCAGCCATAACGTGGAAAAATCGTGTCATAGCAAATCTCGGAAATATATCGTCGACATTAACCCCGCCCCCTTGAAGCATTGTGCTAAATCAATAGTTCGAAAATCGATTTGAAATTCGAATCGATAAAAAGTATCGATTCATCATCTTGCCTTTATCCCACTAGGTGGGGTCGGCACAGCACGTTTCCTTTCGCCACTTCACTCTATCATTCGTCATCTCATCATCAACTCCTTTCTCTCGCATGTCATCTTTCACACAATTCATCCACATTTTTTTGGTCTTCCCCTCCCGCTTTTGCCATTTACCGTCATATTAAGAGTTCTTTTTGTGACATGACTATCCTCCCTAGAAGATAAAAAAAAAGTATCGATAAAAGTATCGATTATTCCGGAAAATACCCAATTCCCTTCTATAATCTAAGATTCTTATACACTATCAAACGTTTACAGACGTAAACGATGCATTTCCTAGTCAAAAAGCTAGTGATGTGAAAGTCTGTACCTTCATAAATAAGTTCTAAGGAACAGATTGGTACAAAACTAAAATTTTCACAAAAAAAACTAACCCACGGCCTCATGAATGTACTTATACAACTATATACAGTTTTTTTTTCTTTGTAATATTTGTAATATTGTGTTTGTTGGAGTTCAAATCTGTTCTTTAGAACTTATGCACCTAGGTACAGAAGGCGAGCATTATTACCGTTATGCCATCGTGGCTCGTGGGTACTTATGAAGGTTCGTATGTATGTACATAATTTACCTACTCTATTTTAATAATCATTATACATACTTGCATGTTCCCTTTGTAATTCTTTTCTATTACTTTTACCGTTTTGAGTTTTCTATCCCAAGTGACGGCGATGACGATGAATGTTTCATTCGTACGATGTTCTGTGATGCTCTTTGCAAAATATTTTTCAGAAATAAACGTGATCTGAATGTACAGAATATTGCTACACGGAAAAGTATTGCCGCTCGGGGTCCAAGCAACAATATTTTCCGGAAAATAGTGAAATATTTGCACATAGCGACGCCACATTGTGAATCGGCACAGGCCGTACCAAGTTTAAGGAAAAATAGTAATATTGCGTTACACTCGAGTTCTTGTTGCTCTGGTTCTACTTACTTACTTTAATATCTAAAAGTATAATCTTATTTGTGATCATCATCATTTCAAGCTCAGGACGTCTTCTGATTTCAAAAGCTTTCCCTGCTCCGAGACATACCTACCTACATTGGAACGTTGTAAAAACATCGTGAATTTAACTGATTAATTTAGCGAGAATGTCAGTATAATTTATAAAATCGGCCAAGTACGAGTTGGACTCGCGCATGTAGGGTTCCGTAACGTATGGGAGCCCCTCGGCAAAAAATCACGTTTGTTGTATGGCAGCCCCTCTTAAATATTTATATTATTCTGTTTTAGTACCTATTTGTTGTAATAGCGGCAATCGAAATAAGTACATAATCTGTGAAAATTTCAACTCTCTAGCTATTACGGTTCATGAGATACAGCTTGGTGACAGACAGATGGAAAGCGGGGTCTTAGTAATAGGCTCCCGTTTTTACCCTCTGGGTACGGAACCCTAAAAATAAGAACACGACATCTATATAATTCTTGATTTTCGTGATACAAGTGAAGCGGGTGCTTGCAGGCATGACATAATTCTTATGTTGTAGACACAGATCAGATACAACTTTATATCCCAGCTAATCTCCAATACAAAACAGCCAATATTCTCAAATACTGCACCACACATTGGATTCAATACCAACTTTGGCCTTACACACAGTTAAATCCAGTTACACTTTGGTGTATGGACACTATAGATATCTAATAGACACCAATACCGTTAGATCGGTGCAAATATTACCAAAGTGTGACCACAACCTTAGTCTATAGTTATGTACTAGTGCTACTCTGCACTTTGTACTTATCCGCGTTGTGCATACCAGCAGTCGGTCCGAACGCAACTTAGAACGTGTCATTACGTAAGTAAGGTGCAGACCCAAGGTCGCCCACTCCGCTAGAAGACCGCTACGTTGCAACTTCAACATCGATAACTCCCTATTCCAACACCATAAGGTTGAGTTTACCGTCATTATTCATTACAAGAATTCTACAACGTTGCAGCATCTATGTGATTCTTTGGTTCTTAAGTCGGTGCAGTAGAGTTTACAATCAGCTTGTTGTTTCAAGTATTTACGCTGATGTTTACGTGAGGCAGATTTGTAGGTTACTCGCGTCATTGTTACGGGTTTGTTGAGGTTCTTGAATGCTAGGCACAAGGACTAAGCTGAAGTACTCGTAATGAAACATTTTACGTAAGCTATAAACTTTAAGTACTAGAGAATAAGAACTTTATTATGGCTGTAATAAAAGATAACGTCTCTACTGAATGATTTCTACGCCTATTGTACTCTCCAGTCTCCTGCTACAATGAAAGTCTGCACAGATTGGTTTGGTGAGTCCTACATGTAATAGATAAGCAATATGGACACCCATAAAAATATAACAAGTAACGTATAAAATAACTACGGCTACAACAACATAAAGTTAGGTGGTCAAGAAAGAACCTTATAATTATATATTTAAAGTTAGCCGGTGAACTTCATCTCACCATCTGTCAACTGTCAATGACAACTTTTACATGCAGGAACATTTTGTATGGAAAAATGAAATAAATGTTTTTACTATTTTTCTCGCAACTTTTACAAATTTTCTCGCCGTTTGAGGGAAGGTTCCTTAACTTCCACGGATATTTCAAGACTAAAATCAGCCTAATCGGTGCAGCCGATCTCGAGTTAAATTTTAGCGAGACTAACAACCACGATTCATTTTTATATAAGTATGTATAGATTATTATTATTTATATAGATTTTAGATAGATTCGCGTTTGACGAAACCTAACCTGCTAGCTTAGCATACGACCACGAAAAGAGTTTTGTCGACGTATAAAAGTGACTCATATGTATATACTTCACCATAACTCTGTCTCGTTCTGACACGTCGATTATTTCGATAATTATTTCGTGGTGCGTAAACTAGCCCGGCTTGTGCAGGGATGCGGTCGGTACGCGGTAGAGTATAGCAGAGGTACCGCAAAACCGTAACTGAAAGAAAACTGTGACGAAAGTATTTGTTTACTCTCGATTTAAGTAATCTAAGCTTAGATTGTACTTGAATAAAATTGATTTTTAAACTCATTTTCGTTACTGCAGCACAACGGTATTTCTTAAATGTCGCTTTATAATTTTTAAATTCGTTTTAAACTTTATTAAGATCGAAAATAAGTAACCTCTGAAAATCTTATTAGTGTCGATTTACACGAATTCATCGTCATTCTCAATAAACAAGAATAAAATGGTCCCAAGAAAATAATGAAAGATATTGTTACATCACAGTTAAAGTCTGAACAAATATCTGAATCCTTTGCCAATCAATGAAGTCTAATTAACGACAAACGAGTATTAGATTCCAAGAATCACATTCGACGTCCAAGAAAACATATTTATCATCATACGAGTAAATACGTACCTACTTGTAGGTAAGTTTAAGGAGATTTTATACACCAAACTTCTTCTCGCTCTCATAATTATATAATAATCGCAACAAGAAGAATAGAAAATCACACCATGTGAAATTTCAAAACTATACGATTATACAGCATTGTTTATCATAAAATTACGCACGTTTGTGGTATTTTTATTTTTAAATGTCTAAATTCGACGGAATAGGCCTAAAAAACGAAAACAGTTATTTTCCCGGTCTTTCCCGGTACATCAAAAGATTTTTCAAACCATTTTTCTTGATACATTATACGTGTTGCGGTTGATAAATGCTACATAATTATGGTAGGTACTTATTTTGAAAAGGGGTAGTTTACTGGTATTGAATTAATTAAAAGTATTAGGATTAGTGAATTTTGCAATTAATTATGATTCACCAACTGAAAAAATAATTAAAATTGGCTACTCATGTTCAGAGACATTTGCTTGTAAAGATTTTGGTAGGGATAAAGAGGGGATGCCTTGTCCCTTTCCCACAAACCATAATTATTATAATAATAATTCTTTATTTCAAAAACATTTCAATTAATAACATTTCCATCAACTAATTAGCTAGAATAGGATAAAAATAATTTATTTATCTGTTGCCGAACTAGGCCAGTGTATGTGTATGGCGAATATATGGCGAATGTATGACACTTACGGGCAGTGACGTCATAGCCTGCGCACTTTGTCTAGGAAGAAAATAAGTATGCTTGTAACTTCTTTATTTCTAAGTTGAGTTTATTTTTGTTTTCGTTAATCGGCTCTGTTTATGGTTAGTTGTTACAAGAGGACATTGAAAAAATATTGTCAACTAGCCTATTCAATGCCGATATACTCAAACGTCCAAATGTACGAGCGAGACAGCTATGACCGGTTCAAAGAGCATTAATAAAGAACGTTTTTGCTAACTTTTACAGAAACGAGAACAAAACCCGAGACAATTGTGTCAGCCGGCTGAAATCCATCAAGAGAACGGTCGGTGCGCCGTCTGCCTCCCTTTTATTGGATAACTTGAGATTTGAAGCTTCGAGAGCCCTTCGATGTGGACCTTAACGCTTGACGTACAATGTCGAGGAATGCTGAGCTTGACTTCCTCGCTTTGTAAGGTTAGAAATGTTTTGTTTTACCATACGACGTGACTTTTTTGTAATATTAAAATGAATGACGAGATAAGCATAATATTCACCAGATGCTAAGTGTCACCCAAGCCCAGAATGTCAGCATCGTCCTTCTATTCTAGTGTAATCCTTCGTATAGACGTCCAAGGGTTAATAGATTTTGTACTGATACACGCACGAAAATGTGTCATATTCCGCCTGAGCTGAGCGTGCAAGCGAGAGCGCGGAACAAGCGATAGAGAGACACGACCAGCTTAAGCGTTCGGCTTGTTTCAGTTGTTGATTCAAAAATATTTTATTGTGACGTTATCCCGCAAAATATAGTCCGTAAACTGACTTTACGGACAACCATTTTTTTATGTAGGTAATACAAAATTAAAAGACGACAAGGATATAGGATTAGGCCTGAAATGAAGCGACACACAAGCCGAGACATAGGTCAGCTTCTCCCAATCTACTCTAATCTTTCGGGTAGAAGTCCAAGGGCTGATTGATTTTGAACTGATTAGCCTGCTAGAACGTTTGCGTAAGTGGTCACATGACCGAGTTAGAGCAGGAACGTGAATTGAGAATCTATGTTAGAGCGAAAGGAATGGCATAGTACGAGATTATAAAAGACATATTCCAAAATTTTAAATATTTTGCTCCAGTTTGTTTTCTTTATGGTTCTGGGCCATTAAGAAGATCTTCGTAGGGAACAATGGCCTCTGTTCTGTAGTGGAATAGGGTAGGGTAGGGTAATGATGAAAATCTCACGATATTCATGCCAACACAACATTACATCACGTCGAGGTCAAACGCTAGATGTTGGACCACGATTGTTAACTATAAACACTATAAGTACTACTTATTCTTATAATGTATATACTATTGGACTAATCGTGCACTAAAACCACGAGATATAAATACCTAATACCTCACTATCCCGACCTTTCGATCGAGTTGAATCGATCGTGGTCACGGGTAGACTGACTAAAAACAACAACTATAGGTACTACTTGTTTTACAAGTTTCTTAGTTATAAACTTACTAAGACAAACAAAAGTAACAACTCGTAAAATTTCCAATTCCCAAATTCAGGAAAATAAATGTACTTATTTTAATTTATCTCTTGCTTGCTATAGTTTATTTTATCGACTTGTGTGTCGAACTAGTTTTATGTGGAGTCAAACATTAATATCAGTTAACGTTTAGTTGCTGATTACGTGTAATAGTATCGTTAGTTAATTGACTAACATTTTCATTGTAAAATCGATAATATCGTTGATGGGCTGATGTCTACCTAAATGTATTTTTAGGTGACTTACAGTCTACTAGAGCAACAAAAATTTCATGAAAATTGACAAAACTTGACCACAATCAAATGAATCTTAAAGAACGGACAAAAATAATTTCAGATTAACACGGAATAGACAACAAAAAAAAATCTGCCAAGTACGAGTCGGACTCGCGCATGAAGGGTTCTGTACTGTATAGGAGCCCCCCTTAAATATTTATTTTAAATTGAATATTTATTTTTAACGTAGGCATGCAGCTAAATATTTTGTGAATATTTCAAGCATCTACCTGTTACCATTATTGATATCGAGCGAAAAACGGCTAAAAGTTTAGATTTTTTGTATGGGAGCCTCTCTTAAATATTTTTATTATTATTTGTTGTTATAGCGGCAACAGAAATACACCATCTGTGAAAATTTCAGCTTTTTAGCTATAGCGGTTCATGAGATACAGCCTGAAGACGAACAGACAGACAGACAGACGGACAGCGGAGTCTTAGTAATAGGGTCCTGTTTTTACCCTTTGGGTAAAGAACCCTAAAAACAGCGAGAGTACTCTTAAAAAGGTGAGCCAGGGCTTGTTTTTTCTTCACAAGCCTAAAATAAGTTTCGTTCCCTATAAAATAACAGAGACAAAAGTCGAAACTCAAACAATGAGACAATGGGACCAAGTTCTAAAATAACTGGAACATTCGGTTTTTTATCGACTCTTTAGCTGTGTTTCCGACTGGATTCAATAAAAGTTTTCCCATTAAGATATCGAAGGTGGCCAATGGTTGTGCAACTTCTGAGTTTGTGGGACACTTTATGATTGGCTAAGCGAGAATACGGAGCCAATGGAGTCGTGTGACATGAACATGACGTCACTAATAGTCTATACTATGCACTTTTCTTGATTAAGGAGTCAATACTTCCTTCTCGACGAGTTATTAGGATTTATGAGTGAAACTTTCGAAGTATTTGATTATTTATTTAAGGCGTGCGGTGTATACTGATGTGCCTATATCAAAAAGAGTCGAATAAAATTAGTATTTATCTGTCAAAGTTCTTTTTCCTTCTTTATCCAAAGGTCCAGTCTATTCTTAAATGTGTTTATAGTTCACTACATCCTTTTTTTTTTTTTTTTTTTTTACCAGGGGAAATCTTTTATAGATACCACCGCACCTCGAGGGCAGGCGGGTGGTTATGTGGGAGTCCTGCCGACTGGACAGTATACCCACCAAAACCCTTGGATGTTCCACCACTGCGCTTGGTGTCGGGGCTACGGGCACGCTTGCGCACTCCTCCGCGGCACCCGACAGCGCTGGCCCAACTCGGGCCCCACCACGGAGCTTCGGCTCCCGCCAGAATGACGATGTGCCGAACACCAGACACATCGTCATCCACCACCTGGGACCAACCAGCACTGGGCGTCAGACAGCACCCGTGTCCGACAGCCCTGGTCCCGATGCAACGGGTCAATTAAAGTGGCCCCGCGCCTGCCACTACGGCTGCAGAGGATAGGGAGAACGGCCGTCGCGATACCGACACTCCTCTTCCCCTGCAGCCCCACCGCCTCCGCCAACACGTTGGCGGCACCCGTTAGGGCCGCTGGCAGGACGGATAGACAGCGGCACACTCGCCGCCCGTCCATCCCGTCGCCGCCCCCGCCTCGATGGGCTCGGCCGCGGTATCGCGACGAGCGCGACACCGCAGTCCACCTCAGTCGACTTGCGACCTACTGGCCAGCCTCCGCACGGGCTTGTCTGGGCCCAAGACCCGGAGAGGCCGGCCCCACCTCGGGTTCCTCTTCGTTCACCAGGCTGGCGAGACCTGGCTACTAAGCCCCCCCGCCACGACAAGGCGGGAACCCACTCGGGGGGGAGTTCACTACATCCTCAGGCAACCTATTCCAATTGTAGGCAACTCTATTGCAGAGGATGTGGTGTGCAGTGTTGTTTTGTGATGGTGTAGTGTAGGCTGTAAGAGGAATTTATGGCGTCTGCTATCGTGCATATTTTCCTTCAATTATTATTAGGTAGCTTTGTCTATAGCAGTTGACTATATTACTTTCAAGAAAAACTGCATTTGGGAAAATTATGCTTATGGATGTGCTTGTTTGCTCGGCTTGCTTGCACTGCCGTGCACCTAGATACTCAACAACATACTGAATTTCAGATTATTTTCCTAAAACAATCAACATTATTCAAAACGAGCGCCCATAAGCAAGCGCGTTTTCACGAGTCGAGTCGAGTTTTCACAAAGAAAACACGGAGTTATAACTTTTCTCCCCCGCTAAGGCAGTAGAAGATTAGGTTATAGGTATGATACTCGTATCAGAGGAACTGTGTCAATTTGACATGAGCATGACGTCACGAAACGGTCGGATTGCTTCTCTCGGTCAAGATCATGTCGATTAGGCTCGGTGAAGGCAATATAGATAGATATATAGCCAATATAGATAGAAACAGTTAACGATAGATCTAACAAGAGGGTTTCAATTGATCCGAGAAGTTTTCCTTAGTGTGTCAGAGCATGTTCTTGAATGAGGGCAGTATTATTGCAATTGTACTATGTACCTATTTAGTGAATTGAAATCAACCTGATGGAACAAAATTTAAGCTAATGCAAATCTAAGTTATTGCTTTCAAAGACGAAAATAAACCTGACATATAAAAAATGTTGGCAAGATCATTAGCTCTGAATCTAACGCAAATAAAAACTTAAATAATTATATTATTTTTATACAAACATGTAACAACCGACTTTATACAATGGACCTCAAGTCTAAAGAAGCGGGCGAGTCACTATATTGCTATTCGATTGCCGAAGGCGCTTTTTTGGAATTACTTCAAAAGAATAGAAAAAAAAATTGAATTATTAACCGACGAAAAGGAGGAGGTACCTACTCAAGTCGACCTATATATTTTTTTTTATGTAAAACCACGCATAACTTTGTACGATTTCAATAATTATTTTTTATTGGAAAGAGTAAACTTTGAAATCGGTCCCATTTAAATTTTATCGAAATCGGCTGAGCCATTTTTCATAAATCAACAATTATGTGAAAATTGCTACATCGATCCATGCCGTGCGAACTATTCGCGAATTCTGTACACGGTTGAAGTCGGTCATGCCATTTTTTGCAAAATTTCCGAAAATAATTTTTATGGCACAATCTTACGAATTTTGCGATGATGTGTTTGCCTTGAATGAATATTAAAACTACAATTTTCTAACATTTCAAATCCAAAAAATCCGGGGCCATGGAGAGACAAAACATAGTTCAAAGTTGCAACTCAAAGTTCAAAGAGTCAAGTTATTAAGTTAAAAATAAATTGTGGCTACATTTCCCTGAGCCAAGCGCGACAACAAAATTCTCATAACTTAAAATTTCTTCCACAAACAAAGATTTCCCAAAGTTGTCTGGAAAAGTCGCTTTACGTAAGCACCTACTCGAGCTTGGACAGTAAATTCACACCGGGCGAAAGTTCCATTACGTGCAAGAGCAACTATAAACACAAGGCTCGAGGGCAACGTTGACATAACTTGATTTGGACTGGGCTGGGACGGCGCAATTAACATTGCCAATATTAACATTCACAGCAAATATAACATGAAAACGTTATTATAACTAACCTAATTATGCAATTTTGGACCGATATTAACAAGAAACAGTATAAAGTTACTGTTTACCATGACGCTTACCTTAACTTAGTAATTGCTTCCAACCGGTCTTATTAGATAATAGGAAAGCTTTAGGTATGTCTAACAGTGATGTCCTATGGCTCATGGATGGATGAATAGTTAAAAACTGTAAATATTGAAAGTACCTATTTGTGACAGTAATTTTGTAATAAGAATTTTCCTTCTGCTCATCAGGACGGGGCTGGGCTATATTGGTATTGTTTTTGGTTATTGTTTGAACGTTTGAAAATAAGGCCCATGGTAGATCACGTTTTACTGCCATAATATTAAGTTATCACTAATAACTCACACTAGTCGGTAACTTTCGACTTGAGTCATTGCGGTATGTCGGATGAAACAACGTTACTACGACAACAATTAACTATGTCATTGTAAAATCTTCATAATTAGCTTTAAAATATGCTAAATAGTTAAAAATAACCAGTAATAGCCATCACTAAAGCTAGTTAACTCGATTTGGAGTGAGCAATGCGATGCAACATAGCGCCGGGCAAGCAATTAGCAATTGTAGCAATCTTAATGAAACAGGTGCCGAGTTAAATGCTGAATTGAATGACACGACCGGTCAAAAGGCAACCGGGCGCTTCGGTGCAATTTCTTTGATTATTATTTTTATTAGTCTTTTGACTACACAGATGATTTCTGAGTATAAAGTTGCTTTTATTTCTTTTCTTTTTGACTCAAAGGTACTGGTAAATTAGGGATTAATATTACCCAATATTTTAAGTGCATTTGGAAAGGTGGATTCAAAATCTGCACAATGTGTGTCATCCTTATTTTAAAAGGTACCAAGATTATAATGGAAGATTTTTTTTATTACTTCTCGATGGTTACATTATAAATAATATAATTATTTTTGGCAAAAAAAATGGCAAAACCGTCTTCCGTCGTGTACAAATTTCGAAAATTTCGCTCGAATTGTTTACATCATTGTTGATTTATGAAAAGCGACTCAGCCGATTTCTGTAAAATTTAAATGACACCACCTTGGGAGTATACCCTTTCGAACTAAAAAAGAATTTTTCGATTCGGTTCACAATAGGCGACAAAAAAAATACATACACACGACTTTATAACCTCCTCCTTTTTGGAAGTCGGTTAAAGAAACAAACAGTGAATTAGGTTTTAAATCAAACGTTTTCTAGCGGAATACGAACATAGGTATGTCTTACGGTAAACAATACGAATTTCACATTGCTCATCGATGATATATTTTGTAGGCATATGAAAAAAATGTTAAAGGAATCAAACTTTTTGGCGGCAGTGATCTTAGCTAGAAGCTGCGGATACTGCGGATAGCCCAATCCTCGCAGCTATAAGTGAGCTTCAGTCAGGATTGGGTTATCCGCATCTTGTAGCCAACATCACAGCCGACAATAAGCTTGATTCGGCTAATTACATATACAATTAATTGCCAGCACATTTTGGTGTGTAACAGGGATGTTTATTCGCCAAGCTAAACGTGTTCACGGTTTGGAGTTCAGAACTTTGCTCAAAGTAAATGTTTGTGCTATAGTTAATAGCCTGCAGTACAATCAAGAATTGAGGCCGCTTTAGGGCCTTCATAGCTTGTTTTGTTGTTGAAAACCATTGGCACATGAAAACGATAACAAAATAGGTAGACCTCTAACACAATGTTCCTCGCGGTCTCTAAACATACCTACATGATGTTAGAGTCCTATTTTGTTCAGTAACTAAATGATTTTTGGGGCCCAGTTTGTCATCATTTAGTTATTGATATATTGATTACACGGTTACATTAATACCTACATCATGGTACCTACTTACCAGGTCAAATAACTGAGACACTACAAGAGAGAGACCTATTCTCAGCAGGGAGATCAAGAAGGATACACTACAAATGATGATAATATAGACAAACAATTACGCGGAACGCATAAACGCAAACATTAGCTTTATTTTATACTATTTAGAAAAAAAATATGCATAACTCGCTTTCGTAAAAATAGATAATATAAAGTGGCGTCCTATAGGTACTTAGATGTAATTTAAAAGTTCATGTCTACCTACTATCTTGCAAAGAAACTAAATGAGTGCGTGCAATAGAAAACGAACTTTAAAATATTTTCTTTATTGATGCAAGCTATAACTATTCACAAAATGCTGATTTAGAAGCACCTTGCATGTGAGTCTATTGCCTTAATTATCTGGATTCGAATACCAGAAATGAAATAAGAGTCTACTTCAGATATTAAACACCGCTAAGCACATGAGGGGAAGATTACCGTCCTAATAATACAACTCCTGGGAAATGTATTTGCAGAGCGTGCAAATATTTCAGCTGAAATGCCCAAACACTTTCATGTTTGTGTTTATCCTGAATATCTAACGATCATTATGCTTTGATGCTTGTTTGGTTTAATCAGCGTTTGTGGACGTGATTGATGTCAAAGATAATAAGTAGAGAGCAAAGAGCTATAATCAGCTGTACTAGGTAGAGACAGACATCAAGGAAAGCTCAATGTTCAATTTTCGCAAGATTTCTATAGTCGTTTCAAGTCTAAACGGTACACTATTTGAAAATTGCTAGTTATGTTTTTATGCGTATGAAATTTCGTTTAATTAAAGGGATGTCATAAAAACACACTAACTCACACATACTTAACTAGTACATAAACATAGAGTTTAAAAAAATATTTATCTACACTAATGTTGTAACATTCTACTTATGTTTCCAATACTTGACTTATAATGACTACTGTTATAGCGCAGACAACAAAACACTCAATTTAAGCAATTTCACATGATGTTATAATATCCACATCGATATCGTAAAATCTCATTATAACATCGCGCGCTCGTTCCTGATTGGCTCTGCGCGCGCAGCTGCGCTCTCATTGGTTAGATTTTAATGGCGCCAAGTTCACTGTGACAATACACGTACGCGTGAATTTAATGTTTCGCAATATGTTTTATTTTTATTTTTATTAGTGAAGATAAAGTAGTGTATGCAACTGCATATAACACGGGTATTAAAACACGAGTGTGAGTTTATGAAACGAGCGCAGCGAGTTTCATAATAGTAACGAGTGTACTTCATTATATGACAGTTGCTTAAACTACTACATATTATGGTAATTCAAAACTGAAAATTAACTAGATTTTCAGAAAGTGCAGTTGAGAAAGAGTTTTGTTGCACAAAAAGTAGGCGTTCTACCAAATGACTCAGAAAAGTAGTCAAACATAAACGTATTCCAAGGTGTTAAGATTGATTCTATTATAGAGTAGTATTTTTAAGTCACAGCAAGTTGTCCATACAGCTACTTTGGTAACCTTGATAATTAATCGTCGTAACTCATCGAATATTTCTATTAGGTAGCCACATTATAATTAGTTTTTCCTCAACGCGTCACCTTAGTTCATAAATACCGCGGTGGACTGATGGGGTAAAATTTTCTCGAGTGAAGACCATGTACCGGCAAGCGCAGCGTAGGACGTCCACTCACAAGGTGGACGGATGACCTCATTAAGACTGCAGGATTACGTTGGACGCAAGCCGCTTCCAACCTGTCTAATTAGTAATTACAGTGGAGGCCTCTGTTCAGCAGTAGAAGTTCTAACGCTGACACGACGACACCGACGAAATTCTTACTCACCTTTTATATTATTTAAAGACTTTTTTTCCGAATTTATTTAGTCTGTAAATAAGTGCTTATATCCGATATCAATCTCCATTATCGAATATTTATTTTTGACACTGTAAAATTTTCAGCCACGTAACCCGATTAAAAATAATTTCACCCTTCTACTCTCAATTTGATGGAATATTCGATAAACCGATATTTCGACAGCACAATAGAGTATTAAAATAAACCGGCTCATTTGTGAAATTGCTCGTTATAAACCAAATTTGTAGTGGTTGTGTAATTAATTAGACAGGTGCGTCGATGGACAAATTTTAATTACACTTTTCATTAAATTTTAATCAAGGGTCTGGTCTTTGAATCTGCTGACAGATAATAGTCACATCTATTTTTATTTAATATACTAGCTGCGCCCCGCGGTGTCACCCGCGTTAGCCCGAGATACATTTTATTTCTGAAATGTAAAATGTAAAAAACGTAGCCTAAGTTACTCCTTATTACATCAGCTACCTGCCAATAAAAGCCCCGTCAAAATCGGTCCTGCCATTTCAGAGATTAGCCGGAACAAACAGTCAGACATACATAAAAATGTTATTTTGGTGTATGTAACGTATATGTATTCATATACTGTAGTAAAAAAACGGTTATTTCAATATTACAAACAGACACTCCAATTTTATTTATATGTATAGATATAGATAGATGTATAGATTTCAACTAAAAGTAATATACGAGTATGTTTACCTGGGACAAAAAGAGGAGAATCGGCGAAAAGATTTAAGTTCTGCAGTGGGTCCAACAAATTTGTCAGATAATAATGCGATTAGTACTATACTAACAAGTATGAATTTAAAATTTTACATTCACTGAGATTCTTACTTTTCACTTATTTAAAATGAGTAATGGTCCAGATAACATGCCATACCGGATCGACGTATGTTTGAGTGTTAGACGAAAATCGTGGGCAATTTTGGTCTCATATTTTTGAGGTTATTGTAAGGTGTCAAGGTAAAATATTGTCGTTGTCATTAGTGTTAAATTAACTATAATGTCCATTCAGTGGGTAGCATACATTTAATATACGAGTAGACACAAAATATTATATCGTTAAGTTCATTAAGTACTTCTCAGATTATTATTTCGCACGGCTTGAAAAAAATAATGATACCTATTATATGACAACAAAGCCATTATGTTTTTCTATTTTTAGCATAGAACGCATTGTGGTTTTAATTTAGTGCTAAACAATGTGACAAATAATAATAAAATATGTCTAAGAAGGGACTGCATTATTGGATAAGTTCTAGTAGTTCATTTTATCTGTTATTGTACTTATATGACCTATAGGTTCGCCCAAAACGTCTTGATCAATTTAGGAAAGAAAACTATTGTCCTTCGGTTCACCTTAAATATTACGATTATTTATTGTTTCATTCCAAATGCATCAGTATGCACGTAATTCTACTGTTTGGATCCAAAGATTGGCTCCTTTAGATAGATTTACGAAAACAAATGTAACATAAATAATGCACTATTTGGCTAGGGTTGTTTTTTGTAACTCTTATAAAAATCTTAGATCTGCTAACTTCCTACTACAATTACAAAATAATTTACTTTAAAATTAACTACTTTTCAACACTAATCATATACTTATGTACATAATTATTTGAGGACCTCAAACTTGATTAAGCACGTATCTTGATGTGTCGTTCCGATAAGATTTTTAGGTTGACCTACCACTAAAAGTGAGATACGAGTACATATTAAAACAGAAATGAATACATAGTTTCCCCATTTCTTTAATGGTTTTTCTACTGTCTTCAAAATGGTACACATTAAGTGTGTTTTAAATTGGTACACTTAATGCTACAATCGAATTGACACACGTGGCGCGTTGTCAGAAACAAACATATTACCTTGAACAGACGATTCTCGGTGACTCTACATATTTTATAGACCGGATTCTACCTTCAATCGACAGTGAGAGTTGAGCCCACGCCTCTGGCTCTATACTATCAAAATATCAAAACGTGGTGCGACTTCGAATGCAAATTAAACTTACGTAACCAGCCAGAACCAAGTTCAACACAATCGGACGGATTAGCTCCGGGCGTTTCTCTGAGAATGTGTTTTTCCATCTTTGTGTCGATGGCAATGTGAACTGAACAGAGAAGAGACATTTTACTACAGAGAAGTGTTTTTTTCTTAGACTTCGCCTTTTATCTACGACTTCTAGATGTAATTCGGAAGTAACTTGTCGTTTTTATTAGTTTGCCCAAAATAGTACAGGTAGTAACTTTGTAGCTACGTATTCCTCTATGAACTCGTAAGTAAATACTTGATGAAAATGAATTCTTGAATGATCTTATAAACTTACTCTTTGATTGTAAGGTTTTGTTATAATATTTAATTTATCTTTCAACATGCATAAAAGCTTACAGAAACCAATCAAGGAAAACCTGAGTATGTATTCATGTGATTTTTAAGGACTTATATTTATGCTTTAGAAAATAAATGCTCTAGCAAAATAATTAGAAATCTGATAATATTTCTTCATTTATCAAAACATTCTACTAGAACTTATACTAAAACACACAGCAAATCAAATAGGTACGACTAGATATTTTTCTATTTCTCATTTAAATTTTGGTCAGGAGAGTCGTTTGTTAGTAGGTCACCTGTCTGACCCTACCAAGGGTCCGCACACTCATCACTTTCACTTTAAACACGAGCAAGGTACATTCTGTTACTTATCGATCGTGTGGTTTAACCAGTTTAAGCAAAGTGTCGCTTTGCTAAGTGCAGGTATTTAAAGAGTACAACTACACAGAAAAGTATGTCTATGTATCACAACAATCATACAAAATAATATCAATGCACATAAGCGCAGCGTAATACGTCCACCTACAAGGCAGGATCGCGCTGGATGCGATCCGCTTCCGACCTGTCTCACTGGAGGCCTATATCCAGCAGTCGACGCCCTATGGCTGAAACAACGGCGACACTGAATATACCCTAATTATCTCGTAATTATGATCAACTTTTACTACGGGAACAACCTCAAAACAGCGACCAAAATCAGATGAACCATATATTTTGTCGAGTCGACCCCGAAGTCATGAAAAAAACAGCGTTAATATATTAGGGACTTTTCATAAAACCAGTTAAGGTTTTTGTATGGAACAGCAGAATTTATCTCGTTTTCAGGCTTGGTTTCATAGCAAAATTTGTTCATAATTATGAATATATAGTTCTGAAAGACTGCACGTTGTAAAGAAATACGTTGTATTGTTACTCATTAATCAATCATGTGGTCTAAGTCTAACGAGTTTTTTCGATGGTTTACGTTAAAATAAGTATGACTATATCTATAAAATCATGTCTTGACGTCCTAAGATGACGCATCGTATTTGCATAGGAATTCGTGAGTTTTGTTTTGATTGAGATTGTTTCTTTTCTTTTCATATCAAGTTTTATTGTAGCTTTAGATATCTATAATTATTTACTTAAAATTATTATTACTAACATAATTTTATTCTCATACCTAGATATCGCAATGGTAATATTAAACACTGATGTATTTTCTCCTAGTCACTACCACATAATGTGAGTAAGACACAACAACAGAAACTCAACTAGGTATCAAAAACTACACAAAAAGTATTGTTAGTAAAATGCTTTTAAAAATAATCAGCCAAGTACGAGTCGGACTCGCGCACGGAGGGTTCCGTACTGTATGGGAGCCCCCTTAAATATTTATTTTATTTTATATTTATTATTGAAGTGAATATAAAATTGAATATTCTGTGAAAATTTCAAGCATCTATCTGTTACCATTATTAATATAGATCGAAAAACGTCTAAATAATCAGGTATGTTGTATGGGAGACCCCTTTTAATATTTATTTTATTTTATTTTTAGTATTTCTTGTTATAGCGGCAACAGAAATACATCACCTGTGAAAATTTCAGCTGCCTAGCTATTATGGTTCATGAGATACAGCCCAGTGACAGACAGACGGACAGACGGACATCGAAGTCTTAGTAATAGGGTCCCGTTTTTCCCTTTGGGTACGGAACCCTAAAAAGCAATTATTCCGTAAGTCTTGAGGTTTTGAATACACAAAATATTGTGCCCATCAAAAGATTTGACTTTCCAAATATTTTCCACACATTTTCATACACCACCACTAATATCTTCTGCCAACAAAGCAAGTTTCCACAAGTGTAACTCAGCATTATTCGACCATCCGTCGAATAACTTTGGTACCCCCCCACTCCCCCTACAACAATGTCAACATTTCATTACGCAACGAGGCCTCGTAAGAAAAACTGCGTTTCTAAAGCCTCCAATGATCCATAACTACTCTATTTCCGCGGGATAAGGTCCAATATCGTGTAATTAAGTTGTGCAGTGTGAATGAGGGTATTACGACATTTGCAAGTTACGAGCCGAGTGCCGACCGGTTGTACCATAGATTTCTTGAACTTTTTAGGTCATAGGATGTTTATGGTTTTTATCAAATTGTGTCTTTTTTTTTTAGTTTATTGGGAATTCAAAGTATTTTGTATAAATATGGATAGCATGTAGACTCTACATTATAGAGTGTAATAACGTTTAGTAATTAACGTCACGTATTAATTACTTACTATAACATTAGTTAACTGTTAGTGGTTCGATACTTTTGTTATCAATGGAAAAAACATAGCATGTGATTTTGTGTAGTTGTTTTTCTTTTACTATATTTTTATTATTTTGAAATAAAATGAAGGATCCAATGTCCAAGAATTTCACATATAATAAAAAAAAAACAAAAGCTACTTTGCTAGTCTACAGACAAGAGACAACTATTCACCAGTTTATAAATTTATTCAAAGTAAAAAAACAAGCTAGCGATAGTGAAAGTAAGCACAGGTTGTTGAATGGCAAAGCACGCGTGGAAGCTACTTTATACCGGTAACATGCAATAAATGGGCAGACGAAATCGTGAGGAAAAACAAAGACATTTGTTTTTGGCGTCACTACCATTGTGGATTTTCCAAGTACCTACTTTGGAATGGTAGAAATAGTATCAGTAATATTACAATATTTTTAAGAGTAAAAATACTAATACAATTTTTACTCTTATAGTACATACTATACTATAAGAGTAAAAATACTAATACCACTTATCAACATAATTGATTTATAATTTTTTAAATCATGTTGGCAGTTGTGTGTCTCTAGTTTATGTTTTTTTGTATATTATATAGATAAACTCTTAACTGATTCACACACACACATTACAATATACACATACATACAAAACTAAACATAAGCGAAGAGCAGGCTTACCACTAAAATTAATCTCTTCCAGGTTTATACAACTTGTTTGACGTAACGTTTCAATAAAAGTTTGTATCGCAAAAAATACTTGTTGTATTTTTGATGTGTCCAGATATTTTTTTTATCCGGTTGTATATTCAATCTCTGCCTTTGCAGGTGCAACTTTAATGTTCGCATTTCATCACAGATTAAAAGCAAGATGAATCAGCCGAGAGTTAAGGCAATTAAGGGGCTGACATGACCTAACAAATTGGATCTCATCGCCCCACTATGATGTCACGAAGGACCCGGGATAAACGTCGGGAATCCAGCACTTAATGGCTCCCACTTATTATTATAATAATCCAGGAAAAACGCTTTTTTGCTACAACAGATACGTACGATGAAAGAAAGAACGCAAAAATACCTCGACATACACTCGTATCTTATTATGAGATGTTCTTCTATATTTTTTCTTACAGGGAAAACGTATACTTTTATTTGAAACCAATAAAATAAATCATTTAGGAGCCAATTTTATCTCGTAAAGATTTTAACAATATTTCTTTCTTTCATTGTCATTCAATTCAATGAACAAAATATAATGCGAATTTACGTCGACAAATTGAATGAGACGGACATCAGATATAAGTATTGTATCATCGCTAGCTCACAAGGAAAATTCCTTTCATAGTAGAAAATATTTCTTACCTTATTGAGAAGAATCTTTGTTTAGAAACAAATCACTGGCGCACCCCCGAAACTATTCATTATCGAGCGGGAATGCATCAACCCTGAACTTGGGGGATGCGTCGTAGCAGAATATCCAAACGCACTTTGCAACAAAACAAAAATAAAGTTAAAAAAACAAAAAGCACTGGCACTTGTCAAATTTCCGTCTGTCAAAAATTTGAAACTCGAATGTTTATTTTTTAATTTCGTCGTAATGCGTGAGGTACGCGCGTCTCCGCGGCGGCACAGGGCGCACTACGTAAATGACAGCGCGATCGGCACATGTGCGGGCCGCGGTTAGCCTCTGTGCACATTGGAACCGATTTTCCGAGCGACTTGTAGTATATTTGTAGTCAATATTATGTTTAATTGAGTTATTGTATAGGACGTTGGGTCGTTTGGGTGACTTTGTAAATAGGTCATATTTTAAAAATATTAGTTTTACTAAGTTAGTATGTACTTATGTGTAAGTATTTTCTTTTCTAAATTGTATTAGAAGTCTTTCAAGATTCCGATTTTCTAAAAGAATTTAATTATTTTGTAAAAGATTAAAGCTAACTAGAAACCTTTCAAGATTAAATGTTTTAAGATAATAATTATGTTTTTGACAAATACGGTACAACAGACTTTATACGCCCTCCCAAACCAAACATCCATTCAAGTTTTTGCAACAGTGACTGCTGAGTGCGCCGCAATTTCTTTGCCGCGCACTTTTTGAAATTGGTACATTGGAACAGTTCGAAGTTTGGAATAGTGTTCTAGAATCCCTCACTTCGCTCTGGATTCAAAAAAGCGCCCTCGCCGTAAAAATATTATTTTGCTCCCATATGATACAATTAATCTACTATATATTGTGCCTTTATGATACAATCTACTATTACATAGTAATTTATCTGGCCGCTAAAACACGACAGAAATGGATTTTCACACGACTTTTGCCGGCCGCTGGTTGCTCGCATGTATTTAGCCAGTACAGCAGTTTCGATTTTTCTCGAATAAGGTCAACAAAGAAATGTATATATTTTCAAGTATGTTTGAGAAATAACCATTTAATTAACGTTAAAAAAGTCTATATACGCGATTTGAACACCAATGAGAAGAGAACTTTGTGTAGTCGGAAGGAAAATTAATACCGCCATGCGCAAGCCCTTACAGCCGAGCGAGAGAGACGGCGCTAGGGGTAGCACATCCGCTTTTCTCGTTATGTAAGCTCCGGGCCCGGAGCCTGGCGACAACCCTCTCCCCGCCCCTCCGGCGCTGACGTCGTCGCTAGTGGCAGCTATTCTGTGACCGAGCGTCGGGGAGGCTGGGGCTAGGAGCCCCAAGCGAAGCAAGCGCGGCGCCCCGTCAGTTATTGCTGCAAGTTTTTTTAGTACGACATTTAGGTTTGCAAGATTAGAAATAAGGCTAAGATTTCTGGTAAGTTTTGCGACAACATGCACCTGGATGAGACAGGTACGAGTATACTTCGTGAAAGACGGATGAGGCTTATGAGACGTAATTCATAATATTTTTATGGGTAAGGTACATTTCAATACAGGTGGAAGTGTATAGTTTTGAGCGCCTTATCCCGCCTTTCGGCATGCAATTACAGTAGTAGGCTCAAATATGCTGATGATAATGATATGACTAAATGTAATGTAAATAGGTTTAGTGTTTTTTTTAATTTATACTTTAGGTAGTTTCGTTTTAATAAAAACTTATTAATCGATTAATTTCGCGGAGAGTCATCAATTTTTATGTGACATTACGAATTGCACTAATCTGGGAGGACTAAAATTTTTATCTAGTCTTGTCTGGGTCAAGTTTACCACAAGTTACAAACGAAGCTGACAATGTTTCTTTGACCTTTACGTCAGTTTGTCAACTGCTAAAAGCTAAGATTTTTAAATCTTGTGGCATACTACTAACACTACAAGGCGACATTTTAAGTTGATTGTCATTCTTACCTTTCCTCTTATTTGGTTTTTGGACTTTTACATTAAAATGTCCTCGGTTTCAGTTTCGGTACTGTAATTTTACTTGACCACTAACCAACACAGACCAAATCGAGGCAAAATGAAATCGTGTTGCTTTAGGAAATTCGACGCTATATCCTATAAGGTAGAGCCGGTTAAAACTCGATATACCGATTACAGGAATTTGAGCCTCAATCCACACAAATAAAACTCATTAACTAGCTAATTTGCTTGTCTTTGTAAGAAATACTGGGTCAGTGCGACGAGACCGTTTGCTTGTATTGGCGAGATTTAGGGAAAAGTATTGAACCATTCCATTTTCTGTTGTATGTTTATGTGTATATGTATTTAAGTATGTATTTGCTTAGTGAAAAGCGTAACTTAGACGCTATTTTCTTCGATCCTGTATATCATCCTTGGAATTAAAAAAACTGCACCTCCAAGACAAAGGCGTTTCAATGAATTGAAATCCTACCGAACAAAGATAGTATTTACATTTCATAAATACTTTAAGCAAGTACAGAAATATATTCAGCATGAAAAGCATTGTTCAGACATTCCTTACTTTGCTTGTATTGTTTCATGTTTTGCATAATATACCTCTCTTTTTCTCTCTCTGTAACTGTCGCACAAGCAAAAACAATCATAACAATAAAACCATGACTAATGTATGCCATTAAAGTAAATGAAAAATAATATCTATCCGTGGCATATTATAAAAATAATGCCCTATAATTTTCTAACGCAAAAACAGGACGATATTTTGCGATTTGCTTACTGTGTCATCGATCTTCTTATAACAATTTCTTGTTTGTTTACTTCTAAATCCAGATTTAGGAGATTGTTGACATTTCCGGAAATACTCGGTTATTTGTGTCTGTATACAAATAGATTTAGTTATATTTAGCAGGAAATTAATATTGAACAAATCTCAAGTGAATTTAGTATTCAGGGGGTATTGTGGGTGGAGGTGTGAGCCAACAAGCTCGGGGTGAAAGAAAAGTTCGCTTCCTTCCTGCCTCCCTTTTCTTTTTCCTTCAGTTTTGATCAAAAGCTGCGGTTTATGGTTTAACAATTGTTTTATCTACCTTTACATACAAAGAGGTTCAAAAGTATATCAGTGTAATATTAAGAATACACGGGGTACACCTTTTCTGTTAAAAAGTGTAATAAGCCAAAAGCGGGTCATTAGCAGACCATCGTAATGAACGACTTTTATTATAAGAACCACTCGGAATTCGAAAACAATTTCAGCTGTTCCTTACAAAATTGCATGTCGGTATCGACAAGCCCCTAATAGGATGCTAATTGATTAGAAAAAACCCTGTATAAAATCAAGATCTGTCGATCCGTTGCTGTGTAAAAACATGAAACACAATGACAAAAAATAGAAGGATAATAACATTAGTAAGTATTGCTTTGTAAGTGCACATAGACTTATAAAGTAAAGAGGTATACCTAACTTTAACTGTGGGACCAAACCTGAATTAGTAAAATATCATAGAAATCATAAAAAGTTCATTTGAGTTTTTTTTTTAAATTTTATTCTGCATAATATGTTCGACGTTTGAAGTAGTAGGTACGTCCTACAAAACGTACGCAACAGCTGATTTCAGTATGCTGAGTGTGAGTTTTGTCGTAAACATGACGCGCTCTACAGCGAGCGCGTAAGCACGTAATTTGTATGAAGAAACAGCGCCACTAGCGGCGCGTTTTTGAACTGTACTGTCTACATACATATTACATGCTTACGCACTCGCCGTAGAGCGCGTCATGTTTACGACAAAACTCACACTCAGCATACAGGTATGCTGACAATGTTCGCGAGTTCAGGGTTCGCCAGATTATTACTAGCACATATCTATATTTCGAAGCCACTTCTTGTTTTCGTGCTTCGTTGGTCCTATGGTAACCATTGTTCGTAGAGATGAGTATATTATCCCTGCTCTTTGCAAAGCAATACCTTGTAGTATAACTCTGTAAATTGTACCTTGCAAACCGACACTTTGACACCTTTTATTTACCTAACTATAATTCTGTGTTCACTTACAAAAGCTGTTACCGTTCCAAAGTTTGGAAGTAGGGGACCAAACTTGGCCAAACTTTGAACAGGTGTCAACGAGTGCAAGGAGTTCAGGGGTCAGGTGTGGCGGTGCTTACTATGTATTACGGAAATCGAGGTCGCGAGGTGAGGTGGAAGTGGTCAACGCTTGCTTTGCAAGCGTGAGGCGTGGTTTCAAATCCGGTCCCGTTGTCCCTGTTTTTTCGTAACTCTATGGTACTTACAAATTGGGGTATTTTTAATGCAATGTTAAATAAAGATGAAATAATTTTTTTTCGCCAAAAATGGCAAAACCGACCTTCCACCGTGTACAGAATTCGAAAAGTTTGCACGAATCGATGTGTCATCTATGAAATAATTACCTATTACATTAGGTACTAGCTGCCTATCCCGGCTTCGCTCCGGTACGGACAGATGTCAAAAGTATAATTAACAAACGCTTCAACTAACCTATCTTTCAAGTTGGATCAAACTGCACATACTCGTAATGTGCAGAAGGAGATATTGCAAATATGCATAGAAATTGGGCCACTAAAGGGTACAGTATTTCATAATTTGCTTTGTTTCTATCGGAAAATGATTTTCCCGTAATTTTTTACAATAACAGTGTCAATTAAAAGTAATTTCGTGTATTCGGGTATTAAGGTTACATGTGACCAAAATGGCAGTAATTCAATGACTGAACAAAAATCAAATTGGAAAATGTGAAATTACTCATAAATTAAGCATTTGACGCGGTTGTTTTACTCTGCGCAT
This sequence comes from Hypomecis atomaria, assembly GCA_964007245.1. Lineage (NCBI taxonomy): Eukaryota > Metazoa > Arthropoda > Insecta > Lepidoptera > Geometridae > Hypomecis > Hypomecis atomaria. The sequence continues at coordinate 19,074,688 of OZ023285.1, read as the reverse complement.
TTATTTATCATAGTTTAACGGATTTTTTGAGCTACTGTACCTAGTCTGAGCCCATTTTACATTATCTCCTTTGGTTAAAATCGGTTAAACCGTTTAGGAGTCCATCGCGGACAAATAACGTGACACGTAATTTGTTTAGTACATAATTATATTAAGGTTGTAAATTTTTCAAAAACGGCTTAGCCACTAGTACACTCCTCGGGAGTATTTATACTCCGTCAAAAAAATAAAAATTTGTTAAATCGGTTTACAACTGGCGATACCCAATTTCAATGAATATACACTAAAAATATATATTTAGACGAACGTATATAGTACCTACCTCCTCCTTTTTGGAAGTCGGTAAAAAAAGAAAGACACAAAAGACGGACTAAGTACTCTAAAGCAAGTCTGCGTTTATAAAGCGGATAGTTTTGCGATACTGGGAAAAAGTCCAACGAAGCCTGACAAGTATTTCTATTGACGGAAAGAGGGCAAAACGGATTTAGCACGAATTTCCTGCCAAGTGTATGTAGCTACTTATCGGTATAATGTTGTCTCGCCTGCCTAGTGGCTAGCCTTTCAACTTTACAGAGGTTTCAAATTGAACAACGGATGTCTATTCTATGTACCTAACTTTTTTAAAAACAGCTTGAAAAATTTTATTCATACTAATATACTTTATTTGGTACTAAGTGTTTTACAAATAGGTCTCATAATTATTTTAAAGCTCTTAAGACTTAGTTGCCATTCCCAGGCATTGCAAATACAGGGCGCTCTCTGTAGTAGGACATACTTAGATAATATTATCACTACATAGTATAAAACAAAGTCGCTTCGCGCTGTCTGTCCCCATGTTTGTATTGTTCTTCAAAGAAAGATTTTCAAAGAAATTTGTGTAAAATTATTAAAATTTCAAAAACCCTAACTTAAATTCGGTTTTTATAATTCGTTTTAACGTAATTTTTCATTAAAAAACATTCACCAAACTACCCAAGTAACATAAGCTTCTATAACCAGGGCTTTTTATCACCAAACAGTAATATAGTAGACCTATAGTGGTAACCGTTATCACTGCTTGTACTATAAAGGTTTTCAACAGAGCGGTTTGGTTCCATAAGATAAAAGAGCATTTAAGTTCTATAAATTAGCTCTTAAAACGTCTACAGGACCATACAAAAGAATACTTAAAGTGTTGCTCTATAATGGGTGTAAAATATGCGATTATAGTGCTATTTAATACTATAGATAACCTGAAGGACACTTTTATGTATCTATTTGGCACTAATAATGCGTCAAAGTTACTTTTTTAGTACTAGTACTGTAGAAGTGTCAAAAACTCTATTACAAGACAAATTTGCACTGTAAAAGTACCTTGTACAACAATTTCGTAACGTTTTAGCGTTTTAAAAGCTCCCTTAATATGTCTATGGTGCTAGTTCTGTAAAAGCCATGAATATTTTTCTATAGTACTAAATAGTACCAAAAGGACTCCTGGCGCATCTTTTAAATAACTTATATTTTAAATTGTTCTATAAGTGAGTTTGTGTTACTGCTACACAACTAAAGCATACTATAAATGTACTAAAATCTACAATTAATGGACTAATTAGATCTATACTAGCTTTTCAGTATCTTTTATATGACAAGTACTTCATAACTGGACTTTATATTTAGATAACAAAACTAATAGCCCGGGAGGTAAGTGCAATAAATATTACTAAGTACTTTCTAAAAGCTGAATTTTCGGTGTGTTATGATGGTGTACAAGAATACCCGAGAGTCAGTCAGCTAGAAAACTTAGCGTTTGATGAGGATACCCGTTAGAATTATTAAAAAAAAAAGTATCTTGCAACTACTTCTAATAGCTGAAAATTGGTGTATGGGTAGAAAAATAATTTAAAAAAGTTTAATTACCAAAAATTACCTGAAACTTTTAAAGCCTACTTGACTTGACAGACCTTGTTACCCACAATCTCTGTCAGTCAGGACTTAAAGCAGCGCCGCTTTAAATAAAGCCTAACTGACAGGCTCAGTTACATGTTTTTTTAAATTAATTCATACTGTTTTTCCCTCCAACCTCTAAACGTCCCAGCTGACTGACTCCGTGGTATTTTAGTACACCACCTTGATAGCGTAATACAAATGGCTGACGTTTTTTGTCATGGTAGCTCATTAACAGCACGGTTGGAGCCAATAAGCACTATAGCAGCCATAGTCGGAAGAAGTTCTTATTTAATAATTAAAAAATAATTAAAACATGAAAATTATGAGGGCGCATTTTCAAATTTGAAATCAGTACAATGACTTTACCAACACAATTATTTTCGCATGTGCAAGTTACTGCAGATTTATTGTCCATGTATTGTAGTTATGTCTTTTTAAATACGTGTTACGTTTATCAACAATGGCTGTAGTGACATAAAACATAAACTTACCGATTTTTGTTTTCATGAAGAAAACTCACAAATTGCAAGCAATTGTAATAAAAAAGATCATTGGAATCGTTTTCGGTGCACAATAACACTTTAAATAGGTTTTTGGTTACTTTTATAGAGCAAATTTATGTCAAAAACGTTGCACGTAGAGCTATTTTAGTACTAAAAAGCGTTTCTTATCACTTTTACATCTCAACTACAGAGCTGATTTATCACCGTGACAGCCTTTATGTAATGATTATAGAATAAATCAGTGATAATACTAGGGCCTATTCGGGGTTCTGTAAACGTTTACAAGACTATTATAGTGCCAATCATGAACACTAATTAGCACGCTCCAAAACGTTCTCAGGTCTTTTATAGTACCAGATTTTGTTACTTGGGTATAGTCTGACCGTTTAACTGAGTCCTCGCCTGCGCGGTACAGAGGCGCGGGGGTAGACGACAAAGGGGACTGAGGCAGGTGCGAGCTTAGGCGCCTCTGTACCGCGCAGGCGAGGACTCAGTTAAACGGTCAGACTATAAATATTCGCGGAAATAAAGAAAAAACTTAACACTTTACATTACGTTTTGTCGATATGGAATCAGGCCCTAGACCTTTGTTTTTAATAGTAATATGTTGTTTTTAATTAATTACGCCTCGTTGTTTAAAACTAAAAACTATTATTTCTTATACGATCTAAAAGATATTCCCAAACTGGCACCTTTAAATCTCCAGACTCTCTAATAGTTCGCTCGCTCTATCCATTTAAAAACAGCTGTTAATAACTCAGGCTTCCTTCCGCGCTATTATTTCATTACGCTATTATCCACTTGGGACCATTACCTATTAGCTGGGCCAGAGGTCACCGAAGCTGTAGGACGTCCATTAGACCGCGTAATTGAACTAGACGGGCGGCAGAGCGAGAGCGACAGCGTTTTAATTTTAGTAAAAGTAAGTAAGTTCGTATAGGCCGGGTGGCTAGTCCTGGTGTTAGAGATTTTAAGCCGCCTGAAGGCTTCTGACATGGCTAAACGTTTAAAACAAACGGGACCTACAATTAAACGTGTCATCCGAGCCACGGTAGCACTCAGTTGGAAAATGCCACCCGCGGTCACCCATCTAAATACTGACCGTGCGGAACGTTGCTTGATTTCGGTGATCGCTGACAAACACCTAGTCAAACTACGCTAGGAGCGCTACAACTACGCTAATTTTAGTTATAATCTACATAAATATTCTTCATCAAGTACTTAGACTAATCGTATAAGATGTATTTTTGACTCATGGCATAGAAATGTACCCTAATATCGTCTAAATGTATTGTAACTATCTAGACACAAATACATTGGTAGGTAATGATTTATTTTCCGACTCATTTTAGTTTAACCATCTGCTGCGTTGCCCGCTATAACTAAATACGCAGCTTTAGGGTATCTTGTAAGGCTATCTTAACCACCAGTGAGTTTAAACCAAATAGTGTTAAGTATTTTACTTATTTTAGTTTATTGTACCTACCTTAAAAACGTATTACACAGGTAACTTATCCAATATCGTTACAGCTGTCTGTGAAAACTCAAACTATATTTAGATTTCGAGTAGGTTGTATCAGTTGTAGGTACTCGTATGTTATAATACTTTTGTATTCGAACGTCACACTGCCTTTCTTCTAATAGTGTAAGGCAATTGGGTCGGATCTATCACGCTGGCCCAATGCGGAGTGGTGGATTAAATGCTATATGGTTTCATGACAATATCGTTATTATCAGTCGCAGGACGCGCATCTCGCATGTTCTGTATAGCAGTAACTATACCTCAGTAGTCATTGTTTACCAGTAGGCAAAGTCACGGTAATGGTATCTGACTGTATTGTGACTCGGTCCTGTCCTTGATAAATACCTACAGCCCTGCGTGGCCACGCAGTACGTAACACACGCTAGGGCTGCCCGCCTGGTGGGTAAATCGCACGCTTACTGAATACAAACCCACAGGTTCGTTCGTCACTACGGCGCGACCCTGAGACTGTTGTTTGCCCGTGGTCCTACTAGAGTGCTTAGTAGGACCACGGGAAAAAAATCTTGCCCGTGGTCCTACTAGTAGTACATCTGGTAAGACCACGGGCACCAAACGGTTGTATACCGAACTCGGAGGCTTGTAGGTATGCGCGTTCTGACGGTTTGTACGAAGACGGAATACTGCATAGATAGGTACTATTACCGTCACTATTCCTAGCTACAGTTTACCAGTAGGCAAAGTGGTCTACCAGTCTCAAGCGGCGATTAGTGACATAATAAGCGACGTCCTAACATGAGTCACAGTGAGATGGTTCACGTCGATTCATGCGTCGGTCGGCCGACAGGTCGGCAGGTCAGTTGGCCATCTGCGCCCGAGTACGGCTTCCGTATTATTCGCACTAACTGATCAATATTCTACGCATCCGCTCGCGCTGACTCATGTTGTTCCTTGGAAAATTGTCAACAACAGTTACGATATGGGTAGTTCATTCTTGAGTAGTTGAATGAAGCAAACGAACGAAGTTCATTGAAAAGATGTAAAATTGTACAAAATCAGAATATTTACTCATGTTAACATGGAGTAGTACCTAAAGTTTGAATGCTTTTATTGCGACAGTAACGTAAACCTAATTTAAAAACAATGCCTTTATTTCAAAACTAGCTGCGCCCCGCGGTGTTACCCGCGTTAGCCCGAAATAAAAAGTAGTGTATGTGTTAATCCAAAATCTAAACTACCTCCGTACCGAATTTCATCCAAATTAGTTCATTCGTTTGTGCGAGAAAGAGTAACAAATATCCATACATACTCACACGTTTATAATATTAGTAGGATTGAGAGGAATTAGAGCGAGACTGTGTAAAAACTCTACACGGTGGCGATTAGCATTGTCTCCAGCACCTGATCAACAGATTATCTTTAAACATATAATTACAATTCTGCTGTACGTGTGTATATCACTGAACTCCTCCTAAACGGCTGGACTAATTTGAATGAATTGTTTCGTATGCGTTTGGGTGCGCCCTGGAAAGTTTAGATTCACAAATAAGCCCGGCAGATGGCGCTGCAGTGGGTCCGCTAGTATATTACAGTAATTCTTGAAAAAAGATCACGTTTTTGCAATTGGATGCTATGATGTGACGCCTGGTTGTCTCGAATATGAATTCCATAAGCAGTTTCATTAGGAGCAAAGAAAATTAGAAGTTTCTATTTTATACCAACTATCTATTAATTTGGGTTGCTGGGTTGCTGGTGAAGGCTTTATATTTTAATCATAGACATAATGATAATAATGAGTCTTTTTGATATTGAGCACACATTTTTATTTTACTCCATTGTGACACAAAAAATCAACAACTCAAATATGACCTCAGGGTCTCTTCAGGTCTGAGTGACTCCCAGTTTAGTCCTCAAAACACTCCGTGCGTAAACCCAATTTTGAAATACTCGTACACAATAGCCCTCTTAAGCCTTGATTGCGGTAGTGCCGTGGTAAGGAGATCTGCTTCATCTTCTCTGTGCACTCTGCCTATAAGGCTACTACTCTTTATTTCTTGGCTTCGTAACTTATCCATCCACCACCATATTTGAAAATATATCCCGTGTAGGATCGTCTATCCATGGTGCAAGCTGCCCAATAAGCGCCTGCCATGCCATACTACTTCATGCCACTTTTTTATATTTTAGTCCAACCTTCTTGGTTCCTTTAAATAACGGATGACTCGTTTCGCGGCTTGCCAATGCTTGTTTCCGTAGCAAGTATTAAATTGGCTTAGATACCTTACGGCAAACGTAATATCTGGCCTTGTTGTAATTGCTAGATACATCAACGATCCGATCAAGCTGTGGTCCCACAAGTGTTGGTTTGTTAAGACAGCTTTCGCGTGAATACGCCAGGAATCATAGTTTTCTCGCTTAAGCGATTCTACTCGTACATGACCATGACTCTTTGATTTTTCCCACGATTTACGCACTTTTTTACGAATATTAAATTTAGAGTTTTATGGATATCTCGAATAATGAGCCTTTTTAATAATGAGCACACATTTTTAGTTTACAAAGAAAATACAAAACTATCTACTCCATTTTGACATACAAAATCAACAACTCAAATATCTCTATAGCAACCAAAACTCTATGGCAACATATAAGTATATAGACTTGAAATAATTACAAAATATGACACATAGGACTCAATATGACCGCCATTACATACTTACAAACAAAAAGTAGGTACAAAATTCAAATAATTTGCTCAAATCGATAATATGTGAACCATTTTTTCATAATGATGATCTTTCAAAAATAAATGATGAACTGAATGGAACCACAAACCACAACATCATTTAGGTATGTAATTAATTTATTCTTGATTTTTACAAACCTGCTAAACTTATTTCGATTTATCATTATTTAATATATTTGTTTATTTTATAATCTCAAATGAGACTAACTCTGAAGTACCTATGATCTAGCAAACAAAAAAATAATCAACAAAATCGGTTCATACTTAATTGACCGAATAATCGCGTAACTTACATACAAAAAAATAAACATACTTACCGCTGAATTGAGAACCTTCTTTTTTCAAGTCGGTTATAAATATTGCTATGCACTCATGCATAATGACAATGTGATTCCCGCACTTTCTTAGGTAAATTTGCGCTCGCACTCACTATTAACCCAATTATTTTCGCAGTACGCAGTATGTATTACCAAAGAAATATGGGAACATATTATAACTAAAGTGTAGGCAGCAAAATGTCAAATAACGTATAAATAACCTGTGGCCGCCTTCTCTATTTTCTCAAGTCATTGATACAATCGGATTGAGTTTTCAAACATGTGTCAAAATAAAAAGTAATTTAAATCAAAGTTATTACTATAAGTTGCCAAGGAGTATTGATGTCACCTTGGAAGCAAATCACCCCCAAATTAACTTTCTAATCCTTTTTAACCCCGATTAGGGATGAATTTCAATAAACTACGAAACACGTCTTCCGTCAATTCAATTACAGAATGTTTATGCCAATTTTCAAGTCGATTGAACCATGGGATCACTATGTTCCATAGAAACTTTGACCCCGTTTTTTACCCTCTTAGGGTTAGAATTTCGAAAAACCCTTTCTTATCGGATGCCTACGTCATACAAAGAACCCACCCTCCAAATTTGAGGTTCCTCCGACCAGCGGTTTGGGCTCTGCGTTGATCCGTCAGTAAGTCATTCAGGACAAAGCATTTTATATATATAGAAGATTAGCAATACTTACTTACGTAAGTAAGTTCGTATAGGCCGGGTGGCTGCCCTTGGTGTCAAGAGTTTTTAGGCCGCCTGAAGGCCTCTGACATGGCTAAACGCAATGGACGTAAATTATAAAAAAAATATAAGGTAAACGTACCAATGTACGGACGTTTTTGAACTTCGCTGACTTTGCAGTAATACTACGCTGATACTAATAGACTCACAACAACCAAGTGAACATTACCAGGTAGGGCATTTATCTGAATTTTATAATAATTAAATTAATTCTGATTTGTTTGAGCTTTATTGGGAATAAATATCCAAAATGTAAAAAAAGACCCAAATGTACCAAACCGCGGACGATTTGTCCTAATGCGCGGAATGTCGTCCCAATCCCTGGACGCTATACGAAATTGAACTCTGCCTGCTTTACATTAGAATTTAAATTGCCTTTATATTGTACTAGCTTAAAACCCGCGGCTTCGCCCGCGTTGTCTTAGTAGACAGGTACTTGCTTATGAAAATAGCCCGTGGTTTGACCCGCGTTTGTCTTAGTACTTGCTTAAAATTATAAAAGGCTGCCGGTTGGCCTGAGTTGTCTTGGCACTTGTTTAAAGTAATAATAGGTCGTGGTTTAGCAAAGCATTATCGTATAACGTATTACTTGCAAGGATAATGCCTATGATTTGGCCTGAATTGTCTTAGTATTTGGCTAAAATGATAATAGGTCGCGGTTTGGCCTGCGTACTCTTAGTACTTGCTTAAGATGGTAATTTATAGCACGCAGCTTAGCCTGAGTTGTCTTAATACTTCCTCAAAATTATAATAGCCTACCGTTTGGCACGCGTTGTCGTATTACTTGCAATGATAATAGCCCACGGTCTGCCGCTTTGTTTGAGTAACTGCTTAAAATGATAATAAGCCACAGTTTGGCCCGCGTTGTCTTGGCACTTGCTTAAAATATTAATAGTATAACGTATTATTTGAAAAGATAATGCTTAGTAGGCATTATCTTTTCAAGTAATAGGCATTGCCTACGGTTTGGCCTTAATTGTCCCAGTGTTTAGCTAGAATGATAATAGGTCGCGGTTTGGCCTGCGCATTCTTAGTACTTGCTTAATATGGTAATTTATAGTACGTAGCTTGGCTCGCGTTGTCTAAATACTTGCTTAAAATTACAATAGCCTGCAATATGGCTTGCGTTGTCGTATTGCTTGCAATGATAATAGCCCATGGTCTGGCCCGCGTCGTTATAGTATTTGCTAAAAATGATAATGGCGCGCGGTTTGGTCCGCATTTTCTTAGTACTTACTTTAAATGGTAATTTCCCACAGTTTGGCCCGCGTTGTCTTAGTATTTTTTTTGCTTAAAATAATAGCTCTTGGTTTAGCCCACGTTGTCGTATTACTTGCAAGGATAATAATTAGCCCACGGATTGGCCTGCTTTGTCTCAGTATTTGCTTAAATTTACTTGTGTCTAAAACTTATTATGGAGTACGACAATTTTTAGATGATAAATTGCAAAATATTCGAATTAAATTTATTAAAAATTATTGTATATTTTTTTCAATTCTAATGATTATTTTATGGCCATATTGGACTTAACTGATAGTTCAATATTTTTGTGATCAGTTCAACAATAAATGTTCTTTGACTTTAATAGCCCACGGTTTGGACCGCGTTATTTTATAACTTGTCTTAAAATAAATACTTAATAAAGTTTTATTTTAATATACCTACTGATTTTTAATATCGAGAAATGAATATTTTTCGAAATATTGCTCGATCATGAGTTGACCCATGTAGTTTCCCACTCGTATACCAAATTTTATCCAACTCCATTCGCATGTCATGGTCTACATTACAATCGTAAGGTCCTAATCCTGGTCAGACCACTGAGGTCTTTGAAACTTATGTACGGAGTTTCATACTACTGGCTTTTCATTGATGGAAAACATTGAAGCAACCTGCATAGGCACGTCCTTAGAGAAAAATCGATGTCGTATGTGAGCTCAGCAACCCGCGCTCGGCCAGCGCGATGGATATGGCTTAATCACCCTTCGTGGGTAGGCCTACGTTCAGTGGTGGACTAAGAAAAATCGGCCAAGTGCGAGTCGGACTCGCGCACGAAGGGTTCCTTACCGTATGGGAGCCCATTCCTCTTGCCGTTATTAATAGCGAGCAAAAAACTCCTAAAAATCACGTTTGTTGTATGTCCCTAAATATTTATTTTATTCTATTTTTAGTATTTTCTGTTATAGCGACAACAGAAATACATCATTTGTGAAAATTTCAGCTGCCCAACTATTACGGTACGGTGACAGACAGACAGACGGACATCGAAGTCTTAGTAATAGGGTCCCGTTTTTACCCTTTGGGTACGGAACCCTAAAAAAGGCCAGTACAGGTATTCATCATGTTTCATTAAGTCATTAGAAATTTTATTTCGATTATTCTGAACCCAATGACAATCTCGCCTATAACCGTTTACGCGGTCAAAAGTGATCGAGACAATTGTAGGACTTTCAGACATTCTCTGACCAAGTACAGACGAAAAGTAGCACACAAGAAGGTACATTTTATTTGAAAAATACATAGCGCACCTACATCTAGAAGACAGCCATGTTCTAGGATTCCATTATACTCATCATTTGACTAACTTTTACTATGGTACCAACCCAGAAATCACGTAAATAAAATTAGCTGTTCAACACAAAAAAATCATCGACCCGCAACAAAATGTAAAGAATAGGTAATTTTCGCTTTTTCAGGGTAGTTCCCATAGTAAAGTAAGTAGTTATTGATCCGTATGTACCCTAAGTTCAAGTCTATTGGCTCACAAAATAAAATCGTTCATAAACTATTAGGGGCCCATTATGCCCCGATTGAAGGATCTAAATTTTCTCAATTTAATTCTAGATATTTCACTACGTTTATAAAAAACGCGATCAAGTTATTTTTCACGCTTATATAGGATGTTTGGTCTAGCGTTAGACAAGGAATCCGGGACTTTTCCCAGGACGTTAATAGTCATATATTAGTTAAAAGGGTGAGCTATTTTCAAACAATATTGCATCGGTTTTCGAACAGTCATTTAGTACTTTTTTAGGAAATTGATATACTGAAGGACCCACTGAAATTTTCCGGGATAGCAGTACCCCAAGTGGTAATTTGTGTTATATATTGTCTAGCGTCGTACCAAATTTCGTTAGAATTCAATTGCCCCTTTTATCTTAGCTTTGTAATTGATTATTTTGGCTATTGCTAAGAAACCCAATAGATTTTCCGGGATAAAATAGTTACTGTATTGAAACATGTTGTGTGCTTCCTACATACCTACCAGATTTCATTTATAACCGTTCAGCTCGTCTGATGTAATTATTGATGCTTTTTTCACCAACTTTGGGAACTTATCTGACCCCTTAGATAAGGAAAATTCGGAAAAACCGGAAGAATAGTAACTTTTATTTGTAAAGCATATAAACAAAGTTTTAAGTCAATCGGTAAAGGTAATAAAAATTAAATGCAAACGAAAAGGGCCCGTTTTACCCCGTTAGAGGTCGATTTTTCAAAATTTTTGTCCTTTGTGCTTCATTACGTTGTACATTGTACCTATGTTCGAAATTTCAAGTCTCTATCTTTAGCGGATTGGGTTGTAGCCTTAACTGATTAATTTTGGCTATCCCTAAGGATCCCCATAGAATTTCCGGGATAATAATAGTTCATGTGTTGAAACATGTTGTGTGCTTCCTCCATACCAGATTTCACCCATAACCGTTCAGCTCGTTGGATGTAATAGACGCTTTTTTCACCAACTTTGGGACCCAATTTGACCCCTTAGATAAGGAATATTCGGAAAAACAGGAACAAACGTAACTTTTATTTTGTTTGAGTAGCATGTATACAAAGTTTCAAGTCAATCGGTAAAGGGAATAAAAAGTTACATACAAACGAAAAGGGCCCGTTTTACCCCTTTAGAGGTCGATTTTTCAAAATTCCGTTCTTAGTGCTCCATTACGTGGTCCAATGTATCTTTGTTCCAAATTTCATGTTCGTATCTTTAGCGGTTTGGGCTGTAGGCTGTCTGTCAGTCAGTCACTCAGCGAAGCCTTTTATATAATAGATTGTTACTAATTATTATTACAGAATAGTTTAGTTTAAGCCATTCAAGGTCTCGTAAATCTCACTATGGAAACTAACGTGGTTTTCGTACATTTTAATTAAGTCAAACACAGGTATTACTCACGTTTGATTTTAATAGAAATCTAAATTTCTATTTTGATTTTAATGTGCTATGCGAGACGAGCCCGCGTGCTAGTACTCCGACCTTGAGAAAGATCGCCAAATGCGATCGAAACTATAGTAGTATCCTATTAAAATCAAACGTGAGTAACACCTGTGTTTTACTTAATTAAAATGTCTCGTAAATCAAAGAAAAAATAGTTTACATGCAATAATATATATTTCAAACAAACCAAAAACCTCATTTTGAAAAAAAATGCTGAAACGTTAGGTAGTTAGCACAATAGCTCTGTTATAGGAACCGTATTTAGTCCGTGGCAAACTAAGCGGCTTAAATGATCCCCGAGGTAATGTATTCAGTCTTCCCATGTAAAATTTATTGTATTGTATTGATTTAATATTATTATTTTATAATTATATAATCATATCCCACAGGTTCGTATAAGGCGTTATATGTGACAAATTTGTTTAGTGATGATTTCACAGTAAGTAAATTTGATACCAGCGGGGCAATTCTGTCAACCCATCTCGTTACTAAGGTGACGCGTTCTTGAACCTGTCTCGTTTTTTGACAGTTTTGAGCTGTCGGAACTGTCAGAAAAACGAGAGAGGTTCAAGAACGTGTCACTTCCGTAAAGAGATCGGCTAACAGAATTGCCCCGCAGTCTCTAAGGCATCCTCAGTAGTAAAGTTACCTTTAGAACACGGCGTACCTGGATGTCACAGAAGTGTTGCAACATCTGGCGGTCGAAAAATTAATGCTTTTAGTACAAGTAAAAAACAAGAAACTAAATTAGGATGTGACTCAAACACCCACTGTATTGTTTGGGACTGTCCCAATACAAATGAGAGGAGAATTGACTTACTAGACTTCATCTTCAGGCATTATTCAAACCTACTAAACCACGGCTCTGAGTTTACTTTCGTAACGTCTTGGGAATCATTTATCGACATCATACTGGTTACAATGAATATATCTAAAACAATCAATGAGTGGTGCGTGGCAACTGATGATTACTCTAGTTCCGAAGCACGAACCTGAAGCAAGCCGACATAAGAACTTTTAGAAATAAACTCAAAATAGCCATATAGAGAAACTGCTAGATTCAAATGCGCAACTGTTGCCGCAGAGAAATAGAGACCATAACAGAAGTCTTGGTACATCTTTAGGTAAAGAACTGTGAAAGAGCTTGCCCGTTGAAAAATGAGAACTATAGTTCTCCAGTCTTAAAAAACTTATGACAACAAACATTTTATGGCAGTGCACTAAAGTGGTAGGAAAAAACTGGAGTCTAACAGATAACAACACGCAAAAAAACAACTATGCTACAAAAAACGCAAAAACTAGCGTGCTCTTTAATTATCAGATGTATGAAAAGAGACACTCAGCTGCTGTTGAAATCATCTTAAGGATCACACCGCTGCACCTGCATAATTACAGCAGAAATCGATGACGTCTGCCCTATGAATTAAATCTACAAATAAGTGGAAGAGTATGAGTGCCACGACAACCCTCTGCAAAATAATTGACCGGGCGATGGCAATCATTACCAAAGCAAACTGTGGTACGGATATAATAACTAGCAAGTAGGTCAACAGAGACAAATATGAGCTAGTCATAGAGAACGATGTCTCTGACAATATGTTGCTATCTTGGAACATACACGCGGATGGTGCAAAAAACAAGCTTAGGCTAAGAGAGTTCCTTGCCCAGAGTAAAACAACATAAACTTTGCAAGCGGAGGCCGTGGGCCGCAAAAGCGCTTAAACTTTTAAATGAACTGAGCTTCTGACTGCTACTGGAAACAATGAGGCCAAAGAAGTGATCATGTTCACAGTTAACAGTGCTGCTACTATCTATGAACTCAGAAGATCTATAACAAGGTCAAAATTAATCGCTGAGTGTCATGCAACACTCCAAACTATATCAAATAAACACAGCGCGATGGAAAAAGAGTCACAGATCATGTTCGGCCAACAACATTGCAGACACGCTTTCCAAAGAGGGTACAAGATAATAGGTTGAAGACGAGGAGATAAAACACTGTAAGCCGACAGCAGCGGCGGAAGTGCGCAAGTTTCTGCGCCGTGATAACGAAAAAAAAGCAATAAAGTATGTGGAATAAAAGGAAGGTATTCAAGCTCTCTAAGGCTGCTTTCCTAACTCTGGATAGAAACACAATAAACGACCTATTGCAGTTTCAGCGGCAAAACTTATGGTAGGCATTATAACTAGTCACTGCAATTTAAATAGTAGTAGTAGTAACTTGTACTGAGAACTGAGAGCTTGAGAGCTGAGCAAGAGCCTGAGATCTGAACTGAGAACCACTGATGGCCAACTTTATCGTGGCTGGTCACAGAAGACACTAGAATAACTAACAGATTTTATGACACTTCTCCATTGTCATCACTTTCGTCATCTATATCATTATCATTTCATATACCATCCAATTCACTGCAGCAGTTGTGCCAGTGGTCTAGAGCCAAGCTTTGTTAAAAAGATAATGCTTAAAACACCCCACGCGGGACGACTTACGTCTCCACACCAAAAAAGAACAAATTGCATTGTAGTTATTTTTCTTTTAATTTTAACTATTTATCACCATCACATGTTTGAATGAAAAGATTCAGTTGTAACTTAGAAAATCAAATTGCTTTATTATATTATAATCAAAATCCCTATTTTTTAGTTGGTATCGATAAATTCATCAACTTTTACAAAAAAATGGCTCAATCACGATATTATAAATGTTTAATCTGACACTAGGACTAGCCACCTGGCCCATACAAACTTACTTATTTACTTTTACCATTTATTTATGACAAATTAAATGTTTGTTATTTTCTATGGAATACCAAAAGATTAGTGTTTCATAGAAAAAAATAATAATATCAAAATCTGAGCACGAAAAAATCTTTCTTCAGACAATCTTTGAAACATAACGTAAAAATATTGAAACTTATGCTTTAATATTTTTACACTATAATGTAATATTGTTTAAAATGTATGTTGTTAATCAATCATAAAAATACAGTTTAAGCAATACTAAAGCAAATTGGATATTAACTATTGGACTATTGCTTGAACCAGTCCAAAATAATTCTTTTCAAATGAATAAGACGCAACCGAATTATAATACTTGCATTTTTCAAGGTTTTGAAAACAACGTTCTTACATGCAAGGAAAAATGAGTCTTATTTCAAGGCAGGAAGGTCTAGATCCGAACTTTGGTACAACGGGTATTAAATAACTGATTTGTGTCCCACTTCTCGGACGGAAAATGTGATTATTGTCCGGCCATTGGGACAAGTACGGGTTTAGTGAGTACCATTAGGCGGATACGCAAATATTGTAAATAATCAGCAAAATTATGTCTAGATTATAGGTTATAATATTAGGTCATTTATCTAAGTATCGTAATAAAATAGCACACATACCGTACCACATTACACAACTAAGAAATGAACTGAAGTTGATGACAGGGTAGGCACCAAATTCAGCTACTGAATTTACAGATTAACGAAAATTTCACGACACCGCACTTTTGAGGTCATTTGGTTTGGACACCATTACACTAGGAGTACAGTTTTTCCTGTATAATACTTTAAAATATAACCAAGAATTTATTGTCATTCATAAGATTAAGTTAAACTTTCGTAGAAAATTACAAAAATTAAAAAACCGAGTAATGTCCGCGTTCTGGGACTCGTCCGCAATTACGTACGTTTACCTTAAAGGTCGTTATCGAAAATGTTTGAATCTATTACCTATAGCAACAGCGAGATATAAACTAGTGTACATACTTAAAATACGAGCATAAGTATTTTCATTTTAGAATAGTAAGTATTGGTTAGAAATGGCTTGCATCCAGCAAGCTTCTGAATTTTTTATTCGGTTCGAGAAAAATATGCGAATTCTGGTAAGCCAATTTGGAAGAACAAGTGATAGTTGCGGTCAAAGCTGAGGCCTTGGTCTGAGGACTTTGCCTGGTGGGCTGTCTCAAAGTGCATAACCTACTTTATCTTAGCATATTCGCATCTGTACAATAAAAATTGATAGAACCACATACTTACCCATGCAGGTACTATTTAATATACCTACTATAGGTACCTACATATACAGTGTGATTCGAGCAAATATCTACAGAGCCACAGTCCCTAAGTTAAAATTGTAAAAAAAAGTCCGAGCGCCGTCATGCATACCGACATAGATATTTACATCAAATAATTCACAATGACCAGTTTTCTCGAATCTTGACGTTATGTCACCTAATTAGTGCTTGTAATCGAGCACTTTGGCATCGCGCGGCGTAGTAGTCGGCTTGCAATCACCTTACGACTAACTAAAAATCCTGCCCACGTAGTAGTTTGGGCAGGGTTTTGGCTAGGACACTTTTTTGCACGATTGTGACTCTTTAGATATGTATTTGCTCGAAGATAAAGTGTGGCTAATTCTGATGGCGCCATCCATCGTAATTTAATAGCAACTTAAAATATTGTTCCATCTTTCAAATGCATATTACAGTGAAAAATAAAAACAGCAAAAATTTTAAGTTGCTATTAAATTTACGATGGCGCCTATAAACTTGTCTACAATATTCTCTTAGCATTTTCGTACTAGCTGTAACTCTTGATATGGTTACTTCAGATTTTCAGTTCGACATTAAGTATATTAATTGAATTCAGGAATAAGTTAAATACTTACTAAAAATACTGTCTCAAAGTACTCGTACATAAGAATCGATAAAAGCATTCTATCTGCACGGTAATAAATACATCTACACTATTAGTTACCCATACCTACTATTTGACATAATATCCCCTGTGTGCCTTCGTATCTGGTTTACATCCGTTACATAAGTGTGGCTTCCCTAACTCGATTTGCAACCCGTAAATTGTTATGGTTTCGGTTTAACTCGGCATTAGTAGTCTCTGATGACCGGCCTGTTGTGTAATGGAATATTGGTGATTAAGGCAATTGTAGCCAAATTCTATCTCGATCGCGCAATTTGACATTCTATGATTATTTAGCTACCTATCTATTCGGCATGTCTTCGCTCTTTGTCAAGCAAGTCTCATCCATTGCCTTTTTTTTTTTTTTTTTTTTTATTCTGAATAGGTTTGCGTTTGACCACATACTGCCTGTTGTTAAGCAGAGTTTAGTTGTTGTTTAGCCTTTAAAGATATTCAATAGTATTGTTTGACTCTTCTCGTGAGGTGATCGTTCTTAGGTTAGGTACCACTCGGGGACTGCCTTGGTCCACCTGTTGACCACCTACCGCCATTTATTGGAGTATTGGTTAGGTAAATTTTACAATTACTTTGTTAATAGTACTAATTATCAATAATTTTCAGTTTTTCGATTTTTTTCTTTATTAATGCCCGACAGTCTACCTTGGTGCGAAATATCAAGATTCTAGGTCATCTGGAAGTGGGTTAGGTTTTTGATCTATAAGTCAGTGAGTGAATCAGTGAGTGAATCAGTGAGTGAATCAGTGAGTGAATCAGTCAATGAAACACGAGTTTTTAAACGTTAATATATCAATAACTGATTAAGGAAAATTTATGAAATTTCGGATTCTTGATAAGCTAAAAGACTTTAGTAAATGTGCCAAATTTCATGTATGTAGGCTAAATAGTTTTTGAGTTGTGAGGGGGTCAAAAGTAGCT
This sequence comes from Hypomecis atomaria, assembly GCA_964007245.1. Classification (NCBI taxonomy): domain Eukaryota; kingdom Metazoa; phylum Arthropoda; class Insecta; order Lepidoptera; family Geometridae; genus Hypomecis; species Hypomecis atomaria. Next base: position 19,057,125 of record OZ023285.1, on the reverse strand, counting down.
CCAAATGGTTCGTGTAATATTACACACGGCCGCTGCGTCGCCAGTTTTCTTTGAACACTTTGGCCGGACACGCTGCCGAGTGTCTAGATGTAAGTTCGGGTTGAATCTTTCAACTTAAATTTTACCAACTACCGGGTTTCCAATTGAGCTAAAATTTTGCACAAATACATATTTATCGCGTGAAAATGCAATTATATATTACCATGGAGCTGATCTGATGATGGAGTCGGAAGGTGGTCATAGGAACTCCTATACTAAACAAGATAGACCCGTCGTGTTTGGGCTCGTTTTACTTGTCTTGGCTAGCATTCTGCTACTACATGTTACCCAGGATCTCAAAAGCTTGTTTTTTACTTTTAATTTTTCTACTAAGTAATTTGTAATTAAAGTGCTTCTAAATTAGGTAGCTCAAGTTACCTACGTACGTGTATCACCATATATTCAATCATTTTATTCATCCATGGTTTATTTTCTATATTACCTAAGTGTCCAAAGGTTACTTATTGGTTTTGTATCGCAGTTATTTATGTCGTTTAAAATATGCTACCCACGTACAAAAGTTCAGGCAACTAACTGTATGAACGTTTTTAGAATTCATAATAGGTAGGTATCTCGTACTAAATCATATTTATCGCATTAAAATTTATAATGCTCCATTAATAATACAGTTTTACAATGAAAACATAGCTACGATAAGGATACAAAGATGGGCAAGTTATTTAGAACATTAATTTCTTGGTCAGTCAGGTAGAATAGGGAATAGAATAACAATTGCTTATTTTATTATGTAACTACATTTTATACCGCTTTGATTCTACGTTTCTTGATCGGTAGCACTTTCTACCAAATCGAGAAACACAACGAGCTGGTGTTTTTGATTCCCAATAAAACAAAACTTGGTCTCTTTAAGGCTACAGTAAATAGGTATTTTCTTAGTCTGCGTGTTTCATCTTCGACCTCATCGACTCTTAACTTTAGGTGACATGTTGGTCATCAATCTATCCATCAGCTGCATGACGTTCAGTGCTGGGCATAGGCCTCTCTTATGGATTTTCAATAAGATCTCTTGGAAGTGGCTTGTATTAAGCGTAGTGGTGGTGGTCAAACGCATACTTATCCACAGTAAAAAATCGGCCAAATGCAAGTCGGACTCGCGCACGAAGGGTTCCGTACAGTGTGGGATCCTCCTTAGACCCATTTCCAGCTTCTAGCTGTTGCCGTTTTTAATATCAAGCAAATAACGGCACAATAATCACGATTAATGTATGGGACCCCCCTTAAATATTTATTTTATTCTGTTTTTAGTAAGTATTTGTTGTTATAGCCGCAACGGAAATACATCATCTGTGAAAATTTCAGCTGCCTAGCTATCATGGTTCATGAGATATGGCCCGGTGACAGACAGACAGACAGACGGACATCGAAGTCTTAGTAATAGGGTCCCGTTTTTACCCTTTGGGTACGGAACCCTAAAAATACATTTTCTTCTTCAAAGTGCCTACCTAAAATTTGTCTTGCTGGACGGCAAAATACCTAAGACCATGAACTAGTCTGATATCCATGACACAATTTTTATCTATACTATTTTTGTATTATATTTGCAATGAAATTTTGAGATAACGTTGTTATGGCCATGTTCGAAGTAGGAGGTTATCTGGGCACTATAAAAATATTTCTTTCAAATGCGTAGATACTAACTTGGGTACATACTTTCGAGAAGATAAAAATAAATAGTGTTTTAACGTAAATACGTAGCTACTTAAGTTCAGTTAGATCGCTACCATTTCAGCCATAGGACATCCTGCTTGACATAGGTATCCCTTGTAGATCTGCTATACCAAGTCTGAAAACTAATTATAAATAAATTATTATAAAAATATAGCTTTTAAAAATACAAGCTTTTGAGATCCTGGATATCATGTAACAGCAGAGTGCTAGCCAAGACAAGTAAAACGAGCCCAAACACGACGGGTCTATCTTGTTTAGTAGGTGCAGGAGTTCCTATGGCCACTTTCCGACTTCATCATCAAATCAACTCCATGGTACCATATTATTGCATTGTCACGCGGAATATATGCGTGCAAAATTTTAGCTCAATCGGAAATCGGGAAGTTGGCCAAATTTAATTTGCAAGATTCCACCCGAACTTACATACATACATAGGTAAGTACATGCATTGCAAGTTAAATTAAAAGCTTGTAAAAACAGATCATTTAGGTCTTTTGTTTCCGTATTTCCCCATGGCTCTACTGACGTTTTCTTGTACCTACATTAATCATAGAATTTGATCATTTAGGCATAGCATGCAAGAAAATCCAAATGAGTTTCAATGTGCCAATTCCTTTTCGATTCAATCCCAAAATAAAACCGCTTTATTGCTTCATATTGATCGAAAACGTACTTATTCAATTTCATCCAGTTCTTTCAATATACCTGTACGCAAAGATAATGTAACAAGCAGACTGCGCGAGTGCGTAAGTACTTTTACTAAAACAATATCGTCACCGTTATTTCAGCTATATAACATCCACTGCTTGACATACGCCTTTCCTATAGATTTCCAATTCGACGGTTAGAAGCGTTTTGCGTCCAATGCGATCCTGTGATCTTAATGAGGTCATCCTACGCTGCGCTTGACAGTAAATGTTACTCAAGAGCCTTACAATCCTATCGGCTTTCTCCGTACTATGTGCCTTACCAACTGCCAATCCGCTGAGTTATGTCGGTAAGGTTGGTTCTTCTACGGACTTCCTCATTTTTGATCCAATCTCGCAGATAGACATAGCCTTTCATATCTGAATAGCTCGTTGGGTTACTCGGAGCTTACTTTCTAATAAGGCTTATTGTGACAAACCAAAGACTGATAGTCATATATTTAGATATAATGGTAGTTCATACGATGCAATATGCAATACTTCATTATCAAAATTATGTATAATTTCTTCCCTTTTCATTTTAACTTCTGTATGATTTAACCAGCTTGCTTGATAATCCGACCAACGGATTTTCGATTTTAACAATGTATGCTCCTTGAGGGGTAATACTCATATTTTCTACCAAGGTTAACGTATGCACTGTCTACTGATTGTAGTCTGTGCTTGTTACGTATTCGTATACCTATGTTTAACCCAATAGTCTAAGAGCCAGATCTTCGCTATGTAAAAGCTAAGCTAAAAGCTTTATAAGGTTAAGGAACTTAAGGATCACTTACTAAGCATAAAATCACAAAATGCTGACAGACCCAGGTGGAGCTTCAAGCGCCATCTTGAAAAAACGTTTCTGACCAATATCTCGGAAACTAAGCACTTTAGGGCAAAAGTTATGGAGACTATTATTGTAGAAAATAAAATTTCGCATCTTTGGTTCCCAGAAATTGGATCGGAAATTTAGTGCAAAGGTAAATTCAATTTTTTACTGAGGTATTATTTACGCTTTTTACATTAATAGCTACATTATTGAATTCATTATAAAACTTACAATCTAAATTAGTTTCATGTGCTGTTTTTTAAAGAAAACATAGTATGCATTTTGTCATACAATTAAATTCTCAAGTTTACATGTTGTATAAAATTTTGCTTTTAGACTACCTTTGACGTCAGTAACTGTACTGATACAACGTTTAAAAGTTTCTGGTGTCGTACTTAACTGTATTTACGGTAAGGTACAAAAGCTGAATTTTATCAACAAGTACTGAGAAATTTCTATAGAATAACGGAGATATAACAGCCACCCGCTCTTGGACTACAAGCAGATATATCGCGGTATTCAGCTACAGCCCTTTAGGTGCGTTCGCCGGCGCGACAATAAAAAGGGTCGTGAATATTGTATCGCGCGAGGTCGTACTTTTAATTTATAGCCTGATACAGCTGTTGTATCTGATGGGATACGTCGGGTGTAAGCCACTTGGTATCGTTTATTTGCATTTACGTTTCAGTATACCTATCACTCATTTTATTTATTTTTATACCAATATTATAACGAGGAAAGATTTTAATGTTTGTTTGCATCGAATAGGCTCCAAAACTACTGAACCGATTTAGAAAAATGTTTTACAGTTGGAAAGATACACTAACCCCGGTGAACATAGGCATTTTTTTTTAATAATAGAAATCGTTACTATTTGTCTTCTTTAGCCAATCAAACCCGGGACGGGCAGCTACTATTTTATACATTTGTTTCGATTATGGCCAGTTTATACAGAAAAACAATGCAACGCTACGATACTTGCATGCAATTTTATTTAAAAAAGAAAGCTCTAGTATTCTAGATAAATAAGCGCTTAGATAACTTTTAATAACGCTCTACAGGATTCAAAATTTCAAATTTTCAAGAAGTTGTTTAAAAACGACTCAAAAGGTACCTTAAGTACTCAGACCAAATAAAAAAATCAAGAGAAAAAACGTTGTGAAAAGACAATTTGGTTTTTCATGCATGTGGTGAGTGCGTCATAGTTACGCCGCCATTGTTCGACTGACGAGCCAAGGCGTAGTTTAGCCGGCCTCACTTATATGTTCACAACATCCTGTCTTGTTTTTTTTATTTAGTCTGAGCCTAAGTAAAGCAGCGCGAAACCCAAACAACGCGCAACTTCATGTGAGCTTCAGTCAAAATTGGATATTGCGCAGCTTGTAGCTAACTTCACATCCGCCGACTTGTATGATTCAGCTTATTAGCTTATTTATAAGTTGCAGTTTAAGCACAAGTGCAAGAAAGAGAGGTATTCTCTGTTACTTACTTGCTATCATTCATTGGACTCCAATACGCTTTAGACCATGCAGATCATAGACGAAGAAGATAGCTGTCTACGATGCAGACCGTGTGTTAAAGCCCTTAAGTAGTCTCTTAAATATGAAATGAGTTATGGTCTTGCTGGTCTCGCAGCGTTTTACTAAAACTCTGGCACTGACGCGTTTGATATGTGGCCCGACTCCTGACCTACTATTTTACAACTTCGCTTTGCCAGTACAGAATTGGGTATAACAACCGCAAAATTTTAACCTCGTTTAATATTTGCTTTCAATCGCAATGGTGGACGAAAACTTATTTATCTATTGTTACAATAAAAGATACAGGTATATTCAGGGTTATTTCTAATCAATTAGCATACTTTTAGGGGCTTATTCTGTACATCAAAACTAACAACTTTTATTCTACGACTTTTATTAATTCTAAAAAAAAAGTTGATGTCCCATAGAAAAATATCGTTTGCCCTCGACAAAATGTATGGAACAGATGATTTATTTTTGGGTTTTGACAAAAGTCGCAGAACAAGTTGTTAGTTTTGATGTACAGAATAAGCCCCTAAAAGGATGCTAATTGATTAGAAATAACACTGTATATCTAAATTTCAAATAGGCCGGATAGCAAGCGTTTCCAGCTCGAAACATGTCTTATATGTAGCTTGTGTGTGGCTCTACCACAGATAAGATAATAATAGTTAGGTACTACGTAAGCTCGACGTTCTGCGCTGTGCTTGTAGGAGCATGGTCTCTATTGGAGAATTTCAAGGTCTCATTACCTAATTTAGTCAGTTCTTTGACTACTCTCCACCATCTTCATCCATCATCGCTACTCAGGGTTATCCAAAACTGGGGCCAGTCTACGAGTACTAGCTACCATTGAGCTTACACACTACACTTCCCAATAAAATCGACAAACTTACATACTTCCTTAGACTGTAAACAAAATCAGACTATCAAACTTCCCTTGTAAAATTTAACTAAGCATGACTAAAACACGAGCAATTCTCGCTAATAAGTCGAACCTAACATACCCGACATACAAACTAATCTATCTACCCCAACTTCACCGCTTCGTAAACCGACACTAAATCGTCAAACTACTTCGGAATTCCACATCATATTAATTGAACTAATTACGCACTGAAACAAGGGAATAAATAATGAAATGCTTTGTAAATCCCAATTAAATCCAGAGAAGTCAAGCCGTTTGAGCCACTCACTGTCTTTATTGCTTTACATTTAGCGCAACTTGAAAATTAATGACTTTGAAACGGTTGTAGTATAATAGTTGATTGACGCAGCTTTATATTTTTTGTACAACTGCGTAAGAAAGGCTGTACCTATTGTAGGACTTAAACTCGGCGAGCTAAAGTTCAATCTTGTATTATATTATAGTTTTAAAATTGTATGGATTACGTAGCTCGTCTAATAGCAAAAGGTCGTGTTTTGTTGCAATTTAGAGTCGCTAAGAACTCCCACGGTCAAAGCCGCCTTAGACTCCGCGTGTGTTTTACGCGCATAAGAAACATTACGAGCATAAGAATGTTCACTGAATATTTACTTCAAAAATTAATGGTTAAATTAAATTGAGGGGGGCTCTCATACGGTACGGAACCTTTCGTGCGAGTTCGACTCGCACATGGCTGATTTATTTTTTATATACCTACTTAGATTCTGATGAAGACATTTAATTGTCAACGGCCATTGCACATACTCGATACTAAATACAATGCGACATAATAATATGCTCGGCAGGCGCATTTCCAAGTACCTATTCGTTCTTACTTTCTTAGTAGGTACGAGTAGGTACGTGCTAAGGCTACACTGAGAGAATCAGGCAGCTTAGCGCAAGTACGATAGTACAGAACAGCTGAAAAAACTTTGTACAGCTTTAAATAAAACTAGAGACTTACCTACTTATCAGCCGTGCCAGCGCGAAAAGCGAAGAAATCTCAAAAGACATGATTTGGAGTTGCCGGCAATATAATTTCAGATGATTCAGAAACACGTAGATTTTGTTTCTGTAACAGAGTTTATAAAAAAATGTTGAACTCAGTGAATACATGGCTTCAAAAATATGTTTTATTAGTTGTCACTGTCAAATTTAAATGGGTGAGTAAAAACCAACATCTTCCTATATAAGACGAAAAGAAGTCATATCTAGGAACAAACCTGAGTCAACTGTTAAGTTACTCGTAACAGGCGTGAACGCTGCAAGCCACTTTTAACATTAGTCTTATTGAAAATCTAATGGGGATGCCTATGTCCACCAGTGGGCCCTGGACATCATAAAACGGCTCGAGCCGTTAGATGAGTCTAAAGGTATGATTCCGAACTCCGCTGCCGCAACAGTGCTGCCGGAGCACTACTTTTCCTCGAATTGTTGCTGTGACAATCATAGAGAAAATGTAATAAACGGGGACCAGTAGTGCTGCGGCAGCACTGCTGCGTGCAGCGGAGTTCGGAATCATACCAACATAAGTTTTATGATAATGTGTGGATGTGTTCAATGCACCAAATCACGGTAGCGCTCGTAGCGTAGTTTCACTAGGTGTTTATCAGCGATCACCAAAGTTAAGCAATGTTCGGCACGGTCACTCTTCGGGTGCATGGGTCGCCACGGGTGGTATTTACAATTGAGCACTGCTGTAGATTACTCGTTAAATTGGGAGTCTCTGTTGTTTTAACTTTAACCGTTTAGCCATGTCAGAGGCCTCCAAGCAGCTTTGAAAATTTCTTACGACGTAATTCTTACCAATACCACCTATACGAACTAGTACTACTAAATCACGACAGGGATATTTATCTTGTGTTCGTTCCTAGCACGTCTCGTACGTGCTAGGAACCATCAGCCAGCTCAGAACAAATAGAACGCTACAGAACAGTCGAGAGAAACATTGTACAACTTTACGAGGTGCATTGCGCTATAAAACTTGAGATTTGTTTGTCAGCCTTACCTGCGCAGAAATCGAGAAAATCCTGTTTAATTAAAAGTTGCTTGAGCCTAGTATTGTTTCTACTCGTAAGTTTGAATTCCCATCGTGGTAAATTTATTTATTTGTTTCAATTTTTCTTACATTTTACAACGGTTGCTTTTAGGGTCTTTTAGTAATATTAAAGTCGAGATGATTGCATGGAGATAGTTTAACCCTTAACCAGGCTATGGTATCAGCATTTCCCACATCGATTTTAGGAGGTTATTACCAGTTTTTGGTTAAGGAATCGACCACAAACTGTCAAAAATGCCCATAAAAATGTTATCTATGGTGACAAAAAAAATAGCTTGAAATGTATCGCAAATGTCACTTTGACGGCCATTTTTTTCTAAGGTCGGTCGTTTTTGTAAAATGTTTGTTATGGGATAATATAAATTGCATATCAAATAAATAATCGCCTATCAATACATACTCATCATTTATATTCTTTTTTACATCAAATAACTTACTTCACTACAAATAAACTAAATGTTTAACAAAACTCAAACTGCAGATAATTCGAAATTTTACATCAATATGACATTACTTTTTCCTCATAATGTAATACAGTTAAATTTATTTTTGTACAAAAATACTACATACATAGCATAAATACTGACTGCACAGCAAATTTTTCATTATTAAATGAAATTAGATTAGGTGTGATACAAAAAATAGGTTAGGTTATGTTAGAACATGACAAAACAATGCACGAGCCGAGCGAGCGAAGCGAGCGTGCCGCGGCAGCGGCCGGCGAAGTGCCAGAAGCGACTGTGATTAATAAAATGCTGTTTTATTTAGAAAAACTGCTGTAAATAATATAAAAATAGAAGCTACATTTAAAAGAAAAAGAGTTAACAGGTATAATGTGCATTAAGATTATTAGCTGTGCATTGATGAAAAAGCTTTTGCTTTAGGAAAAATCGCTGTAAGTACGCTGCGAAAATAAATTGTAGTGTGTTTAGTGATATTTTGAGTTGAATATTATGCAGTGCATTCAGTAATTTTGATGGGAATTTGGAATTTTATTGCATAGAAAAAGGATATTTTTTGATTTGCGTTTAAATACTACCCGTTTGTTATTCATAATGGCGATTAAGAGAGAGATAAATCGTATGATTTTTTAATATATTTTAGAATATGAGTTTATCTAATGATATGTGCATAAATTATTGATATTGAAAATTTATGTTACATAACAAAATGAAATATGTGGGATACCGTACAGCCTTAGCCTATGAAAAGCCCAATACTTGTGGGAGTCGTATGCCCGTAGCCCGGTAAATTGAAAAATTTGTTTTGGATGCAAATTTTTTGCGCGGGTTATCTATCTGGTTTATCCATTATCATTTTACATTACAAGTTAAGTAGACATTACGTTTTGTTTTATCGAAATTTACATTGTGTTTAGTGGTAAACTTTTCTCTCTTTTGTCTAAATAGATTAAAAAGTCGACGTCTAGACAGGCAATGGAATTATGTTTTCCCACATGTCTATATAAAAATATTGCTATTACTGCTTGATTTGAACGAGGCCTGCTGGCTTAGCATACGACCCGACAAAATATTTCGTCCGAAATACCAATTCGTGTGAAGTAAATTCTTGTCATAGAATCGTGATCTATGGTCACGAAAAACTAGTGTCGCCATGTGAAAACCTACTTTGGATATATAATTTTGCAATTAAGCAACACTGATTTAGTTCATTCAAAACACAGAGATTCCAAAAGGGATAGTGTGGTCTCTCGAGATCTGAAAGAGATTCATTGATTAAATACAACACAACTCAAAAAGAAATAAAAAAATATCTCGATTCCCAATGGCTTCTGCCAGATTTCTGTTTGAAAAAAATTCTATTGATCAATAAGGGAAAGAAGAAAAACCATTATATGTGAGAATTATCACCAAAATAAGAATTTTGATGTTAAATCAAATTAAAATAATATAACAGAGGCCCTTAAATGGCAACATTTCAACGTGCTGATGCTATTTATTATTTATTTATTTTTGTCCCGAACTTGGGGAATTTGTCTTTCATTTTTGGGGAGTTATGGACATGAGCATAATTCCCCAAAAATTAAACTCACATTCCCCAAGTTGGTGACATAAAATATTCCGATTCCCCACTTAGAGTTTATTTGACTGAAACAGCACAGTTAACGCAAGTTTTGCTTGTCGCGATGCTGAAATCGCAATCTTATGGACCTAGGGGGCATCCCAGCGTACGAATTCTGTCATTGCGCGTTTGTTTTTTTTTTTCTTTGGATTTTTCGTATTCCCTACATTCAATCAATCCTCACACCAATCCCCAATGGAAGCAGGATTCCCCACAAATGGGCAGCGGACGCGGCTGCCTCTGTGGATTCTAGCAATTTTGAATCTGTGATTCAAAATATATTTTTGAAACGTAACTACAGTTCGTTCACAGTTATTTTACCTCTGACATTTGTGCTATCTCTATCTAACCTGTGATGGTTCATAATGACTAAACAGAGACAGTAAAAGGCAGTTAGAAATGTTAGAGATAAAATAACTGTGAACGGACTGAACGTGAATAGTCAATAAGCCAATGTTGACAGACCTAATTATTGATGACGGATTAAGTTACTCTAACGTCCTCTTTAATTAATTAAAATCCCACTGATTTCAATTAACCGTACCTCTATTGCCCTCTTTTACTATTGAAAATACAAAAGAGAAGTATGCGAATGCACATTCGATATAATGCAGACAAAATAAGCTGGATCTCAGTTATTACATGGTTTATCTGAATCACGTTTTTATGTTTTTTCTCAAATTGTCATAACTAGAATGTCATGTAATTTTTTAAAAAGTACTTAAATGAAAGTAAAAAAATATCCTTATTAAAAACAAGCTTTCATTTAAATAGTTTAAAAAAAGAAGATGGACTTCAATAAACTAAGTAAAATTCTCCATTATTGGGTCAAAAATTATCCCGATCCCCCATCCAAATTGATACCTTACCAAATTCCATTTGAAATCTAGGGATATTCTCCGCACGGAGCCTGGCTTTACCAAAACTACCTCGCAAAATCGGTACAACAAAATATCTATCTCCACAACAATCTCTAATAGAGGTAACTCCCCGCAATTTGGCTAATCCTCCACAATTCAGCAACGCTGATTGTTAATTTTAGTTTCTTTTACCTACCTATTTCGTAGTGTTTCGTCCTCAAAAAGTTTGACGAGAAAATAATCGTGGTGAAATGTCAAAACTCGGCTAATTTCGCATGCTTATGTTAGAGTTTGTCGACAAAAGTGCCACAAGTACGTAAATCGTTCGCGAGGATTCTTCATCACAGAGTAAAAATAGACGAATTAAGTACGTTGTCATGTTAGAGGAGGTAGACATAACGAAATATTGCTATTTTACTAGAAATAAAATCGTTCTCGTGGGTCGCATCTTAGACGGCCTGGTTAGGGTTAAAGGTGAGTATAATTAGCTATTTTTTATCCTGGTATAATAAAAAGTCCCTAATTCCCTATAGGATCATCCATCCATCCGTCCATCAGCCATAAAACGTCCACTACTGGACATAGCCTGATAGCCTCCTCCATAAAACTCAAAAAAGACAGGTCGGTATAGCCGCAGCTTGCGCCTTACGCTTGCCGGTAGGTACGGGTTCTCCACTCGATAGCTTTTCGATCTCATCGATCATCAACCCTACGTGCTGTGCCCTGTCCACTGCCATTTCAACTTGCTAATTCGTTGGGCTAGTAGGCTGGCTTAAGGAATACTTAGTTCCTATAGAATAGGAACGTATACGAGCTCAAGTCAAGCTAAGTTTCTTAATAAATCACATTTGAATAAATACTCAGATAGCTTTAAATTTTGCCGAAAATTCAATTAAGAACGAATTAAACGTAATTATAAGGGTATGCAATTCACACATCGTCGACATTAAACTCAGGAGGCCAAACCTTTTCGCGCTAAAAATAAAACAATTCATTATGTTCCGGCTGGAAACCAAGTTCTCCGCTTAAAAGTTGGGAAGCTCCTAAATTGGAAGCGGTAAAAAAGCGCCGAACAAAATTACGTTTACAATTTTTCCTAAGCGTCCGTCTTATTCTGCTTCAAGGATTGTGTTTAGGGTTACCATTAAACATGGAAAAGTCCCAAAAGTCAGTCAGAAAAGTCGACAGAAGCCAAACATTTGTAAACCACAACTCTACAATTTGATAATTGATTATCACTTCAGCCATTATCGTAACCTTCTCTAGGTTTCCCTGTGTCGGGATTTCGGGAATACTATGGAATACACAGTAATGACTACTAAGACCCAGAACTAAAATAAATATTTGGATACATCATCGAAATTTGCCCGGCTGAGAATCGAAGAACCCGAGATCCCTGCACGGAAGGTGATAAATACCTTATAATAATTTATTATTAATTGTACCTACTTTTCGTCCATGAAATTTTTTATTGTATCTCTAATTACCACAATTAGAATAGATGAAATTGTTTTTTGCCTAATAAAAATCTAGAGGGCCACACTTAAATACTGGAAATAAAAAAGGGTCTAGGTACAACTAGGTAAACTAATAAAAACGAAACAAGATTTTTTAGTAAGTACCTACATACTTACCTTTTTTATTTTCAGAATTCATTTAGCATTATCACTTAGGGATTTAAAAATAGCCAACGACTTTTTTTTACGTACGATAATTATATTATCCTTACATAGTATAAATAAAGTCGCTATTTTTGTCTGTTTGTTTGTCTGTATGCTTAAATCTTTAAAACTACGCAACGGATTTTGATGCGGTTTTTTTTAATGGCTAGAGTGATTCAAGAGGAAGGTTTATATGTATAATACACCTGTGCAAAGCTGGGGCGGGTCGTCTAGTTAAAAATGAAATGTTGTGGATACAATCAACTTGTATTTTATTCAAAATAAAGTGAAAATTTTAAAACAAAACATAATAAAAAGCTAACAAGCTAACATGACTGAAACTGCAAACCAATGGCAGCCCTATTTCTGCCTGAAAATTCGCCGGGAAAAATCTAAAGAAGCTGGATAAGGAGACAACTGGTGAATGCTCAACGTAGCACAGTGGAGCGTAGAGTTTTGGAGATCTGGGCCTTTTGTTAGAGCCTTGATATTATACATTTGCAGAGAACTAGAAATCTCTTCAAAAGATTCGTGTCAGTCATAATACAAGATGTCTTATATCTTATCGGCTAAGGAGTTTGCGTGTAATGAAAATAAATAAAACAGTTAGCCACCACACTGACAGAAAACGTGATATTTTTAATTCGAAACTAAAAATAACATTTTATAGGAGGCCCCCCTCAGCCCTAGGCCGGGCTGCTTACCCGGCCAATATAGTTATGGCCAATAACTAGTCTTGAAGTTTTACAAAATCGAAGATACCATTCAAAGTAATCAATGTTAAGCTTTCAGAATGATCTGTAAAAATCGAAATTTCGAGTCTTAATATTAACGAGTATTTCTTACTAACATTATTATTCAAAATGTGTGTTTCTCGTTTCGATTCTTACTCTATCACGCAGTAACGGAAAGATGTATCAACGTGATATTTTTAGGTATTTAGGTCGGAAAGTGTCAGTTTACTTTATATACCGAGAGCCGCCGATGAAAGCTAGTTAATAAAAACGTCCAGTCAACAACGTTGTTCAGATAGATATTTTCTTTTAAGAGATTCTAGACAAGTATTAAATATTCAAAGAATAAAATGAAATATTTCCCGGCTATGAAATTACTACGCGACGCCAGGAATTCCATATTCCATGTAATTTCAGCGTGAAACTGTAATATTCAGTTGTGGAAATGCAGACTAGCGTTCTATGCACAATCCGGCGGAACGAAGTTGGAACGCCCATTTACAAACCATACTTACAGAGAAAGAAGAGTGTATTTAGGGAGTTGCTTTCTGTTGAGAGATAAAATAGATGTTTCCTTTACAACTGGCAAATAATCTATTTTAGGTACTCAAAGCCTATTCAGGTCAATATAACAAGTAACGTGAAAATAGAGTATGTCTAAAATAGTGTTTTTTAGGGTTCCGTACCCAAAGGGAAAAACGGGACCCTATTACTAAGACTTCGATGTCCGTCTGTCTGTCTATCACCGGGCTGTATCTCATGAACCATGATAGCTAGGCAGCTGAAATTTTCACGGATGATGTATTTCTGTTGCCGCTATAGCAACAAATACTAAAAAGAAAATAAAATAAATATTTAGAAAATAAAATAAATATTTAAGGGGGGCTCCCATACAACAAACCTGATTTTTCAGACGGTTTTCGCTCTATATTAATAATGGTAACAGGCAGATGCTTGAAATTTTCACAGAATATTTAGTTTTATATTCACCTCAATAATAAATAATAAAATTAAAATAAAATAAATATTTAAGATAAAAATAATACAAATGGTAGGTATATGATTAAAAAACTATAATTTGAGTAATAAAAACTAACTTTGTTGGTGTAGCGAGCAGCGACCGAGTAAATTTCTTGGCTTTATAAGAGCCTTTCACTCCTATTTCGAACAGGTATTTATTGTTTATTCGTAACTATATAGAGATTTAAGGCCCAATTTTAAAAGCGCCATCGTAAATTTAATAGCAACGTACGAGTAAAGTAGTGTTCTCTCTATCAAATGCAATTATAGTGAATAAGAAACAGGGCTCTAAATTGCTATTATAATTACGATGGCGCCTCTAAAATTAGGTCTTTAGAACTCTTAAGAAAATTTTGAACACAATCCTTACACTGAAAAGTTACGTTTCTGGTGTTGTTGTCTGGTCAGTTATCCATAGGCGAGTATAATTTCTTACCACCAGGAGCCCCACCGTCGGCCTGTTTGTCAGTATATTAGGTACATGAAAATGATAGTAGATAAATATTGTACCAAGGTTTGTAAATGGGCCTCTACGGTACAGGCGGTAGAGCTACTATTTAATCTGCGTTACAGAGCCCGAGAATGCATTCAGCCGAGTTGTTAATTAGACTTTCTGGATTCTGAATGTAACTTTGTACTACTGAAGGGAAATATGAATGAGAACGTGATGAGAAAGTTCACGACCTCTTTAAAAATGCTTAGAGCAAGTTTACAGCTATTTTTCTTCTAAGTTTTTCTGCCAATGAACAGATGGTTGATAGTTTTCGAATGGAGGTCTACACAGGTCCTAATCAATTGGCATCTTTTTAGGGACTTCTTCTGTACGTCAACACTAAGAACTATTCTTCAACGACTTTTGTCAAATCTCAAAAAAAAAGTATTGTTCCATAGAAATATATCGTCCACCCGCGACAAAATGTATGGAACAGCTGTTTTTTTTAGTTTTGACAAATGTCGCAGCACAAAAGTTGTTAGTTTTGATTACAGAATAAGTCCCTGAAAGGATGCTAATTGATTAGGAATAACCCTGTGTACACTGGGAAGCATAGCAGGACGCTCACGGCAAGGTGAATATAATAATACCGTAGGAAGGAGCTCCTTGGATACAAACCGCTTCGAGCAGTCATAGCAGCAGACGTCCTACGTCTGATTTAGTGATGATATAATGAATTTTTACTTCACTATGTATTGCACTTTATATGTACTGTAGCAACTATGTATCTTTCAGTTCCTGTTATATTTTTTTTAATAGTGAGACTAGTAAAACTGCTTGCTCAAAACTTTTCTTCTTCAAAATTTTTGTTTGGTCTTAACACGACATCTTAAAGGATGTCTCTACATATAGGTACCTCAATTTACTAACAAGTCGTTTACGTTGAAGAAAAGTGAACTTTACAAATAAAATCTTTATTCCATTATGTAAGAGAAGTTTAGTGAAACCCATACTGAGGCAATGGAGCAAAACTTCCAAGGCGCAGGTTAACTAAAGGCCTCACTTCAGGTTAAAACTGATGTGAAACTTTAAGCGCGAGTAGCTGAATCTAAGTAAATCTAGAGCTTCAATAAACATAGTTAAGAGTTATTCAGCCGGCATAATACCTACTAGCAGCCTCCCTATTTTTTTTTAAATAGAATGTAGCCTATGACACCCGGGGGTTGTGTAGCTTCCCAACCGTGAAAGAATTTTTCAAATCGGTTCCGTAGTTTCGGAGCCTATTCAATGCAAACAAACAAAAAATCAAATCTTTCCTCTTTATTATATTGGTATAGATAATACGTAAGATAGATTTTTATGCTCTCGCTATGTTTTGTTTTATTATTTTATATTACACTCTATAGACTACTGATTCCGGATCTTTTATTAATATTGTTTCGACTACTTTTTAGTGGATGGGAGGTCTATGCTTGGAGTCTGTCTGCAGGATCTAACAAAGTTACCATCATAACTCAGCGGCTTGCAAATTGAAATGGCAGCGAGCAGAGGCCTTATGAGAATACCTATGTATAGTAAACAAAATCAAAGCAATCAAGGCAAGCGGAACATTGGTCGTCCGGCTGCAAGATGGGTCGACGATATAGAGAAAATCGCGGGTCGCACTTAGATACGGTTAGCACCGGGCCGTGACAAATGGCACCGTCAGAGAGAGGCCTATACCCAGCAGTGGGATAGAGGAGGCTGCAGGTGATCCCCCCCGAGTGGGTTCCCGCCTTGTCGTGGCGGGGGGGCTTAGTAGCCAGGTCTTCCCAGCCTGGTGAACGAAGAGGAACCCGAGGTGGGGCCGGCCTCTCCGGGTCTTGGGCCCAGACAAGCCCGTGCGGAGGCTGGCCAGTAGGTCGGCTTGCCGACTGAGGTGGACTGCGGTATCGCGCTTGTCGCGTCATTCTGGCGGGAGCCGAAGCTCCATGGTGGGGCCCGAGTTGGGCCAGCGCTGTCGGGTGCCGCGGAGGAGTGCGCAAGCGTGCCCGTAGCCCCGACACCAAGCGCAGTGGCGGAACACCCAGGGGTTTTGGTGGGTATACTGTCCAGTCGGCAGGACTCCCACATAACCACCCGCCTGCCCTCGAGGTGCGGTGGTATCTATAAAAGATTTCCCCTGGTAAAAAAAAAAAAAAAAGGCTGCAGGTGATGATAATTAAACGAAAACTTTTGTCGTTATACATTTTTGTTAGTTCTTCCTCATTTCCGCCAGGGGCGTTGTGCAAAAATATATTGACCACACGGAAACTATTTTAGCTCCCGTTTAAGTGTAGGCTAGTGTAAAGTTATACTAACCCCTCAAAGGCAGATAGTTTGAAGAAAAGATGGTCGATGGGGCTGTAAAGTTATCAAATGAGACCAAGACAAAAGATACCAAGTAGCAGCAAGCGAAGGACGTTCACCGAAAACGGTGTACAGATTACAAATTCAGACAACGAAATGTTAACATTTGCATTCATGACATTGGTTTATGTGGGTAATATGGGAGGATTATTATAGATGGTAACACACATGTACCTAACGCGCCTTACGTTTTGTCTTCAATCTTTACAAAGTTCGCATGAAATTGTATTTGTTTTTACAATATCTTAAATTAATCGTTATATTATTTTTGAATCGAGCCTACGCTGTCCTAGTTAGTATCATGTAATGTATTAGATTGATTGAACGACGAGTACCGTAACAAAAATACATAGAATAACGCACAAACTAATAAAGAGAATGTGTTTCTAGACAATAGCTACATTTTAGAATACCGTTGTACTCATCGTTATGACTAACCTTTTCTATGAATCTTGAAATCAGAGAAAAAAACTATAAAATAGGTAAAACGCTGTTTAATTATTATAACGTAATAATTAAACTAAACTTTGCAAAGCAATGCATAATAATAGGTGGTCTGTTCAAGTCGTAGAAAGGTCCGATAAGAGCTTATGACAGAAACCAAGGCAGGCATAATATGTCCAGTCAAGGTAATGGTTTCTACCTCTATTACTCTAACTAGCATTGTAACTCGGCCCTGTGCTTGAAATAGCCCACGTGGCTACGCAGAACGAATCACACGCTAGGGCTGCCCGGTTGGAATGTAAATCGCACGCTCACTGATACAAACCTACACGTTAGTTCGTCACTGTGCTGTGGCACGCCCCTGCGACCGTTGTGTAAGGAGTGCATACCGAGCTCCACGGCGCATAGGTATGATTCGCGTTGCGACCGTTTGTATGAAGACGGAATACTGTTAGATACTATTATCGTGGTCCAGTATAGCGAGACGACAAATACTGATAGTGACGATAAGAAAGTCGCGAAGTCTTAAGCCCTAATTGTACCCAATAGCTAAATAGCGTTTAATTGGTACAGATTCTTTACACACGGTCATCAAGCAAGGCTTTCCTTACCCAAACTACACTAAAGCAGAGCGGAGCGAAAAAGTGCTAAGACAGTCTGTAATTCCAGTGCAGAAATATCTACTACTTTTACTTGTTGACAACCAAAACACAATCGTAACCGAGCGCAGTAAGTATTTGTTCAGAGAGGTTAGTATGAGTTTAAACATATAGAAACTACAGTAAGTTTTGTGTGGCTTTATATAGGTAAATCTTGTATTGCGCCCTTGGCGGAAACGAAGAAGAAAATGTTTTCAGTCACATGAAAACGATAACAGTTTTCGTTTACTATACAATCTCATAGAAAAACTGAAGCCTGATACAGTACAGACTCATAGGTACATACAAAAGCTAAAGTATGTAAATGCTACATTTGCTTGTTGAAAAACAGAACATAATTGTAAGTATTTGTAACCGTGCGAAGTGTTGTCTTATTCTTCTTTCTTTAAATGAATGTGATATTTCGCCAATTGGCTTATGTTCTACAACGCTCTGCCTAGCCCTGTACCTCTTCACTTTGGTGGACTATTAGGCTCAGCGCCACGGCCGGCAAATCGGCTGAAACCATACAAATATGTCTGCAAAATAATACGGATTAGTAAACCACACTTGTAAAGTTACCATGTTGTTATGTTTTAATTAAATTATAGGCTTTAGGATGAAGCGCCACCAAGGACGCGGTGCGCCGTGTGAAAAACATTCTATCAGGTCAGCTGTAATAGGTGTTTCTCTATACGATGGACAAATTTTAGATATCATTATATACTCCAAACTTAACCTATGAGGATTCAAAAAATCGGCGAACTACTTCGATAAAAGATAGGTAGTGCCCTTGCGCTTCGCTTCGATTGGCTCGTTTTGACGGGGGCACTACCGCGCCTCCAGATAATCATAATTGTGGCTCACCATTTCTATGGGGCAAACCCGTAGTCACAAAAAAAACATCTGGGGCGCAATTCTGTTAGCCAATCTCTTCACTGAAGTGATACGTTCTAGAATCTCTCTCGTTTTTTCCGACAGTTCCGACAGCTCAAAACTGTCAGAAAAACGAGACAGGTTCAAGAACGTGTCACATTAGTAACGAGATCGGTTGACAGAATTGCCCCGCTGTTCCATACAAAAACTTTCGACGAAATTTGTGGATTTTTTTTCGTAATAATCATTGGATTTAAGTTTTATTTTAGTATCGGAGTGAAAGATGATTTGATTTCAAATAACCTCAAAAATCGTTGTGGTGTGGGTTCGTGTTGGATTTGTATGGCTGGTGTATTATAGTCTCCTACACGAAACAAAACATGACCTATGAAAATTTCTCCACAGAGAAGTGTTCAATAAGCGTGCTCTAATCCGTTCAATGACCCTCGTTGACATTTCCATCATACTAATAATGTCAAACGGGGTAGTCCTGAGGCCAAAAGCCTTTGTAACTGAACGCAGCTATAGAAGGTGAGATTATAACAAAGCTCAAAATCATTAAGATGGTCGTCCCCATCCATCAGCTGTAGTACGTCCACTGCTGGAGATAGGCCTCCCCTATGGATTCTCTCAAAGGCTGGTTGGAAGCGGCCAGCGTTAAGCGCGTTCCTGCGATCCTTATTCCATAGTCAGTCCACCTAATTGGTGGACATCCTGCACTGCGCTTGCTGGTCCGTGGTCTCCATTCGAGAACTTATGGCCTCAGCGACCATCCGTTCTTCGAACTTTGCGCCCACAGTTCGTGTCTATGATGGTCATCATCATTATATCAGCGGTAGCTAGGTACTTCGTAAACTCTATGATGCAGTTTGCATCCAATGCGATCTCGCGTTTCTAATCAAATCTTGTTTCGTTGTCCTATGTCAATGATAATTTGCTTGCCGTTAGATTTTAAGAAGACTGATTTATTGATGTACAACATTCTTGTAAAATCACATGTAAAAATCGCTAAGTACTTCATTGACATACTATTAGTAAGTACTTAATTACCTACTTCCTGTAGAATGACTTGCATAATACGGCAAAATACAATAAAGTCAATGAATTACAGTCAGGAGTACCTAATATTCTTGCAGAAAAGTCTACACTGAACGGAGCTAGAGGTACCACTTTCTACGGTTCATCTTTTACAGTTGAGGCTGTTAGACTGTGGAATGAATTGCCGGTGGAAATCAGACGTGCCCCATCGCTAAATGTTTTTAAAAATAAAGTCAAATTGCATTATTTGTCATCTTAGTTCTTTGTTTTTTTTTGTTCTTGTTGTGATTTACTAATTAGGTATTAATATAATATCTATTTATTTAAGTAAAATGTGTATTATTGTATATGTAGGTTTATTTTTTTTTTTATATTATATATGTAGTTTATATGTTATGTATGTGTGTAGAGATATTTTCTTGAAATATAATTTATTTGTAAGTATATTTGTTAGGTATTGCCTATTATTAATATTTTGTTAAGTGTTTGTTTCTATGCTGTTTAAATTTTCTTTCTGTTATGGCCACGTTTTTTTGTCAACTGCTATTTTCTATCCGTGCTTGGTTGCCTGGAAGAAATCGCTTAAAGCGATAAGGCCGCCAATTAGATACCTATTGTTTTGTTTTTGTCCTTATAATCTGTTTTTTTATGTAATGTGGTTGTCTAATAAAGTGTTGTTGTTTGTTTGTTTGTTTGAGATAAGCAAACGCACTTCAAAATCAATAAGAAGACAATCAAACAATTTTATTTACAGTGATTGAGAAGCACTTGCGATAAAATAAATAATTTGCCTTCGCTGGGTTTAGGTAGGTATATACCTATGCAAAAAAGTTCTTTTTTGAATTGTTTATCGCAAAGGGAACTTTATCGACTTTTCGGCTGAAATATTTAAAGGTACACGCAACCAAAGGGGGCTAGAAGATAACTCAGTTCAAAATCAACAAGAAGACAATCGAATATTCCTGCAGCAAAGTCCACGATTCGGCGCCGGATAACCCAATATCCAGCCATTGTCCAAACACGCCGCAAATAGCGCGGCTTGGAACAAGGGGTAATTATCGCACGTGGCCCCAAACGTAAACAATGTGCGCCATTGTACTGGTGGACGCACAACGGCTTTGGAATATTGATGACTTGGATCACTGTAGCAGTTGCAGAACCTACTGCATTATTTGTTTAGGCCGCGCCACTCGCTACACAAGTTGGCGGAAATGAAGTTAGCTATAAGCTGCGCAATATCCAATCCTAACTGAAGCTCACTCACACAAAGCCGCGCGTTGATTGGATATTGCGCAGCTTGTGGCTAACTTCATTTCCGCCATCTTGTGTGATGCGGCCTATTCGTGAGCTTTTGCCAGAATTGGGTTATCAGCAGCTTGTACATTGGCGGATTTATCAGCAGACTAAACTGGAGTAGCCTAGAGCGGTAGATTTCAGAGGGCGCCTATATGAGGTAAGAGTAGATATATTTTAGGAGTTACTTGGTAGAGCAAAGCTTTTCTACTTCATATTTTAATGATGTGAAATTCTGCAACCAAGTCTGTATTTCTAGAATTATGGCTATATTTGTCTCAAAATCTAGAGTTCGTAACGTGCTATATTGTCTAGAATATAACACGTAACGAACTCTAGATTTTGTTTAGAATATAGCACGTTACGAACTCTAGATTAAGACAAATATAGCCATAACTCTAAAAATACAGGCTCTAGAATCTAGGCTAGACTAGAATCTGTTCTAAATTCAAGTCTCGATTCTAGACTAGAATCTAGACCAACGGATTAAGGACATTATGGTCTAGATTCTAGACTAGAATCTGGACCATAATGTTCTTAATCCGTCTTTCCAACAGACACAATGATAAAATATCAATTGCAAACTTTCTCACCTATTGCGGCATACAATGCAGTCATGAAAGTTTGTATCGAAGACTGTACCCTTACTAAATATAATCGCGAGTGAATCAATCATACATAACTGAAGCTATTCAGATTAAGAGGGCAGAGGAAGGCGGGTATTTGTGCAATTTTTTGATTTAAGATGTCCGAGAAGCAGGCCCGTAATACTTATAGATTATTATGGGTTACGAGAAATGTTTTGTAATACGTAATCTTGTTAGAGCGTGAATCATGTGCCGCAAAGTATTGTTTTCGAGTCTGGCGCTACCATTCTAGCTTTATTGACATTTATGTCTTATATGACGATGAATGGATCATGCTTTTCTATTTGTATGCTATTTGTAATAGTATTCGGATGATAATTAATTTGATCTATTTTATTTTGGCCTAATAGTATAATACCTAATGGTATTAAATCATAATAGAAGGAAAGATATGAAGGGGACTACAAAGGGCATTTTAGATCAGATCAAGGAGAAGGTAGATGTCATGCCGTACAGGGAGTGAAAGCTCTGGCCAAGGACCGCGACTCGTGGAAGATGCTCCACCGACAAGAGCCGCGCTCTTAAATTCTGATTGAATGAATTAGGTAAGTAACTATTGGAGAAAACGTAACAAGTTTAGTTAAAAAAAATATTTTTTGCAAAAAATAGCATAACCGACTTCATCCGTGTACAGATTTCGCGAATATTTCTCACGGATCGATGTAGCATTTTTCACATTATTGTTGATTTATCAAAAATGGCTCGGCTTAATGGGACCAATTTCGAAGTGTACTCTTTCTAATAAAAAAATAATTATTGAAATCGGACTACTATGAAAAAAGTTATGCGCGGTTATACATAAATATATATTTTATATATTTATATATATATACGCGTCGAATTGAGTACCTCCTTCGGTTCGCTTCGTCGGTCAAAAATGTGCCGTTCTTGTATCTCCCATTAGGTTTATGTAGTCTAGTTTTAGTATATGTATGTACTAAAAAAGCCACAAGCCGTAGTGGTCTAGTGGTAGTGTCACCCGCCTTACATTGGTGAAGTCGTGGGTTCAAATCTCGGTCCCGTACCAATGAGTTCTTTGGAATTTATGTACGAATTTTAACGCCATTGGCTTTTCGGTGAAGGAAAACATCGTGAAGAAACCTGCATATTTCCGTAGAAGAAATTCGATGGCGTATGTGAATCCACCAACCCACACAGGGCCAGCGTGGTGGATATCGCCCAATCAGCCTTCGTGGGTAGGCCTACGTCCTGCAGCTTACTATTAAAAAAGGCTGGTAAAGTACAGTATCTACTAAAAAAAAAACAATTTTATAGTTTTTGGATCTATTTCATTTCAACAAAGCGGGATAACAGCAAGGTGATTGAGGGTACAAATTGGCTGTTAGAAATCAAAACCTAGCAAGTGTATTTCCCCTCCTATAGAGAACAGGGTACCGATATGCACAACGTGTAGGTATATGGCACATACGCTGTTTATTATAGGACGGGCAATACACTTGCCAGGTTTTGATTTTGGACAGCCGAAATAATAACCATCACTTTAGTTGGAGTCACAGTACTCTCTGCAGGCGTCGTATGTGTCGAATCTGTTATAATTTCCTTGGCATCCTCCGTATACGAACTCGACACATTTTTTGCTTGCAGGATTGAATGCGAACCTGAAAATATTACAATAGTTTCAATCACAATCTAGGAACAACCGGGCTCCGCTCGGTACAAAAATCATAAAAAAGAAATGCGAAAAAGGAAAATCCACCTATATACAGATAAACTTAGTTAGAGCCCCCTTCTGCAATTTTGTACAAACAAACTACATAGTTCTGCTGACCGAGTTCTGCTCGGTACAATAATTCTAGAACATTTTAGATTCGCGATTTCTTGGAATCACCACCCATAAGTACCAGATGGAGAGCTAAGGTCAACCGCAAAATTTATTTCATATTAAGTATTCATTTAGGATGCGAACTAATAGTAGGTATGGAGATACTTATTAAACTTTTACTTACCGTTGAAAATAAGCTTGGCATGGTCCGGGGTCAGCGGGAAGGCCACAAACAGCAGCCCGATCTAAAAAAAAATCAATAATCAAACTTGACAGAACAAAATATATTAATAAAAAATTAACGACATACTACAGAAAATAAAATTAAAGCAACTCCGTTATCACATATGACTGAAATATAAATAGGGTAGTATGAACTAGGAACAGCTAAAGACTATCTCGATATCATCAGCTATCACATAGAAAAAAAAAAACAAATCAAGATCCGGGGGACAGACTGGAATAATCCAAAAACTAATGTCCCTCCGTACTACTTTGGAGCTTTGCCACAGACTGATATATGCATTACAATACAAGACACATATTAAGTACCTAAACAACACAACTATTTTACGTCGGAGCTTAAAAATTCAGACAGCTCTCGCTTCCTAAGCTAAGGGGTTGCAGACTAAACACATGGATATTATTAATTACAAAATTAAATAACTTATTATTATTCACATGAATTCACAGGCTAGGCCTGGTCCTTTACAATTAAGGCATCAATGGAGCCTAAGCCAATATTGAGAGCCCCCTATTATACAATGTTGAAATATAAAAACAGCAATATAATAATATATAAAAAGAATAGCGTTGTAGACAAACTATTGCATATAAAAGACTTGAAATATATAAATTGGGTTATTGTGGTGAAATTTTAAATGACATTTAAAGTTAGACTATGGAATGAGGTACGGCACCCGCTAAATATGCCCCATTCAAAATTTCGAAGCGGGTGGAGACTTGCCATACACTGAATGTACCGTAAGGTGGCATCGGAGGGGCAAGATTATAACTTTTTTTTTATTATATTACATCAAAACACTCACCAACAGTTCCGGAGAGCGAACACCCGACCAGCGCAAAAACAACCAACGCAAAATAGAATGCTTTCATTTTGTCCTGACAGCAGAGTCCGATATCACAATGAAAATGATAGTTTTTACGCTGCCGACAACTTATTTATACCTAGTAATTAAGATTATTTAGGGACGTACATACCTGTCTATTGAGATATTAGCCTTATTTAATTGCAGTAGTCATCACGATAGCCTAAGTACTTAATTATCGTCGTTATTCTTAGACGATGTTCAAAAAATTCCGTTCAGATTTTTACGTGCCTTTTTTTGTGTACAAATGAAATGAAATATTTTATTCAACAGTACAAATTGAAAGAGAGTGGAGCTGGAGACATATACATACTTCCACCTTTTTTATACAGAATCTAAGGGCAGTGATGTAACAAACCTCAGATGGTTTGATCGTCCACATCTGAGTAATTAGGCAGGCTAGGCTAGGCATTGTTACAGTGAGTACAAAAGATAATATTAATTTCTAGGATACCATAGTATAACAAGGAACCCCTTTAACTTCGTTGTATCTGTCCGTCTGTTTTATCTTATTTGTATTTGTGAGGTATAAGTCGTTAAAGTCTAAAAAAGAGTGTCCCCAGGCCTTTGGTAGTCTACCACCTAATTACATCATAACAATTGGTTTTCATCATCATCATAATACCCGTCACCATCTTTGGAAGCTTATAATTATAGGCGTGTGTTTTGCTCGTACCAGTTTTATGTATAAGACTTATTATCTGTTTTGTTGTAGGTAGGTACTTATCATTCGCGTACCTACCTAATTATTTTTAATTAGGTACAGATTCCTGATACAATTACTTATTTATTAGGCATTGTCAGTTCAGACAAAATGATAACAAGCGTACCTACGTCAAACGTAAACCGCTGTTTATATAGAAACGCAAATATGTAGGTTGTGTGAATGTGAAGCAGACTCTTAAATCGTTTCAGACATTCTCAATCGCTTAAAAACTCTACGACGCCGTCAAAATCATTCTAAATTAAAAAGAAGTTCTAGATTAATAAATTATTATTATAAAAATATAACTTTTTAAAAATACAAGCTTTTGAGGAACCTGGATATCATGTAGCAGCAGAGTGCTAGCCAAGACAAGTAATGAGCCCGAACACGACGGGTCTAACTTGTTTAGTACCTACAGGAGTTCCTATAGCCACCTTCCGGCTCCATCACCAGATCATCTCCATGGTACCATTTTATTGCATTGTCACGGTACACAGGTCACAGGTACTGAACGTTGCTTAACTTCGATGATCGCTAACTAACACCACAGCCCGGACACTCCGCGGTTTTTCATACAAAATCTGCTGTCTTACGCATACTATACAGTACTTACTCACAGACAACACACATACGCACGGTCGCTACACGTGCATTTGTGTGCGGAACGTCAATGGCTGTCAGCGATCACCACAACGTGACGACATGCCGCGAGACCGAGACAGTTGCGTACTCAATTTGCAAAAATGAATATTAATCAAGTGCTTAAATAAGTATTCCAATTACTTAATTTGGAAGCATTTTAACAAAAAGTAACCGTTCTACTTCATTTGAAAGAAAATATCAAGAGGAAGTTACCAAATAATGTAAAATAAGTTCCTATTATTTATCGTTAGGGAACCATTAAAATTTCTTGTTTTATTACGTATCATTCATATTCAACACATACACAGTACAAGTCTTCCCTATTGTCACAGTCTAGGTAGTTTTTATTAGAAAATCCACCGGCCAATGCAGCCCGCGCGCGGAGATCAAGTTCTGTCCGTGGACGCGGGGTGGAAGTGAGGAAGACTCAAACGGGTGGGGGGTAACGAGAGGCCGTTCTATACGTAGTATTATTATATCTTCTTTGCTAACACCAAGACAAACTACGCAATGATTGCAAAGTATTTCGTATAGACCGCATAGCTAGCCCAGCTGGCTTAGCATACGACCTGACGAAAGTATTACGTCCGAAATACCAATTCGTGTGAAGTATATTCTTGTCATAGAATCGTGATCTATGGTCACGAAAAACTAGTGTCGCCCTGTGAAAACCTACTTTGGATATATCATTTTGCAATTAAGCAACACTGATTTAGTTCATTCAAAACACAGAGGTTCCAAAAGGGATAGTGTGGTCTCTCGAGATAATCTGAAAGAGATCCATTGATTTTAATACAGCACAACTAAAAAGAAAACAAAGTATCTCGATTCCCAATGGCTTTTGCCAGATTTTTGTTTGAAAAAATTTCAATTGATCAACAAGGTAATGAAGAAAAACTATTATATTATTTTGGTGAGAATTTTCACCAAAATAAGAATTTTAATGTCAAATCAAATTAAAATAATATAAGAGCTATTTATTATTATTTTTTTTGTCCTGAACTTGGGGAATTTGTCTTTCATTTTTGGGGAGTTATGGACATGAGCACAATTCCCCAAAAATTAAACTCAAATTCCCCAAGTTGGTGACATAAAATATTCCGATTCCCCACTCAGAGTTTACATGACTGAAACAGGTAACTTTAAGCACATTTAACGCAAGTTATGCTTTTCGCGACGCTGATATCGCTATCTTATGATCCTAGGGGGCGTCTCAGCCTGCGAATTCTGTCACTGCGCGTTTGTTTTTTTTTTCTTTGGATTTTTCGTATTCCCTGCATTTAATTAATCCTCACACCAATCCCCAATGGACGCAGGATTCCCCACAAATGGGCAGCGGACGCGGCTGCTACTGTGGATTCTAGTAATTTTGAATCTGTGATTCAAAATACATATATTTTTCGAGCTACAGTTCGTTCCCAGTTATTTTACCTCTGACATTTGTGCTATCTCTATCTAACCTGTGATGGTTCATAATGACTAAACAGAGACAGTAAAATGCAGTTAGAAATGTTAGAGATGAAATAACTGTGAACGGACTGAACGTGAACAGTCAATAAGCCAATGTTGACAGACCTAATTATTAATTACGGATTAAGTTACTCTAACGTCCTCTTTAATAAATTAAAATCCCACTGATTTCAATTAACCGTACCTCTATTGCCCTCTTTTACTATCGAAAATACAAAAGAGAAGTATGCAAACGCACATGCGATATAATGCAGACAAAATAAGCTGGATTTTAGTTATTACATGTTTTATCTGAATCACGTTTTTATGGTTTTTCTCAAATTGTCATAACGAGAATATCATGTATTTTTTTTAAAAGTAAATGAAAGTTAACAAAATATCCTTATTAAAAACAAGCTTTCATTTAAGTAGTCTAAAAAAAGAAGATGGACTTCAATAAACTAAGTAAAATTCTTTATATTAGGTCAAAAATTATCCCGATCCCCCATCCAAATTGATACCTTACTAAATTGCATTTGAAATATAGGGATATTCTTCGCACGGAGCCTGGCTTTACCAAAACTACCTCGCAAAATCGGCACAACAAAATATCTATCTGCACAACAATGTCTAATGGAGATAACTCCCCGCAATTTGGCTAATCCTCCACAATTCAGCAACGCTGATTGGTAATTTTAGTTTCTTTTCCCTATTTCGTAGTATTTCGTCCTCAAAAAGTTTGACGAGAAAATAATCGTGGTGAAATGTCAAAACTCGGCTAATTTCGCATGCACATGTTAGAGTTTGTCGACAAAAGTGCCATAAGTACATAAATCGTTCGCGAGGATTCTTCATCACAGAGTAAAAATAGACGAATTAAGTACGTTGTCATGTTAGAGGAGGTAGACATAACGAAATATTGCTATTTTACTCGAAATAAAATCGTTCTCGTGGGTCGCATCTTAGACGGCCTGGTGTCAGTTTTTAAGCCGCCTAAAGGCTTCTGACATGGCTAATCGGTGAAACGACCGCGACCTACAATGTAACGTATCATTTGATTCACAGTAGCGCTCAATGCTACCTGCAGTCACCCATTCGAAGACTGGCTGTACCAAACGCTGCTTAACTTTGGTGATCGCAGAAAAACACCTAGTCAAACTACGCTATGACCGCTACTAGATATTCTGTACCAAAAAAATATTCCAATTCATAATTAATTACTAGGTAGATAAATCTATACGATAAATGCACTATATTATTGATACGTACAAGTGAATGTTACAGTCTTTATTTTGTAGGTAGGTACAGGTTTGATTTTTTTTGCGACAGTGGCGCTGTTCATCGGAGAGCTTTTGAACAAATTGTTCTTGTTTGCTTGACAAACGAAATGTAAGTAGACGCTACCGTAGCTAGGCTCAGACCGAATAAAAAATCAAGACAAAATGTTGTGTATAAAACAAGTGGGGCCGGCAAAACTACGCCTCGCCGTGTACAGACACAGTTACACACACATACACTTACAAGGAAACTATGCCTTGGATTGTTAGTCGAACTATGGCGGCGCAACACTGACGCACTTACCACATGTATAAAAAACCGGCCTCATTTGTCTGTTCACGACGTTCTGTCTTGATTTTTTTTTTTGGTCTGAATATCTAGGTACACATTTTACCCGCTCTCTGTGGATAATAGGCTTGACCCCTCTACTATCAATGACATGAACTTTGATATTTTTATCGTCCAATGAAACGCATACATGTAAGTATTAGACGAGATCTTGGCAATATAAACCGCTTATTTGTATAATTTCGCACTACACTTCATGCAAATACGACGTACTCGTACACGGAAGCATCTAGCTACTTTACTTTTCAATTCAAAATGAAACTGTTTTGTTTGTTAGTGATTCTGGCTACAATCTGCTGTTCACTATGTCAAGCAGGTGAGTAAATTAAAATTGTGTTTAATCATCATAATTTCGTGGCAATGGCTAAGATATTTTTTTGTATGTTGAGTGGTTAATGAATACTACTCAAATTAAAAAAAATAACAGATTCATAATTGCTTGATTTCTTACGCAAGACGTTATAAAGCAATTATTTTAGCCTAAAAAAAGAATACTAGATGATTTTGTGTTGATTTTTATAAAACTGTTTTACGTTCGAGACAGGTAGCGTCATCTGTTGACTTTTTTTGAATACTCATGACTAGTAAAGCAATTGCTTATCTCAGTATTCATTAATCTTTGGTTTAGGGTAGAAAAGTCGTGTCCTCTACGTGTAGGAGCCGATTCACACATTACAGTCTAGTCACCGTTACGAAACAGTTCCGTCACAGTACCGGCACATATCGTCACATTGAAAAATATTCTTTCATAGATTCTCTATGAACGCATCACCACTTGTCAGTGTCCGTGATGTATCACCTTTTGTCCTGCCCCCGCAGTGTCCAACCACCTATACACTGGATGACCTCATGGAAGCCTCCCCTTCTGGGGTGGCAGTCGCCAACTACTGGGCGAAACTTCTATAGTTAGCACTCATACTATTAGAATTAGAACCATCGACACGACGAAGAAGAAAAAGTGTCCGTGATTGTGCCGACACCGGTAATCACAGAGACTGACATTAGATAATGTATGAAAGAATATTTTTCAGTGTCGGTATGGTGCCGGAACTGTGACGGAACGGTGGTGGCTTGACTGGCCTTTAGTAGTTGTACCGATTTTGATGAAATGGGCACTAAAATTCCTTGAGAAAATTCGTGACTTAGAATTACTTATTAAAGAATGACTTATTAAAATCTTAGGTTTTAAGTCGGTTGTGGTTTTTGTTTAAGATTTTACTCGTACATTTTTAGGAACATTTGATTTTACGGTAACAGATTTTAGGCAATTATAATCGTTTTCAAACATTAAGGTACCTATTTAAAATTGTGTACCTACCATATAAAATATCGTGTTTGTTACATATCATTCATAACTCGAGAACGACTTTTTCTCATATATTTTTATCTTAGATATCTTAGTCACGAATTGTCTGTCACCAGGCTGTATCTAATAAACCGTGATAGTTTGAACGCTGAAATTTTCACAGATGACGTATTTCTGTTGCCGCTATAACAAATTAAATTTAAATTCACTAAAGTCTGCTATTCTTTTTCAGGTCGTCCTTCCATTTGTAATTTGCCAATTGTTTCTGGCCCTTGTAGAGCAGAATTTTTACAGTAAGTAGTTGCAACAGGGTGGATCTAATAGAGCAAATTTTCAAAAAAATACAGGGTTATGTACTTGTCCTGTACTAAGCTGCTACAAAATTGCAACTTTGGATCCGACAAATTGTATGAAACATTTTTTTTTCGAATTCCATGTTGGCCCCATAGTACAGTTGTTAAAAATGATGGTCTGAATTACTTTTTTTCGGCTTATTAGACTAGCCCTGTATAGCGTGTTATAAGTTCCTTATATCTTAATTGGCAATATTGGGCTGTCTACTGTAATTATACCTATATTCCAATTCCTTGTTGCAATTTTGTATGGGACAGCTGATTTCCGAATTAACCCCGGAATGACAAAATGTACCTATAAAAAAGCTGTTATTTCTCTCGATTTCCGAGTTGAGCCCATAGTAAAAGTTGTTAATAATGATGGTAAGCAGATGACCATGTAGACAACTAATTGGCGATTCTCTTTTTCAGATATGCATTTGACGTTGAGAAAAAACGATGTGTACTGTTCGGATACGGCGGATGTGATGGCAACGAAAATAACTTTGATACCTTGAGCAAGTGTAAGGAGGTGTGTGAAAGAGAGTAAACAAAAAATCACATTATATAAGTCTACATAATGAAACAAGCGCATTGCGTGTATTTGTAATAGACTAATAGCGTTACTTATTATGCTTCTACATGTATACAACAGAAATACATGCAAATAATTAACGCTTAACGTAACGCTTGTAAGTAATGTAATATTAGTTTACAATATTATTACCAAATAATAATAGCATAATAAGCCCGATTACAGAGGCGCCATCGTGATTATATTAGCTAAATAGCATAGTTCTGTTTCTTTTTCTCTTTAGGCATTCGATAGAGAGAACGCTTTTTAGGTTGCTATTAAAATGCTGACGCCTCTGTAATCGGGCTTATTATATATCTACCATACCACTGATTTTGATATATTATTCCTCTACTTTTCAAATAAATTTAATTGTTTTAAAGTTGTTATTCTTTATTCAACCTACCTGATATTAAGTAATTTACCTAGGCCGAATCAAACAATTCTGCTGATGTGAAGTTCACCACAAGCTGCCGTTTGATAAGTATATACTAGATTTTGAAATGGTGATCTGGGCTCTTCTACATTTTTATTATTTATATTTTTATTTACGTATAATTCATAGGACAATTTTTATTTTTTTCCTTTTCTTATTAGTGTTTCGTACCCAAAGGGTAAAAACGGGACCCTATTTTTACGACTCCGATGTCCGTCTGTCTGTCTGACACCAGGCTGTATCTAATGAACCGTGATAGCTAGACTGCTGAAATAATCCAAATGATGTATTTATGTTGCCGTTATAACAACAAATACTAAAAACAGGATAAAATGAATATTTAAAGGGGGCTCCCACACCACATTTCTGAATTTTAAGCCGTTTTTCGCTCGCTATTAATAACGGTGATAGGTAGGTGCTTGAAATTTTCACAAAATATTTACTTAAACATTTACTTGAAAAATAAATAACTAAATTAAAATAAATATTTGAGGGGGGGCTCCCATACAAGAAACATGATTTTTTTGTTCGATTTTAATGACGGCTACCATACGGTACGGAACCCTTCGTACGCGATTCCGACTCGCACTTGGCCAATTTTTTATTTAATATATTATAGGTTTGCGTTTCACCACATACTGGCTGTTGTTAAGCAAATAACAATTATGCGGTCTAGAGTGTAGCACGCTTATTATTATTATTTATTTATTATTAGCCTGTTTCGTCCCACTGCTGAGCAAAGGCCTCCCTATTCTCTTTCCACTCTTCACGTTCCAAAGCTATGTGGGTCCAATTGTTACAAAAAGAGTCCAGTTCGTCGCGCCATCTCCGCCTGGGCCTGCCAACTGGTCTGACAGCCTGGGGAACCCACTGTGTAGTGAGTTTGGCCCACAGATCATCTGACATGCGGCAGATATGTCCAGCCCAATTCCATTTCAGTTCGGCGGCCTTCTGACCAACGTCAACGATTTGTGTCTTGGAGCGCAGTATGCTATTTCTTATGCGGTCTGAAAGTTTGACTCCTAGGATACTGCGCTCCATGGCTCGCTGGCAAATCCCGAGTCTGGACTTCTGATGTTTGGTCAAAGACCAAGTCTGTGCACCGTAGGTGAGGATGGGGAGAATGCACATGTCCATGATTTTCTTCTTAAGGGTGAGTGGTAGATTGCCCTTCATTAGGTCTTTCATGGACCAATAGCTTCTCCAGGCATTTTCGGTGCGTCTTGCAACTTCTAGATCTTGTCGTGCTTGGAAAGAAACTAATTGTACCCAAGTATAAATATTCATGAACATATTCAATCTCTATCCCGTCGATTTTCAAACTATGTTCCGTTGTATTGGTCATTAACTTGGTCTTGGACATGTTCATCTTCAGTCCAACCTTGAGGCTCGCCGTGTTGAGTTCGTTGATCATGGTGCCTAGTTCGTCTGCTGAAGAAGCAAAAAGGACAATGTCGTCAGCAAATCGAAGGTTTGTTAGCCTTCGATCTGCCACAACAATGCCCTTCCCCTCCCAGTGAGCCGCTAAAGTTCTGAAAATCTCTTCCAGTGTGACAGTGAAGATTTTCGGAGATAATGGGTCTCCCTGTTTGACTCCTTTTTGGATTAAAAATGATGTTCCGGTTTTATGCAGTCTTATAGATGCTGTGCTATTATTTTAAATGCGCTGTAGTAGTGTGATATAGGTTTTATGGATATCCTGATTTTCAAGTGCTTTAAATATAGAGTTATGATAGAGACTGTCAAAGGCTTTAGAATAGTCTATAAAAGCTAAATAGAGGGGGAGGCGGTACTCTTGATGTTTTTCAATTATTTGGTTCAGAGCGTGAAGGTGGTCGGTAGTAGAGAGGCCTCTTCGAAAACCGGCCTGTTCAGAGGGTTGTTGTAAGTCGAGTTGTTTCGATATTCTGTTTTCAATAACTTTTATGAAAGCTTTATAAAGGTGTGATATAAGGCTTATTGGCCTGTAATTTCCTATATCTGATTTGTTGCCTTTTTTATGTAAAAGAATTATATTAGAATGACAGAATTTACTGGGAAATTTACCAGTCTTTAAGATGCTATTGAATAGATTGGTGATATGTGGTAAAAGAGTTTGTTCCCCAATTTTTAAGGCTTCGGTGGTGATGTCATCTTCGCCCGGACTTTTGCTGTATTTCATGTTCTTTAATGCAAGATGAACCTCGTATCCAGTGAACGGTTCGATGTCGTCAGAACACGAATAAAGTTCTTCTCCGGTTTCGTAAGGGGTAGACTCTTTATCGGAGTACAAATTCTTATAAAATTTCGTGCAAATGTCTAAAATTTTATCACTATCTCGTTGTATGGTTCCTCTACTATCTCGTAGGCTTACAATACTGTGACGATTGTTGTCTGTACCTCTCATAGCTATTTTCAAAGACTGATTCTTTTCTAGGGCTTGCTTTACCAGTTCGACGTTGTGATTTCTTAAATCTTTTCTAATATGTCTCTTTACTTCTCGGTCTTTTAATTTGTATTCTGTTGTATTTGGTGACAGTTTTTGACGATCTTCAATCAGGTTTTTTGTAAAATTGCTGAGCTTTTTTGTCTTATTTTTGGGTGATTTTATTTTATTGCTGGCTTTTTTGATACTACTTGCGATATTTTGGTATTGGTCGTTGATGTCATCAGAATCTACTGGTAGGGAAGCAAAACTGTTACGAAGTTCTAAAAAAAATTGTTCTTTATTGGCAGAGAGTATGGTTTTGTTGAGCCGCTTGATCGAATGCTTAATCATGTGAACTCGCTGTATTTTAGAATTAAATTTTAAAGTAGTTCTGACCGGACGATGATCAGATTTAAACTGGATACTGGCTAAGACTTCTGTGTTCTTTATAATCTGTTTGTTAGATGAGAGACAGTAATCTATTTCATTTTTGGTGCGCATATCTGGGGAGAACCAAGTCCACCGCCGTTGGGGCTGTTTCTGGTAGAAGCTATTGCAAATATAAAGTCATTGGCTCAATGCAAATTGTAATAATCGTGTACCACGATCGTTTCTAGTTCCAAGGCCGTATGGACCTACAATATTTTGGTTGTCTGAGGCTGTTCTAAGTCCTAGTTTAGCATTAAAATCGCCTATGACTAAGGTCCAAGTACTTTTGTTTTCTTCATAAGCTTGGTCGAGGAGATCGTAGAACTCTTCTACTTCTTCGTTGGGGCGATTGTTATGTGGAGCGTGGGCTTGAATTACCTTAAGGGTTTTCTTTTCATTTAAGCGGAATTTGAGTGCAGCGATTCTCTCTGAATATGGTTTAAATTCTTGGATGTTATTTTTCCACCGTTTGTTAATTAGGAAGCCAACACCAAATAAAGTATTGCCTATGCCTACGTGATAGAATATAGTGTTTTCTCTTTCTAATATGTTTTCTCCCTCTCTTCTGATTTCAGCTAAACCAATAATGTCCCATTTTACTTTTTTAAAAGCGTTTTCTAACTCTATCAGTCGTGTAGCACGCTTACCTTGAAGATATTCCTAATTCCTCGAAATTTGAAGACACCTATGTTGTACCTCTTATATAGAGTCAAAAGCTCAATTAACCACCAAAAAACTTGGTGTTCTCTCTAAGGTGAGACGGTATTTCACACCTGAGCAACTGCTTAGTCTTTATAAAGCACAAGTCAGGTCTTGCATGGAATACTGCTCTCACCTTTGGGATGGCTCTGCCATATATCAACTGGAGGCTCTGGAGTCGATTGAGAGGCGAGCCAGAAGGCTGATTGACAACGACACCTTCACTAAGACGCAGCTGCAAAGTCTCGAGCATCGACGTAAGGTAGCGTGTTTATTGGCCTTTTATCGGATACACTTCGGAGAGTGCGCTCAGGAGTTGCACAATCTGGTCCCACCTGCCCCTTTCTTCTATCGTAGGCACGGCTAGACAGACGCGACCAAAGCGCAACCTTTTTATGGTGGACATTCCGCGCGTTAGAACCAAGCGTTTCCAATCCTCATTCCTCATACGAAAAGCGAGAATGTGGAACGCTTTGCCTGGGTGTGTCTTCCCGGCCTTCCCGCTAAAGTACGACGTGGGTCTCTTCAAATCCCAAGTAAATAGGTATCTTCTAGATAGGCGTGCTACACCCTAGACCGCATATCTGCTCAAAATCAGGCAGTACGTAGTCAAACACAAACCTATATGTAATAAAAAAAACCAACTTCAGTGAAAAGATAAACTCAGGTAAGGCTTTCCAAATTCTGGCTGTTCGTATGAAGAATGTAGACATGAAACGTTTTATTTCCTTAAATTAAATTATATAACAGCTATTGTATGACGAGTTGACGACACATGGTCTTTCACTTTGGGCTTTGTGACTCAAAGTAGTTCAACAGTGAAAATGAAGAGAAAAATAGTAAAAATAAATATCTCTATACTCTTGTCATAGCAGCCCTCTCCATAGCACGTGGCAGCGAGATCGAATATGGGATGACGGGATGACCCGTACACGAATCAAAGTTATTATGGTATAATAATCAGCAATTTAGTTAATTATATTGGTATAAGACGAATCAAAGTTATTTTGGTATAAAAATTAACACTTTGAAGTGGCATTGAGTAGAGTAGGTACATAGTTCAATCGATTCAAACAGACGGCCGTAAAGTTCTCGAATGGAGACCAAGTATCGTCAAGGTAGGTACGTGGACCGACGCGAAGTTGATCAAGATCGGAGAAATAAGTACGCTAAATGCAAATCGCTTCTGACCGTTCTTATTGCAAATTCAATAATCAACTAAGACCATCTTCTTTTTGCCGTTACTATTTCAAGCGAAACAATCACGATTCTTATATGAGAGCTCCCCTTAAATATTTATTTTATTTTGAATATTTATTTTGAAGTGAATATTTAACCAAATATTCTTTGAATATTTGAAGTATCTATCTGGCACCGTTATTAATATCGAGCGAAAAACGGATGAATATTTTTTTTCTGTTCTTAGTATTTGTTGTTATAGCGGCAACAGAATACATCATCTGTAAAAATTAAAACGTTCTAGCTATCACGGTTCACGAGATACAGCATGGTGACATACAGACAGTTTTTACTCTTTGGGTGCGAAACCCTAAAAATGGAACTCAGGATAATATTTCAAAGCACACTATGAGTACATACACGTTAAAACATTATTATGATTCTGAGAACCGATCATGATCGCGCTATCGTGCAGCGGGGTGACCTGTGGGTCGAATGTTTGATTCAATTCCAAAGAATTTTGATAACGCAAAGAATTCTGCGCAAATAAAAAAGACTGTACTTAAGCTTCGCAGCAACTAAAAAAAAAACATTTATTTCAGGCTATAAGTCCATATTAGCAAATACAAAAAATTACATTTCAGTCGTCAATTTAAAATCGTACCCTAAAGAAAAATTGCGTTGCTGTGTACATTGATGTTAGAATAAATTGGAAAATTCAAAGGCATGCCCTTTGAGAATGTAAAACAATAGTACCTACTTATTTTTCAACCGACTACGAGTAACAAAAAGAAGGAGGATCTCAATTTGTGTCCATGCTTGCTGAACTAAACAAATGTTTCGATGTTACCTTATAGGTACACTGTCGATTTTCCTTCAACGCGTATGAAGCGGTTTGACTCGACATTTCTGATTCGTACCGCCAGGGAATGGAACAGGCTTCCTGCTTTCCTGTTTCCTAAGAGATATAATCTAAAGCTTTTCAAGGTCAGAGTGATTGGGTATCTTCTAGGTCTGCTTGCTTCATCTTCGACCACAACGTCGCTTACCATCAGGTGAGTTGGTGGTGAAGCGCGGACTTTATTCGTAAAAAAAAATAGCTATATCTCAGCTATTTGGCGGGCTCAAGTTTTTGGGCTTCTTTATTTTTTCTTATTACATATTTTCTTGCATTAAAATAAGACTAGGTTTTACTGCACTTTCAATTTTGTCGTTTGTAATCCTACTTATTAACAAAGTCACACGTCACGGTACACGTCAATAACTGAAAGGTAAAGGTAAGTAATTAATTTTAACGTTCTAAAAGTAAACTGTCTGTTTATACTCAAGTCATAAAGACTCATAGATTTCACATTTATTAAAATTCAAATCCTCCACCCACTCAAACCTTTCCTATACCAAGTCCTTTTCTTTGAGAGCTGTCCTGCTGTGGAATGAATTGCCTGTTGTTATTAGACAGGCTAAATCCCTCCCCATATTTAAAAATCTTGTTTATCAGCATTATCTTTCCTTATGTTAGCTAAAATTGGTATATATGTATGTATGTAGGTTAAAAGATATGTATGTTATGTATGTTTTTAAAAAATACGTACATTTATCCGTTTATTTTAATTTTATTTTTTGTGTCTAAGTATTTTTCATACTCTCTCTCATTATTTATTTCACAGTATTTATACACCACCGACCGTATTTCTATTTTTCGTGTCCAGTCCATCCAAAGGTTGCCTGGTAGAAATCGCAAAAAGGCCGCCCTTGTACAACATTTTTTTGTGTAGTTTCTGTTGTACCTATATTACAGTAATTTTGGTGTACAATAAAGATATACGAGGGTCAAACTGAAAGTTCTTAGAACTGGCCACTTATAAACAATATAATAAAAAAATAATTCTATAATTTGAAAATAGAACTCTTTGCCAATATTACTGAGTATATACTTCATTCATTTGTCATTTGTTTTACGATTTGGCGGCAAATTGAAAATTGTCTGTGTCACGTCAACATGAATTTAACACGAGAAAATTTTCGTGCAATGATTTTTTATGACTTTCGATGTCATTTAAGTCAACAAGAAAGTTATGATAGACTACGATTGGCCTTTCACGATGAAGCCCCATCTCGTGCGACTGTTTACAACTGGTTTAATGAGTTTAAACGTGGTCGCACTAATCTCACTGATGATTTACGTGAGGGACGGCCTTCTACGGCGACGACTGAAGATAACATCTGTGTTGTGCGGCGTATGATAGAGACTGACAAAAGAGTGACCTATCAGCAGATTCGGACAAGCTTAGGCATCGGTATGAGTCAAGTGCACAAAATCCTACACGAACATTTAGCGGTCAGGAAGCTTTGCGCCCGGTGGATACCTCATAATTTGACTGAGGCTCAAAAACTCCATCGTGTGGATTGGTGCCGTAAAATGATTGAAAGATTTAACGGAGGTGACTCAAATGCTGTGTTCGACATACTAACAGGTGACGAAAGCTGGATTTACTGTTATGATCCTGAAACCAAAAGACAATCTGCTCAGTGGGTGTTTCCTTTCGAGGAGTTGCCAACTAAAGTGAAGAGAGATCGAAGTGCGGGGAAAAAAATGGTGGCCTCGTTCTTTGGAAGGATAGGTCATTTCGCGACAATTGTGTTAGAGGATCAAAAAACAGTTTCTGCAGAATGGTACACTACCAATTGTTTGCCACTTGTCTTGGAAAAAGTTCGAGAGAAACGACCTCGCAGTAGGATCCTCCTTCACCACGACAACGCCTCATCGCACACCGCCAAGCGAACGATCGACTATTTGGCGACATCAAACGTTGAATTACTGGGTCACCCGCCGTATAGCCCCGACCTCGCGCCTTGTGATTTTTATTTATTTTCAAAAATTAAAGAAAAACTTAAAGGAAAGCGGTTTATGAATGCTGAAGAAGCGGTGGCTGCGTATCGCGATGCCATTGAAGAGACCCCTAAGGACGAGTGGGCAAAGTGCTTTTCCCAGTGGTTCCATCGCATGCAGCGGTGTATTGACGTGAATGGACAATATTTTGAAAAGATATAATAAAACTAATAACTGGCTAATGTAATCAGTTTTTGATTTTCTAAGAACTTTCAGTTTGACCCTCGTATTTATTTATTATTTATTATTATTTATGAACCAAGACATGATTTGTAAAATTGTGTATTTGTAATGTAGCTTCCATAAATGTTTTGTAATCAACTCTATCCATCCATCAGCCATAGTATGTCAACTGCTGGACATAGGCCTTCCCTATGGATCTCCAATAAGACCAGTTGGTAAGTAGCGGCTTGCCATTTTAACTTGCCAATCCGCTGGGCTATGTCAGTAACTTTGGTTCTTCTGCGAATCTCCTCATTCCTGATTCGATCTCGCAGAGAGACTCCAAGCATAGCCCTCTTCATAGCTCGTTGGGCTACTTGGAGCTTATTAATAAGGCCCATAGTAAGAGACAACTCTATTAACATCTTAAAATTAGTATTATCATAATCATCACCACATTCACTATATCACAGTCGTGTCTCGACACTCTCTTGACACCATTTTTCGGATTTAGGTATAAAAAAGATGTTGTTTCCTTAATATTTCAACATTTAACACTGATTCATTTTACTTACCTACATACCAAACCTAACTATATATCTAATTATGTTAGTGTAGGTAGCAACATGTAAAATAAATGTGCAATTATGTTTTTTCCTCCTTCAGGCGTGCAAAAGTCACAAATACTAATAGAATACTACATACAAGTAAAATATAATTTATATATGAACACAATTAATTTTAGTATTATTTATTTTACTTATATTATAAACGCGAAAGTTTGTAAATAATGATTGAATATAATAAAAACAATAGTCTAATAGATAATTATTTCTAGACATAACCTTATTAAGATTGCTCGTTAGATCGACGATACAGTAAAAATCGACCAAGTGCGAGTCAGACTCACGCACGAAGGGTTCCGTACCGTACTGGAGCCCTCAGCCCATTTCAAGCGTCTATCTGTTGCCGTTATTAATATCGAGCAAAAGACCGCAAAAAATACTTTTGTTGTATGAGAGCCCCCCCTTAAAATAACTGTTTTATTCTTTTTAGGGTTCCGTACCCAAACGGGATCCTATTACTAAGACTCCGATGTCCGTCTGTCCGTCTGTCTGTCTCCAGGGTCCAATTTTATAAAGCTACAAGTTACAATTCTACAGGCAAATTGACATTAATGACGCAGTCTCGACCAATCACGAAAGCGGATTCCGTCAATGTTGCCAGTAATTTACCTGTAGCTTGTAACTTGTAGTTTTATAAAATAGGGCCCAGGCTGTATCTCATAAACCGTGATAGCTAGATAGCTGAAATTTTCACAGAAGATGCATTTATGTTGCGGCTATTACAACAAATACTAAAAACGGAATAAAATGAATATTTAAGGTGGGCTCCCATTCAACTAACGTGATTTTTAGGAGTTTTTTGCTCGCTATTAATAACGGCAAGAGGAATGGGGCTAAGGAGGCACCAATATATACGGTACGAAACCCTTCGTGCGCGAGACCGACTCGCACTTGGCCGATTTTTTTTTAGTATTTGTTGTTTTAGCGGCAATAGAAATACATCATCTGTGAAAATTTCAGTTTTCTCACTATTCATGAGATACAGCCTGGTGACAGACAGATAGACGGGCAGGTAGACAAACGGATAGCAGAGTTTTAGTAGTGTCAGAGTTTGTAAGCCGCCTGAAGGCATCTAATTTGGCTAAACGGTTAAAACAACCGGGACCTACAATTTAACGAGTCATCCGAGCCAGGGTAGCGCTCAGTTGTAAATGCCACCCGCAAGACTGACCGTGCTGAACGTTGCTTAACTTTGATGATCGCTAACGAACACCTAGTAAAACTACGCTATGAGCGCTACAATATATTAATTCTCGTCAAGTTATTAAGTTTGCTTTCAATTGTTTACATTTATTTTCTTGCCTCAATATTAAGTACGGGGTTTTCCAGGTCGTTTCTGGGTAAAAGATGTTTTTGCACCAGTTTCACCTCTGGATGGTGTCAGGTTATCCTGTATTCTTATCCGACCAATAAGATGAATACATGTCAGTACAACTGAGATCCCAGTTACTACAAATATTGGCTACCGAAGTAGGGAGTGCATCACTTCTTCAACAGTGAACACAGAAGCTCTACATCAAGACAAGATGAAGTTCATTTATTTCGCGCTGGTAGTTCTAGCTGTAGTCGACTGCGCGTTGTCAACTGACAACAGTAACACTGAACCAGGTGAGTGACTAAAATATTCTGTTCTATTTTTTCTTTCCGCAGGTGATATGGACCATTTGATATGATGGTGATATTCTACAGACGTAGCCCGGGAAGGGTCCTTGGGGTTCATGCTCACTCGCGAACTTTAAACATACCATCTTACATTATCAAATGAACCCCATAGATTGTCACAAATCGTGAAAAAAATGTTTTCGCGATTTTTAAGTTTAGGTACTTCTTCTCTTTGTCGAAAAAGCATTCCACTCGCTCGATGTGCTCGCTGCACTCGCGCAAAAGCTAAACCGAACTGAAATGCTATGCTACGCACATGTGCTAGTCCATCAAGCTGGCCAAATGCGCTAAGTAAGGTAGACTTTACATTTTCAAACATTAAGATCTAATATACATACAGGTTTTCTCACTACGCTTACTTATGAACTGCTATTTCGAATACCCACATTTTATTCTTCTTCTTTTCGTGTCGATGTATCGATTTCTTTTTTTATTATTTCAAATCCACATGCTAGCCAAGGGTCGCCATTGACGGACACGTCGAGGAGGACGATAATTATATTAGAAAAGACGAAGACTACGATATCTAGTTGCCTCGGGATTCAAGTTCAGGTCCTCCAGATTCGGAACTTCTAGCGATAAAGATTTTCGTTTATATGATGACAGGTTATAGGTAAAAGAGATGAGTCGATGACAGCCAAATGGGTACAATAGGGATGTTTACTGGGTATAAAAATCATTATTATAATTAGTCCGTCAGTTAGATTATTAAAAAATATTGGTAACGTATTTTTTCTTTTGTCAATCCAACAATTAGCGACAAAGATAAACTTTGTCAAGTTTGAGAGTGGGGGTTCGTGACGGCACTAGCCGGTACATTTGATAGCAGTTAGTGACGTCACGCGGAACTTTAACGGGCTATTTTTCATCAATTTTCGTTAAATTGATTAAAGAAAAAATACGTGTCTAATATTTTTTGACAATCTATTTGACTGACTAATTATATTGTTTTAGTAAACAAGCCGGCAAAGAACAAAATTGGATGCCATATGCCAGTGAGTTATCAAAGGCTGATGACGGTGATAATGCCATATGATGATGATTTTACCCTAGACATATTAAAAAAAATTATGTCACTATATGTCCATATTATAAGTGTGTATTAATGTACTCGTTATATTCTTTCAGAGCGCCCTGCCAAATGCATGCTCCCAATTAAACCTGGCCCTTGCCTTGCGTATGGTGAACGGTAAGTAACTACCTCTCTTTTATGTTATCAACTTAAGTATATAGTAACGAACAGGCTGACGGACCTTCTGATCTTCAAAAGGAACCTTTGCCTATAAGATCGTTGTGTCTGTCTCTCTATCCCCATGTAACAAAGCGGTGTAGCTCCCGCATTTATAATCAAAATTACATTAAAACTCACATTTATGAGATAACTCCCTACATACCTGCATGTGAAGTGGGTTGATAATTTTTTTCAATTTGCATGACTAAAAATTTTAAATAGTCTGTCAGATAGACTATCGAAAAATATTAGGCGCGTATTTTTTTGCCAATTAAACAAAAATTGGTGAAGATATAGTCCGTCAAAGTTCTGCGTGATGTAACAAGTGCCATACAAATGTATTGACTTCTGTAAGAGAGGTGACGTCACGACCCCCACTCCCAAACTTTGACAAGTTGTATCTTTGTCATTTGTTGTTTGATTAACAAAAGAAAAAACCGGCCAAGTGCGAGTCGGACTCGCGCACCGAGGGTTCCGTACAAACCTGCAAGGTTTACAAAGTTCTAAGTTCAAAGTTCTTCAAAAAAAGTAATAAGTTTATATTTATTAAAAAATATATATTTTGTAATGTAACTAAAAATTTAAGGTTTTCGGAATTTTTCCTTTATGTGTGCTATAAAACGTTGCTTCATGCCAAATTTCAAGATTCTAGGTCGACTGGAAGTACCCTTTAGGTTTTGATTCCCTTGCGAGTACTTGCGAGTTTCAAAATATGCAGCTTAAATTGCTGTTTCTTTTGATTGCGTTGACATAGAAGTTTGATTTTGTTACAGCTTAAAGGTATTATAGACCTGAGTATTTGGTATGAATTTCAATTTAATACCTCTACGCGTTTATGAGGAAATGGGTAGTAAGGTTAAAATTATTAAAAAAATATATATTATGTGATGTAACTAAAAATTTATGGTTTTCGTAATTTTTCCTTTATCTATGCTATAAGACGTTGCTTCGTACCAAATTTCAAGATTCTGAGTTCACGGGAAGCACCCTGTAGGTTTTGATTCCCTTGCAAGTGTCGAAAATTTGCGGCATAAACGGCTGTATCTTTTAATTGCGTTGGCTTAGAAGTTTGATTTTTTCACAGCTTCAAGGGACAGTAGACCTGAGTAATTGATATAAATTTCAGCTTCATACCTCCACGCGTTCCTGAGAAAAAGGGTCTTGACAGACGGACGGACGGACAGACGGACAAAGTGATCCTATAAGGGTTCCGTTTTTTCCTTTTGAGGTACGGAACCCTAAAAACAATTGTGCAACATTTTTTGATAATCTACTCGTAACTCACAGTCTAATTTTAACAACGATTTTTGAACGCAGTCATCATGCCTATGGGGCCGTTCAAGTATTACGTAGGCACTATAGGGGGGCGGGGGGGTTTATCCTTTGCTTATTTTTGATGTCATGGGGGAGGGG
Organism: Hypomecis atomaria; assembly: GCA_964007245.1. NCBI lineage: Eukaryota > Metazoa > Arthropoda > Insecta > Lepidoptera > Geometridae > Hypomecis > Hypomecis atomaria. Next base: position 19,012,600 of record OZ023285.1, on the reverse strand, counting down.
GTGGTCTAGATGGTGATTCCGTCAGCAATAGTTTTTTTTACGCATATGTGTGTTTTTAAAGTCCACTATCCTATAACTATTTTCTTATTTCTAGAATTAAATCTGCAGCTCATGAATCAATCAAAAAAGAAAAATGCATACAGGTACCAATGTTTACGTTAGAATGGGGGGGAGGGGTAAGAGCTTTGCTTACTTTTGCTGACAAGGGGGAGGGGGGTTATATAATTGTAATAAATCTGCTTACGTAATACTTGAACCACCCCTATTGCACAAGTATCGTTAGTAGGTATCGTTGAATCACAACCCCTGAACGAAGGTGAACCAAATGAGCTTTTGCTCATTTTCATTTAATGCGATACATTAATTGATTACTATAATAGCACACATAATCACATAATTTTCTTATACAGGTACGGATACAACGCAGAGACAAACAAATGTGAAAAATTCATATACGGCGGATGTCAGGGCAACGAAAATCAATTTGGAACCTTACTGGGATGCAGACTTACTTGCAAAGCCGGTAAATAAAAAAAAAGTGTAAACGCAATGGGTGCACTCAGTCAAATTAAATATAAATAGACGTGACATGTTGATATTTTTAAACATTGTTCATTTATTTACCTTTACAAACTGAACCCTTAGTACCTATGAGTGATGTATACTGTACTGTACCATCCATTTAATAGTCCATTGCAGAACGTAGGCCTACCCACGAAGGGTGATTGGGCCATATCCACCACGCTGGCCCAGTGCGGGTTGGTGGATTCACATACGCCATCGAATTTATTCCAAGGACTATTCTACGTTGCCTCGCGATGTTTTCCTTCTCCGAAAACCCAGTGATGTGAGATTCCGTACATAAATTCTAAAGAATTCATTGGTACGGGGACAGGGATTTAAACCCACGACCTCACGAATGTAAGGCGGGTGTCATTACCACTAGACCCCACGGTCAAGGTAATGTATGAGTGTATGGTAAAACAAAACTACTTATTATCGTTTTCATGAAGCTCGACATTAATCAAAAAATCGTCGTCTACTGCGTCATTTCCGCCAGGGGGTACTTTACGAAATGGTATGGAGCCACACGAAAGCTACTGTAGTTGCCACTTTTTTTATTCTATATTTTTTGGAGCATTTGGACTGAAAGTCCGTGCCAGCCCATCATACCCTTATAAATAAAAGCTTATTACACTTCGAGCAAATATCTACAGAGCCACAGACCCTGAGTAAAAGTAGTAAAAAAAAACCGTGCGCCGTCATACATACCGACTTAGACATTTACATTAATTTATTCACAATTACCTGTTTTGTCGAATCTCGACGTTATGTCACCTAATTAGTGCTTGTAACCAAGCACTTTGGCATCGTGCGGCGTTATAGTCGGCTTGCAATCGCCTTACGACTAACTAAAAAGATTGCCCACTACAAGAAAACTGCCTCAGAAATGTTCGCTCAATCCCGAACCCACGGTTTTCATGCTGTCCTTCGGAAGAAAGTCGCGTCATTGATGAGCAGGGTGCGAGGGAGCCGCAACACCATCCTAAAAACCATATCCGAGGATCTTGATGCTCCCATGCTGCGGCATTTTGTGCGGATTATGACGGTCGAGCCGACGGCCCGCACGATATTGGCAGCGATAAATCAAATCTTAAAATTATTTTGTGTGAACTATTTAGATTATAGTCAAACCGCTAAACTCAGACATCGCCTGCGCGGTACAGGGGCGCCGGGGGAGACGACACAGGGGACTGAGACAGGCGCGGGCAGCGGGTCCCCGGCGCCCGCACCTGTCTCAGTCCCCTGTGTCGTCTCCCCCGGCGCCCCTGTACCCGCGCAGGCGATGTCTGAGTTTAGCGGTTTGACTATAAGTACTAACATAGTGTTGTAAGTTAATAATTTGTTTTACGAACCATGGATCGTTGTTGTCTTACATAAATATTTTTTGATTTGATTTGACTACGTAGCTTGGGCAGAGTTTTGGCTCGGACACGTTTTTTGCACGATTGTGGCTCTATAGATAAATGCTCGAAGTTATTACATATTTATTACACTAAGATATAATAAGCCAGCGAGGCAGTCTCGTGGAGTTGGCGTGATTTAGAGATTGGAAGAAAGTCTGTACCACCAGTCTGTAAATCCGTTTACGAAGAATCTCATACTATAAGCCGAATCAAACTTATTGACGTCTCTGAAGTTAGCTGCAAGCTGCGCACACCCCCACTTCTCGCGAAGCTGACATAACGAATTTGCTACTGCGTAATGAATCGCCTCGTGTTTACAGACGTCAAGAACTTTGATTCGACTTATACCCTCTGGTTATCTTTAATATCTTTATTCTACAGACACATAAGTACAAAGAACTTATAAAATATAGAAAAAAACAAATGTGTCCAAACGGACTCACCTCAGCTATAAATGATGAGTGCTGGGAGGACCCAACACTCAACGCTGGTATTCTGGTGAGCCCCTTTATCCAAGGGTAGGTGTAACAATAAAGCATCTAATGCATATTATACTATAAGATCCTAGTTGATAAAGGTCACTATAGGTACATAGTTGATAACTGAACAACTATTATATTTAATGGACTAATAATAATATGCTCTTTATAAGTTCGTATAGGCCGGGTGGCTAGCCCTGGTGCCAGTTTTTAAGCCGCCTGAAAGCCTGACAAGGCTAACCGGGACCTACAATGTAACGTGTCATCCGAGCCACGGTAGCGCTCAGTTAAATGCCACCCGCGGTCACCCATCCGAAGACTGACCGTGCTGAGCGTTGCTTAACTTCCATGATCGCTAAGGAACATACTTATTCAAACTACTCTTTGAGCGCTACTTACGCTCTATAACTAGATTAACTAGTGCATATTCAAACTTTACATTTGCATTACATTATTATCGCACAGAATTTTTTATTTTATTTCTATTTTACAATGTCAAACTAATAAATAAATATTACGGGACATCTTACACACTGTCTCTGACCCCAAACTAAGCAAAGCTGTGACATGGCTGCCGGAGACTGATATACGTCGGCGCGCGAGTTGAATGCAGAGCTTAGGAATGCGAATGTCTCCCCCCGCTATCCGCACGCCCAACCCACACGCGTGAGGTGGGGCGTGCGGATAGCGGGGGGAGATGCTCCCGCTCTTTACCTCAGACCCCGACTGCATTCAACTCGCGCGCTATCTGTACATATAAGTACACATTTTTAAATACATACTTATATAGATAGTACCTAAAGAACACCTAGACACAGAGCAAACACCAATGTTCATCACATAAATGCTTGCCCTGGGTGGGGATCGAACCCACGCCTCTTAGATCCAGAAGTCGGGTTCACTAACCACTGAGCCACCAGATTAGGTCATAGTTTGTATTTGTAAATATCACTTCACTACCTCCTGTCGTAACTTTCTTGTTAGCTTGTCAGAATACAGATCCCGGAAACGTACTTTCATGGAAAATAATCAGCAATTCAGCAAACGCAGCTGTAAAGTCAATATACAAGTTTATTAACCCTCTACATCAAAGGATTACACTAATACCGACTTATCTTTACTGTTGGCGAATTCAGATCACTAAAATTCTATTAGTTTTCCTAGTTTTGGCAGGTACTTAATGCACTAGTAGCTCCGCACTCGACTGGATCGAACAAGATGGTACAGTAAACGCTAACTGCGTTTACATTCCGTCTTGCACATTTATTTACACGTAGTTTTCTCTTTGTCGGTCAAGTTTTTTCTCTTGATCTCGAGATTTATTTATAAGACGGTGGATTCTGGTTGAGATAAATAATGGGTTTTTAATGACGTTAGGTCTTATATGAGCAAATATACGAAATAAATTAATAAAAAGTGTCAGGTCAAAGATAGTAATGGGATTAACTGTCCGTCTGATTTTCTATTAAGGAAAATAATAAACTCCTATCTAACATACCTAAATATTTAAAACTCATATAGTGACCTGCCTCCGTGCCTACCTAACATAAAACACTGGAACTTTATTTTCATAAATATCAGCTAATTTAGCTTAGACTTCAAAATTTTCTTTTAAAATGAGCTCAGCTATCACTCCATTATAACTTTGTATCTACTTACTAAACCTTAATATATAATTATAATCATAACTAATTCGACAAATTAATTTACCTATTAGGTACCTATGTACCTATGGTAATTTGGTGAAGATAAAAATAAAACTCAAAATACAATACTAATACCTACGTATCATGCACCTACAGTAAACAACTAATGACCTAGCGCATTGATAGCGCGCCTGTGAGGTACCTGCCTCACAGGCGAGTAGGTAAATTCAGATTTACTGTGCCAAGTTAAATATAGGTTGTAAAGGTACATGATTTATAATAAACGTATGCCCTTAGCTTGTTATTTTCCTTTACTGGACAAATGTATCCTGTATTTTTTTCCACTTTAACCTTGACCACTATAAAAGACTCATTCTTTGACTCGCTCAAGGGAAACTAGCTCGCGTGAGCGAGTCGCCCCCTTCCGATTTACCCATTTTTTGTGTCGTTAAATCGATTGCACCTATAAAGTAGTCATAAGAAAAAGTATTTAAACCAAAAAAGTTGGATTTCGTAGCTGTCTGTACATAAAATCACCGTCGCGCGAGTTAACAACACCAAAAATAGGTAAAATCGGAGGGGGGCGACTCGCTCGCGCGAGCGAGTCACAGAATGAGTCCTTGAAAAAGCTTACACACAGACACATTCAACCAATTTTTTTTTCGGGATATTGCTCTGTCGTGTAGTTGGGTTAGATTTTATAGAAATTTCGATAAGGAATACTAAGCAAGTACTAGACGACGAAACTCATCACACACTGTATCCGAGCCACTCCTGAAAATGCCTCAATGTACCTACTTATCATGACTCTACTACGTTATTGGGTAGTCTCGATTCTTTGCTACAACTTGTTGACTTTCAATGATTGTTTATAAACCCACCTTTTGCGTTACCAGAAGGCATCGCAAAATGTAGGTAGGTACATACTTTTTATGTTGCCCACTTGAAATATGGGCTTCGCAAAATGATAGATATATAGATAAACTCTGTATTGCACACCAAGAAATAATCAAAAAGAAGAAACAAATATTACATTAAATGAAATGTGAAATGAATATTTATCTGGATCTTGCTCCGCCACTGTTTGGAAAGACACGCTGATTTACTATTAACGAATCAAAATTGATTTTATTATTTTCTTGTATCATGATAAGTTTAGAATTTTCCATTCTACTTAGAGGCGGGACTAACGCTAACTACAGTTAATTGATGATTTTACTGCACATTAGGTAAATGCAACTCTGGATGGTTATCCTCTTAAGTCATCAGACCAATGAAACGCGGTGTGACAGTATATAATATATACGCTCATCGAAATAGAGAGTGCATCACTTCGTCGACAGTGACCATAGTAGAAGCTAAACAAGGCAACATGAAGTTGCTTTATTTTGCGCTAGTAGTTCTTGCCATAGTCGGGTGCGCGCTATCGTCTGGATCTAAACCAGGTAGGTGAATAAAATTATCTAATTAGAGAATTTATATTCGATTCGGCTTATTCGGTACTTTGTTACACATCATTTTTTTAATTGCGTTTCTGAACACGAGACGAGTTGTTGAGCAATAGCAATTTATTCATATTTCAGCGATGCAAGGTGGGGATTTGCGCAGTTTGTAGCTAAATTCACAGACGCCATTATGTTTGATTTGGTCTAAACGTCTGATTTTAGGCGCTACATTGGCCCAAAACAATGCCTATATTAGGCGGGATGATATATTAAAATGTTTTCTTTACCTACGTGTATTTAAGAAAATTGAGGTGTATCATTTATGTTCAACTAGTGACCCGCCCCGGCTTCGCACAGGTGTATTATTATGCATATAAACCTTCCTCTTGAATCACTCTATATATAAAAAAAAAACTCATTAAAATCCGTGTTGTAGTTTTAAAGATATAAGCATACATGGGGACATGGGGACAGCAGGAAGCGACTTTGTTTTATACTATGTAGTGATATGTGTTTACATAAGTACGAATAAGTATGTTATATTCTTTCAGTGCTACCTGCTAGATGCACGCTCCCTATTGAAGGTGGTCCTTGCAGGGCATATTTAATTCGGTGAGTACCTAACTACCTACTAAAATTAAACATAATATTATGGTAAATTATGTCTATAAACTCTACTTTCAAGGACTTGTTTGCGAAAGCTAATAGAAAATTTCATCTCTCTTTCAAATACTTATTGCAACAGTTTTTATCTACCTGTCCCCTAAAACTTTGCACCCCTATTGATGGAAAAAACATTATGACAATAATTTTATCTTTGACATTGAAAACTTACCTACTGTTAAGGAACAGCCTAGGTCCCACGACACAGGCCGTCCTAGTGTAGGATCTAGTGTACAACTTGTGTTAACTTTTTGGAAAAATAAACTTGGTCACATGACGAAGTCAGGTCAAAAGAACAACTAGCTTCATTGAATTTGAGTCCATTTAGTTAATTTTGCCGCGATCTGATGGTCAATAAAAAAATGTTACTTCTTACGAGTACGTCGATACTAGAAATTTTCCGTCTTACCACAAAAGTTTTACGCAATCTTTAGACAATGTTTAACAGTACAAATTGCACGGTTAAACAGTGTTTCAAGGGTGTTTAAATCTTTTGTGGTAAGGCGGTTTATTTTTAAATGACCGGACTATGAATGACGATGATGATTGAAGTAATTTCCATTAATGTGATAATTTTCTTTTACAGATATGGATACAACACAAAGACCAACAAATGTGAAAAATTCGTTTATGGGGGATGTCCGGGCAACGAAAATAGATTTGACACCTTATTAGAGTGCAAGAATATTTGTCAATCTGGAAAATAAATATAAAACCTGGTATAAAATTGTAACGCTGTCAGTTCGGCTAGATACCTCAGGAAAAATAGAATCTAACTTTGCACTAAATTTTCGATCCAAATTTATTTTTTATAAGGTGTAGAATCACTTACTGAGTATAAAATCACAAAATGCTGACAGATGCAGGTGGAGCTTCAAGCGCCATCTTGAAAAAACGTTTTTGGCCGATATCTCATAAAATATGCTCTTTAGGGCAAAAATCATGGAGACCATTATTAGAGAGAATAAAATTTAACATCTATTGTTTCCAGTAAACTTATTTGTAAAACTCACCGTTTACGATTTATGGCCCATTTGATAACTCTTGAAATATTAGATTAATAAATCAATAAAACACATCAATCCAGATCCAAATAACTGTGAACGGACTGTAGATATCTATGATACCTATAGACGTAACTGGTTTTCTGCAAATGTTTATCTTACGTTCAGCTTCTAGCAGCCGTTGACTTTCAATTGCGTGCATATTATCCGCGGACTATCCAATGAGAGATCCGTATTCCGACTTCCAAAAAGGAGGAGGTTCCATGTTCGTATGTATGTATTTTTTTTTATGTTCATCGATATTTTCGCCAATTGTGAACAGAATCAAATAATCTTTTTTAGTTCGAAAGGGTATCACTCAGTACTCAGGAAGTGGTCCCATTTAAATTTTATCGAAATCGGCTATGCTGTTTTTGAAAAATCAACAAGAATGTAAAAATTGTATATGTACATCAATTTGAGCGAACTATTCGAATATTGTACACGATGGAAGTCGGTTTTGCCATTTTTTGCGTAAAATAATTATACTTGGTCCACTTCAAAATAGTAGTTTTTGATCATGCTGTAGATATAGCGTATAATTTATCCTTGTTTAATTTATCTGAACAAGTGGGCAATTACCTACACTTGATAGATAAATAGATAAACTATTTATTGTTTCACACACATTGCATAATACAGAAAACAGATGCTTAGACATGTGAAGCAACTGCCGGCCTTATCACTTGGTGTTTATTGTAGGTACCTAATTTTAGTTCTAATTAATTCGAAAATTTCAAAATTTTTCTTACCATTGTGTTGCATTACAGTACAGAGTTCGCTTATTAGAGAATTGGCATGGTGACTAAAAAAATATAATTAGTCCGTCAGATAGATTAATAAAAAATATCGGACGCGTATTTTTTCTTTCGTCAATTAAACAGAAATTTATGAAGATATAGCATTTTAAAGTTCCGCGTGACGTCACATGTGTCAAACAAATGTATAGACTTTCGTGAGAGACGTGACTTCACAACCCTCACTCCCAAACTTTGATAAGGTTTGTCTTTGTCATTACATTTTTAAATAAAATAACATGAATAATTAACACAAGTTTATTACCTTTACATCAAAATCTAGTACTTATCAACTTTTATATACATTATGAACAGAACGCATACAAGAAATAACGTTTTAGTTCGATTAGAACACAGTTCGTTGTGTTTGGAACAATTATTATTGTTTTTTACGTAACTGCTTATTAATACAGATTCACAACAATAGGCTTGTTTACTAAAAAAATATAATTAGTCCGTCAAAGAGATTATCAAAAAATATAAGACACTTATTTTTTCTTTGATCAATTTAACAAAAATTGATGAAGAAATAGCCCGTTAAAGCTCTGCGTGACGTCACTAACCCACTACAAATGTACCGGTACCGGCAAGTGACGTCACGAGCCCCCACTCTTAAATTTGACAAGGTTTATCTTTGTCATTATTTGTTTGATTGACAAAATAAAAAATATCCGTATCCAATTTTTTTTTAATATTCTAACTAACGGACTAATTATAATTATGCTTTTCATACCCAGTAAACATGCCTATTAGCAATACAAAGCCGATCTTGAACAACATAGAACGTTATGAAATCAGTATTTTTGTGCAACCATTTATTTATGCCGAATCATACAAGTCAGAGGATGTGAAGTTAGCTACAAACAGCTCAAAATCTAATCCTGACTGATCTCACATAAAACTGTGCTTTGATTGGATTTCGTGCAGCTTGTATAGGCCGCACCACAGAAGTTGGCGGATGTGAAGTTAGCTACAAGTTGCGCAATAGCCAATCAACGTGCGGCTTTATGTGAGCTTCAGTCAGGATTGGATACTGCGCAGCTTGTAGCTAACTTCACATCCGCCGACTTGTATAATTCGGCCTATACTATTCGTGAAGGAAACTTTCGAGATTTAAGAGGTCGCCTTTGGTTTGGTCAAAATTCTAAAACTGCGTATCAACCTGAGAGCGTGCGGGTGGTATAGACCGAATAATACAACTTGGCAGCTCTGATGTTAGCTACGAGCTACATATCTGTAGTCTCGATGCTCGCGCAGCTGTTAAGTGAACTTCAGTCAGGATTGGACTATCCGCATCTTGTAGCCAACATCACAGCAGCCAAATTGTGATTCGACCTGTGCGCAGTTGAGGACTCGCCACATGCCTCTAAACAAATTTGCATACCTACTGGGTAAAGCAGACTCACCGAATTGCGATATGTGTGGAGTGGCAGAAGACGTATACCACCTTCAGCCCGGGTAGCACGGCAAGGGAAGAAAACCATTTTATCCACTCTTAATGTCAGATATCATTGTCAATCCATACTTTATTTCCTCTTCGAGGGGATATAATGGTGGAAAGGCTATTAGTCCCTTTGCCATGCTTCCCGTGCTGGTGGAATGTATACGTATACAAAATCAGAAGCGGGCACTTGAGGTGACTTATCACTTCAACAGGATCGAAGTTGGACTCTATAATAAAATACTTGCAGATCCCAGCTCGGACGCAGCCGGAGCGCTATTCGATTTGGTGAGTCGCCTCAAGTGATCCGGAATATGAATAGTAGTATTAAGTAACTTATAAGTTAAAATAAGTTAGAATATACAATGGGACTGCCATGTATTTTTGTATAAAAGTCCCAAAAATAAATTGGAATAAAAAAAAATACCTATCCGGAGTTTAAAAAGGCAATTTATTTTTCAGCAAGTTACTGAGGAATGTGTATTTCGTCCAGTGGTACTTTAGTTCGTCGCCAATCGTTGTGATTTCAGCCACTTCTTCGGTTTGAGGTTCTAGAACAATAGGAAATGTTTTTTAATAACGGTATTTAGTATTTATTTATTTATTTCTTGCATTATGTAAAAAGCAATCTTAATGGCTAGGTACATACCCTGTTCACACTTATAGCTCCCTACGAGAATAGGCATATACATATAATATATATATAAATAATATATAATATATATATATAGATAATAGGCAATAAAAAAATATAATTTGTCCGTCAGATAGACTATCAAAAAATATTAAACACGTATTTTTTCTTTTGTCAATTAAACAAAAATTGATGAAGATGTAGTCCGTCAAAGTTCCGCGTGACGTCACAAGTGCCATACAAATGTATAGACTTCTGTAAGTGAGGTGACGTCACGACTCCCACTCCCAAACTTTGACAAGGTTTATCATTGTAATTTGTTGTTTGATTTACAAAAGAAAAAATACGTGACCAATATATTTGATAATCTAACTCACGGACTAATTATAATAATGATTTTTTTCACCCAGTCACCATGCCTATTCCCTGTGCCGAGATTAACGTAGAACAGACACATAGACTAAGATAATTAAGACTCAAACTCAGAACAGATTTTTAATTCATCACCCCGGTCAGGAATCAAACCCAGGACCCTTACAAAGACGGCAGAGGTACTACCAACTACCCCTGAAGGATACTAAAGCTCAATTTTATAGAAAACGAATCATACAAGCAGCGGATAATTGCATGCCGATTACAACACCGCGCGATGCCAAAGTGCTCGGTTACAAGCATTAATTAGGTGACATAATGTCGGGGTTCGAAAAACGGGTCATTGTAATGTAAATATCTAAGTCGGTACGTATGACGGTATTCGGACATTTTTTACTACTTTCACTTAGGAACTGTGGCTATGTAGATATTTACTCGAAAGTGGCGCGGCCTATACGTGAGCTTCAGTCAGACTTGGGCTATATGCAGCTGACATCACATCCGTCAACTTGTATGATTCGACCTATACAACCACTATCGCATTTATATTACAAGGAGTTAGTAATAAGCTAAGCAAAATAAATGTAGCATGCACTTACTTTCGCATATCCATAAAGCATAAAGCGTTCCACAGTCCACACGTGCAATTATTATATTTTTACAATTTCCACAATTTTTTCGTCTTCCAACACAAAAACACCACAAAAAAGTTAAGAAAGCTAATGCCTTAATTTTTAATTTCATCTTACTAACTTCAAAGTAAAAGTCGTTAAAATGTACCCAAAAGATACAACTGGAAAATTATTTGGTTTCGTAAAGTAACATTTATGCATGCCTTCAGAGGGAACAGATGTTTTGCAGGAAGTTAATGTGCCACACCGTAGACATAGGACGTCCACTGCTGGACATAGGCCTCCCATGAATCTCCAATAAGACCGGTTGAAAGTGGGTTGCATCCAGCGCGTTACTGTGGTCTTTATGACTTTGTAGATGTCGATGGATCTACGTTGCGCTTGCCGTTACGTGGTCTCCACTCGATAACTTTTCGACCCCATTGGTCATCAGGCCTCCGTTCCATGTACCCTGCCCAATGCTATTTTAACTTCTATATACGGTGAGCTATATCGATTACTTTGGTTCGTCTTTCAGAGCATAACCTTCTCAATGGCCCGTTGGGCTACTTGGATTTTAATAAAGCCTATGTTCTAGAGTAGGTACTTACCTAAATGCTGCCATACAGTCGGCGGGAACACGGGTAATTGAGAGAAAACGTGAAATATTCTGGAATCGCGGCGAAGTCCTTTGTCCGCTGCGGATTCCTTCCGGGACATTTCTACTCGATACCAGAATGCTGGTTTCCTGTAACAGATACACATAATGCATGAACATCGATCGTTACGTCAATCACACTAAAGTGCCGATCCGAGCCGATTTGGCTCTATCTGTAATATACACAGGAATACCAGAGGGATATTGTGGTCGATTGAGAAAAGAAAGAAAGAGATGCAATGATTTAATATGGCATGAGTTAGAAAGAGACATGAAAAATATCTTGATTCAGTGGCTAGTTGCCGTGTGTTTTTCTCTCAGTAGTCAGTAGTGTCAAATTCCAATTCATATTTGACAGTTTTTGACAGTTCTTGGCAAGATTTTCCATACAATTTTGTGGTTGAGAATTGCCTTATTATTATATTTCTCTATTTGTAATAGCTCTGTGGTAATATCGACACTCCCTACGTATCTTCGTCTAACTGCCAGATACACACTTATACGTTTGATGCATTTTTGGGATCTACACATGCCAGTCTATCATAATAACTTACAAAAAAACTAAAAAGTCTACTCTAAGTACGTTTTTCTTGATCGTATAACTGTCCAACTTCATTATTTTCCCGCCATATAATACTGTATCTTCCACATACACACTTTGACGCGGGGGGAATGAGGTGCGGGTGGCGGTATTTGCCCGTTACGCAGTTCTTGCGCGGACAGCGAGTAGAATGCGTGTGCGACTCGTAAATATTTGATTTCCGCAAAATGACAAGTGAACGTTTTCGATTCCTGAACAATTTAAAAACAGACGCTATTAAGAAAGGAAAAGTAGATATCCTAGACCCAGATATATCTACTACAAGACCAGGTAAGTAATGCATAATTAATGATTTACCAACTTTTTGTACTTTTTGATGTCCAATCATAGTTATTAGGTTTCTTAAATCAGTTGTATGTTATTACCTTCATTGCTGACTAAATAGAAAATTAATAGTAAGTACATTTTGAAACTTTCCAAAATTTTTTGATAACCTACGTACAAATGTGTAACTACGCACTTACATATTTATACATCGGGATTCACTATGATCTTATGGTGTATCTAGGCACTTACATATTTATACTTCGAAAAGTTGTCAATTCAAAATTCGGTAACTGACTTTTACTTAGTTTTACATGGGAAAGTTATTGAATTAAAGTTATAGTAACCCATGCACTTACATAGTTCTGTGTTTGTGTTTTTATGTTATTTAAATAAAAAACAATTATTTTTAACCAATTGCAAAAAAAGAGGAGGTTTCTTAATTCAACCGTGTATATATATATAAATATATAATTATGTGTATTATTTGTTGTTCGCGGATGACTTCGTTGTTTGTGAACTCATTTTGTTGATTCTTTTTTTTTTGTCGGAAAGAAGGAAAGGATTGATATGGATCGTCAGAGTTACGAGTATGAACAGCATGTATGAGAAATGCACTTCAAAAGTGCAAGGTGCTCTCTCCCCATGAAATTTAAGTCGATTTTCACATTTTTTTAATTTGCCCCTTGTTGTTGTTTTTCAGATGTATCTCCAGTGCCATTCTCAGAAAATTTTACTGAGGATGACCTAAGCCGAATGGGTGAGATATTATCTGACAGCGATGAAGAACCTTTTCTTGCACCGCGCATTTCCCTCTTGCATTCTACTAACACTAACGGTGATATTCCTGCATCTTCTGAATTGCATGTCCCAGCTTCCCATATCTTACAACCTTCCTTGCAAGCTTGTGGTGAAGGCTCCAGCAATGACACAGTGAATAATGACATTGCCTTTAGCTCGTCGCCACGCTTTTGTGAAAAACCTGTAAACCTGACCCAGAAAACTCAAGAAAAACATCCAGAACCCGTGGAAAGACAAAAAGTACCACTATTTACAAGTAATATAAGTGGTACAGTACAAGGTAATTTGTCGGAATATAGCTTCTATGACCCCATTTTGGCAGCAAACATGCCTGAATCTCCCCAACTGCTACAGTCTACCTCAAGCATTAATATTCCATTATCACTGTGTGATTCTCCCAATTACGGCCACCTTATAGCTCAACAGATAGACCAATTAGGCTGCACGGAGTCGCCAGCACCCACTCCAGTGACATTGCCAGTTGTCTCTCCGGATGACCACCTAGATTGCGCTGAGTCAACAGCACACACTCCAGCGACATTACCAGTTGGCTTACCAGATGAACAGTTACTAGGCTGTCCTGCGTCACCAGCCTCCACTCCAACGCTATTGCCAATTGGCACTCCAGGTATGTCAGGGAATGATTCTGAGCAGCTTGAAATCAATGACGGCGAACCATCTAAGAAGAAAAGGCGATGTACAAATAAAAAAGATAAGGGTCGATTGCGTTTGGTCCATAAAAACCAATGGCTAGATATTAAGCGTAAGGACAATAGAAATGCAGGAAAACCATACACTGGAAGAGACGGTAAATTAAGGAAAAAGAGAGAGATGGGGCCTGCTTGTGGAGACAAATGCATTTTAAAATGTTCACAAAAAATTAATGACTTTGAAAGAGACCTGCAGTTTGTGGCTTTTTGGTCGTTGGGAGAACTTGTTCGCCATTGGGATTTTATCAATAGATATTGTGACAAAATCCCAAAACGACGTTTCACGTGTGAAACACCCACAAGAAGAGAATCTACCATACGATACTACTTACCTACGGGAGTAGGTACTGAAAACTTACCTAGGACTGAAGAACCTAAAATAAGAGTTTGCAAAACAATGTTTTTGAATACGTTGGGCATAAAACAGGGTATGGTTTACTCTGCCTTGAATAAACTTTCTTTTCAGGGTACTGTTCTCAAAGACAATAGAGGTCGTCATCCTAATCATAAAAAAGTAATAACAGAAGAAATGATTTCCAGTGTTTGCGACCACGTTAATACTTTTATACCCGTGGAATCACACTACGTCCGTGAAAGAACAAGCAAACTATACCTGGATGGAACTCTTTCATTTGCTCGTATGTTTCTACTGTATCAAGAGTGGTGTGATCCTAAGAATCAAAAAAAAGTGATGACAGCACGACAATATACTGATATAGTTAATGAAAAAATAAATTTAGGGTTTCATGTCCCAAAAAAAGATCAATGTGACGTGTGTCATGTATTCAAAAACTTACTCCGACCTGTCACAGAAGAACAAATGAGAAATTACATGACACACATACGAAACAAGACAATTGCACGGGAGCTCAAGAACAAAGACAAAGAAAACTCAGGAAAAAGAAGTGAAGTACTTTCTGCAGTTTATGATTTCCAAAAAGTTCACGGCATGCCCTGTGCGGAAACAAGTATACTTTACTATAAAAGAAAACTAACAGTTTTCAATTTTACCATTTTTGAAATGGGTAGTCGGGTAGCCAAGTGCTATGTGTGGGACGAAAGTACAGCAAAGCGAGGTGCAATTGAGGTGAGCAGTTGCTTATACGACTTTATTCGTGAACATCACCAAAAGGGTATTAAAAATTTTAACTTTTGGTCTGATAACTGTGGCGGCCAAAACCGGAATAGAATTGTTTTTGCGTCGTACCTACGAGCGGCAAAAGATTTTCAAGTAACCATCACCCACAAGTACTTTGAAAAAGGTCACACACAGAATGAGGGTGATAGTGTTCATGCACTCATCGAAAGGACAGCAAAAAACAAAATGGTGTATACACCTGACCAGTGGTTTGCCCTCATACGATGGGCTAAACAAGATGGAAATCCATATATTGTTAAAGAAATGGGAACATCAGACTTTTTTGACTTTAAAACTCTACTGTCTGGATGTAACTGGAAGATGAACACAGACAGAGAACGAGTTTTTTGGTCCCAAATCAGACAGCTAGAAATTTTACCTGATGAATCTAATAAAATATACTATAAAACTAATTTTTGCGATCATGAGTTCAAGACCATAATAGTAGAGAACACGCTCGAGACCCCAAGAACAACAAGAATCCGAAATAGACGAGAAAATAATCTGCTGTTAGCACCGCTTTCAAGACCACTGATTCAAGCATACATGGGAAAGTTGCCAATTCCTCAGGCTAAACTTCGAGATCTAAAGTACCTATGTCAAACAAATATAATACCAACGATATATCACGAATTTTACAATAATTTGATAGAGGGTTGTGATATAGATGTTGACGAACGTAGTGAAGATGAGGAAGAGTAAATAAATAAGAATGACACGAATCCTATTACTTGTGATATTTGTCAAATGACAAGCTCAAGCTAGTTAACTTAAATAAGTGGGTACCTACAATTTAATTTAATAGGTAGATACTTATAAATAACAAATTTGATTATTGTTAATGCTATTTTTGATATTTACAGATAATTCTGTAGAAAAAAACTACAAAAAAAAAACATAATTAATAATAGGGTAATTCGTTACAGACATGTAATATAAGTGTTAATTTGTTGTAAATATAAATACAAAGAAATAAATATAGATTTAAAAATATTTGCTCAAGCTAGTTCACTTAGCACGATGATGATGATGATAAAGTGCCATAATAATGTAAGTAAAAAAACAGTTTATTGCCTTATACTTTGTAAATTCTGAAACCTTAATATTAATACTATACCTAGTATTTTTCTTCTGTGACGAGTACTTACGTAATATCTATGTTTGCATCTACTCGTTTCTATATCATTGTGTCTGTGTTCATAATTATATTTGATAAAAAGTAAATTTTTATAAAACTTAATTAAGTAAAGTTTGAAACCATTGTATGGCTTAAATAATTTAAACAATGATTATTAATTAATGACTTGTGTTTTGATTTTTCCTTTAGCATTTAATTTATTTTTATATGTACAAATATACACACAGATATATATATATATACACATTAATAAAACAACATGACTTGTGTTTGTGTTGATTTTTGATAAAAGTACATAAAATTATACTAACCATATTTTCTTTATTATATATATCTTTTTTATATATTCGGCAATTCAGGTAAGCCAGGCCTAATTTTGTCGAAACAGAATATGTAAAAGCATATTCTTAAATTATACAATTTCCGACGTTTAAACATGTAAGCACCAGTTAAACAGAAATAATCAAATAGATCTACTACGTATAACCGTGTAACAGGCAGTTACAATATTGTTATTCTTCTAAGCTCCCACGAAAAAGTGTGTATGTGCCACATACGGCATTTTATTAGGTTATAACCACCACGTAAAAATATGTAAGTGTAATAAAATCTGAACCAGTATAGATTTAAATAAAACATAGTATCCATCTTAAACTAGATATATAGTAAGAGCATCTCACTAATTTTCACAGAAATATCTCAAAAAGGGCTCCAGTTATACGCATTTCAACATTTTAAAATCTTTAAAACGCTCTCCTGTAAAATTTGTGTTTTGCAGATACACAACTATACGTAGGGAGTGTCGATATAAGTAAAATTTGAACGACTATTTGAACTGCGCTTATCTCCCGGCCTATATTCCGCAAAGTAACGCCTGATTCAATCAAAACAAACTAGTAAAGGAGCTGTGGCCAAAACTAATGAAGTTGGCCACAGCTGCACTACTAGTAAGTATCAGCTGCTGCACGTGCTGTCGGCAGCTCAGTTCCTAATAACCCTTTGACTTCGACAAAAGTGACGATTGAAGAGTAGTTCAAGGTTACTTAAATTACAGATCGAGCCAAATAATGGGTCTAAGATTGTGCGATCTGTGCATTTGTAGCTCAATGCGAGCAGCGGGGTGTGCCCTGGTTTTTAAAGCCGGGAATACACATGCCAGTAGCTGGCACACTTGCATGGGTGCTGCTGGCATGCCCGTTCAATCTATGAGTATGAGTAATGAGTGTACCTAGCAATTTGGCTATTAGATTTTTGTTGGCGCTGCAATTTTCATTTAGGCTCTTTGTCCACGGAGGCGTAGCTTTATAGACGCTTCAAAATACGCCGAACAGCTTAAGCAGCCCAGCGTACTAGTCTATGTCCACGACGTGTACCGCGAACGTACGTTATCAATCATTTTTGAGAATGGACTCGGACGACGAAGACGTTATTTTGGCTTATCACTACATTCGAAGGCGCCGAAGACAAAGATTAAATTGGAGTCATCCATTTATAAATAAAAATATCAGATTATTTGTAGCGGCAAGAGAATTATTAAAATATGACAGTGTATTTCACTCATTGTACAGAATGAGTAAAACTAAAGATTATTGTTCTACAAACATGGATATTTTTCTACTATCTGAACCAATTTATCAGCCGTTCCCGCCATTTTTCCACAAAAACAACACGCGCTTCCACGCGCTGTACGGCTGGGCGTCATGACGCCTGCACGCAGGGACGCGAGTGCGACGTTGCCGCTCCGTCGACTGAGTAGCACAGTTTTGTATGTAAGCTGCAAGCAGGCGTACTCTAGGCGATAATGATGAATACGCGTCTATGACGCTACGCATCCGTGGACAGTGGCCCTTAATTTAAGAGGCCTTATATTATGAGATAAGTACTCACTTCAAATGATCCTGTACAATGTTATTAGCTATCGGCATGGCGACTCTCTGCACGGGGTCGCTGAGCAGTTGGCCCACGGTTTTGATCGGCGACCGGTCCGACACGTAGTGCTCAAGGAGACGAGTCGATATCGGCTTCAAACTTACTGTAATGAGATATAAATAATCATGGTAAACTATGACTACGGAATTTTGGCGGGAACGCGGAATGTCGCCTCATTGTATTATTTTGTTAAACTTTTGTTTTTATCAGTGACTAGCGACCCGCCCCGGCTTCGCACAGGTGTATTATACATATAAACCTTCCTCTTGAATCACTCTATCTACTAAAAGAAACCGCATCACAATCTGTTGCGAAGTTTTAAAGCTAAAAGCATATTTGGGAACAGACAGCGGGAAGCGACTTTTGTGATGTCATGACGATAATGATTTAATATCGCATGTTAAACCTGCTAGGCCAGCATGCGACCACGAAAAGCCTCGAAAATAACTCTTTTCGACGCGACGTGTGAAAAAGTGACAGATATATACTTTGCCATAACGCTGTCTCGTTCTGACACGTCCAAAGAAATATTGCGTGGTGCGCATCCTAGCCCGGCTGGACACGATTGGCAAAGGACCGAGGCAGATGGCACTATAAGAGAGATGCCTATACCTAGCAGTGGAATAAAGAAGCGGATGATGATGATGATGATGATGTAATGTAAATATCACAGTAAGAATATCTACCAAAGTCAGCTCTGAGGCAAGTTTCAGCTCGGTACAAATGTTCCAAGCACACGTGGACTTGAGCGAATTTCATCAGGAGATTTTTCCATGGACTGATATCAATTTCATCTGCTATTAGGGGTACCTGAAACATTACAATTGATTACTTTAGAAAAATCGACGACAAGCGCTACAAAAAGACGTCCACCTTCGCACAAATATCTTTAGTCACAATCGTGCAATAGTGTCCGAAGCAAAACTCTGCCCAAGTTTTGTAGTGGGCAGGCTTTTTACTTAGTCGTAAGGCGATTGCAAGCCGACTACAACACCGCGCGGTGCCATAGAGCTCGGTTACAAGCTCTACTTAGGTGACATAACGTAGAGATGCGAAAAAAACGGGTCATTGTGAATTAATTAAGTAAATATCTAAATCGATATGTATATACGGCACTCGGACATTGTTTTACTATTTACACTTAGGGACTGTGACTCTGTAGATATTTGCTCAAAGACGTCCACCGACAAAACGGACAAACGACATGATCAAGACCGCCAGGACGCGCTGGTTGCAAGACACTTTGGAGCATCGCCGTAGGGTTGCGAGTCTGTCCATTTTCTATAGGATTCATTTCGGAGGGTGTACATCTGAGCTACACGACCTTATCCTACCATCCCCATTTTACTACAGGATAAGTAGAAAGACACCACATTACCACCCCTATACTGTCGATTTTCCTTCGATACGTACGAAGCGGTTTGACTAAACATTTCTGATTCGTGCCGCCAGGGAATGGAACAGTCTTCCTGCTTTCCTGTTTCCTAAGAGTTTATAATCTAAAGCTTTTCAAGATCAGAGGGAATAGGTATCTTCTTGGTCTGCGTGCTTCATTTTCGACCACAACGTCGCTTACCATCAGGCGAGTTGGTGGTCAAGCGAAGACATATTCTCGCGATAAAAAAAAACTTCCAACAGGTCTTATTGGCGATATTACAGGCGTAAGTCCAACAGAGGAAGTTCCATGGCTGATATGACAATGATGAAATTTTAATATTATATGGCCATAGCTTATTTTGGCAAATAGTGAAGACTAGTAAGAGAGACTAGAAGTAAAGTTAAGGCAAAAAATCCTGCTGTTCCTTAGACCTAGTTTATCGCAGGTTAGCATAGAATTACATTGAATACGTATAGAATAGGAGTTTTTACCCGAGTGCCTAGGAAGAGTAGGTGTTGTTTTTCGCTCGTATCTAGTATGTTTGCTTTTAAATTTCTTCATTCTTACATACCTTCCAAAAGGCTGGGTGGATTTACCTAAGATGCGTCTCAAAAACAAAGTGTCCATAGATAGGTATTTAAAATCAAAATGGCTGAATTTTTAAGTCGTTCAATTTGTTTTAACCAATCCTATCAAGCATGGTATCAGGAATTAAAAAGCAAATTCCAAAAACATACACTCGCACACTCTAATTTCTTACCTCATTAACATCTTTCTTCTCGTTGACTAAGCCATGTTTTTTAAGGGAAGCGAAGTCGTCCACAGTCAATTCATTGGGATCTTCATCGTAGAACGACTCACAGTCCAATCGTATGGAGTTCTCCGGGTTCGTGAGGCTTTCGAACGGGTTGAGGGAGAAGTCTCCGCCGGACATCGTCATGTCTTGGATGGTTTGGTTGATCTGCTCTATTGACTCGTGCGATCTGACGGTTAGTAAAACCAACATGGACAGAGTTATGAAAATTGTAGTCTTTTAGAGAAGAGAAGAATACCCTTTATCCTAGATCTACCTACACCTATACTTGAGAATGAATTCTACATAAACTTTAGAACAAGGGCGGATCCAGACATTCATTCAGGGGGAGAGGGGTCATCAAGTTGTACTCGCAAGAGTTAGTTGATGGAAATTACGCGACCCTAGCGAATTTTTTTTTACGGTTTTCCAATAAATCGTTTTGATTTTAGATTTTAAATAATCAATAGATATCAAATAATGTCGAAAAAGCGCGAGCGGAGCGAGCGCGTATATATTTATGACAACTGTTTAAGAAATTTCAAAAGATGCATGAAGAAGAAGGACCGCTCCACCTACCGCGGTTATGCGCGAGTACAGCGAGCGCGATATTTATTCATTTTTTTCAGTATTTTTTAGACAGATATGAGTAAAGCAGACAACGCCACTGCTAGTACTGCGCGAGCACAGCGACTGCGTAAGATCTTCGTTTTTTTTAGTAACTTTGAAATAGATATAAGCAAAGGAGAGCACTGTGCTTTTAATATGCGCGAGCGTAGCGAGAGCGAAAATTTGTCAATTTTTTAGTAAATTCAAAGTAAGAATAAGTAAAGCAGAATATGCGTGAGCGTAGCGAGCGCCAATTTTTGTATTTTTTCTTTCAGTATTATCACAAAAAAATGAGCAAAGCTGACACTCTAGTGCTATTATGCTCTAGTGCGTTAGCGCAGCGAGCGTGAAAATTTTACGGTTTTTTCAGTAACTTAAAAATAGATATAAGCAAAAGAGAGGACCGTACTACTATTCTGTGCGAGCACAGCGAGCACGATTCTAAGTTAAGACGTTGATCTAAGCCTAGTCAAACTGCGCTACAAGCACTATCTATACGTATGTAATTACCTGACATCTGCATTCCAAATGCCAGCTATGAAGAAGGAATGTTCGAGAAGCGACATGACTCTGGTATATTCCCACATTATCTTCTCGGCGCCGACTTGCGCGACGAGCGACAATGCTTGCGGAGGACTTGCCCGCAAGTTCTTCAACACTTTCCCGGCTTGGGAGTGGCCGCGAGATAGTTTGAGGACCAGTTTAGAAAGGTATGTCTTGTTGTTCGCGTCTATCTGTGGAATGAAAACGAATTTAATTTAGACAAATTCAAGTGATAAGCAAAATGAAACACATAAAATGGAAAATAAGCATTTTAAATTGAACGAACGCATTTCAAATGATGCGACGAACGCAGTTCACAAAAGTAAAAAGTATCTGAAACAGATTTCGGTATTGCAAATGAAACAAATTTGTTATGACTATCTCAGAATCAGATAATAATCTCATCTTACCAACCACAGATTTTATTTACCTACCGCTAGATAAAATCGAAAGGGACTTATAAAACCGTTGGAACACGCTGTATGTAAGCCACTTGCAACAATGTCATTGAATATCTATAAGTAGAAAGCAATGTTTACTTACAAACGGGCGAATCTTCCCTAGTGATATAAACTTTAATGCTTGTATTAACAATGTGATGAGCTCTTCAGCTGTTTCACAATCTGAAAATTACAAAATGTGTTTGATTAACCCAGATGGTTTTGAAAATATATATTACGATACATATGAAACAACTAATCTTTATTTCTATTACAGCCAGAGAATGGAACAATCTGACGGGTTTTCTGACAAATTTAATGTGAAGCATTTCTAGTTCACAGTAATAAAATATATATTCTAAGTTTAAAAGTTGATGCTCGAGCCATGTTTGTTTATATCTCTGAGACATTGGTGGGCATATCATTCAGACGATTGTACAACCGTTTGGTCACATTGTCATTGTCTGTTCATAATCCTGAGACATTGCTGGTCTTTGTTTCGTTCAGTAGATTGTTGAGCTATTTAGTCATCATCTGTACGCTTAGTGCTTGGTTTCTGGACTTACCTCGAAGAACGTCCCACAGTTTATAGACAAAGTCATTGCTCGAGCCATGTTTGTTCATAGCAGTGAGACACTGATGCAGGCTGGTGGTGTCTTCAGTAACGCAGGTGCAGCCTCCAGCGGGACATTCTGCGGTGTACGCGTACGTTTCCGTCTCGTTGAGTAGGTTGTTGAGCCGTTTGGTCACGTTTGTACGCTTCGTGCCTGGTGTAATGTTTCTGGAATTCAAAATATATTATTTAATAAAACATATACCCGTGAACTTCGTGTCGGTATCACGGTCAATATATCGTATATTGACTTGAATGCGCCTATACTCTAAGACCATTACATGGTCACTACATTTATCTGATAAGAACTCAGGGTCCACTGACTATTTAACTATTGTGACACGTGTGGCCGCATAATATTTGACTTTGTGCAGCAGTGGACATTATATGTCTATTATGACAATGATGATTAAAGATTAGACACTGAAATAGAGCAATGAGTAATACTACAGAGCAGGGGTCGGAAGGTGGTTTTAGATGGAGTCCAGATGCTGCTGAAATGTTTTAACGAGGTCCAGAAAAAATACCTGATATTCGTATATTATTTTGTAGTTTTATACATATAGTTCTCGAGAGGAATAGCAAAATCGAATTGTGTCTTCTAGGTAGATGGCCGTCAATGTCGAACGATATTTATTTTTCGGAAAAAAATCATTTGAGAAAGATGTTTCACATACGTGTGTCGAGCCAAACATACTGCCCAATTGATAGCCAGTTTCTTGCAATTTTCGTATTTTTCTACGTATTTTTTTTACCTGGCGGTCCGAGGTTTGACGCTTCACGGTTCGTAAACGGACCATTGCCTACCATTGTTATAGAGATAGTCAGAAAATAATAGACCTAATTACAGCAGTCTCCAAGTTGACAGAGGTGATGCCAGCAGCCGTCATGTCGACCAGCAGCTGGTTCATGTTGTACAGAGCTGTGACCGACTTCCATATTGCACTGCACGGGCTGGCCAGGTGACCCACTATTACTTCTTGCTCCTGAAATGTTAAATTATGTCATATTATACAGGGTTATTTGCTTACCCTGTACTACGCCGAATGGGTGGTTAAGATCATCACAATGAACAACTTTTACTATAGGGCCTGCCCAAAATTCCAGAATGAAAATCTGCTGTTCCATACAAAATTGCAACTCTGTTTCGACAAAATGTATGAAACAGCGGATTTTTATTTCTTGAATTCCAGGTTGCCTCCAATGGCCTCCATAGTAAAAGTTGTTCTAATTATGGTCTGAATTATCGTTTAAAAAATATATATTATATTAGGGGACATCGATCTCTGAACCCAAACTAAGCAAAGCTTATGATATCGCTGCCAGGGACTGACAAACTACATAATACATATTTATAAATACATACTTATATACTTACATAGTAACTAAATAACACCCAGACACAGAGCAAACACTTATGTTCATCACATAAATATTTGCCCTGAGTGGGAATCGAACCCACGCCTCTTTGACTCAGAAGTTAGGGTCACTAACCACTGAGCCACCAAGGCAGTCAAGTTTAGTACACCCAGTTGCGGCTTAGTACACTAGTTCTGGATAACCTTGTATAAATAATCATCATCAGCCAATGATAGCCCGCTGCTGGGCATAGGCCTCCCTTGGTAAGCCATTCGCATATGTCTCTTGACAAGAGCATCTATTTGCAGCCTACTGGCTAGTTGACGTATTCATCGCATTCTTAAGGCCAATCCAGACATATAAGTGAAGCCACAGTTCCGGCGCTGTACTGTCCGTACCGCAGAAGAATTAAAAGTAATAGAAGTATTGCTAAATTTTACTCAAATAAAAACTAAGTTACAGCTGTCTTATTCATATCTGGTTATACAGCATACGCGAGAGCAAACAAAAAAAAGCAATGTCTGTCGCATACGTCAAAATCACCAGTTGGAATGTCAAAATGATTAAAATTTGGTTACACTTGGTAATTTGTCTTTTCTGGAAATTTGAACCTCTTACTTCCAGTAAGATGGTTTAAATCTCTGATCATTAAACCTTCCGAAGCAAATTCAAAAAGGTAAAAACTTTTTGAATTTGCACACCCGAGATAGCTCAATGCTAGTTTGTGAAACCGTTCGACATTACGTAAGTTCAGGTTTTACTTACTTTTAGTTCAGGTTCGGGTTGTGCATCTTTTTCTAACACCTTTTAAATTTCAATGTGACAAAGTTATGTATATCTCTTGCTATTTTAGTACTGTTTCTATTACTTTAGTTCTTATTCAAAAAATTCAAGTCGGCGGATGTAAAGTTAGTTACAAGCTCACATCATAAATGATTCGGCCTATGACTACAACAATACTTACAAAATTAACTTTACAGCTTATAACTGTATAGGCCAAATAATTCAAGCCGGCGGATGTAAAGTTAGTTACAAGCTCACATCATAAATGATTCGGCCTATGACTACAACAATACTTACAAAATAAACTTTACAGCTTATAACTGTATAGGCCAAATAATACAAGTCGGCGGATGTAAAGTTAGTTACAAGCTCACATCATAAATGATTCGGCCTATAACTACAATAATACTTACAAAATTAACTTTACAGCTTATAAAGGGTGTTTGTAACATTCTGCCTGTCCATTCACAGTGCAGCTGTGTGACTCCACTATGGGGGGCATTCAGGAGCTCATCTGTATTGTGGGAACCATACGATATGCCGGAGATCAGGTACTTGCAGTCTATTGATGTGTTGATCTGAAATATTGTACAAAAGGAAGTTTTGAAATACATAATAGAAAATCATTAACCATTCCGTCTTACCACAAAAGATTTAATCAAGCTTTAAGCACTGTTTAATAGAAAATTTTCTCAGGTTAAGCGGTGTCCAAAGTATGTTAAAGTTATTGAGGTAAGAGGGTGAGTTATTATAGACCGCGCCACGCAAGTTGGCGGATGTGAAGTTAGCTACAAGCTGCGCAATATCCAATCCTGTCTGAAGCTCACATAAAGCCGCGCGTTGATTGGCTATTGCGCAGCTTGTAGCTAGCTTCACATCCGCCAACTTGTGTGGCGCGGCCTATACCTCAAATGTAAAACTTTAGTAGACAAAAGAAATTAAACTATATTTATGTAGAAATTTTCGAATCTTTATAATTATTTTGGACACATTTTTAGTGTAAATCATAGGATTCTAAACTAATAAATGCATGTACCGTAAAGTTGTCAAATTGAGACCGCAAGAATAAGCTGGATGCATACCGCGCTTCCGAGCGGCCTTATTGAAAATCCATAGGGGGCCTATGTTAAGCAGTGGACTTCCTACGACTGACTGCATATGATGTTATTTTAAGGCACTGTTAGAAACTACCTGGAATCGAAACAAATATTTTACTATCACTATTGTAACTCATAGCTCAACTAACAGAATAATAACTCATAGCAACCAATAACTCATAACAAGCAATAACTGATTATAGTCTGACCGTTTAACTGAGACCTCGCCTCCGCGGGTACAGGGGCGCGGGGGTAGACGACAACGGGGGATTGAGACAGGTGCGGGCGCCGGGGACCCGCTGCCCGCGCCTGTCTCAGTCCCCTGTGTCGTCTCCCCCGGCGCCCCTGTACCGCGCAGGCGAGGTCTCAGTTAAACGGTCAGACTATAAATAAATAAATCCAGCAAATTGAGAGGATTATGCTCGCTTCAACCTGAAATAAGTCTCTAGCATTAATTGAAATTAAATTGATAAAAATTCAACTCAAAACCTGTATATTTATCACTATTTTCTTGTATAAATAAATGCTTACCAAATCAGCAGCAAGCCCTTCCATCTTGGCATAATCTTCAACAAGCTGATCTAGATCAACATCGTCCACTGTAGTTGTTTCTTCATAAGTGACTATACCCCTTGCAAAATGTTCTTTATCGGACTGTGATGTCAAGAGCAGCGGTTTACCAATTGAAGATGGGTTGACTAACACCCATAAAGGAACCAACTCTTCAGATGATAATTCGTTTCGGTGTTTGTTGAAGTGGTTTATGATTTCTCTGCAATTTCAAAAGAGCAAATTTTACTGAGAGCCGACCAGAGTTTTCACATTTATTAGAACATTGAGAAAATATTATGCAGTACATTTTTGATAAAATTAACATTTCGGGAAAAACTCTTTTGCCCTCTTAAACTGTAACAAAATGTTATGTTTTTGGTGTCAATCGGAATTTATAGTTTATGTATACTTTTCAACCAAAGTTTTCTGTAAAATATGACTTTTTAGAACCTTATGAGATCATTTAAGAGCTGTAAAAATTAAACCGAATAAACCTAGAGAATGAAGTGCTGATTACATAAAAAAACACTCAAATCAGATATTATTTAGAGGTAGATAATAACTTATTGCTTTTATATGAATAAGTTGGCACCTCACAATCATCTTAAGAGTATTGTAGTTTTTACTTAATGAATAACACATAATTAATAAAAAAAATATAGGTAAAAGTTACACACTAATATAAGTACTATACATATTGTTATGTATATATGTATGTATATGTTTATGTATGTATACATTGTGTCTATATGTATGTAGTATATATTTTAAATTACCATGTGTATTATTATTATGATTTTTTTTAAATATGTATTATAAATGCACCACCGACTATTCTGCCAATCCTTAATGTATTTTCTCTCCACGGGTTACCTGGAAGAAATCGCTATGAGCGATAAGGTCTCCCTTGTACTCCTTTAATATACTTAGTCCTAAAAATGTTTGTATCTGTTTTTGTTTGGTGTACAATAAAGTATATATTATTATTATTATTATTATATATTGTTATGGCTCTTATGTCAGAATTAAACCAATTTTTTCAAATTTACCATAATTACAATTTACAATATCCTAATATAGTTACTATACATTTTAGAATATTTAGATATTTGGCTTGACAAGGCAGCAATGGTTCGTCAGTAAAAAATAACTGAATAAAACCAACCTGGCCGTTTCTATACCAATAGGAGCATGCCCGGCTTCATCTTTTCTCCACAACTGTGGTTCATCAGATATGAGTGTGTCATCGAGGATGGCATGTAAACTCAAATCTAGCTTCAAAGGCGATCCAGTTAAATCTAACTCATCTGAAACATAACATTAACATATATTAATGGTAAACAAGTTGTGGAAAAGCATGTGCCTTTGCCAAACCTGACAAAGGCACAAAGTCAAAAATTTAAGGTATGCCAACAGGGGATGGAAAGAAGCATGCTGTATATAAAGTTAAAAAATAGGTGAAGACTGACAAAAATCCGAAAGACCATAGGCATACCAGATGTAAGACAAAATATTAAAAAATTAAAATGGTTTTGGGTTGGGCTTGTACTGAGAAGGAAAAAAGATAAATTAACCAAAGAAGTCATGCTCTGGCTCAAGAGACGGGAAGCGGTTCAGGCGACAACCTCAAAAAAGGTGGGACGACGACCTGCTGCCAGAGTGGCGCAGGAAAGCCATATATAGGGAGCTCTGGCAAATCTAGAGATTCGACCTATACAAGCCGTGTAAATGCGATGGATGAATGCAATAATAAATCTTATTTAGTCTCTGAGCAATTGCACACAATATCTTAATAGGAATTTAGTCTGTAATAAAAGACTGCAGACATTTTTACAAAGAAGTTGTAGAGAATGCACTGAATATATATTAATATTATACTAATATTACTATGATATTTTAATATTATTAGGATCTTCTAAGATTTATGTTAAAATTTGATCTCTTCTTTATACGTTAGTATAAAAGCGCTAATAGTGTGAACAGCTTTAAGTCATAATATTGTGGCTAGTTTTAATTTATATTTTACTGTATAATTTTGGATGTAAATATATGACCTAATTTGGTTCATGTTGGTGTAAGATACATAGGTATGTATATCCCATACATAGCTTTGTAAGACATAGATACTAAAACAAATACCTATTGCATGTCCGTTAGGATAAGCATCCTGTAACACCTTAGTGTACCTACACAGTTCAGAGCAATAAACGATATCTTTATCTGAATTTAACAATTATTAGCAACTAGCGTTAAAAGCAAACTGAAAAGAGAGTGTATACTTACCAACTTCATTGTTTGTTTTCCCATTTGATTCTGCATTATTAGTGGCAATAACTTGCTTGTTCTGAAAATAATAAAAGAAAACTCACATAACACTAGCTTATAGAACAATATAATAGAAAAATAAGCCCAAAGTTTACCTTACTGTAGACCATAACGACTTCGCGATTCTTTTTTGTGTACATTTCCACATAACTTGGACATATTAGTTTCTCAACAATAAACTTTGGATAGTGTTCACTCACTGATTTTAATAAAACGTCCATTTTAGAATACAAATACTTGGCTTCGATGTTTATTAGTAAAAAGTAAAAATAAATTCAGTTCGTCGTTGCAATTAATTTCAATTTTTCAAATCCATCAACTAACAAATTCCAGCATGATTTTTTTTTTTTTTTTTAAATAATTTATTCATGACCATGGATACAGAGTCCTTCAGTCGAAGTCTTAAATAATAAAAAATTTACAAACATAGAAGAGAAATAAAAAATTAAACTTAACTAAATCTTTTCAACAGTATTTAAAATATACTTATAAATAGGTTTGTAAAAAACTTCACTTTTTAGTAAATCCTCAATACGGCGGGGAACACTAATTGAGTTACGAGCTGCTATGTCACTAATGTCACTGGCTAAAATTAATCGTTGTAAATGGAATTGGGGACATTGAAAAATTATATGGTTTATATCAGCATGCGGTCGGGAACAATACGTACAGTTATCTTCTGGGACTATATTAATTTTGTGTAAATGAGCTGGAACCAAGCAATGTCCAAATCTCAGGCGATTTATAACTGTTATAAACTTTCTGCCACAATATTCAAATTTGTTGTACCAAGGAGTAGTAGGTAAGTCTTTCTGTATTTCTGCATACCACCTTCCCTTATATTCTGTTGTAACGTGCCAATATTCTTTCCAAATTCTGAGTAAATCCTTATTAATTGCACAATAGTAATCTGTGAAAGGTACTTTTAATATATCTGTGTGATCTAGATCATGCTCTTGTCGAGTAGCCAAATCTACTGTTTCATTGCCATGGATGCCACAATGTGAAGGAACCCATACCAATTCTACATGTTTTGATTTACTAATCATTTCTATAAGCTCTCTAATACTATATATAATATAATTTAACTTATATGAGAAATTACTGTTGTTTAAAACAGACAGAACACTTTTAGAATCACTTACTATTAGTATATTTACATTTTTTACAGAGTTATTTACAAATGTTAAAGCGGTTAAAATTGCATACGCTTCTGCAGTAAACACACTGCAATTATTATCTAACTTTATACAGTGGGTTTTATTCATTTGTGGATCATAATATGCGGCTTTAACCCCTTCATCACTTTTAGAACCATCTGTATATAAAATATAAAAGTCTGGTTTATTCTCTATAAATTCTAGAAAATCAAATTTGTTATTTATTACATCTAAATGACAATCTATACTTAAGCAATTAATCAAGGCATTATAAGGACATTTATATGTTGGCCAGATATCATGAGAACAAATGTTTTTACTGATATTTTTTGAAAATGACATTATTGTTGTGATTTCAGGCAAAACTCCCGAAACAAGAGATGTGGCTGATAAGCTAGATGTTTGAACTGATTGTGATATCTGTGGATGACATAAAACATTATTCAGCACTATAACATTATTGGAAGTCAACTCTTTCAAACAGAATCTATCAGCCAAAAGTAAACGTCTCAGGATTAATGGAGGTATACAGTTTTCAATTTCCATAGAATTAATAGGAGTGGAACGCATAGCTCCGCTAATAATTCTTAAAGCCATATTTTGTATTACATCGAGTTTTCGTAATAAGGTGCTACTTGCATTCATATAAGCTAAACTACTATAATCAAAATGACTTCTTACTATACTTTTATACAGCATGATCAAGGTTTTAGGATCAGAGCCCCAAAAAGTACCAGCTAAACATCTTAAAACATTAATACTTTTCATTGCATTGCTGCAGATATACTTAATATGCTCTTCAAATTTTAACTTGTTATCTATTATTACTCCTAAAAATTTATGTTGATTACTTACAGGAATGATTTCATTATTGTATTTAATTTTAACAAAAGATTGTGCAAAAGGATCTTTACTAAAAACAATAACAGAACTTTTATCAGAACTAATATCTAATTTTAATACATTGTTGTAATAATGGTGTAGCTGCAGCAGTGCAGAATTCAAGTGATTTACAGCCATATTTAAATTTTGACTTTCAGAGTATAAAAGTAAGTCATCGGCAAATTGTAAAATTTTAACATGTGATGTGTTAACATACTTTAAAATTTGAGATGTATATAGAATATACAAGAGAGAAGATAAGATAGCTCCTTGCATAGTTCCTTTACTGACGGATTTTGGTCCATGTAGCTTATTATTAAATTTAACATACAAGGTTCTGTTATTCAGAAAATTAAATATCCATTTCAATAATTTTGTTGGCAGACCTAACTCATTCAAAACTAGAAGAAGGCTCTTAATGTTGACATTATCGAAAGCACCTTTTACATCAAGAAAGACGCAGATTACATTAGAGTGGCTGAGCTTTGCTTTTTTTAATGTTGAGATTAATGATACAAAACTTTCAGAGCAACTTTTACCCTTTCTGAATCCAAATTGTGTGTTAGGTATTTTAGAGTTGGTTTCAACAAAATAATCTAAACGTAATTTTAACATGTTTTCAAAAAGTTTACCCAGACAGGATGACAAAGATATGGGTCTGTACGATGACGGATTATTTGCAGGCTTATTAGGTTTTAAAATTGGTATTACACATTGAGTCTTCCAAGATTCAGGAATAACTGATGCATTCCAAAGTCTGTTATAAATTGCCAATAAAATGTTCAGAGCATTTGAATGTAAATTTTTAATAAGTTTATATGGAATGTTATCCATACCTGGTGTAGTATCTCTACGACTATCTAAAGAAATGCGAAGCTCATTCAGTGTATAAGGCTCATTTAAGAAGGAAACGCTATTGTCAGACCTGTCTAAAATATTTAAAGTGGTAAAATCGGTTGATGTTGAATCTGCTAATTTTTCTAGAAAACTTGGTACCCATTCGTCATTTAGAGTTTTGTTACTACAATTACTGTTAATCCTTTTAAATTTTTTAACATAATTCCATATTCTAGTAACTGGTGTCATTCTGTTGAAAGAAGTACACAATTCATGCCATGATTTTCCCCGTTCCTCAATTAATATCTTTTTCTTTTTAGCATCAAGACGCTTGTAATTAATAAAATTGGAAATTGTTGGAGAGTGATGATATGTCTTAAGAGCTTCTTTCGACTTTTGAACTGCATCCTCACATAGTGTGTTCCACCATGGAGCTGGTTTTCTCAGAATTTTTAGAGTGTGATTAGATTTCTGCTTAGGAATACATTCATCTCTGATTTGATACAAGATATTTATAAAACTATTGTATAATTCATCTAGATCTGTATTTTCCAAATCTAATTGCGAAAAGCAGGTTTCAGATAAAGTTTTAAATTTAGACCAGTCTGATTTGTTGTACAAATATTTTTCTTCTACAGGACGAACATCATACACCGATGGCTTCACATTTACATCCAGTAGAGTCGGAAAATGATAACTACCCATTGCATCATCATGGACTTGCCATTCACAGAGAGGAGCTAACGAGCAACTAACTAAGGCTAAATCAATTGCTGAAGAATTCTTGTTTGGATATTTAATTGTAGTATGATTACCATCATTTAAAACACACAAGTCAAACTCATCTATGAGATTGTACAAAGAATTACCTCTACTATTATTTTTTAGACAACCAAATAAAATGTGATGGGCATTGAAATCTCCCATTATGAGACATGGCTTAGGAGTTTCAGTGAATACTTTTTTTAATTTATTAGTATTAAATTTAGTAAATTCGCTGTTTGGGGGACAATAAATACACAACACATGTAATTTACCTAATGATGTATCAAGTGCAATGCAAATGTTCTGAATTGATTCGTAATATGAGGTATGAACAACTTCATATTTAAAATTTTGTTTAATTAATATAGCTACCCCATTATGTTCGTTTACAGACAGTTTGTGAATCAAATTATAGGATGGAAAATTTGGAATTTTACTGTTTTTCTTAAGCCACGTTTCATTTAGTAAACATATATCTACATTTTGTTCAGTTAAAAACTTTAACAATAGCGTTTTTTTACTATGTAAACTTTGAATATTGAATTGTGCTATACGAATATATGTGTCCATATAATTAAATTAAATTAAATTTGACAACAAAATTTCTTTAATTCTTTTATTTGTAATGGGTTCATTCTTGCTATTTGCAAGGGCAACAATGGACTTCACAAGGGCATTTATAATTACATCGTTATCAACAATTTCTTTGGCATTGAGATCTTGGAAGGTTTTTTGTCTCGGCTTTGGTGTTAGAGCTGGGAAGGATGTTCTATCAGAGATTTGTGGCAGACTTACCGCATTGGCATAAGACATTTTTTGTTGTTGTTTAATTTTCTTCTCTTCTATTTTTTTCTGCTTAACAGGGCAGTCTTTCGACACGGCAAGGTGAGGGCCAGAACAATTGACACACATTATTTCTTCCACATCACATTCCTTGTAGGAATGCCGTCCTGCACAGGATGAACACATCTGCTCTGCTCTGCAGTTCTTAGCTGAGTGGTTGAATCGGAGGCAACGGTAGCATTGCATGAGTGGTGGAAAGTATTTATGAACCTGGTATCTGAATAGCTTGATGTATACATACTGAGGTAATGTGGTGGCTGCAAAAGTGACAGCCACTGTTCCAAGAGGAGTCAAATTTCCGTCTACTTTTCGCATAAAGCGTTTGATTGAGACAACATCAGCATCACAAGTAATATTTTTGTAAATTTCTTCATTAGACATTGTCAGCGGAATATGCCTGATGACTCCTATAACTTCAGTCATGTAAGCAGGAATGAAAGCTTTCAGCTTATATCTGTTCAGGAAGCTATCCATCTTTAAAAAATTGTTAGCTGGAGCTGGCTTTTTGAAAGTGACGCCAACCTTATAGGCATTTATTCGGTGGACACCTACAATGCCTTTAACATTTTCAATGAAAAGATTTGTCAATATTATGGGGTTTTTATTACCAACCTTTTCTTCTTCTGTGGATTCAACGTAAACCACGCAGTCCCCACTGTGATTTTCGGGGAATAGCCTCTTGTAGAGGGGCTTCTGAAATACTTTGTAGCCATCATTGTTCGTTGAGGATTTTGCAAGTTTTCTCTTCTTTCTCTCTGCTGTAATGACGGGGTCCTCCCCGTCACTAGCAACGCTCATGACGTTATTGTTGCGCCGCAACACCCAACACAAATCTCAGAGAATTGCAAAATTAAAATTTATGAATAATTGAATATTAAAAACGCCCGCTTCTTTCGACTTCCCGCCAAAAAGTCCGAAAAAAATTCCAGCATGAGTGCGTCAGTGCTGCCAGCTCCTTTTGGCAAAAACGCGCGATTAGCACGTCAAAAACGCGCTAGAACGCCATAAATGGTACCTACAACAAAAAAAGCTCTATAGTTCGGCCGTTCAGAGAATGCGTTCCTGACACGTCATCTTGAAAAAATGTTTTTGGCCGATGTCTCGGAAACTATGTACTTAAGGGCAAAAAACATTACGATCATTATTGTATTTACCTAAAACTTCGTGGTCTACGCCTTGGCTCATCAGTTGAACTATGACAGCGCAACATCCAGTGTTAACAACAAGACCAAGTTGCTCATAGAGACTAATTGCTTTTTGATTTCGAGAACGTTGTGTCAATATTTTGATATATAATAAAATATTTAATGCTCAATTTGTGTATTTTTACATGTATGACTGCCTCGCATGTGGGATATACTTATTCATATTTTTTAAACCTTTTTAAAAAGCCTCACACCATGTTTATTTACGCAAATTACATGTTTTTGATACAAAGTCAGATAATTGAAGTACTAGTTTTTAATGAATCTATACAGTTATTGATACCAGAGAAAATTTTATAAGAACAAATAGAAATATAAAAGATAAAATACTTCGAACTGTGTACATAGAGGTGGTACAATAAAATTTTAGTCACAACAGTTTGTCCTAACAGCCATGCAATTTGTTAATTAGATACTTGAATAACCTCAAAGTTTTGAAAAGCTATAACATTTTAGGAGACACTAATTAAGCTAACATTTTATACAGTTTTATACATATACATAGTGATAGTGTCGACATAATTTTTCACTACACTAATAACATGAATGTACATAATGGAACCACTATACATATTTTTTACCCAAGTTTAGACACACTTATGTTTTAAAAATAAAGTTTTTTTTACATATTTTAGTCACTATGCAGGTATTTTAATAAAATAAACATCTTCAACTCGGCCTTAACATATCTTTTATAAAATCAGAACTAAGTATGACACAGACATATATACATGAGATCATAATTATTATCAGTCTATTTCCTATAAGAATTTTTACATTCATAAAATTATTTCATGCCATAAAAGGTATTTTCAGCCAGCCATTTTTTTAAGCTATATTTAAATTTGTTTCCAACCAAAGATTTTAGATGAAGAGGTAGACTATTATATACTTTTATGGCTGTATTAAATGAACACTGTTTAAAAACAAAACTGAACAACTGAAAAACTGTTTAAAAAATATTACGTTATTTTGCAAGAACGCGCTAAATCGGCATAAAAATATGAATCTCAGGCTGCGCTAAATTATTCTTTTAATTCATGTAATATTTGATGCATTAATTTTCTCTAGCAAATTCCTAAAAACAGTAATTGCTAAATCTGACTCTGAACTCCATTGATGGCAACACCAACGTTTATTTTGACGTCACTGTCAATAACGTGACATGACGATCGGTATATTTTGAAATTGACAGTGACATTTTGTTGTTTTTTATTTCTTTATCTATTTTAACTTTGCAATTGCAACACAGAGCTAATTGTAATGACATTTAGCCAGCTACTATTATTAGCCAAGCACTATTATCACGCACTGACGACAACAAAGTTGCCAGGCTTAGCGCTTAAAATTAAACTACGAACCTAAAATTTAAAACGGCGTAGTATTCTTCTATGTGTCATAAGAAAATATAACGTCTCGGCATTTTCTGGAGTTTTTACATATCTGAACTTTTGAAGTGATTATTTGTTGTTAAAACTCCAAATCTCAATTGCGATATTAAATTTAGGTAAAGAAAAAACTACTAATTAGGTCAGGTAGCTCTAGACTGATAACACTGGTATGTGTCGTACAGAGAGTTTCACTCACACAGAGATATTTTGCACGTTACCAAGCACTTATGCAGTTTTGCATGGTATTATGAACTCTATTCCGTTACAATAGATATCTATGGATGTGTCGTTCTCTAGAATGGTAGTGAGTGACAATAGTCAAAACAATGGGAATTTTGTATATTTGTGTGTACACGCATTGGGGAAAATATCACCATAAGCAATGAGTCATAATTCCACACAATCTAAATATCGAATTATAAGTTTTTTTTTAAAAAAGGGAAATATTCAAAGTTTGTCATACAGGTATTGATCAATAGGACTAACTTTCACTATGAGACTAAACCTCAAATCATGATTAAAAATCAGCTATTCTGTGTAAAATATTTAATAAGACGTGATGATTTATGTTATACCGAGCCGGGATGATTCATGTCTGACCCGTCCCAGACACAGCCTGGACACAAATTATCTGACACACAAATAATTCCTTACGGTCTTTGATGACATATATGGATCAGCTGATTTTATTTTTGAAGTGAAACTTCTAATGCGATTTCCTACAAGGTTGCGGTAAACGTTTAACGCTACCATGGAGGGGGTATGAAGCGTCGAAGTTTTACTTCTTCCGCGCGGAGGGACTCCACGCACTATTTTTTTTGAAAGTGCAAAGTTGGCCCTCGCTTTAGTATAGGTTGGTCATAACGATTCACGCTGAATCAATCTTTTTGACATCAAGGGTGCATTTGCGCACTCTCAATAATAGCACTGGTAACCCATGGAGGAAAAGTTCTCAAGTGGAGACCACGTACTGGCAAGCACAGCGTAGGATGCCTTCTGAAAAGATAGGAAGGTGATCAAAAGATCACCTTAACAAAAAAATTTGACCTGAGCATCACGCTGGATGTAAGCCGCTTCCAACTTAGCTTAAAGAAAATACATAAAAAGACCCGCGCCAAACTATGGATGTTACGTGACTGCAATGATAATGATTTAATAGTTTTACTTGAAATAGAAAATATCTTGATTATCAAGATGATGATGATTAAAATTGTAGAGTAGCTGCATAATTATGATGTTGTAAACTAAAATTAATTGGCCAAAACTGATACTACGAAGAAGGTCAAGTCAGCGAAATGGCCAAAACCCGTGAAAACAATCAAATTGTTTCCCCGGTTGTAATTTAATTCCTAGTACTTCAACGTAAGGTGGTCACATTACGTTAAAGTGCTAGGAATTAAATGTTTTTCCACATTTTCTGATTATTATTATTACAGAACTTTATTCAGAGTTGTAGATTTGTTTTAAATTCGAAACAAAATACTTACATACACTCAATATCATTAAAAATTCGTTACAAAAGACTTCAAAGGAGCTCTTGAATACCTATTTCCATAAGAAATCAGATGATTTATCACTTTTTGATTTTAAAAGATCATAAAAATATCTATGCATTTGCAGTAGTTGCAGTGCTATAAAATGCCACAGTCATGTCAAAAAGAGACGAAGATTATTATCCTTATTCAAAATCATTTTCTTTTGTTTCTTAAAAAGCCAATGCACCTGCCAATTTATTGATAACTAGCTGCGCCCTGTGGTGTTACCCACGTTAGCCCGAGATAAAAAGTTTTTTTCATAAACGTATCTTAAGTTAGGTACTCCTAATTACATCAGCTACCTGCCAATAAAAGTCCCGTCAAAATCGGTCCAGCCATTTCAGAGATTAGCCGAAACAAACAGACAGACAGACAGACAAAAATTGTAAAAAATGTTAATTTGGTGTACGTACCCTATATAAATTTATATAGATGTACTAAAAACGGTTATTTCAATATTACAAACAGACACTCCGATTTTATAAATATGTAAGATGTTTAGATTAAGAATTTTCTTCCTTAATTTTTTCCCTAAAGTGCCTAACTTTTCCCCAAATATAGGGTAAAGCGGCAATGATTTTAGATGGTAACCCTATTTTGACAGTTCTGAGTTAATGATAATAGCCAGTGCGATAGAAATTACGGTCAAAGAGTAAGAAAAATAAGTGAAAACTCATTTATTTTATGGCCGCAACATTTATATTTCGCAGATTTTTTGAAGAACTTTTTCTTTTATGTACTAGAAGTGTGCAGTGCGACTAGAGTTAAAGTTAAATAAGAGCGCCACTAATGCTTTGTTAGCATATTAGCATCATTTTGTTCATAATGACACTGTTTTCCTTTTCTCAATTTACAAAAATAGGTAGGTACTAGGTAACATTTAGGAAAAAATTGCAAGACAATTAACAATGAATCATAACTCAGATAATATAGTGGTTCCAGCAAATAGTAAGTACCTACCTAATTTTTTAGTTCCCGAATAATTAATTTCTACCTATGTATCTACTCATTTTTGTCGCACTGTAGTCTGACGTAGCTAGGTAACCCAGGGCCCTGCCCTGGGACAAATAAAAATGGAGCCCCACTGCTATCTAAACTGGTTAGGTTTTACTATCAAGGAAAAATGTTAAATATACAAATACTTTTAAAATGCTAAGCAACTTTACACAAAGCTACTTCTAAAATGCTAAGCTACCTTACACATCGATGAATAATATGAATAAAACGCACATACAAGCGCAGCCTAAGAAATTCGCCGACTAGATAGACAAACGATTAAGGCAACTTGTAGGAACGCGCTGGATGCAAGCCGCTTTCAACAGATCTTATTAAAAATCTATTATTATCTATCTATCTATCTTTGTTGGCACAGCGACCCAAAGTGGGTCTTGGCCTCCGATACCAAGGTCCGCCATCTGTCTCTATTCTGCGCGAGTAGGTGCCAGTCTTTCACCCCAATCTCCAGCAGGTCTTCGGCCACTTTATCTCTCCATCTATACTTGGGACGTCCAACAGGTCTTCGCCCTTCCGGCATGCCCAAATATGCCTTCTTAACGGCACGATCCTCTCCCATCCGTTCCAGATGTCCGAGCTAACGGAGTCTGTGGGATTTAATTTCACCAATAATATTGGGCTCCGCCACTAGCTCTTCAATTTCACGGTTTTTCCGGATCCTCCAACTTCCATCTTCCCGCCTGGTCGGCCCCAGAATGTTCTCTAATATTTTGCGCTCCGTCACCAACAGTTTGGTTTCTTCCTTTTGTGTTAGCGTCCAAGCTTCACAGCCGTACATCAGAATTGGTCTAATAACTGTTTTGTAGATCCTGATCTTTGTGGCTCTACTAAGGAGCTTGGACACCAATATTTTATGGAGGGCTGCACTACAAAGGAGAGTATTTTGGATACGTATTTCAATTTCGTCCTCTCTGGAGTTGGTATCTGTTATAGTACAGCCGAGATACTTAAATTTGGGTGTGCCCTTAAATATCTTATTGCCAACTTTAAGATCTGCCCTTGCCTGTCTGGTGTTTTTAAAGCGACGCATGTGCAAATATTCCGTTTTGTCCTGATTGATTCGTAGGCCGACCAGTCTTGCCTCTGCTTCCAGAATGTTGACTGCCTCTACTACTTCTTCCTTCCTCTCACCTAAAAGAGCCAAATCGTCTGCATACCCTATCACTTTATGTTGTCCATTCATGATTACTCCACCGTTAGAGGTCAAAACTTTTCTCATAACAAACTCAAGAGCAAAATTGAACAACATAGGTGATAGGGATTATTATAAGTACATAATATCTAGATCAATCATATCTTTATAATTATATTTATTGATCTATAGAGGAAGCCTATGTCCAGTGGTGGATTGTCCTACAGCTGATATGATGACGATTGAACCCTCATGCTTCTTGTTGTGTTAGACCGCGTTAATGCCAAGACATGGAGCAATGGAGATTCCTATGCTCGGAGTCTCTTTGCGAAATCTAATCAGAAACGAGGTCAGCAGAAAAACCAATGGTACCGACAAAGCCCAGCAGATTGGTAAATTAAAATGGCAATGGAGGGCCTACGTCCAGCGTCCTATGGCTGCGATGGATCCATCAGATAAGCTACCAGGCCATTTTCCAGCGTCCTATGCCTGCGATAAAAGACATGAACTAAAATAAAGTATTTGAAAATTTTGTTTTTGTTATAAGCTAAAGTTTTAAAGTTTTTTTGTTTTGTGTAGTGTTTCATGTACCTGCTTATAGTTTTTATTATAGGTAGCGGCACGTAAGTCTAGCGCTGAGGGTACTGTGGAGGGGATGGCTGCGCATGGTGACCGTCATACTATACTCATGCGCAGTCATCCCCTCCACATTTCGTCCAGCGCTATACTTACTTACCTATATGCCGCGACCTGTACGAGTATTTGTCTTGTTAGCGTGTTTATAACAGTTACGAGTATTTAAGTGATAATTTCATACCTTATACTTTAGCTAGGCTTATTGTGTGTCGAAAGACAGAATATGTATGGTGATCTATAATAAATAAATAAATATTTGGGGACATCTTACACACATATTTTGTACCATCTGTAAACTGACCCATATCCGCAGTAAAAAAATGACTATAAGTAGGTAGATAATTCTAATTTTCCTCCTTGAAATGTGCGTTCCGTATGTACTTAGCTATATGCGCCCCATAATACTCTTTATCTATCTGGTAGCTTATCAGATAGCCCATGACGTGAGTGGTACCACGCATAGATTAATTAAAAGGAGATCCGATTGAATGGGCCTGTTTGTATGTATTTTTTAACCGTGACTATCGGCTAATCTCGCAGGGGAGCGAAAAAGGACAATCAATGTGTGACGGATTATGTTTAGGACTAGCGGTGTTGCGTGGTTTTACTTTTACGTTACTGAAACAGTGTAATGTAAGTATTAAGTAAATAATTATGATATTTGCGAAATCATTCATTTTTATTTTTCGGTCGTTTAATAAATTATTATAAAATGTAACTTTTTAAATACAAGCTTTTTAGATCCTGGATATCATGTAGCAGCAGAGGGCTAGCCAAGACAAGTAAAACGAGCCCAAACACGACGGGTCTAAGTATCTTGTTTAGTTCAGAAGTTCCTATGGCCATTTTCCGATCCCATCTTCAGATCAGCTCCAAGGTCCTACCATATTATTGCATTGTCATGCAATATAAATATAGGTGCAAAATTTCAGCTCGATCGGAAACCGGAAAATCGGTCAAATTTAACTTGCAAGATTCCACCCGAACTTGCAGACATATACACATAAGGTAGGGCAGGCTGAGAAGGCCCACTTTTTTACAAAATCAAATAAGTCTTTATTTTATCATCTCAACACAATAAAAAACGTGGTTATGAACCCTTCGTTCTCTTACTAATATTCAAATAAATATATTTTTTAAGTTGTGTAGATAGTTTGCATGTTTTTTACCTTTCTTAAAAACCCTTCTTTTGGGCCTTACTAAACGTGGCATGTCTAATAAGGCCCTGAGAATAATATAATTATTTTTCACGAAAATAAGAACTTGAGATTTAAGATTTACAAAAACATGTAAATTTCAATATTTTTCGACTTGGACAAAAGTGAATCCTAACTGATATCAACAATAGTTCATAAGAAAAAAAAAAATTTTCTGCTAGGTAGCAAAACAACCCGTACTCAGCCCTTTTTAACTTTTTACGGGAATTATTTTGATACAGTGTATGCTTTTTTAAAGTTAATTTTATGATTAGGAATTTAATTTCAAGATTTTTTATAAATAAATACTTCCATACTTTGGGCCTTGATAGACAACACTGGGTTAAAAGGCCCAGCTATAGGGTTAGAAGGCCCAAATTATCTTTTCGGGATAAGACATGATATTTGTTGACCTGAAACGAAATATTTTCTAATAAAATACTCATAAAATGAAATTTCGATCACAGAAAAAACAATAAGAGCATAGGCATGTTATGTACCTACCTACTTTATATCAACAAAAAAGGAAGATAAAAAAATTACGCTTCTTGGAAAAATATATTATTTCAACGACTATTTGAGAAAAACAAGAACAAAATAAAGACATTTTTTTTGTCAAGGCCCAATCAAGCCTTGTAAGGCCCAAAAAAGTAATTACTTGGGCCTTCCAAAACGACTTGGGCTTTGAAACCCAAACTAACCATTTTCGTAATAAATTTGATAAAAAAATCACAATCTAAAACTAAATAGTGTTAGCTAATGATTAAATAAACACTTTAAACTAATCATCTGCTTAAAAATTTTGGGATAGACAACAGAAAACTTACTTTTTGTGTCCGAGAAAATAGCAAGATAGGCGAAGACGTCCAAGCTCGGCGAGAAAAGTGGCGACACTGACAAAATGGCGGTCGCCAGCGGAACGCTGCAGGCGCATTCTGCGTTCCTATTGGTCCGTTACTCACGTGACTAGAGACCAGTGCGCTATGAATGTATTTAATGTGTTTTTTGAAACTTGGGCCTTACAACACAGCGGGCCTTCTCAGTCGGCCCTACCTTATATTGTTAATATTACCTATGTACCTACGAGTACGATATGGACCGACTTGTAACTTATGTTATCAATAAATTGATTATGATTATACATACATAGGTACATCCATTGTAAGTTAAATAAAATAAGTTATTAAATAATAAATTTAATGGAGCTAAATTTTTTGAAATGCGAACTTTTCGTTTGCGACTCATGTCCGGAAAAAGAATTGGTAATTAGCAATAATGGTTTGGCACCTAATATCAAATCGGTAGACAAGTGTTCTCTTCGCCTTCTGGGTTCGCCGATATTAGATGAGTCTTTTCAAAAATCAAAAGAAAATTCAAAATTTGTTGAGTGCCTCTAATAGGCTACTCAAAATTAACGCCCACATATGAGATGTTGTCTGTTTGTTCCAAAATACATGTACGCTTTACGATGTAGTCCATTGTGGAAACACAATGAGCTCCTTTTGAGCTTAGACGATGTTGTAAAGCAGACCCTAGTATCAGTTCTGAATACTGACATGAGTGGCGTGGTTACAAGCCTCCTTGCTTGTTAGGCTTGGAGGGCTAAATTTCAACCGTTGCTTTACCAGCTTTCTAGTCCTCCATTCGTAGTACCCATAAATTATATGAAAAAATCCTCGCACCTTCTTTAGGCCATTCTGGCGTAGATGTAGCTCATTTGAATGAGGCAACGAATGCTTGGAGGGTCGCTTGCCCGAATACCGAGCTTCCAAAGACTTTGTCGTCGCAGAGACTGTGGGATCGGCCGGTTTGCAGACTAGCACGGAAATCTCTTCTAGATACGTGTCCTAGCGTCGCGGATCGCGCTCGTATCCTTGCAGTCTCTGTATGGGAGTCCGGTCTTTGGTTGCAAGCTTTACCCTCTTTCAATACTGGTAACCTACTGTTAGACCCAACTGCATTTCGTCTAGCTGTCAGCAGCCTGCATGCTGGGCACGCTGCCAACTGGCAGTGGGCTTGGGCATTTGGATTATCTTTAGACCTTCAAGGGTCTGTGGATGATCCAATGCTTTTTATGTATAGGTAGTAGTAGTGTAGGTAGTTTTAGCATATAGTACCTATTGTATTTTGTTGTACTTAATAAAGGCACTCTTGCCAGTTAAAAAAAAAGTTAAATAAAAGCTTGTAGAGAAGACATGGGTAATAACATAAAGATTGGTACCTATTAATTATTTTATTTTACATTTTTTAATTAGTCAGACTTTTTAAGCCGCCTGAAGGCCTCTGATATGGCAAAGTAATTGAGTTAGACTGGGTTTTGAGCTTCATACACGTAGGTACGTCAACCTTAAGTATACTTATTAAATATATGTACTATCGAAGAATGCTACATTAATCATTCGGGGACATCCTTTTTAGGGTTCCGCACCCAAAGGGTAAAAACGGGACCCTATTACTGAGACTCCGCTGTCCGTCTGTCTGTCTGTCGGTCACCAGGTCGTATCTCAAGAACCGTGATAGCTAGACAATTGACATTTTCACAGATATTTCTTCAGATATTTCAGGCATTTCTGTTGCCGCTATGACAACAAATAGTAACAACAGAAAAAAAAAAACAAAAATTTAAGGGGTCTCCCATACAACAAACCTGCATCTGTAGTCGTTTTTTGCTCGATGTAAATAACGGTGACAGGTATATGGTTGAAATATTCACAGACTATTTAGTTAAATATTTACTTCAAAAGTTAATATTTAAATTAAAATAAATAAGCGGGCTTCCATAGACCATACTGTACGGAACCCTTCGTGCGCGAGTCCAACTCGCAGTTGGCCGTGACTTTCGTATGGCTCGGACGTATACGGAACTTGTATGGAGACGGGGTAGGACGTATACGTTCCTTCTAAGTTTGCGTGCTTCATCTTCGACTACAAAGCCGCTTACCATTAGGAGAGCTACGAGTATAATTATGTTTTGCAAAAAATAGCATGACCGACTTCACCCGTGTACAAAATTCGCATATACGAGTATTTCTCACGAATCGATGTAGCATTTTTCACATTATTATTGATTTATCAAAAATGGCTCAGCCGATTTCGATAAAATTTAAATGGGACCAATTTCAAAGTATATTCTTTCTAATAAAAAAAAGATTATTGAAATCGGACTACTACGTAAAAAGTTATGCGTGGTTACACATTAAAAAAATATATACGCGTCGAATTGAGTACCTCCTCTGGTGGTTCGTCGGTCAAAAATGTAGACGTATAAAGGATAAAAAACTCTCACCTACATTTCTGCCTGGATTATAGCAGGCAGGTGTTTGTCGTAGTTTTGTTACTTAATAGCCGAAGCTAAAAATAAATAAGACTGATATGTAGATACAAAAATAGAACAGATAAGTAGGTACTACGGTGTGAATTCATATTCATAAGAAGCTTAACCATTTCGATCCGTCATTCTGACTAGGAATAGATAAGTACAAAGGTAAAA
This sequence comes from Hypomecis atomaria, assembly GCA_964007245.1. Lineage (NCBI taxonomy): Eukaryota > Metazoa > Arthropoda > Insecta > Lepidoptera > Geometridae > Hypomecis > Hypomecis atomaria. The sequence goes on along the minus strand of OZ023285.1, from coordinate 18,967,685 downwards.
TAAGTTTTTGAAATTGTGGAGCCGACGACAAAAATTTGAAAAATTGGATTGTATCCATCATTCTAGTAAAATTCTCGACTGCCTAAGAAGCATACCTACGGCCTTCTTTTTCGTGTTACAAATACAATAGAACAATTCATTATAGCTTTAACTATTATACCTACTAATAGGAGGTATACCGTTGGCTTAGATAATAATCAAGACTCCAAGCAACACGCTGCAAACCGATTCCAATCAATCTTATTGGAAATTTGTAGGAGAGGTCTATGACTAAAGTGGAGCCATTTTAATAGGTAACATTTGACAGTTCATTTATGGAAAGAAAAATATACCTTACATACTCTAAAGGAATAAAACTCATGAGAACAATATTGATTACGACCGATAAGTGTTCTCGAAGACGGCTTGGAGTTTTATTCCTTTAGTGTAAGGTATATTTTTCTTTCCATAAATGAACTGTCAAATGTTACCTATTAAAATGACTCCACATTAGCGGTGGACATCCTAAAAGCTGACGGATGAAAGATTTTCTACTAATATTCACGTGTTCATGTTGGTAATTTGTTTATAGGTACATATAGATACACATTTCGAACTAAGTAGGTATATATGTAGGTATTCCTCCTATTCCACCTAAATTATAACTTAGTGAAGATTGTAGAGAAGCTAACAAGGTTCTCTGAAGTCTCGTAACTTGTGGTGTGGCAACCGGCTCCCCCGCTTGCCACATTACGGGTTCTCTAATCCTCTTTTAACTTGTGGTGCTGCAAACGGCTTCCCCGTTTGTAACATTACAAGATCTAGACATAATTATCATTGGAGATAGATCCTACTAATATTATAAACGTGAAAGTTTGTAAGGATGGATGGATGGATGTTTGTTACTCTTTCACGCAAAAACTACTGAACGGATTGAGATGAAACTTTGCAATTTATCAGAATAACACATACTTAGGCTATAAATTATAATGATACTAGCTTTTACCCGCGGCTTCGCCCGCGTTGTATTTTGATTTTGGCTTATGTTTATGTCGGCTGCGAAACCTAACCTAACTGACAAATATCAAAATACCTTAGAGGAATGCTTTTGTTGGTTAAGTTACGGTTGGAGTGTATATACAACCCCCCCGTGTATTCCCGCCTTGTCGTGGGGGAGGTCTGAGGCAGCTGAAAAGGCGGCGCTCGAAGTCTCCCTCTTCTTTGGGTCTTTTCCCCCAAGGAAGCTTAGAGGCTGGCACTCGAGTTTCAGCCGCTTTTAACTAAAGCAGCTGAGAGGATGGCCGGTAGGTTGCATGCCTTATGAGGAGTGTCGCAACTTAGGCGGGCTGCAGTGCCGCTCTTGCGATGCTGCATCCGAGGATTTTTTTTTATTATATCGCGAAATATCCCTGACATGATCAGGGGTCTTAATTACAAATGAATAAAAACTAAGTATACCTATATTTCAATGTTTTTGGCTGTTTGCAGTTATAATAAACATTACAATGGTACAGCAAAGTTTATACCTACTTGTTCCTAATTAAGTATTGCTTTTTTTACAAATATTTGTGCAAAAATTCGATAAAATTGTTTCTAAGGTTTTTTCGTGTTAGATTAATTCCAATTTTTTGTTCTAAATCAAATCTCTACTTTCCATAAACTGGGCATTCCAAGATTATGTGCAGTGGAGTCTCCTCTTTTGTGGGTTCACAGATGCACGATGGGCTTTCCCTCAACTTAAATCGATGTAAGTATTGGGAAAACTCACCATGCCCCGTCAGCACTTGAGTTATGATTCCCACTGGTGCTATTTCTCTTACGATCTTGTATGCCGCCCTTGCATCCGGAAAATATGTTTTGGTTACCGCCGCTGTGTGTCCATCCTGATACCGCCGGTTCCACTCGTCAAGAGAGTCCTTTCGGATTTCTCGCTTGACGAATGAAACGGGGCAGTTATCCTAAATAGGTCTGCACTTCGAGTGCAGTGCTGCTTCCTTTGCTAGCTGGTCCGCTTTCTCATTTCCCTCCATCCCCGCGTGCGCTTTAATCCAATAAAGTTTCACTATTTTATTTTGTGCGTGTAGTAACTTTATGTTAGCTTTGAATTTACTGCTAAGGGATGGAGGGAAGATACGCCAACTACCGTTTCCAGTGCAGACCTGGAGTCACAAAAGATTTTTGCTTTTTCGGTAGCCTCAAGAAGTGCCAATAACTCGACCTGTTACACAGAGCACCAATCGGCCAATTTCAGCTTGCGGGTACTGATCTCAGCGGCATCATCCCAAATGGATAATGCTGCCCCAACTTTCCCTTTAATTTTACTGCCGTCTGTAAATATGTTAATTTCTCGGTTAAGATTTTGCTCTAGTGCTGCTCCGTCTGCCAGGCATATGAACTCCAGCTCCTCTTGCTGCGCTGGGTGTGGCTTCTTTTCTGTCTCTCTATCTCCAGTTACTTGCTGGGAATAACCTTTCTTAGTTTCATAAAGCAAGGCTGCTTCTTGGACTCTGATATGACAGCCGAGGATAAGGGGCCGCGGTGGGATATATGGAACTGGTGGTGTGGGTGCCGCCACCTACCCTACCTTCCGCTAGGCCGTCAACGTGTTGGCAGACGCAGTGGGGCTGCAGGGGAAGAGAGGTGTCGGTATCGCGATTGCCGTTCTCACTGCCCTCTGCAGTTGAAGAGGCAGGCGCTGGGCTACTATGACTGACCCACTGCACTGGGACCTGGGCGTTGGAATGCTGTCTGACGTTCAGTACTGGTTAGTCTCGAGTGGTGGATGACGATGTGTCTTGTGCTCCGAAACACTCCGTCACTATGGCGAGAGCGCAAGCTCCGTTATGGAGCCCGAGTCTGGGCTAGTGCTATTGAGTGCCGCGAAGGAGTGCGAAATATGTGGGAACGTCCTAAACTTGCCATGACAGGTTATTTCTGGCGCTTAGACGGCTGCTACCGCAGCCCACTCACTTAGTTTTTATCCTATCCTACGGGAACTGTTAAAGTTTTTGCGATAAAAAGTGGCCTATGTCACTTTTCGTCTTTCAAACTATATTCATGCAATATGCCAAGGCAAGTTGCTCCGTTGCTGAGAAAAATTTATCGTTAAGTCCTACGGGAACCACAAGTTTTTCGGGATGGAAAGTATCCCATGTCACTTTCCGTCTTCCAAACTATGCCCACCCCAAAAATCAAGTCGATCGGTTGCTCCTTTGCTGAGAAACCGTTATTGTCCTATCCCATGGGAATCACGAATTTTCTCGAGATATAAAAAGTATCCTATTATCACTTTCTGTCTATTAAACCATAGGTATCCATACCAAAAATCAGGTCAATCTTTTGCTCCGTTGCTGCGTCAAAGAGGAACAAACCAACAAACTTTTCGGATTGATAATATTAAAGTATGATGATTCTGTACCATAAAGGTAGAATAAAAAAACATGTTGAACCTCTAATGATAGAATATTTAAAAATATTTTTAATGTCAGACAAAATGACGGCCCGGTATTAAACGTCATAGTAACATGTAGCATGCAGAGGGAAAATAACATTTTATCCAATTTTAATGTCAGTTGTCATTTTCAATCCATACTTTATTTCCTCTTCAAGGGGATATAATGGTAGAAAAACAATTTGTCGCCTTGCCACGCTACTTGTAAAAGTCTGCAGACAATGTCACCTGTCATCTAATTACGTTTGGCTGTGACGTTTCGTTAGTCCATATTAGCGTCATAGAGGAATTAATCACTTAGCGTCTTTGTGATAGTGGCGACAGTTTCGCTTCGAGGGTTTTTGTCCTGTCCTACAGGAACTATGAAATTTTTCGGGATAAAAAGTATCCTAAAGCTCCTTCCGCCTTTTATACTATATCCATGCCAAAAATCAAGTCAATCCGTTGCTCCGTTGGCGCGTGATAGAGTAACAAACCAACAAACCAACAAACTTTTCGGATTTATAATATTAGTAAGGATTGCGTAAATTTTTCATATTATAACAATAAGTGTTAAGTAAGTAGGAAAAATTCTGCCATCTGCGAGTTATTATAGCGTACGCTCCAAGAAATGTCAAGAAAGAACTGTCGAATCGAACAAATGTCAAATCGATTTTTTTATTTTATTTTCCACCTCCTCTATTAAGGGTGGTAATTTTATTTTCCACCTCCTCTGTTAAGCGCCTCGAAATATCATGCGGGCGAAGCCGCGGGCAAAAGCTAGTATGTAATAAATATAATTATGTACCTACCCACTTTAGAGTTTTATCTAATTAACAACTTTTCTCTGAAATAAACCAAACATGCCTGCAGCGATCCTTCAGTTAGGCAAGTCAAAACAATCCCAAATATAGTTTAATTCCTCTAAGATACGAGTACCTCGAAACTGAAAGCTTTTGAAGCCTACCTTTAATTAGAGTGAGATATTCAAACTTGATAACAATAAATAATTGAAAACAATGAGGCAAAGGGCCGAAGACCCGAGCAGCACTCTCCTTGGAATTTGAGTGGACTGATCGATTTTAGTCGATTTATTTAAAATTTCATACACCGAGCTCCTTTCAGAAATTTTCAGGTATTTCAAGGGAAAACACAGCACAGTTCTATGACAACTTTACCTGCTTTTACTTGATACTCGTAAGTAGGCGTGTAGGTAGGTATTTGTTGTCAGAATTTTACAATTTTACAATCCACCAACCCGCACTGGGCCAGCATGGTAGATTTGGCCCAATCACCCTTCGTGGGTAGGCTTATGTCCTGCAGTGGACTATCAAATAGGCTGGTACAGTACATTTTTACAAAATACTACCTATACTTAGGTAAAGGCCGCGCCACACAAGTTGGCGGAAATGAAGTACGGACATAAGCCTACCCTACGAAGGGCGATTGGGCCTTATCTACCATGCTGGCCCAGTGCGGGTTGGTGGATTCACGTACGCCATCGAATTTCTTCTACGGACCTATGCAGGTCACGATGTTTTCCTTTACTGAAATGCCAGTGATATGAAATCAGATATGTGAGCCAGTGACGTTTGTAAAAATTTTTACATGCAATTTTTTTCTAAAATCTAAAGTGTGTTTTGTATCGCATCTGCTCTTACGTTCAGGACATTTTGACTTTACGGTACAGATTGAATGCCTCGGTGGCTCAGTGGTTAGTGACCCTGACTTCTGGGTCAAAGAGGCGTGGGTTCGAATCCCACCCAGGGCAAGCATTTCATAGTATATCAGTCTCTGGCTCGGATCCAACAAGCTTACCGTACGTCGTCGGAACGTCTGTAGAAATGTTGGATGTCGGCCCCGATTTGGTTGACTTCAACTAAATCGGTGTATGAGAACGTTACATTGCGAAAATATGGATAACTCTACATTAGCTTATTTTGCAATTAGAAAGAGAAAGAAAATATGAGAAAGTTACCAATAAACACCATCAATTTATTTTTATCTATCTATGAATAGTTAAACATTTAGATACATACACGACGTAGGTATTGTAAGTATATAGGCACTCTAATGCATCCTAAAACATTTTGCGCTCTTTGGGCTCCCTGGTAAAACTGAACGAAAGACTCGCATTGAAGTTGCAAACAAATGTATTCCTGTATTTTTATTTATTCTGAGTTTCCGGCACCTTTTGTTGAAATTCGGCAAAATAAATGAACACTTATCTTCTTAAATTGGCGTCGAGTTTAGTTCCACTGAGATTCGGAATTTGGTATTTCTTGTATCTAAGCATTTAAGTGATTTAATCTTTTTTGGAGTAGATTAGATTTAGACTTTAAAAAAGTCCTTACAAATAAGCTTTTATTATACGATACAATCACGATATTTTAATTCGAATAAGTTTACTAGTTTGGGGCCCACTGATAACTATTTCAATATGTGAAGGCATGCATACATACCTACCTACCTATAGTAATTATTAATACGTCATCAAAATTATTATATTCGTAATGCATGCAATGTACATATTAAATAACTTGACCGTTACTGGAAGCTTTTATAATGAGAGAGCGTATCCCTTTCCGTCGAACAGCTAACGTTTTCAGTCCCTTTAAGCGTTGTAACCGGAAGCCTCCAGGTGGCGCCCCTGTAGCGACTGCGCGCCATTTTATTTTCTAGGAAAAATGGCGTGCCTTTTGGCCTCATTGGCGTTGAATTTTTCGTCGAAGCAACAGCTCCGGGCAGCTCTAGCTAGCTCCCGGCCTGTTGTACAGCTTATTTTTATAAAATCATTATCTAAAACTAATATGTAGATTAAACTCAGTGAATATGTGGTGGTGCTCAGCATCGAAATGAACACGTTGTTTCCAAGAAATAACGGAGCTAAGTATAAGTACCTGCGCAGTAAGTTCCCACATATTATTACATCTATTTCTCTAAAAATACATTTTTTAAAGAAATTTACTGTGCCCAAGGTTTGAAAACCAGGGTGGCATAGCAATTACTAAATAAATAAATTTTTAATGGTTTTTACCGTTCGTTTACAAAATTTTCAGCAGAGCCTAATTGGTTTTAACCAAGAGTGCTTCAAATAGGGCAATCGGTCGCCCTATACAATTGTTTTCATCCCTGTTTAATAAATTTCCTTTAAAAATAGATGAACGCGACTGCTTCAAGCGGTCAAGGTCGTGTGATGTCAGCTAAGCAGAGCTTCTTCGGCAGCGGGTAAGCGTGCTGAACGTTTCCAACCAGATGGAGAAATGTATCGATGAAAATTGGTGAGCGAAATTTGGATTCTTAGTAGAACTTCTTTAAGCTTATATTGCAGCAGAATTTTATTTATACGGCAGTTTAACACTGCAGTGTTCATATATTCGGCACCGTAAGATATACCTAGGTTTCCTAAACCTAGTATCAAGCAACCTGGGAAAAATATACGGCACCTTACGATAGCCGAGAAATAGCACCCACCTTACGATTTTTAATCTTATTTTACCAAAGAGTTTCTAAAATGGTCAGAACTTTATCTCAGTTGATAAAATTTTGTGCAAAGTTATATTTGATGCGTTTAGATTTCATTTTATTCGTTAGAAAATGAGCAAATACTTTCAGCTGTTTCTATTGAGCTTACTGAGTACCTAAGCGCCTATTTGCGAGCAACTTTTGTTCTTTCGACTCGAAATATACGTGATATTACAAATACCGCCGTTTTAGGGTAAATGTATTTTTCAGAAACTACCTTCTGATTATTTTTAGCAAATTGTTTGACAAAACCATGTATAACAGTATGGAAGAAGCAACGTTACCATGCTTCAATGCATGTGAACCACCCTCGTGGGGTCGGTATTTTTAATACCTTCTTATGAACGGATCAAGCTACCTGATATCAGTGGCGTGTGCTTGATATGAACATGTTGTTACCGATCATATAATGATAAAATCGATTTAATTATAAACGAACAGGTTAGCGCACCTACCGGATTTATGCACATCATCAATAACTACCCTCATGGAGTCAGTGCTTTTTGTGAAATTCACTACTTGGAAAGTGAGTGATACAGTGTACAATGCACTTTTATATCATATTAATTAACTACCCTCATGGGGTCAGTGCTTATCGTGATACATGCCACTCTCGCGGAGTGAATTCTACACGATTTATGCAAATAATTTAAAAACTGAGTGTAAATGTACTTCCACAAATCATAACAAACATTTGGCTAGTTTAGTTTCGGCCACTACCTTGTACAGTATTCAATTATTTGCGTTATTTGTTTTGGAAAATGAAATTCCTATTATTTTCTTTCATAGAAAATAAGAAATTCTATTCAAATTAAGCATTCAAAACGGTTGACCTTATTTTAATGGATGATTTGAGCTACTGTACATAGTCGGGTCTTTGCATACTATCGTCACAAGCTTGTAATAAATCACTGAAAAACGTAGTGATTTTCTTCCGACAGGGAGGTCAGGGAGTATTCTCAAACCAAAGCAGTAATAATTTGTAGCATACCCAAAAATAATAAAATAAGTAAGGGTTTGTATAAAATGGGGCTTATATCATTAAAATACATTAATTAAATATACCATAAGAAAAATCAGACTGTTCTTTGTAGGAAGTCTGTAAATAGTAACAACATAACAATATTAAAGAAACATGTACACAGCTCGCATCTATTTAAATTCTATTAAATCTCTTCACATTTTTGGGAAAGAAAACCATTCAATGTGCAATTTTGCAAGTACCCTGTTAAGGTGATAGCAAGATTTGCTTGAGCAGTACTATGTTGTGTATCTACTAAAATAGAAACTAATTGGAGAAAATTAGCATGTCTTATCCGCAAGGATAGCAATCGTGAACATGTGCTCTTATATCGGATACGGAAAACATAAATTAATTGATAAACGTCACTATGAAAGTGAGTTACCCACATACTCTTTGTTTTTCGCATATAACAAAAACCGTGTAATACTATAGTCTGACCGTTTGCGGGCGGTGGGGACCCGCCGCCCGCACCTGTCTCAGTCCCCCTTTGTCGTCTACCTTCACGCCCCTGTACCCGCGCAGGCGAGGACTCAGTTAAACGGTCAGACTATAATAGATATTTAAACTGTCGTTGCGATATTTATTTTATACTTAATCCATACCCCCTATTTCTACTATGTTAGCAGTGTTTAAGTTCACTATTATAAAATGAAAGTCATTTTATATGATGTAGATATTATTTGAGTACATTATAATTATATCGGCATACCAGAATGCAAAGCTACTAAAGGCCCAACAACATATCTACCTACCTACTTTATATTGTGTAATATAATGTTTTTCTATTTGAAAAAAATAGAGAATAAGGTGCATCCTACCAGTGCCTACCTAATAATTGTCTCTGCGACTACAAACGTGTTGTAAAGTTCGTATAGTGAAATAAAATGACAAACAGATGCGATACCATAATCGCATGACTAATCTGTCATATTTAGGTTTAGTTTATAGCCGCAGGATTTTTATATTTCATGTAATGGCGTTCTTAGTTGTAATTAAGGAGAAAACAGTGAAATTATGAAGAATATTAAATATAATCGTGAGTTGTATCCGGTTTTCATATAAAATTTAGTAATGAATCCTCACGCTAGTTTCAATGAAGTGATTATATAGAATGTTGATGTCTTTGTGTTAATACATGCAGTAATGCATGTTGCATTTGTGGCCAGATAGATTGTGTGATCTTCCGTCGCACGGAAGAAAACGTGAAGACGAGTTTGTTTACCATCTTGGCTCAGGCTAATACCCCTTTTAATATTGTATTTTGTATTAATGACCATTTATCATAATAATATTACATTATGAAACTTTTTAATTTACTTAAATACAAACAAAATAAGAATGTAGTGTTCGTAAAAATAGATTGAAACAAAAATGCGCGTCAGATAACCCTAGCTTTTATGGTGTGGAGGGTAGGTCAGGTCTTACTACCTTCTTTTTTCCACAAAACAGCACATTGTTGGATAGATCATCTCAAATATTAGCTAAAAGAGACTAAATTTAATCAACACAAAAGTTAATGTCTAAGTATTTATAAAAAAATATTATAAATATTTCTGGCAAGTACATAGGTTACGGTGCACTTTACGGCGGCGGCGCCTACGCAATGTATAAAATTAATGCGATTACTTAATTTTTGAGAATGTTGTAATCCAACATAATAATATCACTGTAAAAAGCAGCCTAACTAATTTGCTTTACATAAAACTAATCGTTAAGTACAGATTAATCCTACATTCGCAATTTGACGATCGAGCCGGGAGTTATTAAAAATTCAAGGGGCTATTTTTGCTAGTGGTGTTTTTTGTGAGTTATTTCTCAGTTTTTGTTTTCTTTTGCGAGTTATTAATCAAGTGAGTTTGTCAAAACTAGTATTGGAATGAACTTAGCTACCTATTTCTCACACATTGTTAGTCGCAGCTTAAACAACTCTTATTAAAAAGTAGCGCTATTGCTTCGCATGACAATTGGAAATCTTCAGGCGCAACTCCAACTGATAGCTATAAGCTAGAGACCATTAAATCTATATTAAATCTATAAAGATTTACTAACATACACATGTATCCTGTACGTATAAGTACGAGACCAATAACTGTACCGTGACATTTAATTGCATAATTACTTTGATTTTATTTTAGCTGCCATTGTTTGACCATTGTTTTTAGTGGGTCAGTGACATTTTTTATTTTATATTTTTAATATATTCTTTCAATTTTATATTGACTGAAATTGGCTTCTACATAACTACTATGAGGTCAAAATCTGAAGTAAATCAACTTTCGAGATTTATTGCCAAACTATCGACTCATGTCGAACGGCACAGTCTAAGCAAGCCACCTACCGCCCCTCGCGGGGGAGAGGTACACTAAATGCAACAGTTCCATCGCGTGGAACTCCCTGCTTTAGTAATGTCGCAAAATATGAATGCATAACGCATCCTTGCAATAATGGCACAGGCTAAGTAAGCCATCCACCATCCATCACGAGGGAGAGGTACTTGAAAAGTAACAGTTCCATCGAGTGGGACTCCCTGCTTTAGCAATGATGCAAAATATGAATGCATAACGCATCCTTGCAATAATGGCACAGGCTAAGTAAGCCATCCACCGCCCATCACGAGGGAGAGGTACTTGAAAAGTAACAGTTCCATCGAGTGGGACTCCCTGCTTTAGCAATGATGCAAAATATGAATGCATAACGCATTCTTGCAATAATGGCACAGTCTAAGCTAGCCATCCACTGCTCCTCACGATGGAGAGGTACTCTAAAAGTAACAATTCTATTGCGTGGGACTCTCTGCTTAGTAATGACGCAAAATACGAATGCATATTGCATTCCTGCAATAATGTATTGTAAATATCATTACCGGTCAGTACTTGGATGGGTGACCGCGGGTGGCATTTTCCAACTGAGCGCTACCGTGGCTCGGATGACACGTTAAATTGTAGGCCCCGGTTGTTTTAACCGTTGAGCCATGTCAGAGGCCTTCAGGCGGCCTAAAAACTCTGACACCAGGGCTAGCCACCCGGCCTATACGAACTTACTTACTTATTACCGGACAAATCCTTCTCAATAGGATCTATTATACGATGTCAGATTCTTTCAGGTGGCTCAGAAACCCGGACACTTGGGTTAGCCACCCAGCCTAACCGTAAGTACAGGTATGCATGTAGATATGCGATGAACACAACGAAAACGCGTTGTTATATAATCCTCGTGGGTTTATGTACATATTAAAGCTTTACGTATGTTGTAAATTATTTATACGTTAACACTTTGTTGTTGTATATTGTTTTTATTTAATTTTGCAAATTAAAAGTACTCTTGCTAAATAGGTCATGTTTATTGAAGATAATGGCCTAAGTGACCGGAAGATTCTTGATGTCCATTTTCTTATGGGATTTAAGTTATATTTTATATTTTCTGGACATTATTCACTATAAAGTAACTTAATGTATTTGAAATCATTAGTTATTAAATTGTCACCCGAGCTATAGATCTCACATTGGCGTAATCACATTGGCGTACCTAATACATAATCATAAGTTATAATTAAAAGCCCCACTCCAGGTGACGCCACCAGGCGATAACAAACAGAATCTCATTATAAAAGCTTCCAGTAACGGTCAAGTTATTTAATAGCAGCGTTTTACCTGAAATAAAACGCATATTAAAATACTTACCTTACTGGAAGCTTTACTTTTAATTTCTGCCTGGTGGAAATTACAAAAATTAACGCAATGAGGCCAAAAGGCACGCCATTTTTCCTAGAAAATAAAATGGCGCGCAGTCGCTACAGGGGCGCCACCTGGAGGCTTCCGGTTACAACGCTTAAAGGGACTGAAAACGTTAGCTGTTCGACGGAAAAGGATACGCTCTCTCATTATAAAAGCTTCCAGTAAGGTAAGTATTTTAATATGCGTTTTATTTCAGGTAAAACGCTGCTAATAAGATAAATTGATTGTTGTTTTGTAAATCTATCTTGGAAAATAAACGATTTATCTATTATTATTGTCAGTTTTTTTTCTGGACCTCGTTAAAATTTTTCGACAGTATCCGGACCCCAACTAAAATAAAATTACTTGCCGACCCCTGCCCTAGACTGTCTCTGGCCGAATGATGTCAAGCATAAAGCTGTCCTACACATAAGAAAAGTTCCGTGAACTCAATGGTTTGGTTAATATTGAGTAAGTACAATACCTACCTACCTAAATAGGTGGTTCTATTTATATCATACCGTACCGTAGCGAAATATTTACATTTTGTTTTGTGGGGACGCTTGTACCTTTGTCCTTTACTCATTGAACTCAGCTTTATACAAACTAGGTATATAACATACTAAGTATAGAAATCAGTTCCTACCGTAGATATTCTACAAGGAACAGATTTCGGCAAATGTTAAGTTCCACACTCGTGTTGAATGGAATCAAAATGCTTTGTTTGAACGTGGTGAATGATTTACGAGTACATGTAGGCACTACTTGGACAATAATTATTTTCAGTTTAGTTTCGTAAAGATTTTGAATTGTACTTACTGAAAGTAAGTATCGTATTAATTAGGAACCTGTCTTTCATAATAATAACATACGAGTATCATAACAAAAACATAAAAATAATAATAAAACAGATATGTATATCTGTTTTATTATATTATATAATAAAACAGAAATATATATCTGTTTTATTATATCGATTAAGGAGATGGATATTTTTAGGATTCGACGGATAGGAAAAGGTATAACAGTAATCATTAGAAATCTACGCTAAAAGTTCAATATAATTAAACTACGTTAAAACAGTTCCTACAAGGCCATAGATATAAAAAGTTCCAGACTAGTCGTGAGAGGACTTGAAAACGCTTCAGCCGTTTGAGGCATCACAAACCATAACATATAACATTATAAACCTAAATATATGTTACTTATTACCATTTGATCGATGTGTAAGTAATAACAGATCATGATTTGAGAAGACGCATGATACTTATTTAGAAATTAAACTTAATACTTCAGATTCAATAGCAGAATTGTTGGAAAAGTGCTGGGCAGAGTGCTATTTACTGGTAAATGGAAGTTCTCTCTACGGTTCTCTACGGTAGGTAAGTTAGTGCAATAGTTGGTGCCAATTTAAGAGCCAAGCAGCTTGCGTCAAATTTTCACACATTAGTACCTACCCGTATCACATAAATGTATACAAATTTTGGCAATATCATTTAGTAACGATGCATGTCGTATTTATTATGCCCGCTTTCAACTGAGGTCGGAACGGTCCAATTTGTTGTGGACTCGTACAAAAGTCATAAAAGTCAATTCTTTTAGTAGAAACCGGATCTTACAGTGGATGACGGACATAATTGATTTTAATATTCAGTAAGAGGTAGATAATAGAATGGTGGCCGAGGCAAGATGGGCCGACGATATAGTCAAATCGCGTGTCGAACATGTAGGCCAAGCATGCGACCACGATAAGCCACGAAAAGAATTCTTTTCGACGCGTGAAAAAGTGACAGATATATACTTCGTCATAACTCTGTATCGTTCTGACACCTTGAAAGATATAATGCGTGGTGCGCATCCTAGCCCGGCTGGACACGATTGGCACAGGATCGAGACAGGTGGCACAGTAAGAGAGAGGCCTATACCCAGCAGTGAAGGTGATGATGATGAAGTAATTTGACTACCTCGGTGGCTCAGTGACTCTGACTTCTGAGTCAAAGAGGCGTGGGTTTGATCCCCACCCAAGGCAAATATTTGTGTAATGAACATAGGTGTTTGTTATTTAGGTACTATCTATATAAGTATGTATTTATAATATGTATATGTAATATATCAGTCTCTGGCAGCCGTATGACAAGCTTTGCTTAGTTTGGAGTCAGAGATCGTGTGTAAAATGTCCAAAAAAAAAGACCTAGTATGTGAGAACAATAAAACTTTTTTTTTTTATTCTGGCAAAAGTGCCTTTATTTACTACAACAAAACTACACTACTATTACACAAAAAGCATTGGATCATCCTCAGACCTTTGAAGGTCTAAAGATAATCCAAATGCTCAAGCCCACTGCCAGTTGGCAGCGTGCCCAGCATGCTGGCAGCATTACCACGCTGAATGGCAATGCTTATGCGTTGAGCCAAATAAACACCAGCATTTTGGTCACGCGTCACAATAAAACTTGAGATGCCATCTCTACCGGTTAGTAGATTAAGGCCTAAACATATGATAGGATATGAGAACGAAAAAGTGTTTTCCAATCAAGATAAAAGGATCTCTCGTTGTTCGATTGCATTGAAGTAATCAAGAGTTTGCGAAGGTGTTTCATTACATTCCGAACAATGTTCTTAATTTCATTAATTCTGGTTCTGAGAGAATTGGCTACTTGAAGGTAGAGTATACCTCTATAAACATTGCCATAATTTTACCTTAACTGGATTTACATAGATTTGTACTTCGAAAATGTTCTCAATTTTAACCAGCGAATCAAACTTAAGTATAAAGTTTTGAAATGGGTATTTCTGCTTATTATTAGCTCAGAAAATCAAAATCAAAACTTGTTTATTTGTCAGAATATTGTCTTACAGTCTAGATGTTAAAAGAACAATAGTGTCTCAAATATTTGTTTAACATTAAAGGTAAGGTAAGGTAAGGTATTTAGTTTAACATTAATTATACATTTATTTGCTTAAGTGAGTCTTCTAAAAATTCATGAATAGCGTAATAACACTTATCAATAAGGCACTTGTGTAATTTGTGTCTTAAAGAATTATAACTCAGTTCCTTTAAACAATTTGGCAATTTGTTGTATACATTAATGGCCATACAATAAACATTATTACTATATACACACACCCTCTGTTGCGGTACATCTAACTTATATTTTCGTCGTTGCTGTCTGTCTCTTCCATCAGCATCGTTTTCCAAGGAGTACCTATTTAGTTCAATACTTTAATGGTTTTAGTTATGCTTTCATTGCAAATGTTCCTCTTCGAAATCTATAGGGGTGGTCTATGTGCAACAGTGGACGTGTTGTGGCTAAATGATGATCACGATAAGATTTTTTTAAGTCACGCAACTCACGCTTATTTCATCAATGAATGTTAATTACATTTTTTTTTCTTGTAGTCTAAGTAAAATGAACAATAAAATTCTTACATCCCATATTATTGAGTACGCCTGCTCTCGATATAAATATATATGATAGGTAGGAGAATATAATAATCACTACATAGTATGAAAAAAGTCGCTTCCCTGTCTGTCTGTCACTATGTTTGCTATGCTATCTTTAAAACTACGCAACGGATTTTGATGCGTTTTTTTAAATAGATAGAGTGATTCAAGAGTAAGGTTTATATGTATATTACACCTGTGCATAGCCGGGGTGGGTCGCTAGTATATTATTATCTATATTTTAAGTAAGATTTTTGTAAGACGTGGGTAAATAATGATTTAAGGCATATATAAAAAGACAGTACCAAATATCACGAGCAGTGGATTTGCCGTACTTTTGTACATAGCTGTAAAGCAGATATAATACTATTATCACAGTAACTTTTTAATAAGGCGTGAAACAGGAAACTTTCAAGCTGCGATTTCCGTTTAGCAGAAACTATGACGTCATACTAAACCATTGCGCGGTGACGTAGTAATATTCGACTGCCTCGGTGGCTCAGTGGTTAGTGAACCTGATTTCTGGATCACAGAGGCGTGGGTTCGATCCCCACCCAGGGCAAGCAATTATGTGATGAAAATAGGTGTTTGCTCTGTGTCTGGGTGTTATTTAGGTATTTTTTTATATAAGTATGTACTTAAAATATGTAGTATATCAGTCTCTGGCAGCCATATCACAAGCTTTGCTTAGTTTGGGGTCAGAGACCGTGTGTAAGATGTCCCCCAATATTTATATTTCTTTTATTTATAATTTGTATAGGTAATAAGTACAATTAGTGATAATAAACATAGCAACGAAGCAAGCAAAGTACTGAAATTGCGCACTAAGTAGGTACCTACTATGTTAAGTGACAATGCAATGCATATAGTGAGTAGATGCAAATGACCTAATACGAAAAGGGCTCGGTACAGTCTATTGAAAATAGACTCTACCGACTCTACAGAGTCCTTTTACATAGAATTTATAAAGTTATACTAGATAGATAGGTATACTCTACTGTTTATGAGACAAAATCATATTATCTCTAACTACCTGCCCATCCCGGTTTCACCCCGGTACGGACAGATTTTAAAAACATTATAAACAAATGCGATTATAAATAAAGATATAAACTAACCTATCTCCCAAGTTGTATCAAACTGCATATGTGTGCAAAATTTGGTTGAAATTGGTTAAGTAGTTCAGGATTCCATCGTACATGATAATTTTATTGTCATTGTACAAAAAAAAATATTTTCCACGTCATACATTTAGACGAGTCTCAAAAACTTTGCTGCATGAAATAGCAGGTTTTTTCCTATTCAATGGCCAATATTCGGTATTCGTAATAATAATAAAGAGTATCATCCCATTGTCCAATTTTACAACAATAGCCCAGTTTCAATATTTCAAGTTTTTTAAATGCCATTGTCTACAACGCTATCCTTTTTATACCTACTGCTGTTTTCATATTGTAAAAGGGGGCTCTCAATGTTGGCTTAGGCTCCATTAATGCCTAATAAAGGACCAGGCTAAGCCTGTGAATTTGATTGAATAATAAAAGTAATGAGTATAATGCAATCCCATAGTATTGCATGTGAACAATTCAATCAGTCAGCCCATATGCCTACTTACAATTTGGTAGAAGTTTACATGACGTTATAGAGTAGTTGACGTCAGCGTCTGTGGCATTTGATGGCCTGCATCACCAGCCTTCTGTTAGCAGGCTGAGTACCAGCATCTAGAGTAGGTTCGGACGCGTGCGTGGCTCCGCCCACCGTCCGCCCAAGAGCGCCCTATAAATGCTGCCACAGATATCCTGGGTGCCCATTCTTTACTCCTGCACTACGCGCTTTGCCGAGCCACCAACTTCGAAAAGTTTCACCCGTTCCCGCCAAACAAGGTAAGTGAGTTTTGAAGCGTTTTCTTGTTTGAAAATGAAAATTAACTGAAATTATTTTTATTTTGCAACATTATTTTCCAAATTAAACAATATTAGTCATTGTAGGTAAAGAAGTCAACTAAATAATGATGTTTAGCGAAAAATATCTTCATACACAAATTAAAATCCGATTCAAAGAAAATAACTGTATATTTATTTTAAGAGCAGCTCTCTGGTATTTTTCACTTTTTGAAAATCTCACTTTTGTCTGAAAACTTTTGAAAGTTCACTATAAAAAGCTATTATATTTTTAAAAACCTTACGCTTAAAGCCATTTCCGATTCATAAGAAAAATATTTGTATTTCTTTTGTAACTAGAGTTGTGTTATTTTAATAAAATACAGTTAAATCTTTAGTAAGTTTCAAAATTATTAATTAAATTACAAAAATACCGTTACACAAAAATAAACGCCAGAAAAGGTAAAATTAAATAAATCTTGTGTTTTTTCAGTAAGTACAATAATTTCAAACTTAACTTATTTGTTAAACATGCAAATCTTTTATTGTGATCCAAATATTAATAGGAAGTAAACTCTGCAACTAAACCCAGCATCACAGTTTCGTCTAGAAATCTTTGACATGGCAAAATGGTTAAAACTAAAGAAGTCTACGATGAGCCACGGCAGTGCTCAGTTGTAAATTTAAGTCAAATTGTAATGTTATCTATTCGAAGAATTTGAGAATTATCGATTTGGGTTTACTTACTAAATAGAAAAAGCAAAACAACCAACAACGCGCAAAACGCCAACAGTCTCAAAAATAATATAGGGTAGATGCACCGGTAGTGGCCATCTTAGTATCATTTGTGACCACTTTAAATTTTAAATATTAGACAATTTTATGTTAAAATAATATTTAACACAAACCATATGTATGGTATTAAATTGTTTATAATTATCATTTATGCAATAATTTTGTCACCAAATGGCCACAACCGGGTCAGTGACCACAACCGGTACACCTACTATATGTCTTCACTATATCAATTTCATATGTCTTTAAATACATATTTTTCATGTAAGTATCTATGTATTTATAGTTCGACAAGAAAAATCCATTATCTTCGAACTGCCTCCCTTGATACTTTTATTCAATCTTACTGACCTTCTGTAAATGTTGTTCAATACTTAAACTTTATGCAACACAATAAGATATGAAAACAAAGTTAGTAATACCAGGTAAAATAAAAGTATCGTTTCTGTTTCTCTACTCAACTTCACAAACTTGGCAATTTTCTTACACACATAGAGCAAAAAAAAAACTTGTACGACTTCCGCCACCTTCTAATAAGAAAGCAATTTCCTTGTTCTTCCCATTGACATCCCAAGAAAACATATAATGTTTCACAGGAAAAAAATATGGTTTCTTAATACCCACGCTACTTAACTGATCTAAATGTTTCAAGTTAGTAAGTAGTTTAGTTATTTTAATCATGTGTAGAGTTATATTTCCTGTTTTCGGGTTCCGTACCCAAAGGGTAAAAACGGGACCCTATTACTAAGACTTTACTGTCCGTCTGTCTGTCTGTCACCAGGCTGTATCTCATAAACCGTTATAGCTAGAGAGCTGAAAATTTCACAGATGATGTATTTCTGTTTCCGCTATACCAACAAATACTAAAAACCGAATAAAATTAATATGTAAAGGGGCTGCCATACAACAAACCTCGCTCGATATTAATAATGGTTCCAGGTAGATGCTTCAAATATTCGCAGAATATTTAGTTTTATATTCACTTGAATAATACATAATTAAATTAAAATAAATATTTATGGGGGGCTCCCATAGAGTAGGTACGGAACCCTTCGTGCGCGAGTCCGACTCGTGCTTGGCAGATTATTTTTTACAAATTCAAACGGGTCCCCACACAAGACACTAAAGAACCCAGCTGACTGATTCTGGGGTATTGTATACATCGCCATGGTAACGTAATACCAAAAATTCAGCGTTTAGAAAATGCTTGCAATTTTTGCTCTTACCTCAGCTACCATGTGCAATAGGTATGTTAACTAAAAAAATATAATAAGTCCGTCAAATAGACTGTCAAAAAATATTAGACACATATTTTTTCTTTTGTCAATTTTACTAAAATTGATGAAGATATAGCCCGTTAAAGTTCTGCGTGACGTCACTAACCGCTATCAAATGTACCGGCTAGTGCCGTCACGAGCTCCCACTCTCAAACTTTGACAAGGTTAATCTTTGTCACTAATTGTTTGATTGACTAAAGAAATAATCGGCCAAGTACGAGTAGGACTCGCGCACGATGGGTTCCGTACTGTATGGGAATCCAACCCCCCCCCCCCCCCTCAAATATTTATTTTATTTTAATTTTATTATTTATTATTGAAGTGAATATAAAACTAAATATTCTGTGAAAATTTCAAGCATCTACCTATTACCATTATTAATATAGAGCGAAAAACGTCTAAAAATTCAGGTTTGTTGTATAGGAGCCCCCCTTAAATCTTTATTTTATTTTGTTTTTAGTATTTGTTGTTATAGCGGCAACAGAAATACATCATCTGTGAAAATTTCAGTTGCTTAGCTATCATTGTTCATGAGATACAGCCCGGTGACAGACGGACAGACGGACATCGAAGTCATAGTAATAGGGTCCCGTTTTTCCCTTTGGGTACGGAACCCTAAAAATACGTGTCCAATATTTTTCAATCATCTAACTGACGGACCAATTATAATAATGATTTTTATACCCAGTAAACATCCCTATTGTACAAATTTTGAAAATGTATCCATGCAGAATATTAAAGTCGATTCATCGCTTGTTCCTGCGAGGAAGAGTAACAAACAAACTCTTTCACACACTTTCGGATGCAGTGACCTTACACCAATTCTCGTTTATTCATTTTTTTTAAATATTTCTTTTTTACAAAAAACAGGTCATGCTGTTTTTGCAACTCACAAAAAACAATTATTTTATACCCGTGTACAAAATTCGCGCATATTTTGCACGGATCGATGTAGCATTTTTAACATTATTGTTGATTTATCAAAAATGGCTGCGCCGATTTCAATAAAATTTGAATAGGACCAATTTCGAAGTATAGTCTTTCTAATAAAAATAGAAATATTGAAATCGGATTACTATGAAAAAAGTTATGCGTGGTTATACGTAAAAAAATATACGCGTCGAATTGAGTACCTCCTCCGGTTCGGGTCGTCGGTCAAAAAAGAATTACTCGTTCAAAGGTATGAATAATTTGGTAAGGATAAGAATCTCCAAGGACTCTAAATAGGTATATTCGTATTTTCAAATGTTTAAACAGGTCTCAACAAATTTAAAATCTTTTATAAAATTAACTTTAAAAACATCTACTGGGAAATAAACGGAAACGATTTCAGTTGTACACTTACGAAACAATGTACTTGATTTTTCTTATTTGGAAGTTCTTGGAATTTCAACCTCAAGTAGGTCCTTAGCTTAGCGAAAAAGAGCTAATTGCCCTACTTACGTTTTTAAAAGTACAAAAAAATGGATTCCGAAATTGAGACTTTTTTGAAAACCATTGATAATTTAATATTAATGATTTATTATTACTAACAGAGTATTTTTACTGTTAATTTGTATTTTTAGTATCATTTTTTCAGAAGCTAATAATAATCGGTTATCTCTCAACCGCATTTCGATTTATTTTGTTGGTAAAGAATTCATAATACGGCTGTAATTTTTAGGCTAATCCTGAATGGCAAAAATACCAATCAATTTAATCTCGAAAATAATTAGGTAAATAATTTTAGTTACCTTTCGAGGAGGAGTCGAATTCGAGGTTTAATGTCCCATGCTTATTTCCAAATTAAGAGGCTATCCATCATCAGCTCGAGTGACGTTGCGAGCGAGAGAGTGACATACTTACTGCAATTATAATAGGTAATAATTAATAATATCCTCTTATTAATATCCACCTGTAAACAAAGGTGCTAAAGTGCATAGGCGTATTTAATTTTCAAACGACTTTAAAAAAGGAGGTTCTCAATTAAATCAGGGTTATGGGTATGGGTATGGGTTCCGTACCCGAAGGGTAAAAACTGGACCCTATTACTAAGACTTCGATGTCCGTCTGTCTGTCTGTCATCGGTCTGTATCTCATGAACCATGATAGCAAGGCAGCTGAAATTTTCACAGATGATGTATTTCTGTTGCCGCTTGTAATGTTACAAACGGGGAAGCCGTTTGCAGCACCACAAGTTAAAAAAAAGGATTAGAGAACCCGTAATGTTGCAAGCGGGGGAGCCGGTTGCAGCACCACAGGTTAAGGGACTTCAGGGAAACCTAACCAACCTAAGAGTCCTACCTAGTGGATAGGATTCCTAACGGTTCGGAGAGAGGAGATTAAAACAGAAGACTAACCTTAGTATTTACACATTTATTTACACTAACACGCACTGCACTTATAGTCAATTAAATCTTCAAGAAACGGAGAGAGGGAGAGAGAATTTTGAAGGTGTCCTTGGAAAGTTAGCCAAAAGGGAGAGGGTAGCACTCGAAGAACCACGCTGGAGGCTGGCCGAGGATTTTCTAGAGCCTGAGCTGGACCCGCCGATAGTGTGGCGCCAGCCAGGTAGCGCTAGGTGAGCGCTAGCGTGAAGACATCTGTCGACTGAGGTGGAGGCGCCGGCCCAAACCGGCCGACAGGCGCCGGCCCAAACTGGCCGACAGGGTTCTAAGTCAGCGCCAGCCCAGTGCTCCAGGGGTAAGGGGTCAGTGGCCCCAAAACAAGAGATCCACCTGTAATCAAAGTCAAAGGGACCGGAGCCTCTCACCCTGACTGTTACGCGACGCTCATGCGGTTTGCAGGGCTCGTCCACGCAAACTCAAATTCACACTCATTACATTTTATAGAGGAAAAAAAAGGTGTCTTCCAGATCACTTCCAACCCAAGACTGCCCAATTTTACAAAACAAGGATCGCTGATCCTGTCAGAGATAAACATTTCAAAAATTTGAATAATTTCATAACTAAAGTCCCCGTCACGAGAAGCTATAAATTTTGTAAACAAGTGTTCAGGAGTTCACAACATTTGGACCAAGAAAAAAATGAATTTGTTTAAGATTTAATAAATTATTAAGTAACAAATATTAATAAACATATATTATATAAGAATAATTATTCGCTATATAAGCTATATCACCATTGGTGTACCAATTAACCTAACCAATTACTTCACAATTTAAAACCTACTTCTTATATTAACCATATCTTAACAACAATAAAAAGTGATAACGAAACAATAACAAAATTAACAATAACAACCAGATCCGCGATATATGCAAAGCAATGAAACCTCGTACGCATTCGAAACTCGAATGACGCGTTTATTTCGAAATGGCGTCCCGATAGTTTACAATCCCTGCGACGGACGCATTCCGGTACCAAGAAACAAAAACGATAGCGCTTTGCGTCTTTAAAATATGATCCGACTAAATTAAATTGGTTGTTACTTTCATATAACCCGTCTATATTTCATGTCGATTGAATATGGT
Organism: Hypomecis atomaria; assembly: GCA_964007245.1. Classification (NCBI taxonomy): domain Eukaryota; kingdom Metazoa; phylum Arthropoda; class Insecta; order Lepidoptera; family Geometridae; genus Hypomecis; species Hypomecis atomaria. The sequence continues at coordinate 18,945,145 of OZ023285.1, read as the reverse complement.
CAATTTATTATTATCTCGCAGTATAAAATGTCTACTTAGTAAAAGATGTTTGTTTACATAATTTATAGCTTCTCGTGACGGGGACTTTAGAATTGTAAGTTGGCAGTGTTATCGTTGAAAGAGTCTGAATGTAGAGAAGCTAACAAAAAGGTTAGTTTCTCTACACGCTATAGCAACAAATACTAAAAACAGAATAAACTAAATATTTAATGGGGGGCTCCCATACAACAAATGTGATTTTTAGGAGCTTTTTGCTCGCTATTAATAACGGCAAGAGGAATGGGGCTCCCATATGGTACGGAACCCTTCGTGCGCGAGTCCGGCTCGCACTTGGCTGATGTATGTTCCACGATGTTTCGATCAATTATTTATGAAACGATTTTGAAAAAAAAAAAACTTGTCTGCTACATAATACTTCAAAGGTCCCCTTAAATTTTATCGAAATTGGTTAAGTGGTTTTCGAATAAAAAAGAAGAGGTAAATCGATTTCAGCAAACAAATCGAATTTTGTACGTAAATTGCAATGAATCAATTCAGTTGTGCCATTTCTGGCGAAAATATATCAAGTCGTAGGTATGGCATAGCATAGTCATAATATCACACAAACACAAAGAGCCTAATCTGCTTAGGTACACATAAAATAGTAAAAGTTAAAACATTGCTCATCATTAAATTAGGTAGTGTTCAACTACTCGTACAAATACGCGATGAATAAAATTCGAGCCTCAAATAACAAAAAGCTGGTTTATTTAAGCCATTGTTCAAACTGTCGTCCAGTGGACCAGTAAACGCATTTTAATACGAGCTGTTCACTTTCAAACAATCTTGTTGAAAGCACTCTACAAGCTTTTGACCGATTCACAGATATTGCGAGATGGGACAAGTTCTCTCGATCTAGCCAATATTTACATAATTTTGCCGGGTGCCCAGCATGCTGGCAGCATTGCCACGCTGAATGGCAATGCTAATACGTTGAGCCAAATAAACACCAGCATTTTGGTCACACGTCGCGTCCACCAGACGCTCAGAAAGATTTTTGAAAACAATATGAGCTCCCGGCCCCCACTGACCCAAAGTCTCAACTCCAAACGGCTCAAATATGTAACCACTGCTGAGTTTAGCATATTTGCTTACCTCGGCAGTGCCAACTGGCAGTGGGCTTGAGCATTTGGATTTTAGATTATATGTCTAGTGGTAGTTAATAAAGACACTTGCCCTATAAATTTTTTTTTGCAGGAAATTTTCCATTTCATATCACAACTACGCGTACAGCGGCGAAATATTTTCAATGCGAAAATCATTTTCTCCAGGCTCTGGGAAGCCCGGGCTCTTTTTAAGGTCCAAAGTTATGAGGTTAATCAACAATGTAGCAACTGCTAAGTTTTTATAAGTACCTAGTTAGTTTTACAGGGCCATTGCAAACAAAACCATTTTTTCGCATAAAGTAACGAATAAAAATATACCTACTACATGTAACACCATTAACAATAATTACTTACCTATATTCTTATACGATTACATATCACCGCATTCTGCGACTGCAATGTGTAATATTTCGTCAAGATGCATTTTTAACCGACTTTCAAAAAGAAGGAGGTTCTATGTTTGTCTGTATGTATGTTTTTTTGTGTTCATTCGATTATTTGAATTAAACTTTTTTAGTTCAAAAGGTATACTCCCGAGATGGTCCCATTTAAATTTTAAAGAAATCGGCTAAGCCGTTTTTGAAAAATCAACATAATGTAAACAATTCGAGCGAAATATTCGAATTTTTTACACGGTGGAAGGCGGTTTACCATTTTTTTGCGTAAAATAATTTTGTGAAAAATGACTAGGTACTCGTATTTGTTACATAATATAGATAATTATGAAGGTCCCGCGTGTCGGGTAAAGAGAGTTCTGTCTCTAGTTCTCTATGGATCCAAACTAGCATTATTATCGGGTCGCGTATAATATTGGCGGGTAGGGCTTGTTTAACGAGATATCAGCTTGAGTTTTAATCAGCACTGAAGATATCTACTCGCTTCATATTACATTATTTTACAACAATTTGGTAAAAAAATCTATTCCAGCTTTTGTCGGTGCTTTCTAATAATGATAAGGATCATATCAGAGAATGAAGTATGTAGACAAGTTTTCCAACAATGGTATCTTTCTAATTCATCATTATTTATGCCAGCCGTTAATGTACACTGTTGAATATAGGCCTCCATAATTGAACTCAAATAATACCGGTTGAAAGTCTTTTTGGTCTTTCTTCTTCGCAATCATGTATTTAGAATTACTCATAAATAGCTTCAGCTAATGGGTAAAGGAACATATCGATTATATGATAAGTAATGCTATGAATAAGATTAATGATGACATTTAGAGTAGTTATTTAGCTATTCCGTCCATCCATCCATCAGCCTTATTACGTCCACTGCTGGACATTGACCTCCCTCCTCCCCTATGGATCTCCGATGAGACCGGTTGGAAGCGGCTTGCATCCAGCGTGATCATACGGTCCTGAAAGGATCATCTGTCCTCTTAGCTATTAAAATTAATTTAAATGATTACTCTATGAATATAGAGTATCTCCTAGTTTATCTATGACATACATTTTTATCAAATTAAACTACTTCTAGTGGCAGTTTTATTGCTAAGATCGATCAGTCCACATTGATTCCTAATTCTGCTTCTTCTAGTGGCAGTTTTATTGCTAAGATCGATCAGTCCACATTGATTCCCAATTCTACTTACTCCTAAATATAGAAACTGGCTGAATTCGTCTACTTTCTACACAGAAGAGTGCCTGATTAGCTACTAACCTCAAAAAATTCATCACCAAGCACTTAGTAGAATAAAAGAACCTCATTTGATAATCAGTTCCTATTCCTGTCTTCCATTGTTATTTGCCTTCCTTCACCCATCACTTTAATCAGTTGATCGACGGTCAAACGTCCAGGCTATCCACGTTAACAAAATAACTGGAAATCAATAGACCACTTTTCGAATAACCTAATGAATCAACTACCTGTTACTAACAAGAGTTCTACCCGAAGGTATAATTCGATTTTTAGTCAGGCAAACTGGCCACAGGTTAGCGAAGTACCCATAGTCCATTCCAGTAAATTAGCTGAGTAGATTAAAGGCTGGAAACAATTTTAGTAGTGCTTTTATCTATTTTTCATATGTACCAAATAGGCTACTGAATAAGTACTTAAGGGCGGTTAACAAATAAATGTGATAAATCGCTTCAAAACCGACTTTAAAGTTCATCAGATATTATTTCTCTATGGTCATAGAAATAGTTTTGTTTATCGCGTCACTTTTCCGTCTTATCCATAGAATAAGAACTAACTGTATTATTTCTTTTTCTTTCTGTCGTCATTTCTGCATACTCTACTTACCTTTATGACAGTATTTTTTTCATTGAAAGCCTTTAAAAATTTACCAATATAAATTATTTGATTTTTGATGGTTTGACATGGATTTTCGTAATGTTTAAAAAAAACTTGCAACTTTTTTGGATTTTCATATTGATGGCTCTAGTTGACCCGAGCGCAAACCTTCGGTAAGACAAGGGCAAATATGTCAATAATATATCATACTAGATTTTGCCCGCGGCTTCGCCCGCATGATATTTCGAGGCCCTTCCTTACAACTCTTAATAAAGGAGATGGAAAATAAAAAAAAATAAAAAAAACGATTTGACATTTGCTTGATTTGACAGTTATTTTTTGACATTTCTTGGAGCGCACGCTAGAATAGCTCGCAGATGGCAGAATTTTTCGAACTTAACACTTATTGTTATAATGTGAAAAATTTACGCAATATCATTATAATTTATAGCCCATGTGTTATTCTGATGTATAAACTATGCAATTGCAAAGTTTCATCTCAATCCGTTCAGTAGTTTTTGCGTGAAAAAGTAACAAACATCCATACATATTATCCATCCATCCATCCATCCTTACAAACTTTCACGTTTATAATATTAGTAGGATATGATAATAGATAAAATATAATATGGGATAAGGCCCATTCCACGAATTAGTAAAGTTGACTAATGTAAAAGTAGTCTATTGGTCCAGAAAACGTTAGTCACAAAGACAAGGGATAAGCTACACAAATTATTTATGACTCGATGATAAAAGGGTCTCAATGGTGCCACCAAAAGTTATTTCGAATTGAATATTTCCAATAACCTTCTAATATCATAGGATACAGAGAGATAAAAGGGAAATGATATTCGGTTCATGTAGGGTCGCAGAGGATAAACAAAAATACCAAATATTTTCTCGTTGCAATGATCTTTGGTAAAATATATTGACATTTTATGTTTTGTAATTTCAAGAATAGGCACCATTTCTCGTTGTACAATTACAATATATTTTCTTGTCTTTTGCAATTGGTGGAATATTGTATAATATAGTTGCAGTCATTAATATGAATCAAGACAAGAATGCCAAGTCGATGTTTGCAGCTAATTACTTCTGTCTAATTCAAAATTATTGATTAAAAATGCATTTGTTGTGCATATTAATCGTCCCATGCAAAAAAATGTCTGTGCATTTGAAAAACAAATATCTGTAATAGTTTGTGACAAAAAAAATTACATACATTTAAACCTGCTTACTTACCTTACTCACGTATCATTTATAAAAAACCTTAATTTCCTCTCATGTGTAGATAAATACTTACTTTTTAGTCTGTCTCAACAATGAGTCTAATAAACCTCCTATTTTCACGGCTCTAACTAATGAAAAAGGAACCAAGCATGGTGGCGTCAGTTAATGAAGAAAAAGAGTGTACAAGACACATAGACTTCAGAATATACGATCACAAAGTTAATTGCCTTCTTAGACTGTCACCTGAATATTTGCCACAAATACCTAGAGTTTTTATTTGCACATATTAAACTCTGTACTGTACCAGATTTTTAATAATATCTATTGCTGAACAAAGACCTACCCACAAAAGGCGATTGGGCCGTAGCTTGATCTTCGGGTTGATGGATTCACACACACCATCGGATTTCTTCTACAGAAACACCCATGCAGGCAACATACACCTCACATTGCTTTGCTTCACAGAAAAACCTATTATTAGTTAGGAAAAACGTATCGATTAGTAAATGACAATAATTGAACTCTCAACCTCATAATTGCACCTAGCCGAGCTTAATTACCCCATAGCCACAAGTTTCAAAAATAAAATTGTTTATGCATAAAATAAGAAAAAATTAAGAGATAGACCGCTTGATGATAATTGATCGTCGTTACACAAATACGAAATACAAACAATTACTAATTATAATTATTCCCTTTGAACACATGGAAATGTACTTGTGTTGGAATCCGTAGGAAAATGTAGGAAATTAGCATCAAGTTTTTGTAAATAAATAAAAGAATAGATTGGACAGATTTAGTGCCAAAAAAGTAAAGAACTGCATTACGCCCAGTAGATAAACTATTTTATTATCACAGAAGGCTTTACTTTTTGGTCAATCATATTTCGCTTTGTTCATATTCTATGCGTATGTACAGAGATTACAGAAATTATAACGTCCTGCGCTTAATGATCACTACGAGCTACTCGTATAATAAGTTAAATTGCCAAAAGTTTTATGCCCCGGCCGTTTGTCAAGTACTAATTTGTTCAAACAATGCTCTTTACAAAATCGAGTCATTTGTATCACGGTAGGTCTATCGACGTTAGAATTTGTGAATGTACTCTACATGATCTGGTCTAGTTTTTTTAAACGTCTTCATAAAAAGAAAGTTTTGAGAACTTCTTCGGCCACGGCCAATTTGACTGTATTTTTAATGTGTATTAATTTCCTCGAAGCTTGTCTCTAGTCAGTTGTTACGTTATTGTCAAAATAATTATTTGTACTATGAGCTTTGGGTATGAATATTGTATTGTACAAATACCATGTGTCGAAACACCAAGACACATCGCCATCCTTCACTCGGGACCAGACTACCGATTGGGCGTCGGACAGCTCCCGTATCCGATAACCCTGGTCCCAGTGCAACGGGTCAATTAAAGTGGCCTCGCACCTGCCCCTTCGGCTGCAGAGGATAGGGAGAGCGGCGCCTCGCAATATCAACCTCCTCCTCCCCTGCAGCCCCATCGCGCCCACCATCGAACGGTGGTGACACTGTCGAGGCCGCGGAAGGTAGAGAAAATATCAGTACAAGTGGCAACACCAGCAGTCCTCTCCCGCCGCGGTCTCCAATCCTCAGCACAGTGCCTCCCATACGACACTGCAGCCTGCCTCATTTGCAGTACCCGCCCATAAGGCACCCAACCTACCGGCCGGCTTCTACACGGGCTTGATGACAAAGCCCGAAGAAACGGCCCATCTTGGATCCTTCTTAGCTTCAGTCTCCCTCTAGGGTTACTGAGCCCCCTGCCACGACAAGGCGGGAACCCTCGAGGGGATGTGTAAGTACCATCTTTAACACAAGTAACTTTACGCGAAATATACCTAAATCACAAATCTCCAGAAACAAATTATTATATTTGTAGAAAAACATGTGTGTTTAAGCAAAGCAAACAAAAGATATTACAGAGCTCAAAAGTTATTTTTAAAAGCACATTTCTGGTCGGTACAATGCGCATCGTTAGCGCAGAACTCCGTTTTCAATGTTCCCTGCAAATTGGTACTGTGTCATTCTGTGTCCATTTTGAAATATTTTGCAGTTATTTCTTAGAAAGCTGTTTCATAGAACAGATGTGAAAAACAATATCTAAATAAGTTGTTAAGTGCGAGAGTTGGGTGTTGAAAAAAAAATCACCCTCACATTACATGTGTGGAAGCTACACCTTAAATACACTTTTTAAGAAAAATACTTGTTTTAAATTGAGATCTGTACCACAACTCTCATAATCTCAAATTTCATACAATTTACTCCATAAATGTGGTAAGTTTAAGGCTTTGTAATATTAGGACGAACGGACGGACAGACGGATGGACACAACGAAGTTATAAGGGTTCCTCGTCTTACTACGGAACCCTAAAAACACATATAGCGGTTTGTCCCTATGTAATGTGCTGTAGCAAGGGCTACGCTCGTAGCCTCTCTACGAGATTTAATCAGAGATGAGGAGTTTCGTAGACGAACCAACGTTGCAGTTATAGCCAGCAGATAAGTAAGTAGAAATGACAGTGGGCAAGGCACATAGTTCGTGGACGTACGCAGAAGCAGTGACTTTCTATGGCTGACAGGCTGTTTTATTTTATTATTTATGATAATAATGATGATGATAATGACTTACAGTCATGAGTCAACGTTATAATTAGGTAGTTATTTGTTCATCCCTAAATGAGTTGTTGTCAAATATTATACTCGTATTTAGTGTTTTGTTGATTGAACACTGTCGAGACTTACAATGAAACACTTCTCTTAAGCTGTTTGTTAAGTCAAGACTCAAAGACTATTATAATACGGACCTAATTGTAACAAAGTACTACGTCGTGGTACTTTAGATACCAGTACCACTTGCTCGTCTGCTGTAAAAAAAAGAGCTCGTAGAGATAAATCTAGTGGGAAGTTCTACAAATAATAATTATTTTTCACAAAAAATGGCAAAACAGCCTTCCATCGTGTACAAAATTCGAATATTTCGCTCGAATTCTTCACATTATTCTTGATTTATCAAAAACGGCTCAGTTAATTTCTGTAAAATTAAAATGAGGCCACCTTGGGAACATACCCTTTCGAACTAAAAAATAATTTTTCGTTTCGGTTCACAATTGGCGAAATTATCGATGTTCATAGTGTACAAAATTCGGATATTTCGCTCGAATTAATTACGACGTCTAATCCTGGACATAGGCCTACCCTATGAATCTCCAATAAGAACGGTAAGAAGCGACTTGCATCCAGTGTAGATCATCTGTCCACCTCGTAGGTGGACGTTCGACGCTGCGCTTGCCAGTACGTGGTCTCCTCTCGAGAACCTTACGATCCCATCGATCTTTAGTCCTCGGAGCTAATTAAATAATTAGGTGTATCTTAATCGGAACTAAAAAACATTATACTGAGCTAGCAAAAAATATCGGTGAGCTTCAACATGTCTTTATAAATACTCTTAATTATATGTATGTATGTTGTTTACGCCAGTCATACCGATATTCTGTTCCTTTGTTTACAATAAACCAAACAATAACGGCCAATTCGTCTCTCAATTCTGAACGCTTCATTCACGCTGTGGTAGTTAATAACGTATCCGAAAACATCACCGGAAATATTATTTTATTTTTCGGTCCATCCCGATTTATTTGATCAAGTTATCTAACCTTTTGTCAATGTATTTTACTTTTGCTCGAGAAATGAGTATATTGAATTCGTTTTTGCTTTTCTATCTACATAATTATACCTTGATGAGTTCGGGTATGGTAATTTAGATTTTAATAAACTGTTAATTATGTCATAATAATAGGGGTTTTTTCGAGCAAAATTGCCTCTATTAACAAGAACAAAATACAATACTACTTTATTTGCTAAAACTACTACATAAAAACAATTGGATCATCCACAGATCCTTGAAGATCTAGAGATAATCCAAATGCTCAAGCCCACTGTCAGTTGGCAGCGTGCCCAGCATGCTGGCTGCATTGCCACGCTGGATGGCAATGCTTATGCGTTGAGCCAATTAAACACCAGCATTTTGGTCACGCGTCGCGTCCACCAGACATACTTTTGAGAAATACTTTTTCAGAAAGACTTTTGAAAACAATATGAGCTCCCAGCCCCCACGGGCCTAATGTCTCAACTCCAAATGGCTCAAACATGTAACCACTACTGAGGTTAGCATATTTCCGCCGCTTGTGCTGCTCCGTCAAATTGGCCACCGCTCCAGCCTTACTCTGAGTCTCAGAAAGATGTGAACCTATTATAGGTACAGATAGCGCGCGAGTTGAATGCAGTCGGGGTCTGGGGTAAAGAGCGGGAGCATCTCCCCCCGCTATCCGCACGCCCCACCTCACGCGCCTGGGCAGGTTGGGCGTGCGGATAGCGGGGGGAGACATTCGCATTCCTAAGCTCAGAGGGGTTAGTCCAGGTTTGCACGTAAATTGAAACTACAGCTGTTTCCGTATGGCTCCATACATTTTTGTACAGCGCCCCTGGCAGAAACGAGGAAGAACTAACCAAAATGTATGGAGCCACACGCGAACGCGAAAGTTTAAGTAAAATACGCAAAACTTGGATTTAGGGCTCTGCATTCAACTCGCGCGCCTACTGTATATTCACCTTCATATTATCAAGGCGAATAAAACAGCCAAATTCAAATAGGACTTAGAATTCGATAATTCCGTGCCACAATATTGTTTTTGTTTTTTCAAAAAGTTATTATGTTTCAAAAAAGGTTTCAATATGTTTTAAAATTACGATCAGACTATTTTTGAATTCGATTTGTAAAATGGATTTCATGGTTTTAAAATAAAATCATAGTAACTTAATACCACTAACCTAGGCAGAAAACATGGCCTGGTAGTAGTCTATTTTTACCTTGTTACAAAAAAATAACCTGATTATGTGCCTTACAAAATAAGCATATTCAATGCTCAACATCAAATTCCACGAATCAGTAAACTACCCAATACAAAAACTGCTTATGTTTAAATTCCGAAGAAAAAAGTTCTCAAAAAATCGGCCAAGTACGAGTCGGACTCGCGCACGGAGGGTTCCATACTGTATGGGAAAAAATAAATCCGTCCCTTAAATATTTATTTTATTTTAATTTTATTATTTACTATTGAAGTTAATATAAAACTAAATATTCTGTGAAAATTTCAAGCATCTACCTGTTAACATTATTAATATAGAGCGAAAAACGTCTAAAAATCAGGTTTGTTGTATGGGAGCCCCCCTTAAATATTTATTTTATTCTCTTTTTAGTATTTGTTGTTAAAGCGGCAACAGAAATACATCATCTGTGAAAATTTCAGCTGCCTAGCTATCATGGTTCATGAGATACAGCTCGGTGACAGACAGACAGACGGACATCGAAGTCTTAGTAATAGGGTCCCGTTTTTCCCTTTGGGTACGGAACCCTAAAAACGAAATAGATAATCTTGTCATCTGAAAACTCGACCACCTACACGAATATGAAAATGGAAAAGTGGACTATCTGGAAAAAATTGTAAACAAAAAGTTGATAGATACGAAGTAAGCTTCTGTAATACTTTATCGATACTAAAATCCGAAGTCAAACTCGAGCAAGCCCGAAGTCAAACAGTGGACATTGTCGTCTGTCCACGCTTAAAATCTTTTTTTTCTGACTATTAATTTTATTATTTGATTTTTGTTTACTGGAGAAGTTGGCAAAAGTACTTGTAAGTACGCTTTGTACGAGCACGAGTAACTACTTAGGTAAATGTAGTGCCCACAAGAGAATGAAGGGCAAATAACACCCTAATAGTCTCTATTGTTTGAGTTCTATTCGATTATGTGCTTGTATTTGCTGATGGTAATGTCTCTAATATTGTAATGGGAACAATGGTAGTGCTGAACTAAGAATAGTTGTGTAATCTTATTATGATATATGTCAGGGTGTGATAGGTAATTACTATCTATCTACTGAAAGAATAAATGAGAATTAGATTAATTAGGAATCCATTTTTATTTTAATTATTTAGCCCCCCTATACTATGTAAAATTGTACATCAACACAAACATAGTAAAAAAAAGTAAATGTCACACTACTTTAATTTTTTGAAATGTGATTATAATTTCTTTATTTTCATACTCGTTGACATTTTTAAACTGAAAATGACATTGTTATTTTTATGATACTGGTACAATTTTATTTTTGATTCATATTCTAAGTTGGTATAAATTAAATATATTTTTTGTGAACCTAATACAACTGATCTTGTAAACTCTAAAAAGTGTCCTTACTTAGTCATATTAAAATTTTAATTAGGTAGAACTTTGAAATATTGTTACCAGACGATTCCAAGTGCCTGTATTGTGTCTACGGAATGACTGAGAAATTTTGACTTTGAATTACAGACGAAAAGAACTTGCAAAAATACTCGTAATTGAGCAAAAACAAATTTGAATTATGCTTTCATTGAGAATTTTTACTTCTTGTATCGTAAGAGTTTAACTTAATTGTTTTGTACTTTAATCTTGCCAGATTATAAAGGTATAAGTATAACAAAATTGATAGAGCGCAGGTTAAGCTTACTAAAATTACTCAATATATATTTTTAGCTCTGTTTTGTACATTTTGTTTCTTATCTACTTTACTCACTACTGATATATAAACTTTCAGTTACAACCCACGGGTTTCCTAAATATTTACCTTCCCTTCGACGGCAAATGTCACTATTTGTGGAGATCCTGGCAAAAGATCACGTGGAACTAAAATATTTGTAATTCACTCTGACTCCTTCTATTATGTTAAGACTATATTTTTAACCGACTTCCAAAAATGGAGGAGGTTCTTTGTCCGTCTGTATGTTTTTTTTTTCTTTTTTTTGTGTATGTTCATCGTTAATTTCAGCAATTCAAAACCGAATCGAAAAATTCTTTTTTAGTTCGAAAGGGTATATATCGACTACGGAAATATGAATTAATGTAAGGGACATTTTGGTGATTTTGAGTTATATACATCGTTGGATTCAGAATTCCGAGCTCTATCGAATGGTATAACTTTTTAATATCTTGAAAAAAATGTCGCTTACCACAAAAAAAAGTGAACAAAAATTTCAAAAATAAGGGGTAAAAAGTACGTTAACAGACATAAAAAATGCAATATGCCTCATACGTTAAGTTTATCATCCTATTAACCAATTGATTTCCCTTACGCTATTACAAGTTACGTTTTACAAGTCCGATGTGCCTCTTACATCAATTTACAAAAATATCCACTGGCCCTTACACAGACAAACAAATAATAATTGAAAATCAAACAAACTTAAACAGACAGAGGTTTTTATAGGAAAGTGGTTTGATTACAGATTTATAATTTTTGCAGCCTCTATGGGACATGTCCTATAATAGTTGGCCTCTTACATTAATATTCGACTACGGAAATATGAATTAATGTAAGGGACAAAAGGCCATTTTTCAGGAGAGCCAAAAAACGATCGCAATTTCTTTTATTTCTTTATATCTTTTTTGTTTCTTGTCTGATTTAAATGACTTCTAGGGCGAAATTACATAAAATTTTGAACTGTTTATGTTAAAGATATCATTATTTGAGATATCCCTGTAGTTTAGGAATTGACATGTCCCTTACATTATTTTTTTCTGTTAAAATGACCGAAATTTAAAAAAGGTAAGGTAACGTACATCTCATAATCAAATACGAGGTAAAATTGCAGTGAAGGACATCGCTTCAATAGGTTTTTTTAAATAAATAGCCCCAAAAGTTTATCATAATGATTTATTTTCAATGTAATTATATTTAAAAATGTGTCACTGACGCTAAGTTAAAAAAAAACAACATTAACAACTTCTTATGTAATTAAAAGTCTTAAGCAATACTTTTAAGTAAGTAATATCACAATAAAATGCCTTAGAAAACTTTTTAAATTATGAAAAACTAACGTTCATTATCATAAAAAGACCGTGTAGGGACTTTTTTATTCAGTCTTCCATAATATAACAATAAAAGCTTCCAAAAAAAGTAAAACTACGTATAAATCTTTGTAAATTAAACAAAATTATAATATAGTTCTGAACCATGTTACAAGAATAGTACTTATAAAAATTAAATTGGATTCTTTTACGGCAACAGTTGTTTTAATTATTTGTGGAACTATGATTAAGTTTATCATATTCGTTTGACAAAACAAGGAAAGGCATGATCATTATTTCAATTCACTAAATATGACTGCAACGTACTAGGCTTGTAAAGGTATAATTTGACTTTTCAAGACTTTCCTTGTGTTGTTATGTTAAATTTACAAGATTATATTAACTTATGTATTTACGTATAATAACTAATAAAAACAACATTTAATAAATAATAAAACAACATTCCCAGAAGATTTCACGCGGATTACCTAAATCTTCCGCATTATGGTGCAGTTCATTCATTACACACACTACATTAAACACACTTTTTTTTTTAATGAAGTACACTTCATTGGAAACAGACGAAGAAGATGAAGACGCACAGTAAATTTTAGGATTAACCTCAAATGAATGAATAATCATTTAAATAATCAATAAATCATGAATAGATGATGATGAATAAGCATTTATTTTTTCTTCACTATAATTTAATCATGAAAGCATTGCTACAGAAATGTTGACTAAGATTTTCTCATTGTTTTGATACTCGAATTTATGTTAATTCTGGTAAACATTATTAACAAGTTATTATCACATAATTCTATGACTTTCATTGGACAATACGAGGAAAGTCTTGAAAACATATAGCCAATTTGTAACTGTCACTTAAAAGCGTTTGAATCCGGTTTTTCACGTCTTTCCTTTTGTTGTAAAATAAAAGAAACTTACTGGATAAGATTCATCTTACAAATAATTTACTTGCTAAAATCGAGGTTATTGTCTTGTTATTTTTTAATAGGTTGTTATAGGTAAACCATGGATATTTAGGTGCCCTATTTGTTTTTGTTTAATTTTGACTGAACATGTTTCTAGGCATAAGTATTTTATCATCTATTTTAATAGATTTTATTGTTTCTTTATGGAAGACTAATAGTAACTAACTAATAGGTATAATATGACTTTTCAAGACTTTCCTTGTGTTGTCATATTAAATTGACAAGATTATAATAACTTATGTATTTACGTAACACTACAATGTAAGAACTATTGCAATCAGCCTTGCCTTATTGCCTTACGCCTTTTATGTGCCTGATTGCAATAGGCAGTTCCTACATAGTAGTGTTACGTAAATACATAAGTTAATATAATCTTGTAATATGACAACACAAGGAAAGTCTTGAAAAGTCATATTATACCTTTACAAGCCTTGTACGTTGCAGTCATATTTAGTGAATTGAAATAATGATCATGCCTTTCCTTGTTTTGTCAAACGAATATGATAAACTTAATCATAGTTCCACAAATAATTAAAACAACTGTTGCCATAAAAGAATCCAATTTAATTTTTATAAGTACTATTCTTGTTACATGGTTCAGAACTATATTATAATTTTGTTTAATTTACAAAGATTTATACGTAGTTTTACTTTTTTTGGAAGCTTTTATTGTTATATTATGGAAGACTGAATAAAAAAGTTCCTACACGGTCTTTTTATGATAATGAACGTTAGTTTTACATTATTTAAAAAGTTTTCTAAGGCATTTTATTGTGATATTACTTACTTAAAAGCTATTGCTTAAGACTTTTAATTACATAAGAAGTTGTTTATGTTGTTTTTTTTTAACTTAGCGTCAGTGACACATTTTTAAATATAATTAAATTGAAAATAAATGATTATGATAAACTTTTGGGGCTATTTATTTAAAAAAACCTATTGAAGCGATGTCCTTCACTGCAATTTTACCTCGTATTTGATTATGAGATGTACGTTACCTTAACTTTTTTTAAAAATTTCGGTCATTTTAACAGAAAAAAATAATGTAAGGGACATGTCAATTCCTAAACTACAGGGATATCTCAAATAATGATATCTTTAACATAAACAGTTCAAAATTTTATGTACTTTCGCCCTTGAAGTCATTTAAATCAGACAAGAAACAAAAAAGATATAAAGAAATAAAAAAAAATGCGATCGTTTTTTGGCTCTCCTGAAAAATGGTCTTTTGTCCCTTACATTAATTCATATTTCCGTAGTCGATATATAAAAGCAGGGTATCCCGAGGTGGTCCCATTTAAAGAAATCGGCTGAGCCGTTTTTGAAAAATCAACAATAATGTAAACAATTTGAGCGAAATGTTCGAATTTTGCACACGATGGAAGGCGGTTTTGCCATTTTTTGCGAAAAATAAAATTATTCATTATTTTATACACAAAGAAATATGGAACGATTCATTTTCCCTCTTTTCTTTACATACATTTAGACTTTCTCTATCAATGTTTTATATGCACAGAATGTAGAACGATTTAAATGAGTTTATGTCTATGTTTTGGTGACAATATGGGGTGTTTAATGATGAGTACAATGATCTGTTGTCTATAGAAAAATACAATACATGTACAAGGTGTCCTCAAATTTAAGTACATTTTTTACCGCTAAACTTTTTTTTTAAAGGAGAGCAACTTCAACCAAGTTCTATTGAAAATGGTTGTTCGTGGCTTCGTGATAAAATTTTAATGATCGTGAATGTGAAATAAAGACGAACCCATAACCATAACTACGAGATTTAGGCAATTAACGGTGCGTAGTCGGACTACTTTAAGCCGTGGTGGTCTAGTGGTAATGACACTCGCCTTACAATCGTGAGGTCGTGGGTTCAAATCCCGGTCCCGTACCAATGAATTCCTTGGAATTTATTTCACACCGCTGGCTTTTCGGTGAAGGAAGACATCGTGAGGCAACCTGCATATGTCCGTAGATAAAATTCGATGGCGTATGTGCATCCACCAACCCGCACTGGGCCAGCGTGGTGTATAATAGCCCAATCACCCTTCGTGGGTAGGCCTACGTCCTGCAGTGGACCATAAAAAAAGGCTGGTACAGTACAGTCGGACTACATATTACGCATGATGACTAAAAAAATATAATTAGTCCGTCAGATAGACTATCACAAAATATTAGACACGTATTTTTTCATTTGTCAATTAAACAAAAATTGATGAAGATATAGCCCATCGTAGTTCCGCATGACGACTCATGCCTATTCTACATAGCTGTATTTTACCCTTACCTACAATGTTATGAAAGTACATTCTGAATAAAACTAACGCAGTGGCAGATAAGAATTTAATAATTCTGCACATGATTTTTATTCACAAGTAGCGAAACAAATAATGTGCGCTATGAAATTCTCAACTCAATTTTGTATGTCTTTTGTCATCTTCCTACACAGTAATGTAATGATAAAGACAAAGACAATATTACTATTAAAGCGAAAGGTCATGGGTGGGGGAGGGGTTGGTATACCTCTCCTGAGAAGGGGGGGGATTGAATCCCCCCCCTCTCGGAGATATGATTTTTTTAATTTTTTTTTCTACTGTGGCAAAAACAAGTACTAAGCTATAGGGAAGATGGTAGCAAGAACATAGTACCTTCAAAAGAGGGGGAGGGATGTAGAAGCGCTCCCCCTCTTTTGGAAATTTAATCTAAAAATTATCGACTTACCAAATGTTGCAACCTAACCTATTTTTTGTTTCACACCTAATCTATAAAGGCGATTCGCTTCTGGCACTTCGCCGGCCGCTGCCGCGGCACGCTCGCTTCGCTCGCTCGGCTCGTGCGTTGTTTTGTCATGTTCTAACATAACCTAACCTATTTTTTGTATCACACCTAATCTAATTACGTGGGGTCGGGGTGCCCCGATTCGGATATGTGACTCATTTTGAACCTTGTTGGCGGCCCTGTTTCTGCCATTCCAGTCTATGATAAAAAAAAACCTTCGAAAATACGCAGTGTAAACAAAATTCTAACCAAAAAAGTGTATTTTCAAAAATTAATTTCTCGAAAACTATTCGTCTTCGCAGTTCTAAACTTTGTAAAAAACGATTGTAATAAAGTATTTTACCACTTAAAAAACAGAAACAATACCAAAGCCATTGGTACGTTTCAAAAGGCGAGCCATTGTTTTTACCATCTAAATCCCCTACCAACGCTTGTGTGGCCAAATATTTTAAAACTTCATTAAAAACGAACTTGTACATATCAGAATAGTTTTAGAAGCGTCATAAATTACTCTGACGAACATAACATTTTTAGAAATAAACTTGGGAGAAAATTAGTTTATTCGTATGCAACAGGTATTAGTATGTAGGTATGAGCTGCCGACATCCTTCTTTACAGAACGCTAAACGAGGCAAAGCTATTTTAGAGTAGTTCGTCCGTCTTTTGTCATTTTATTTCTTTGGCGATTTAATTCACTTGTAAAAATAATATACTTACCTAATTTTATTACTTTTCGCTTAAAATGGCACCCACCGACTTCCACCGTCTACAGAAATCGAATAGTTTGCACTGATAATTTATGACATCCATGCACATTATTGTTGAATTATCAAAAACGGCTCAGCTGATTTTGATAACATATAAAAATAGGACCACTTCGAGAGTAATATATATGTCGGATCCATAAAAAGGCACCGCATCAGTTATGTTTCTTCAATGTGGTAATGTTTTATACCACTGACCCAACAATGCTTCAGTGTGGCGTGGCGTGGGTTTAGCGGGCGAGGAGATAAAGGCGACGTCACGAACAATCAGTTTATTGCACAGAAGATTACGTATGATTACAAATTTAGAGAACTTTAAGCGAAGGACATGGCGTTCCGCAGCGTAACGCACGCTGCTACCATTCTATCAAGAATCACCAGGCTTGAACCGTTCTATCTAATCTCAGTTTTCCACAACTTCTTCCGAACAAGCTCTATTTACAACTCACTGACATCTGTCTGACATGTCACCTCGCATTTTCCCGCCTATCGGCCGATCATGCGATGTCAGTGTCACTTAAAACCTCCTTAGAATCAATCAGCAGCGTTTGTCACAAGCGTTACCCCAGGAATGTTGCCACTTCCATTCCTAGTCCTTCGAAATTATACTAAGTGGCACTATTTAAAATTAAACTTAAAGCTATTGTCCCGTTACATAGATAAAATATTAAAGATTTTAAATTGGTTCACAAGGGGCGAAAGTATATTATTATTATGTCCAAATTTGCTTGAACATACACAAACAATATACATATATACCCATAGACGAACAAACACAGTAGGTACCTCCTCCTTTTTGGAAGTCGGTAAAAAAATGGACTAACTACTATTAAAAAAATTCAGCGTTTATTGATAAAGCGATAAGAATATCCTTACTTACCTTATAAATCAGAAAGTGTGTTTGTTGATTTGTTACTCTCTCACGCAGCAACGGATTGACTTGATTTTATGCATGAATATAGTTTGAAAGACGGAAAGTCTTTATATAAATGTATTCTTTCAGTACTTTATTTTCTGAAAAAATGCGTGGTTCCAGTGGCATACGGAAAACACTTTTTTATTAACTTATCCAAATCTAATATACCTAGATGAACTAAACGTAATTTGAATCTAAACTCTTTATTTTAAACACAAAGGGTACACTAATCTTCTATAGTTTAAAAACATGCACAAATAATATTATTTATTGAAATATAGGACTTAGAGAGTAATATAAGTAATAACAATAACTGTAAGGTAAATAAAAAATATACCTACCTAAAAAAATAATCGAATAACCCGCCCCTCATCGTTCCTGGTTCAAAGGTGCCCGTAACGCTTCGCTATGGACATTCTTTGCATCAGAAACGAGGTAGAACGGGAGTCACGTAATTAGATGACAGGTAAAATTGTAATACTATAGACATTCAAGCAAATGTATAAACAAGATACATTTTCTATGGGATAGCATAAAAATCAAAATATGACGCGGGCAAAGCTAGTAAAAGTATCATATAGTTTATTGACTAAGATCAACTTTTATGCCAGCAAGAATTAATTCTAAGCATTCACGATTCTTTATAATATTCTGGCTTTTAATAATATTTATTTATCTTTTAATAGTATTTATCGTTTACGTGGGCTTGGACGTTTGAATTATATCTATTGAGTAGATATGTTCTGACTATTCTCTTTGTGAATTGCAAACATTGAAATAAGTCTCGTTCATTTCAACCGATTGCATTTCAAACAAGATTTAACCAAGAAAAATATAATCTGTTGTCAAGACTAATTAATAAGTTTCATTTTAATATTCAAAGTGATTTGTATGGTTTTCTTTTGGGAGTACAACGTGTCGATGCTGTGGGTCTTAATATTACAATAATTGAATAAGAAAAAGAACCCTAAAATAACTATGTTAGGTATTTATTAAATTTCATCTAAAGTTTTAATTTGTTCTTGTTTAAAAATGTTCTATCATATTTTTTCTCTTCCAACTGGCACAAGACCGTGACAGATAGAGGCAAAAAGAACAAGGCTTACACCCAGCACCTGAATAAAGTGATGATGATGAAGAAAAAATACGTGTCCAGTATTTTTCAATAGTCTTACTGATGGACTAGTTATAATAATGATTTTTACACTCAGTTGAAATTTAAACTTACTAAATTATAATAGACTCAACTATAAAAATTTCAACTGATGTTTTATAGTTGTCCAACCGTGTAACATATTAATTTAATGTAATTTTATCTAATTTATATTATTATTGTATCCAAAACGTTTCACTATAAGTATCACAGAAGAGAGAAGGAAAATTACACTTTATTCCTATCTACCGTAAACGAGAGCGCGCACAATGTAAATTGGTATATATGTACTTCGGTAATTCTCCACTTCATGGGTTACCAAAAAATAGGCTTAGCCGAGTTTGGAACACACTGTAAAGTCCAAAACTCTTGTTTGTAATTTCCCTTATGGCATATCATCCAACAACTATGTAACAAGTTTTGTCAAATAAATATATTTCAATTTCAAGTTATTTATGTAACATGTCTATTATCCATATCACTCCCACGCAAAGCTACTTATTGTGCGAGTTACAAGAAATCTATTTTTATGTATCAAAATTCTTTTCATATCCTATCAGTACACCAAAAACAGTGGAATTTGGTAACTCAATTCCCTATTCCTTTGTTATAATCTGCATTCCTTCGAATTGGTACTCAAGCCTCTTCGTATTCGACACGCATCGAAAGCATCGAGTCTTATTTTTCAGCATATTCTCTTTGTACTTACCTACTTAAATTAATGTATGTTTGAGTTCTGAAGTGTTCCTTTCTTTTCGTTTAAATTGCTTGATGGTTGGAGATTTTTTCGTGACGTATTATCGTATAATCCGTGTAAAAGGTTAATGTGTAATTCAGTAATATGTCAATTTTGTTTTGTTTTGATGTTATTGCTATTACAGTTTAGTCATATTCATAAAGATGTCGGTTTTTAGAACTTAATAAAAACATTATTATTTGTAACCTATACTGCAAAAGAACTAATCATCACTATAGTATCAAACAAAGTCGCTTCTCGCTGTCTGTCCCCATGTATGCTTATATCTTTAAAATTACGCAACGGATTTTGATGCTGGGTTTTAGGGTTCCGTACCCAAAGGGTAAAAACGGGACCCTATTACTAAGACTCCCCTGTTTTCTGTCTGTCACCAGGCAGTATCTCATGAACCGTTATAGCTAGAATGCTGAAATTTTCACAGATGATGTATTTCTATTTCCGATATGACAAAAAATACTAAAAACAGAATAAAATTAATAATTAAGGGGGACTCCCATAAAGCAATTCTGATTTTTTAGGCTTTTTTCGCTCTATATTTATCATGGTAACAAGTAGATGCTTGTAATATTCACAGAATATTTGGCTGCATGCTTACTTTAATAATAAATAATTAAATTAAAATAAAATAAGTATTTAAGGGGGGCTCCCATACAGTACGGAACCCTTCGTGCGCGAGTTCGACTCGTACTTGGCAGATTAATTAAATAGATAGAGTGTTTCAAGAGGAAGGTTTGTATGAATAATACACCTGTGCGAAGCCGGAGCGGGTCGCTAGTAATAGATAAAACTAAGAATTAAAAAAAAATACCTTCTATTTAAATTTATGTAAGTATGTTATGTTTATTATAAATCCATCAATTAACATTTCACTATCACAAGTACCACAAGCGAGACGCATGCCTACTTATTGAGCCAATTCTTTTGCAGCTGCGACCTTACAAAACACACTATTTATAGATCAAATTATATCGTGAAACCCAACTAACGCCTTTGGAATGAAACTACATACAAAACAATTACGTTATCTTTACGTGCGGAAAAAATCGTATCGCGCAAAATAATTGCACTGTCAAAAGGGGATTACTCATGAGACCTGCACGACGTCTTGTTACATTTTACTCCCAGTTGACATTTATTTTGGTTTTAAGACTTATTAGAAGAATACTATTGTCCGGGTATAGCCATATCTTTGCCACTGTATGTCTTTGTGCTACTATCTAGTCTAGGTCCCTACTTAAAAGTCTAGCTTAGACTAGGATAGGACTTGATTTTAGATTTTTTTATTCCAGTACTGTTTTTTATGAAATGATTTTAATTTTAGTGCATTTTTACACTAGGTTTTATCTCAAAGAGTTAGTTTTGTTTTTTTTTTCATGTTTTTTTTTTTAACTTTGAGGTATACGATATGGGTTCGATCCCCACCAAGTGCATTTGCTATGTGTATTGGTGTTATTTATTTACTACTAGCAGCGCCCCGCGGTTTTACCCGCGTTGTGCCCGTTCCCGTGGGAATTTCGGGAATTTTTATACATATAAACCTTTCTCTTGAATCACTCTATCCATTAAAAAAAACCGCATCAAAATCCGTTGCGTGGTTTTAAAGATTTAAGCATACAGACAAACAAACGAAAATAGCGACTTTTTTTATACTATGTAAGGATATATATAAGTGTGTATTTAAAAATATATATATATGGAGTATATCAGTCTCTGGCAGCCATATCACAAGCTTTGCTTAGTTTGGGGTCAAATACCATATGTAAGATGTCCCCAAATATTTATTTATTTATACGTTATAAGCCCTGCGTGTCAAAGCACTGCACCTGTAACTGAGATATGGTTTTAAATTGAGATAAAATGGTATTACTTATTATTCCCACGAAAAGTGATTGGGCCATATTCTACCATGCTGGCCTAGTGCAGTTTGGTGGATTCACATACGCCATCAAATTTATTCTACGGACATAAGTTTCCCATCAAGAAGTTCTCCTTCACCAAAAAGCCAGTGATGTGAAATTCAGCATATTAATTCTAAACAACTCATTGGTATGGGATCGGGATTTGAACCTAAGACCTCATGATTGTAAGGCGGGTGACACTACCACTAGGCCACCACGGCTACACATTATGCTTTAATTCCAAACACAGTAAGGTAAATCAGGTAAATGTTAGCCCTTTACTCTACGCAAGTTAACTTTTATTTAAGCAGTTAATTTGTTCAGAACAAAACATACTTCAACTTTTAACCTTTCCCTCGCCTAATTAAGATTGAATTCCTAAACTGTTTTGAGTGACTTGAAACAAGGCGGGAAAATGTATATCCAAAGGATTTTCGCAAAAACTCGTCAGTTACCACCAGTGTTGCCGGTGGCAAGGGAAATTTAACAGATTTTAATTATTAACTGTACATTTTGATGAATAATTAAATGTTTAATGTCAAAATCTTTTACTTATTTTGATTAATTAGTAATTACTTACTAGCAAACTGTCTGTGCTTTTGAATGCGTTAATTTTGTGCTTGACATTGAGCGTTAGTATTGGGCTTTTGTAATTAAAGAATCATAATGATGACCTTAGTTTCTGGAGGTGAGAATTTCTAAAAATAAATCGTTTCGTCGAGAGTTAATGATGATTTTTTGTACAAAATATTTTTTTTGCTATTTCAGCATTAGTCTTAAAATGAAAGTTGTTCGTAATGATGAGTAAAAAAGCATCTTTAAAACGATGGATGTTAAATAAAGTCGACAGGTGTGCAAATGATTTCAAATAAGAAGAAGAAGTACCTACTGTACCAGCCTTTTTAATAGTCCACTGCAGGACGCAGGCCTACCCACGAAGGGTGATTGGGCTATATCCACCACGCTGGCCCCGTGCAGGTTGGTGGATTCACATGCTCCATCGAATTTATTCTACAGACGTATGCAGGTTGCCTCACGATGTTTTCCTTCACCGAAAAGCCAGTGGTGTGGAATTCTGTAGAACTCATTGGTACAGGATCGGGATTTGAACCCACGACCTCACGATCGCACAGCGGGTGTTACTACCTCCAGGCCACCACGGCTAAAAATGTATAATGAAGTACCTACTAGGACCAAGTAACTAGAGGTCAGTTTTAATTGTCCTGCAACAACAATTAAAAAGGTTGGGACAATACAGTACGGTGTAGAGCGAAATTTCAGGATAGGACCATTTTATCTCAATTTAAAACCATATTTCAGAGTTACAGGCGCAGTTTGACATACCTAAACACATTAAAAAAATATGTATTATGTTTCATTGCTATTGTTGAGTCCAAAATAAAAGTATGTGGGTTGGTATTATTTATTAAGTAGGTAGGTATATCGACCCAAACTCGCAATATTTCGGCAGTGCCTAAGGCTAAAAGGTTTTATCACATTACTTTGTGTCCAAAAATACTGAGTCCTTATTAGTTACTACTATCATATTATGTGTTATTTAAGTATTGTACCTATTTATTTATTACTTTGAGGTACCATCAATTACTATATAGTTGAGTAGGTAGGAAGTCCACCGGACTTGTGTTGAATTATGGGCCGAAATATATAAGTCGGCGGATGTGAAGTTAGCTACAAGCTGCGCAATGTCCAATCCTGACCAAAGCTCACATAAAACTACGCATTCCCGCAGCTTGTAGCTAACTTTACGTCCGCCGACTTGAATTATTCGGCCTATACCCTGTGTTAATTTGGCGTCAAACTATAATGTGTTAACTCTCACCCTTCACGAAATGAGACGGGAACCGTGCTTTAGAGGTTAGAAGGGCAAATCGCACTTCTTGGCATCTGTGAAGTTATCTTCCACTTCTGGCAGTCCTCGGCCAGTGTTTTCACCTCCAAATGCCCTCCGTAGTCTTCACCTACCTCTCTTTTCTTCAACCTTTCCTTCTATTATGGTTTTCATAAGATTGTCATGTCGTACAAGGTGGCCAAACACCTTTCATCTCCTATTTTTGATTGCTGTTAGCAGTTCTATCACAATGTTTAGCACCTCTTGGTTCGATTTCTGTTCTGTCCAGCTGATTCTTTCCACTTTTCTCCAGCACCACATCTCGAAAGCCTCAAGCCTTTACCTGTCCGTCTGTGTTAGTGCCCACGTTTCACATGCGTAAAGTGCAATGTTCCTTATGTAGGTTTTAATCAGACATTTTCTGACAGGTTTTGATATTTTAGATTTGAAGATATGTTTTTTTGTTGTTGTTGAAGTTGGAAGTTGCTCCACCGACAAGAGCCAAGCTTTTAAATTATAAATGAAATGAAGTTACAACCCGGTCAGAATATCTGTGCACCTCGCTGGAATGCGGCGCCTCTCTCGCTTCCCCTGTTACCTCTCCGCGCACTCCCCGGTGCGACAGTACGGTTAGCATCTTCGTTGCCGATACACGTCCCGATAATAATTTACGTCCGGACGGTATACTAGACGTCCGGTAATGTATATACGTCCCGATAATTCGATATGACGTCACGAAGTCAGGTGCACAGATATTGTGACCGGGTTGTAGTTATGAAATTAACGTATAAGCTGCGCGCATCTCCTTTCTTGCGCCCCTAACACACGGATACTATAATATTGCTATTTACGCCCCGTTTTCACAGCTGCCATGATGTTTGATTCGTCATTTAGTTCAACAATACATAGCTAATGACGAAATGCAGTCGAACATAAACGCCATGTAAAGTAAATGCAAGATTGAAAAACACATCACAATAAAAATAAAACGTTGTCGTATTGAACATATGAAAGTTTTAGGTTTTGTATTTTTATGACCAGTTTTGACACGTAGAATTTATTCTGTTTTTTTTTTAAATATTTTTACTAATCATAATTTTTTCTATGGCATCTTCTGACTAAATTCTATTCGTACATCATTTTAGTTTTCCCAAAGACTTCACTGTGTAGTATGTAATAAAATAAATGATGATGGTGTTTTTCGAGCTATTTTAGGGTACAGTCAAATGTATTAGTTAGATTATAAGGTACGTGTCCCTACCACCATGACTAATGTTACAAATTCGAGCAGGGAGCAAATCTAGAAACATAAGTAGATTGTATAAATATTGAATAATATCTAGAGACCTATTCCAGAGAACTTCCTATATTTATTTGTGATCAATAAATTAACCAAAATATCTTGTTATGTAGTTATAATTGAAAATTATAATTAACCCTGTCATGAGATATAAGGTATTGGTGAACCGAAGACGTACGACTGCAAGTTCGTATTGGATGCAAGCCACTTATAATAGGCCTCTTTGGAAATCCATAAGGGAGGCCTACGTCCCTAAGTGGACGTCGTGCGGCTAAAAGATTGATGGATGGTAGGAACAAAATAAAACAAAGTCACTTTTTGTGTGTTTGTGTATCCGCTTAAATCTTTTAAACTATAACAAAGATTGCAGTACGGTTGTCAGTGTCCTTTAGAACATGTATAGCTAATATAATAATATACCGCTATGATTTATTCGTATCCAGACAAAACCAGGACGAACAGTCAGTTAAAATAAATTAGTAGTTATAGAAATCGACTGCCTCGGTGATCCAGTGATTATTGACCCTGAATCCTGTGTCAAAAGGCGTAGGTTCGATTACCATCCGGGGCAAGCATTTATATGATGAACATTATGGTATTTGCTCTGCTTGGTGTTATATCTATATAAGTATAAATTTAAAAAGTATATGTACTGTATCGGTCTCTGGCAGCCATACGAGTATCACAAGCTTTGCTAAGTTTTGGGTTAGCGACCGTGTGTAGGATGTTTCCAAAAAAAAATGTTTATTTAAATAAAAATTATTCAGGCCATCCGAAGACTGACCGCGGCCTTCGGAACTTATAACTGAGCGCTACTGTGACTCGGATGACGTTAAATTGTGTGCCCTGATTGTATCAACCATTTAGCCATGTCAGAAGTCTTTAGGCGGCTTAAATACTCTGGCAACCAGGACTTGCCATACGTCTTAATTAAACTTACAATTAAATTTATTCATACAGATTCATTGTTTGTTGCCTGTAGTACCCAAGATGCTGAGCAAGAACCTGCTAATCGCGATGGTTGTGGTGCTGGCGGCAGTGTGCCTGGCGGAGGCGCGCGAGGACAGCCCGCACGACATGGCCGACGCTCTTCGCATGCTGCAGGAGCTCGACCGCTTGTACACGCAGGCTGCTAGACCGAGGTAAGAGCTTTACAAATATTAGAGGCTGGATCAAACTTGAAAACTGTGAAGCTAATAGGCCCCACTGACAATACGTCCACACGTTCATTTGGACTGGCGGACATCTCGTGAATGTCAAAAACGCCATCCATTTCCAGGATGTCGTCCTAGTAATGGATGACGTCTATGCCCCGAAATGAGTTCAGTATTTCCATATTTAATGGGTAAATCAAAATAGGTTAAAGCGCATTTAGAGTTCCATTTGGTGAGGTTTTTTTAAGTTTCACCGCTCCCTATCTGTAATTCTATCTAACTAGTTGAAAGAATAATCCCGGTTCTTAATAGAGATGAAATGTCGCACGGATATGTAGGTACATTGTGTGACAATGTCTTATACTAGC
This sequence comes from Hypomecis atomaria, assembly GCA_964007245.1. Classification (NCBI taxonomy): domain Eukaryota; kingdom Metazoa; phylum Arthropoda; class Insecta; order Lepidoptera; family Geometridae; genus Hypomecis; species Hypomecis atomaria. Next base: position 18,918,680 of record OZ023285.1, on the reverse strand, counting down.
CCGCGTATTATAACGTATTATATTAGCCCGCGTAGTCCCAAGCAGTAATAAAATGTAGTTTCTGAAGCACTACCTATAATTTTTTTTTACACACAGTAGGCTACTTATAATACTGGATTGGGTTTTGCGTGGCTTGTAACTAACTTCACAGCTGCCAAGAAGTTTAATTGGGCCTATACCGCTCAACCACGAGTTTGTTCTTTCGCGGCAGCGGCGGCGGCAGCTTACGTCAGCAGTCTACGAGCGGGACATCATGGCGTCATTCGAACATTTTAGTACATTAGTTCTTTACCGCTCGCCGCCCGCTGCCGCTCATAGCGGTGAAGTCGTGGTCGTGGCGGTTATGCCTCGTCAGTGGCGTAGTTTAGATGTGGGCAAAGTCGCAGCAGCGAGGTTCTTTTCTTTCATTCCCAAGTCTACCCAATAAATATACATTTATACAACATTTTACATCACGTTAAAGTAGAAAGAAAAAACTTTAAAATCGCAATGGGCGATTATTGAAAGCATATGGATATTAAAAAATAATAATTTATGAGGCCTTGTGGGTTTTTTTTTTAAGTGGAGGCCGTAGGCGGGGGCCCACTTCGCCCACGCTACGCTACGTAGCTACGCCACTGTGCCTTGCAAACAAAATTACCTATACTGTGCCTTGTATGTCGTATCTATTAGGAAACATTTGACGCGCGGCAATGCGGAACCTTGTTTAGCAACGTTGTTTGTCCACATACGACCAGTCGTCGGCAACATAAATATATAGAGGAACTAATATTGATTTCAGCGGCGATGTACCTATGAAATTTCTGTACAAATGAGGACATTTCGTTCGATTTCTACAAAACAAAAAAACATTAGTTAAGTAATACTTTCGTTTTGTTTATATTCATAAAATACGGCGTGCGCGATTCTCATTCGATTTGATGTGATCCCGGTCTCTATTCAAATAAATGTCTGTGGTTCAATGTAATCGCGAATTATTCTGCTGATTGTCGTGGTATGAGTATGACCAACGTCTTGTGTACGTGAGGCGCCAGGGTTTTGCATATATTTAGCACTTTTCGGGGACAGCGCCCAAAATATAATATGTTTGATTATTTTAGGCTCTATAATAAAATTATTATCTATAGCCGGAGTATTCTGACTGAAGAAGGACGATTTAAGACGGATATTGAAAAATACCCATGTACATTAAATAAAAACATATCAAACATAGGCACCAAAGTATGCGAACGCAGTCGTATAAGTCTTAGGTGCTGAAAAAAAAATGTTTAACAGAAGACTTTAAGTACTTACAGTTAGATTTGTGTTGGTAACTTGCATTCTTCTTCTTTAAAGTTACCGTGAACGCAGCGCTTTAAAACTTAAATAAAACCTGCAAAAATTACTCTTAACATTTGCTGCTTCCCACTACCCTACTAGAGGAAATTCTACAACTTATATAAAATCAACTAAAGATAACTATCACTTATACTTACTACAAGTAGATATTTAAATTCATCACACGCTGCCAAGCCAGGAGGGTTCTAATATTATAATGCTCTTAGTGGGAAGCCCACGCACTCTCAAATAAAAAATCTTTTGGCAACGATATGACTGATAAGTATTATTCCAAAATTTACAATCGAGACTAAGATTAACAACTAGAAGAAAAAAGAATTCATAGATTTTAAGTGTTTCTCATGAAACTTCGTGATATGTGTGGTTTGCAGAAGTAATTCGATAGCGTATTATGAATCTAGCAGGATGATTATGTCCCAATTCTGTAGATATCTTCTTTATTAAGGGCTTATATAATTATAGTTCGTTAAATTGGCTCTTTATTAAACTGTAACTAAGTAGGTGTCATACTATGGAGCACCGGATATCTGAAAATATGAGTATTAATTGCATAATTTTAAGTTATGTGCTTTATTAGCCAGAATTTTTCATACTATAAATAGTAACAGTTAGGAAGTAAAACTATTGTAAAGTTTCGTAACTTAAATTAGTTTCCATAGTAAACTTAAAATAGGTCTGTACCTCTCATGCAGATTCTTAATCTTATTTACCTTTTGGTGTACCTAGTACATTTTGGTAACTTCAGTTAAATTGTTCCGACAGTTCGGTACTTCTACAAGTTGGTAAATTTAATTAATTCCAAGTGGATCTTTGGTTACTCAGCGTAGGTATTGACTACCTGTAGTTGATAGGTGACTTTTAAAGATGATCGCTTTTATAAACCACAAATTTTATTCAGTTATTCATATTCATTTATTAATGCGCAGTATACCTACGTCAATTTACAATATAATAATCAGAATTTACAACTGCTTTTTATTAAAAAAACAGGCCAACAAAGATCCAAACTTAGAAGTCAACACTAAAAATTAAATAAAAGAGCAATGAAATAATCAGTCAATATTAAATTATTGTAAAAACATATCTTTGTCTCTCTATCTAGAGTAGTACAGTACTTGTTGGCACAGTATTGGAGCAGATGGCATAGTACTTAGAGTGTTACTTAAGTTTCTTGTCTCCGAAACAATTAGTGTTATTATATGCTGACTAGGGTCCCCATTAAAAAAAATTCGCCTTACTACAATATATTTAAACACAGCTTAATCAAGCAATTTGTACTTTTAACCATTGTCTAAAGCATGCCTAAAGCTTTTGTGGTAAGACGGTTTAAGTTTTTAAAGCTTTTTAAAGCATTTATTTTGTCCATAGAATTTGGAACAATTAATGTAGAGCAAAAAATGAACTCGAGTCTTTAATATTTTATGTGCTAATTGTACATCATTTTTGACGTGAATATACGATGACAAAATTACATCAGTGGACTTGTTTATAGTACAATAAATTACCTACTATATTAGAGCTATGCAATAATCTAATACAGTTAATTCTTTTATTTTTGAAGTTCTCTCCAAGGTCGTCCAAAATCAGTAGTTGTACTATACAAGATCAATGCTGTACGTAATATAATACCTAGATAATTAATATCATTATGTGACATACTGCAAGATAGAATGTTTTTATGGGCATCAACATGACATACAATAAGAAAGTATTTCACAATCAATTCGCCGTAAAAAATAATTCTCTGCATTGATTATGGCACAATTTGACGAAATTGTAATAAACGCTTAGAAATGGGCATTTTATTCGGAATGGAAAAAGTACTTCTAAAATTGGATTAAACACATGAAAATAGTATTGATTTCACAGAACAAATGAACTAGAAGAAACTTTATGAAGCTAATTTCAATATTCCTAGCAGTGAGAAAAAGAAGGATGTGAATGATGATGACAATTTCATCTCCAGTTTGTAAAAAAGATAGTTAAATAACGTAATATAGAAGCTGAATTCCCTAGTAATTCCTTATTTTAATGGAAATACTGTTATCATAAATATACCCGAACAGAGACTAACTTATAGAACGCATTTTCTAAGCTCTTAGTACGCGTAAAGTGTTTTCTCGTTGACTTTAAATAAGAATAAATTGTAAATGTCAAAGTGAGATTGAAAAACTTTTCCTTGAGGAGATTACTTCCATACACATTGATTTATTTTATTTAGCTTGGCTCGGGGCTCTGGGTTCCGTGGAGTCTACGATTATCAGAAAAACAGATTTAGTCAAATTTAAAAAATAAAATATTTTTCAATACACGTAAACTATTAAAATACGGTTCAAACAATTCTGGAAAGAACATCACGTACCATTATTTATTAGACTAGGTACGATAGCTTTGTAAAAAAAACTTTTATACAAATAACAGACGAAAATATGGGTACAAGTATACGAGTGTATGATTTATGAGACCCGATAAAACTACAAAAATAGATAGTAAGACCTAAGTATGTGTAATTATACTAAGTACGATTAATTGGAATATAATTGAAAATTGAACTGAATCGAATTACATATTATTTTTGACGCAAGGCGCATGCTCAATTTGCAGTCTATTAATGTAGGCATGTCGAATGTCAGGAGGCAGACTGTGCACTATCACGATTTTACATCAGGGCTAGATCAAGGGTTCATATCAGTGGCACTCAGATTTTGCTTTGATTCTCTATAACGCAAAGAGGTGATTGGTAATTTTATTTAGTTAGAATGTAATACCAAACATACATTGTTTTGATCGCTGCTACGAATTAGATGACTCGTACATATGAGTTCTGTTAAATTAGCCACTGAATCACGCAAGATCTTGTTGTCTAAAAATTCAAGAATAAATAGCTACCCTATACCTACTAATATTCTCTATACCTAACTATAACTACCTTGACTATACTCGTACTACTCATTTAAAAAAATCCTTTATAGAATTCATGATCACCGAAACAATCTCAATCTCGGAAAGTCGAAAATACCCAATCTAGTACAACATAATGCCATGTCATACACAGTTAATCAATCAAATAGTCAAAAGTCGCAATCAAGCGACTAGGAGAAACCCGGGCCCAATCATGGTTCCCGCGGTGACCCCAAACGGAATACAAAAACAATCCGTAGGATGAAGGTAATTTCGGTCGTCTGAAAGGCCGTCATTTGACGAGTAAAAGCCTCCACGGCGACTGCAAGCTACGAATAACAGGAAATTACGGGCCGGCAACAAAAGTGGGTAGGAGCGTGCGGAGGCCTGCGCTCTCTTGCTTTTGTGACATCTCGATTGTGTGTACAATTGTACCATTGTCTGGCAGGTATGGAAAGATTTGTCAAAGGTACAAATTGTGTGGAAGATGGACGGATTGTGCAAACAATGCCAGATAATGTTTCAATTGTCAAATGTTTTCTCAATACGTGAGGGTTTTTAGGTAATGGAATTCATTGAACACATTTTCAATGTGCATAGGGGTTTTTCAATGTGCTCTTATTTTATACAAGGTGACCCGGTAAACTTCGTTTCACGCAATATAAATATAAATGATACCTATGTGTTATTAGGATGTATAAACATTACTATCTATTGAAAAGTTTCATCTCAATCCTTTCAGTATTTTTTTGCGTGAAAGAGGAACCATACATACAAACATACCATACATACAAACTTTCGCGTTTATAATATTATAAACGCGAAAGTTTGTTTGTATGGTATGTAGTAGGATACTGCGTTGCATTGAATTACAAAACTCATCTTCATCAGCATTTTTAATTGAGATAACACTATATTCAGCATAATATAAAATGTACAGTTTGGCTTAGATTGTTGTAAGGGTATTTGTATATTTTATTAGAGATCATCATATTATAACTTTTTAAAACATTTAATATTATGCTTCTTTAGCATCATAATTAGATGTAAACTAATATTAATAAAAAATGCACACCATATCAAACAGTATGCAGTTATAAATTAAAGATTGCCAGCATTATTTATAAAAGATATCGTCCTTGCAGAAAGGAAATGGATAAATGTCGAAGTTGCCAGTTCCAATACGAAACAGTTTTCACGGCGCACCGCACGGTCAAATAGCTAAACTTCCGCAGTTTTCTCTCCAGTTCCAGATACAATGTAAAAACTACGGAACCAGGACAAAGTAATAACATGGTAGCATTGGTTAATAGCTCACTGGACTACATCTACCTACTTATTAATGCATTCGCATTCTAGTAAACATCCGACGACGTAGGAGCTACAAACCGCATTTTAGTAAACAAAAAATACTGCCACTCTTTGCATTTATGTTTTAGAAGCAGCTATGTTCGCCAAAAAATACTCAGTTTTATTTACCTTCAACACAAACGCCAGAAGACGCAACCAACTTGTAGCTCCCGAACCAAAACTTGAAATAATAAAAAAAGTCCGGAATATATATGATCATCAAAATATACATATTTCTCAATTATTTAAAAAACGAAACACGTGAATAAATACGAGTATTTTACAACAAACTCAAACAATTTCTACACCACAAATGCCATTACAGCTTGGGAGACTACTTTGGCGACAAAAACAAAATGAATAAAACCCTAATAATGAAATGGACAATACACCTGATGACACATATAACTCAGATATATTTAAAGCATTTTCTTCAATGACAGTAAAATTAAATTAATCACTATTACTAGTAAAATACGAGAGACTTCTAGTTAATATTTGTGATGGGAAATATTCCACTCATATCACAATCTGCGAAAAGTACCTACCTATACTTAATACCTATGTTAAACGAAATTTCAGAAAAGTAAATTATTTACGCTTTATAATTTTGTAAATAAAAATAATCATGATGTCGGTAAACTTCGTTTCGTTATATACTAAGAAGCGTTTACTGTTGATAGAAAGATAAACTAAATAACTTTGTTTAGGTACGCGTAGTGATTAGTTTCAAATTTTATCTTAACCTTCTAAAATGTGTCATATGAGCGAAACAACTTTATTAATATAGGGAGATACAGAATACGCCATTGAAAACACGTGTGGCGTTCGTCAACTCCTGAACATTATATCACTTACAATAATTGTTGTAACTTAAAAGTCCAACCTTGAAATCTGACGTGGGTCAGATAAATGTTGTTTTAACTTTGCCAAAATTACCGCGTGACTGTTCCATAAACATAAACAAAATTTATTAACCCATAATCAAAGTGATCAAGTTTCCAAAAAGGCTTTTAATGCGGTATTAATTTTCACGGAAATTTTCTTTACCACGAAAAACAATTTATTCGGTAATAATTGAGAATAATAATTTTACCGAGAGACAATGAAACTGATAGGTTGTTTTTTTTCCTAGCGGAGTATCCTTATCAAAAACAAAAAGCCGACATAAAACATACAATTCGAATTGATTTGAGGTAATAAGCCGGAATGAAAGTTTCATGTCAATTAATTTAGCAAAAGGGATCTATGAATGTCCAATTTATATCGAAATAAGTCAAAATGTCAGAGATATCGTTGGTATTGGAAATAAAATAGGTACTTTATACGAGTCCCACTCATACAGAAAGACTCTGTAAAAGTTTAAGGATTGTGGGATCATAAATTAATAAAGATTTCATCGAAATACAAAACATATTTAAATATTTAGGTTTTGTGGCAGCTAGTCATACTTATTTGGGATGCGGAAAAATCTGAGATTATTCATATTAGTATTGTTTAAAGATTTTTTATACGTTAAGATACTCAGGTATTTTTATTTGATTGCTCTACATATATTAAAATATGTTGTGTTGAATACCTAATTATTTAATGTATTGAAACAAACTATAGCGTTATTTTTATAACGCTTTAGTTTGTTAATGTTTCATAAACTTGAATATTTTAGTAATCAGTTGCTTAAACTACACTTGTCCCGCCAAGTGACTGTACAAAGCTTTGAACGCCGTCAGTTAAATACAATTTCGATATAAACTCAAAACCTAAGTAAGTCACATCTTGTAAAATGATAAGCAGAATGCTACTGCTTTAAATTCACATCGTATCAAGACTAATAGCCGGGAGTTATAAAAACGTATCTTAAACGTGACTCCAAACGCCTTGTTAAAATAACGGTGCAAGTGATAACCGGAAAGAGGTTTAAATTATAAGAAAAAATCAGTAGAATCTACGTAGCGAACCTATTTATTTATGGAGAAGAAGCCATCAAATATTATTATAGTAATTTTAAATATTTTGAAGGTTAACAGAATGGTTTAAAACTTACACCATTTCAATTTTGATACAAACAATAAATTTAACATTATTATTTTTAATTCAATTTACTTTTAACCATATCATTTTGTTTTTACGCTTTATCATAACAACGACAATCTTATGACTCATTGAATATTAGGCATACTCGTATTGTGCAAGGATGTAGCGATAATATTATAATTATTGCTGCCTTGTTTACTCTCTGGTTTTGATTAAAAATAAATTAAAATAAAAAGTTTGATGACTAGAAAGGGCCTTTAATGTCCTTGGATTTTCATCCATCCATCACTTGTACCAACCAACAATTTTACTTAAACGCAGCATAAGTATTTCAAAGGCTTTGAAAGTTCTCTCTTCGAGAAAAATAAAGTATTTCTTTGTTGAACTCAATGCTGTCGTAAAGAAATTTAAATGACGAGGCTCCTTCCGTAAAAAAGATTTAAAAAAACACGACAATGTTATATTTCTATTAGAGTGACAGGATTGCTACGCTGCCAGTAAACGAGGAAAGATGCTTATTAAAATCATATCTAAAAATGCTTTAAGTTAATTGTTTTTAGACGTCACTTATAATACAAAGCATTTTTATTTCCTACAATAACACATTTCCAAAAAAAATATTAACTTAATGACAATAAAATTAAACTGACGACTCCTTACTAATATTAGAAACCCAAAATTGAATTTGTTGGTTTGTTTCTTACTTTTTACTACAGAGATACTCGTACCAGAGGGATAATGTGGTCAATCGAGAAAAGAGAGAAAGAGATGCAATGATGTAATATGGCATGAGTTAGAAAGAGACATGAAAATTATCTCGATTCTGTGGCTATTTGCCGTGTTTTTCTCTCAGTAGCGTCAAATTCCAATTCATATTTGACAGTTTTGACAGCTCTAGGCAAGATTTTCCATACAGTTTTGTGGTTGAGAATTGCCTTAAGCGACAACAGCGCTATCTCTCTAGTTGTAGTAGCTCTTGCTTGGAGAGACATCTCAAATTGATTATTTGAATCAGAATCAGAATAATTTATTGACGTATCGAGCTTAATACTATAATTAAAAATACAAAATCTGTATTATAATACATAGTACCGCCAACAATAGGTCTCGTCATTCAACTAAGAAAATACAAAATTGAAACGAGTATAAATATTTAAAACAACTGATTAAAAATAATACAAAATAACTCAATAAGATTGGATGCTGTACAGGGGCAATAAAATGTATAAAACTCTGAGTTATGTCAAATTCATAGAAAACAAAAATGTCAAAAATTTTTGTACACGTATAGTTCAAGTTCTAACGTTAAAGAGTAAAGGAATCAAGCGAAGCCGCGGTTTCTAGTGTTCCTGTAAAAATAAACGGTTTATTTTTTGACCGACGAACCAAACCGGAGGAGGTACTCAACTCGACGCGTATATATATTTTTTTTATGTATAACCACGCATAACTTTTATCATAGTTGTCCGATTTCAATAATTATTTTTTTATTGGAAAGAGTATACTTTGAAATTAGTCTTTTATTGAAATCGGCTAAGTCATTTTTGATAAATTAACAAAATGTGAAAAATGCTAGATCGATCCGTGCGAAATATTTGCGAATCCTGTACACGGGTGAAATCGGTCATGCTATTTTTTTTGCAAAAAATAATTAGGTATTACAGGAATCCCTTGCTTTGTAAATGCCCTCACTTGCTCATCAAAAATATCAGACAGTATTTCCGAATTTTTCGAAATCATTCTGTGGTATTGAAGTTCGAAATAAGTAACAAAAACTATTTTATAGAAAAGTCCATTATGAGTGTTAAATATATTGAATTTATTTAAGCTTAGTCTTTATAAAATTGGACAGCTATAACACAATTTAGCAAAGTTAGGAGAAGGTACATTAGCGTGATACCATGTTTGCGTAAAAGATGGTAATATGGGAACTGTAAGTAGCTGTAAAGTTTTTATTAAGTCGTGAAAACACGGCTGATGGATTAGAGGGGATTAGGAAATCATACCTGCAAATGGGAATATTTGATATTAAAACGTAGGTATTTACGTGTTCGTCTAGTGGTAATGACACTCGCTTCACAATCGTGAGATCGTGGGTTCAAATCCCGGTACCAATGAATTCCTTGGAATTTATATCGGAATTTCACACCACTGGCTTTTCGGCGAAGGAAAACATCGTGAGGCAACCTGCATACGTCCGTAGAAGAAATTCGATGGCGTATGTGAATTCACCAATCCGCACTGGGCCAGCGTGGTGGAAATGGCCCAACCACCCTTCGTGGGTAGGCCTACGTCCTGCAGTGGACTACTAAAAAGGCCGGTACGGTACGGTTATTTACGTAGTTTTTGAGATTTGTTCATTACTGCACCTATGCATATAGTGTAAATTGTAAGCTCTTAAATAGATGAGGAGATCCGCTGGGAACCAAAGTTACCGATATAGCCTGGGTTAGCAAGTTGAAATAGCAGTTGGTGGGGCACCTAGCTCTAAGAAAGGGATAAAATAGGGCCGTAAAGTTCTCTAATGAAGACTACGTACTTGCAAGCGCAGCGTAAGACATCCACCAACTAAGTGTAGCGACGATATAATCAAGACCATAGGAACAATCTGAATGCAAACCGCTTCTAAACGGTCCCATTGGATTCCATAGGATCCATTGGTAGCTTATCTCAATATATTTATCTCAATTTTGTTACAAACATACTTACATAACATACTTACATACATGTTACTCATACCTATTTTTATATTATAAAGGTACATCTATTTTTAATCAATTTCAAAAAAGGAGGTTCTCAATTCGACTGTAGGTAGGTATGTTTTTTTTTAAGAATATAGGTATGTTATGCGATTACTTTGCTAACTGTGAACGGATTTTAAAAATTCTGTTTTTGTTATGTACCTTTTTTTTTCAAGTTCATCAATATAAAACTTTGTCGAAATTGGGTGAGTCGTTTTTGAATAATTGGCCAAGTGCGAGGCCAACTCACGCACAATGGGTTCCGCACCGTATGGAAACTCCCCTCAATAGATTTATTTGTAATTTATTAATTATTTTTTAAAGGAGTATACCACTTAATATTTCAAGCATCTTCCTGCTGCCGTTATTAATATCGAGCAAAAAAATAAAGTAACTTGTATGGGAGCCTCTCTTAATTTTTTTTTTAAATTTATTTATTTATCTTTAAAGTGTATATTTAACTAAATATTTGTGAATATTTGTAGCATCTACCTGTCACCTTTATAAATATCGAGCGAAAAACGTCTAATAATTCAGGTTTGTTGTATGGAAGCCCCCTTAGATATATTTTTTTCTAGTTTTAGTAATTGTTCTTATAGTTGCAACAGAAATACGTCATCAGTGAAAATTTCAACGCTATAGCTATTACGGTTCATAAGATACAGCCTGGTGACAGACAGAAAGAAAGACGGAGAGCGGAGTCTTACTCCATCGATGAAACATTGATCCGTGTGAGTTATTCGATTTGTGTACACGGTTAAAGTAGTTCATGCCATTTTTACGACAAAAAAAAAATATCCTACACCTATAATAGGTATCATACTCGTACATTGAGTAGAGACCTATCACTACAGATTATAACGATAAAATGCCCAAGTATTTCTTAAAAAGAAACATTTATTTTTTCTACCTTTTCTCGAAAATCTTTAAGATGTTATTTTAGGGACAAAGAAGTTTTCTACGTCCGTGTCGCTTATTTTCTTGAGAAATATTTTTCAACTTTGATATTAATATCAGGTTTAAAAAAATGTAACATCGTATTCCTTGTAAATTGTGAAAGGAGATACGAATGACTGGAACGGATTAGTTTGACATTTTAAAATAATATTATTTTTGTATGAAATCAGTAGAAAAGAAGTCATTGTTTAAGGTTATTAGCCAATGTAAGCTTTCATTTTAAAATATAATGAAAAATGTTATAATAAAATAAAAATAATAGTCGAGTAAAAACACTGAACGAAAACTAGTTAAGACCAATACTGAATAGGTATGACTGGTAGAATTAATAGTTACCTATCGACGACAAAGGTCAACAACAATTTAGTTCAGATAGAACTTGGAATTGATAGATCAAGTTAATGCTTACACAATAAATTACTATAACGAGGAGTTACACTAGGTTGCACTATATTGAGTTCCAACGACTTGATTTATATATAGATATTGATTGATTGAGATTGAATAATGCTACTAAAGGTATCTGTGTTCAGACGGCTTATTTGCATAAACAAGCGTAGAATTACGCTGGAGTACGAGTAGTTAGTCCATGTTTTTTGTTTTACAAGTGAATTGAAATTGTCAAAAAGAAAAGACTAATTATTTATAGCTAAAATCTTAATAACCATAAGTATGACGAATGTCGCAAAAAGTAGCCAAGCTTGCTGTAATAACAAAGCTAGGATAATATTTATTTTACACACCACTGGTGACTTTTCCACGGTCTCTCTTGCTCAAGAAGCGCTGGTCGGATTGGTCGCCACGCCAGCCTTAACGATGTCATACGCAGGGCTTTTGCCACCGCCAATATCGCAGCCATACTCGAACCGAGTGGGCTCGCGCGTGGTGATGGCAAAAGGCCTGACGGCATGACGCTGGTCCCATGGAAGTGTGGCCGGCCCTTAGTATGGGACGCAACTTGCGTAGATACTTTGGCGACGTCGCACCTCTCCAGCCCTACTCTGAGTGAGTAGGGCTGGAGCGGCGGCCAATTCGGCGGAGCAGCACAAGCGGCGCAAATATGTTAACCTCGGCAGTGGTTACATATTTGAGCCATTTGGAGTTGAGACTTTAGGTTCGTGGGGGCCGGGAGCTCATTTTATTTTCAAAAGTCTTTCTGAGCGTCTGGTGGACGTGACGCGTGACCAAAATGTTGGTGTTTATTTGGCTCAACGCATAGGCATTGCCATTCAGCGTGGCAATGCAGCCAGCATGCTGGCACGCTGCCAACTGGCAGTGGGCTTGAGCATTTGGATTATCTTTAGACCTTCAAGGGTCTGTGGATGATCCAATGCTTTTTATGTATAGGTAGTAGTAGTGTAGGTAGTTTTAGCATGTAGTACCTATTGTATTTTGTTGTAGTTAATAAAGGCACTCTTGCCCGATTAAAAAAAAAGGTGACTTTTCACTTTCGGTGACGGAAATACGAGTATATGTGAATCTCTCAACTGGCGCTGGGTCATCTTGTATATGGCCTAAATTGTTTTTCGTGGGTACGCAGTTGATTAGTAAAATGGCTGACATAGTAAGTATATTCGCAAGATGCGTTAAGTTAAAACAAAGCATAACCACATAGATTTAAAATCTAATATGTTCTACGCTACGTTCACACGAAGCACCTATCTTATTTCGCACTATTTTGTTACGTTTCTAAAAAAACGTTTTAAACCAAACAATCCTTTGTAGTCCGAACCTATTACCACAGCTTTGAAAATAGAACCTTGTTTTTGAAACCTGATAAAGAGCTTTGTAGTGGTGAAACTCTACAAATCACTAAATTTAGAGCAACTTCTATTAGCCAGAACATTTTTTTGTCAAGTGGTCAATCAAGGGGTTGAAGAAGAGAATATTAAAACCTACTAGGTTACAACTTTATTCCTATGATTCCCTTAGTTATTGAACTTATTAAGTATACAAAACATGTTCGAAGAAAAATTATGGCGGAAAATTAATTTTAGCCGAATACATTTTAGTAGATTATCAAGTTTTGTTTGGGTGAAAGTTGGTCTGCTACCCATCGATATAGAGGTTGGTACCAAATTATTCCTGTATATCCAATCGATAGGTACAGTAGGTTTATGACGTTAATTTTTTCAGCGGTTTCAAAATTCTTACACGTAGGTCTTTTCAATATCTTGCGAATTGTGGTAAAAAATCATTATAACACAGTTTTTTGAAAAGCCATTCTATATGAACGTACAAAACATTCACGCGAACAACTTAACCAATCAAAAGCATTTAGCTATTACGCACTTGGTCATAAAACTAAAGCTAGTAAGCTCTCAACGCTTACCTATACATTTCTGTAATCTATTCCAGTTATAGAGAATGATAACATTCCCTATGATAATCAACATTTAATGCTACAACTATTCACGCGTTACACAGATATACACTCCAAACTAAAAAGCCGACACTCCCTCTCTCAGTAACAACGGTTCAGTGCATCGCATAACGAGAACGTCAAGTGTTATGCTAATTAGCAGAGCTATCAAGCTGCTATAAAGTTATTGCCTCGTTGTAGCTCTCCGATATGCTATCGTGATTGCCGTAATCCAATCGAGTTTGAAAAACCTGGATTAGATTATTTCGAGTTGTGACGCCGCTAAATCAGACAGATAGTAAAGTTGTAAGTGTAAAAATAGCGCTGTCATTTTTAAAACAACTTGTTGATTTGATAACTGAATTACTTTTGAGTAAAATTTTAATTATCATCACGTTAGGTGTGTGGATGTATTTTAAACTAATAACATCCCCAATATGAAGACAGGTATTAGGAAATATGGTTACAAAAATACGTTCGAATTCTGTTAGTCATTTATTTCAAATAGAAATGAAATAAAATAACGGAATACTAGCACAAAACACACAAATCGCATCAAAATCTTAATCGTTATTTGTGAATAGGCCGTTCGTGTCCGAAAATAGTGATGTGAACAAATTCTACATCGATATCGATATATTGGCAGGATTGACCGTCGAGACGTTGCCGACGGAGATCGTGTCGACCAAGAATTGTTAGATCGGGCACTGCGGCTACTTCAACTACAGAACCTAGACCGCCTTTACTCCTACCACACGCGACCAAGGTACGATCGGTGTTGCCCGTCGAACGCACGATGCACGTCCGTATTGTCTTGCATGATTGGTTTCAGTATTAGAAAGGTCACTCACGGTCAAGCTGTGGTCAAATGTCTTTAAAAAAACGGCTATACCTTACATGTACCTAGCACCTGTCAAACATGACTAGAGACACCCTTGTATCGACACTTTCTTTACTAAACTTTACTCAATGTTTTAAACGTTTCCTTCTATAAAGCTATAAAAGCTATAAAAGAGAGATGTATACTAATTCTACATATTATGGAACACTTTTATTTCAATCGCGTAACAAAATGTTCTAAATAGGTAGAATATTAATAAGAAAAGTAGCGCAATTTTAAGTTAACACGAAACGCAAACCAAAAATACTTAGTGTGTGTATTCTGTCAACACATCAATTACGAGTATCTTAAGCTTCAATGTTTTCATTCAAACTACTTAGTGAAAATCTACATAATTCTATAGAATTGATCCAATTAGGTTCCATGACGTCACAAATAATGTTGTTTAGTCGTTACGGTGTTACCCTTGCTTCATTTGAATTATTCGGGAGCGGTTCGATTAAAATAATTGCTATATAATTTATGTCGACAATTCACGCGTCTCTTTGCACGTCTCTACGAAGTTACCAACTCTACTTATCTTGTTTCTGTCATCTTCTGTCTTGCATGAATGTTATATTTATTAAGAAAGTCGTCCAACACTCTCGGAGTTTATTCCGCATCTCATTTGTACTTGAAGCACTGGTTCTAAAATTATCTGGCGTGACACAAAGACAAAAAAAGGAGTTTGGAACAAAAGTATGATTTTTATCTCGGTAAAAATTTGAGAAATCTTTTGGTGGTTTTTCTACTGATTGGTATCAAAATGATACTAAAATTTGGTGAAAATATGATTTTGGAAAAATAGATTCTAACATACGTAACTTATGTAAATAATTTCTTTGTTACAGGTTTGGTAAGCGCTCCGACGCCTTCACGAACTGGGCTAAAGACGTTGAGGTTAGTATTTGTTATATTATTTACATTTAAATGTACATGTACTAATATAGGTACGTATTATCAATGTAAATGTGTCACAGTACCTACATACGTATCTACGTTTTTTTATAGATTACTTATTCTAGGATATCATTTTACTCGTCGTTATTATCGACTTCTATTATGGAACTAGTCCTCAAACCGCGTAAAAAGTGGACTGTTCTATATTTTTCGAAATTTCAATTACCTTTTTTTGATGATTCCGTGTTTTTTTTGCAATTTAAAGATCTACTCTGAAATCGTGATAAGTACAATGATATCCTAGAATAATTATGTCCATCCTCTAAAGAAACGCCTCGTTTAAAATTATTTTAAGTACTTAGTAATAAAACTGTCGAAAAATATTCCAATTACTTCATGTTATTTAATTTCAGCTGACAAAATGACTCTAACAATTAATATTATCTGGCATAAACGTTGAAGTAATTTAATTTCCTATCTAATGAAAAGACAATTGTAACGTAAAACATCATTTTAATTCTCTTTACCAAATTAGGTCAAATTGTAAAATTATTCAAACTTTAATTAACAGATGACTCGGACAACGAAACTTTTAAACAAAGTAGGTATTTTATAGAATTAATAATTACCTTATAACAAAATGAGCCCTATTATCAAACTGACGTAAAGTGTAAGACAAGCAGACAAGAATTTAAAATAAAAACATTAATTAATTTCTTAATAGCTGTCGAAAGCAAGATTGATCTATGAATCAGACAAAGCTTTTTCAAATTAATTTTTAATCCGTTTCCTTCAGTTTTCCTGTTGTAACAAAAAAAGTGATGAAAGTAATTGGGATTCGTCGCTATAAATTTTAGAATAGGAGAAAATAGAATTCGAAAGCAAGGCAGAAAACGCGATTGACAAATAAATTATGCAAACCATGAGTATTTTGAAAAGACTTGCAAAGTTCATTTAGTAAGTTAGGTACCCAAACTTATAAAGAGAGTTGGTGGACAAAACTAATGCAGTTTGAATCATACAATCACTTTGCTTGCTTTGTCATGAAGTTAGGTTGCCGTGTTAGGATTTGTATAACGATAGTTACGAATGTGCTCGATACTAATTATGTGATGTAGTCATGCAGCTAAGTAGGTATGTGCACTGTGCAGCATACGTGTCATAACTTCAATCAAGTGATTTTGAGTAGACAGGCATACCTAGTCAAAGATACGCTACGATATCCGTTAACAAAAACTGTGAAATATGAGATAGATTTTTTGTCGTATTTATGTTATTTATTATGGAAATTTAAATTGATGACTTTCATACAATGTAATAAAAAAAATTGAAGTTAAAACTTCTTTAGCGATTTTGTGCACTATTTGGGATGAGTAAAAAATGTTACTCTCGCGTCAGATCGTGACCTGATCAAAAACTCGTAAGACGGATGACGTAATGTTCAAGTTTTCTATTCTACCGGCACTCCCGGAGTGCAACGCGTTATTTTTTTTACTAGCCTTATGTCAAGTGTCATGCATGCCTACAAGAGCTTAGCGGTATAAAGAATTTTAGCGCTCATCCGCTTATAGCGCAGTTTGACTACTTATTCGTCAGCAATCATCGAAGTTAAGCAACGTTCAGCACGGTCAGTCTTCGGATGGGTGACTGCGGGTGGCATTAACAACTGAGCGCTACCGTGGCACGGATAAATACGTTAAATGGTCGGTCCTAGTTGTTTTAACTGTTTGACCATGTCAGAGGCCTTCAGGCGGCTTAAATACTCTGACACCAAGGCTAGCCACCCGGCCTACAAACCATTATTATACAAACCCTATACAAACTTCCTTATCTAGAATTTTTAACCATAAATAACAGTTCAAAATCCTTTGTAGCTATACTCCGCTCTCGTCACTATATTATGTACTAGTTACACCACTATTGAACGTAGGTGTATTCTCAAATCTCTTTTGGCCCTGAAATTTTGCTGGACTTAATCTGGAACTCAATACTTAAACCTACTGCCTAGCATTATAAATCAATCATAAACAGAGATAATGAGGTTATCGTATAATTACTGCCAGGGCACGGTTTAATCACACTTTTTAGGTCTGAGCCTCAAAGCTGCTGGTGACAATTTAAGAAAACTTTTACTTAGTCAACAAAAAAGTATCAAGTGCAAAATAAACGCATTACTTCTCCTTCCGTCCGTCACGACTTCTGTTAATCTCGTCACGGCTGCATTCGGCACGATAAAGGTACCAAGGAAACATGCAAACAGGGAACTATTTTCTATCAAATTAGAGCATACCTACAATGTTTTAAGGTACAGTAGCGGAAGGCAGTAAAGTCAAACATGATTAAAAAAATTATTAAAATTAATTTTCTTTCAGGCATGTATGTATGGCCCATATTAGCAATAGCACGACTGTACAGTGCAATAACCAGTGTCCTGATTTGGTTCTGTTTTATTTTTGTTGCCTTTTTAAAAGAAGAAGGATACAAATAAAGATAATCGTTAGTTTTTGGGAAGTTTTGACAAATGGTCAAAGTCGAAGGCCAATAAAATACCTACATAATTTATAAAACTGCATTCTAGCAAAACTATTGATACATCTGTTCTAAATCTCCACGTATGCAGGCAGATCTCATAAATATGTAATGTGTTTGAAGATGCAATATTGACGAGGTTACACTTTAATGTTGTTATAAAGGATGACAATAACCGGTCTGATATAAGCCAATATTGCCCGCGTCTCCCTATATTGGTCACATGTGATATTGCATAGGAAATGCACAACTCATACCATAAATAGAATAACTTCAAGAAAGATTTCTTGGTCTGAGCAAAACTTAAGTACACAGATTTCGAGAGAGTCGTTTCGATCTAGCGGAGACCTAATTTCGTACGTAATTATTTACCAAACTCTGTATTCACAACTACGCGTAACGATAATAATTCGAATAATAACACAATTATTAGTCACAGAGCACAACAAATCACTTGTTTATATGCTCCCACATAAAAGATCATTTTTCGTAAATATTTTTTGGTGTACGATTTTATTTTTGCTACATGTGTCTCATGAGGGTAAAGAAAGCCTCTCTCAAGATCTCAAAGTGCATGCAACTTAATTTTTTTGAGTTTCATATTTCTTTTTAGAAACGTCACACTTGGTCAAAAGGGATTTAGTGTTATTAGCGTTGGGGGGTGGATGGGACTTGAACCCGCAGTCGGCATCCGTTTTACGTCACTGTTATCTTAAACTGTACGGAGTCACATTGTAAAGTTTCGATTATTTAGGAAAAAAAAATGGCCTACTCTTTGCTCTATAGTCTATACCAAGGTATATGCTTTGAAGCTGTGGGCGATCCAAAGCCAGCGAATTTTTAGTAATAATTGATATAATATTCGGTGCAATTCATTTTCACAATTGTCAGATGTTTTCCTATGGTTATGCTACATTTAGATAATAACCGTTTAGTGTTGTGAAAAGTCATCCGGCGGCTTCGAAACTCTTTAACAGGGCTAGCCACTAGGCCTGTGCAAACGTACTTACTTAGGTACTTATTTTATCAGCGCTCTACAAAATCATCCCTTTAAGACATCGAAAAATATTTAAGGCGGAAAGTTCATTATTTTCTTTCTACAATAATTTAGTTGTATCTCTAAAATTTCGCAATGTGCTTATAACTTAAGACCAAAGCCAAGGCCTCACCTCAGCCTTGCTCCTTGTTTCTTTGGCGAAGCTCAGCAAAACTATTCATAAAGTAACCCACCAAACCAAGTAGTCACTGGAATAGTTGTGTTGTAGTTGTGTATAGGAGCTGTCTCACCGAGAGCATTCACTTGTAATATAATAACTAAGATTCAAATTAAAGAAATTAAGTAACTACTACTAAAAAAAAAAATTACTCATGAATGGTGTAGAGCCACTATTAGTGAGTCATTTCAGAGAGCCATTTCGTGGCTCTACAGTTAAAACTTGTTGTATTTTTTTTCATGAATAAATAATCGAGAAAATTATGTACGGCTGTGTTTTTTCGATTGACTTGTTTAAGTGCAATGCCGTTCACCTACATTTGGTGAGTCTACACCAAATATTTGGTTTACTTTTTTAAGAATAAATAATTTAGTGGCTGTACACCAAAAATTTTTGTACTTTTTCATGAATCGGGAAATGTAAGTACGGATGTGTTTTATTGCTTGACTTATTTGGGTGCTATGCCGTGCACCCGGATTTGGAGGGTCTTCACCAAACTCTAATACTACTTTTTCATGAATATATATTTTTGAATTTCTTTAAATTTGAATTGTGACGTAATGCTTAAGGTCAAATCTAAGATATAACTTTACAAGTGAATCCTGCCAAACTTTAAATTCGATTTGTAACGCAATGCTTAAGATCGAATCTAAGATATTACATTACAAGTCAATCCTGCCAAACTGGGTGTTGGGAACCAATGTTTTGAAAACGAGTTCCTACTACCTCCCTGACTTATGAGCACACACATGTACCGTAGCAATTTAAATTTGACTAGCTTTTATCCGCGACTTCGCCTACGTTTTAAAATTTCTCTTGTTTATAATAATCGATTTCTATGCATTTTCGTAGAGTTTGTCATTGCATAGGGTTTTTTTTTCCTTTTTTAGGGTTCCGTACCCAAAGGGTAAAAACGGGATCCTATTTCTAAGACTACGCTGTCCGTCTGTCCATTTGTCTGTAACCAGGCTGTATCTCATGAACGGTGATAGCTAGAACGTTCAAATTTGCACAGATGACGTATTGCTGTTGCCGCTATAACAACAAATACTAAAATGAAATAAAATACGAGTATGTTACAATAAACCTAAATTTTTTGCCGTTTCTCGCTCTGTATTAATAACGGTGGCAGGTAGATGCTTGAAATATTCGCATAATAAAGTGCATATTTAGTTAAATATGCACTTTGAAAATAAATAAATACATTTGAATTACTTATTTTATTTTTAATTTCCCATACAAGTAACGTGATTTGTGCTCGATATTAATAACGGAAACAGGAAGGAGCTTGAATATAAGTGGTATATTCCTTTCACAATAATTAATAAAATATAATATATTAAAGGGGGCTTCTATACGGTGCTCTTCTTCATGCGCGAGCTCGACTCTTGGCCAATTATATCTTCTTCTATTCATGAAAACCCGCAGCCAATGTCACCTATCATCCATTAACGTTTTAACATACTTTTTGAAGATTACATATTATCGATTTCTATTGTTATTTACACACAATTTTATGAATGTTTCTGTTGTTATGCACTAAATTAAAAAAAATTCAGCATTTACGCAGTGTTCAATATAGGTACAGGGCTATTTCTAATCAATTAGCATCCTTTTAGGGGCTTATTCTGTACATCAAAACTAACTACTTTTGCCAAAACTCAAAAAAAAATTTGTTGTTCCATAGAAAAATGTCGTTCATCCGCGACAAAATGTATGGAACAGCTGATTTTTAGGGTTCCGTACCTAAAGGGTAAAAACGGGACCCTATTACTAAGACTTCGATGTCCGTCAGTCCGTCTGTCTGTCTGTCTGTCACCGGGCCATATCTCATGAACCATGATAGCTAGGCAGCTGAAATTTTCACAAATGATGTATTTCCGTTGCGGCTATAACAACAAATACTAAAGGGTACTTCTTCGTAGACAAAATTTTGGACTTCTATGGGTTTATTTCTGAAACCGACTAACAAAACGGCGTGTAATTTTTTTTTCTATACAGTTTAGCTTTAACTCTAACTGGGACAAGTGATGTTTTTCAAATAATTGCAGTCTAATTGTAAATTAAAAATATTTGAAGTTTGTTCTTCTGATTCATATGCCGCGTCCGCTTGCCATTTTTCGAAAGAAAATGATCGATATCGCATTTTTCCTTTGGTAAATCATTATGAATTATAATAATAATTATATCAAAACGAATTGAATTGTTCTTTTACAAAAAAAATGTGTATCTGTTAAAACTACCTTAGTATGTTTATAAATAGGCAAATAAGAAGTGTCCGGCACATAATACTGATTAATGTGGCGTATGTTGCCCTTGACCGTGCTTGATCGGGTGATGATGATGAGAGTCTGAATTCCCGTGCGGGGGGAAGCCAGTCGTGCAACAGACGAGCTAGAAGGCGGACATGCGGCTGGTTCGCTTGTATCCCGGAGTTACAACGATAAATGTCTGATTCATCTGTGCTTAGTTCAGGTGGCATTATGATTACAATGCCTACTTTATAAAATTTAGTTGATTGTTTTACAACTTCAATCCGTATTTCCTGTAATGCTTTTGGGTTTTAGATTCAAGTAGAAAAATGACAACACTGAAGTCAGTATGTATGATGAGTTATGCATGTATGACGGCAAAATCCTGAATCATCTGTGCCTGATTCATATGGTCAAAACACCATATAAATCATAAAATTCATACTGGAAAAGCTTCGGATTCAGCCCAACAAGACCTCGATGATGACAGCTTTTGAATTGAGACTTCGTCAATCGATGAAAAAATTATTACTCCAAAACTCACCAGAGATGTCCTATCGACCCTTTATCAGAAAACCGTGGATGATTGCTCAGATTCTGACGATTAGGGTATTTTTGTGTTTAAAAAGCTTCAATTAAATAAACCTACTAAAGAGTCTCACGCCACTAGTGAAGATATGATTACTCCATCTTCTTTTAAACAATCAAGATCTCGTCAACAAGAAAAAAGGTTTTGAGGATGACATTGAAAGTCGGTACCTAGCTCGGGCCCTTGCAAAAAGCTAAATAGATTTTTCTTGTAGTACTTAACTATGATTTCATTATTTATAGTTAACGGTTCTAAGAAAAATACTTATGTTTCTTTGATAGTTACCAAGAAAGATTACTGTCAGAAATTCCATTTAGTTAATATAGTGTAATAAATACACTTATATGATTTTTTAATTATGGAAGGTAATATGTAAGCTACCTATGTCATATTAAGTATATTAAAAAGGATTCATGAATTGTATACATGGAAAAAAATAAACAGAGAATATAATATATTGTACCGATTACTATACCAACTTTCAAGGACAATACCTTACCTATTATTATCAGAGTTACAAATATTAGCAATAGTTAATGTATGTTATTTTAAAATGTTTTCGCTTTCCTAGTTAATATAAGAATTATAATTAAGTATTATAATTTAATACTGTTATAGATTTCAAAATTATATTCCAATAAATATTATTAGTTCATCAATTTTTTTCGTGCTATGATTGTTGTTTTCAAATATACAAATATTTTTCCATAATACACAGCCAAATTACATAGTTTTTAATTTTTAGTTCTGATTAATCTGTAATCAATTCTGATTCATCTGGGCACAAAATATTTGAACGTAGATATCTTGAAAACTACTTTATAAAAACAAGTCCCTCATTGAAATATATGTTCTTTAGTTACCTTTTTTACATATGAGCATGTGTGACAGAGCTGAAAGTGAAACAAAATTTTGGCCAGATGAATCAGTCGAAGAATGAAATTTCGAAGAAGTACCCTAAAAACAGAATAAAATAAATATTTAAGGGGGGCTCCCATACAACAAACGCAATTTTTAGGAGTTTTTTTGCTAGCTAATTAATAACAGCAAGAGGAATGGGGCTCCCATACGGTACGGAACCCTTCGTGCGCGATCCCGACTCGCACTTGGCCGTTTTTTTGAGTTCTGACAAAAGTCGCAGAACAAAAGTTGTTAGTTTTGATGTACAGAATAAGCCCTTAAAAAGATGCTAATTGATTAGAAATAACCCTGTATAAGTAAAAGTAGTACATTATTTTGTTTTCCTTGCCATAATATTTACCAAACTACTTACTTTGGTTAGGTCATGTTTATCTCAGTTTCAACTTTTAGTAAACTAATTTAACAGAACCTCCTTTCGTTGATCAAAGAGAACCCACTCCAACAGAAATCATTTCCTGGAAACGTAACTACTTAATTTTATTTCAACACCAATGCTTAGGTTAATTTAATTTCAAAGGTACTTAAACCTACGCGTGTGAAGTACGTCAGTTTAAAAGCTAAAGTTTATGTAAGGAAAAATAAGGGTACCATAATCTACTATAGTTTACGTTATGTATAATAATTATTTTTCGCAAAAAATGGCAAAACCGCCTTCCACCGTGTACAAAATTCGAATGTTTCGCTCGAATTGTTTAGATTATTGTTAATTTTTCAAAAACCGCTCAGCCGACTTTTGTAAAATTTAAATGGAACCACCTCGAAAGGTGGCCCTTTCGAACTAAAAAAGAGTGATTCGGTTCACAATTGGAAGAATTATCGATGAATATACACAATAAAATACATACAGATGAACCTTCTCCTTTTTGGAAGTCGGTTAAATTATGAATACATTTACTTGACGGAAACAAAAGGTATTCTATTTTTGGGTATAGTTATCCTTACCTACTTCAAATGTTATAAATCAGAAAGTGTTAGTTGGTTTGTTCCTCTTTAACGCAGCAACGGAGCAACGGATTGACTTAATAATATTTTAGCATGGGCATAGTTTGAAGGACGAAAATTAGTGACACACTTAAAGTACTTTGTGTTCTGAAAAATTAAGGAATTTGACATAATAATTCATTACTGTTTCACACAAAGATGGAAATAAATAAAAACAATACAATTAGTACCTACTTAACCTAGTAAAACAAACGGCGGCCATTACGCTGGAAGCAATTTCTTCTTAGTAAAATGTTTCCTACAAATTTTCATTAAAAAAGGAGAGAAACCGGTTGAAAAATCTATTTTTCTTTTGGTATAGTGAAAAATTATTTTTAAAAAGAAACTTACGTGTGTCTACAATCATATTTCACGCATGTTTCCTCATGTCAGCTAGTTGAATAACAATTTTAAGCGTAGGAGACTGCAGTACACACATTTTCCGTTAAAAATTCGGACTACTTTCCTACACGTTGAATAATTAGAATGTGCATTTTTACATTTTTTAATATATTTTACCGAACAGCTTGGTATTATTCTTATTTTTTACGTATTAAATAACTATATTATTTTCACAAAAAATTAGCAACATAAAAATTGTTTCACATATTTACGGCCTAAAAACTCTGATACCAGGCATAGCCACCTAGCCTTTACGAACTTACTTACGTTTTTACGGTGTTTTAGGTTAGAGTCAGAACAGTGAAGTTATTTTTATTATAACATTTATTTTTGAAATAATAACGTCTTATAAATCGATGAACGCCGACTGCACCCACGAAAATTATTTCGCAAAAAATGGGAAAACCGCCTTCCATCGTGTACAAGATTCAAATATTTCGCTCGAATTGTTTACATTATTGTTGATTTTTCAAAAACGGCTCTACAGATAAAATTTAAATGGGACCACTTCGGGAGTAAACCCTTTTGAATTAAAAAATATTTTTTCGATTCGGTTCACAATTGGCGGAATTATCGATGAACATACACAAAAAAAAATACATCGAAACGAACATAGAACCTCCTCTTGTTTGGAAGTCGATTAAAAAAGGTACGTGGTCTCCACTCGAGAACTTTTCGACCCCATCGGTCATCAGTCCTCCGCGCTGAGCCCTGCCCATTGCCACTTCAACCTGCCAATCAGCTAAATGTCGGCCGACTTTACAGACAATCAATAAAAAAAAACATTTAAATTTCATTTTTTATTTCAGAAGCCAGACCTACCAGCATGGCTGACGTACGCCAGAAGGAGATGAGTGGTGACGTCGTCGGCTGACCCATAATCATTACTTACCTATCAATGTTCGTGATACTGTTACCGTTTTCACATTATTGTACCGAATTCAGACTAACTCATAAATAAATGTTATCAATTAATGTGTTTTTTGTTTTGGATTACGTAGATCAGGTGTCTTAATAGTTTATTTTAAGGCTAAGTCTTTGTAAGCAACAAGACCGCGATATCGCATAGTTTTACAGTTCTTGGAAAGTTAAGGAATCTGTTTGATACAGCCAAGTTACAAACAGCATTTTGTATGTCAAAATGTAAAGCGTTTTTTGATAACTTCTTCTTCTTATAGGTTCCTTAATTTTACAAGTTACGATGCAGAATCAGGGCCTTGACCAGTTTCCAGTGTTTCATATTCAGTAGCATCGTTATAAATATCTAAATCGTTTTGAAATCTACTTTACCCTGAGACTTCCTTTTTCCCCCTTTTGCTCTTATCTTATCTCCTTAAAAGAGAATAAAGGTTTTGTTTATCTTTTGTTAAGCTATAACTATTTGTATCCCTTATTTTTTCTTTCAAATTGTGTGTCAGGCAAGCTTTAGCTTTTAGTCACGTCCCTTGTCTTCAAAACATCTATCAAGCGTAAAATATCTATTTTGATGCTTTGTTCGACAATTTTTAAACTCGTCTGTCCCCTGAACCTTTTTAAATCCAAAAGATTTATTACCTCTAAAATGTACCGATTTTCTTGTACCTTACCTAATTTAAATTGTTCACCTGTACGAGTATGTAATAAACGTTTGAAATATATCCATTAACGTAACTACTGTCATTGTAATGTTGTAATACACGCATTGAGAAACGTAATATTAAACTGTTGGTTTCATTACTTCCACCCTTAATAAGTTAACCACTTCCTTGTAATTTCGGTTATTAAGTTTTGTAATTAATCCAAAGTTTATTGATGAAGATGTGAGGATACCAAATACTTTGTAGGTAATAATGAGAAAGAAAATATATTACATATTATTAAGGAAATATACTAATACTACTGTATCAGCCTTTTAATAGTCCACTGCAGGACGTAGGTCAACCCACGAAGAGTGATTGAGCCCATATCCACCACGCTGGCCCAGTGCTGGTTGGTGGATTCACAAACGCCATCGAATTTCTTCAGCATGCAGGTTGACTTACGATGTTTTCCTTCACCGAAAATCCACTGGTGTTAAACCCTACTAATAGTTTATTTAAATATAATATTAGGTATACATATATATTATTATTTATATATGTATAAAATGGATGGATGGATACCCTTATAGTGTTCCCTAAGAAGGAATTAGGTACTTTTCAAAACACGGGTTTCCTTCACTCAGTTTGACATCTAGAGCCACAAAAATTTGGCGTACTTTTTATGAATAAACTATTTATTAATATGAAATTTTTGAATTTTGTTATTATTAGGTTTAGAAATGACATACATTGGGTAGAGACCTACGATAACACGGCCCGCCCCTCCCCATTATTTATTGTTTTAATGTGTGTAGTGTTTTAATATGTAACAAGCAACAAATCTTTGGATTTGGTAGCTCTACAATTTGTTTGACGACCGTATCAGTACGCACACATGCGTGGTGGTGCGTTGTAAATACCTACTTTCAAACGTTTTGAATTTTGGAGTGGCGGGTCATGTTATCGTAGAAGATCTCTAGGAATCTAAAGGCAGACGAAGCCAAGAAAGGTTTAAAATGCTGGCGTGACGATCTTGATACTTTCCAAAAAGGTTGACATGAAGAGACTGGAACGTGTAATATGGAAGAAAGTAGGGAAGATCTATGTCCAGCAGTGGAATAGTATAGGCATGTATAGGTTAATAGGTAATATAATTATTAAGGTTAATTTACGTCTCTTTTAAGTAATACCTACTTATTATATTTAAATCTTTCCTTTTTTGTCTAAATACTCGTATGATCCAGTCAACTTAAGTCAGGTACTTAGGTATATCTCAAAGGTTTCTGAGTACTGAGTGTTACCTAATTTTATTTTTTTCCAAACGCTTCTAATTTACGAGTACGTCTATCTTCGACTTGGCATTTTTTGATGACGACATTGTTGGTATGATATAGATA
Organism: Hypomecis atomaria; assembly: GCA_964007245.1. Classification (NCBI taxonomy): domain Eukaryota; kingdom Metazoa; phylum Arthropoda; class Insecta; order Lepidoptera; family Geometridae; genus Hypomecis; species Hypomecis atomaria. Next base: position 18,891,373 of record OZ023285.1, on the reverse strand, counting down.
CCGACAATGTCGTCAAAACGTGGGTAATATCGTTTTATGATTATTTATTTAATAACCTCAGACCAAATAAAAACATCAAGACAGAAAGTCGTGAACAGAGAAGCGAGTTCGGTTTCAAAGAGTTATTTTTATGATAAACATTTCAAAAATTCGTCGCGGATGCAGGACTCGAACCTTGCGTCTTCGGATCACTAGCCCGACGCTCTGACCACTGAGCTAATCCGCAGTACTGACTCCGCGGCGTTGGCGGCGCCACCTGTGATACCCGTATTAGTTATAAGTTGGTTAAAATGATAAACACTTCACAAAATTCGGCGCGGAGTCAGTACTGCGGATCAGCTCAGTGGTCAGAGCTTCGGCTAGTGATCCGAAGACGCAAGGTTCGAGTCATGCATCCGCGAAAAATTTTTGAAATGTTTATCATAAAAATAATTCTTTGAGATAAACCTAGTGTGGGATGCACTATAAAATTAAAATCATTTCATCGAGTTCGGTTTTTTAGGGTTCCTTACCCAAAGGGTTAAAACGGGACCCTATTACTAAGACTTCGATGTCCCTTTGTCCGTCTGTCACCAACAAGTACTAAAACAGAATTAAATAATTATTTAAGGGAACCTCCCATACAACAAACGTGATTTTTAGGAGTTTTTTTGCTCGCTATTATTAACGGCAAGAAGAATGGGGCTCCCATACGGTACGGAACCCTTCGTGCGACCAAGCTAAAACATCGCCCAAGTGAGAGTCCGACTTTTTACAAACTAATTTCGCAAAAATACAAAAAACACTAGGCACGTTCCGTGACGTTATGTACAAAGGGAATCAGGGCTCATACAGAAAAAGTAAGCTGTTATGTTTTTTTTTTTGTTTCATATCGTTATTTATTAGGTTTTCAAAGGCTAACAAATGTTAATGAAGGGAGATTTACCAATCGCCCTGAAACGAAAACTCATCGATATGTGTATCCCTCCCATCCTACCTTAAGGTGCACAAACGTGGTCGCTCACCAATGTTCAAAAGTCTCTCCTTCAGGTTTGCCAAAGAGCAATGGAACGCAGTGTACTTGGTATCAAAAGAGTAGACCGCGTCCGAAACACCACACTGCGTTCCATGACAGGCGTTAGCGACGTCGGCCTGAAATCTGCAAAGCTCAAATGGAAGTGGGCGGGACACGTGAGTCGTATGCACCCAGACAGATGGGCAAAGGTCTCAACGGAGTAGGTTCCTCTGTCCAGTCGACCCCGAGGCCGTCCTCCAACACGATGACGCGACGAAATCGAGAGGTTTAAAAAAGATTGGATGGAGGTAGCACAGAACAAAATGGAATGGAAGGAATTGGGGGAGACCTTTACCAAGCAGTGGGACAGTACAGGTTAAATAAAAAAAATAAAAAAATGGATATTTCTCCTCTACGCGAATGTCAGCGTCACTTGCGTCCCTTTGTTGTTTTGCATACAAGAATTATATTTGTATAAAAATCTGTAGCTTGATATCAGAATTCAGTTCGTAACTTCGTATATTAATAAAAAAAAAATCGTTTGGCATAATAAAATACATTGCAAACGCAAGTGAAGCTGGCGTCGAGTAGAAATAACCAACTATTGGTTAAGATTGTAATGGTTGTGAATATGTCATACCTACTTATTATTATTATGTAGAGGTCAATAAATCATTTCAATATTTTGTACGTATTAACTTTATTCTTTCCTAATAATTACATCATATCAATACATCGAGGTATCGTACTTACAAATAAATAAAACACTAAGTTAAGCACAATTATTTAGAATTATCTTAGCTTAAACAATCAAAATGAGACTTTACACTTTGGGAATTGACAATTACCTTCCGCACAAGCACCTATTTATCATACAACCTTACTTTACACACTTATGTTGTGCTATATATTTAAATCTTTACAATTAAGTACATCAATATTATAATTATTCTAAATCAATCAATCACACAGAATCACTCATAACTTTAGGTATTGTGAATGACCAATTGCTCAAGAAAGAGAGTACAGTTTTTATTTTAATAACACATTCTCCGAAGATTTCTCATCCGAGAAAATAACTCAAAGTTACAGAGTCATAAAGCAAAGCGCCAGTAATAGGTATAAACGATGAAGTTTAGAGTTAGGAGTTATGACAACATTTTTATAAATAAAATCATTATAAATTTAGACAAACCAATTTCATAGAATCGAGCTATGAGATTCAGTTGGGTCTCTTAAAATTTGTAGGAATTGCTTCAAAACTATATTTAATAAATAAAATTTTAGCAGGACCACTACACGACATTTTTCTAGAGATATAGAAAGATGCATGCGAATCATTCCACAAATGGTCAAGCTATTTCATAACTGCTTAACTTACCTAGAAAACAAATAAAACCGAATAAACCAAGGCGAATTAAGGAACTGCTTTTTTAGCAGTTTAGTGTGACAGTTTTTTGAGACAGTTCTTGTACCCAATCATTTGTTGATTTGTCCATCTTTAAATTTGCTGACTAAATTAAGGTTTTGGACAACAAAATCTGAAAAATATCGTGTTTTGGTAAAACGAACTTCATCCAATCTTAAATTTTCAAATGTAGGTCTGCTACAGACTTGACGAAAATGTTAACAATGATTGCTTTTTACAACATTTTTGAGGTATTCATATAGAGCAAGGAATTCTAGATACGTGAAATATAAAATAGGCAAGTAAAATTCATGCATACAGTCGTACATAGAATTCTAGGATATAAACTACTGAAGGGTGACGATGTGAATCAATAACTTCTGTTAGAATCAAGACGAAAATAATAACAAGTATAAGCATCATCACACATATATTAAGTGTATTCATAGAGATGCTTATAGCTTGTAATATTCAAGAGAGAGAGAGAAAGAGAGAGAGAGATTGAGAGACGAGGTATTGAAGAAGACATAATTACACAGGACTAGTGCATAAATTCAAACACTTTTTGAAAAGCATGATGTAAATTTTCATGAAACTACGGGTCACTTATTCGTTAGTGAAATAAATATCGAAGTTAAAACAATGTAACTTAGATATTGATATTATAGAATGAATAAAAAAATATTATATTAGCCATTATATCAAAATAGAGCCAGATAAACAAATAATTGGTAAGCTTTCTTCGCAAAAGTTATCAATTTACATCATCACATAATACACAGGAGACATCTAGCTACAACTACTGTAAGAGACTACATTACACACAATAGATACAGAAGACAATAGACGGATGGAAATTCTGGGGCATATAGCAATTAGTACAATACTTACTAAGGTCTAAACACTATCAATACTAACGGAGTAATTACGATTATATTTTGGAACACAATTGAAATACCTCTAGCGAGATTTATAGTAATTTGGCAACATCTGGTAGGTAACTACGGGTATTTACAGAATTGAAAATAATTATAATATAATCCAACTGTAGAAGTATCGTATCAGGTTATAGACTAAATATTACGTAGCGGGTAGAATTTTTTTATTCTATGACTAGATAAAATAAGAGCAAAAAGCATTTATAGCTAGATAAGAATATACTATGACTAGCAGTTCTAGCTTTTCTAATTTTTTTATAGCTTTCTACAAGGGTAAATACTAACTTGAAGTTATAGGTATTCTACCAGTGAATCTATTAATGTTCAAAAGCTACAAATACAAAAAATAAATAGGAATTTTTACCGTCAAGAACTTCTAAAGATATTTTACGTTTTGGCGACCATGTTGAAATCTTAGAGGGCTTTGAGCAAATGACAATCAAAACATTCATACATTCAAAAGTCACAGCGCTGTTCTTAATATTAATTATTCATAATTATTTTATCTTAAACATATTATTTACAGTTCACATACAACCATAATCTTAAAATTATATAAACAGTGCAGATTCTAATGACCAACAAGGTGTGCTTTAGGAATCTCCGTGACCACAAAAACAACAACTTACCAAGATTCGAAAGTGAATGTGATATAAAAATACCGATTTACCAAAGTCTTCACTTCTTATACAATACATAACAAAGTTTATAATGATCTGTTGTCATGTTCTGTCAAATTTGTTACACTTTTTACGATAGAACTTAGTTTTCCTTGAAGTTTGTCTTCTATTTTTGAGGCATCAACATCTGGGCCTTCTTTTAACAGCTCCCATAAGTTGTTTTTATCTAACAGCTCAAAACCACCTTTATTTTCTGGCGCAATATCAGACTTCAAAGTTTCAGACAGGGATTTAGATGTTTCTGATATTGGTGTAGATGGTATTTTGTGAATTTCTTTGTTTATTGATTTCAAACTTTTCACAGTGTATTTTTCTGAATAAGCAGGTTTAGCTTTTGTTTTGTTTTCATTGAAATTTGCTCTGCTTTCGGTTTTGTTTAAATTTTGTGTTTCATTTTGCTTAGAAGATATAATCGGTTTCTTTATTTGACTCATCGCTATTGGTTTTTTGGTTCTGTAATGCATAGATTTTATATTGCTTTTGGTAATTGCAGTGATAACGTGGGCAATAGTTGATGCTTCTACGTGTGCAATATGCGTAGTAGCACGAGTTGTTTGAACGTGATTTGATTGACTTTTATTTAAAATCTCAACATCTTCAATTATTTTTGGAATATTGGTATCAGTAGTTCCATTTAAAGCTGATATTTTTTGAACGAATATTTCATCTGATTTGTTATAGTTTACTTTCCGTGCTAGTTTTTCGTCGTTGAGAGGAGTAGGTGTGGGTATTGCTTTTATCTTTTGAAAAAACTTTTCATGCCTATCACCATAAGTGGCTTTCAAAGTACCTTTTCTCCGAATGAGTGGTTTTTTCTTCATGTCTTCTTTTTTGATTATGGGCTTAGTTATAATCGATTTCTGAATAATTAATTCTCCAGCCATTTTGGGAGGTATTGGTACAATGTTATTGTTTATTTCTAAATTGATAGTTTTGTTTGTATAAGTAACTGTAGGTATTATTATAGGATCATCAGTGCGTGGAGTTTGGTTAGAGAGCAAAACATTTTGTTTTTCAATTTCTGGTGTAGTTTTAGCATTTGTTAAATATTTTGTGGTTGTCTCTACATCTTCTGTTACTGTAGAAGAATATTGTGTAGTAGTTGTAGATTCTTCGGTTGTGGACGCTTCCGAAACTGTAGTTTCGTCTGTACTGGTTTTTGTAAGTTCAGTCGTGACTTTGAGTGTGGTGGCATCTATGTGTGTAGTTTCTGTTACCGATTCAAATTTACTTTCATCAGCTTTACTCGTAACTTCTTGTTCTTCATTTGGCTTTCGGAACTCATAATCTCTGCTGCAGATACGTCCACATTCGCAAATATTGTCAATATTGGCATTAGTTTTGAGACTTGCTAGTTCAGTTTTATCGAACCAAGTTATGAAATCGTCATCAGTGATGCCTTTTAGAAGAGGGCTTCCTGGTCTGGCGTGGAAGAACGTTTCCACAGCCAGGTCTGGGCGCGTGGATGGGTAGATCTTGGCAAATGCTGGTCGGAGACTGGTTATGACAAACTTTGATCTAACTTCATACGTCACACAAACCGGACACGTGGAGCTGATCTGTAAACAGCGAAAATGAAGGTTGATCAAACAAAACATAAAACACAGAAACAGATAACAAAATCGACGGACAGATATACAAAAAAAAAAAATGTGCCAAAATTCATATTAAATTCAATTCATTCAAATTGAGATAACAGTATTTGCTCTCCATCCATCAACCATAGAACGTCCACTGCTGGACATAGTTATATCCCTTAACCTGTATGGATATCCAATAAGACTGGTTAGAAGCGGCTTGTAAGCCGGTGCGATCCAGCAATTTTGATGAGGTCATCTCTTCACCTCGTGGGTAGACGTTTTTAAGGTTCCGTACCCAAAGGGTAAAAACGGGACCCTATTACTGAGACTCCGATGTCCGTCTGTCGCCACGCTGTATCTCATGAACCGTGATAGCAAGACCGCTGAAATTTTCACAGATCATGTATTTCTGTTTCCGCTATAACAACAAATACTAAAAACAGAATAAAATAAATATTTGAGGGGGGCTCCCATACAACAAACGTGATTTTTAGGAGTTTTTTTGCTCGCATTTAATAATAGCAAGAGTAATGAGGCTAAGGGGGCTCCAACACGGTACGGAACCCTTCGTGCGCGAGTTCGACTCGCACTTGGCCGATCATTTTATGCTGCAGTGTTTGCTCTAAACAATTTTGGTATGATATAATATACTTACATTAGCGAACACGAACCAAACGGACTCCCCACGCGAGCCGTAATGTAAATCAGCGAAAGTGGCTCCATCCAGTACAACCGGGTTGACGGAATGTAGCTCGTAGCCAGAAAATAGAGACGATTCGAGACGTAAAATTCCCGAGCGCTCTTTTCCTTTCCACCTGTGAAAATAAATTTTGAAATAGTATAATAATTTCTTACGTTCCCAAGAAACAGCATGCTATTTTCTCACATTTGCACAATCATAGATTTTCAATGCTCGCTCTTGCTCTTACTCAGTCACGTGACCATTTACGAATACGTTTAGCCGTTTTAATGGTACCATCTGTTAATTCTTTAGTACGTTAAGGGGCTTACGCTTCAATTTATTTCTTTGAATAACTTATGTAGGTATTTCTAGAGTAATTTATCATTTAGAGATAGATAATAAATAGTAGATTAATAAAGTTTGTATAAGTGGGGCGGCTAGCCCTGACGTCAGAGTTGTAAGCCACTCGGAGGCATCTGATATTTGCGAATAAATAACCGGGCATCCAAGTCACAATGGCGCTCTGTTTTAAATACAGCCCGTGGTCATTTTGCACGGTCAGTTTTAAAACGTTGCCAAACGTTGCCTAGCTTCGGACAAGTAGGCAACTGTTAAATGTACACTTTCGCGATTTTAGCACATTATCCTTATACTACGGGACTTATCGCGCTAAAAAACATGAGGTAATCAAATGCCTCTTTTTTCCGACGTTTCGACCAAGTTGCATCAGTCGTGATCACGGGCAGACTGATGCAACTTGGTAGAAACGTCGGGGAAAGAGAGTATTTAATTATTTCATGTTTAACTGCGCGGTAAGTCTCGTAGTATAAGGATAAATAGACAATTGAAGGGATAACTCACTTGAAGCAAGTTTTAATGATGAGGGTGGGAAGGTTTCCCTGCAAGTCTTCGATGCTGCTCTTTTCCGGTCGGATTTCTTCTATTATGGCAGCTTGGACGTTCAGCAACGCATTCTCCGGCTTTGGTGAGTATGTGGAGTACGTTATAGTTCCCTGGAAATGCAAAATAAACTCAATTAATACCTATTTATATTACGTTATTCTGCCGTCGCTGAAATTTAGGTGGGTATTGATAAGAAACATTTTACGCTTTATTTGACGCCACAGCGTGCCTCCAATAAATCATGCAAAAGTACAGCGGTGCCAAATTAAAAAAAAAAATGTAATTTCAGGGGTGTGTTTCGTGCGACGCCAGTAAAATGTTATCAAAATGATACCAGTTTTTGATAAAAAAAGGCTTCTATCAGAACACAGCGGCCGACGGTTAAGTATAACGTGAAACTTTTATAATAACGCCTGTACAGTAGCGCAGCTAGGGCCCGTAACGTATACGCAAAGACCTTGCTTGGTACGCCAGGCAGCTGCAGCGGCCACGACGGGGTCTTGGCACGCAGTTCTAACGTGTCCGTCAGTTTTCTACCCGCAGTTAGTAAGGTAACGCAGCCAGCGCCCGTAGCGTACACGAAGGCCTTGGTCGGTAAGCGAGGTAGCTGCAGCGGCCGCAGCGGGGTCTTGGCGCACAGTTCTGACGTATCCGTCAGATCACTGCTCGCAGTCACTAAAGTTTTACCTCTACAGTAGCGCAGCCAGCGCCCTTAGCGTACACGAATACCTTGGCCGGTAAGCTGGGCAACGACAGCAGCCGCAGCGTAGATTTGGCGCGCAGTTCAAGCGTGTCCGTCAGTGTCATAGCCGCGGTCGATTATGTAATTACCTGTACGGTAGCGCAGCCAGCGCCGGTAGCGTACACGAAGACCTTAGTTGGTAGTCCGGGCAGCTGTAGTGGTCGCGGCGGGGTCTTGGCGCGGAGCTCCAGCGTGTCCGTCAGTTCCATGCCCGCAGTTGCTAGGGACACTGTGAGGGCTCTATGCCTGGAAGAAACAGATATTAAAATTAGCGTTTTTTGCTATTTCAGAGTTTGTTACTTTTAATGGACTAGTAAAATATATCTGCTGTTTAGACAATTAGGCTCATAATAAAGCTTTGCAAAAGTTAGAAAGAAAAAATTAGAAAGCATTGAAAGTTGTCACGGATTCAAAACAAAACCTAGCTATAATGAGTACTGGGGCGTTCCGCTCCGATGGTGTGCTATCCTAGAATACTTACGTCATTAATCTAAAAAATAAAAGCTATCTATAAAACTACAAAAAACAATTTAAGACAAGCCGCCTTCCTTAAGCCACTTCTAAATTACACAATTTAGATAACTTTAAATTCTGACTTCAGATGACCCTATCATCAACACCGAACCTAATATCATTAACATGATAACCCCGGACTGATATCTTAAAATTAACCCAACCATTTGCGTGCCAAAATGAGCAGCTGTGCTTATCGCGTGACTTTAGGCGCCACTGCGATTTGATACACAAATACTAGTAGGTAAATAATCTTTGGAAACGTTCTCATACTACCTACGGGCCTGGCACAAGCGGGAAGGAAGGACTCAAAGACCTCGGTAGATCCTTGATCATAAGGATGTGGGATAGTCAGGTTAGGTCTTTGTCATGTGGTCAATATCCTTTACCGAAATCTTGCCCGAGTAACCTATTTCTATTTAAAATCGTCGTGTTTGTTATTCTGCTCTTTTATATCGATATATTTGATTGAGGTATAAGCGCGCTCTGTTGCCTTCTCACAGCGAATACCTATAAAAATAATGCAAAAGTTGTAAAAAAAATTGATCATGTAGGTAGTATGAGAATGTTCGCGTATAATATAACCTTGCCTAGGCTAAGTAGAGTTGCTTACGCATTTATATCAGATAGTAAATGAAAGTCTTTTTTTCCGAGGGAGTGGGAAAATTATAACTATTGCGCAGCTGCCTACGTAGCGCTGTAGGCAAGGTTGACATATTTCTGTAGCGTGGATACGCGGTAGCAGGAGAACCTCGCCGCTACTTCTCCTTCTACCAGGCTAGTAAGAAGTTATTAGCTATCATGATTCAACGTACGGAAGCAAAGGAGCCTCGCATCCGATTCTATCTCTAGTAGGGCTCCTGTCGCACAGACAGCTTGTAGGATTCATCTCCTAAGTCCTATCATAAGTAGGTATCTATCATTAGCCAAGGCAACGTATTGCGCGGAAGCCTTCGTAGCACTGTAGGCCAGACTAGGAGGGTGTCTCTGTAGAGTGGAGGCGCGGTAGTACAGGAACCTCGCAGCCGCTTCCCCTTCAGTCAAGACAATAATACTCGTAAGTAATTACCAATCACAAGCCGAGGCGGCATATTGAGCGACTGCCTTCGTAGCACTGTAGGCTAGACTGCGGTATCTTTGTTGCGTGGACGCGCGGTGGTAGAGGAACCTCGCGGCTAGTTCTCCTTCAGCCAGCGCTCCTATCGCGCAAGCGGCTACTAGCATTATTTTCCCATCACGCTAATAAAATTTGAAGATAATTTAAATAAATAAAGTTTATATTAAGGGAGCGTCGGTAGCCGCCTTTGTAGCACTATATGCCAGACTAGGCTTCCTCTGTAGCGTCGATGCGCGGTAGTACAGGAACCTCGCTGCTGCTTCCCCTTCAGTGAGGACAATAATAAGTAATTACCTATCATGAGCTAAGGCAGCGTATTGTGCGGCTGCCTTTGTGGCACTGTAGGCCAAGCTAGGGTGTCTCTGTAACGTGGACGCGCGGTAGTACAGAAACCTCGCAGCCGCTTCCCCTTCAGCCAACGCTCCTCTCGCGCAAGCAGCTAGCAGCACTCTGACTCCAGCTACGTACTGCTCCATGGTTACTGCCTCTGAAGTTTTTAAGAAAATAATCTGATAAGTATTTTTTGTTAGAAAATAAGAGACGCACGATCTAATTGATTCTCTACAAAAGTAATATTTTATTTTTAACGTATACGCTCTTGTGCAATGGTCTTCCCCATTTATTATTTTAATTTTTTGTTTTATTTTTTTATATTATTTTTATGAGTCGCGATCCATCGCAAATATTAATCATAACATATTCTTATTATTTATGTGATCGAAAATGAAGATGAGCCAAAAAAGGTTCAGGATATTTTGTAATTTAAAAACAATACGATTAGTACACAACTGCAAAATTATTAACTGGCGTATGCTGCTAAATATAACGTGAATTGAAAGTTTATTGATTTAAGAACTATGAATATATTTTTACCGTATGAAGTAGTTTTGATATTTCGTGAAGTTTCTTCGAGCAGCCAATCGGCGGCATCCTTCCTTGGTGCAGGCCAGCCAAACTCTCCTTCTTCAGTAGTTGACGCATTCTTCAAGATGACCAGAGCTTCAGGAACTACTGGACTCCTGGTAACACAAAATATATTCAGTAAAAATAGCTTTGTAATAATTTCAGGTTTAGCTGTACATGATTAAAAACTAGCAATTCTAAATGGATATGTATGGACATGTACCTATACATTGTTTAGCTTGCTGTATGTTTATTATAATTTTCTTGAAAAACTATTGCCTTGCGTTGCAGAATGAATTCAGTAATAATGTAGTCTCATTCACGTACTAATTACTTTTGTACAAGCTTTTAATGTACTCATCGTTATAAACAACTTTTACGACCCCGATATCTGTTGTTTCATTTTTGGAGGAGGTACTATGTTCGTCTATATGTGTTTTGAACCGATTAATAAAATTCATTTTAGTTCGAAAGAGTAGGTTTCAGACTTCAGTGGTAGTCCCATTTAAATTTTATCGAAATTGGCTGAGCCGTTTTTAATAAATCAACAATAATGTATATGATGTCAGATCGATTCGTGCTATTCGAATTCTGTACACGGCGGAAGTCGGTATTGTGATTTTTTGCGAAAAATTATTATTACAAAGTCTATGAAACTTTTGTACCTATGTATGGAACAACAGACGACTTATTTCCGCAATTTAGGGTTTCTTTTACATTAAAAGTTATTCACAACAATGAGTACTTATTTCAATCTCTGATACTCAGTCTCTGCACTTTGCAAAACAACACCTTGGACCTTGTATAAGTACGTATTTGAATAATTTGATTCCAATGTTATAAACTGTGGTGGCCTAGTAGTCGTAACGGCTTTCTGTGAGTAGTACCATGTATACCTATGTACTTATGTATACCTACTGCACTAGTAGGTACCTACCATTATGGAACTAGCGACTTAGAATTCATATCCTGGTTTCAAATCCCGGTCCCTTACCAATGAGTTTCTTTGAAACTTATGTAAGGAATTTCACACCACTGGCTTTTCGATGAAGGAAAACTTCGTCCATCAACACAAACATCTCATCGGGCTATTAAAAAGGGTGGTACAGTACAGTACAGTTGTTCCCAATAACAGATTCAATTGAAACATTAAGTAACGCAGAACATTTTAAGCATTTATCTACATATCTCAACTTGTTTTATAAACACTATAGATTAGATTAGAAAAACCAAAACTTTATGACAAAAAACTCACTAAAGGTCAAGACGAAAACTACTGAGTCCATAATACTGGAATATATTGCAAACACGTGATAAAAGATATAAATATTACAAACAAACTTATAAAACGTGATGATCTGAATATTAAAAATTAGTAATAAAGAAGTAATACATTGTAGAGGTACTGTTAAACTGCTTATTTTTTACTAGATACCTAAACTTGTTTGATATTTCTGTGATGTAAAAGTGTGATGTCATAGTAAAATAAGATTTTTTCTGTGGATTAAAAAAACATATCGCGAGTGAATGTGTAAAGGTGTGTCCATCTAAGCCCCTGGCACTATATAGGCGTGATTAGTGTTGTACACAAAAATGTGATACATTTTATAAAAATAGGGTAGATGCATCGGTTGTGGCCACTGACCCTGTTTTGGCATTTAAAGTCAAAGTTATTACTATAGATTATAAACAATAATATTAACTATAGATTATAAACAATAATATAGCAACATAAATTTTAATATTGTTTGGGTAAATGTCAAAGTTTGAAAATTTCTTTACATATTTTTATATTGTTTTATGATTAAAATTGTCTACACAATCTGTTAAATTAATAGTGACCAAAAACGACACTAGATAACAACAAGAACAAGATAAGATAGCAACAACCGGATCATCTACTATATTAGGTTTTGAGTTCTAGATACATATTTTTTAACAAAACAATTTGTGACATTTTTTTTTCTATAATTTGGAAATTCGAAACTACAACTGGAATATTTAGATAAAAATAGACGGAAATTATATTTTTTGTATGGAATTTTACGAAAAAGTGATGTGTACTAACGATATACGTTTTTCAGAAACATCCATAATGTGGTTAATAGCAATAAGTGTGATAGCATGCGCAATGATAGCAGCAACGGACAGTCAACTGCACTGTCCACATTCAGGATCTCAACACACGTGTTCCAAGAGCCGAAACGGGCGTTTCTTTTTAGACGGTAAGTAAATTTATAACTTTACACTTACATAGTAAATACTATACAAAATTATAAAATGTCAGTAACAGTAAAAGGGAACATAGCACGGAGAACTAATTACAGATGGGGTCGAAAAGTCTCGAATGGAAACTACCTACAGGCAAGCGCAGCGTAGGGCGTCTATAAGGTTGACAGATGACCCCAGGATTGGGCTGGATGACACGCAACCAACCAATCTTATTGGAAATCAATAGAGTAGGCGTCCTATGGCTGATAGATGGATACTTATATAGCAGGAAGTTCTGATGAGTACCTACCTATTATCTTGGAGCAAAGCATATTGTTGCACAATGTTGTGAACTACTTTTGGAAGTCGTAGTGAAACATTTTGAGAGTCATTGAAAGCGATGAAATGCTGAGCAATTTAATAACCACCCACATCCCATGTCATTTAAGTATTCAAAAAATTAATTCACGTATACTTATTACTTGCAGGACACAGAATCAGTATACAGCACGATGAAGACAAATTCATCATGAACTGTGACGACTACCGAGCACTAGACTCGGAAGTATTGCCTTTTTTTGCGGACGAATACCATTTACCGGTTGTGAAGCTAGGCAAATGCCCTCTACCTGAGGAAAATTCTCTTGTCAACGTCTTTCGATTGATAAATATAAACCTGATTCCAACTGGAAATGAAACGACTCTAGTGCTAAATCATCTACCTTCAGAGCCAGTGCTTACCATGAACCACTTCAGTGGCCTTGAACATCTGACAACGCTCGAAGTCAAAGCTCAGACTGAAATAGCTCTATCTGTTGATACATTCGCCAGCCTGATAAGTTTACGTATTCTTAAACTAAGCCACATAGCGCTGTTCCAAGGTTCTGGAACGGAATCACCGGTAGTCGTTCCAGATGCATTGGAAAAACTTGTGCTGATTGACTCAAGGGATAAACATCTGCCGGTTATGGGACGTTGCGATAGCTTGCGTCAATTTGATTTATATAAACCGACTCTAGTATCACTGCCAGAGCGTTGGATAGCTGCGTGTCCGAATATAGAAAAGATTACGATAAAATCTGCGGATAGACTATCCTTTCTGCCAACTAATCTTCTACAAGGACCAAAACTTAAGAAGCTTACGATAAGCAAATGCCCGCGCCTAAAGTCATTGCCGGAAGGATTTTTAGCAGGAGTTCCTAATTTGTTTACATTGGAATTGACGTATAACAAACTGAAAACGCTTTCGAGGTAAGTGACAGTCTATAAAATCGTTGATTCTATACTGCAGAACATTGCACAACTGTTTGGCATCAAAATGCATAGGCCAAATCAAACCCAATCCTGACTGAAGCTCGCTTAGCAGCTGCTCGAGGATTGGATTATCCGCAGCTTGTTGCTAACATCATAGCCGTCAAAAAGTTTGATTCGGCCTATACGTAGTGTGTTAAAGTTCACGATAATGTCCTACATATACACGCATAAGTACATTGTTAGTGACGTCGTTAATACAAAAGTGATTTACTTAGTATTATAGCAACACACATAACGTGTCTTAGCCATAAATGGTAGGTCCCGGTTGTTTTAACCGTTTAGCCATGTCAGAGGCCTTCACGCGGCTTAAAAACTCTGAAACCAGGGCTAGCCACCCAGCCTATACGAACTTACTTAATACACATAATAATATTAATGCAGCTGTCACGGTAATGATATTATTACCGTGCAGGTATGCACGCTGTATGTTTGAAAATTTTATGTTTTAATTTGTGTATAAAAATAAATTTTATCAAAATACTGTGTTTTTGCAGCGATATGTTTTTGGGCCCAAAACTGAATTCTTTGTCCCTCACTGCCAACCACCTGCAGCTTGAAGACCTGAAAGCCTTGGCGTCCTTGACATCTCTAACCAAACTAGAGCTCGGCCAGAATCGGGATCTAAAAAATCTTTGTGATGAGAACGGTAATAATGTTTATTCGAAATTTAATACGTAGTTTCATCACTGATTTAAATGTTATACACGTATTGATAGATGATAAAATAAAAACAATATGTTTGGTAGTTATTGTTCATCTCTCGACAAAAAAAATTCTTCATTATTATGTCAGTAAAAATCTATAGAGATTGAATGTGAAGAAATACAATATGTTCATTGAAAACCTTAAATACTAGGTATTTTTTTTAGACAATGGACATATATTCTACAATATTGTTATGTTCATCGTTTTGATTAACTTTAATCATAGAATATATATCTCTCGGAATAGTGAAAAATCTGCTGTTCCATACATAACAAAAGTTCATCGACTCTCGACAAAATGTATAGAACAGCTGGCTTTTTTGCTGTTTCGGAATCGACTTCATTGTAAAAGTTGGACAAAATAATAATAATATCCCAGAATAAATCAGTCGTCTTCAAACGTCTTCACTTTACAAGTAAAATTTATAAAGCTTAAACAACATAATTTACAGGGTTATTCCTAATCGATTACCATCCTTTAAGGGGCTTATTCTGTACATCAAACCTAACAACTGTCCTACGGCTTTTATTAATGCTCAAAAAAATGCTGTTCCAGAGAAAAATATCGTTCACCCTCGACAAAATGTACGGTTTTTTTTTTTTTTGGTTTGACAAAAGTTTGTAGTTTTGATGTACAGAATAAGTCCCTAAATGGATGCTAATTGATTACAAATAATCCTGTATTAAATGTAAAAAAACTTTAATGTTTTACTCAATTATTCGATTTAACTACAGGTTATTCACCTCTACGAAACTTGGTTCAACTAAGAACGTTATCTTTCTGGGAAGCCGACATCACTAACATATGCCGCGATTGGCGTGAAAGCATGACCTTTTTGGAAAATCTCGACCTTCGTGATACTGAACCAATGGCGCTTACGGTGAGACAATGTTGATAGGTATTTAGGTATAATATTCTTAAAAATGTTTTAAGGTAAAATCTTGACAAATAACATCACCAATTTTATTTGTTTAGCCGTAAGAAGTACAAATCACTTAAAATATTCAATTTAACGCGAATAAGTCCGCGCTTGATCACCAACTCGCCTGATGGTAAGCGATGTTGTGGTCGAAGATGAAGCACGCAGACTTAGAAGATACCTACCTATTCACTCTGATCTTGAAAATCTTTAGATTATATCTCTTAGAAAACAGGAAAGCAGGAAGACTGTTCCATTCCCTGGTGGTACGAATCAGAAATGTTGAGTCAAACCGCTTCTTTCGTATTTGATTTAACTTACATGTTGATATTGGCTATAAATGATAGAAAGTTCTATCCCAGATCTTGGACTAAGCTGAGCCTTGTGAGCTATGTGGATAATTTTATGATGCTGCAGTTAGATTTTTTCAGGGCTTATTATTTTTTAGATCAAAATACGCTGTTTCAACTGTAAAACACAAAGCTGACAAAATAATCATAAATATAATCCTCCATGATTTTAAAGATAAGAAGCTTCAAATGAAGAATAATATAGATGATACACTACATAAACAATGTATCTAAAATGATTTTTTAAATCTCTATCTATCATTGTTTTGCTCGAATAAAAAAAAATATTTATTTATTTATATACTAAGTATATAAATAAATAAATATTTGGTTTGGTGTTAAAATCGCTGAACGGTTATCATCTGTCTCAAAGAAAGGCAGGTGATGTGTCTAGTATCAAGATCTCAATCTAGCGCTATATTCGACCTTAATAGTTACTAGGTAGGAAAAGAAAAATCAGCGAATAAAATGTTCACTTTTATAATAAAACTTACCTTTCACAGTATGCTGACCTACAATTCACAAGAGACCCATCAGTCAAAAACGCCAAAGTGCAATTTGAAGATGTAACCGACTTTTTTGCTACATACTCTACTGAATCACCAATAACTTCAATCGTATTGACTGAACAAGATTACAAAAATATAGCAAGCACTCCTTTGCACATAAAATCCCCGGTAGAATTTATCTGGACCTACTCCAACATGGACTGCGATTGTCGAATGTACTGGACACGAAAAGCGATGGATCTCTCTAACTTTAAGCCACCAATTAATATGGACAGAATCAAATGTAAGAGGGAACATTATTTGAAGAATATGACTCCTGAAGATCTTTGCCCAAATGGGAAATTAAATTAATATCAATGAAGAAGTATATTAAAAATAACAGATATAGATATAGAAGTTAACGAACTTGTGAATGAGTTTTACGAAAATTTAAAAAGTATGATAATGACGTTGAAAATAGTGACTGATCAAGTAAAGTATACACCAAAATTATAGTGTCGAACTGGGGGAAGTGTTGAAGTCACAATTGAAGTAAAGACAACATAAAAATAACAATTGAATATTGTAAGATTCAAAGCACGTCGCTAAAATGCTGCTTTGTCAAATATTTATAATTAAAATCAGGTAGTGCAAAAAAGCTTATATACCTACTTATAGTTAAAGTTTTTATTGTAAGAGAAGCGATATGTTAGTATTATTTTAAGTAAGCATGATCATAATCGTCAATACATTTATTGAGATTTAATTGAAATGTGTTTTTTTTTTAAATTACTCACAAAATATAATTTCAACAAGTATTCTTGAATTTATTCCTAAAATGTCAAATCGCAACATAGGATTTATTTCCTAAAATTTGTTGAGTATCATTCATCTTTATTATATCCATCCATTCATCAGCCGTAGGACGTCCACTGCAGGACATAGGCTTCCCCTTTTCATCATAAAATTGTATTATTTCATCATCATCATAAATATTATAAGCCATAGGACGTCCACTGATGGACGTACCTAGTCTTCTTCTATGGATTCTCCGATTTACTTGGTTGTGTGGCTTGCATTTGGCGTTTTTCTACGATTGGAGCAACGCGCGGTTCGCCTTGTCGGTGCACATCCGGCGATACGTTCTTCGAACAAGTTCAAACTAACAAGCCCTTGGTAAAGGCCGAATTATACAAGTTGGCAAATGTGAAGTTAGTTGCAAGCTGCGTAATATCCAATCCTAACTGAAGCTCACTCACAACGCACGTTGATTGGGTTTCAAGCAGCTTGTAGCTAACTTCACTTCCGCCGACTTGTAGGTATGTCGGCCTATAAATTGAAGTAAATAGGTAAAACATACCTTGCCAGAACTAAAGCCAGGACGGTGGCGGCGAGAGCAGCTGGTGAAGTCAAATTATACAGGTTTTTCTCCAAGTACACCTGAGCCTTTCTCGCAACATTTTCGTCTCTCTGTAAAAGTATAAACAAATTGTTAAAACATCTCAGATCTAAGAATCATTCAGGGCTATCCAGAACTGGCGTACAGCCGAAAGTAGGTGATCCAAACCATTACTATGAAAAACGTTTACTATGTAGCCATCCCGTAATTATATTCTAGAAAAAAATCAGTTCTCCTGGAACTTGGAATGAAATGTATGAAACATTTTGTTGATTAGGTACAAGTTGCAATTTTTTATGGGACAGCTAATTTTTTTTTCTATTCCGGATTGGTTCCATAGTAAAAGTTGTTTATAATGGTGGTTAATAAGTCAATCATCCCTTTCGGCTTTTTACAATGCAAGCAAATAACCTTATAGAAATATTACTTGGAAAATTAAAAGACAAAACTGAAAATCTTACCTGGTTCTCAACACCGACTTCAAGCAAAGCCACCAAAGTCTCCGCAGTGACTTCGACTCTTCTCTCCCACTCTATTTCTTCTTTAGTCATATTGCCATCCTTGTCATAATAATAGTACTCGTTCACATCTACATCTTGCTGTGTGCCGTTAGCTTGCTTCATTTCTACTGGATAATAATCGACTTCCTTATCGGCAGGTAGAGGTGTAAACGATCCATCAGGATTTTGTCGTTTTTGAATCCATTTCTTGATAGATTGAAGAAGTTCTGGATCGACTGGGTAGTATGATTGGATTTTTGATAGGATTTCTAGTATTTTGATTGTGGATAAGTGACTGCTCATCGCTGGGTGGTCGCTGAAAGAGTTGTCGCTCTTACGGAATGATAGGAGGACTTGGACCTGGAACGATATTTTAAGTTATGATTAATGGAACTTGATCAATGTTTCACATAATTATTTTTCGCAAAAATGGCAAAACCGCCTTCCATCTTATACAAAATTCTAATATTTCGCTCGAATTGTTTACATTATTGTTAATTTATCAAAAACGGCTCGGCCGATTTCTGTAAAATTTAAATGTGACCACCTTGGGAGCATACCCTTTTGAACTAAAAATAATTTTTCGATTCGGTTCACAACTGGCGAAATTATTGATGTTCATCGTGTACAAAATTCGGATATTTTGCTCGAATTGCTTACATTATTGTTGTAATTTTCAAAAACGGCTCAGCCGATTTCTGTAAAATTCAAATGGGACCACCTCGGTAGTATACCCGTTCGAACTAACAAATAATTTTTCGATTCGGTTCACAATTGGCGAAATTATCGATGAACATACACACGAACAAAGAACCTCCTTTTTTTTGGAAGTCGGTTAAAATACGAAGATCTAGGAATAAAGTCGGTTGCGATGGCATTTTGTTTTAAGAAACTTATACAATGATGTGAGGGATCACGCTACTTTGGTTAGGTTTAAGTTATTTTAAAAGTTTATTTTGTACTTTAGACTGAGTTATGTGTTTCTTTTCTCATCTTAATTTACTTAAAATATATCAATAAGACATTTTTCATTGTATCAGAATTATAACTACCTGTTCCGGCAACTTCTTCAAAATCCTCTCCTTCTCGGCATCGTCGACCAAATGCGGTATATGTTCCAACGCTAGTAAAGGCGCCAAGCTGGCCGAAGCTGCCGACAGTTGGGAGTCCCTCCACACCTCCGACCACTGGTCAGTGGAATCCATGAGGAGGCTGTATAAGGGAAGGTGGAGACCACCAGACACCAGAAGAGTCCCGCCAGCTGATCCTGGAACAACTCCTCGAGGGAGACCAAGTTCTAGGACCTGGGAGAAGCCAGCTTCTTCGTTGAAGTTCCAAATCCTGGAAAATATTATTTAAAAAAGTTAGATTGTATTTATTGGATGTGTCCACGTTATGATTACCTGAAGAAGTCATACTTGCAATGAAATAAATTTAAACTACGCAATAACACAGGTGTAGTTCTATTTGAGCTGTATAGGCTAGAGGCATACGGTAACGGCTACTTTTTTCTGCGTTGTCTTCAATGTGGCTACATAGAAAATATCCTCATGGTAACATTAGAGATATTACAAAGCTACAATCATCAGTGAGAGTCGTATTGTGTCTTATCAATCTTATCATGATGAAAAACAGACGACCTTCGACAAGCGCTGCGGTACGTACGACCCACGGACATCTGACCATCCTTATTCCTCAATCATGCTACATTTTTATAGAGTAAGTACTTATCTAAAATCAGACTTGTCTCCTCAAAACGCGCTGAAGCCCACGAGCCTGATCCTTAAATAACTTGTGAGTGGCCACACAAGCAGCTTGCGCTCGGTAGGCGCTGGCCCACGTCCCATAGACAAACGCTCTCCTTTCCACCACATCCACCACGCGCAGAACGCGTCAGCGCCGGCGCACTTTTTGTTATATCATTATGCACAGACATTTCCATTGAGGACATGTAGAGTACGAATACATACCTAAAATCGGCCTTGTCTCCCCAAAGCGCGGAAAAGCCCACGAACTTGATCCTCATGTCACTTGCAAGCGGCCACACTAGCAGCCGGCGCTCGGCAGGCGCTGCCCCACGCCCCACGGACAACCGTCCTCCTTCCCACCACACCCACCACGCGCACCACGCATCGGCGCCGGCGCACTCTTCATCGTCTTCCGTTTGCTCTGCGCTGGCGAGGTGCACGTCGTAGCCTGGAATATGAGATTTAGATTTTTGTAATATTATAAATACTTTCGAGTGTTGAACTTTAGATACATTTAATTTCCAGTAGTCCGACCGTTGGACCATGGATAGTTTTACTTACCCGTGGCACAACCTGTTGGACATAGCGGTTGGATCACGGGTCTATATCGAAACGTTTGAGTTGTAATTTTTTTTTTTATTTTCACCCACGTCCACCAAAGAGTTTGAATCAGTACACTATTATTCCCTTTTAGCGATCCACTACTTGTTCCTGTCAAAAAAATCTTGATACATGTGATAAGATGTACCTATAGGTTCAATGGTATTTTCTGATGTGATGATTTTTTTTTTAAATCAGCGCAATGTATCAGGAATAAGGTGATCCTTAGAAGAACCAAAGTTATCGACATAGCCCAGCTGATTGTCAAACTGAATTTTTTTTGAAATGCTCAAATGAAAATTAATTGCTTTTAAGTACCTCATGCCTGTATGGAATATTATTGTTAAGTTGTCACTTTGAAGATTCGTGAATTCCGTATTTTGTAAAAAAAAAAACGTTTAGCCTTTAAATTATAACAAGTTGTGTTTCTACACTTGCTATTTAATCTAGCATGTATTTTCTCTCATTAGTGAATTTTATGAAATTCTTTGAGAAAATAAATATTTTAAACCAGAAATGGCAGTGGGCCGAGCACATAGCACGTAAAACGAATGACAGATGGGGTCGAAGTTCTCAAGTGAAGACCACGTACCAGCAAGCGCAGCGTAGGACGTCGTGTGGATACAAGGTGAACGGATGACCTCACTAAGACTGTAGGATCACGTTGAAGATCTTTAGGGGGGGGCTATGTCCAGCAGCAGACGTCTTATGGCTGATGAATGGATGATGGATGATAGCACAATGTGTTCGTATGTCCATAACTAACCCAGGTTTGTATTAAGAAGCGTCTTCTTTAGATTATCTAGACAATACTGACAAGTTTTCGCTTGTTGTCTGCTCTTCTCTAAGACCACTCGGAAAACTTCATCTGATGGCATAGTTCTCCCACATTATATTATGCAACATAAACAGCCCTGTGACTGCAATAAATTTGTTCTACTCCAAGAAGAGAATTCCCTAGATCGTCACGATGATACTGTTAGGCTGAATACAATGACGTTGAAAATGAAAATACGAGTACGTACCATGTTTCCCTTTAGCGATCCACACCCTAGTCCTCTCAAACACAACTCGGTACATCTCATCAGACGGTTCCTCCACATCAGACAAAGCTACGTGAGCTGCCCCCTGCGCCCGCAGCTCCAGCACCAAACCAGCTCTGTTCCGTGGAGCGGCCACCCACTGCCACTCCCACGATCCTCGAGATGACACTGCTAGATGTTCTGGAAATTGAAACATGTCAAATTACATACACAAATTATAGGTTTTACCTAGAGAATTCTTCAGAAAAGGTGTAGTAGTGTACCAGCAAACAGATTGTTCTTGATAATGGTTTAAATTCGGCTTAGATTTAGCGTGAAAGTTAGAAGTGTATACCATCTAATAAAAAAATCGGCCATGTGCGAGTCGGACTCGCGCACGAAGGGTTTCGTACCGTATAGGAGCCCCATTCCTCTTGCCGGTATTAATAGCGAGCAAAAAAACTCCTAAAAACTCCACCAGGCCCAGGAGATCCGCGGAGCAGGCCGTCACGTCAACAAAACTGGTGTACCGTTTGCCTCCCCTGATAGTGTCGAACGTCGGTACTAGCCCTCTGTTCAGCACCTGCAGGTCGAGCTCATCGAAGGCACATTCCACTTCTTCGCCTCGGTGATTCGTCGCTGGGCTACCCCACCAGGCGCTCCAGGCGTTTACATCTCCTCCTATCACTATTTTCGATGTCCCTAGAGCCTTCACGATTTTAGCCAGATGCTCTAGATATGGAGCGATGGGTTTGTCCTTCTCAAAGTAGAGGGAGACCAAGGTAATCTTCCAAGCGCTAGTTTGGATCCTCACCACCGTGATGTTATTTGTGGCCATAGTTTGACTGACAAACCAAGGCGTAGTTTCGTTGTACATGTATGTGTGTAATTGTGTGTGTACACGGCGAGGCGTAGTTTTGCCGGATTAACTTGTTTGTTTACAACATTCTCTCTTTATTTTTTTATTTGGTCTGAGTCCAACAGTCAGAAGTTAACATTTGTATAAAGTAACACAAAATAACTAGTTTGATATTATATGTATTATTTTAGCACGTGCTGTAATAGCGGCGACATACTAGATAGCTCTGAAGGTTGCGAAGGTAGTTGGTGTATAGCTCACCATTCGCACAGAAGTAAGCGCTCTGGGTGTCACTCCGGTGCAGGCCTTCAGGCAGCACCAACACGCTGGCAGACCGGATGACAGACCCCACGAGCGTCTCGTTGTTGAATGACGTATAGGACACGGAGCAGTTGTCAGCGCTGTACCCGGTTACTTCCACTGGAATTGAACAAACCATACATTTCAAACAAATGAACGAAATTTATGGACTGAATGAAACTCCTTGGCGGCTATGAAGTTACCTAAAAGCTGCGCGGAACTGTTTAGAGAACTTCAGCCAGGATTGGGTTTTGCGCATCTTATAGCTAACATCACAACCGCCAAGAAGTTCAACATAGATTAGCAATTATTAGCAAGTTAAAATCACAGGGGACAAGGCTAATGAAAGGCCGATGGGGTTAAAAAAAACAAATGGAAACTACTTAGGTACCTATCGGAAAAAGTCGTAGGAATCTTATCATATAAACTAACGTGGTTTTCACACATTTTAATCACTACGAGTAAAAGGTATAGTACGAGTATAAAACAAAGTTGCTTCCCGCTGTCAGTCTGTTCCTATGTATGCTTATATCTTTAAAACTACGCAACGGATTTTGATGCGGATTTTTAAATAGATAGAGTGATTCAAGAGAAATGTTGATATTAATTAAACACCTGTGCGAAGTCGGGGCGGGTCTCTAGTCCTTATCCTTACATAGTATAAAATAAAGTCGCTATTTTTGTTTGTTTGTTTGTCTGTATGCTTAAATCTTTAAAACTACGCAACGGATTTTGATGCGGTTTTTTTTAATGGATAGAGTGATTCAAGAGGAAGGTTTATATGTATAATACACCTGTGCGAAGCCGGGGCGGGTCGTCTAGTATTTTATATAACAGGAATGCATTGCGAGAATTATTTTGGCTATTGCGGGAATAGTGTACATTGCGAGACGGCTCAGCGCGCTAGCACTCGCCTCAACTTGAGAAAGATCGCCGAATGTAATGATTATAAAAATAACCGCAAGTGCATTCCCGTTATATAAAAATAATCGTAGGAATCGTAAGACTTCTGCTGAAATGGTGGATAAATGACCTGATAAAGACCGCGTGTTTCTATATAGTTCTATAACATCTCTTATAGAACTATAGTTTTGTTGGCTTTCGTTATTTTACATTCAAGTCATATGGATCGATATAAACCACTTTTAAACTTTATTCGAGTAGTGGCAGCGATTTCCAAGTTATTCTTATCTATCCCCTATTTTACTGTTTCAGGCAAGATTCAGAAGCAGATCGTAAAACAAGTGTCGTTAAGATGAAACGTGCGTTGTTTTCCACATCGGGATTAGTCACTTAGTAGATCGAGTTTCTCAGATACAAGATAA
Organism: Hypomecis atomaria; assembly: GCA_964007245.1. Classification (NCBI taxonomy): domain Eukaryota; kingdom Metazoa; phylum Arthropoda; class Insecta; order Lepidoptera; family Geometridae; genus Hypomecis; species Hypomecis atomaria. The sequence continues at coordinate 18,867,173 of OZ023285.1, read as the reverse complement.
ACTTTATGAAATGTGTTGAAAGTCAGCTGTGTAATACTTTGGTTTGGGAACTATGATGCATGGCAAGTATATCAGACACACAGCTGCAGACATATAGCTGAATATCGTACGTTTACGTTTAAGTACGTTTATATAATAGATGAATAATTGAAGTGAAACTTCTAATGCGACTTCCAACAAGGTTGTGTTGTACGAGAACATTAAGAACATTACGAAGTTTCACTTCTTCCGCGCGGAGGGACTCCACGCACTATTTTTCGTCTATTATTTATTTACTGCCCATCTTGACTTCATTCGGGTGTCTATGATAATCACAAATAAATCTTTCTATTGCTGAACGAATGATTGAAATTAGCTTGATAAATTCCAGTAGGTAAATTATATGAAACAAAAAACTATTAAACACGCTTCGAATTATTGTAGGTATTGTCATCGGTCCTTGCACAGTCTACAAAGATTTGACCTAAATTAGTCAACATCGAATTCAATTACGTGCAAATATACTGGTACAGGTGAAGCTAATAAAAACATTTTAGCAAGCGCACATACAAACCCACACACACACACACACACCACTAACGCAAATGCTCATTTTTGTATTGTATAGTGATTTCTTGGTTTGTTTGTACTTGCAAAATCACCTGCTCCATCTGGATGACAGTGCCTTTTGCAACACAGTTTTAAACTAACGCACAAGGCAGAGCTACTTAAAATTGTGTACCTAGTGTAAGTTTTTGCAAAAAAAAAAACTCTTATCTTATAATCAATATTCAGTCACGTACAAAATGACAAAATGTACCAAAACGTGCTCGTGTCTCGTTATTCTCGATTTACGTCTGCATCCGACTGCGTGCATCATCCTATTTGCCCACACACTGTCTCCCATTCACGACGGAGTTTCAATTAACATTTAAATGGAGATTCCGATGCGGCTCGGAGCTTGCACGAGTATTCGAGTATTTGCTGCCTGGTAATGACGTTTCCATGGATCAGAAAAGGGTTGTGGGTGACGCAGATTACACATTATAGAATCCATAGAGAACAGCGGATCAAAATTGTCCATTCGTATGATGGGTTATTTTTTTAACTTAATGAATTGAATTATCATTTTTACAATTTGAGAACAACTATATTACTATCTACAAACAAAAACATATTAATACAATAAACTTAAACTGAAAATGAATACATAAAGATGATGATGAAAGCCTTAATCTAAAATTTCACTGCCAGCGGGCACAGTTTCCAAGATGCTGGCCCATTCCCACGTTGAATGGCGATGCTAACCCTCTAGGAAAAGTAGAGGCCAGCATTTTGGTCACACGTCACGTCGACCAGTCGTGATGATATGTCTTTATAGATTTTTTTGCTTTCGGTCCCCAAGGTCCCAACGTTTCGACCCCACAAGGCTCAAACATGTAACCGCTGTCAATATTTGCATATTTGTGCCTTTTGAGGTCTTCTGCGTATTCAGACGCCGCAGAAGTATGATCCCACAGACATAAATATAAACAAACACTATATTTGCTGCCTGTTAGATTGGTAAAAAATCCTATGAAAGGTAATCTGCGTCACCCTATCAACAGCAATGGTGAAAAGAGTGCATCAAATTTGGCTATTCGTTTAACAGGTATGATCCCACAAACAAACATATTAACCAACACTTGCTATTTGTTGCTTGATAATAACGTTTCCATGATCAACGATCAGAAAAGTTTTGTGAGTGACTCAGATTATCTCTCATGGAAATGGAATCTAGATTTTAACTAAATTGGTCAAAACACAGCCATTAGTAAAAAAACATATTAGTCTGATCGTCCGTCGGTATCGGTATGATCTCAAAAACAGACATAATATAATTATAAACAAACACTATATTTGCTGACTGGTAATGACGTTTCCATGGATCAAAAAGTTTGTAGGTGATTCAGATTATCTAATATGGAAACCACATTTTAACCTAATTGGTCAATCCGGACAAAGGACTTTCACTCTTAGACATGTAATGAAAATAAAATAAAAAAGCCATTTATTCTACTACGGTTAACAACTTATAATGAATTAATTCACAACTTAATATCTATCCGTAGAAGTTGCCTCTTCGGCATAGGCCTCCCCTAGTCCCCTCCACTCTTCTCTATCTCTTGCTTTTTTCATCCAGTCAGGTCCAGCTCTATCTGTGAAAACATCTCTCCATCGTTTTCTCTGTCTTCCTTGTTTTCTTTTTCCGTCCCGTGGGGTCCATTCTGTTACTCTTTTTGTCCATCTTGAGTTCTCAAGTCTACAGATATGTCCTGCCCAGTTCCATTTTAGTCGTCCTATCCTTTCTTTAGCATCAGGTACTTTAGTTTTTGACCTTATGATTTGGTTGCTTATTTTGTCTGAGAGCCTTATATTTAGCATGCTCCTCTCCATCTTTCTCTGACAGATTGCTATTTTTTCTTCGTCCTTTTTCCTCAAAGACCATGTTTGGCACGCGTACGTTAAGCAGGGTAATATAGATATTTCGTATACTTTCCTTTTTATGCTCGTTTTTATTTTTCTATTCTTCATGATCTCTTTTAGGCTCCAGTACTTCTTCCATGACAGTGAGATTCTTCTATTTATTTCTTTTTCGGTGCAGTTCTCAAATGACAACTGTCCGAGATAAACATACTCATTCACATACTCTATTTTCTTATTTTCTATTAAAATTTCGATTTTTTTCGCTGTTAGTGAGTACCTTTGTCTTAGTAGCGTTCATTATTAGGCCTACTTTCATATTTTATTTTGACAAATGACTGATCATTGCTTCTAGTTCTGGCGCAGATTGGGCAAATATCACAATGTCGTCTGCGAACCGAAGGTGGTTCAGAAACTCTCCGTCTATTTTTATTCCTTTTTTTTTCCATCGTAAATATCTGAATATTGACTCTAGGATGGCTGAAAATACCTTTGGCGAGATCGGGTCTCCCTGCCTTACGCTTTTGTCTATTCTGAATGTTTCTCCTTCTCGCTCTAGTCTCACCACCGCCTGGCCTCTGGAATACACGCTGTGGATTAAGTTGATATATTTTTTATCTACACCTTGTTCCGTGAGCGCTTAGACACTCTTAGACATAGGCTTTTTCAATTGATTTTCAGTAAATCTGCTTGAAAACGACTTGCACCCAACACGGCTCTGCAGTTCTGTTCAGATTGTCCGTCTATTTTGACGTTGGACGTCCTATAATGCACGGGCCGGTGCTGCTAAATCACTCAAAAAATTTACGACGCAAAAATTCCTTTTTTGTTCCTGAATGATTGGTGACTCATGTCAGGATAAAAATCATAGCGGTGTGGGTGTAAATTATGGATATCTGAAATAGGCAATCTGTGGTCAGTAAAAAGACCGCGTTGGGTAGCGGTTACTCTGAGAGTGGTCGTAACCAAACTCTTTTAGGTGATTTTAGATAATCTATGCTTGATTTCATAATAGAACTTTAAATTTAATTTAGGTGACGCTGAAGAGATCAGCTGTTTGGCATGTTTGAAGTTTCTTTATTGAATTATAATTAATGCTGATATGAAATCTTACATGTGTGTGTAATTTGATCAAAAAAACTATACATAGAGCTAATAACTGATGGATTATGTGGAAATAAATGCGGCCTAACCTCAGACCAAATAAATAATCAAGACAGAATGTTGTGAACAAAATAAGTGAGGCCGGCCAAACTACACCTCGACACGTATAGGTACGTGTACAGACACAATTACACACACATATACGTACAAGCAAACTACGCCTTGGATCGTCAGTTGAACTATGGCGGCGCAACACTGACGCACTCACCACGTGTATAGAAAACCGCCCTCACTTGTCTGTTCACGGCGTTCTGTCTTGATTTTTTTTTTTTTGAGCTGCCAGTCTTTTTTGATATCGGCTAAAAAACGCTCCAGTAATAAGCAAAAGGACAACGTTACCAAGTAACTTTTAATACGTAATTATAAATTTTAAACACTTCAATTTTTATTAATTGTGATCAACTTTTGTAAAACGTTAAAGAAAATTCGTCTTTTGTACTTTAATATTAATGAGTTCTTCACTCAGTTTATCCCATTTAATTATTAACAAGCTTTTAATATCCTCTTCCCAAGGCTTATAACCTAAAGAACAATATCAAAGTGGAAATAACAAATTTAAATATGAGCATCCGGAAACTCAGCGAATCTTACTCAGATTGTTTAAAAAGCAAACAAAATGATGCCGAGCGTTTCAGTAGCGAAAATATGTAAGATATTTTTGTATAAAACTTTCAAAGGTTTGAAAGATTTGTTAAGCAAAAAGTTTGTAAAGTATTTAGAGAGAAACAAATTGTTAAGTGGCTTGATAAGAAATCATTCTTACCTAAAGAGAGATAGACTTAAGAAGTCACACTCGAAACATATAAACAAGCAAATGAACAATTAATATCTATACTTAAATAAAAATAAATAAATAAAATAGCCTTTATTTCCTCTAAAAAATTAAAAAAATAAATGTAAGATTTAATAATTTTAGGGCACCCATGTCTGGGTAAAGGCCTCCTCCATGCTGTGCCATTTTTCGCGGTCTTGTGCTGCTCGCGTCCAGGTCGCTCCCGCGACCTCTACGATGTCGTCACACCATCTTCTCCGGGGTCGTCCTCTGTCCCGTGCGCTGTCTTTCGGGTGCCAGTGGATAATACGTTCGCTCCATCTTCCGTCTGTTGTTCGGGCGACATGACCAGCCCATTTCCATTTGAGCCTACAGAGCATCGATACTGCGTCTATGACTCTAGTTTTTCGCCTGATTTCTGCGTTTCTTACTTTGTCTTTAAGTTTGAGACCCAGCATCGAGCGCTCTGCTGCTCTCTGGAAAATGGCCACCTTGTTGACGAGCTTTTTAGTTAGTGACCATGTTTGGCATCCATAGAGCAAAGACGGAAGTATGGTGTTATCCATCAGTCGTTTTTTGAGGCGAATTGGCATCTGGCTCTTAAAAACATCCTTGTTAGCCCAGTATTTTTTCCACGAGATGGCTATTCTCCGATCGATCTCCTTGGCGGTCGCGTCTTCGAAAGATATCAATTGTCCGAGGTACACGTATTCATCGACATACTCTACGTTGGCGGAATCTAGTGTGATAGGTATCTTCGTTCCGTTACTCATAATTTTTGTTTTAGAGAAGTTTATGTAGAGACCTATTTTTCTGCTCTCTTCATATAGAGTTGTCAACATGTGCTGTAGTTCATCGTGGTTTTCTGATAGAATGACAATATCATCCGCGAAACGCAAGTGTGTTAAACGCTCTCCGTTGATATTAAGACCGAAATTTGACCAGTCAAGTTTGCGAAACATCGACTCTAGGATAGCCGAAAAGGACTTCGGTGAAATTGGGTCACCTTGTTTGACTCCACGCTTAATCCTAAATGGTGGTCCAACCGTTTCAGTTTTTATTTTTGCTTGACAATTCTGGTATATTAGTCTCAATATTGTTATGTATTTTTCTTGTATGCCTTGCTCTCGCAGACTCTCCCAAAGAAATTGGTGCGAGATGGAGTCAAACGCTTTCGTGTAATCGACGAATGCCAAGTAGAGGATTTTCTTACGCTCTTTGCATCGTTCTATACATTGCGTTAGAGTAAATATGTGTTCGGTTGTTGAATAACCTTTGCGAAACCCAGCTTGCTCCCGAGGCTGCTGTTCATCTAAGGCTTTTGTGATCCGAAATAATATCACTGATGAGAACAGTTTGTAGAGAGTCGGTAGTAGGCTTATAGGCCTATAATTGTCTATGATGTTTGGATCGCCTTTTTTGTATAGTAACGTAATGATTGAGTATTGCCAGTCTTCAGGAATCTCTTCTTTTTCGATAATACTATTAAATAGTTTGGTCAGCTGAGGTGCTAAAGGCTCTATCATAGCAATAACTGTATCCGTCGATATTCCATCTTCGCCAATATCTATATCTATACTTAGTCCATTGAAATGTTACATGATCTTTACAATTTTGTTAGAGGACGCAATTTTATTTTTAGGGCATGACTGTGTGGGAGGTCAAAAGATGCTTAACCCCAAGTTTGTCCCCCACACATGTCCCAAAAATAAAGTTGCTTCCTCTAAAAAATCCAACATTAGGCCCTCAAATTGTAACATTTCAATGGACTAACTGTCTCTGACAGAAGTTAACTGTGATATATGTAGCTGTCAGCTTAGCTGCTCTCAGCTTTTCTTAATTTGGGGCCAGAGACCGTGTGTAAGAATTCAGAATTAAGTTGATCAAATTAAAAATAACTAAGTGTATTATTCGAAATAAATTTAGTTGTTATTATTTGATTTATTTGTGACACGACTCATTGTTATTTTAATTACTGCTCGTTGATTGTTATTACCTGTTTAATTAAATCAATGATTAGTTATTATGATTAACAATAAATACTTTAGTTTTTGTTTGACATGTAAATTATAGTTATAAGTAAATGAGTATTTTATTTATACACAAACATAGGCCGTGGTAGTATAGTGGTAATGATACCCGCCTTACACTCGTGAGGTCGTGGGTCCAAAGCCGGTTCCGTACCAATGAATTCTTTGGAGTTTATGTACAGAATTTCACACCACTGGCTTTTCGGTTAAGGAAAACATCGTGAGGCAACCTGCAAATGTCCAAGGAAAAAATTCCATGGCGTGTGAATCTACCAAACTGCACTGGGCCAGCGTGGTGGATATGGCCCAATCACCCTTCGTTGGCAGGCGTACATCCTGCAGTGGGCTATTAAAAAAGGCTGGTACAGTGCAGTACAAACATACCTACATGCGAATGAAACGTGGTCTCTTAGGGCTACTTCCACGAGGTAACTAAAATTAAAACACGGTAAATGTTGGTAGGGGGTTAGTAGGTAAACCATAGGCGAGTGCAGGGGTGAATTTCAGAAACTTTGATACTGGCGAGTTTTAAGTGTTTTTACAAGCTTTTATTTAGTTTCACCTGTCCCGTTGTCTATTTGTCGGTCTGTAATCAAATCTTGCATGTTAAATTTGATCCACTTCCCGGTTACCGATTGAGCTGAATTTTTGCATACATGTGTAAATCGCGTGACAATGCAATATTATGATGACGTGGTGCTGATCTTATGATGGAGCTGAAAGGTGGCCAAAGGAACTTAGCAATGTAACGACACAACCTCATCGAGTTTGGGTTCATTTGAATGGTCTTAGCGAGTAGTTTGTCCTCCAATGGTAACCAGGGTCTGATGATGGAGCTGGAAGGTGGTCGTAGGAACTCTGTAATAAAACGATGCAACCCTATCGAGTTTCGGCTCGTTTGATTCGTCTTGGCGAGTACTTGTTCAGCAAAATATTGTTTTAAAAAAGTTTTTTTTAATATAATATTTCTATACGTAGACTACTATTATTAGACTACTATACATTTTGTGGTAAAGTCCCAAAATGTTAAAAAGTGGTCCGTTACTACTTTATTGACCGAGCAAACGAAATAAGAGAGGTCTCCGTTTTAACTCGACGATTTTGCTTTCGGATGTCCGGGTGTTGATACTCCTCTACAGGTTGCATTTTTCAACAATTCTCAACGAAAATTGGTGCACAGGTTGGTACAGTCCGCGTTTGACCACCAACTCGCCTGATGGTAAGCGACGTTGTGGTCGAAGATGAAGCACGCATACCTAGAAGATACCTATTCACTCTGACCTTGAAAAGCTTTAGATTATATCTCTTAGGAAACAGGAAAGCAGGAAGACTGTTCCATTCCCTGGTGGTACGAATCAGAAATGTTGAGTCAAACAGCTTCGTACGTATCGAAGTAAAAGACAATGTCGAAATCGGTAATGTGGCGTCCTCCTACTTGTCCTGTAGTAAAAAGGGGATGGTAGGATAAGGTCGTGCAGCTCAGATGCACACTCTCCGAAATTAATCCTATAAAAATGGACAGACTCGCAACCCTACGGCGATGCTCCAGGATATGAAGTTTTTTTGAAACTAACTTTTCATCACCTATAAGCCGAACAGCACGCCGGTCCACCGATTCCAAGGCCTCGAGCTGATACTTAGCCGAGCCATCTCAAAGATGGCAGCAGTATTCCAGACACGAACGGATCTAGTTATAATCGGCCAAGTACGAGTCGGACTCGCGCATGGCGGGTTCCGTACTGTATGGGAGCCCCCCTTAAATATTATTTTATTCTTTATTATTGAAGTGAATATACAATTAAATATTCTGTGAAAATTCCAAGCATCTATTATAAATATCTAGCGAAAAACTGCTAAAAAGGTTAGGTTAAGGCTAAAAGGCAGGTTTGTTGTTTGGGAGCCCCATTTAAATATTAATTTTATTCTGTTGCAACATAAATACATCATTTATGAATATTTCAGCTTTCTAGCTAGAACGGTTCATGAGATACAGCCTGGTGACTGACAGACGAACCAGACGGACAGCGGAGTCTTAGTAACCGTTTTTACCCTTTGGGTACGGACTCCTAAAAAAGTACGTACATAAAGCAAATCATGATTCACGACAGCCACACGGAAACTAATATATTATTATAAAAATATAACTTTTTTAAAACACAAGCTTTGTCAGATATCATGTAGCAGTGTCGTGCTAGCCAAGACAAGTAAAACGAGCCCAAACACGACGGGTCTATCTGGCTCAGTACAGAAGTTCCTATGGCCACCTTCCGACTCCATCATCAGATCAGTTCCATGGTACCATGTTATTGCATTGTCACGCGATATACATATGAGTGCAAAATTTCAGCTCAATCGGAAACCGGAAAGCTGGTAAAATTTATCTTGCAAGATTCCACCCAAACTTACATACATAGGTCGTTATGTTCTCTCATCGAACAGCACCACCTCTAGTACTCTAAGCGATGTAATTCGATGTATGTTCCCACGTAACTTAATACTAGAGATAAGCGGCCGTTCGCAGAAATAAACCGAGCACTGGTCTTATCAGTAGAGCTGACTATGCGTCTGCGAATAAGACCACCTAGATGCCTAAGTTATCTTGTAAGATGTATCAGTGTATTTTATTCATTAATTATAGTGCCTTCGCATCGGCAACATCTTAGTTTTATTTCTAGTTTTTAAGAAACATTCTCTCGCGCTTCCGAAAGTTAACTGGCGCAGCCGGTAGGATAGTCGGCAGCTGCCAGCGCGAAAAGTTCGCTCTTAAATTCGGTGAATTTCCCCCGCGTTGTGCAGTATTAAGTAAACGGTGTTAATACTGAATTCAGTTGTATCCGTTCCGGCTATCCACACGAACCAAACAAATAAGTTATCTACGGGCGCAGAAGATGCAGGTCGGTTGGTGAGTAAGCCTTTTTCGCCTTCCTTAACCTTCCACCCCCATTTTCCTCGAATATTGTAAATTTAGACCTTGGTCATCGGTCAGATTTGCTTGTGTTAATTGTAGTATTGAAAAATTTGGTCTTAAATCGACTGAATTGTGTTAATTAAGATATATTATTTAATAATAGTAATTGTATCGGAACATTTCATCTCAAATCGATTGAATTGTTTTAATTAAGGATATTTAATAAAAGTAAGTAATAGTATAGGAACATTTAGTCTCAAATCGATTAAATTGTTTTAATTAAGGATTTTTAATAAAAGTAAGTAATAGTATAGGAACATTTAATCTCGAATTGATTGAATTGTTTTAATTAAGGATATTTAATAAAAGTAAGTAATAGTATCGGAACTTTTAGTCTCAAATCGATTAAATTGTGTTAGTTAAGGATAGATATTTAATAATAGTAATAGTTTTAAATAATTTTGTCTCAAATCGATAAAATTTTGCTAATTAAGGATATAACATTTAATATTAAGTAATAGTGTCGGTATAAACTCTACCGAGACTCTAAATTAGGTTTGAATTATTTTATTTTAGTTATAATAAAATTAATTAGAAATGGCGCAAGAACATAGAGTTGCTACTCTTGCACAAACGGGAATCCTAAAAAAGGATGCTCTAAAACTTCTGCTGGAAGAAGTAAACTTCAAGGAACAAGAGACAGGGATGAAGTCAAATTTACTAAGATCTCAGTTTTCAATGCCTACTAGCCAGAATACCATGAGACCTGCGATTCCCGCGCCTCAATTCCAGTTCGGTATACCTGGGAACTTTAAAATTATATAACTTGCAAATTTAAATAGACCACCGGTTCCAAGGTTCAATTTGGCTACCGCCCGCAGCTAGGCTCTGCATCTCAGTTTGGTAAATTAGGCCCACAATCAAGACCGCAACAAGGGTTTAGACCCCAATTAGGGACGTCCCCTCAGCTAGGTTATAGGCCACCCCAATTTGGTTACAAACCACCCCAATTTGGGTACAAGCCACCCCAATTTGGGTATAAGCCACCTCAATTTGAGTACAAGCCACCCTATGAACCACCTCAACGAGTTAACCGGTTACACTTGCAATCTGGCGACGTATCCATAAGGACCGCCCGTTTTATTGGATTTAAGCTTAACGAGATAACCGGTGACGACAATGAACAAAATTTTTACCCTGATGATACTTACCCTTATACTCACAAAAACGACATGTACGGACTATACAAATATGACCATTCAAACGACTTCGAATACAAGTACCCCAAGCATGAAACTTGCAATAAGTTGTAGAAAGTTTGTATTTGGCACATTTGTGAATTCCAAACATCATCTTGCAGGAACATGTCACTCACATAGATCTTATTGTTAGTAAGTAATTAACATTGTTGCAAAAATGTGATTGGGACTTTACAAAATAAAACGTTGCAGCAATATAGTTTTACTAACTTCACTGTGTGACATTGCCTGTATTTTACAAATTAATGTTTCTAAAATGTTACACTATAACATTGCGACAATACGTCTTGTTATATTTTTTTTACTTTCCTACAACATTACGAATTATTCTTTTTCTTTACCTAACCCATGTAAGTAATGTTGCTGGAACTTAATTTTCGAAAGTTATCAACAGTTACTGTAGAGTTTCTTACTTAACATTGAAAAACTAGATGGCGTTGGCATCGCACATTGAAATTCTGCATCGCGATGGCGTAGTGTTTGCACAAATTGGTATTCCCATTTGTAAATTTGATTATAACATTCCTTACAGCGGAAAGAGGAAAAGTCTCACACACACCTGCCTCTAGGACATGTACTTAAAACTATAGCCTCAACAAAATTTAGAAAAACAAGTTATTTTTTGGAAACTGAAAATCTAGAAATGTAACTTTGCGACAACTAAAAAAATGCTAGCAATTCAAAACTAAATAAATGCAAGCCAAGTGCAAGTTTAATTTGTAATATTTTGTAACCTTTTAGTAAGATAGATGAAACAAGTTACTATTACCTTTCAAATTTAAAGTTGTGGAAATATTTAACGTTATACTTGCGGAAAGTTAACTTTACAACTTTCAGATATATTTCATGTGTAATGTTACTGGAACTTCACGTTTTAAAGTTTTAAAAAGTTTAGGAGATCAGCTCTGAGCAAGTTTATCTACAGCGTGGCCGTTAGGGCTTCGTTTCAAGTTCGCTGTAAGCTTGCATGAACGTTGCAAGATTATATTTGTAAGTTACAAGCTCGTTGATGTTACTTTTAGAAATGTTGTTGCAACTTTTGCTTGCTTAACGGGACCCTTAAAGAGACTGTTATCCGAGAAAATAATTTAGGGATATCATCTTATGCGTTAGAACTATATAGTTTATTCATAAGTAGTTTTAGGACTTTATTCATTAGATTAAGCTAAATCGAAACCGCTCTAGCTCTAAGCAAGAGCTCCATACTACACCAGTCTATAATTAATTCCACCGAACTGCTATACCATTTCAACTTGATAGCAGAATCTAGAAACCTGGTATATGTATCCAATGAATTTAATTTAATTAAGATTGAGGAAACTATTGATGTTAAATCTTATATCAAAAAGGACCAAATTACCTTTATATTGGAAATCCCTCTGACCGATAATGTTACGTATAACTATTTTAAATTGTACACATTACCCATCCTCCTCAAACCTGAAAACCTAACCGTTGCCTTATTTCCTAAGTACCCATTCCTATTGGCGAAAGGGCTGAAGTATCAGCCGATCGTAAAGCCGTGCTGCTCACTCGCTGATGGAAACGAGTTTCTCTGCGACGATGACAACCGCGCCCCATACAGCGGACCCTCATGCGAGGAAAAACTAATGAGGTACGAGGACGTCACTGGCATCTGCAAGCAACACCCCATTCACGTTGAAGACGTGAAGCTGCAGAAAATAGATAGAAACAACTGGATACTATACACCAGATCGGAAACAACCCTCACAGAGACCTGCGGCGAAGAGGCTTCGAAGCAGCAGATATGCGGAACGCACGTTGTGACGCTGAATAGGCCCTGTGATGTCACTGTTAACGGGACGACCATCCGGTACCACCGCCTTTACACCGAAGCGGACCCAGGGACCCCACTACCCATCATCAACCTTCCGAAATTACGCGCAACCGAGATCCTATCCAGTGCACATGCACTCAACATGCGAGAGATTGCACTGGACGAAGTTAAATACATGGCCTTTGATTTGAAGAACAGTGAAGTTTTCGGTGATAACAGAGAAAAAGACTCTACAATTAGTATCAAAGCATTAGGATTAGTAGTATTAAGTATAGTTTTGATAATTTTTTATGTTTCGTACACCAAAATTAATCCTTTCATTCAAAATTATCGGAATCCCTCTAAAATCGAGTGCTCCGATAATTTTTCGCTTAGGGAGGGAGACGTTATGTTCTCTCATCGAACAGCACCACCTCTAGTACTCTAAGCGATGTAATTCGATGTATGTTCCCACGTAACTTAATACTAGAGATAAGCGGCCGTTCGCAGAAATAAACCGAGCACTGGTCTTATCAGTAGAGCTGACTATGCGTCTGCGAATAAGACCACCTAGATGCCTAAGTTATCTTGTAAGATGTATCAGTGTATTTTATTCATTAATTATAGTGCCTTCGCATCGGCAACATCTTAGTTTTATTTCTAGTTTTTAAGAAACATTCTCTCGCGCTTCCGAAAGTTAACTAGGTACATCCATTATAAGTTAAATATAAGCTTGTAAAAATCAGAGTACCTAGGTACTCACAGGTAAAACGAAATTCAATCACGTTTCCAAAGTGGCGACGAGACTAAAACTATTTAAAATCTATCAAACACCAGACATAACTTTCAAAAAGTTTTCAGATCCACCAAACTTTCAAAGAGCTTCATTTCAGAATTATGCTCAGACACGGTATTTATGACACAGTTAATTTTATGCAGAAGATTTTTTTACACGGTCTCTGACGCAGACCTAAACAAAGCTTGTAGTATGGCTGCCAGAGACTGATATATACCTACGACTGAAACATAAATTCATTTCAGATTCAGGTGGAGCTTCATGCGCCATCCTGAAAAAAGTTTTTGACCGATATCTTGGAAATAGTTTCCAAGATATTGGCCAAAAGCTAACACTTTTTGGCTTGAAGCTTCACCTGGATCTGTCAGCATTTTGTGATTTTATGCTCAGTGAGTGACCTTATAAAAAAATTGGAAATTTAGTGCAAAGTTAAATTCTGTTTTTCTGTACTAAATGTTTTGTTCTAAATTCTTAGTCCTTATTGTCTTGAAGGAGCTACGGAAAGCGAAATTATAGTTAAACCCATTGAGGGAACTTTATGTAGTTATCTCACCAAACATTACTCCACTGTGGTTGAGGTTAAGAATTCGGGCTGCCAACTTCATTAAAATATTTTACGCCGAGAATAGCTTTCGAGATTAAGGCAGTTTTGGAAGCCCTCGCCTTAATTAAAACGTGCCAATTAATAAGGTGTCGTTTGACGACTTTGACGCTTGTATTGAATTAAGATTTTAATATAAAGTTCGCTCTTAGGTGTCTAGAAATAGATTTTACTTTGGAAAGGTCTTATTGAACTTTTCAATCTCTCATCTCACATTGAGCTCATGAAAATGAGGAACGAATTTTTCGAACAATTGGTTATTCATGTATGGTGAAGTGCCTGCAATTAATGAGTATTAAAGTATTCAGAGATAATAATGTATAATAATGAATATGTAACAATTTTCATTGCGGCAAGCAGGAGCAGAATACCAAAAAAAGTGTGGAATAATTATGTAAAAGATTTTACCTAAATAAGAGAACAGAGTTGATAATGAGATGACGAATGATAGAGTGAAGTGGCGAAAAGAGACGTGTTGTGCCGAACCCACCTAGTAAAATAATAAGGGCTACAAGATGACGATGGTGTAATAATTTTCATTAAAAATTATGAATTCAGGCTTAGCGGTTCGGGCCAGCAACGCTGTCACCTGAAAATTCGGAGTAAACAGTACTTACCACTACAGCCGTGGTGGTCTAGTGGTAATAACACCCGCCTTACAATCGTGAGGTCGTGGGTTCAAACCCGGTCCCGTACCAATGAAATCCTTGGAATTTATGTACGGAATTTCACACCACTGGCTTTTCGGTGAAGGAAAACATCGTGAGGCAACCTGCACACGTCCGTAGAAGAAATTCGATGGCGTATGTGAATCCACCAACCCGCACTGGGCCAGCGTGGTAGATATGGCCCAATCATTCTTTGTGGGTAGGCCTACGTCCTGCAGTGGACTATTAAAAAGACTGGTACAGTCCTTACCAGTGATGTTCTTTCTGCCAGGAGTGTTGACCGCTACTCGTACGACCAACTGCGTTCCACCGCGCGGCCCGAGCCTCAGCCTCTCCGTCACGTACAGAGCTCCAGTGCTCGCGAAAGCAGCTCCAGCGCTCAGAGCCAGCAATGCTGTCACCTGAGAAATTGAGGCATACGTAAATCAATTTATAGTGTTTACTAGCAGCGCCCCGCGGTTTTACCCGCGTTGTGCCCGTTCCCGTGGGAATTTCGGGAATTTTTATACATATAAACCTTCCTCTTGAATCACTCTATCCATTAAAAAAACCGCATCAAAATCCGTTGCGTAGTTTTAAAGATTTAAGCATACAGACAAACAAACAAACAAACAAACGAAAATAGCGACTTTATTTTATACTATGTAAGGATAACCAAAGTGTGGATGAATATTGTGAAAGATGACATGCGGGAGAAAGGAGTTGATGATGAGATGACGAATGATAGAGTGAAGTGGCGAAAGGAAACGTGCTGTGCCGACCCCACCTAGTGGGATAAGAGCAAGATGATGATGATGCTGAGTGTTTGTAACCATACGTTTTTGATCCGTAAGGCCAGGGAATGGGACCGATTGCCAGTTGCTTGTTTCTCGAGAGTTAAATTTTGAAACTTTTCAGAGAGAATAGTTTCTTCGAAGTATGCGTGCTTCATCTGCTTTTCGACCACAATGTCGCTTAACATCAGGCAAGTTGGTGGCTAAATAGACATTTTAAGAATAGAATAAGAATAATTTATTTCGTGACTACAATGTTGTTCTTAAAGCTAAGATTACTAATATAAACTAGATTATTTAAGATTTTTAAATACATGAATTAATTAAAATATATTATTAATGAAATGAAATTAAAATCAAAACGAATTATTTACTGCATATTTTCGGGTTCATGATAAAAGTATTTATATTTAAGCATTTGGTTTTATTAGGAACAGAATTATTCACAATAAAAAAAGGTAGAGAATTTATTACGAGACAAAACAATAGTGCACAAAATACAGAAGATGAAAAACACACAAAAAAAAACAGTGGACGTCCACCGACATAGTGGACGTATATAGTTCGAGAACAGGCGATAAACGATCTGATCTAAACCGCAAAAGCACATTGATTGAAGTGTCTAAATTATTCAAAGCTGGTCAGAAATGGACCGAAAACTAGACAGAATACTTGATTAGTTAAAAGGCTTTAATTATTTTTATCTGTTTATTTACAGGTGAATATATCATTGGCTCACTTTAAAAAGAGTCTGGTCGTTTATTTATGTTGCATAAAAATATTCTAAAGTGGGTGAAGCCAAGTATATAACTAAAAAGTTGGTGTTCAGTAAATATGTTCAAAAAAATGTGGGATAACGTTAAAAAAATGAAGGCTTCAAATTCAAAACATTTTGGAAACTGAATTTTAGAGCTCCAGACATTACTGTCAAACACGTGGTGAATTTTTTTTTGACAAATGTTCATTAGGTATCAGAACTAAAATAATCAAGTCATAAAGAGCACTTGCACTCAATTTTCTTCTCATCGCTTCTACGAGTATTCTCTCAATGATTTATTCTACGGCATCAACGCAGCACATGTGTGAGCAATTTGTTCGGTATCACCCGCGCGACTCGTAGAATCCCGATTAGAGATTCCAGGGTTGATCGCGGGATCCAGCGCGAATCCCGGCAAATGGGCGATTAGCCCATCTAACCGGTTTAAACTGGTTCAAACCGCTTTAAACTGGCATCAATCGGTTGGTGTTTCAGAAACGTTCTAACTAGGACCGTGAAATTTTTATGACGTATTTTTTACCACTATTTATTTGATTTCTCTTACATAGCAAATTTGTACCTACTAATAAATTAATATACGTAGGCACCACAGATAAATCACACCTAGGTATAGCTCGGTCGATTGAGGTATATTAAAAGTGAAGAATTGCTACGACACGAGTTAGAAAGAGACGCTATTAGTTACTTACTATCTCATTTATGTATTCAGAAATGTACTATTTTTATTACATATTTTCGATTTTCCATTTAAATTCTAACAATGCTTTGTTTATTATAAATTTTCAAGCATTCGTAGCAAGTACTACGTTGAGAGAGCTACGAAATAATTATAGCTCGTAGCATTTGTAGCACAATCACCTACCACACCCTGATTAAACATTAAAATTAAATGTTTTTTAAATCCTTTTTATTATACACATAATAAAAGTTAATTATTATTGTTGCTATTGCAAGCGCTGAAGATATTGCTTGTTGGCGTCCCAAGGTAATTATAGATTTCATTACAGCCTGATAAAAAAACCCGATAAAAAGCTGAGTTAGTGAAGTGCATGAACAATGCGCAAAATACAGAGATATTTGAAATTTATTCAAAAGTATATGTATTATATAGGAAGCATTGAAAATGTCTATTATTGTACAAAGTGAAACCTATTTAGAAGTTTATTAAAATAAATAAATTGAGTTGGTTGAAATAACAGAATACCAATGGGATAATCTAAGTAGAGAAATGTGAAAAAAATAATGAATAATGTTATCAGACGTAAAATGGCTAAAGCAAAACAAAATATCTAAACAACTGAATTGCAAATATGAGTCCTAAACAAACATCGCTTATTTATTTATGAGTTTTTCGCATCGTTAGCAAATAGAGACGACAGGGAAGGTTATTCTGTCCCATATAAAATTATGTACTGGTATTTATTGCTAGGAAAGTAGATAATGCTACTAAAATGTCATAGTTTTAACCGGTGTGGCGGTATGTGCCGTAGATTTCCAGTTTAATTTATGTAGAACTTTTTAGCCGGATGAAAGTATACCATTATGTACTTAATACCTACTAGCTGCCCGATCCGGCTTCGCCCTGGAACGATTGGCTAAAGAATACAAATAGTAAGGATCCCTAATTTGTTGAAAATATAGCCAATGTTCACCTAGGAAAGCGTATCTTTCCAACGGTGAAAGAATTTTTCAAATCGGATCAGTAGTTTTGGAGCCTATTCGATGCAAACAAACAAACAATCAAATATTTCCTATTTATAATATTGGGGAGTAGTAGTCTGTTTCAAAAATGCATTACACTCGTACTATATTTTAAACCAAAGAGCGAAAACCACAAGAATGAGGCAAAAAAAACGAAAGTAACCTGCATGTCGAAAAAAATTGGTCTTGGCCATTTGATCTCTTTCCATTTGTTCTTAACTTGGGCAAAAGCTTGCTTGAATTCGTAATCACATCATGTCAAAAAATATTGACATACATACCAAATACTAAAAAAAAACTTTTGGGTATATCATAGATATGAAAATTTAAAATAGAAAAATGCCAAGTCGTTGGGTTTAATTAGCCTTGGATTCCTAAACTAAACATAGCTTGTATATCAGAGAGCTGTCCCCCTCACAAAGTTAACCCTTTAAATTGATAATTAATCAAAGACATTATAAGAACACATGCTAATGAAACTGGTGAACACTTACGTCCATACAATTGTTGATGTTATTAGTAATCTTCACGTCTACTTCCACCGTCTCTCCGACCTTCAAGGCAGGGGGTAGAGCAAAGTCCAGCTGTATAGGGCGGAACACGTTGATGGTGCGGGGAGCGGAGAATCGGAGCCCACGGTTGGACAGTGACAGGGCCCAGAGCGACCAGCGGCCGGCTTCTGATGGCGCCGAGATGGTCACGCCGTCGGTTGATAACTGGTTTCTGGAATAATTTAACATTTTCATTGAAGAAATAAGTTTAGATAGTGACAAAGTATCCTACAGGTCAACAAGTCTACATACTCTATTTTTGGCTACAGAATATAACTACACAGACGAGTTGGTGGCTAAATGTAGTCCTATTACATATTTTCAAAGGTACAATCCCGTAACCGACCACAGTGCTATAGTTTCGTTTCTGTTTCTAAAAAATATATTCTGTTGCCAAGGACACGTAATCTATGCGTGTAGCTTGCAACCAGCTACGGAATCGTATTTCTAGCGTACAAAGCCCAGATAGTACAGAAGTGTATGAAGTTTGATTTCCATTTATTTCCTTTATAAAGAAAAAGAAACAAAGCCATTCAGTGCGACAGCGGTTTCGAAGTAAAATTTTAAACTGCCGATTTTCACAGAGATACGGCTGTAAATGACATTAAATTGAATCCATTTTTGACCGACGAAACGGAGGCGGTACTCATCAATTCGACGCGTATATTTGTTTTTTATGTATAACCACGCATAACTTTTTACATAGTAGTCTGCTGATTTCGATAATAATTCTTTTTTCTAAGAGTAAATTTACTTCAAAATTGGTGCCATCTAAATTTTATCGAAATCAGCTAAACCATTTTTGATAAATAAACATTAATGTGAAAAATGTTGCATCAATCCGTGCCATGTATTCGCAAATTCTGTACAAGGTTGAAGTCGGTCATGCCATTTTTTGCGAAAAATAATGAATATGGAACTTGACAGTTCTCAGTTAATTCTGTCGATTCCGCCACGCCAAGTCGTATGCCGGCAAGCGCAGCGTAGGACGTCCACCCACAAGGTGGACGTCCTACGCTTGCATCCATCGCGCTGGATGCAAGCCGCTTCCAACCGGTCTTATTGGAGATCCATAGGGGAGGCCTATGTCCAGCAGTGGACTTCTTATGGCTGATGGATGGATGGATGGATGGAAGTCGTATGCTAAGGATGCTTCGCTGAGTTGTTAATGAATAGACATGGTTTTGAACAGATTTCAACTCAATACCTGCAAGCGGCCCATATAATTAAATTAGCCTTGACTAATAATGCCTTGTCATAATTAACTAATATAATTTAACTACAGCCATATACATCTCAGTTAATGTATCTAAGTTAGATGGGTATGGGTAGGTAAGTACTTGGCAATAAAATGAAATGTGGATATAAACCTTGCACTTTTGTATAAACTATTACACTATAACTTTATTACTACGTTATGTATGTATTGTAAGTGTTTGAAATAATACAAGTTTAATTATTTTGGTAATGTTTTTATTTTTTCAAATACTTATTTACCAGTATTTGGAACATTTAAAATATATCTAAGATATGTTTAGTAAAATATTTTTTAAACTTATCTGTGAAATCGGTATTGTGTTAAGTTTTTTTTTAATTATTACTTTAACTATTGCTAAAACAACCACTTTACCTACAGCTTTATAAATTATGACTGTAATCTGTTATGATATGTTTGGGTTTAAGTATTAAAATATCGTTTGTACGAAACCCTAAAAACAAGTTTTACATTACACGCGATGACAGTAATTCGACAACAAATTAGTTTGCGAAATGGTTTTCCAATATTACTCGTATAATCATTACACCATCCAATTCATTAACATAATATTGAATAGCAACGATAAAAAAGGCTGAAATAATGCAATGTAATAAATTACTTGCTGTATTGAACGGTAGTGTTTGGTTTGGATAACTGACGGTTGATTAATTTTGTGACAAGCTGTGACAACTTTGTGACTGATTGAATGCAATTATAAATATTTGAATACTCTACCCTCAGAGTAGAGGAGAAGTATTTATGTCTGCGCTAAGCTGTCCAGCTATCAAAACTTTGAATATTTCTTTCCAAACGTCTCTAAATTGTCTAAAATTATGAACCGATAATTTGTGCCTCGCAAATTGCTTTATAAAATTTTATGTTCAAAGTTGTCAACAGATTTTAGATAGATACTCGTAAGTATTATTGGTTTCACTCTTTACTCATCGAAAAATACGTTACATTTTCAATTTCCATTTAGTTAATGTTAATCTGGAATGGGCGTGATCGCATTGTTCACGTTTAAGAAATTTTAATTATCACTTTAAATTTTAGGGTCTCAAATAGAACAATATGTTGCATTTTTAACCGAAGTCAAAAAAGGAAGTCCTCAATTCGCCTGTATTTTGGACGTATGTTACGTAGTTATGAACAAATTTTGATGATTCTTTTTTTAGATCATATTCCAGAGGTCTCATATAAATTTTTTCGAAATCGGTTGATTTTTGAGAAATCGACAATAATGTGAAAATTACTACGTCGATGATACATTGATCCGTGTGAATAAATCGAATTTTGTACATGATTGAAATTAGTTATGCTATTTTTGCCAAAATAAAATTATGTAGCCTTTTGTTGATCAGTTTGTTGCTAAACAATGATCTCCCGCAAACCTCCCTTCTTGTTTCAAATATGGTTCCATATTCTTGTAGCTCTAGTTTCAAATTCCATAAAATTTAAGGCCTAAAACTCGCTCCACACGTTCCAACCGTTTTATCTCTGTCCTGTATCCGGTTGGATGGAAGTCTTGGCACTTTGTCACGCCATGAATAATACGATGGGAGCGATGATACATGCGATATTCGAGCCCAACGTATATTGACCGCTTTGACGGAGACAAATTGTGGCCTAAGTGCTGAATACGCAAACATTTTATCAAAATAAATATCGGGCCCAATAATATTTACATTCTTGAGCGACTATAATATATTGCTGTTTTTGACCGACGAACCGAGGGAGGTACTCAATTAAATTTTTTGACGCGTATATTTTTTTTCTTTTTTTTTATGTAGAACCACGCATTATTTTTTTCATAGTTGTCCGATTTGAATAATTTTTTTTTTATTGGTAAGAGTATGCTTCGAAATTAGTCCCATTTCAATTTTATTGAGATCGGCTGAGCCATTTTTGATAAATTAACAATAATGTGAAAAATGCTACATCAATCCGTGCGAAATATTCGCGAATTCTGTACACGGGTGAAGTCGGTCAAGCTATTTGTTGCAAAAAATAATTGTTGAAGTTTTGCATTAGTGAGATCAAGGAACTTTAAATTCACTGGAAAATAAAAACGATACTATTGAAAAAACAGGTATGATATTATTTATCTACTAGCTGCGCCCCGCGGTGTTACCCGCTTTATCCCGAGATAAAAAGTAACCTATGTGTTAATACAAGGTCTAAGCTACCTCCTTACCGAATTTCATCTAAATCGGTTCAGACGCTTGTGCGTGAAAGAGGAACAAACATCCATACTTACTCACAAACTTTCGCGTTTATAATGTTAGTAGGATGTAATCTAAAGATTTTCAAGGTCAGAATGAACAGGTATCTTCTAAGTCTGCGTGCTTCATCTTCAACTACAAAGTTATTTGCCATTATGTGGGTTAGTGGTTAAGCGAGTACTTATTCGTGATAAAAAAATCGACTACAGAGCATATCCATATTACTCTAGTATACAATTGCAGAAGTACTCATGAGATACGATTTGGATATTGCGAAATTTTCATTTGAAGACGATAATAAAATTAACTGCTTAGTTTTTGCAATCATTCAAGATTATTTTATGACCGACGAACTAAACCGGAGGAGGTACTCAATTCGACGCGTATCATTTTTTTTTTTTTTTTGTATAACCACACATATCTTTTTTCGTAGTTGTCCGATTTAAATAATTTTTTTATTGGAAAGAATATAATAACTTCGAAATTGGTCCCCTTATAATTTTATTTAAATCGGCTGAGCTATTTTTAATAAATCAACAATAATGCGAAAAATGTAACATCGATCCGTGCCAAATATTCGCGAATTCTGTACACGGGTGAAGTCGGTCATGCTATTTTTTGCGAAAAATAATTAGGTATCAGTGATAACTTGTAAAAGTATTAACATATTAGCCATTTTGAATTTTTGTTATTTATTTGGTTTAATAGTTTTCTAACAGACCACTTGATGATAAATTATTGCTTAGTATTTTACCCATATTCCTAGGAAACCTCTCAAACACACCATGTACATTTCCTTCCCGAACCAGCCTTCAAGCCAAAGATAAATGAATGATAAACTGCGACTATCCCACGACTATACCTCTTTCTTTCCATCCTGCACAATGTCCAAATGTTAGAACGAGATAGCCGTTGTATTTCATAGATTCGGACTGGTTATCAGACAGAGCAATTTGTCATGGGCCAGAGCATAACTTACGTCGGCTGACAGATGAATCAGCGGGTCTGCGATTTATACGAGTTAACTTTCTCGCTTTGTATGGTTCGTATATAATATATTGTCTGCATTGAGATATTATGTTATAAAATGCTAGCAAATATAAACGATCCATACTTGTTTCATGTAGAGATTACATCCTTATTTTTCCTTACTAATAAAATTAATTAGTAAGGAAAAATAAGGATGATAATACAAATCAGAAAGTGTATTACTTGGTTTGTTCCTCTTTCATGCACCAACGGAGCAACGGATTAAATTAACTTGATTTTTGGCATGGACATTGTTTGAAAGACGGTAAATTTTTAAAGGGCCACTTTTTAACCCGAAAAAACAAAGTTTCTATTCCCATAAGAACCTTTTATTTTTGCGGGGTTTCTCGGCACAAAAATCAAAATAGTAGTCCTAGTAATATAATAGTCCTTCAAATAGGTATTCATCATATTTTACTTAATTAAAAGGCAGTTGAATCTGTTGTGATAACGTAGAAAAAATATGAGTACAATTATTATTTTTATTTGTCAAACAATAATGAACAGATTTGTGATAGAGCCAAACGAAAGATTTTCTGAATTTAAGTTTGTTTGCGAAGTATAAGTGATGATGCAAGGCAACGGGTTGTAAAGAAGTTTTTCTAACAATAAAGCACATAAATGTTTCTTGAAACGTATAACTTTTGAGATTAGAAAGTAAATCGAATTAGCTATTAAATTAATATTTAGATTTTCATAGGGTTTGTTGTGAGTTTAGCGAGTTAGGAAACTTATTTGAAAGGATTATGTGGCACCCACTTGAGCACCCTCGGGGTGTTTTCCAACAAAAACACTTTCCCTGATGGCTTTATGAAAATTGGAAACGTTATCCTGCAGAATGTTAAGGAAATTGTCATTTTTTGTTGAGATTAGTTTTAAAAGTTTTGGAAGATTTTAAGGACTTCCAAGAAACGAAAATCTTTATAAAAGCTGAAGATTAAGCGCAGAAGGAATTACTTTTAGTATTATATTTTTGTTGTCACGGATTTGTTAAATGATTGTATTCTATTTGGGAATAAATGTACTATAGTCAACAAGGTTTCTCATTTATTGAGATTTATACTAGCTGTTAGACAATTATTGTCTTAGCCATATTGTTGACGCAAATTTACCAGTTATCGTGACCCTCAAGCGTTGACGCTTGAGGGATGTGCTTGAGCACTGTGTGAGTCTGTGTGTAACACAAAACAGGAAAAGTTTGTAGTGTAATATACCAATGTTTCTTTGTGGCCATTATTCCGATTATGTATAAATTTACTGCAACAGGAGATGGGATTTATTGCGTTAGATATCGCGGCGCGAACGCGGTCTGCTGCTAATAAATAATTTGTACTATACCTACTCGTGTATGGTTGCAGTATTTACACATTTATTATCTGTTATGTGTCGCAAGCGGGACTAAATCTGCGGGAGAGAGCAGTATAAACGTGATTTGTTGGCGGTAGTGCATGCCACCACCAATCGAATACTGCAATACTCACGCATAGTTGAAACATTTCCTTTCATTTTTTGGATTTCATTTCATTCAGAATAAGAATAACTTATTGCAAAACTAATACTCCAAGTGCGCTGGAGACCGCGGCGCGGACGCGGTCCTTCGCTGGTAGAGTATGTTACCACTAACATAAACGTGAAGTTGAATGATTTCATGTGTTGAAGAAGGTCATGTGTCGATGTGTCGCTCCACCATGAGCTATTGTGCACGTCACGCTAGTCCGCACCAGGATAATTTAAATATTGCATGGCTAGGACAAACTGTTGAAACCAACTATTTGTTACACCTTTATACCGATATAGTTTAAAGCAATAAACATTTACTTCACTTTACTTTAGCATGGCGTGGGAACTGTAAGCTGACAGTAGAGCACGCCGTCATCAATGTAGTGCTGTAATACTTACGTGTAGTTGAAACATTTCCACATCCACAGCCTGTCATGAGTAGCTGGCGGCACCAAGTGCGCTGGAGACCGCGGAGCGGGCGCAGTCCGCTGCCGGTAGAGCACGCCACCACCGCATGCGCCGCCGCCCACGAAGAGAGACACGCCAGCTGATACGAACTCGGGGCCGGGAGGCTCTTCAGGTTCACTGGGGGAGACAAGAGATCATAAATGAAGGGAAATTATGTTTAATATTTTCAGACAAGCTGACCCGGTGAATTTCATCTCTCCATCTGTCAACTGTCAATGACAACTTTAACATGCAGGAGCATTGTGCATGGGAAAATGAAATTAATGTATTTATTATTTTTCTCGCAACTATTATAAATTTTCTCACCGTTTAAACCTTTCCTTAACTTCCACAGATATATCAAGACTAATTAGCCAAGTCGGTTTAGCAGTTCTCGAGTTTTAACGAGACTAACATCGATGATTCATTTTTATATAAGTAAATAGAAGAAGATAGAATATAGGTATAGTAGCGTAACAGCCATAGACATCCACGAAACATACGTCGTAGATTGCAGTGTTAATGAGCCTTTAGTAAAATCTGCTGTTGAACATAATTCTACCCTCGAAGGACGATTTAGTTATAGTTCTGAATTTCATGTTGGTCCAGTTTTGGGTTGGTGGTGTCACATAAGTTAGAGAATTTCCAGAAATTCGAGACTCTGTATAAAATCGGTCAGTTATTCTGATGTTATACTCGTAAAAGTACCGTTGATTATGAACCATTAACTGTTATCTCCGTTAAATGAAGAATTTAAGTAATTGCCTAATTGTAATACACTTTAAAAAAAAACTAATATAATTTCTGATACATTCCTTATCTCATTGCGTTAATCATATATTTATCTCACTCTCTCAGCCCATAAACATGAGAAGTGAACCCGATTCGCGTCGACAGATTCTGCCAAATAACTCGACGGAATAACAAATATCGCGTCGCGTTCCTTAATTGCTCAACTTATTATAATTTAAAAAAAAAACAGGTAGGCTACCATAATTTCTACTAACTTTCTTTATATCACTATTGCGTTAATCATATATCTATCTCACTCTCCCAGTCCATAAACATGACAAGTGAACCCGATTCGCGTCGTCACATTTTGCCAAACAACCCTGCGGATAATTATTTAACGCGTCGCGTTTCTTAAGTGATTGACTTATTACAACACTTTTTTTTTTGATATTGATAGAATAATATCTATCAAGTACTTTCCTTATCTCGCTACTGCGTTAATCATATATTTATCTGACTCTCCCAGCCCATAAACATGAGAAGTAAACCCGATTCGCGTCGACAGATTTTGCCAAATAACCCAACGGAATAACATATCGCGTCGCGTTTCCGTTCAAAACAGACGAATACATCATGTGAATAACTGCGGAACTATGCATTTGGACGACCAGCCAGCTGGAAGACAGATTGAGGACATACCGCGGGTGGGGAGATATATGTATAAGGGCGCATTTGTACGAAGCTCATAACATGGTGTAAAATAGAAAAGGTTGACAACTCAAGACTATCATACTAATATTATAAACGCGAAGTTTGCAATAGCAATGCTTATACATCAGAATAACACATAGGCTATAATTTATAAAGATATTGCTTGAAACGAAGTTCGCCGGGACAGCTACTACTTTATATACAGACTGTAGTTTTACAAATCACGGGAGCTTTTAGATGTACATCTTGTGAATAACTGCAGAACTATGCATTTGGACGACCAATCGGTTAGAAGACAAATTGAGGACATTCCGCGGGTGGGGAGAAATATAGGGGCACGTTTGTATGGAGCTCATAACATGGTGTAACATAAAAAAGGTCAAAAACCCATGACCACATATGTAAAAAGACTGTTATTTTGCAAATTACGGGGGCTTTTAAAGGTATATTATTATGTCTACTCATCATTCATATCAAAAACTAGGTACATCATTCTGAACAACTTTTACTATGGTGTTCCTTAAACACCCGCGAAAAAGAAAAGGATCTGTTCCTTACAATTTGTCGAAATATCGATGTCGTATCGTAAACTTTTTTCATGGTCTCATAGCAAAAATTGTTATAGCCCCTAAAGCGCACAGCGCCATCTAGCGGAAAGTGAGGAAGTGGCGCGGCCCCTAGCGATTTTTTTTTGCATTTCCGCCGCGACCTATTAAAATCGTGATTTTTAGAAATAATGTACAGAGTCGTAATGGACTTGCCCTACTATTTCTATATTTGTCATTCTAGCTACCTATCTCTTCTGTGATTTGAACCACAGAACAGCAGAACTTTTGAACACTGGCTGAACACGCTTCCGCGTGTCTACGTTATACATTGAAAAATCCATCCATCTATATATTTAGCTTTTTTGCACAAAACCTCGTCGGTAAAAACTAACTAGCTTTCAAACAAAAACTGATCATTATGGCTCCATATGTTCGGAAAATATGGAAATCACATACGAACATTTTAATTGAATACTTTTGACAAACATTCTAGAATACTTTATTAACATTCTAGAATACTTTTTTAACATCGAACGTATCCTGAAATCATTATAATAACAGTTGTTTCATAATTGCGTTAGTTCATCACATTGTTCTGGAATACTAGTATGTGTAAAAATATTTATTAAGTATAAGCATCCAGACAAATTCTGAAACAAATTCATTTTTCCAGCAAAATAATATCTACAAATTGTAAATAAAATACCACATTGAAAAGCAGTAAGATTCGAATGTCACAATGTGACACGTTAAATGACGTACTTATCTCTTTGAGCACCATCCGGTATTGTCACTGTGTTTGATGGACGTTATACGGAACACTTCGACATTTAAATTATTTTTTCCTTCACCAGAATTGGTAGGTATGGTACGTGAAGTCATGAGTTTTTCCCGGTTACAAACGTGTTCTTTTTTGTGGTTAGTAGATAGAAACATAGATACAGTGAGCAAAAAGTGTAAATAGATAAAAAATCTCGGTAACTACCCGGTTGGATGCAAAAATATCAGGCACATAAGTAAAATAATAAATGTGGTTACAACAGTAAGATCTGATTTACTGATTGAAGTACTTTAAAATTAACTTATTTCGCTGAATTATTAGAAGCCAATAGTTATAAAATTTTGCGGAACCACTCAATTTTCTTGATAATTTTACCACTCTTCGTAATTCATTTCTGATATTACGAAGAGTTAATTTATTTCTGACATAAACTCGTCCAAAGTACAACTTAGCAATGCATAGTTGCAGCCCACATTCTATGGCTATAAAAATGTTCAAAAAACTCTCAAATAATCTAAAAGATATTGAAAAGCAAAGCTGTTTTATAAAAAAAAAAACTGAAAATTATTCTATTATCCAAAGGCTATCACATTATACAGTAATAGACGATTTTTTTTAACGATAACCTAGAATTATAATAAATAGATAGTTATAAAATTTTGCGTAACCACTCAATTTCTTTGATAATTTTAACACTCTTCTTAATTCATTTTGACATTACGAAGAGTTAATTCATTTCTGTCATAAACTCGTCCAAAGTCCAACTTAGCAATGCATAGTTGCAGCCCATATTCTATGGCTATAAAAATTCTATAAACTGTCAAATAATCTCAAAGATATCGAAAAGGAAAACTGTTTCATAAAAAAAAATAAACTGAAAATTATTCTATTATCCAAAGGCTATCACATTATACAGTATTAGACGAATTTTTTAACGATAATCTAGATAACATGATAATTAATCGTTCCAATACAAATAATAAAATTGCCATACCCCTCATAGGGTCATACTCGTATGTATTACTATACAAAACATGTTGATTGAGAACCGCATGTAAATTTTATTTGTTGCGATAAATGATTTAAGTTTTAGTTTTAATTATAGATGAAATTAAAGAGAACGTAGATGTCCTGTCATACATAAAAATCGGCCAAGTACGAGTCGGACTTGCGCACGGAGAGTTCCGTAGTGTATGGGGGGCCTTAAATATTTATTTTATTTTAATTTTATTATTTATTATTGAAGTGAATATAAAACTAAATATTCTGTGAAAATTTCAAGCATCTACCGGTTACCATTATTAATATAGAGCGAAAAACGTCTACAAAATCAGTTTTGTTGTATGGAAGCCTCCCTTAAATATTTGTTTTATTCTCTTATTTGTTGTTATAGCGGCAACAGAAATACATCATCTGTGAAAATTTCAGCTGCCTAGCTATCATGTTTCATGAGATATAGTTCGGTGACAGACAGACAGACAGACGGACAGACGGAAATCGAAGTCTTAGTAATAGGGTCCCGTTTTTCCCTTTGGGTACGGAACCCTAAAAATGGACACACTAGTACACAGTACATTAGTAGAACATTGTAAAGAATGGGAATTTCTCTGAAATTTTTAATGAATCGACATTAAGTTAAAAATAATGTAATACAACGTACCTTTGATGATTGTCGAAACGCGTATCGGGCGGAGCTCGGGCACCAATCAGACACATCATGGAGTCGGGAGGAGCCAAGACCCTCAGCTGCAGCGCTGCCCGAGGGTACCACCACCTCCTCTCTTCCACTGCCACTGCCACCTGATCAAATAAACATATTTTTTATTGAATACCTTGGAAAAATCTTTTCACGCTTTAGATAACATACATTTTGAAGTTGAGACGAACGCAGAATTCTATTCACAAGCAACTTTTGACATGCATACCGCGCAAGTGCTTGATTATGGAATTTTGAGTTCGTCAATCAAGGTCACCTCCTCCTCCTCAGGTCGTTTGCTCACTGCTGAGCGTCGTGATGTCCCGCCTCTGTAGTACTTCATGGCATGTATGTTTCCATCTCTGACGGTCTTCCGTTCGTGTTGTATGTCGTCGAAATAGTTATACCTAGTTCTTTGCCCACTTGGTCGGACCACCTTATTGGGCCACGCCCCTTGGGTCTTTTCCCTTATTATTATACTAATGCTACTAAAGCGTGGACTTGCTACCAAATTGTAAGATGTCACGGCTGCACATGGACAACTGAAATACCGGAATCATTATCAGTGCTCTGCAGTACTGTTGAAAGCTTTTTCTTCACAAACATGCTGAAACTAGGTATATGGAATCCACTATCTAGTATTTTAGTCTCGTTTATTATAATTATCAATTAGCTACATTACTAAGCATCTTGTAGCAACACGATTGTTATGCTTCCATTACGGTTTGATGAAAATAGCTGAACACAGCCGCCGAATTGGTTCAGAACAATCGCGGTGATTACAGGCGTTCTTAATTGCTGCCTTTACCATTGATTGCCTTTCATTATGGGGCGTTGATTAACGTGCGTGGTTACAGTAACGAAAGTTTAACGGTTTATAAGATAATTATTTTTCGAAAAAAATACCAGAAGCTACTTCCATCGATCGTGTAAAATATTTTAATAGTTCGCTCTAATTGAGGTATGCAATTTTCACATTGTTGTTGATTTTTAAAATTTTAATGGGATCACCTACCCACCCCTACCCCGGGAGTAAATACCCTTTCGAAATATTTTTTTTTAATTCGTTTCACAGTTGGCGAAAATATCGATGAACATACACAAAAAAATATACAGGCGAACAAAGAACCTCCTCCTTTTTGGAAATCGGTTAAAAATTAAAACTTTACGGTGTAAAAAATTGCCCGAGTTTCGATTTTTTTTTTTGTAAATGAGAAGCCTATTGGGAGAATAAAATAGCGAAAAATGACGATGATGACTAATCAAACTTTACCATAGTAATTTAAATTCACTTAAATATAGAATCGTCAAATTGAATTGTTTTTTTTAAATAATATTTACTACATACTTAATTAAACAGAGATGAAGTTTAAGAAAATACTAGTTTATTGTAAAAATTAATACTAAATACATCATAAACAACAATAAACAATTGTTTTTGTGTGAACGATAACATATTATTCATCAATGTATCAAATCAAAATGTCGAGGGTACAAGAAATCTCCTTTAAAATTCTAGAATGGTCCATTTCAAATGAAGGCCAAGATCCAATTCATGGGTCACTGCAACCACCCTACACAAGCGACCTTACGTACAACTTTCTTACTGGGTTACTGGGTTTTGTTGACATGAAATTGGGTCAAAAGGTGGCAACTCTTGTAATGATTGGCATCAAAATTAAATTTTAGTATTTTTTTTGCAGGTCCTCTTTTGAGAAACAATGAAGTAGAAAAATTTTTTGTTAGGTCATATAAGTTATAGGGCTATGTCAGTGACTTTGGCTCATCTACGATTTTCCCATTTTTAACCGACTTCCAAAAAGGAGGAGGTTCTATATTCGTCTGTATGTATTTTTTTATTGTGTATGTTCATCGATAATTGCGCCAATTCTGAACCGAATCGAAAAAATATTTTTTGCTTCGAAAGGGTTTACTCCCGAAATGGTCCCATTTTAATATAACAGAAATCGGCTGAGCCGTCTTTGAAAAAACCAACAATAATGTAAGCAATTCGAGCGCAATATCCGAATTTTGTGGAGACGATGAACATCGATAATTTCGCCAATTGTGAACCGAATCAAAAAATTGTTTTTTACTTCGGAAGAGTATACTCCCGAATTAATTAATTGGGACCACCCCAATTAAATTATACAGAATTCAAAATCGGCTGAGCCGTTTTTGAAAAATCAACAATAATGTAAACAATTCTACCCAAATATTCGAATTTTGTACACGATGGAAGGCGGTTTTTCCATTTTTTTTTGCGAAAAATAATTATTGTCAGTCTATTCGCAAAGAAACTTTACCAGGCAAAGCTCTTTTCACATCTTGTTGGGCAACTTGGGCTTACTTACCTCTACCAACATGAATAAAGACGTGATGTAATAGGGCTAAGTTTTTATTTTATTTTCGGTAACTTAGGGCTCGTACACATAGAACGTCGTTTTACAGGTCCGTTTAAACGTATATGCTGTTAGCGTATGCAGTTATATGCGCGAGTTCACACAGAATACGGTATTCCTGATCCAGTAAAAAATACCGATCCGACAAAATAAGCAGCAATCTGTTTTACAAGTCCGTTTAAAGGTATATTTTATTAGAGTATGTAGTTGTATGAGCTAGTTCACACACATGACAGTCCGAGTCAGATCCAGTAACAACGGAAATACTGATCCGTTTTATCGGATTAGTATTTGTGCAGTAAATGCTGTGTGATTATTACCACCAGTAGCGACGGATCAGTTAAAAAGGATCTTGTAAAATTGGACGCTATGTGTACGCGCCCTTAGGAATAATGTTTTTGAATCAAAAATGATGCTGAAAAGAAATATAAAAAGTATAGCAAGTAACGTGCACGTCGTTATACAGAATTCTCGCTCGACATATTAACTTTATTATTCCATAACAATCTCCAACATTATTTTATACAGCTTTTGATTTGCAAAAACGCTTCATAAAATGTGAAATAACAATTTTAATTTGACTGCCAAAATTAAATTCAAGACAAATGAAATTTCCTCCAATGTAAAGGAATTAATTGAAACATTCGTAGACTCGAGAATGTTTATATAACAAACGAAGCAGAACATCGGTGCCTTGTTTTATCTGCCATTAGAATAGGCACCTACATTATATCAATTTACATAGAATGATAAACACTGCCTATTTGAAAGGAAAATTTCCACCAAAATGGACCTCTGCTATTGATAATATAAATTAGTGAAAAAATGTTTCGGAAAACTTTCTCACTGTTTTATTCTAGTGTATTTTGTTTTACTATCTCTATATTCTTTCAATTAATTGTTCTTTGATTTAGTTTCCCTAATTTGTAATTTCAACAACTTCGTACATTTGTTTTTATACTACACGAGCGAGCCGCCCCGGCTGTGCACAGGTGTATTATGCATATAAACCTTCCTCTTAAATTCTTCTATCTATTAAAAAAAAACGCATCAAAATACGTTATACGTTACGTAGTTTTAATGATATAAGCATACTCGTACATGGGGACAGACAGCGGGAAGCGACTTTGTTTTATACTATGTAGTGATAGTGAAGATTTGCGTATCACATCATGCCTGATTTATAGAAGCGATCTAGAATGCTCTATTTGTACCTCATAATTTGTCTGTTTACTTTTCACGCCACAAAATCTCATCATTTAATTCAGAATCTGATCTAAAATTAAGAACAATGAAAATTTCAACGTCCTGTGAAACACGAAATCAAAAAGAATCCAATCGAGCTACTTTCTCTTACTTCTTTATGCAGGAGCTTGACATGGAAGCTAGCAACGTCACTGACAGGCTCGCCTGCTTCCGTCACGTAGTAGACGAGAAGGGAGCTCACTGGTGCCATGTCCGCTGTTACTGGGAACCTGCATTGCAAACAAGTACTTTCTTTATCATTCACATTTTATTTTGAATTTCAAAATATGTTAAATTTAAGGATATGCTTTTTAGGGTTCCGTACCCAAAGGGTGAAAACGGGACCCTATTACTAAGACTTCAATGTCCGTCTGCCCGTCTGTCTGTCTGTCTTTGGGCTGTATCTCAGAGATGGTGTATTTCTGTTGCCGCTATAACAACAAATACTAAAAATAGAATTAAATAAACATTTGAGGGGGGCTCCCATACAACAAACGTGATTTGTAGGAGATTTTTGCTCGCTATTAATAACGGCAAGAAAATGAGACTCCCAAACGGTACGGAACCTTTCGTGCGCGAGTCCGACTCGCACTTGGCCGATTGTTTTAACTTGGTGTCTAATTTATGACGCCTTTAGACAGACTTTCAATACCGGCTAGATTCAGCCTGCATCCAGCATGTTTTGGCTCAATTAGATCGACTACGCAGCTGTAAATCTTGGCTTTTCTGATCCAGTAGATCCATTTACCAACGGTTCTATGTGCCATCTGTTCAATATTTTGCTAAAGAAGTAGCTCATGTGCTTAAGTGTACGTCGGAATGCACCGAAATGCACCGATGCAATACACCAAAACTATTTGTACCAACTGAGGCTATAATAAAATTATCTCTTCTTATAAGAAGTTTTCTTTTAATAATTGTAAAATAAGAAGTACCTAATAATAGACACGAACTCTGGAGTCTGCGGAGAAGCATTGTAAAATAAAACAAAAGGTCAGAATTGTTCGCGAGTGGTGAGAGGACGCTGCCTAGTGGGTCGCGCGTCTACTGCTGGTCCCCGCGGCGTCGTTATTGGCACAGACAGGTAGACTAGTCACCATCACCAACTCTTGCTATTCCTCCAGACTTTCACGTGTAGTTGACCTCAAGTACGTGTTGGATCTACGTATAGTTGAACTTACGTATAGCTAAACCGGCAGAAGTCAGAGTTGTTTGCGGGTACGGCAGCCCAGTCCACCGCTGGTCACCGCCGCTAGCAACTGCTGTCGTCCCACAAGAAGAGCATACGCTGGCACTGGCAATACCTCCAACCTTGTACGTGTAGTTGATTTTAAGTATGTGTTCAATCTACGCACAGTTGAATGTACGTGTAGTTGAACCGGCAGAGGTCAGAGTTGTTTACGGTTGGTGGTGGATGGCTGCCCAGTGTGCTTGCCGCTGTTCATCGCTGCCAGCAGTCGCTATCAACAGCCGCAGGCAGACCATACGCAGGCACTTGTAACACTTTCAGCTATGTACGTGTAGTAGATCTTAAGTACCTATGTGTTCAATCTATGTTTGAACTTACGTATAATTGAACCGGCAGAGGTCAGAGTTGTTAGCGGGTGGTGCGGGTACGGCAGCCCAGTGCACCGCGCGTCCACCGCTCGTCACCGCCGCTAGCAGCCGCTGTCGGCACCCACAAGAAGACCACACGCTGGCACTTGCAATACCTCCAGCCTGTACAGAAATGGACAACAATTTTGGTATTGTTTAATTTCCATGCTTTTTTCAGAAGAATATTTAAAAATAAAAGCGAAAAATCATTGTAAAACATCTTATTATTTAATCAAAACGTATTACAATATAAATAATTAGTAAGTATTTGCCAAACCCGTGGTGGTCTAGTGGACAGACGTGGTGGCCTAGTAATGACACCTACCTTACAATCATGAGGTCGTGGGTTCAAATTACGATCCTGTACCAATGAATTCTTTGGAATTTATATACGGAATTTTACACTACTGGCTTTTTAATGAAGAAAAACTTCAGCCTAGAATCGTGCCAGCAGATGAACTTGATGGCGTATGTGAATTCACTAACCCGCAGTGGGCCAGTGTAGTGGACATGACCCAATCACCCTTCGTGGGTAGGCCAACGTCCTGCAGTGGACTATAAAAAGGCTGGTACAGGATATACATGACAGGATTTGCCAAGACTGTGAGTTTCTGTTTTTGTCTCACCGTGTACATTTAAAACGCCTTATGAAAGTTTACTAGCAATTCATGTTAAGCTAAATAAGTATTTTTTCAAACGGTCAAACAGTTTTGATGGCTTACTTGCAACGGCGTCGGCAGGTTCTCCACAAGGAGGTAGCATTTCGAAGTGGAGTTCCATCGCCTGATCCTCTCTCGCGCTAGGACGTAGTGGGTTTCGATTTCCTTTCCTTCAACTGCCACCAGCTCTGCCTGTAACAATTGACAGAATTGGTTTATAGTTATTAACTCTTTCACTAAGAAATAGAGAACCTGAATGACATCATTTATTTTTTGACATGGACATACATAGTTGAAACGTCGGATAGTGTCGTTGTTGCAGCCATAGGACGTCTGCTGTTGGACATAGGTCTCCCCTATAGATCTCCAATAAGACTGGACAGAAGCAGCTTGCATGCAGTCTTAATGAGGTTATCTGTCCATCTGTCTGTCCGAAGAGTGACATTTATTTACCTTTTTAGGTTTCCGTACCCAAAGGGAAAAACGGGACCCTATTACTAAGACTTCGATGTCCGTCTGTCTGTCTGTCACCGGGCTGTATCTCATGAACCATGTTAGCTAGAAAGCTGAAATTTTCACAGATGATGTATTTCTGTTGTCGCTATAACAACAAATACTAAAAAGAAAATAAAATAAATATTTTAGGGTTTATTTCCCATACAACAAACCTGATTTTTTAGACGTTTTTCGCTCTATTTTAATAATGGTAACAGGTAGATGCTTGAAATTTTCACAGAATATTTAGTTTTATATTCACTTCAATAGTAAATAATAAAATTAAATTAAAATAAATATAAATACAGTACGGAACCCTCCGTGCGCGAGTCCGACTCGTACTTGGCCGATTATTATATAATAATATTAATTTTACTTAGAGGTACGCGTGATTGTTATATATATATGTAGTTAATACAACGTATTATAAGCAATAATTAATTATGTCTAGAATCTGAAGCTGTGAAATTAGTCATTGGCTTGATTGAGCTAGATTGCAATTAAATTGAGTAGCGCCTATATAAAGCTCTTTTAGAACTCCGAAAGCGAAAGAAAAATAAAATAATATTGCGTTTAAATTTAAAAATAAAGTTTATGATACCTGCACGAACGGTGAGTACGAAACATACGCCATGTTTGTAAGAATGTAAAAATTATTTTAGTTAAGCGTTACTGTTATGTTTTAAGGTCCTTAACAACCTTAAAATGTCTGTAAATTTATCTGTCCCTTTTATTGCGAGCTATCAAATGAAGGGAATCAATTTTACAACTGATAAGATATTTGAAAGTTTAATCCATTGTTTGGTTTACTTTTCAAGACATGACACCGGCTTCCTAGGCTTTTAGGAATTTACCTTTCAAATCTAAGATCAGCAGATACCATCAAAGTATGCAGGTTTCATCCTTCTTTGCTGAAACGCAAGCCGAAAACTCCTGAAGCCTTATTATTTTGGAAGGCCTAAATTCAAAGTTTATAGGACAGTTTTTGTTAAGAGTTATGCACTGATTTTTATGGAATGTCCCATCTAATTACGTACGCTTCATTATTTAATTTTTGTTATACTTGGTGTACCTATTGCTAATAAATTGGCTAGAAAGCAGATTTATGTGTTCTGTAACCTACTCGTATATCTAATTCATAACTTTTTGTAAAGGTTCAGCTGTAATTCGCTAGCAAGCAAACGTCGCGACTTTAGCTTGCGCTAGCGAATTCCATACGACTGTCATGCGACTGGACACAAGTCTACTTTCTAGCCAATTTAGTAGAAATGGGTAATTTGTATAACAAAAATCAAATCGTCGTCAACGTCTTTTAGAGATCATTAGGGGTGGTGATCTTGCACTAATCTAGTGTCTTATATATCCTTATATGCTCTTCCTTGTTATCAGTGCCTGGCTAATCACTAAGTACCTATCATCTTGAATAATTCATAGTTTCCATCTCAAACTAGAAACATAACCTATCTAGCATAGCTTATTTTATCTCAATGATGTCTAAGGTTGTAAAAATACTAAATATTTCAAGGACCAAGATGAAATAGTACATTGTTCACCGAGAGGAGAAAGTGACCGATTACCGTCGAGGGTGTCGTTTGAAGCCCGAGCCGTAGGCGAGGGCTTTAAAACACCCGAGATCGGGAAACGCACTTTCTCTCGAGTGATACATAGTGCTTTATACTACACCTACGAGGAAAATAAAAAACTAAATCTTTACTAATTGAAATTTATATTGAAAAATTGTTGCAGTTAGTGAAGCTTAATGTAACACTTAAAAATGGCGCCAATGGCGTCTGCAATTTTCACATGTTCTTTTTTCAAATTGTTTGACACCATCCAACACACAGCTAGTGGCCAGTGTCATTTTGCGAACTTGGAGATAAAAACTCACTGTAAAAACTTTTTGGCTTTTGATATTTAGGTTACCAGCGCATAGTCTTACCCAAAATTAAAAAAGAAAAACCACGTAAGAAATGGATTTTCATACACTTTTCTCTCCCGCTCAGATGCGTTTTCTCCCCGCATATTTGTTCGACATGCAATGACGTACTTTCTACCGTAAATTTGATAAAGTATTAAGGTACTTTCCGAGCAGGTGTAGTATAAAAGTTTTTAAAAAATGTATCTGCCAATTTAATGAAACACCTTAAAATGGACTAAGTATCGTGCTGATTTAATACTGATAATGTTAAAATTGATTTTGATTTATATTTATCTAGTTTAAAAGTTCATAAATAAGCTGTGGCCTACTAAAAGTAAAGTAAGTAAGTTCGTATAGGCCGGGTGGCTAGCCCTAGTGTCAGAGTTTAGGCCGCCTAAAGGCCTCTGACATGGCTAAACGGTTGCTTTTTGCGTAGTAGTGGAGTATGTAGCTTTAGGTTGTGTGTTTAGTATTTTGTTGCAGTTAATAAAGGCACATGCCCAAAAAATCTATTGAAGGTAAGCATGAAGTTCTTTATTAAACGTCTATTTATATCAAAAGTCTGTCATGTATAGAAATATAAATACCTACTGATTTTATTTGCACATATTATTTATAAACTCACTAAAAATACTCGTAGCTTATCTGTACCTACTCGTAAATGGCAAAAAACACAAAAAAATTGAATTTCGCGCTTACCTAGTGAATCCCCCCAGTGTGCGTAACTGTGAAGTGACTCTGAGTATTAGCAATATTGTCTGAACAAATAAAATAATGAGTTCGCACAGTGCCACGGAATATGACACTTTATTTTGTTTAGATAAGAACTATTTTAAATAATTTGGACAAATTCAACCTATTGTTATTTTTTCGTTTCAGATACTTACTCCGCACGAAAACTCTTTGTTCTCGTGTTTAGGTATTTATTTTTCTCACTTTTTTCACATTAGAAGCTATACTTACAACTTCAATAATCATATCTACAGTATTTACGACTGTGCAATCATAAAATTAATCATATTTATTATTTCAGGAGACTGAATTTCTGAAACTGCAAAAAACCAGCGGTAGCTAAAAAATAAAACAAATTATTGATTTTACAATTTTTATTACACAAACGCTATCTTTGCCTTATCATACTACGTGAAATGAACTCATATCTCAATGGGTATTGTACTCGCATAATGGAATTCTTTTACTTCCATTTATTTGATTACTTCCATACTTTCCCTTTGTGCCTCCTTATTGCTTTTTCCACATCCATTGTTTTTGAACGTAATTTAAACAATCCATTTCATTATTTCAATAAGCATTGGTATCAGTAAAATTTAATTCATTCACCTCTAAAACAGAAAGATTAAAAACATGGTTAAATAAATGGTACATTAAATCATAAAATATTGTTTGCGCACTCGCAGTAATTAGATTACACAGAGTACACAACCTACCAAAAGAAACCTAACAGTTAGATTGATTACAGTTATTTGTTTTTCCTACGCTACACAAAAAAGATTATACAAATCCATCACCAAAAATAACCCCAGTACATTAGCAAATTACAAAAGATCCAGCGAATTCATTCAGATAGAATGAACTAAATCAATGAGTTAACAGTAATTTGTCAGTTGCCAAGTACTGAGCCAAGATAACTTATCTAGATAAAATAATACCTACATGAAGAAAATCAGCTTATTATTATGATAGATTGTTCTCAGTCCTTGACCGCTTTGTTTATCTGATTTATCCATCCAGATAATGTCCGTTTTGCTTATTCATTTTGCGGTGGTGGCGAGTTCGCAATAGAAATGTTGTCCACCAATGTTGCCAGATTTTCTTGAGGAGAGCTGGCCCGTGCTTCAGTCTCGGGCTGCGTAGCAGTGGCTGTCACATTGTTCTTGTATGGGCAAGTAAGCCAGTGCGCGTGACGACCCCAGTGGTGATGTCTGAACTTAGCGAAGTTAGAACTGTCTACTTGAGATGGACCTTCAACTGCAGTGGGTCCTGTATTTTCTTGCGACGGCACAGCCTTGGCTACCACACACTCACCACTCTCGTTACCCTTGCATTGCTCGTGGAACATGGCCCACTTCCAGAAATGCTTGCCCATCTTGTGATGCTTGCCGTGCTTCTCAGGGAAATCGATGTTTTTCCCAAACTTTTCGTAGAACTCAGGTCCAAATTTTCCATGGAACTCTGGTCCAAACTTTCCAAAATCAAACCCATGCCTGCCGCCACCGTGCTTGCCGTGGTGGCCGTGGCGGTGACCATGGCCATGGCCATGACCGTGACCATGTCTACCAAACGGGCCATGCTTTCCAAATGGACCATGTTTGCCGAAGTGATGGCCGTACATTCCGTGATGTCCATGCTTACCGAACTTTCCGTGACAGTGCTTGAACTCATGTTTGAACTTGTGGTTCTCAATTTTTTCCGCATTGAGAAATTCGGCAAACTTCGAAAGTAGTTCCAGATTCTCGTTCGTCAAATTCTGACCGGTTTCCTTGTTCGTGTTTAGATACATGGAGAAAGCCGCAACTTTACGGTTAATGTCTGTTTCACAAGCGCTCATTTTGTCAACAAACTGTGGAAATGTGAACACAACAATCGGATGACGCGTTTGACCGGTTTATGCGGCGTAAAATACCGGCG
The DNA here is from genome assembly GCA_964007245.1 of Hypomecis atomaria. Classification (NCBI taxonomy): domain Eukaryota; kingdom Metazoa; phylum Arthropoda; class Insecta; order Lepidoptera; family Geometridae; genus Hypomecis; species Hypomecis atomaria. Next base: position 18,827,065 of record OZ023285.1, on the reverse strand, counting down.
GGCGCTTATATACTGGCGAGTTAGTGTGAGTCACAGGTCGTACCTAGAATATAGACGGCTTCACAGAAGTCGATAACCTTACGCCCGAAGTATAGGACATTTTATACTTTATGTTGCTCACAACTAAGTCTAATATTACTTTTGTTATTTAACTAAACAGAACATGTTTGATTAGGCGCTCGAAAGAGTTTCTGCTGTTTTGTTTATCGATTTATTTGCATGATAAAGAGCGATTATTTGCTGAATGTTCTCAATTTCGTCTGTTTTGATAATAATGTTATCGATAAGTGGGAAAGTACAGGTTTCACAGGAACCATTCGTCATGATTTTTGATAACAATATCTCAGAGAAACTGCGCGTTAGAAATACATATATTTGTTTAAATTTTCTGATAAATTCTTATAATTTATGCAAATATATTCAAGACGAGAGTCTCAATAAATTTTCCTTGGTCTCTATTTGCACTTGAAAATTACAGAAAGATAAAGTGTTGGACTAGCTCCGTTATTAATCTTTCTGTACAACCTTAGGTTCATTGCCTCATGAATCGTCAAACTTAATGTAGACAAGGGACTTAGCCTGCAAAACTGATGACCGATTGGACCGTCATTTTCGCTCTTTTGGATTATAGAGTGAGATTAATTATAGAGTCACATTATTTAAATAAAATGTAAATTATAAAAATTGTCAATAGAACGGACTAAGTACCTTCTTGCTTTGTACTATAGTCTGACCGTTTAACTGAGTCCTGATTAACTGAATCTCAGTCCCCTTTGTCGTCTACCCCCGCGCCTCTGTACCGCGCAGGCGAGGACTCAGTTAAACGGTCAGACTATAGTTGTACTACGGGCTTCTCAGATCTAATTTGAAATTATGTATAGATTTATTGGGTGTACAATGTACATGCAACCTTTACGATAATGACGTGAGTTCAATGCCCTCTAATTAGACTCTATGGTAGGTGAAGCCGCCTAATGTTCGTACTTATCAACTGATTGCAGTTTTTTGCGCAAACAGCTCTCAAGTGTGTAATTGCACAATAATTTCACATTGTCCCTATCTATTGCATCATATTTCAAAACATTGTGAAATATTACAGATTTTTGTGCAATATTGTGAAATTCGTTTGACTCACCAAACATTTATTCAAATATGTTTAGACAGCATACAATCGGTGAATTTCTTTGAAAAAGATTGTACAAATAACACATTTCTATGAAGTTGCTTTATTTTTGTAGTGCCACTAGGTTTTTCATCATCATTGTCTGCATCATATTTATTATTTTGAAATACAAATAAATTCGTTTTGTTCAAAATGGTTCATTTCCTCCTTGAACAATATTTTAATGAAAGAAAAAGTAGAAACGTAGAGATGTAAAAAAGTCAAGAAATGACATTTTTGGATCAAATTAAAGAGAAGGCACATAAAAAACAAATATCAGAAGCTCTACCTTTAAAAATCTTGCCTCTTCTATGTTTCTAATGAATGAACGGTGATATTCGTTTAAAATATTTTCAGCCCTGTAGTGAATAGTTGCAAATTTTTAATAGGATATAGATATACATATCTCTATGATTGTTATAGAATTGATACTGTTAGGTATCATACTAAACCGGAAGGACTCGTATACTCATATACTGCATGCATGAACATTATTAGTATTAAAGTAGCCAAGCGGGCTTAGCATAAGGACCATAAAATTATACTATCGACGTGTCAGAACGTGACAGAGTTATGATGAAGCATATATCTGTCACCTTTGCACACGTCGATAAACTCTTGTCGTGGTCTTGTATGCTAAGCACACAGGTCGTCTAGGCATCGACAATACATCGTACCTAGTGTCCATGAGATCGCCAGTCTATGCGATCTCATGGACACTATGATTGAAAATTGCAGTTAAATAGGTGGAATCTATACAACAATAAACGTACCGCTGACGTTAATGACGATTACGATGGGATTAACATAATCTAATCTATAATACGATCATACTATAACATATAGTGTTAGTTGAGAAAGCACCGAGTTCGAGTCGATTTTTTGTTGGAAAAACCCATCAAAACAAGAAAAAATGCCAATTCGATGGAAAACCATATGTTATTTATCTAGCTACGTATGAACAACTATAGTTCGGCCGTTCAGAGAATGCGTTCCTGACACGTCATCTTGAAAAAATGTTTTTGGCCGATAACTCGGAAACTATGTACTTAAGGGCAAAAAATATTAGGATCATTATTGTAGAAAATAAAATTTCGCATCTTTTGTTTTCAGTAAACTTTTTTGTAAAACTTACCGTTTACGATTTATGGCCCATTTAATGAAATTTCATTTATTATTTCATTAAAAGCGGTAAGTTTTACGTAAAAGTTTACTGAAAACAAAAGATGCCAAATTTTATTTTCTACAATAATTATCTTAATGTTTTTTGCCCTTAAGTACATATTTTCCGAGATATCGGCCAAAAACATTTTTTCAAGATGACGTGTCAGGAACGCATTCTCTGAACGGCCGAACTATACGTATAACATTTCAGACGTCAAAAATGCGCCTATTCTTCAGTGGAAGATTTTTAATAATAATATAATTAAAATAAATATAAATATTATGGGGACATCTTACACACGGTCTCTGACCCCAAACAAAGCAAAGCTTGTGATATGGCTGCCAGAGACTGATTTACTACATATACATATTTTAAATACATACTTAAATAGATAGTACCTAAATAACACCCAGACACAGAGCAAACACCTATGTTCATCACACAAATGTTTGCCCTGGGTGGGGATCGAACCCACGCCTCTTTGATCCAGAAGTTAGGGTCACTAACCACTGAGCCACCGAGGCAGTCAATTTAAAGATAATTTTAAGGCAGTTCTTATTCCAGGCTAGGTTATAGGTTCATCATACCACTTTAGGTTGTAGGTCATAATCATAAATGATCTAAAATCTTTATGTCTTGCTCTCAATCGTATAAGTCGTATAGCATCCAAGGAGCTGCAGTCTCTTTATAATTTTATGGGATCAGCGCTACAGTAAAGAATAGAGAGGCACTATAGTTACGATTACTAACATCGATCACATCCTTACAGCTATAAAATACTAGAGCTGGGCAATAAATCAACATGCTTTATATAATACTTATTACTGCACTGAATAAAAACACTTTCATCCGGGAAAATGCGAGAAAGCCAAAGACTAGTGACGGGTAAAACTGCTGGTTCCAATATTATTTGATCGAAACCCTCGGAATAGTGCTAAAGAGCCTTTTCGAGGGCCAATATCGTAAATATCAGACCCCTGACTCTGGCGCGGCGCTGATACACACTTTTATTGCCACGCATTTTATGTTCATTGAATTTTCTTTTGCTATTTTTGCTATAAAATGACGTAAATAATATATCATATTTACAACGCTGAGGACAGTTTTTTTTATTGGTGGAAGTTTATCGATAACATTCTGATTGATTGGGTTGGTTGTAAAAATGAAGTGTGCTAGAAAATGATAAATACTCGAACTTATGTCCAGTTCGCCTTTTTTAGTGTTCCGTACCCAAAGGATAAAAACGGAACCCTATTACTAAGACTCCGCTGTCCGTATGTCTGTCACCAGGCTGTATCTCATGAACCGTTATAGCTAACAAGCTAAAATTTTCACAGATGATGTATTTCTGTTGCCAAATACTAAAAACAGAATAAAAATGATATTTATGGGGGCTCCCATACAGTACGTGCGCGAGTCTGACTCGTACTTGGCCGATTATTTATTGCAAATAAGTCTGACCACCAACTCGCCTGATGGTACGCGACTGTGAACATTAGTAGAAGGTATAATGGGCTTTCTCGATTAATGTTTATGCCTAGTACCTACTAGAAAACACCCTAGTGTTTCTCTGTAGTAATTCGCTATATTCAAATTAATATAGGTAAAAAATTTGAACATACCTAACGTATTGGACAGCAAATATTTATTGGTGAAAAACTACAAAATAAATTACAACTACTAAACTACTATATGTACAAACAAAAACATAGGTATTGATAAAACACTTAAACTAAAAATGAATATACATAGGTATAGATGATGATGAAAGTCTTAATCTAAAATCCCACTGCCAGCGGGCACAGTTCCCAAGATGCTGGCCCCATTGCCACGTTGGATGGCAATGCTAATCCTCTGGGCAAAGTAGAGGCCAGCCTAGCGTATTTTAAATTGAATTGAAGTATAATAAAATATTTATTTAATTGCTTTCAGTTAGCTATTACATTAAGGACCAAATGGATTTTAAAAACAAGAAAATTTGTAAAGCTTCATGAAATAAGATTTAATTTCAGTGTAACAATATTACGGATTTACTAAGCTTTGAGGGTAAAGTCGTACTAAGACTTGCGACAGGTTGCAAAATTATAAAAATCAACTTTTTTACAACGATTCAGTTGAAAAAAGTTGAGTCATTTGACTGTGGTTTACGTAAAGCAAATTTTTGTGAAGTTTCCAAATAGGTGCTCTATCTTATACCTCTATCAGGATTTTTTGAAAATGCAATAGTTATTGATACATATTTTAAAAAAAAGTGTAATAATTAATAAAATATATGGACAAAATGATTATGATTTTCTACTGTCACTGATATTAATTTCTTCATAAATATATTTTTTTATAGATATTTAGAGTTGATCGTAGTGCGAGCCAGGAAACCAGAAACAACAAAACCTTTTGACTAGGACCAGCTGCAAAGTCTCGATTTAAGGTAGCGTGTATGGCAGTAGTAAGAACGGTAATTCATTTACCATTCTTACTACTGGTAGTAAGATTGGTAGTAACACTGGTAATAAACCTGTCTATCAGCCTTTTATCAGATACACTTCGGAGAGTGCGCCTAGGAATTGCAAAATCTGGTCTCTCCCGCCCTTTTGACCTTTGTGACCAAAGCGCCATCCATGGTGAACATTCTGCGCGTTTTGAACCACATTCCTCATTCGACCAACCAGAATTTGGAACGCTTTGCCTGCGTCTGTATTTTCGCTAAAGTACAACATATTAGGTGTCTTCAAATCTCGATTAAATAGGTATATTCTAGTAAGGCAAGCGAGCTACACCCTAGACCGCATATCTGCTTAACATCAGGTAGTAGGTATGTAGTCAAACGCAAACCTATATGCAATAAAAAAAAAAAATTTTAGACTCGTGATTCTTTGTCTTCCTACAATCCTCATTGCAGTGCAACTTTCAAAAATTTCGCATAGTACAAATTTACCTACTTAGAAAGTTAAAACAATTAACTGGCCCTCAAAATTGCTTTTCAACGGCTTTAAAGAAAACTAAAAACTGTAATAGATGCTAAAAAATCTCCTGGAAATATATATGTTTTTGCAATGATGAATAATAAGTTAATAACTTACGGCGAAGTATTTTGTCATCATGCGACATCGCACGAGTCGTAATGCTGTGGTAGTGTCGCTATTTATTCAATTATTAAAAATGTAGTCCTTCTACTCAAGGTTACATACAATTCTTAATTTATTACGAAACTTCTTTAATTAATACATTTTTAGAATCATGTAATGAAATATTTATTAATAACTAGCGACCCGCCCCCGCTTCGCACAGGTGTACCTATTTTACATAATTAACGTTCCTCTTGAATCACTCTATCTATTAAAAAAACCGCATCAAAATCCATGGCGTAGTTTTAAAGATATAAGCACACATGGGGACAGACAGCGGGAAGCGACTTTGTTTTATACTATGTAGTGATTTATTTTACCAGCAATAAGTTTATGTAAGTGCCGTAATTTGAAAACGTTAATTTAATTTATTTTCTTGTCGTCTCTGGGATTGTAACGTACACTAGATATGAACAATGTTTTAAAAGTTTCATGTGTAATAAAGATATTTTGAAACTAAAATTGAGTGTCGCTATTTGACGTCAATTGTGTCCTAATGCGATCTCACCCTTACAAGGAGCGGTGAATGGTCAGTCCGATAGCAAGTTCACTTTGACTTATTTCTCAAAAGCTTTCTCGATGCTTAAGCCGTGTTTTATCTTCTATATTAAGTTGACAAGTAACGGGGGTAAGTTTGGCTTAAGAGAACACTTTGTAGAATAAAATATTGGAAAATATTTGTAATATTTTTGGAGTGTAGAGTTGAGTTTTTTGTTTGTGCCTAGTTTTTTTTATCGCGATCAAGTCCGCGCTTGACATCCAACTCGCCTGATGGTAAGCGACGTTGTGGTCGAAGATGAAGCACGCAGACCTAGAAGATACGTATTCACTCTTATCTTGAAAAGCTTTAGATTATATCTCTTAGGAAACAGGAAACCAGGAAGACGGTTCCAATCCCTGGCGGTTCCAGGCCATCAGGAATGTTTAGTCAAACCGCTTCATACGTATCGAAGGAAAAGCTACAGTGTAGGGGTGGTAATGTGGCGTCCTTCTACTTGTCTTGTAGTAAAAAGGGGATGGTAGGATAAGGTCGTGTAGCTCAGATGCACTCCCTCCGAAATGAATCCTATAGAAAATGGACAGACTCGCAACCCTACGGCGATGCTCCAGGCAATGAAGTTTCTAGTTATAAGTTTAGAATATTATTTTTTGAAAAAATATGAATCATTTAAGAAAATTAAAACTAACGAAACGATAAAAAGTACGTACAATTGTGCCGTTTATTGCAAATAAAGTAATTCAATCAGCTAAGGAACAATTTATGGCTGGATTTTGCCAATCAATAATCGCGCTATATTATGATAAACTAAAAAAATACACTACTTATTAATAATAAGATTTAATTCCACCATATTAGTCATTTAAAGTAAGAATAAAATACAACAGAAGAATTTCGAAGATTATTTATGAAAATCCCTCTAAATATTACAAAGCAAAATTGCTTTTTGTGTATCTGTCTGTGTGTCCGATAGATCTTCTAAAATATACAACAAACTACTATGTAGTTTTCGACATAATCGTATTTTATAACATAACTACGATTCATTTGTAGCCGGACGAAGCCGGGAGCAGCTATCCTCTTAAATACCTATATCGATTTTATTTAACTGCATTATGATAGATGTATATCTATACACATATAAATAAAATTGGAGTGTCTGTTTGTAATATTGAAATAACCGTTTTTTACCACATGTATATGATTATACGTTATTTATATAATTATACGGTACATACACCAAAATAACATTTTTTAAAATTTTTGTCTGTCTGTCTGTTTGTTCCGACTACTCTCTGAAATGGCTGGACAGATTTTGACAGGATTTTAATAAGGAGTACTCGTAACTTAGGCTACGTTAATTTTGAAAAAAATATTTTTATCTCGGGCTAACGCGGGTAACACCGCGGGGCGCAGCTAGTAAGAAATAAAACTCACACCAGTTTTTTTTTTTTTTTCTTATAAAAGCTGCCTATCATCCGATATTCGCTTCTTATAGCACAAAGCTGTTAATGACAAAAATAATGGACATAGGATATGTTATTATTTTTTTACTGTAGAAACTATTACGGCTTCTGCATAGTCATCTATACATGTTATTAAATAAATTATTATTGAACTAAGTCGCTTTAATTGTGTGTGTCTGCTTGAACTATTTAAACAACACAACAGATTTCAATGCAGTTTTCTTTATCTTTTGAACCGAACAAAGCCGAGACAAGCGGCTAGTGGAAAATCATAAAATAAGAAAAGAAAATTGGTTGTCTGTAAAGTCATTTTACGGGCGCTAATTTTACGTGTAACTTTGTAAGAAAACATTGTTAAATCAACAACTGAAACAAGCTGAACGCTTAGGCCGATCGTGCCTCTCTATCGCTTGTTCCACACTCTCACTTGCACGCTCGGCTCAGTTGGAACGTGACACTTTTTCGTGCGTGCAGCCGGCGTTCATCGATTTATATAAGACGTTATTATGTCAAAAATTGTTCAACATTTTTGTGTCGGTATTAGGTATTTAAGTATTTATAACTTTTATAACTACCTGCAAAATCGCGCTAAAAAATTAAGCACTAGCTGCGTACATAGATGACATAAAGTGCAAGACTTTCTACCTAGGGTAGAATGAATATACTATAGTATTCTGTTTTTGTTGATTTTAATAATGTAACTTTACTTTTTTTGAAAAATTTTTGACATGTAACTCTATTGTTATCAATAAATGAGTATGAGTATGAGTATAATAGTATTTTATGCAACTGTCATATAATGAAGGGTATTAAAACACGAGTGTGAGTTTATGAAACGAGCGCAGCGAGTTTCATAATAGTAACGAGTGTTTTAATACCCGTGTTATATGCAGTTGCATACACTACTTTATCTTCACTAATAAAAATAAAATAAAAAACATATTGCGAAACATTAAATTCACGCGTACGTGTATTGTCACAGTGATCTTGGCGCCATTAAAATCTAACCAATGAGAGCGCAGCTGCGCGCGCAGGGCCAATCAGGAGCGAGCGCGCGATGTTATAATGAGATTTTACGATATCGATGTGGATATTATAACATCACGTGAAATTGCTTAAATGTTGTCTGCGCTATAACAGTAGTCATTATAAGTCAAGTATTGGAAACATAAGTAGAATGTTACAACATTAGTGTAGATAAAACATTAAACATAACTAGATCAATTTTTATTTAAACTGTTGTATGGAACAAAAGATTTTATATCGTAATGTCTAAGTTGATCCCAAAGTAAAAGTTGTTCTTAATGAGGAGCATACTTATTTGCCCTTGAAAGTCTATAACCATTGCAAAGCAAAACCTACCCTGTATTGAGAGGCCAATAACTAAGTTCGATATTTTCCTAATAAATAAATGTTTTTAAAGTTTTTAAATAGCCTGCTATTTCAAAAGCAACCGTATACTGGTATATACGAATTTTCAAGTAAATTTTCCTCGTAACCAGAAGTAATTTCACAGAGATTTCCTTGCAATCAAAATGGCTTTAACCTTAAACTGAAGCCACACTATTAAATTTTATGTTTCTATTCCTTCGTAATTAATTGCTTTTCCTTCTGAAGCCAAGTTAATTACCTCCGTGGAAGCTGTAGCCGCGAACTGGCAACTCTTGCTGCGGTTATAACATCAGTACAATAACTACTTATTTTAAAAGGTGAATAGATGCGCCACTTTCGCATTTTGAAAATTACCTTTGTGGAAAACGATAGTTTAGCTTTTTGACCGCTTCTTGTGGTAAGTTGGTAATTACCTACCCAATTATTACAAACTTTTATTTACTTTCACCTGTCCCGTTGTCTGTCGTTCTGTAATCAAATCTTGCAAATTAAAATTGATCCCGGTTACCAACTAAGCAGAAATTTTGCATACATGTGTAAATCGCGTGACAACGCAATATTATGATGGCATGGTGCTGATCTGATGACGGAGCTGGAAGGTGGCCAAAGGAACTTAGCAATGAAAAGACACAACCCCATCGAGTTTGGGTTCATTTGAATGGCCTTGGCGAGTAGTTTGTCTTTCAATGGTAACCAGGGTCTGATGATTGAGCTGGAACGTGGTCATAGGTACTCTGTAATGAAACTACGCAACCCTATCGAATTTTGGCTAGTTTGATTCGTCTTGGCGAGTACTTTTTCAGAAAAAGCTTGTTTAAATTTTTTTTTTAAATTTAATACTTGTTTTACGAGGTGATGGATTCGCCAGTTTTACATTTTGAGTATAAACTTACTCCAACGCGTCAGTTTAGTTTCTCACCACTTCTTGGAATAAGTTGGTACTTAGCTAAGTACCAACTTATTTTAAAAGCTTAAAAGATACGCCCCTTTCGCATTTGCGAATGAACTTAGCTTAATAAAGCGATACTTTAGCCTTTTTACTACCTACTTCTTAAGATAAGTTGGTTTCAGAACGCTTTTTGAGGGAAGTTGGTCACATACCTACTACTGTGTGCAGCTCGAAAAATTTAGTTTAAAAGTCTTCAGTATATCTCTAATAATTCTGTTTTCAGAAAACTAAATCTAATAAGACGTTCTCGTTCTAGAGCTCCTAGAAAAAAATAGTATAAGTGTTTACGTGTTTTATTACACAGAAATTGAATTAACAACATCGAGAGTTCAACTATTTTCCCTTTATGTATTTGAGCTCTACAAAAACAGAATGAGCCAAAGCCTGCCACCAAGAACGGAGACTGTACACAGAATAAGTAATAATTATTGGTAGGTAGTAATCTGAAAAGTGAGGTTATAAGAACAACTCTTACCATGGGTCCAAACGGAATTCCAGAAAAAAAGTAACTGTGCATCCAAAATCGTGACCCGGTATCGAAGTATGAAACAACAGTTGTTTTTTAAAGTCCTTGAAGACAAAATCCTAATTTCGTCGTTTTCTTCAATCACAATAAATTCTCGCCAAACATAAACAATCTCCCAAATTAAAGAAACAAATTCATCAAAAGCCTTTGTTCTCCGTAGCCAATAAAAAACGTTGAAAGCACATCCGGAAGGCAATTAAAGATCGATTAACAAAAAATAGGGTCTTAAGAAATGAGAGAAACGATCAATCTATATTTCAAGATGGATAGAATGAGAGGGAAACAAAAAGTCCTCTTTCGTGTTCGATCGGTGATTGATGGGAACCGATCGCGAAGGATTTTTAGTGAGATATTTGCCTACTCAATATTCATTTTGGTGTCAGCTTGACAAGTTGGGATCCGGAAGATTTTCGGAGACTTTCTTTGAATGTTACTAACAGAGTTCGAAAAAGAAGTGTTTTTAATTCCAAGTTGTGAACGGCGAACTTAGCCATACAAAAACAATAAGCTTTTATCTACCTCTACATATTATCCGATTTTAAATATTTCTAAATATTTCTTTTTTGTTTTCTACCATAAATGCATTTTGTTTTTATTAATCTCTTCACATCTATACGTTCTCTGCACTGTTAATTATTTCACTCTGACGTTTCGTTCCCGCGAACTCGCGCTGTCAATCTTAGTAACTATTTTTTATATCGTGGCTACTAACTGTTGTTTTATTTGCCAAAGACTACAGGTGTGCAAAAGTGTTCGAAAGACTGCATTTTGTTCGTCAAATTGATTCTATTGCATAAACAATTTGATAGCAATGTTTTAGAAATTATGAAAAATGAACAAAAGATTATACACTAGATTTTTTTCTTTACTTGATTTAGTTATAGATTTTTAGCTGGTGGCTTTATTGTTTTAAGCAATTTCATCCACATATCTGAGACGATTAGAGTTATGAATTCTTGGACGCAAGTGCGCGTACACAACGTAAAACTTAACATATTAAACACATTTGCAATTAAAATCACGAACGTGGGCACAGTTTTGAAGCACATTAGAGGCAATCGATGTAAGTGCTTAACAACTAGTACCAAACTTGGAGTTTACGTAACTTAAGGCCCGAAAGTTGGCAAGAGCTGTTTATAACGACTTCAATCGCTCGTAGCGGCGTTTCCGATGGTAATACACGTTTGAAGAGATAAGTTCTAAGTTTAAATCATCTTGGCTAACTTTATGGTAGGTAGACTGACCCTGGTTTTCAGTTTTTCAATCGATCCCCAAAAATGAGGAAGATCTCCATTCAGAGGCTAAGTCCCGGTTTGTAAGGAAAATTTCTCATAGGAACAGCCAGAATAGAACTAAAAAATACGCTAAGCTAAAAAATTGCTTTAAATGAGCCTGTCTTTCCACTAATAGTACCTACAACATACCTAGGTGTCCCAAATCTGTAGTAACTAGGTATCTTCTGACTTCTAAAGGCTCAGCTGTATACATAATGTTGTTGATGAATGTAACAAAAAAAATTGGAAAATTGGCAGTGTTCAGGGCACATAGCGCAAAGTTCTCTAGTTACGAATACGTACCGGCAAGCGCAGCGTAGGACGCCAACCAACTAGGTAGACATACGATCTGAAGAAATGCGCTGGACACAAGCAGCTTTAAATCGCTTTCGTGACGTGAGAAATTGGCGCAGGCAGGAGAAAAAACGAAGCCGAACTTCAGAGCGCGTACACAATAAGGCCGCTGGTCTTGTTGTAGATCTGTAGGAGAGTCCCATGTCCAGCAGTAGTCGTCCAATGGCTGATATGATGAACTTTATGGTAGCTCGTCTACGCTGACTGACCCCGGTTTGTTATGACTGTGCTCTGGCTTTTATTCTCATCCCTGTCTACGTTCAAGTTCTAAATTAGAGTTTGTTTTGGACTTCTCTTAGTCAGAGACCTAAGTGTAAACAGGTCAAACTCCAAACTAGGAGTAATTCAATGCTTTCGAACTTGAACTTAGTAAGTAAATTTACTCTTAAGTCGATTAAATATTACCAGTTTTAAGAAATTCATTTATATTTCAAAAAGTATTAAGATTGATGCCACTTAATAATTAGAAAGTGATAAATTTTCCTTTAGAGAAAATGGAACATTTTTTTTTCTCGGAATAGGTAAATAAGGAAATTATCAGTCCCTAGAGATATTTCTTATTTAAGCATTTTAAAAATAAGTTTTTGCTTAAGTTTTTTTAGTTATACTTTGCTTAGTTAATCTTTGTTAATGCTTTCACACGCAAGGTTTTTCTGAAAACCTATAGTTTATATAAATAACGCTTTCAATATTTGTGATCATGAAAGATTCTCAAAAAAATAGTAATTACTTAATGCTCTGGTAATATTTCCGGAGTGGTCGTTTTGTATAGCCAACGGTGACCTCTTGCCATCAGTACCTGCCCGTAACTACAATGATTTTGTCAAGTTTTTTATATGTTCGATAGAGTGAGCGCAAACTACAATTTACTATGGGAGTTTTTTTAATAGAGCGCTATCTTTAGGCGTATAGTTGGCATAGTTTTATTTCCATACGATAGTTTACTGTTATTATGTCTAGCGCGCTAAAACCTTTAAAATCTCAAACTAGGGCTAAGTACTGAAGGTCTGTAAGCAGCTTCATCTCTGTATTACGTGAAAAAAAAAAACAATTAAATTATTTATTAATAAAAATATGAAGTTTTATTTAATTTCTTATGCTTAAGAAATCGCGCGGTGATTCGAGATCCGATCCCCGTGACTAATAATCACGGTTACACCGCAAACTGTGAACAACTAATGAATTGATTTTGATTCGAGCGTGATCTGCTTACCCAATTCAGTATTTGACTGGTATGTAAATTATTAAAACATCTCAGGATAAGTAAAATATCTAATTAAATTTGATCCAAATAGGTAAAAATGTTTCATTTAGCTAATTATGTAAGTGCAAAGATTTTGAAAACGGACTGCGTGATTCCGTCCCTATAAAACATAGAGTTTGTGGGGTATGATTGAAGCTTACTGATAATAATGTTTTGATTAGTGACTCGGTCACAAGACATTTCTAAATGAAACCACGCGGTGATTTGAGATCCGATCCCCGCAACTAATGATCTCGGTCACACCGCAAACTGTAAACAGCTAATGAATTGATTCTAGCACGATCTACTAATTTGATTCCGTTTTACAATGTAGTTATCATAGGAGAATAAGCACGGATAAGTTCCACCCATAAGTTGGATAGATAACCTTATGAAACTTGCAGGATCGCGCTGGATGCAAGCCACTTCCAGCCGGTCTTATAGGAAATACATTATAGAAAAGGCATACATCCTGCAGTAGATATCTTACGGCTGATAATAATGAATGATGGTGATGATGCTTTAATGATTGACTCGATCACAAAACTAAATAAAACCGCCCGGTGATTCGAAATCTGATCCCCGCGACTTAACATGTCGGTCGCACCGCAAGCTGTGTACTTTAATGCTAATAAATTGATTCGAGCACGATATACTCATCTAATTCGGTAGCTGACTGGTATTTAATTTATTAAAAAATATCAGATATTAAAATTAGTTGATTAATTACAGAGATATAACATTTTGAAGATTTTGGTAGGGATGGATACTCATACTCTTTATTGATAACAACTAATTACAGGTCATTAGTACATATTAACATATTTTAGCAAACATTATAGTATGATTCGTTATTAGTATAATAAAAGTGGATTTTAAAAATATAATAGAAAATACGTTAACAATATAATTCAATCACAAAAAATAGATTAATTAAACGTCAATAATGATTAAATATTTTGCATTTCGTTATACCATAAATGGTAGAAGAATGTCAACCAATACAATAAATCCGCATACTATACATTTATACATTTATATACATTTATATCAAAATAATCGCCTTGACAATAAAAAAAACAAAACCTACTATTAGCTATATTAGGTACGAAGTCCTTCCTCCACCTCATAGAATGTTTGCTCAACAAGCCAATTTTTTTATAACTTCTGGTAAGATGATATGGGATTAGCCATCCTTTTTTCACAAACCATGAAGTTATGGCGTATGAATGAAGCTTACAGATAGTAAGAGGGGTATCTATATAACAAAACTTCTATCCAGTAGTCTTACGGCTGATACTTAATGATGTTTCAAGAAGTGACACTTCTAAATGAAACCGCGCGGTGATTCGAGATCTGATCCCCGCGACTAATTATCTCGATCACACCGCAAGCTACAGATTGCTAATGAATTGATTCAAACACAATCTACTAATTCCGTTTTACAATGTAAGTGTATTATAGTTATCGTTGGAGAGTAAGGTTCAAAATTGAACGTAATTATACATCAGTGAAGGACCTTGCAGTGTTTTGGATGGGATATCATCATCGTCATTATTATCAGTCGTAGAATGTCGACTGCTGGGCATAAGCCTCTCCCACGAATTTCAAATAAGTAAGCCCAGTTGGAAGCAGCTTATTTTCAGCGTTGGATGGGTGGGATGTACCTACGACAAACTATTCATAACAATTTCATAGATTGTGATTTGACGTGTACCTATCTACTTATATCATCATCATCATCATGCCCTTATCCCACTAGGTGGGGTCGGCACAGCACGTTTCCTTTCGCCACTTCACTCTATCATTCGTCATCTCATCATCAACTCCTTTCTCTCGCATGTCATCTTTCACACAATTCATCCACACTTTTTTTGGTCCTCCCCTCCCGCTTTTGCCATACCTATCTACTTATATATGAGTCACAAAAATTTATATCGACGGTTTTTGATAGATACCTACCTAAATACTGTAAATACGTCTATATATATCACCAGTAATAATATTAGTACCGATTTCAGCTATTAATGTTTCCTTTCGATAGACGTTCAGTGGAGTTAACGAACATGTCGATTAGGGTGAGATTTATTAGGGTTTATTTGATCAGAACTGCTGTAACTCAAGATGTTTGACGATATATCGGCACGGGTTAACGACCTATAACATTTTAGCCTACGTCTTGGACAAATGTTCAGTATAAGTGAAAGTGGTCATAAAGTGGACGTGACATTACCATAAACACAAAGTAATCTATGTAGCGGCAAGTGCAGCGTCGGATGTCCACCCACAAGGTGAACCTATGACCTGGGGTTCTATTCTTGAACTAATCGCCCTCTATATTCTAGATCTCTAGATTTTACGAATCTCTAGATTATGCGAGTAAAATCAGAAATAAACGTTATAAAACCATGTTAGTGTGAACAGAATAGGATATTATTTAGCATGCAAATAAAAGCATTTTTCCAAAGTTTCTGAAATTGAGCTCCTGATTAACTAATGAAGACCGCAGGGTCGCGTCGGATGCAATCCGCTTGCGATTGATCATATTGGAAATCTATAAAGTTAGCTTTTGCCGAGAAGTGGACGAATACGATGATGACACCTATTTTAAGCTTGAGCTTCAACCTAATATAAGAGTAATTCAATACTCCATCCATCCATCCATCAGCCACAAGACGTCCACTGTTGGTATGGCCTCCCCTTTAGATCTCCAATAAGGCCGGTTGGTAGCGGCTTGCATCCGGCGCGATCCTGCGGTTTTAATGAGGACAGCCGTACTATTTTTTTTTTAATTCTGAATATTTTTGCGTTTGATTACATACTGCCTGATGTTGAGCAGCAGATGAGCGGTCTAGGTTGTAGCACGCTTACCTAGAAGATACCTTTTTACTCGGGATTTGAAGACACCTAAGTTGTACTTTAGCGGGAAGACAGTAGGTTAAGTTCCTTGTGGGTGGACGTCCTAAGCTGGGCTTGCCGGTGCGTGGTCTCCACACGAGAACTTTTCAACCTCATTGGTCATCAGTCCTTCGCGCTATGTGCCCTGCCCATTGCCACTTCAACTTGCCAATCCGCTTAGCTAAGTCGGTAACTTTGGTTCTTCTACGTATCTCCTCATTCCTAATTCGATCTCGCAGAGAGACTCCAAGCATAGCCCTCTCCATAGCTCGTTGAACTCAATACTCACTTGGAATCAAATAATACTGTAGAGCAAACGCCTTTTAAAAGTATTTTATAGATTTTTCGAGCAACAATATCTTTCTGTTTCACTAAAAAACTAAAATAATGTTAGAGCTTATCCGATGTCCAGCGAACCGTAAATCTATCTGACAAACAGGTCAAGAGTTATCGACGTAAAAGTGTGCTTCAACGAACTGAATCAAAAAATAACTCCCGACCATGGATGTAAAGTTATTATGTACTACGTGCAACGATAGACATTTTAGGTAAAAAGGATGATCATAAATATAACTTAACATTAATGATAAAAAAAAGTATGAAGTGTAATCCAATATACGTAATAATGATAGGTGTAGCGGCAAGCTATTTAACCGACTTTCAAAACGAAGGAGGTTCAAACTTCGACTGTATGTTTTTTTTTTTGTATGTTCATCGATAATTCCGCCAATTGTGAACCGAATCGAAAAATTCTTTTTTAGTTCGAAAGGGTATACTCCCAAGGTTCCATTTAAATTTACAGAAATCGTCTGAGCCTTTTTTGAAAAATCAACAATAATGTAAACAATTCGAGTGAAATATTCAAATTTTGTACACGATGGAAGGCGGTTTTGCCATTTTTTGCGAAAAGTAATTATTTAGTGTCATTTTTGGCACGAACAATGTTTGTGTCAATGTCAAAGTTAAATGTATGTTACAGATGTTACATTGTTTATAATCTATTATATACCATGGATGTATTACGTATTACTATAATTCTTGCTTTTACTTTATAATTGGTCTTGGTCCCATAAACCATTAATTTTTTGGAAAAAAAAGTAGAGTTGGGTTCATAATCATCAGAGTCATAAAATATCATCCGCAAGATATAATTCCAGCAGTGGATGTTATGGCGAATTAATTAGCAATATTAGGATGTGGGTATGTAATTAGTTGAGTTAGTTGCTATGACCAACTTTTTCTATCCCTATCTCCGAAATCGCGAAGAAAAAGTCAACTGAACCATACATTTTGTTGTGGTCCGCTGACCTTTTTGTAAGGAATACTTAGCCGTTATTTTTCTAATTTTCAAACTGATCTTAAAGTGAAAGTTGGTGTAATGACAAGTACAAATAATTACTTCCTATAGTATTTCTATTGCTTGTCTATGAATTTGCAGTGACAACGTAGATTGGAGCAGTTGAAAGCAGTTTCAATTCAGTGAGTTTCTGCGGCCTTGGTCAGTTCGGATTGGTAGTCTCTATAAAAGGTTATTTGCTTATCCTGTACTAAACTAAAAGGGAGTTTTTTAGACCATCATTACGAATAACTATGGGACCAACAAAAATCGAGAAAAAAATTAATCAGCTACTTCATACATATTGTCGATTTCGAGTTGCAATTGTTGATGAAAAAGCTGATTTTTTTTTCTCGAATTTTGTGTTGGCTCCATAGTAAAAGTTGTTCGTAATGATGGTTTGAAGCACCCACTTTCGGCTCAACAGGGTAAATAATCCTGTATTTCCAAAAATATGGTACAGACCGTGCATGCCGTCGTTACTCTAACTTTAAAACTGAACTTTAGGTATGATCTAGTTGTGCGTACCCATACTATATGCTTCCGACAAAGAATCAACACGAGTTACTATCTACAAATCACAAAGTTTGGCGAGAAGGGTCAGCAGAAAAGTTCCAATCGATTTTCGGCTGTAAGTGGTAAACAGTAAGGTTTAAATAGTATTGGAAGTTGTTAAGACTAAGCCGAGACCCAATCATTGAAGATTAATGAAATTAGTGCGGATAGAGCGCTGACGAATGCCTGCGGTGATCTTGGGAACTAATGAACTTGGCTGGTTGGAATCGGTATTTGTTGATTAGCATTAGTAGATATTTATCATTGATCAGATAATGCTCAGAAAAGATTTAATAATAGTAACTCAGTTGTTGGTGTTTTTAGTAGATTTTGATAAGTGCTACAAAATATTTGCATGTTCATTGCTTGTTTGTTGTCCTGTCTTTTTAAACTCAGTTTGTACGAATAAAAAAATTGTGTCATGTTTTAATAGTACATTATAAAATAAGTGCGTTAAGTTGAAAATTACGTAGGCGAGGGCTGTAAGGAAGCAGAGGCTGTAATTCTCAAAGCGCACGTATGTCATACGACGTTTTATAACATATTTGCGAGGAAATTAATAAAACTGTGACTTGCGCCGCCGGCTGGTAGCAGCACGCGAACCACTGCAGTAACATCTCACTTCCAGTGCTGGCCATAAAGTTGTGCATCAGTCGAAGCATCGTGCGTTTTACATTACATTACCGCACAAGTGCCGTAATGTCTCTCACTCTCTTGTGTGAAAGTAGGAGAAACGAGACCACAGAGTTCTGCAGTCGCTGGCGGCGTGCGTTTTACATTACAATAAAGCACAAGTGCGTAATGAAATCCATTACGATATTGAATTTAGTGTAATTACAGCCACTTTACGAGCAAATATGTTATAAAAAACATTACAGAACAAAAATATAATAATGTCAACACATTGAAGTGATTCGATTCAATATGCGCATAATAGAGTTCCATTAATGATAATGTATTGTAATGATTTCGGGTTGAAAGCATCACGTATAACGGTTTAATGTTTATTACTTACTTAATTGATCACATATTTTAATGTTAAATTTATGATAATTTATTTAAAGATGCAAAAATGCGTTAATACTTTTGACCATTTTCCGATTTATTAATGATTTCACGCCGATAACAGCTGGGCCGCAATTTAAGACGCAACAGGGTTATCTAATTTATGTTACGTTTATAATCCTTTTTTTAGATGTGAAATGTGCTACAACTGTTCACTTCTTTAAGCTCTCACTTCTCGTTAAGGGCTATTTGTCCCTCTTCCGTGAACTAGCAGCCAATTAAAGAGGCTACGGCTTAATCAATTCCTAGTTTCCTCCTCGGAGCGACTGGGCGACTGATTAGATGAATAAGATACTCCTACTAATTTACACTGGACAGTACTCGGGACCGAGCATTAAACTTTAAAACAGTAATTGAGATAAGACTTAATTATGTTTGCCAGGACTTTAATTCAGATACAGATATGTTTATTGTTAAACTGTGTTACAATATAAAGGTCTTAATAATAGTTTATAGTACCAACAGTTTCGCCCATAATGGACATACAATATGTTTAGTGGTCACAAAACATGTTTAAAATTTATACATTTACATTTCAATTTAATACATACTCAATTTTAGAATAAAACAAAAACTTAAACCGTTCATAAAATATAAGTAGATATTATGTCTTATTTAGGTAGTAACTTTTTTGTATTAACAATTCAAAAACTTTCCCTTCAAATGCACTACGCACTCCGATTCCAGCACTGATTTGGGCAAATGATTATAAATTACTGGACCCACCCCTAAAAAACTTTTGTTTAATAATGCAGTAGCGTTGTGCCATACAAATTTTACTATGATTCCTAATTGATGTCATGGTCAAACATATGCAAATTATTCCTAATAAACAGTGAGATTTCATAAATATACAGGCATGGAAATGTCAATATTTTAAATTTCTTAAAATACTCCTTACTCCTTCTTAAGCTGTCTAGAGCTTTGTTCTTTTTTTTAATTGCTGAGGGAAAAAGTTGTGTTATTTTGAGGTGTATGTCTATACAGTCCGTTCACAGTTATTTTACCTCTGATATTAGTCGCTGGCCATGGTGGTCTAGACACCCGCTTTACAATTGTGAGGGTCGTGGGTTCAAATCCTGGTCCCGCACCAATTAATTCCTTGGAATTTATGTACGGAATTTCACACCAATGGCTTTTCGGTGAAGGAAAACATCGTGAGGCAACCTGCACACGTCCATAGAAGAAATTAGATGGCGTATGTGAATCTACCAACCCGCACTGGGCCGGCGTGGATGATATGGCCCAATCACCCTTCGTGGGTAGGCCTACGTCCTGCAGTGGACAATTAAAAAGGCTGGTTCAGTACAGTATTAGTCGCTGTCTCTGTCTAGTCATTACACACCATCACAGGTTAGACAGAGACACATCGACAAATGTCAGAGGTAAAATAACTGTGAACGGACTGTAGGTATGTCAGCCTATTTTATGGCGTTACAGCCTAAGGTTACAGCTGTTAAAATAATTTACTCTTACTCTTTTGATTAAATGTTTGTTGTTTCGAAGCTAATGTAATAGAAATGTTTCTAACTTACTTATGGATCAGATTGCTTTGAAAAAAGTTTTACTTCAAGATCAACACTTAAATTGCAAAAAGTTTTTATACGATTTTAGTAAAACACTGCTGAGTTTTGTCTGATAAATGAGAAGTGGCATTAAAACTGCAACTGTTACAACAGTAATGCACCTAGTGATCTTAAAATCTCGTCTACCCAAAGCCTAAATTCTATTAACTGATCAGCTTGCGAAGTGGACGGATCCGGACGTTATTAGCCAAGGCTTGAGCATATAAAACGAGAACTATACTTCCCGAATTAATTAACTTAGCAAATGTCTGACACACAGCATCTGATTGTGAGGATTTTGCAGATTGAAATTTGGACGAGATTCTCCTAAAACCCGCAGGCTAAAAAGCAAATTTTAAAAATATAGGTCACACAATAGACGGGTCCGGACGTTAGTTAGCCAAAACTTGAGCATATAAAACGAGAACTCTACATCCTGAATTAATCAACTTAGCAAACGTCTGACTCACAGCATCTATAATATTTGTGAGGATTTTGCAGATTGAAATTCGGACGAGATTCTTCCAAAATCCGCATGTTAAGAATCAAATTTTATAAATAAAGGTCAAACAATAGACGTATCTGGACGTTAGCTAACCAAAGCTTGAGCATATAAAACGAAAACTCTACTTTCCGAATTAATAGACTCAGCAAACGTTTGACTCAGAGCAGAGCATCTGTTTGTGACGATTTTGCAGATTAAAATTTGGACGAGATTCTCCCAAAATCCGCGGGAGAAGCAAATTCTAAACATAAAGGTCATGAAATTCCCTTTCCAACATAATCCTCTTTCAGTCGACTCCGAAGATTAGTTGCCTAATTTCTTAAAAGCGTTCGCGTTTTAGATTTAATGGAGTGCCGGATTATTTATCCTATATCTCGACATAATTTATCCAGCAAATTTAACTTGGCAAAAAATGAAACGGGACAAAGGTATTCGCAGGAAAAATGTCGAAATGTGAATAATAGGGATCGCTGTGAATTGTGAAAATTGTACAAAAGGTGCTCTCGAACGAAATAAAGGTAATGATGCTGAATGAGTAGCCGATGGTAGCTCTGAAAATATCGACGTCGGTAATTGAATTTTGTCTCAATGGGACGAGAGTGAATAGATTTATTATAACAGTGTGAATTCTAATGTGGTTTAGGCGTATTATCATGAAGCATTGTATTGCTTGAGTGAGAAGCGTAGCAATACGAAACTAAGCAACGATACGAGTATTATCAATTGTTATGTATCGTATAAGTATATAATGATATTACTCGTACATTGGTTGATTTCATAATGTTGTCTATATGTTTTTAACCGACTTCCAAAAAGGAGGAGGTTCTGTGTTCGTCTGTATGTATTTTATTGTGTATGTTCATCGATTACCTAACCCATGGTTTACTCAGGAGTAGAAGTCAGTTAGGTACTGTTTAGTGATATCCTTGAAAATGCCCGTCGTCTAAACCGAGAAAGTCTGTTAAATTTCACCATAATAGGGTGTTAATTAAGATAAGATAAGATAAGATAAGATAACTTTATTGTTATTAATGGAACCTTATACTATTACAAAAAAAAATTGCATAATATTGATCCATAATATACTCGTCTGGTTTACATAACTTTTTTTTTTTTCACATTTTACTAATATTATTATTTTTACAAGATACACAAATGCCGTATCATTTAAAAAATCATGACAAAAATATTATTAAATTCATTAAAAGTATACATAATGTTAATATCTAAAATCAAATAATTACTCAGTACAAATCGCAGGCTGTAAAGAGGCTTACAATTTAAAATAAAAATCATTATTTTAAAATTAGGCAATAATTAATCACAATCAATGTAAAAAAATTGAAGAGCATTGTAAACGTCATAAACAAACCAAAAAACCTAAAATAGCTACTTACAAAAATAAATGAATATTGAACATAGACCAAGAAACTACATAGACCAGGAACAACAACATATACCAGGAAACTACTACCATTGAATAAGTATAACTTTGTACCCATCAAACCCTTCTGCAAAATTTGAACCTATAAAAACAAAAGCCAATGTTACGTTTTGTTCATAATGTTATTTTATGTTCATGAACAACTTATAATTGAAATTGATATAATCAGAATAGTCTTCATGGTATTTCCAAAAAAGCTGACTCAAACACAAATAGCTGAGTAAAAAAAAACTACGATAAAAATATCAAGTGACAAATCTAAAATATTTTTTTAGTAATTTTCTACAGAGATTAAGTATATATATATTTAGATAATAATCATCGTCCAACCACTTTTATGAAATAATCAGTTTTGTAGCAAAAAACTCTTCTGAAATCAACCCATGCATTTAAAAAATACGACACATGTAACGTAACACACTCACGTAAAACATGGGACTTTTTTTTTTTAATTCAGTTTAAAAAACACACACATATGAATTGGAACCTCTTTTGTTTAGAACTCAATTGAAAAGATCTCTTACAACAGTATAAAATAATAAAAAACTGAGGACAATACTTTTACTTTTAATAACAGCAACATTTTCCAAATTTCCATGAAGATCTTAAAATGGACTAAGCAATTTACTTCGATTGCTAATCACAAGAGAGATCTGCATGACGTCATGGCTAGTCCCACCTCTGTAATTGGTTTTCGCAAGTGACGTCACCAAGTGTGATTCAAAATTAAAGTGGACATCTCAAGTAGATTGTGGTAAGCGGTAATGGAAGAGAGGCTGGGATATCTTGGGGATAATTTAGATTGTGAATACCTATTTAGAACTGGGTAATGATAAGAAATCAGAAATGAACTAATTTTACTGTGGAATTTTACGTGGTTTTCACACATTTTAAACGATATAAAACGGGACTCACTCACGTGTTCGTATAGTCATAACACGACTATAATAGTTTCGATCGCGTTCGGCGACCTTTTTCACCGACGCGCCGCAGCCCGCAGTGCATTGCGAGACGGCTCCGCGTGCTAGCACTTGCCAACTTGAGAAAGGTCGCCGAACGCGATCGAAACTATAGTCGTGTCGACTATACGAACACGTGAGTGAGTCCCGTTTTATATCGTTTAAAATGAAGGAATGCTTAATTTTAGAATTAATTTTGTCCACAAAGTAATTTAACAAGTAGCAAGGAGTTAGACATAGATAATGTTTTTTTTTTGTAACGATTGGCATCGTGGCTATCTTTTATTTTCCGTGGTGTTATTTTTAACCGACTTCTAAAAAGGATGAGATTCTATGTTCGTCTGTATGTTTTTTTTTGTATATGTTCATCGATAATTTCGCCAATTGTGAACCGAATCGAAAAAAATATTTTTTAGTTCGAAAGGCTATACTCCTTAGATGGTTCCATTTAAGTTTTACAAAAATTGGCAGAGCCGTTTTTGAAAAATCAACAATTATGTAAAAAAATCTAGTTATTAAATAATTATTTGCATAGTTCTTTCACGCCTTGTTTAGTTTGAAGGAGTATGGCGGTATAACCATATATAAGCGTACCAGTTTTTTCATATAATGTACATAATAATTTGTTCCGTAAGGACAATATCAATGGAAAATAAATTGGCGTTTGTTTTCCATGTCGTCTAATAAACAGCGATGTGGTTATATAAGAAACAAATAATAAAATAATTATGAGAAGTAGGTTTATGTTGTGAGCAAACAAACCATTTCAGTCTCTGTCATAAATAAATATTAAGAGGCATCTTTTACACGGTCTCTGACCCCAAACTAAGCATCGCTTGTGATATGGCTGCCAGAGACTGATATGCGTATAGTAAACATTATTTTTAAATACATACATACAGAACAAATACCTAGGTTCAATTGTTATTCACATAATTTTTTGCGCTGGGTGGAAATTGAACTCACGCCTCTTTGGATCAGGAATCAAGGACATTACCACTGGGTCACTAGTATAAAGTCGATTAAACACTGAAAAAAAAACTCGGGCCAATGCCTTCCATCACTCCAGCTCTGACTTATCACTCCCACGTTTTCAAAGCTAATATATCTAATATGTAGCATCAATTTGAAACAAAAAACTAAGAAGTATGTTTATGTTGTATGACAGATCATGTCGTAAGTTAAAACTCGACGCATTTTTAGGCCAATGTCTTCTATCACTCCGGCTCTGACCAATCACTCTTCACGTTCTCAAAGTTAATTCCTATAATCGCATCAACAATTGAGTCCAAAGTTTCTAAACTTCCCTCTCGTGGCGGCGGTAGGATCCTTGTACACAAACTACCAGATTCCCGCGTGATTGGCAATCGAAGTAAATAGCTCAGTCCTTTAAATTTTTTTAATTAGGAAATGTTGCTGTAATTAAAGATAATCCCATCCATCCATCAGACATAGGACGTCCACTGCTGGACATAAGCTTTTCCTATGGAACTCCAATAAGCACAACTGAAAGCGGCTTAATACGCAAACGTGCTTTTTGAGCAGATAAAACATTTCAGTCACTGTCATGACATATGTAAACCTTTACATTTTTCAGGCCAATGCCTTCCATCACTTCAGTTCGGACCAATCACTCCCCACGTTCTCAAA
The DNA here is from genome assembly GCA_964007245.1 of Hypomecis atomaria. Taxonomy (NCBI): domain Eukaryota; kingdom Metazoa; phylum Arthropoda; class Insecta; order Lepidoptera; family Geometridae; genus Hypomecis; species Hypomecis atomaria. The sequence goes on along the minus strand of OZ023285.1, from coordinate 18,801,933 downwards.
GCTAATTCCTCTAATCGCATCATTAATTGAGTCCGAAGTTGCTAAACTTCTCTCCCGCGAGGCGGCGGCGGTACCCTGAATACAAACGACCAGATTTCGGCTGCGAAGTGCTCGGTCTTCCGAGGTCACGATAATGGTAGGATTATCTCTGAAGAAGGATAAGCTGTAGCTATTTTTATTTTGAGATTCGAAAAGGATGTTAAAGAAAGGGTGCTTGGGCTGTTAGTAATTTTCTTGATTGATATGACTATAGATTTTTCACAACAAATAGCTAGGTTCGGCACGGTCATACTTCGGATGGGTGACCGCGGATGGCATTTCCAATTAAGCGCTACCGTGGCTCGAGTGACAAGTTAAATTGTAGGTCCCGGTTGTTTTAATCATTTAGCTATGTCAGAGGCCCCCAGGCAGCTTAAAAACTTTGACACCACCCGCCCTATACGAACTTACTTTTACAACAAATAACTTTCTAAAATATGTCAAGGTCTGATGCGATTTGACTTTAAATGCTATGAAAAACATAGTAAAATATTTTCGATCACACATAAAGAACAACATAATAGTATAATTATGTTTATCTACACTAATGTTGTAACATTCTACTTATATTTCCAATACTTGACTTAAAATGACTAATGTTATAGCGCAGACAACAAAACACTCAATTTAAGCAATTTCACATGATGTTATAATATCCACATCGATATCGTAAAATCTCATTATAACATCGCGCGCTCGCTCCTGATTGGCCCTGCGCGAGATTTTAGAATGGCCTTAGATTTTATTTTTATTAGTGAAGATAAAGTAGTGTATGCAACTGCATAATAACACGGGTATTAAAACACTCGTTACACTCGTTTCATAATAGTAACTCACACTCGTGTTTTAATACCCTTCATTATATGACAGTTGCATAAACTACTAATATTTCGCTCAAGAAATTTGACTAAACAGTTTAACCACGCGAAAATGTGTTCTTATTGAAAACTGTGACCAAGAAAAACGAGCAAAAGAAAGGCACGGCAAAACATTTCAACTTTTAATTCCAACAAGTTTTATTTGAACTTCAATAAGATAAGTAGATATCTCAAATACTTTACTAAACAATCTTAAGTTTACATTCAGCTATCTTTCGTAAAAGGGCTCTCTAGTTATAATTTTGATAAAAGGTTGAAACCTTTCCAAGAAGTTTGTTATTCTAGAAGCTGAAATAATTTAAAGTACCTAAATCATTGAAAACGCCAGTCGACTAGTAACTTTACGAAGCATTAAAATTCCATGAATCGATTATCCCAATAACCTTAAAACTTAGGGCGCTTTAGGACTAGCGTTTTATACGCGCGTATAAGCTCGTTTTTTGAAACGCATGTA